>OW052095.1:13295000-14545000 GCA_932526535.1 Caradrina clavipalpis | reverse complement strand
AAGCCTCTTTCGTAGGCCCGTAGAGATATCTATATCTTTAGTAGTACTACGGCTGCAACGTCGTAGCCCAAAATAATATAACTTTTTTACACCGTAAATACAAGAAAGATCAACAAGAATGTTCAGAAAACCGCAATACCTATTTAAAACCGTAAAAGATATCCGAGACTCATTACCGTTTAAAACATCAGTCGACCGCAGTTGCCACAAGACTTACGTATAATCCTGAAAGGGTAATAATTTAAGTGAGAATAGCCTCCCTCCGTGAAGTGCACTCAAGTGTTTACCTCAGCCATTAACCCCATTAACTTGCTAGTGTTTCGACCACAAAGCTAAATAAAATCTAAATTCTGACAGCTGTTTAACTTTTGATCAGAGTCATTTGTTTGGTTTGGAGTTTGTATTTTGTTTAATTTATTTAATGGCTTATGTCTGCGGCTTTTATTTTATTCACCGTCGTTAAGTCATGTCTTTAGTTACTTGCCTCGTGCTTTGATTCGTTTATTTTTTTCGTGATGTTATAAAGCCTGTACTATTTCTCATGAATCTGAATATCGTATACAAAAATATTTACAAAAAAACCCAATACGAGTAATAGTTCTAAAGAATAGCGCGCTTAAATAAAGGGACAAACAAACAATCTCTTCAGCTGTATTTAGCTATACCGATTTTAACGGACTTTACTGACAGACAGCTGAAATTATAAAAAGTAACCATTAATTTATTAAAATAATTAAGGTTTCGCAAAAAATAAATCCCGATAGCTGCAGGCATAAGCTAGTTACTCGTAAAAACACTCTGCTTTGATCTAATCAAGCGCATAAAAAAAGCCTGTCAAACAGGATAAGTTACACCGATGTGGTCGATGTGTTAGTTC
This sequence comes from Caradrina clavipalpis, assembly GCA_932526535.1. NCBI lineage: Eukaryota > Metazoa > Arthropoda > Insecta > Lepidoptera > Noctuidae > Caradrina > Caradrina clavipalpis. The sequence goes on along the minus strand of OW052095.1, from coordinate 14,544,123 downwards.
ATTATAGCAACGAGGGAAACTTACAAGTTGTAAGCAATAGGCCATCTAAGTTGGTGTGTGCGAACATAATTACGACCTCAGCCAGCTACGATTGGACAAACTCCGCGTGAAATTGGTACACGCCACTTGGGAAGTTTGACTAAGATGCCTGTGGACATGGGACATTCAAACACCTATCAAATAGTGGTAAATGGGTGTAGTAAACAAGTGGTGTGAAAAAGATGGGTTTTTTTTAACCGATGGGAAATCATCAAATTACTTCCCCCGCCATGGGCTGGGCGGGAGGTAGTGTCAGACTTTTACTGACTAAACCCCATGCATGTTCCTTCTTGTGCCCTTTGTGTTCCGGGGGCGTGGTATCTCTTACAAACAACCTGCAGCCCCGGCAGGCATCAGCCCTTAATGGCCCCTCCGAATGTTTGCTGACATCTCTTTGGGTGCGCGTGGAACACTGCGGCACACACGGCTGTTGAGACGAGAGATTCTGCGGCTCTCCGTTCCGCCAGAAAGAGGGGTAGGTAAAGTTTTGGCTCATCCGTGTTCTGCAGGGCGCTTCCAACCGGTATTTTTGGAAATCTATGAGGGAGGCCTATGTCCAGCAGTAGACGTCCTGTGGCTGATAATTATGTTGATGATGATGTTCTGTTAGAATGTTATGGGTTACTAAATACATGCAAAGGTTTTTGAGGCCCATTAAAATATATTATGTAACTAGTAGGTCTTAAAAAAATAAATTGATACAAAAAAAAAACATTTTAATTTTTCTGTAGTGATCTTAAAAATTATTCATAATAGAACGATTTTATACATACACATAATTATAATAATAATCCACCTAATTAGTCCATATTTTTATGTAAAAACTCGTAGGTCCAAAAAAAAACTTTATTGTTTTTTCGTAGTAATCACGGTCGTATAACATAATAGGTATTTTTTGTGCTAATTTTAACATTTCGTGGAACTTCCAAATATTATTCGTTTTTTTATGTGCCGCACCCAGGAGAGGAAAAGTAACGGGGGGGGGGGGGAGGAGGGGGGTATGTCAGTGGCAGCTCGGTGTTAGGATTTGTGCTCGGTTAAACACCGACCTAAACATACCGGCGAACTGTGGGTGTACATTGGTACGCCTCTGCCTAACCCTTCGGAGAATAGAGGCGTGATTGTATGTTCTTTGAAATAATGTATTTTCCTAAAGATATCCATAGTCTTAGTAATTGCTTTATGCGTACCTTCATAGCATGTTGGCGACTGCCGATCAAATATACAAACTAATTCAAACTATCGCCCGCCCGTCGCACCCCTGTTTGCTAAACAATAATTTTCCTTATCGCTAATTAATAAAGTCCAAGTTAGTTTACGAAAAAATAAGGTATTAAGACTTCTTTTCGTGACTTTGATTGTTGTTTGAAATTCTAAAATGGTCTTTTTTTCATTGAAAGTAGGGTTGTTATTAAAATTCTTCTTTTAAAGAATAAGGAAAAAACCTAACACATTTTTTAACATACCTTAAAAATCATACAAAATAGCAGTCTATTATTGTTCCACTGCAGAGCAACGGTCTCTTCTCATACAGAGAAGGCACGAGCAAGATCCCCACGCTTCTTCGGATTAACGATTTCAGACTTATATTTCTATTATACCATAATTATATCAAGGCTGAATAGAGTTTATTCGAAGCATACCACCTTTGAAAAGGACTTACAACACTCATAATTTATTCCTCCATTTATGTTATATTAACTTCACTGGGGGTTACGTCTTTGATTACTACTCCCGTGTTGTCATAGCGTGATAAAACCGGCTATCAACTCAAAATAAAAATAAAACTAATATTTTTTTCTACCCGACCAGTAGTTACAGGGATTAGCGCATTTAAAAAAATACTCTTCAGCTTTAATAATTATGTACATTAAAAAAATAGACGAGCAAATGTGATAAGACCTTGCCATTAGCTAGATACTTATCCAGATTCCTGTCAGGACTGCGGGTTGTTCGAAAGAGATACCTCCCGCGCCCTCGGAACGCAAAGGGTGTAAGAAGGAACATGGATGGGTTTTAGTCAGTAAAAGTCTGACACTCCCTCCCGCCCCGCCCAGGACGGGAGAAGTCAATTAATAATTCCCCATTGTTAAAAAAAAAACTAGATTCCGGGCTACTAAGGTGCAAATACAGGGTCCCACGCTCACCAGTCACTTGCGCCCACTAGACCAACGACATACTCGTATAAGCACCTAATCTAGATGATTTATAACGGACGCAGTGACCCTTCCTTCATGCGGAGTAGTGGGCAAAGAGAACGAGGCAAGATCGAACCGGTGAGATGTGTGAAAATAACAAATGGCCACACTTAGAAGTGGATGGCGCCAAATAAGAGCTCCTAAATTCATAATTTATACTCTGTTTTACGGCCGATTAGATATTTATATGAACTAGTCTAATATCATATCACTGATATCATAAAGAGAGAACTTGGCTATAAAAGCTATTTTTTTATTCTCTTTAATGTTACGAACCCTTTCTAGATTTTTCATTTCTAGGTTTTTTATTTATTTTGACGTTAAATGTTTGTTCTTTTGTTTTTGATTGTATTCATTGTCATATTTTTCCATTGCAATAAACTCATGTAATATCGTAATTTTATGTTTCAAGGCTTTTTTTTTATTTTCAACCATGACATACAGCCACATTGTGACATATAGCTTACACTATTCATTAATGATATTGTAATTAACTAACATTTTCTTCCTATTATTTTCGTCGATTTGCTTGCATTAAATTTTGACACGATTATTTTTCTGCCTACCCCCATGGGAAAAAGGCGTGAGTTTATGTATGTATGTATATGTAGTGACTCGAACTTGTACAAATATTATTTATAACATAAGTATGTAGATCGCCTAATTCAAATAAAAAGCATACCCAATAAACTGAAAAAAAAAAAACATCACAATTGTGTACTTATCAACTTTCATCAAAATCGGATCATTACACAAATGTTGAACCTAAAAGTTTGCACAAGATACACGATAAACACTCAATGATTGATCCACTTGTAACAATTCCGAGTACCAGGATCATTTAGAAACACCCACTCAAACACCCACACTGTACAAAAATAGAACAGCTGAAAAAAAAACACATTTTACAAATACACCCACACGAAAAACACTTCGACACTCGAACTAGGGCGAGCGATTTCGCAAATCATAACCCCGTAATACTCGAATCCCGTTTGTTTCTCGGGCCTATCTATTCAAAGCTGCCGAATAAATATTTGTAGGTATCTGCCGAAGTAATATGTAGCTAGCGAACATCTGTTACGATAGTTGTTAACTTGCTATATTGCAAGTACCGCTGGTAATTCCGAGACAAACTTTGGCTTGTGCCTTTATTGTGAACCACGGTGTTGCGACTTCGAATGGTGTGGGTGTTGTGTGTACCTAATTGTATGGGGTGGAAGAATATTGTAACGGAAACTTGTACTGTGGGTTCTGTAGAAGATTCTAGAGTTATTTTGTACATGGTTCTAGAATCTCCGGTGGGGAAATTTTTCGTTAGTTATTAAAAAGCAATTATTGTTTATTTAATTAAACTTTATGCAACAAAAAGAAGAATGAGGGACTCAAAAAAAAATAATAAATAAATAAAATATAAATTAGCAAAAAAATCACAAAGGAAGATAAATCTGATATCTATACTAATATTATAAAGAGGTAACATTTGTTTTCTATACTAATATTATAAAGAGGTAACATTTGTTTGTAAGTTTGTATGTAGGGGGTAATCTCCGGAAGTAATGAACCAATTTTAAAAATTGTTTCACTGGTAGAAAGCTACATTATTCGTGAGTGCTATAGGCTATATATCATCACGCTACAACCAATTGGAGCGGAGCATCAATGAAAAATGTGGCAAAAACGGGGAAAAAATATTCTTTTTGAGGGCTTTTGTTGCGTGCGCTGCGTAAACGGTTAAAGGTACGCAAAAATAATGTATGAGAGAATTGTTCCTCTTAAAATATTTAAAAAAAAAAGTCCGCGGTAGTACATGCCTAACTTTAAAGGTTGACTCAGTATAGCCATTTTTATAGCTAGAAAATTTGTTTTAAAATAATGCATTATTTGCGAAGGTATTTTTATGAACATAGTATTAATCCTTATCAACATAAATACCTTATTCATCACAAGTGTTTAATTTTGAACAAAATTGCCCTTTACATCATTTAATTTCAATGAATATCTTAGGAGATATCACAGTTTTAAAATAACTTCGCAGCAAAATAATTACTCTGCGTGACATTCCGTAGCCTGTACCTCAGAATAACAGATTATAGGCTACATAACATCGCACTATGAGCGACGGGAACGGAAATAAGTAACCAAAATCCTAACGTAACGCGGGTGAAACCGCGGGGCACAGCTAGTTCTATATATTAGTATATAGAACTAGTTTGTGTAGTGTATTAGTATGGATAATTTTAGATATGTTGTACTTGTGTATGAATTAAGTTATTTATATAATTGCATTGGGTTAATTTTTATTTTGTTTTTGAAAGTATCAAATTTTGTTCTTTTGTTTTTATTTGCACCTACCGTGTTATCTCTTCACCACCTTTGGTTGACTGGTAGAGAATGCCTAAGGCATTAAGTCCGCCTTTGTACTTTTTGTTGCATAAAGTTTAAATAAATAAATAAATATATTTTAAGCGGTGTTGCAATTTTGTATAGAACAGTCCTGTTTTTTTAAAATTAATTACCGACGAATGGATATTTATTTCATTTGGACCATCAAAGTTAAAACTAAATAATAATGAAATTACAAACTATGTACAGTTAAAATAAAAAAGTAAGGTCATAGGGCGTCAAAAAACTCATCCGCATCGCTGTCAATGGGGCATGTGCCCAGAAGGCTGGCAGCATTGCCACGTTGTATGGCAATGCTGATTCTTTGGCCAAAGAATAGGCCAGCCCTGTGGTCACGTGAAGAATCGACCAGTCGCTTTGCGATGTCGCGATAAACTAGATGAGCGCTCGGTCCCCATGGCCCTAGTGTTTCAACCCCAAACGGCTTAAACATATAACTTTCATGAAGGTATTACCGACGAAAAATTTTAATCGCTGGCGGTTTTCAATTATGTGTATCCTTGGTAAAAGTCATTGTACTCGTAACAATGTCCTTTCCACCTGTAAAAATGAAAATATTTGTAAATGATTTAGTGGTAAATTTTATGTGACCTTCTTCTGTTCTATTATACTATTCATTTTTTAGGTAATGGTACACAATGTCAAAGTGCAAAGTACAGCTAGCAGCAGCAAATTGGTTGAAAAAGAAAATAAAACTAAAGATCTTGATTGATATAGTTGGATTTAATGTAGATTTTGTTGCGGTATTATGGGTCCAAATCAAATAAATAATAAAAATATTTATGTATACCATAAACAAATGTAAAATATATCAGCGTGTTATTACCCCCTGCAGGCCAAATGTCTCTTCTCATACAGAGTAAACATTGATCAACACGCTTGCTTAAACAGGAATGGTGATAGTTCCCGTATGAAAAATCAAAAATACTACTGTTCTAAAATTAGGTTACCTACATCGCGAACCAAATGGCTTGAGTAAAACGTAAGGGTAGACCACACTACCGGTAATACCATTGAACCGGTAAGAACCATATGTGCTAATTATCCTAAACGCCGCCCGTGCCTTCAGTTATAGCCTTAATCTGAGCTAATGTGCCCTAACCGTTCAGAAAGTTTGCTATACGGAAGGGTAAGTTCAGTATTTGCTTGGACTAAATGTGTTTTCACACCTGTCGAGTTAGTTCTGTTGGCCATAATCAAATGTGTGAATGTTTCCGTGGAATAATTTTGGTGTTGTGTAGTTTTTGTTAGTGAATGTAATATGACGTGATTTTTGGGTGAAACTTTGTTTTTTTTTTTTGCGTGGCAAATGACACCCTGTTTTATAGACTGCTATCTGTTCATCCGTCTGTCACCGGGCTGTGTTTTTGAAACCATAAATAGGTAGACTCTTCAAATTTTCACAGAAGGACACTTTGACCGCTTTATCAACAAATAAATAAAATTAATACATCTAAGGTATTGGGACCACCCCAATCCTAGAAACGTGTTTTTTTGTATAGTCCGCCTTGCACTTGAATGTTTTTTTTTACCAACGTTTACGACGCCAAGGATTTCATTATTATATTAATTGTCGTAAGTCATTGGCGTTACTTTCCGATATTATGATGTAGTGTGCAAGTTTCTTGTGACTCGAATAAACTTAAAAAGTGAGTCTATGTATACCACGTCTTCATTTAATTGAAGTAAGAACTATTTTAAATCTTTTTCATATTATAACTATGTAAGACTCATTCGTCATGTTACATCGTTATAAGTCATGGCATCATTTCAATTTCAGTATTCAAATTCGTACATGCTGGACGGGCTACGTACGTAGCGAAATTGCTACGGCGTAGCAGACTAGCTACGCCGTAGTAAACTCGCTACGGTTACTAACACAATTACGTAGAGGTGGGCTGCTGTGCCATCTATTTTTGACCGAATTCAAATTTGTTCGATTTTCAAAACCAATTTTAAACGTAGGTTTTCAATTTACAAAGTCTATTAAATACGTTGAATATTTAAATGTTTATTTTCATTTATAGACGATACAATTTAGAGGTGTTTCGAGCTAATCCCTTATATAGGTAAGGATTACGTTAAAACCACAGTAACCACAAATTAAATACTTTGGTCAACCCGCTGTCTTGTTCAACTTTTACTAAAAGCCGTTACGTATTATCAGAGGGAAAGCTACACCGACGGTAATTCAGGTTAAACACAATATTACGTCTGTAGTTCAAAAAGCTAGGCAAAGATATATACCTACTTGTGTAGTATTATTAGAATTCTCTGGAAAATGTAATTGATAAAAAGCTACACTTTTTTTTTTTAAAGACGTGAAGTCAAAACCCGTCTATGTTCCTTCATGTGCCCTTTGCGTTCCGGGGGCACGGTATCTCTTTCGAACAACCCGCAGCCCCGGCAGGCATCGGCCCTCAGTGGCCCCATCCACATTTGCTGACATCTCTTTGAGGCGCGCGTGGAACACGAATGCGCCGTCGACACGGTGTTCCACGCGCGCCACTACGCTAGCTATATTATTATGGTATAAATGAGATCTACGCAAATGGAGTCACAGGCTGGGTTCGATTCCCAGGTTGGGCAAAAAGTGTTATTGGGATTTTCCATTAGGAATTTTTCAGCAGCAGCTCGGAGTTTGGAAGTTGGTGGCGTGACACCCCCGTGCCTCGGAAATCACATAAAGCCGGTGGTTCTGCACCTGATCTCTCTCCGGTCGTGTCGGATTGCCGTCAGGTTATGAGATCTAGGGAAGAGGGAGTGCACCTGTGTTTGCGCATACACTTGTGTACTATAATATCTCCTGCGTACGTGGCTAGACTGCATTAAGATTAGCCGCCATTTTTATTGTAAATAAGATTAGCCGCCGTTTTTATTGTAAAAAAAAATAATTTAAATACCACATGACACCACCAATTTACGTACCACAAAGTCGGAAACAGAAGATATGTTACAACATACTCTATGTCATTAGTTGACGCATATTTGAGGATATACAACGTATCCAAAATACACTACGATTATTACAATATTTCCAACACCATCCCGACACTAAGATTAAACACCGACTTACCGTTTGATTAATGGACGATCGAAACGCTTAGAATTGATCGACGACTCGCCCAGTCAATGGTTGCGAGATAAATAGCTAGGTACGGCAAGCATTGAATGCGTAACAAATGGTTATATCGCCTCGGCTCCCGTGATGCGGGACAACCGTTTTGTGCCGACCTGCATCACGGGCACAATGCCTTAGATATCGACCTTTCTTTAGGCGTATAATACGCCTTTTTATTGATGAGTTTCTTTGGATTATAATTTTAGGGAGATAGGCTTTGTATTTTCTTGCAAGTTGGGTTTACATTGCTATTCAGTGGGGCTATTCTGTAAAGATCTTCCTCCTCGAATTTCGGTGAAGAGAGGTCGAGGTGAACTGTTGAACCCCGGTATGAGTAGGATGACAACTCACTTATGTATTAAAATAATAATACCACCCTATTATTAACCCACTGCTGGGTAAATGCCTTTTCTCATTTAAAAAAGTCACAAACATTGATCACCACATTTGCTCAAGCCAGGTGGGTGATTTCAGACATATATTTTAATAATAAGTCCAGGTTTATTTACGATGTATGATGATTTTATTTACGATGAAAGTACATGTGAAGCAGTTACATTGTACTGGGACATTGTTTTAGTACTGGGTGCAGGTCATGCTACAAATTATAGCCTTTTTTTGTAAGAGTTTCAGGTCTCTGTCTACCCGTACCTGTAACGTGTTCCACACGTAAATTAGCTAGTAATGAAAAAAACTATTTTTATTTTTGATCATGCCTTTATTTTCGTTTCCTTACAATGATTGGCATTTAGTCAATTACGTTTTAGGTTGAATTGATTTCCCGAGTCGCCATTTTAAATTTTCGTACAACTATGTAGGTGAAGCCTGGAGTAAACCTAAAAGATGGATGTTCTTAAATTAAATGAAACACAAAAGCAATTTTCGACATTTTATTGAGTCACATGTATTAAAAAACTGCTCTTCCCACAATGATTCGTTTAGATATCCGACAACAGAACGTATCTCATGCTGTTACATTAAATTCTTTATATTCCTTAGAATGAGCAAAATTTTATTGTTTTTTTATTTATTTAATATATTTACAACCAGTCCGGGAAAGTTTAACATGGTAAAAATTATAATTATAATAATATAAAACTTAATAATGTTATCAATAATATTTTTTAAACATTGTTGTTATTTTAATTAAATTACATAATTCGTGTATTTACATGATCGATTTAATTTTGATATGTCCTTGTTCAAATTATGTTTTTAAACATTGTAAAATGTTAAATTGATTTATAACATTAAAAATTAACACAACGTGATAATAATTATAATTTTGTTATTGTAATACAAGGTATAAAATAACTTTAGTGACTATAACAGTAATTTTTATAACTATAAATTTAAATTTACTTACATTAATATTCTTTACATCTATTTACAAAACTATCTATTATTCACAAATTTTCCTGTTCAGAAGTAGGTACTTGACTTAAGGGTATTACATCGCTCAAGTCCTAAAATCACCTTATGTTTAAAGAAATTTGTTGAGGAATCCTTCCGTACGTTTTCCATATAAAAAATATATATGTTATACTTAAAGTCATCCTTAACAGATCGCATTGATTAGAATTGTAATAATCTTGCCCAAATTTTGGAAAAAAAATGTTTAAACAGGTCATTTTTCAATCTAAATTGCAAATTGTTGGTAAAACAGCTGAATAGTTCGGCATGAATTTTATACCTAAAGACATGTAATGACATATCAAACAATTCGCATTGTTTACTTTTTCTTGTTTCTGTTAAGAATATGTAATAATAACTAAAAACTCGAAATTTCATCAATTCCCCCCACGAGGCACCCCCGCTATGCCTGAGACGCCAAACTTCAGTGCCTTGATGGCTGTTGTCAAGGGTGGACTACACGCATGTTATTTTTTCCAAAATAAAAACCAAAACTTCATTTTTTTAATAATTTATGAATGAAGCAATATAGTAAATAGTACAAATATAAATATTTACCAAAATAAGAATTGAAATTAAGTTCGTAAATAAATAAAAAGAAATTTGTAATTTCGTTTACTTTTTGAATCTATCATAGAGTAAGCCTGACTACTATGCCTACCTATGTATAAAAACAAATGCTTGTCCGAGCTCTCCAAGATTATTGGTAAATACCTACTCTTTGAGTAGATACATTATTTCTTTGGTGTTTATTTCTTTTTTATTGTTCTTAGCCTTAAGAATTTCGTTTGACGGAGAACATAGATTTAGGTGTTTTTTTTTTTAAATTTGCTGACCAAACTTTCAGAATGTATCATGTATGAGCACAACTATTTCCGTTACTGAGATCCGATAAGCACTTACTTAGTCATCATCAGACCTTTAGAATGTACCACATAATAATAAGAATACACGAAGCGTATTGTTAGGAGTTTCCTTTCTCAAGAGCCCTGACCACCGGTGGCTTGAACCCTGTTCCCGACGCCGCCGGTGGACTACTATTTTTTATATTTTTAAATGTTTTTTTTTATTATAGTAATATTTAAAAATGTAATGAAAATGTATAATGAATAAATAAATGGAAGAATAATAATAAAATCTTTATTTCAGACCATGTCTATAATAATTACAAAAAGTTTACTTTGTGCACGAATAAATGTTTTCAGGATATTTGAGTCCTGTTTAACCGCAATGACCTGTAGGATGCTGTAAGTGCTACCCCGGACTCTGCTTAACAAAGAAGCGAGCCGCTTGCGCATGATGGCATGAAAACCGTCTGCCCCGGCTTCCGCAAACATACTAGAGGCACTACAAAAACGAGTACATACATAGTAGCACCCGTGCTTAGTAAGATAGATATTGAAAGCTAGGTCATCCTAACTATTTTCGTTTCCGAGAACCGATAAGCACTTACCTGACCATCATCAGACCTTTAGAAATATCACATGAACACTCCGTACTCAATTAGATAAATGTTGAAAGTTAGGTCAGCAGGCAAAGTGAATATTTTTTTCATGGTTACCTTTACATCGTTCGGGAGCCGAAACACAGGAACTCCAGTAAAGTAATAATTACTATTGTTTTTTTAACACGTCTCAAAGAATTTGAAGTGACTTTTTTTTGTCATTCGAGATGTTAGTGCGTTTCTGCCTGATCGATGAATGGATTTTTCAAAGAATGAATGAATGGATTTTTCATTCGCATGTGCAGTCGATAAGGTTTACACACAAATATGCATGTACTGCAAGGAAGCGTCACTTCGAGTTCTCATTATTTCACAAATGAAACCATCATCATCACGCCTGTATTCCCCGAAGGGCTAGGCAGAGGTGTACCATTGTACATCCACAGTTCGCCGGTATATTTAGGTCCCATGTAAAAGGGGCGAGCCTATTGCCATTTATCAGGCACAAATCCAAACTCCGGGCTGCTACTGAGAATTTCGTAGAAAATCCCAATAACACCTTTTGCTCAGCCTAAGAATCGAACCCAGGACCTCTAGAGTAGCAGTCGTGCTTAGGACCACTAGGCTAATGAGGCAGTTTAAATTAAATTTTCATGTTATTTATTGAAAATAATATAGCCAATAGTTTCTGTTACTATGACAGAGTTTATGGCTTTTGGTTCCAGAACGATGTAAAAGTAAGAGTGTATAGTAAAATAAATATAATTACGATGTACCAAATAATAAATAATAGAAGACCAAAATGTATCTGTAATATATATGTAATCTCTCAGAGAGCGAATAAAATAGGCAAAAACAATGACACTCTGCGACACATCTGTGTTCTTGCTTAATGTTAAGTTCCGTTTATCGTAGCATACTGGATACCGGTAGATGGCGCTAATTTTAAAAAATAATAGTACAGATGTCAAATCCTCAAGGACATCGGGCGATGTAATAACCTTAATTACATTTCATAAAATTCCGATATTATATAAAGTTTTTTAAATAAATGGCAATTAATTCATCTTTTTTTATAAGAACATTGATTCACAATAACAGTATTTTCAGAGTAATTTATTGTAATTACTTAAGTATTTTTACACCTTGTATAAATAATAACACTTGAACTCGACTTGCAATTTGCATTCGAGTAAAAATTCTAGAGGGCCTAACGCAAGCAGAGCAACAATAATGTAAATTCGATCGATTTTTAAATTGGAAATACTCGTTTCACAAATAATATTTATTTAGTTGAAAGGTTTAATTTATATGAATGAGTAAAACGAATTTTACTTGTCGCACAAAATTAAGCCTTAATATTTTCAGGTAGTCTTATTTCAAAATTCTAAAATCGCTCGAATCGAATACTTGAACAGATATTTCTGGCTGGGACAGATATTTGTGTCACGATTAATGCAGTGTAGAACATGCTTTATGCTTAGACATCGATAAAATAAAAGAAAACCAAACGTTTTAAATCCAACCATTAACAGATCACAGGTATCACTAATTAATATATTATTATATTAATTGACAAACTACTTAATTTGCAACAAGGTATGTAAATAAATAATCAACATTTCAATAACAATTAAATTAAATTGGACTGGTTTAATTAATGTAGGTATTATTACATTTAATAAATCATTTTTGTTGACACTTACGACGTTAACTTTTTACATTTAACTGTAATAATTACATTTAAATCGTCTATTAGTGCATTGCGAAATGAAATTCCGTATGTGTATAGACACAATTTTGAATAGGTTATTATTATAATTATATACAATTGTACCTAACCTCTCTAAAATTATACTAGAATAGCTTAGAGCCTTCCATCATTTCTCTTAAAGAGTATCTAACTAATATTAGCATTAGAACAAGTTATTTCAATAATTTTCTATTAATCTTTTACTTATAATTGTTCATCAGTCATTGTCTTAATTTTACAACTGCTAGAACGCATTAAACTGTTTTCGTAACATGGGGTGGAGGGTACATTGTAACGAAAAAAAAATACCGTAGATTCAGTGCATGATATAGACGCCTTTCTCAACTACAGAATAAAAAAAAAAGTTTTCTATGCAATTTTGATGGTTTAGATGTTGCATTTTGCATGGTTCGGTCAGTAATAGTCGATTAACAATGTTACTTTTACACATACTATTTAAATAGACATGAAATAACACAATTCACTGCAATTCAGAATTTTAGGCAACACCTAATAGTTAATTTTATCTTAATATAAATCAATTTCGTATGTCCTTTGATATTGTGCTCAATGATAAGCCTGAAATAGTAATCTACTTTCGTTGCTGACTGTGTCTACAGCTGATTTTTCTAATGAACTATGAATAAAATTTTCGCCCTTGGGGTCTAAAATCATGTAGGTGCTGAATCTACGGTAAAAGTTTTCGCCACGATGTCTCCGCAACCCGTTATAAATCGAATAATAAAAACTAAATACATATTTATTAACAATGAACTTGGAATTCTTTTTGATGGATAATTTTTAACGTGTTTTTTTTTTCACTTTTTGTAAGTATAATGATATAAAATTAACCTGGAAATGGTTTTATACACAGCTTTCTTGATGCGCAGCAAGCAATGGTGTCCTCGTAGTGACAATCTCTCGATGCGATCTCATTGCCCCGTTGATCATACTCCGACCGGAATCATTCTGTGAAGAAACAATTATTTTAGAATTAAACTTACAATATCACCGACGACGGCCTAGAAGAGAAAATCTGCACGTGTATCACGAAACCTAGTCGGAGGTTAACAGTTCTTGTTAGAACTTACGGAAGGCCTTTACCTAGATGTCGAACATCGTAGTTTAGGAAAGGTTATATCTGACAAAAAGGTTTATTAGTACATACCTACTACCGTATGTCATTAAGCCCATCTTATGTACTAGCATGTGGGTAGGTATATGGAAGTTACATTATATCGTCATTTGCTTAGTCATTTTTCCAAAATTTTGGGGTAAGATGCAGCTGAATATTAGTTTTTACATGGAGCGATCTGCCGCCCTCATCTACACAACTCATACTTAGTAGGTAACTCGATACCCCTTAGACATTCGGGGTTCTGACTACACGTAATGGCTGCAAAAATCTATGAATGATAGACGGGTCCAATGCTTTGTTTTACAACACACTGTAATTATTGTAAATAAGTACACAAAACTTTAATTTTATATACATTTTTCATGTAATTAAAATAATTAATAATAAATAACTTTAATTAAAAATTTCAAGTACAGTCCTGTAGTTGCATCTATGCTTAAAAAATAAATAAAATTGTTTACCAAAACGACTTCTGATTAAACATGACTCCGTATTACTAGCTAAGCGAAATGTTCAATTACAGTCTACCAATAGTTTGCCGAAACCCTTTGGCGAAACTTCTCCAATAAACACTAAATTATTACTGCAATTATTTAGTAAATGCCTTGTATCGCAAATTAAATACGAACGTCGGTTTGCTATAAGCCTGTTATGCAGTGAGGTCAAAGGGGTTGAATTACTACAGAAATAATTGATTGCTAGAGCTTACTCATTCAACGGTGCAGTTGTAATTATTGAAAGAAGCTTTGTAATGAAAGGTAGATCAATCATTTATATGGTGCAATAAAAAAAAAACACGAAATAAATAATTATCTTATATTTTTCATGTTTTCTAACAAATGCCTAATTAAAATTGAACATCTTGTATTAGAATTTATAATCTATACAAATAAATTAAATTAAAGTGTTCCTGCTAATCCAAAACGGCTGGACCGATTTTGTCAGGACTTTCACTGGCAGATAGCTGATGTTATAAGAAGTAGTTTAAGCTATTATTTAAAAAGAATGTTGTCAGTCTCTTACAGTCAGTAGTCAGTCAGACAGTAGTCAGTATGGTAAATCCCCTAGGATTTACCATACTGACTATCAACCACCCTACGGTTGATAGTCAGTATGGTAAATCCTAGGGGATTTACCATACTGACTATGACCCAGACTCGAATTCTCGTTCTACAGGGGTTGCCCTGGATTATTATCAGATGGAACGTAACAAATAGTGTTAAGATAATAATATGTATCTTCTTCTTTTCGTGTCGATTGCCTCGTATTAAGTTTTATCCGATTAATCAAGCATAAATAAAAACCATTGTATGTTAGTATTAACCTGCATATCAGTGTAGTGCGCGTGCGACGATATCGGCGTCACCGGCGTCTGTGTGCGTGGCAAGCTGTGTGCGCTGCTCGAGTTCTTTGGTTGAGTTATGGCGGAGTAGAGCGGGGGGTCCGGTGGGGCTTCTGTCACGCCTGCGATGGATGGAAAGGATTTGTTAGTACATGCAGTGGTTGAAGATTTTTGTTGTCAATCACTAAATACATTTAGTGCCTACACGTGTTTAAAACAGCATACCTGTCACATTGTTCGAAGGTGACAGTGACAGAATGATAATTTAAATTTAGAGCAAAATATTATTTATTTTATTTTGCAACGCATTTGTGTTTCAAAACAAACCGGCGAGAAGATCTGAACATATGCGACAAAAATTTTTTTTTGAACATTCATCGGTAACGTCTGGATATGAATAACGTTGGATACAATCATACAATAATGGATATTAGATATACTCTCATATAGAACAGTCAGTTTCCGGACTAATAACTTTCAAAATGATTCGTAGCTAAAAATTGACAGGACAGGAAGCACACTAGCCACAATTCTAGATATCAGTGCCCTTATTTTTCAACGACTTCAAAAAGAAAGAGGTTCTCAATTCGACTGTATATAATATATTTTTTTTAATATCTTTAGCTTTGGAAGTCGGTGGCAATACAAAACAATAAACAGAACCAAAGCCTCCGATTTCCAAAGCTGAAGTTATTTTTCACTTTTCAATTTTTGATGGCGGTTGTCTTTTTTGTAAAAAAAAAAAACATCTACCAAAATTTCATCGAGTTGAATGAGTTTTAGAACAAAATATGACAAGACTGTTTCGTACGGAGCGCACTATCTATGTCAGTTAAGTCTTCTCAATGTTGTGAACCATAAACTAAAAGGTATTTAAAACCGTTGTATTATTCAAAGCATTCCAAGATCTTTATACAAAACAGCGTATTTTTAAAAAAGGAACGTATTTCTTTCCTTCTTTTCTATTTGAAGCTCGCATTTACCTCAACTCTGATATTAATCAAAACAATTTTTCTGCATCTACACCAATATTTTTTCCTCTCTTTTGATTGCAGGCTACTATTTCATAGTATTGTGGCCTATTGTATGCCAGTATTAGGTTCGCGCCGAGCTTTCTCTTGAGTCTATATAAACATTTTAAAGAGGTGTGATTGTTTTGTTTGTTTGTTACCAATAGGCTTTGAAACTATTGGACCGATTTTAATGTTTTTTTCACCAATAGATAGCTACATTATTCCTCAGTAACATAGGCTATATAACATCACGCTATGACCCACGATAGCGGAGCAGTACTCAAAAATGTAACTTAACGCGGGTGGAATAAGCGACACGTTCAAAGGGTCGTTCGCTAGTCTTTACATAAAGTTATTATTAGACTTTTGTCGAATGACGGATCATTCAACTGATTCATTCGAATTCATATCTTGATCTCAATCTGTAAAAAATACTTATATTCACGAAGATCTTTGACAAGTTTGACATTGATTGGCGTTGTGATACGATTGAAATAGAATTCAGGATTCTATATTAGGTATTTTTTTCGTAGAACACCTCGGAGTTAGGTTTTTGTAAAATAATTTAGCAATGTTGACGCGGCAAAAAACTGACTTGTTAGCCTAGTGGTCCTAAACGCGACTGCTACGTTAAAGGTATGAACCCAAGAGGGTTCGTTTCCCAGGTCGTGCAAAAAGTGTTATTAGGTTTTTCTGTAAAATTCTCAGTAGGTGCTCGGAGTTAGGATTTGTGCCCGGTTAATGGCAGATGGTGAGAGAAAAGGATGGCAATCGGCTCGCCCCTTATTAAATGGGACCTAATCATACCTGCGAACTGTGGGTGTACAATCGTACATTGTTACACCTCCACCATCCCCTTAATACTGGCGTGATGAAATGTATGTGTGTATGTAAAAACAATTTTTTTCTCAATGCCACGTGTATGTATAATGTCATAAAGATCAAACAATAATTATGTCGAACTGCAAATTCCTACATTTCATAGATTTTCAGAAAAATCGCTATATGACAGACGTAACATGATAAGGGTTTTCCTTTTTATATTCAAAACCCTTGAAATAGTTTTATTAGAAAGTGTAGGCTTATCTACGAATTTAATCCTTTTATTCTATTAACAAAATTGAAATAGTTACCTAGAATGTTATTAATAGTTTACTTCGAACAAATAGTTTTGCAAATACATAATGAGATTCACATCTATTGACTTTCAAAATATTAAATGTAGTTTACCATTAGTTCTGCGAAATCATAAATAATTTATAGATCGCGAATATTGTGTGTAACATCGTGATTTGCATCAAAGTCAGTTCGTCAATATGAATTTACTAGACAGTGGTAACGCGTGACTAATTTGGCTATGGAACATGCTTTTTTTTAAAGATGGTAAATCATCAAATGTCTTCTTCCACCCTAGGCGGAGTGGAAGGGACAGTCAGACTCTTACTGACTAAAAACCCATCCGTGTTCCTCCTAATACCCTTTGCGTTCCAGGGTCGTGGTAACTCTTTCGATAAAATTCTAGTGGGCCCCGGCTTTTGTGCTGACATCTCTTTGGGGCGCGCGTGGAACACAACGCGCCGCCGACCCGAGCCTGGTTCTGATCGGACGGCGAGGTACCCAAACCTTGCCGTCCGTAGGCCTGCGGCTGCCATGGCTGGGAATCGCTCAGCGACTCTTGACGCCCGGGGCGATGGAACACGCTACATGCGGGCAATCCCATCTTTTTAGTTTGGTGTGCTGTGCTGTCGTTGCAGAGAACTACAAAAGTATACTAGTAACCTAGCTGGTACTTATATTTCCGAGCCATATAGGGTTGAAACCCTACGGGTATTGTTGCATGCACCTGAAAGTCAATGTTCTGTGCTTCCCGTTTCGCGTTACGACTAACAATGATTTTTCAAATCAAAAATAAAAGTCGTTTCCCAGCAATAATTTGTGCATAAACTTAATTTGATGGACAGGTATGTAGTTAAAAGCCATGTGATGTATTTTTTCACGACCCGTATATTCCTGCAATACTATTTTAAACTAATAAATTTTACATACGATACCAATGAATGGCCATCAGATTAAGCCTAACATTATCGTTACGTGCAATTGGAATTCAATTTCAACCAGTCCACGTGTAATCACTGAATTGATCTTAATTATTGGTGGTCATAAATGATGCGTATGCTTTTAAATTTTCCAACGCGCAGTGCCTATGATATTTTCCGGTAGCCCCATGCGGTATCGTAAAAATATTCGAGTCGATTTTCATATTGAAAATGCGATCACTTTGGTATTTTTACGACAAAGGCAATTACTAGTAACACCCATTGATATAAATATGTATAGACTTCAAATTAAATAAATTTTATATGTTATAGTAAATATACATAGATCATAGTATACACACTGATCGCCTCGATGGTCTCGTGATCGTAAGCGCGGCTGTTGAGTGTAGGTGTGGGTTCGATTCCCAGGTCGGACAAAAAGGAATTTCTTAGTAGGAGCTGAGAGTTCGGAATTTGGTGGTGTGACAACCTCCCGCTACGGAAAGCACGTAAAGCTGTTGGTCTTATGTCTGATATCGCCCCGGTGGCCTATAACGTTAGGGAAGAGAGAGTGCGCCTGTATTTGCGCACACATTTGAGCACTATAATTTCACCCGCGTATTTGGGTGGTCTCCATTTAGATTAGTCGCATCGTTCTAGAGAATATTGTAGCTCACACATCACGATTTCCGCAACTTTTAATGCAACTTATGAAATTAATCATATCACATAGTAACCGGTCAAAACATGGAACAGTGCGATATTATCCTCCAAATTTCTTGGAACAGTTTAAAGCAATTTGCAAATAAACCGCAGTGCAATTGTGATGGTGACAATACGGTGAGTGAGCGACAGGTTATAAAGCTGCACCGATGCAGTACGCGAACGATTTTAGCTTTAATATTTTGTACGTTTTGTCCACCATTTTAATAGGCTTTGAAGTAATCGAAATGAACACCAATGCTATATTATTATATACTATGCCGTAAATATCTTATTTTATATGGACTTATACAGTTTTAAATCTATTTTCCTAAGTATTAAATAGTTAAGACGAGTGCGATGAAAAATTTATGCAGAAATATAAACTTTATAAATATGGATCGAATTATTTGTTTTCGTAGGTTTATTTGAAGTTTATTTAGTCATATAAAAAACTTTTTTTTTTAAGTTTGTTATAATACCTCGAGGATTTTTCTATTTATGCATTTGGTACGGCGTTGAAGCAGTATGGATGTAGAAATGCACACGGACGGTTGTCTTTTTCATTCGGTTGACACGTGACGACGTGCACAGTGCGCACATCCCACAGCGTTCTCGATTAGTCAACCGTATGAAAAAAGACAACCGTTCGCATGCAGTCAGAAAGTGTGCAGTATCAGCCCGACACCAAATGCATAAACTGAAATAAACCCTAATCTATGGAACAGTAGATTTGTTTTCAATAACCATAACCGATGACAAATTTCTAACATGCCTTGTCTCCAATCATTTACAGATTACATAGTAACAGCTTAGGCGTCAACGTCCCTTTCACGGTGAATTAAACCTACACATAATCGTGTTGTATCTACTATCAAAGTGCTATTAAGTTATAGTGATATTGCTGTAATTCGTGGATATGGTTTAAGTCCCATTAAAGCCATCAGCTTTGTCGTAATTATACACAACATACGCACTGTTGACTATGTGGTCACGGCCTATCAAGATCGGTTCGGTCAAGGTTATTCGCAGTTGGATTATGAGATAATAAAGTTAGGGAACCGTATGGGACCGTATCAATGTGACTTTTACAATGTATGTGTACTTTCTAAGTTTATCTTGGAAATCACTGGCATTGGTGAAGGAAAACATCGTGAGGAAACTTGGAATTAATGTAAGTCTGAAATCGCCAATGCGCCTAGACCAAACTTGGTGAGCAAAGATTTAGCCCTGTAGTGGGACAATAAAAGGCTGATATTATTCTTACGTTATGGGACAAGCGTAACCCTGTGTTGTTTGCGCTCAAAATAAGCAACTAAAATTACGTTGCATTTACACCTTACACAGAATTGCATAAGCGTTTATTGTTTGAACATAATGCAAATTCTTATGTCCATCACTGGATATCCTACAGCTGGTATGATGAGGATAATGAATCAACAATATATTATTAGGTGAAAAAAAGTAGAGTATACTGCAAGCACGTAGAAGAGTATTTAATTAAATTTGACGAAGGTAAAACTAATTGACACCCTATTGTGTTTAAGGTAATCGACACCATCAAATTAATTAATTGAATGATAAGTACTTAGTTGTTTATCTCAAGTATCTTGTTACTGACAATAAGACTTTGTAATATCCTTGTAGCTACGAAACTGCCGCACGTGTTGTTCAATCAAGATCAAATAACACGTCTTGGTAAGTGAAATTAGGTAGATGACACCACTAATCAATTGACATACTTTTTATGAGCTGTCACAATACAATTCCCCTATAGATTTTCTATGACAATACTAAACTATGACGTCACTTTTTTGACAACTCAATTCTATAACTATTTATTGCTTTAAAAGCAACTATAAATCAAATTTTATAGTTATTTAAAATGAATCGGGTTTTCAGTGGTAAAAATATGAAGTGTTTTGTTACAGAAGTTGTTTCTTGGAATTATTGTTTAGGTGGTGTCTACTACCCAATTAGACCAAAACATCTAAGTAAAACGAAATTTGTAGGGAACGGGTTTTCATGGAACTTTTTTTGCGGAGTCCTTAGAGGTGAGAAGAAAGAAGATAAAATTAAAAAAAAAAAACAATAAACCCAACTACGTTAAATATGAACTTTAAATAAAAACAATAACTGAAAAGGCAAAAATAAGTTCAATAGCCTAGAATTCAAACATTATTGGAAATCGGTCTAGATTTTTAATTGAAAAAGAAATGAAATACTGACGACGGTTGGCTATTTTTTAAGAATATTTTTTAAGTCGATGAATCCGTTTTAAGGAATTGTAGTGTAGCCCATTTACTGAATATAATCTAAGTGATAGTGCCTCGTATGTGAGAAATAGGGATTTGCCGAACAAATGCCGAATTTATACTTAGGTAGTCGCAACAATAAACATCATCGCAGAAGTTTATTTTTTCTACTTTTATTTTAGGTTTTAAACGTTTTTAAAAACAAATTGGCCTTCAAGTTAAACCAAAAGCGTCCAATTTATGGAAATACAAAAGAAACCTCAAGGTTTTGAATAAGATATTATGTAAAGTGCTAAACGACAAGAGAAAATGAGATTGCCTGGCAGCAGATTTGTCAACGGACATACTTGCGGCTTGCATTCTGCAAGATGCATTGGGGGAGCGATAGCGTCATTAAATTTTCTCGTAACAACGAATTTACACAGTGGACACATTTGTTAACACAAGATTGTGGGTTTTAAAATAGAAACTGGTGTTTTACTCCTTTGGAATACGGTTCGTTTTTAAATGTTTGGTAATTGTTTTGTTGTGTTCGTAATAGGAAAGCTTATTAGCTGTTTGTGTTTTCGTGCATGAAGCTGATATTTAAATAGCTATAATTAGATAATGGTCAGCGGTAATAAATTGACATTACATTTAGTGGTAATAGAAAACAGTGACGTCGCTTATTTTCTAATATAAAAAAAACAACTGATTAACTTTTATTGGCATACGAAGTGGCAGGCAAAAGCTATTCCTACTAATCCTACTACTTATTATAAATGCGAAAGTTTGTGAGGATGATCTTTCACACTTAAATGGCTGAACGGATCTGGATGAAATTTGGCACTGAGATAGATTATAATGTGGAATAACACATATAATACTTTTTATTCTGGAAAAATGTACGGTTCCCGCGGGATAATATATAAAATCTGAAATGGAGGAAGTCGCAGGCGAAAGCTTATTATCAATAAACTCCACGCTTAACTACTGCATCGCAACATGCATTGAAAGCATAAAAAAAAATCGCACTGCTCCACATAAATCTCTGCGGAACTCTTCAACTAATTTATTTAGCAACTCCTCTGTCGAAGCGAACGTTATTTTAAATAAATAAATGTACAAAACATAAGCTGGAACTCTGCTAATACTCTTAGCTGGGAAATAAAAATGCTAGAACCGGATAGTTCAGCTAATAAGTAAAGTTAGGAAGTGGGGCTATGCTGATGGTAACAAAACCGGATACCGTGTTTGAGTTTTAAATTTCACGTTATGAACCAAGATCCCAATAGTCGTCAGATCAACGTCACTTTAGCTTGGCTGAAATTTTAACGGCTGATTTTTATATATGGGGTGTAGCAAGATACATCACATAGTCTATTTAACCTCAGTAAAATTAAGCAAAAATATCGCTGGGAATGTCTTTTATTCGTCGTAATGTTTCTGGGGGTATTTAAAATTTTGTACCAAGATTAAAACTTGTTTCCGCTTAAAAACAAAAAAAGAAACAACCATGAGATATGGTCAATGAAATAGAAATAATCGCAATGATAAAAGAAACTCGTAACTTTTTATGTTTGACAGGGAAATATTAAAAAAAATATATATACCTATATTATTTCCAAACACCGTGGGTTATAACTTTAGCCAGGTGCTTTAAAGTTCCGATCTCTAAAGGATTTGGCTGAAGCTATAACCCACGGAAAATATTAGACAAGATAATATTATGTAGGTTTTTAGCAATATCCCATAAAACATAATATATAAAAACCTGATACCTACTGCAAAAGGTTCAAGCAAGTAGGTACTCATACCATTTTTACAAAACTATTTTTAAATTTCAGCCATCCCAAAGTGACGTGAGTCTAGGAACTCTAGGATCTTAGACAATTATTTTGTTACTCGCTAACTTCTGGAGCGGTACTCAGTATCCAATAAGGGTGGAGGAACTTTAAATTTATTAAACTACTTTAGTTGTGTGCGACACAGGCAACTAATGTGTGCAACCACTTTTCTACTCATACAATTTGTATGGAAACTTATTATTGTTGCTTGAGTATTCCAGTAGTAAGTTTTCGGTGTCTAGTTAATACTTAGTTGAAATGATTATGGTGATCAGTGTGTGTCAAGTGAAAGTCACAGGTAATCACAGTGGCTGCGCATAAGTGAGTTATTCTGTACTACACGATGCAAGGGAGGTAGGTTACAAGACACCACGCAGTGCATTACGACGCCATCGCTTTGTATTAAATAGTGTATAATACGTTTGTGTTTATTTTTATAAATAATAATATGTATGAAAGTCTGTAAGGTTTTAAGTTATGGGTCTTTGATACTTGAAATATATTGTATATTATTATTGTTATCATTTACTAATTATCTTACCCTACCTACCTATCATAAAATGAAATTAGGAACAAAGATAGATAATAGTTTGAAATATCACAGAGGCTACCTCTTATTCTGGAAAAGTGTACGGGTCCCATGGGAAAATATATTTACTTTAACGCGGCCACAGTCTCAGGCGGAAGCCAATAAGAAAAAAAAATCACTACTAGTTGCCGGTTGCTTGTGTCGAACACAAGACACTAAAGTGTCTACGTTTGCGCAGCGCCTTAACCCTATCTTTCAGTAACAGCTAAATCCCAATAGACCGAAGAGCATTCCGGAACCGGAACTCTCCTAACTAAACATCAGCTAACAAACGTTTTCCGTTATTAATCCGAGAAAAACGGATAAAAGAGGAACTAACATACTTTATAATAGTTAAAATTCTCAGTAAGAACTTAAAACGCGCTCATATATTCTAGCTAGCCAGCTGTAAATCTAGAAGTATGGACTTCTGCGCTGTAATCTGCTTAATTTATTCTTTCCGTAGTGTGTGCAATTAATTTGTAGAATATTTATTATCAGGACTTTGCACGTAAACGTTAGCACGTTATTCATCAACTGTTTCCTTATGTGTTAATTAATAACACTTTTGTTGTTGCCAAGAGGATTTATTAGAACACTAGTTTGTTACGTGCGAATGTTCGTTTAGAGAAGTACTGCTAGCAGTTTTTATATGGGTCGGTATTGAACGGTCAAAGTCTGAAAGTCAAAATCAGACAGTCAAAGTCAGACAGTCAAAGTTAGACAGTCATTGACAGAAAGTCAAAGTTAGACAGTCCAAGTCAATCAGTCAAAATCAGTTTGCTGGAGTTTGACAGTCAAAATCAGATTGTTGAAGTTTTACAGTCAAAGTCAAAGTGTCAAGTTAAAATGTCTGAGATGCTACAGGCACATTTTTTTTATTCATGAATGTTTTGCTCTTTAGTCTAGGTCAGAGGTGACAAAGACAAAGTCGACGATGGAGTAAGCTAACCTAGAAGAAGCCTCTTCACTCTAACTTGAAGGAGATAAAAAAATCAACTTTGACTAGGTACTTAGCATTGATGTTATAGAAATAAAAAATGTTAAATAACAATTATCTTCCCGAAAATTTTCGTTTTGTGTAGACCGGTACCTTTCAAAGAACATTTTCTACACATGTTTTAGGTAACAAACAAGCCAACGAAACAAATATGACGAAGAAAAATCCAGGTTACATGAAAAATTAATTCAGGCCCTATTTGTACGGGAAGCCTTCAGTTATTAAATACCATTCATCCTGATTTTGTATCTCGCGTATTTGTGTTTTTCGTGTATAATATTTTTTTTCCATTGAGCTGGAAGTTCAATAACGTGAGCTGTAATGGGTTTTGTCAGTCATATTATTTTACTACGAGCAAAATTACTGTTCGAATCATGACCCTTTTGGGGAGCCGCCATTTTGTGTAAAGAGTAAGCGTTACTCTTCTAAATTTAAAAGTTATAATACTGGCACAAATTGTATTTGCACATTCCAATTTCAAATTTATACATACCATTTGAAATTCGAATCGAAATGAATAGAATTAGTAAACAAGGCGTTAGGGCAATTCTAATAACTTTTTGGAATGGTCGCAATCTGTCAAAAATGTATTTACCCTAACTATAATATTATAAATGTGAAATAAGTTTGTTTGTTACCTTTTCACGCGTAGAGCAAAAAACCGGTCTTAAATTTTTGCTTATACATTGTCAGGTGTACTGAAAAGTACACTACTACTTTCATCCCTAAAAAAAGTCAGTACTTTTTTTAAAACCATAATAACGTTATTATGTTGCAGGCGAAGTCTCAGGCAAAAGCTAGTTTTACATATTTTTTGTCAAGTTTTAGATGTTGAATATAAGTGAGGTAAGATGGTCTTGTGAATCATATTGTTGTTATTGTAACAAATAGAGCAACTTGTTCCAACGTGCTTGACATAAGAAGTAACTAGAATCCATTTTTCTCTCTAACAATTCTCAGAACAAGAACGAGCAATACCTTTCTTCTTATATTTTCTCCCACTTCAATATCTAGATCGAAAGTTCCCGATCGTTATTTTAATTTGAATGCTGTCTTGAGTTCCGTTCTCGATATAAAATGCTAAGCTAATAAAACTGAAGAGATTTTTTGTTTGTTTGTTTAAGCGCGCTGATCTCTGAGACTGCGAGTCGTATTTGAAAAAATCTCTGTATATTATAGCTAGAATCATCAGGAATAGTATAGGCTATATAACATCACGCTACGACTTACGGGAGTGGAGCAGTATCCAAATAAGTAACGTATCGCGTCGTAAAAAAAATCACGAACAAAGTCGGGCAGAAGGAGTCTTCAATAAAACTGAAAAACATTTTAATCTTCCCCTTTAATAAAAGTTTTCGCTGTAGCTCGATGGTTTCGTGCTTGCTATTTTAATTAGTTCAAATAACACGTATGGTATTGCCGTGACAAGGATGTGAATTTTGTAGTTAATATTGGTTGGCACCATTCCTTCTGTATTGATATCGTTAACATGCAAGTTAGTTTGTCTTGTGTTTAAGCCTCTACGCTTTAGTGTCGTGTTTGGAATATAAAGTTAAATCATATTATGTTACTTATACGAAGCTTACATAATTATCCCTACCAACACACCATCATCCAACACGCCTATATCCCCGAAGGGTTAGGCAGAGGTGTTGCTAAAATGTACACTCACAGTTCGCCGGTATGTTTAGGGTCCCATGTAATAGGGGGGGAACCTATTTGCCATTAACCGGGCACAAATCCTAACTACGAACTGCTAGGTACTGAGAATTTCATAGAAAAATCCACAACTCGACCTCGGCATCACACCCAGGACCTCTAGCGTAGCAGTAACGCTCAGGAAAACCAGGCTAACGAGGCAGTATTTTTATAGTTTCCTGAATTATGCTTCAAACCAAATATGGGACAAGTTTGGGACGAACATCATCAAAGTCCAAAAAGGAGTTAAGGTAAAGCTGGAATTTTTGCTGAAAACAGCTGGTGCTATTTGATTATATACCTTTGCTTAACGGGATAAGGTCCGGATTCTTGTCGTCAGCAGCTTGTGGAGAATTCCTCTTCTGTACGATGACCTTCTGATTCTTTATCGATGGAAGCGTCACTGTAAAAGAGAACCTATTTAGAAAACAATAAAGACTAGGCAAGCTAAACACACAAAGGAAAGGAAAGGCCGTATTATGACGTTTTAGAACCATGGGTAAGAGAGAGATGGAGATATGCGGGAAGCAAGCAACACTGCGGCGGCCAGCAACATGTTCCTGTCAAACTGATATCAAACATGATGCGTAACTTTTTATTCCAATACTATGCGATAAGAGAATCAGTTAAATAATTCTTGTAACCGTATTTTAGGGACTGCGACATGTATGAGAAAAGAAAACCACCCGTGTGGGTGGTTTTCTTTTCTCATACATACAATTGACGTGTCGGGAGCGCCGTGTAGCACTCGTACCGCGCACGCACGACGGCGGTACGGAAAACATTACTTGGCAACTGTATGAAAAAGTCAACCGACCGTGTGCAGTGCGATATTCGCACCACTCCGGCAACAAGCGTATACATTAAAAGAGCCTTTAGTTAAAAATAAATGTCATATTGTCATTAAAATCATTGACCGTCTAATGTGCTTTATTATTTCTATACAATGTATGACATAACATACCAATATTTGGTTTGATTTATGATCTAATTATACATTTATGATTTATTAACTGCTCATAACAGAACATTGATATAAAAGAATTCAATTGAAAGTTAAAACCAACATGAAATGAACATTATTTTATTTACAATCCTTTGAAATATTATATAATTGAATTTGAATCCCTAATGAGGTCAAAATATTCCACCATTCAAAATTAAATATAGAATTTACCCGATTTCAGAGTAAAAACCAAACCATACGAGTGTACGGGTTATGACGTGTTTATAATTCATATTTTATGTTCCATTCTCTCCGACAAAAAAATCGGTCGTCGATTATTTATTTTTTTTACTTGTGGAGGGCGTGTCAGACTTTTACTGACAACTGAAAACCCATCTATGTTCCTTCATGTGCCCTTTGCGTTCCGGGTAAGTGGCCCCTACAATTAATGTTTGCTGACATCTCTTTGAGGCGCGCGTGGAACACGAACGTGCTTGTCTGACGTAGGTTCAGCACTCATTGCAGCCAAGTTAAATTAGCACACAACCTTTCCTAAATTAGTACTAACCTTCATAATCTCTGGATCGATGTCGTATTCGTGACGCGATGACGGCGAGACACAATATGAACGCGATGGTCAAAGCAGCTCCGAGAAATACGCCAACTGCCCAATTGACTTCCCACGCTTCTTGTGACTCTAAAACAAGATGTATCTACATTAATATAAGACTAAAAATCGTTTGAATTTAAGCAATTGTTGCGAGATTGCTGTGGTGTCGGACTGGTGCGAGAATCGAACTGCACACGGATGGTTGTCTGCTTCATTACAGTTGACGTCAGTTGACATTTGTTGTCCAACTCACGTGCATACCCGGTACCAGTTTCGCACTATGCTATTGACGCGTCAACTGTATGGAAACAGATATTCGTCCGTGCACAGTACGATACTCGCACAGTACCACTCTGGTGCCACAGTAGTGTGATATATGCTTGAATTAGAGTCAAAATTGACTTTTTGATAAAGAGATTTTTTTTCTCCTCCTTCTTCCTAGGATAAAGAGATTTTATTTAATGATAATTTTGATGCATGTACAGCCGCGTGAACAGTGCGCAAAGTCTTCACGCAATGGGTGCGCCTGCGGATGGTCGACATCGAGGCCGGCCCAAAAAGAGGTGGCGAGATGACCTACACTCGCAACGGGAGGGCTTTTTTTTTTAATAGGGGAAGTCATCAAGTAACTTCCCCCGCCCTGGGCGGGGCGGGAGGGAGTGTCAGACTTTTACTGACTAAAACCCGTCTATGTTCCTTCATGTGCCCTTTGCGTTCCGGGGGCGCGGTATCTCTTTCGAACCACCGAGACCGGGAGGGCTAGTTAGACGACTTGGGAGAGGCGTTTGCCAAGCAGCTGGACATTATAGGCTACAAAAAAATGGCCTAGTATTTCACAAAAAGATGACTGACCTGTTCTAGGAGATAATCTCAAAGCCGTTTCAACAGTAAACGTGACATGTTCTGATCTTCCTCTAGCATTAGCCGCGTACACTATTAGCCTCAGTTGTCTGTTAGCTCCCAGCCTTCTGAGGTTCCATAGCGCGCCTCCAACGCTGGAGTTCACCACAAGACCCTCGGTTGCCCAAACTTCTACTACATACACGCACTGGAGACCTCCTTCATAGCCTGTGAAAGAAGAATATTTGTTAGAAGGTATACAATAATAAAGATAAATATAGCAAAGGTCACCTTAAGGTTGAACGTGATAGTGTAACAAACGAACTGTATAACTCTTCATGTACTATATTCTAGCACATGAAGATATCATTCATTTAATTACAAAGTCGTTGACCTTGACCTCATCTTACGACCTTTTTTTCAGAATGGGAAATCATCAAAGAGCTCCTCTGAAAGACTGAATATAACTAGTTCTTAGCAAGAACTAGGAAAAAATAAGAAGATAAATACATTTTTGGAATTATCTTTTAGTTGTAAAATAAACAAGCCTACAACGTGAAACGAAGTACCAGGAATGCAGAATTTGGCAAGCGGTAAGTCTTAGCGCTGACTAGACAACATGTGCAATAACATGTGTGCGGTTTAAAGTTCTCAACAATAAGTGGTATCAGCTTGCTTGTCAGCCAACGTGCACCCAATTTCTGATATCAGCCTTATACAACCAGGCGAAATAATATGTAGTTAAATTTACTAATAACGCTAAGGAGCTTGAATTTTCTTTAAGTTTAGATTTATTTTTTGACAGTGTTATTTTTCAGTTAAAAGCTTTCTTTTATTTTTGTTTGACGTAGGGTAGAGAGTTCATAATACATGCTATCATACATGCCATCACGCCTGTAGTCCCCAAAGGGTTAGACGGAGGTGTAGGTACCAATGTACTACCACAGTACGCCGGTATGTTTACGTCCCATGTAATAGGGGACGAGCCTATTGCCATTTAGGGGCCCAAATCCTAACTCCGATCTGCTACTGAGAATTTCATAGAAAACCCCAGTAACACTTTGCTCGACCTGGGAATCGAACTCAAAACCTCTAGCGTAGCAGTAGCGCTTAGGACCACTAGGCTAACGAGGTAGATCCTAATAAACGTAAAATTTATTTGTATGGCCTCGAAACACTTGGAATTTCAACCTTATATTAATGAATCAACAGCTAATATTATAGCCATAGAATATTGATATACTAAGGTAATTACAATTAGTTAGTTGCCGGCTCGTTAGGTTAATGGTTTAGGTGCCTAATACCGGCCTCTTGGTCAAGTGAGCCGTAGCGCTTTGAAGGATTACCTAGATGCAATTACATTATGGTTTTATTATAATATTTGATATTCATAATGACTAAAAGCCGGTTATTAGTGCTTTGACGATAAAATTTAAATGTGCGGCGTGTAAAAAGATGTATGACATAGTGTTAATTACGCATACTGTCATCAAACTAAGTAATATTAAGCAATTTTTTGATATTTTTTCTCGTTGGTCTCGTGGTGGCAAGCATGACTATTAAGTGTGAGGTCCTGGATTAGATAACCAGGTCGGGCAAAAAGTGTAATTGGGTATTTCTATTAAGAATGTGTCAGTAACAGGCCGGAGTTTAGAAGTTGGTGGTGTGACATCCCCGTGTCTCGGAAAACACGTAAAGCCATTGGTTCTGCACCTGATCTCTCCCCGGTTGTGTCGGACGCCATCGGCGCACACTGCGCACAGCCTCTTTTTACGAATGGGAAAACATTAAATAACTTCTTCCGCCCTGGGTGAAGCGGAAGGGAGTGTCAGACTGTTACTGACTAAAAACCGATCCGTGTTCTTCCCTTTGCATTTTAGGGTCACCAAATTTCGCAACTCTGGGCGACTGCGCACAGCCTTAGTACATACAATTTGATATTGTGTAAGTTGTGTCGTCTGATATTCAATTACAACAACAAACAACAACAACAAACCCAGATTACGTGAAAATTAAATTACGGCACCACTTGTTCGAATTTCTGAGAAATGAAGATGGCTTTGTTGAAATAACAATGATAAGCCTTTTGCTTTAAAAAAAAACATATATAGTTGCAAGGATAAACTTAATCTTCATTCGATTGATTAAGTTTCTAGGTGCCTAAATAAATACTTTATATTCGATATCAATCTGTTTTTAGATTTAAAAAATTTGCATCATCCAGCCTGCAACAGTCCACTGCTGGACATAACCCTCTCTAATCGCAAGCCACTTAGGTCAATTCTCGGCAACTCTCATCCAAACAAATAAACTTATAAGTCTATACTAATATTATAAAAAAGTAGGTAATGTTTGTTTTTTTTTTGTTTGATAGAGGTATCTGGGAATACTAATTCCATTAAAAACAAATTTTTACAAAAAACCTGTATTCCACGTAGATAAACTCGCGGGTTGGAGCTAGTTACTAAAAAACAAACGCTCAGATTTTATTCAGTTTCAGTTACTTTTCAAAATTTATTCCATATTGAAAACACGTAAATTTAATCACTAGTAATTAACAAATTGCTTTCAAGCCTGTTGCAACATTCACAAATTTTATACAAAACGAAATACCAGAGAATACCTTACATCACACAATTGAACAGTTTAATTGCTGTGAGCAAATTACAGATTAATTACATGAAATTACTTAAAGGATTAAGTTTGCTGGAGTGAGCAAGCATACGACCGTGATTAAGCATCTGTATGTACCAATGTACATAAACTCACGCCTTTTTCCCATGGGGGTAAGCAGAAACTACAGAACACCACCAGATACGATCCTTACATACTCCTTTCGTCTCGTTCACATTCATACATCTGTAGTGCTATTCTAAAAAGTTAATTGCGAAATCACTTCTGAATCCGCGGTGAGATTTTAGTTTCGTATTCTTACAATGAGGAGTTCGACACTCTAGCGCCACCGTGTGATGATGTAAGTGAGAAGTATTATGACGAAGTATTATGAGAGAGTATTTTGACGTTTTTCAATAGTATTTGGTATTCTACGGAGTAAGCGTGACTTGCGAGATGACTGTTTCCGAATAGCATAGCTAGTCATACAAGCACGCTGGTTACGACCTTTCTAAAGAACCTCACCAAAAAGGTCACCTTTGTACATTACTAAGTATTAGCAAAATGACAGAATATTGGTATTGAGGGATTTCACTGAATTGCGTTATTAATTTAAATAAGCTAGTGTAATGTGGGCAGACCTCCTACGAGGTACTTAGATCGACGACTTAGCAAAGGTCGCAGAAAACCGCTGGATGTGGGCAGCGCATTACCAGTCATATTGGTTATTTTTCGCCTACCTTTAGCAGTGAACATCGTGCGACTAATATGATTAAGCTGACACTAATATTTTTTTGCCCGCGGCATTGCTTGCCTGGATTTACAATAAAGGCTGTCACAAGACACATTATATAGGCGTCAACTAAAGCTGCCGCTATCAGAGTGCCTTACATTACGCAACGATTAAGTTATTGCTGGGAAATGGGTTTTATTTTTGGGTTGAGAAAGCACTGCAATGTAACTTTCAATAACCATTGTAAAACTGGTTTTCGTAAAAAAGTAACCTGCGAAGTTTTACCTTCCATAATAATATATTTTGTAAATAGAAAGATGGTGCAAAACAAAAAAAAAAATTTTTTTTGTTTGTGCTTTGTGAAGTATCTTTTTAAACCTTTTATAAACTGACATTACTAACAGAAGCTTCAATTCTATTTGTTTGTATAGATAATACATACTTAGATCCGAACTTGAATTCTTGTTTATATCTTTTCATCTTCGCAAGGGTTTTAATTTTGTATCTTTATATACAGTGTACACTTACTTTCATTTAAAATTTATATGTCCAAAAGATTAACTCAGTTCCCATTACCAAAGCAAAGCTAGGTACTCATCATTTATTACGTATAGTTTCCGATGTCTAAGCAAGCTCAAGTCTTAAGTAATCTTAGTGATCTCAAATATGCCTCTACTTACTTAAGTAGTCGACTTATACTTAGGCTATGTGCTTATGACGTCGCCAGTACGTGCAAGCTTAATTACAGACTAGAATTTTGCGTTAATTAAGAGACTGTGTGGTGTAAACTAAATTGCTTGAGGTTTTTGTGAAGTTACAAGTACACACATATCATCACGCCTATATTCTCCAAAGGGTTAGGCTGTGGGGGTACCAATGTACACCCACAGTTCGCCAGTGTGTTTTATGTCCCATGTAACAGGACGCAAGCCTATTGCCATTAACCGGGCACAAATCCTATCTCCGGACTGCTACTGACAATTTCATAGAAAAACCCAGTAACACTTTGCTCAACCTGGGAATCGAACCCATTCCCCATGAACCCATACCATTTGTTTTTTTTAATTCCTTATAATTTAAAAAAGTATAATGATCAAAATTATAACCCTTTCTCTGGTTTCGCCATGGTCAGGTAAATATTGAATGCAATGCTTATGCTTGCTTTTTGCTTTTAGACTTTTTCATCGCAATCTCATCTCAGCGACAATCAATGTCAAAAGTCGGTAAAGAGGTATTTTGACAGAATGAAACTGAGATTAGATTGTGATCGTTCCTAAAAGTTTGTATTTCCATTTAATAAAATAACATGGAATCAAAATTTAGGAGAAATCCAAAATTAAAATGTATGTTCACGTTTAATGAAAACATTATAAATTCAATGGCAATCTTAGCTTAAAACCACACAGGATTACAGAAATATTTGATAGGGATTTATGCAAATATTCCCTCTGAACAGTTACAATAGAGTTACGATAGTCCAGTTGTCATTTATCACTGCCAAACTCCGCCTTAGTTGTGTAGAAGATTGTAAGGTATTCTAAATGTTACCCATTGAATAAGTTAGTTAAACATTACTGCTTTTTCTGATAAAAATAACGTTAATTGGTTTTAACTTTTCATAAAGGATTTATATTCATAAATATTTTGGTAATTGAGGAATTTATAAACAAAATATAACAGATATAAGTAAGAGATTATCACTTAATGGTACTCGTAACAGCACCACGTCAACAGGCTGGCCAGAATTGCCTCAAAAACTACCAAAAATTGCAATTA
Source organism: Caradrina clavipalpis (assembly GCA_932526535.1). Lineage (NCBI taxonomy): Eukaryota > Metazoa > Arthropoda > Insecta > Lepidoptera > Noctuidae > Caradrina > Caradrina clavipalpis. Next base: position 14,510,653 of record OW052095.1, on the reverse strand, counting down.
TTCAAAAAAATTACAACATCTTGAAACAAAAACTGAGAAAAAAGCGTGTAAAAAAGCAAGTTTCGAAATAACGACTATTAAAATCTTGTTACCGCTAATGCTCCATGAATCGTTTTTACAAAATCCGCCTAATGGCACTGTAAATAAACTTTTATTTACAGAGGAAAGTCGTTCTTAGATCCCTGAATGAAGGCAGAAGTTACGTAAACATACCCTTTTGTTTGAAAAGTTTTCAGCGGATCTGCTGAATTTCATTTTTTTCTTTTTTTCATGAAAATCTGAAATTCATTTCTTTTATTTGGAAAACTGAGTAAGTAGCATCCTAAGTGATATTTAGTACCTGATTTATTCAATCTTTTTCTTTGTAATAATATTCACGCAAATTATTTAAATGAAGTTGGCGCAGTGGCTGAGCTATTGCCTGCTGAGCTGTTTGTCTTGGGTTTGATTATTGCACGGAATTAATATTTGTATGGCTTAAAAATAGTTGTTCCTGGTCTGGTTATTTCTGTATTTGAGATTATGTGTTTTGTAAACACACCCATGACGGAACACGATTAATTCCTAGTGTGGGAAAACAGATTTTAATGTAAAAGAAAACCAAACATAACAACATACCAACATATTAATCCAAACTGATATTAACAAGATATGTTTCTTATGGATATATTCAAAAACTTCTCAACTGATTTATAAAAAAAATATCACCTATGGAAAGCTACATTATCAGCAAATTAAATAGATTATCTTTAATTTTCCACAAAATTACGGCTCCAGAAAATACACGCAAACGAAGTCACGAGCAAAACCAACTCTTCAATAAATCAATCATCTAAACACGTAAAGCTTAACTTAAAAGATCTCAATACAAGCCAATAGAACGATGAAACATAATAATAAAATTGTAAGTGAAGCCAAGTAGCTTCCATCATTCCGTTCTGTAATACTGTAAATCCGATCGACTTCGTATCCTTTATCGTTTGAGTTTTCTATCTCTCCCTGGAGATTCTACTCGAAGATAAAGAGAGGGAACAGACTTGTTACGTGCGTACGTATATTATTACTCAGGACAGGTATTCACACTTAATCACGTGTCAAATTGTGCGTCATGCATGATTCATGCTTAATCCTGTGTATTAACATTGAGTTGGCAAGTTTGAGGTATGTATGTGATTATACGCAAATCGTGCGGCCTACCCTTAACATGGTACCTACTGTTGACCAAGTGTTTTTATTATACTGCTAAGCTTGACTCAAAAGTGAAACTCTTAAAAAAAACCGTAAAGCAGATTTTATTTCAGCGGATCTTACAAAAATACGCATTAAATGAACTAAGCCAAATGAGGTATCTTATGAAAAACATTTAATTCCATTTAAAACAAATAAATCAGAAAAGTAAGAAAATTTCAAATTTCTCGTAACTAACTTTCTCTGAGATATAGCTTTTTGAAAGCAGCTCATTTGAAACTATTTTTATTGCTATAGTACTGTTATTGCTGTGATGGCCTAGCCCAGTGCCAATGTTGCTTATTAAATATTATGTACTTTCTAAGTTTATCTTATACATCACTGACATCGGTGAAGGAAAACATTGTTAGAACACTAGGACGGAGGACCTATAATAACATGATTATGTAAGTCTGGAACCGCCATTCTGCTTTGAGCAAGCACGAGGGATTATTAATATCCCACCAAAACCTAGTGCGATTTCGGTGCTTCTGGTCAGACGATGGCCCACTTGATGTAGCGTTCAAGGTGTCTCTACATTAAAAACCCCATTAATGTCGCGATAAACGTGGCGACGGACTGGGGGCCAAGTACTATTTACATACATACTATCACGCCTGTATTCCCCAAAGGGTTAGGCAAAGGTGAACAAATGTACACCTATAGAACGTTGGTATGTTTATGTAATAGGGGGCGCGCCTATTGCCATAACCGGGCACAAATCCTAACTCCGAGCTGCTAATGAGAATTTCATAGAAAAACCCAATAAGACTCTTGCTCGGCTTGGGAATCAAACCCAAGACCCAAGTACTATTTCAAAAAGGAATAATAATAAAGAAAAAGAGAGAGAATTACCCCCCACAGCCCCACAATCGAATAGTCCCACTTCACCATACAAAGATATCCCAAAACTCACCTGGCAAGCACATCAAGTCCAACGAGTCATCAGTCAAGTTATACACGGTACAGTTGGTCGGCGGGTCTGGCCTCGTCGCTGGCAATAGCGTGTAGACACACGGTGACACCTGCTGCCCGGCCAAGTTAGTCGCGCGACAAGATAATGTCCCATAGTCGACATCCGACACCGGTGTGTATGTCAGCAGCGATTTGCCTTCTTTCGCTTCGACGGTGAAACGGTCCTGAGGGAAAAAACAGTGAATTACTGTATGTGTACCCAAGTGTACGTTACATCATTCTTAGACTTTGTGCTTGTAGATATTGAATGGTTCAGTCGTTCGCAGAATAGGTGTACCTTCTCAGAAAAATCTATACCTATTCGTTGCATCAGAATATTGTAGGTATCCATTTATAGTGACATCATGAAAAACATCATGATATGATGTTCGGTTATTATAGACGAATTTATATTATTCTATGTTCATCGTTCTGGGAGCGACTGCACGATTAAATATCTAGAAGAATAAATAATTTGCTTATGCATTTTTTTAGGGGCGTAAACTTGACACTTGGCTATTGCACTTGTTAAATTGGGAGGTATAAAATTAAATATTTTGTGTAAATTGAGAGAGTTACAGAATTCATTTTAAGCGTTCTTAAGTTTAACCATTACAAATTAAATAGCCGCTGAGTTTAGCCGTCAGGACCAAAATTTTGGTTTAAAAAATATTACAATAAGTAACAAGGATTTCATCAAACGAATTATTTCGATTTCCCGTTTTAAGTCTGAGGAAATTCCACATGCGAACGTTCGTAAAAACATTATTAATTATTTATAAATTCTTGAGCATCCTATAAAACGGAGTAGGTTATCTGAGGAAACCTTTTATATCAAATTACAAACGTTACGTTTAGAGTAATTTCTCAAGAGAATATTATAACAATTCCCAAAACTCGAATGATGAGTCGAATTTTTCGACGAAACTTATTTGTTTTTTTACTTGACACGTGTTTGAGTTTACGAATGTGTTAGACTGAAAAGTTAAATACAGGCACATGAGAAATTTTAACTATGTCTCTGGGATAGCAACGCATTTGCAAGGCCTCTGGTATTGCAGTTGTCTATAGCTCGCGTTCACCACTTAGCATCAGGTGGGCCGAGAGATTGTTTTGCCATCCAATGGCATACAAAATTTGCTCAATGGTACTTTATTTGATGAACAAAATAAATACTTAACGGCTATTTGATATTTTTTTTTACATCCCGTATGTCTTAGTTTATCTGCTAAAAGAATATAGCTATATGTTAACTACAGATTACGCTGCTTTACAAACCACAGCCTACCAATATTAATATCTAACGTTTACAGATAACTGGGATCAAAGCGCTTTCACAATGGCCCTCTAGTTATCCTGTCGGCCGTCACTTGACCCGTATCTCACGTCAACCACTATTCACATCCGAACTATCCGAATTTAATTATAGACTAAAGTGAGTCCTAGACTGTTAATTGGTTACTGACAGAAATGTGGACGATGAATTATGTGATAATTTTGTATGAAACTCTGTGTGTCTGGCCTCTGACCTATTACTGTGGCCTCTATAACAGCAAATATAGTTTAAAATTAAAGGGGGTCCACATACAAGGAGGCCAGAAGGGCAGTTTAAGCAAATTTATCGGGTATGTGATTTGTCTTTTTACACGCCGCCGCCGTATAGTCATGTTACTGCCCCTTTGGCCTTGTGGTGGCAAGCGACAGTTGTGCGTGGGTTCCTGGCTTCGATTCTCAGCAAAAAGCGTGATTGGATTTCTCCATTAAGAATTTCTCAGTAATAGCCCGAGTTTAGTAGTTGGTGGTGTGGCACCCAAGTGTCTCTCTCCGATTGAGTCGGATTGCCGTCCTATCGAACTATGTGAGTTAGGGAAGAAGGAGTGCACTTGTGTTTGCGCACACACTTGTGCACTATAATATCTCTTGCATAAGTGACAGTCTCGTGGCCGCCGTGACCGTATTCGGCCTGGAGACACATAACAATATGATCATTTAACATCATCAGCATCATATCAGCTACAGGCCAGACTACATCCACTGCTAGACATAGGCCTCCCCATAGATTTCCAAAAGGACCGGTTAGAAGCGGCTTGCATCCAGCCATTAAATATGTACCTATATAATTACGGTGATATTACCTCGTGAACATTTACTGTAGTACAAAATCTACTCCACATAAAGAAAAATATATGACAGCAATCATAAGAAACAGCCACAGAAAATAGCACTTAAACCCATTCAATTTTAACGTCGTCCGGTTACCCCCTTAAACCTCTTGTGCTTCCAAATCTATGGCGACATAAATCATGGCACAAGAGCTATCATTATCTTTTATTATAACGTATTAAATGTTTCCTATGTAATGTGGTTTTGGCTGTAAATACACCGTTCCGTGGCCTTCCGTTTGTGTCAAGGAGCAACAAAGGGATTTATGTGAAGTGAGATGATGGGTTGTGTCATGCAACTGAGCACCTCTTGTGGTATTACGTTAGTTGAATTTGAGGATGTATTTTTAGTTTTGATTGTGAAGGTGGTTTTGTTTGTAAGGGTTGCTGATGAAAATTGAGACACATATAATACACGGTCGAACATAGAACTTCCTTTTTTGAAGTCAGTTAAAAATTTGAATGTTACTTTGACTGTCCGTATGTTTCGTCGTTCAAAACCATGATATCTATTTAAAATAAATATGGAAAGGTAGGTTAGTAGCCGAGGGGCAAATGCAAAGAAGAATGGTATACTTACAGGATCAACTTTGATGGATCCTGCTGAGTTATTGAGGGTCCACTCGAAGGTGTCTGGTGGAGGAAAGGCATCAACTTCGCACGATACCGTCGTGGGCTCTTGTAGGGCAGCGCCTATTATCTTCATCTCTTTCCTTTGGCATAGTGGTCTATCTGTATGAAAGAGAGAACAGTATTAGTATTATGTCTTAATAGCTAATATCAGTTTTATTTTATATTTATTTCGAATTGATTTCAAGTTAAATCCTTTTTATTTTAATTATTTTATAGTACTTAGACCTAGTACTTGAATAATAATAATCTAGAATTTGTGTTGCTAAAATTGAGTCCAATTGTGTTTACAACTATTCGTAGGAACTGATCTTGTATAGAAAGTATCTTTAACTGCATTTTTTAAATTATTCCAGTAAGTAAAGTTACTCAACCACACCATACAAAACGTTATCTGGTCATAGAAAAAGTGGTCTATCTAAAAGAAACAAAATCTATTGACGTTCATTCGACACGGCAATACACTTGCCCCCTATTACATGGAACCTAAAACACACCGGCGAACTGTAAGTGTATATTGGTAGAACTCTGCCTACTTTCGGGGAATACAGGCGTTGGTATGTTATGTGTTCATTCCAAATTATGTTTTAATAAAATTACTATAAATTCCAAAATCAGCACTTTAAAACGATATCGTCACAAAACAAACAAATACAGTCGTATTTCTTAAAAATAAATGTATAATTCATTTCGATAACGGAGCACATTCATTATTTTATCCTTATTGACAGGGCTTTTGTTCTCAGTTTACATTTTCGGTTCAAAGAATTATTTTACCGTCGCAAAATGACACATTTAAGTTTCGAATATACGTTAAGTATTTCAACGGTAATATTTAAATTATTTACTTATTTCTTTCATATTTCTTAGTTATTGTTACAGGAAGGGAACAAATCTAAATAAGAAGTTTTAAAACGAATAAGAAAAAACATCGAGGCTGTTATTATGTATGAAACGATATATAAAAAGGATCCATACATCCCCGCTAGTCTCGAAATCGTGGGATTATTTCGACATATAAGTTCAATCCAAACTACACTAATATCTGAAGTTAAGGTTAAAATATATTAGATTTTTCAATCCTTAATTATAATCCAAATACTAACTCATATTTTTTGTAGATTAATATAAAGTTATATTGCTTCTATATAATTTTAAATTAATCTACAATTCAACAACAAATTCCAAAAAGTACCTACATTTTATGTACCACCCAACTCCCACAGGTGTTACAGCACCAATATTACTCGATACAGAAAACCATGTTCGTTTTATTAATACAAAATTTTATTAATAAAAACCAACATATTTTTACGAAGCATTCTTCCCATACCTATACCGCCATATTCTGAACACAATGACAGAACTGCCTTCAGAAACGTAACAGGTATACTTTAAACAATAGAACATCGACTGATGTGCGTCGTAACGATAAAAGGTTTTACGTTTTCCCTAGAGGAGAACAAAAATAAAAGGAATGAAAATAAAGTAAACAAGCTACTGAAATGGCTGAAAAGAGACTTGGAATGAGCATTGCGTGCGATGGGAATGAGTCGCGAGGAGCGAATGTACAGCCGCCGTAAACTTGGCTCGGGACAGTCATGATAACGTAACGAAGTAATAAACGAGAGTGTAACTGTTTTAAATGTTAACTGGCAGTAACACTAGTTTATGGTAAAAATTACATTCATAAATACCAACACACGTGTATTCCCCAAAGGCAGAGGCAGAGGTGTACCAACATACACTCACAGTTCGCCGGTATGTTTAGGTACCATGTAATAGGGGACGAGCCTATTACCATTAACCGGGCAGAAATATACCCAAGAATCGAATCCAGAACCCCAAAGCTCAACATTACAGTCGCACTCGGAATCAGCCAATGGGGCAGTCAAACCCACGTTGGAACTTCTCATCATATCAAACAAGACACAGATTAGAACAGAGCTAGGTCAAAAGACGCAACTACGGACATTCTTTCACTCACCATCATCATCATCATCACCAAATCAGCCGCAATTCATTCACTGCTGGACATAGACCTGCCCCATAGATTTTCAAAAAGACCGGTTGGAAGCGGCCTTTCACCAATATAACCACAGAAATGAAAACCCGAATGCACCAGAAGGTAATGCCCATCGGTTCGAAGCACCGCCCACCCATCTGTTTTTATATCCCGGTATACCGTAACGAGGCTGTAATAAAATAAACATAACCTACTTTGTTCAACGCCCCACGTAGACCAATATTTACTGTACAAATACTATGGCACTTGGCTAGACATATCTAAAGACATTTAGGAAGAAATTATCCAGAAATATACGATGTTTATACGGGACAGTGTATTTAACCTTGGTCTTGTGATCAGTGAGTAGGGCTGGTATACCTAATTCCGAAGGCAAAACAAATCTTACTAAGTTACTACTACAGGGTACTCACTCCGTAAAAATGTCTAGAGAAATGCATGGGTGTGTTCGAAAAAAAAATGAAAATTGAATTTGAGGAAATCATTTTCTGAAAATCTAAAGATACTAACTACGCAACTGTATTTTGTACTAAGTATGATAGTTAAGAATGATAATGTTGATTAATAGATCGATCTAAAAGTAGTGCCTATTATGGAGTATTTATAAATTATTTATGTTAAGTTTGTATTATAATTGGCATTTACCAAATCCACGAGCTCTAAGATACATCTAGCAATATAAATATGGTAAACATAGATAGAAAAAAATATGTTAATTGATCAATCCGAAAGTACTGCAAAAGACTAAAACCTTAAATAACCTTAGCTAAAGTTAACTCACTAACTAATTTATACCTACATAAGATCAACAAAACAATTTATTTCTGTCCCTTTTCAAATATAAACACATTACTCCAAAAACCGACTTATCTAACTAATTATACAGGCAGTTTATACTAGATTTACTTACAAACAACTTGCATATGCAAATGTGGCGACCTGCCGTCCCCCTCGACGTTGGAAGCGGTGCACGTATACCGGCCAGCCTGAAGTCTAGACACGTTTCGTAGTGCCAGGTTGGTGTTTCCCGTCACTATAACCCCGTTTGCAGCGTTGTGTTGCAGTAGAACACCCTGTGGATACATATTTTGGTTTTAAATTTGGAACGTAGAATGTTGGTCGACGTTGGTCCAACATAGTTGACACACAATATTGGATAAAATGTTTGTGATAAAATGAATTTAACGATGCGGAAAGGTGGTTTGCGAAATTCAACATTTCTTGCATTTTTTTTGCAATTTTCAGCTCTGTGTCAGGTGTATAATAATGAAAAAAATTGGCGCAACAGGAACGAACATAAATAAATCAATTTATGTATGCTGTTGGTGTATTTTATTGCATGCATACTTATATAATAAAACAGAAGAGTTTTTTGTTTGTTTGTGTCTATGTTTAAACGCGCTAATATCTGGAACTACCAGTCGGATTGGAAATAATCTTTTTTGTTAAACAAAAAAGATTATTTCAAATCCTAGTAGTAGATAGTCAGATTAATTCATTCGGAGGAAGTCGCCCGCAGATGTGAATAGTAACAGACCTATAAGGTGAAAGCGTTAAAAAGCGCGTTTAAATATAAACTCTTAACCTTTAGTACCTATAATAGTATACACCGTCATCACGCCTGTATTCCCCAAAGGGTTAGGCACAGGTGTACCGATGTACACCCACAGTTCGCCGGTATATTTAGGTCCCATGTAATAGGGAGCGAGCCTATTGCCATTAACGCAGCTGCTACTGAGAATTTTATAGAAAAACCCAATAACACTTTTTGCTCGACCTGGAAATTGAATCCAGGACTCCTTAGCGTAGCAATCGCGCTTAGGGCCACTAAGCTAACAAGGCAGTAATGTAATAAATAACAGACAGGAATGATTCATTGTATGGCTGTTCTCAATCATAATTAAAATCTGGCATGAGTACAAATTTTTATTACAATTTTCTATTTAGAAGTCATGAATGAGCCGCTCAATATTGTGCCCAATTCCCTATTCCAAATTTGAACGATTCTAAAAAAAACCTATTGTAATAAACATAAAGACTTCACAGCGACAAAATACAGGTTCCATTTTTAAAATTTTAGTCTGTACACTAAAAAATACGCAACCAAAGCCGCAGGATAAAGCTGGTACTACACGAGATTTCCAATCAGTATAAAACCTGGATATTACGAAAATACGATACACGTTTTTTGGCCATCGTTTCACGGGTCACTGCGCTATTTTCTGTCCCGTAATTGATATAGTCATCAAATAAATTCACATTGGAATATTTGGAGGCGGAAACTGCGTCAGTGGACTGACTTCCCGTTACAATTAATACCTGATTTAATTGGAAAATTATTGGAATAATGTTGGCTGGTGATTGAATACTGCGTTGCAAATAAATAAGAATTGTGACGTCATAATGATAATTGTGAATCACATAAACAATTGCCAAGCGTTTGGTCGAGTTTTCACGTATCCAGACGTCTGACGGCCAATACTGTACTACTAAGAAAAAGCATTCTAAATCTAGTCGCAACCTCATATCAGCGACGTTCGATGTCAAAAAATGTATGTAAAATAATGGGCATCTAATAATGTCAGAGACTGATTTGACAGCTTTATGTGTCCAACTTGAAAATTGTGTGCTTTATGTTTATTTGATGAAAGCACATTATTTTTTATATTTGACGTAAAAAAACTGTCAATTTAGTCTCTGAGTTGAAAATACTCTTTAGGTGCATTTTCAAAGTATTCATACAGAGACTGAGACCTAGAAGTAAAATATACAGTGTTCATACAACGATGAATATTTGTACATTAAAAAAAATCTAAAATAGGTATAACAAAACTCAACCTTGGTTGACATTAATCAATTCAACTTTCCCTTTTATCATTCACAAGCTGCGATCTGATACCGTTTTTCCCGCAGACCACGCACAAAATCCTATCTGATTTCTATTCACAAAACATTGCGACTGTACAGTTAACAAATCCGAAATCCCTAAATAAACATGTGATTTGATTACCTTTATCGATTCTACCGTACGTAATGTCGAATCGCGCCATCATTAAACATGCTCGGTGAAATGACATTATCATGACATTAGGCCTGGTTGTCATGCGGGATGTAAATTGATACGATTCGTACAGTCTAACAAGTTATTTGGTGTACAAGTAAAATATAGCAATAGCAATATTAATTGGATTGGATTTATTTGGGTAATGGCAATAGGCTCGGCCCCTATTACTTGGGATCGAAACTTACCTGCGAACTGCGGGTGTGCATTGGTTTCGTTTATACCTCTGCTTAACCCTTTGAGGAATACAGGCGTCATGGTATGATGGTATGTGGTAAAAATATAGGCATCAAAAATACATAACAATGTATTTTCCAATTCTGATTTTTATTTTTATTATGCTTATATAACTTTACTGACAGCGTGTTTCATCAATATGTGTAGTCATATTTTAATCAATACTACTACCAGCCTATTATTTTCGCACTGGCGGGCAAAGGCATCATCTCATACAGAAAGGGCACGATCATTGATCACTACGCTTGCTCAAGGCGGATTGACGATTTGAGACTTATATTAATTTAGACAAGACGTCTATTCAATACTAAGTCACCATTAGAGGCTTAGGTAAATATGCATGTGGTTGGCCGAACCCTGCTTACTAGTCAGATAAAGTAAAAGTAAAGTCAAGTCAAGTTAAAGTAATTTTAAATATCAAAAGTTCCAAATCACAAAACGCACATGACAGTTCTTTAACGTCGAAAGTATTTAAATGTTTACGTTATTTCTCAATTAAACAAATTAATGTGAATTCTCAATTTAAAATATTTTGACCAACGATTTACAAAAACTGGTCGAAGCAAATATCCAATAGAAACCACGAACGCTAAACATACACTTCAAGCAAATAATGCGTCAAACATGAGCTGCGCTTTGATCAAATAAAGTTATGATGCTTAATATAATGTAACACATAAGTAGAAACACTGAAAATTCGAGTTCCATTTGCTGTGTACATTTGTACGTTGGCTTGGCAAAGTCCGCTCCGTCCAATTGTGTCATGTGCTGGTCACATGGGAATCACGTAGGATAGCAAGTCTTATTGCCTAGCTTCGATTGCGATCAAAATAGATTTCGCTTCAACGAACCTTAGAGTTTTTTACAGACAGGTACATGTTTTTTTACTTAGCTTCTCGTGGAATAGGAAAAGTTTGAGCGTACATGGTATTACCTCGTCCCTCATGCATGAGATTGCAGTTTCGGTATCGGGTGAGTACCAATGTGACTTATTCAATTCATTATGTAGTTTCCAAGTTCATGGACATCACTCACATCATCATTAGGCAGCCTGAACTTTTAATTAGTTAATAAATTGAAATCGTTAAACCGCCTTAAATTAGAGTGATACCATGTAATATATGATTATAGGCTGGTATTTTTATGTTTTTTTTTGTGTTGGCAGCTCGGAGTTAGGATTTGTCCCCTGTTAATGGCAATAGGCTCGCCCCCTATTACATGGACTTAAACATAACGGCGAACTGTGGGTGTACAGTTCTGCCTAACCCTTCGGGGAATACAGGCGTGAATTTATGTTATGTGTACTTTTTAAGTATACTGTGAAATTATTTATTCTCTATCCTATATTGCCCACTACTGGGCAAGGGCCTCCCACATAACCTTCCAGGCATTTTTTGACCGCGCTATTGCGAACCAGCCTTCATGGTACCTTTCTAGGCCGTCTAATTACAAAACACTTTCTACTAGATGGCGCTGATGATGCGACACTTAATGAAACTGCGTATTTTATAAGGCCTAGAGTAGAATAATTAAAAATATTTTTAAAACACTAAAAAGTATTTTTTAATTATCCATTTAATTTTAAATGTATAATATTACATGGAATGCTTAATAAATAATACAGCTGGTTCGTTAGGCTAAACTTTAAAATTAAAATCATTACAGATTTTCCATTAAACCTATCTCACGAGAAGTTTCGAATTGCGTGAATTCAGATTCCATGCAGAAATATTTGGATATACAAATTCCAGGATCAATACAAAAACAATTTCGGCCGTGTATTTGCACGTAAAATTGAAAACCAAAATAAATATCAAAGATTTATTACTCACGTTATGTTCCCAAACAACTTTGTAGGCAGGCGGATTGGCATCAACTTTACAGCCGAAGTAGACGTCATCACCCTCTTCAATGTCATTCGGGTTCATCTTAGCCCCAAGGTGGATTGTTGCTTCTGGCATGTCTGTTTAAAAACAAACAAAATTAGAACCTCGTACCAACATATCAAGCTCCATTTTCGAATAATAATGTTGCTCGATCATAAATGCTTTGATGAACAAAAGTAAACATGGAAATGGCCACGAAATTGCGGCTCAACTTACAACGGATCAAGGCTTGTTCATTTTGTATTGGTTGTTTAATAACTTTATACCGTTGTAATCTTGGTTTTTCGGGAATACGAATCGTTAAAAAGGTTTCAAGTATAACGGGTATTAAAAGGTACTTTACCAAATCGAAAATTACATGGTCTGAACACTCATTTATTTTGGTTACAAACAATACATGAGATCTTTTTGGTGAAGGATATATCGAAGGTCAAAGTTTTAACTTTTTTATAGGGAAGTAAGTTTTAAATGTTATAACTTTTTTAAATACTAATGTATAGACTCATGATACTGATATGTAATGTACCATAAACAGTGATTTCTCATCTATATTTTTTTCTCAAGATTACTTATTTTGATGGCCAGTATGCGTAGTTAACGGCTATATGATGTGTCTATAACACCCCGTATGATAAACCTATACTAAGTTAGAAAATGAAATTACGATATCTCATTATCAAAACAAATAATATTTTATCTCTAGAACTAAACCAATTAGAAATCTTAATTAAAAAACATTTTAATTGCTATCAGCACCTTGGTAGGTATTTTCTCTCTTCATTTTATAACTTTCAATTTAGTAATATCGAGTACCAAATATTTCTAGTCTAAAATAGTAAACTCACTGAAATTGTGTGAATATTGTAACAAAATAATTTTATACTTAGTTAAATTAATTTTCGGTTCATCTCTGATCCAATTAGTTTTACATCATAAAGCCTGCGCCACACTACATGCGAGTCGTGAGCGATGCTGGTTGTCCGCGCGTTGTACACAAAGAACTCTATACAATCCAACACTCATAACATACTTATTACCGGCAAATGTTTCCTCGTTGAATTATCGGAATACGAACATAGGTATTATATTCATATTAAAGGAAAAGAATGTCCATGGAGTTTCTTGCTCGTTCTTCTCCATAGAGACCTACGTTTTGGAACGAGCAACTAGCTTCAATTTTAAACTGTAACTTCTTGACAATTCAAAAGTGCCTGTAAATGGTCTAATTGAAATAAATGCTTTGAGTTTGAGTTGAGTTTGAGTTACCGACCCCAACATAGTTGGGAACAGGCTAGGCAGATGATGATGATGAACATATTATATTTTATATTTTTACATTATATTTTTTCGAACAGAAATAAGGGTAGTATTATCCTCATCCCTGTTCCAAAAAATCTGACATCAAAGCGTTATTAAGACGCAAATAAGGCCTTATTTAGGTATGTACCCAAATAAGGCACCTACATCGCTGCTATATCTTTTTCCTACCCGAAGTTTTTGTGTAACTATATTTGACGTAAAACATAATTACATTTTATTATTTAATGCCAAAGTTTGTACCTAATATTAAACGCAATAACAAGATTGGAAATAAACGTAGCGCTGTCATGTTCGTTTTTCTTTTCCTTTCTCAGAATCTGTGGGTCCCATGTAACACAAAATATATGCGAAGGCTAGCCGACATAATGCAGCAGACTATAGACGCGTCGAGTCGCGTAGCGATCGAATTGATGCGTTGTGTACCGTAATAAATCTTTGTCGACACGCATCGCTCACGACTCGCGTTCAGTGTACCACAGCCTTTAGATTCCAGTAACTTTTACACTTGCTTCGTCAAAATATCAAATTGAAAACAAAAGCCCGAAGGGTAGAGTAATTTTAAGTAAAACATTTGTAAAGCCTGAGTAACATCTTACTTTGAAATATTACAGTGCTAGATGTTAATTTACAACTTAATTGGCATTGAAGCTCGTTAAAGGGATAATGAAATTGTAGATATTAAAAGTTAATTGCTCGTTGAAGTTGACAACAGCTGTTTCAAGAATTTACGTTTTTTTGCAAAAAAAAAATATGCTTTTCGTAATGCAATAAGGTGCGTACCTACCTACAAGCTTGTAAAAACTCCAACCTTAAAAAAACTACGTTCTACGATTAATGACCCATGTACATGTATAAAAGCGAAAGGTCACGCAGTTACTTACTCTTTAAGCACGACATATTAAAAATTACACATACCATCACGCCTGTATTCCCCGAAAGGTTAGGTAGAGGTGTAACCAATATACACCCACAGTTCGCCGGTATGCTTAGGTCCCATGTAATAGGGGGTGAGCCTATTGCCTATAACCGGGCACAAATCCTAACTCCGAGCTGCTACTGAGAAATTCATAGAAAAACCCAATAACACTTTGCTCGACCTGGGAATCGAACCCAAGACCTCTAGCGTAGCAGTCGCGCTTAGGACCACTAGGCCAACGAGGCAGTTATTAAAAATTACTAGACGTATAAAGCTGAAACCTTTCAGGTAGGTAGTTTATACGTATTAAACGTTAACTAAGAAAGGGTTATGCGAAAGGGCCAATTTAAGAGGGTCTTTGATTTCAACGAGGACGAAGTCGCGGGCAAAACCTAATAAATCTATTGTATCTTTAATAACTAAAATGGAGTCAACAAATTTGTGTTCAACCTATTTTGATAGTTTAATAAATCTTATAATGAAATGTCAAAACAATTTGTTGGCAATTAAGTATTTTCGGGCATTCAACTTTGCGGAACAAAAGCAAAACATTTTAATTTACACCTTCCTCCTTTAAGTGTAAAGTTTATATTCTATTAGTCTTATAAATTCACAGAACTTTTGTATAGGTACTCAAGAAATATGGAACATCGTTATTCTAAAAGACTTTATTACAATACTGAATTTAGGACCTTAGTTAAGAATCATTAAAGTGTATTATGAGTTAGGTTGACTGCCTCGTTAGCCTAGTAGTTCTATGCACGACTGCTACACTAGAGGTCCTGGGTTCGATTCCCAGGTCTAGCAAAAAGTGTTATTGGGTTTTTCTATGAAATTCTCAGTAGCAGCTCGCAGTTTGGATTTGTGCCCGGTTAATGGCAATAGGCTCGCCCTCTATTACATAGGACCTAAAAATATACCGGCGAACTGTGGGTGTACATTGGTACACCTCTGCCTAACCCTTCGGGGTATACGGGCGTGATGGTATATTATTATGAGTTAGGATGACTATGGACTAACATCTCAGAGTCGCGATACCTATGTTATTTAGCATGGCTGAAATTTTGAGAATACATTAAGGATTATGTACTGAAGAATGTACGCGTACTTGATAGCTGCAATACTAGGTCCTTTTTTGGGATTCTGTATCTACCTTGCGCATGGCAAACAAGACCTTAATACTAAAACTCCGCTCTCTGTCCGACTGTCACTGTGCCACTGTCTTTGAACCACTTGATTCTTGATTTTAAAAGAGCATGTATAAAGTTTTTTGCCGATTCTTTTTCATACCTAACTAGCTTTTTTTTGTATAGACCTATCTTCCGGGTTAAGCCACGCTTGCCGAGGTTGGTCTGTGGATGGGTGACCATTTACTATAGCGAGTTTCCTCCGTGCCTCCTTGTAGATCTTTGACAGTCGTTACTGTTAGTCAGAAGCCCGAAAGTCTGACAACCAGTCTTACCAAGAGTATCGTATTACCCATTACCGGGTTGTGGAGGTCTGATAGGCAGTCGCTTCATGTAAAATACTGATATTCAGCTGCATCCGGTTCGACTGGAAGCCGACCCCAACATAGTTGGGAAAAGGCTAGGCAGATGATGATGACGTTCAGAAGTACCTTATAAAGGCCTAATCGAAAAAAGTGATTTCACTTTGGCTTAGAACCGTGTTGCGGAATTTGTTCGAAAGAGTTACCGCGACACTGGAACGCAAAGGGCATTAAGAGGAACACGGATGGGTTTTAGACTGTAAGATGCTGACACTCTCTTCCGCTCCGCCCAGAGCGGAAGAAGATGACGCTTGATGATGTCCCATCTTTAAAAAGAAAAGGAGGACATCTGAAATTTTTGCCGAGTATGTATTATTATGGCCACAACTTCAGCTTAAAGGTCGGGATTTAAATCATCTAGCTCTGAAGTTATATCTCTCGAATAAAGTTGAAATATTCCAGCCATGCCTAAAATGACGATGTTGAGATCTTGAAATATTTGAACTGTTACTTCCTTCCTTGACTTGCTTAGCTCCCTAATTAGGATTTCTAAAACCACTGTAGAGCAATAAACCTTTTAGAGTTGATAAAGTTAAAATTTTAAAGGTACACCTCGTACCTACATGACACACGGTAATAACTGAACAAACTTTATCAATTACTGTTAGCCTTTGATGCCTAACCATCGCCACTTTTATTTATTTACTAGGTTATACCCCGGCTTCGTTTGCGTAAATGTCGGGTATCAGGGGGCTTTATTTCTTTTGCGCGCATTTCCTTTTGTTTTTTATTTCTGCTCTCTGTCAGTGAAATTTTCGTCAAAATGGTCCAGCAGTTTCGAACATTAGCCGGAACAAACAGACAGACATAGAAAAAGTCTAAAACACTTAATCATTCAAATTTTGTAAAAATGTGTTATTTAGATGTAATAATAGAAAGAAAGAAAAACAATTTATTCGCGTGAAAGCGACGCACACAACATAAACTTACTTAACCTACTTAAATACAAAAACAAAAGCTTAAATAAAAAATAAATGTCAATTTTGTTTATTTATTTTACTTTAATTAAATGATAATATAATTTACCTAACTTTTTTCCCATTATAGCTTTTAATTACTCATAATTCATAATAGCCGTAAGTTAATGAATACCTATAAAAGGCAATTTATGAAAAATATTGGCTAAGAATTTTATTAAAAACGTTTTTAACCAAGTGTACTAAAAAAAAAGTTTTTAAAAATATGGCCTCATTCTGTTTTATTATTATATTTTAAAATTCCCCCACAATAGAGCTACAAATAACTGGAACAACACATAAATTTTAATTTGCAAAGTAAAAACTACCTACAGCTGATCATAAAAGGTTATACGATGAAAAACATGGACGTCCGACCGCACGCCATGTACGCAAATTGCCACCGAGTGAATTTTCACTTTACTT
Organism: Caradrina clavipalpis; assembly: GCA_932526535.1. NCBI lineage: Eukaryota > Metazoa > Arthropoda > Insecta > Lepidoptera > Noctuidae > Caradrina > Caradrina clavipalpis. Next base: position 14,493,303 of record OW052095.1, on the reverse strand, counting down.
CAATAGGCCTAGGACAAACGTGCCAACGTAAAAGTAGTCTTTTTGATATGGTTTTAGAATTGAAACTCCGAATCAAATCATTTGTTTCAATAAGACCATTAAAACTTTTGAATGTCATGCACGGAAAATGTATTTGTTTGTATCAAATAAACTAGCTTATGCTTGTGACTTCGTTTGCGTTGTAGCGACATCTATCGCTCAGCATGGGAACTACTGCGGCAAAACTGACGTTGCTTAGATCGCGCTATCAAGGTTTGCAGCGACATTAGCGTATATACAAAATCCCGACAACAACCGTCGTTTCAGTAGCCCGCCATACACAACACCCGTCTGGTCGGAGGATCCTCCCTTTTCTACGGTGGATGAGTAACTTTACACCCTGTTTCTCATACCTCCAAAGCGTGAATGTTCTTTTTCCACAAACCCAAATTATTTTTCTAATTAAATTATTTCCTTTATATAATAATTATGCATTTAGTAAAAAGCTTTTATATAATTATATAACCTTACAAACACCTCAATTTTATTTATTTGTATATACATTATAAATTAGTTATAACAATAGCCATAGTCACTGAGATCAGTTCAATAACGTGCGACAACAATTTAAATTAAAAAATCGAACACATTTACGTTTCGTTAACAACGCGCGCTCACGCTAGGCTTTCAACTGAAAAACGTTACTACGCGGTTGAGTAATAAAAATATATTAATGCATTAAATGAACTGATGATGGCCACAAACCAGCGAAGAGTGGAAGGAAATGGAAGAAGATCGTAAAACCAGTAACTCTCCGTACCTTACTGTGGATCGTGCGCTTACTAATGAGAGCACAAACAGTTATTTTAACGATAGCACTTAGAACAGCCATGTTTCTTTATAAAACGAGTCGTTTAGATTACTGGCAGTCGAGGTCGGTTAAGAAAATCTAGTTCCGTAGTCTTAATCTTCATTGTATTTATATTATTTTCTGTTCCACTCTTGGGCAAAGGCCTCCCTCCAAACCTTCCATCCTTCACGTTTCAGTGCCTTATCCATCCAGTTTTGGAAGCATCTATCCAGCACGTCTCGCCATCTCCATCCTGGCCTACTCACACACCAACTCGCTGTCGAAGTTACGACAGGGAACATTTTAGGGAACCAGCTTTGTTCTACTGTGGCTAACAATTTGTCGGGCACGCGGCAAACATGTTCTAACCAGTCCCAATTTATTTATTTTTTTATTCCAGATGGGTAAGCTCTTTACTCGTCTTGGTCAAAGGTGACATAGACAAAGTCTACGATGCAGTGAGCTTACCCAGAAGAAGCCTGTTGACTCTAACTAATTACATAATTTCAAAGAAAGAATAACATTATTTTTATACATATTTGAATATATAAATATTCGTAATCTCCGGACCTCAACAAGGTTAAGACCCAAGTTAACGGTGGTTAGGGATCCAGAGTGAAGAACCATAATGAAGGATCAAACCATTTACTGACACGAATAATGGCACAATAATTGTTGAGGCCACATTTCACATGCTGGTAACCTCACGAGTAAGATCAAGATATTTTATGATGCCTAACGAAAATAACAACAGATATTTAATAATATCCTTGTTTGGCCCCGACTTCAGTAACGACAACACCATCCGCTGACACAGTCATTAGGTCTTCACGTGTGCAGGTGACAGGGCATGCGGCGTAAGCTAAAAGATGGGCCAGAGTCGGCGGAGAGACGCCGCATAGGCACTGAAGGTCGGTGCTATCTACGAGACAACTTTTGGAAATTCTCTGCTGCGGCCGACTTGGGTGCGGAGTCTTTTTAAAGTTTTTTAGTTCCTTAGGTACTAAAAAACGTGGTACGTTTTACTAATTCAAATGTTTTATTATTAGAACGGTAACATAAGCTTGCGGTCTGGTAAATTGGGTATTATGTGGTAATTGGATAATCCAATTACTACGCCTAATCTAGCTGTCGGCAATCAATCTCCAGCCAAATGCCGTGATATTGTAAATAACCTAGACACGGCTTTTTATTCTGGTAACCCTTTTAGTGGACATTGTGAACTTCTATGAACCGAGTCAGTGACGTCACAGTCATATAGGAGCTGTTTTTATAGACTAATCTTTATGGATAACTTTTATTATGCGACCAACCCTGAAATCGGGGAGAAAAAATAGCAGTTTTATTTATTTAACCTCTTACGTTAACGTTTGAAAACAAAAGGAAGGAAAAGAAAAATACGTACAAACAGAGGTAATGCTTATATTTTTAAACTTTTTAAGCGTATCTGCGAGAAGAGATTGTATATGAAGAGGAAAAACTTTTTGGTATGTTTGTTTGAACCGAATAGATTCCGGAACTACTGGACTGATTTTAACCATTTTTCGCCAATAGATAGCTAAATTATTCTTGAGTAACATAGGCTATATTTATTTTATGTTAGTTATGTTTTGTCGAGTTATACGAATATAAATGTATGGATCAGCTGATTTTCTTACGATGATTGCAGGGTTGGTCCTATCAAAAAAATTGTTCATAACAATGAGTTCAATGGCCTCTTTTAGGTTATAAGTATGAGCCAACTACAAACCCATCAACACTTTTGTCGTGTTGGAATGATTCGAAATTCGAACAACGTGAAATAGGTAATGAATGAAGTTCCTAGTAATCTTGGCCCGATACGCCACTTATTAATTGCTAGCGAGCGATTACGAACAAAGGTATGGCAATTACAGTTATGGCATTGCATGGCATATTATGCAAAATAGCACTAACTTTAATTGCCTTTCTGTTGAAAGTGTCTCACAAAATGGCGGGTGCTTTTTCGCGCGAATATTAGGGTTGTATTTTTTTGATTCCTTTATTTACCGGATAACTTACTTCTAGTTAAGTTGAAGGGAATTGGCCCTTTGATTATGCTTTCATAAACATCATAGAGAATCAGAGAAAAATCAAGGAATTCCCGTTTTTAGAAGAACATTCGCGTTTTTAAAGTCATCTGTCAAAAATACCTCAATTTTGCAAAATTTTTGCCACTTAATGTCACTAGATACGTTTTGACTACGAGAACTGGCATTCTCTTAATCTTAGTTGACTTTTTGTAATCGGTCGGGCAAATTATTAACAGCCTATCGAAATCTATTGATTTTTATAAGAAATATTTGCGTAACGTTAATTGAAACCAAACAAATTGATGGGCAGTTTCATGTTTGTATACTCATTCTGCAATGCAGCTGTTTACAGCAAACAAGCCAATGCTTCGTTGAAAAACGAAACTTTACTCGAAGTAAATATTGTTTTTGTTAGGCTTTTATTCAATCACTATTCAACAAAATATTAAACCCTCAGTTTGTGGATTAAAAATCAACGGAAAATTAATACATTTCCTAAATTGACGCGCGTGTCCTGTTATTTGTTGTTGATAATTCAATTAACCAATGTCAGTTTTTTCTTTAATATCATTGAATGGCAAGAAAGACCCGCCTTATGTTAAGTGGTCATCGCTGCCTATAGACATCTGCAATACCAGAGACTAAGTTAAAAAGTCTCATGTGCCTGTAATTACACCGGCATATGTACCCTTAAAACCGGAACGCAGAAACGCAGCTTTGGGCAGCAATATACAGGCAAGGTGGCTTATGCGCGCTTCACATTTTTTTTTGTCAAAATAAATTTCCCAATGGTTTGAAGTCGAAATACTACAAAACTAGTTGTGAAACTCCGTAACGAACAAAATTCTCGCATTCAAAAGCATAAAATACGAAGATAAAAAAAACTTGTACTCACAATACACGTTCAATGGTAGTTTGCTTTCAATGCTGGAATGGTTGAAGTTCGGATGTTCTGCTCTGCACGTAAGGATTTGACCGTTATGCTCTTTTGATGGCATCCATTGAAGCAGCGATTCTGTCTCGTTTGCGTCTTGTATACCCTGTGGAGTAACGGATTTTGTAAAGCTTTTGAAAATAATTATTGTAGTTATTGTTTTAAATAATTATTGTTTTTTACTAGGACCATATTTTTAGAGAACTGTGGCGTCAACTAGCTTCTTATAACTTTATATGAACGTAGTCTAGTCATACTTTGGTCAATAATTAATTGAACTCGATGACATTTCGCGGATGTCAAATACGTATAAAGACACAATGAAAAGAATACACAACCACATCGCCAATTACAACTCTCCATATGTAGACAGAGATTATTATTATGGTATTTTTTTTTTGCCTAGGGCATTAATTCCCCCTTTTTTCATTTTTGTTGCAGCAACTTTATATAAATAAATACTAAAGGTAAAAGTAGCTATCCAGAAATATTTTTCCTCATAGTTACTTAGATTACTGAGCAGAATGTGTAGTTAAAAGTTATGTAACGTGCCTTTTCTCACGCTGTATATTTTTCCTTACCGAGTCTTTAGTAATAGCATCTATCTTCTTCCCTCCTAACCACCAAGTAATGGTCGCTGGAGGTCTTGCCCCAGTCGTTTTACACCATAGTTCGGATCTTCTGCCGACTGATAAAGGCTGTTCTCTAGAAATTATTTCCACTCCTAGCGGTTTTACTGAAACAAATATTGGAATATTAAATTCTGTAGGAACGTTTGTGTTTTGCATACTCGTTGCTCATTATTTTTTAGAGGTTTCTGTAGAATTGATAGAGAGTAGAGTTTCTTGATACTATTATTTCGCGATTTTCAGGTGGTATCTTAAGAAAACTGTTCTTAATGTTATGGTTTTAAGTTTAAAGTTAAATTCATGTTACACAACATGTAGTTGAATTTATTGGAAACCTGAAATGGGATATTTGAACTCATCATTATGAATGATTTTGACAACAGCAAATTGTGACATTTTGTAGATTTTAATGAGCTGCGTGAGCATTTATAAATCAGCTGATTTTATTGACATGATTTCATGATATGACATGGTTTGGTACCGTACTAAAAATTATTCACAACGACGAGTTCAAATACCTCTTTGAAGATTTTCGGTTTTTCTTGTATGTTACATTCAGATGTCTAATAGCCTATTAGAAAGATAATTTGTTTATGTAATAAAATACATTTTAGTACTAACAATTCTATGCAATCATGTGAAAGAAAAACCTTATACCTAATAACAAATCGTCCAAGTACAAAGGTTAATGTACCGACGCAATAAACGTTTAAATAGCTCGGACAAAAGAAAACAAGGCATTTGTATTCACAAATGAGTTCGTGTTGTTATAATTTCGATACGATCTTTCACGACAAGGTAACTTAAACTACCAATCAAAAGTTTACCTGAAGGTAACTGGTAAATTCGAAGCTTTTCAGCTCGTAGTTCACGCTCCATTTGCGACAGATTTTGATTTACAAGCACAAATAAAAAAAAACTGAATATCTTAGGTACGGTCAACAAAAGAGATAAGTAACCGGACCGCCTAATATAGTAAAAAATTGCTTTCAAACCGTGGTCGTTTTTAAATGAAATTTAATTTAGTTGATAAACTGCTCATTTTCCATTAATTAAAATAAATTTAATCCAAAAACTTCTATTGCCACATTCGCACTGAGCATTTTAGTATGTCTAAATTATGGAACAAATAGTTTTGTGACGATCAACTGTCTCAACAAACAGCAGCAATACTCTAAAAGCTTTCATTAATTACTTGATAATGAACTGAAGTAAAATAGGAATAGGGGTGACAATTGCATAAATGATTTCTATTTTGCACTGTCGGATGCACTCGTACGCATAAGGTTAAGCGTTCGTTACACGCAAGGTACCATAATACAGTGATTTTACACAAAAAATAAAAGTTATTTTCCAACAATTTTTTATTTTGTACTAAATGGTGCTTAGTTTGATAGGCAGTGTGCGTAGTTAACGGGAATGTGATGTGTCTTTTAAAATCTCGTAAATATGCGGGTATGTACCGTTTACTATTTGTTTGTTTCAGTCCCGTATTAACCCAACGTGATCTACATTGAGTTCAACAACTATTTACTGTATTAATCAAAGTTCTTTTTTCCTTTTTTAACACAGTACTCGCTATTCCAATTCACTTTGAACATAGTCAGAGTAGTTGACATCGTCATAACTTGCCATTCAATAAAAACAAAATCCCTTTTTTGGGATTTCTCCTGTATCGTAGGTGCGTTTACCAACATATAAACTCACATTCACAAACAGCTAGACCCGGAACAACTATGTGTGGACCACACAAATATTTGCGCCGTGCAGGAATTGAACCCGCAACACACAGTGCAGCCAATCAGCTACTGCGCTAACCATGCCATCAAATAAAATAATCCAAATGTAGAACAAAGAGACAAAACAAAACTTTTCATTGAAACATTAATATGAACAGTAAATTGAATAATACAATTTGAAATACATAATAGAGCTTGATAACTCATTATATTTTCACATTTGATATTACAAAACTATCAATGTTAACTAATATACTTTAATCATTGAAATCAAATGCCATTTCAAGCTGATTATTGAATTTCAAATGACAATAATGTATTAATGAAAGCTATAGCAGGTATTTTAACATTCAGTGAATAATTTCCTAGTAAATATTAAAATAGATGACAGTGGAACGGTTTTAATAAAGCTAATAATAATAGTAGCAGTGAATTTAAAACAGTTCGAATTCGCTTATCCTGACAGTTGCCAGAAAATGCGCTTAAAGGATTAAGGCACTGCGCAAACGTAGACACTTTTTTGTTGCTGATTAGGGACACATTGTGGTTGCTTTGTCTGGAGCTAACCACTAGAAACAGTTGCCGGTTACTATTATTCACAGATTTAGTGCTATTGAACTCAGTCACTGGTTGCTTCTTCTGAACACTGTTATTAATCGACACAGGCCACTATTGTGTGAAACAACTGTTTTACAAACTACTACGCTAGAGGTCTTGCGTTTGGCTCCTAGGTCGAGCAAAAAGTGTTATTGGGTTTTTCTTTGAAATTCTCAGTAGCTGCTCGGAGTTAGGATTTGTGCGCGGTTAATGGCAATAGGCTCGCCCACTACTACTACAGGGAATCTAAACATACCGCCGAACTGTGAGTGTTCATTGGTACACTTCTGCCTAACCCTTCGGGAGATACACGCGCGGTGGTATGTGAACATTTTTACAAGTTTTGAAACATTATTGTTGCTTGTGAGTTCCACTTGAAACTTTTCAGTGTCTAGTTGCTAATACCGAAAATCTTTGTTACCGGCGATTAGTGTGTGCCAAGTGGAAGCAATAGGAAGCCCAGTGGCGGCTTTGCTTAAATGTGTACTGATTTTATACTACATACCTACTAAAAATAAATAAATGAAATAAAATAGTCACTGCTGGTTGCCGGTTGTTTGTGTTAAATGCAAGACACTAAAGTGCCTTTGTTTGCGCAGCGCCTAAGGGCAGGATTGGCTACCGATCAGATAAATAAAAAATAAACCAATTTATTAGCCTAATAACTGTATCAACAGATTTTTGAAAGGAGTGATTCTGGGTGGCTTTGAACTTTGACAGCAAAGTAAAGAAAAAGAAATTCAAGCCAAATAAAAACATATATTTTCTGAACTATTTTGAGTCAACAACAAACACTATTGGTATATTATCTTTTGTGCAATTGTCACTAGATATTGCTTTGTTAGGACTTCTTAGAATTCTGCCTACTCCGTTAGCTCAATCCTAACCTCAAGGCAAAGGCAAAGGCATTGTCTCCATTATGCTCGCCTGTTTTACCGATCACCGGTCTCCGGACACAAACGCAAGTCCTAGGCCACCCAAACATCCGGTAGATGCAACAATAGCTTGTACTACAATAGCTATTTACTGTTTACATATACATAGACAAAGCCGGTATTTTTTCGGATGTTTTTTTTGGTATGACATATTGCATTTTAACCTAGAAGGTTGTTGGCTGCTTTGTCGGGCTTTTATATAGTGCCTTAATATTAAGGCCTCCAGTCAGGGCTTCAAACTAAGCGCCTACTCGCTAAGGGTGCACCTCCTGAGGGGTACGGATCTCGGTTTAGGGCATCGCTGGGGAGGACATTAAGAGAACAGGCTAGATGAGACAAAGCATGTGGAAATGAGAACAAGGCCAAAATTATGGCTAGAAGTTTTGCCAAGACTTTAGCTTCAAATCGATTTTTCTCGACTATAAACGGTTGATCTTCCACACTTACAACCCATATTGTCACTATAGCGATAATGTTACAGGCGAAAGAGAAAGTAAAAATTATTCAACATTTTTCAATATGGTCCCGGTGATAATATCGCTCAACTGTTTTATAGAGCTGAATACAATAAAAAGTCACACGTGCAGAACTATAAAAAAGCCTCTGAAAAATAAAGTCATAAACATACTTGTAGTATGTAAAAAAAGAGAATATACGACGTAGAATGTAGAAAAGAAACAATATGAATAATGCGTTATTTTTATCCTACTACTATTATAAAGGCGAAAGTTTGTAAGTATGGATGTATGGATGTATGGATGTTTGTTACTCTTTCACGCTTAAACGGCTGAATGGATCTGGATGAAATTTGGCACAAAGATAGATTATAGTCTGGAATAACACATAGGCTACTTTTTATCCCGGGAAAATGTACGGTACCCGTAGGATAACACATTAACTGTGACGCGGACGAAGTCGCGGGCAGAAGCTAGTTCTAAATAAAACAGTTTTTCCAACATGGCCACGAAAATAAATAAAACATACACGAAGCGTAAGTTATATCGCATCACACTTCATTTTGTAGAAACTTTTCGTGAAGAAGAAACATTGAGGAGCCAAATAGAATTGCTGACACGACAAGTAAACTAATAAAACGTAATTTGGCACCTGATCCAAGGAGGTGAAATCTGCAAGTTTAATGAAATAAAGAAAATTGTAGGTATATTTTTTCCCTCCACCCAAAATTCAGGTGGAGCGAAAGTCGAAAGGATATTAGTTTAGGCTCAGTTCGCTGCTTGCCCGAATATTGGCGTTAATGACTGTTAATAACCGTCCGATATTGAGGGAAAGAATATCGCAATCTCTGTTTGCTTTTATTCCTTCGTATTTTCTGATACTCGGGGCAATCCGAAAAATAAACCTCGAGTTTTGCTAAAGTCCGGTAAATTCTAGCAGAATTCTCTGTGGAAATGATTTTATCTAGACACCATTTAAATGTGCTACAATATGTGGTTAACTTTAAGTGCCATTTTTATATGAGGCAGATAATATAATAAAAAACAACAACATAAAGCCCAAATCCCGGGGGAATTATTTACAATTACTTTTTTGTACGAGCGTAATAAGTTAAACGTATAAATTTCATGGTTGGGAATTGATAAGGTCCCTCATTATTCTTCTGTAATGTTTTAAGTTAATGAGATTTTTTTCGAATGATAATATAAAAGATAAAACACAGAAATAAATGGAATAGGTACTTACGAAACAAATCAACTTTGACAGTTGTCTTCTGTGGTGATGCTAGTAGTGTATTATCTGCGGTGCAAGTATACGATGCTCCTAAATGCGCCCTCGTTGCATTTCTGATCATTAAAGTTAGTGACCGCGTCGATGACGAATGCTCCCCAGCACTAAGCGTAACCAACACAGTCTCTCCTTGAAGCCACTGAATTCTCGGCGTCGGGTAACCTACAACAAAAGTTATCATAAACTCTAGAACAATGAGCCTTCTATTGTTCTCAAATAATATTACATACCCTCGTAATGAGAACATGATTGTACTATTTGCTCCGCAAATGTAATATCAATGTTTATTTGGCGTAAAAGAATTAGAGAGAAAATGTGGATAACTCGGTGAAGTTGAAAAATGTTATGAAAATATCAAAAGGTTGACATCAAAGAATTTAAGATGGAATGTCCAGGAGAGAAGAAAAAATACAAATGATACATTTCAATCAATTTCGTTTGAACGGATACGATTCTGGTGAGACTGTTCAAGTGATCGCTTTTTTCTTGTCCTTCCTTTCTTCTCTGATTATACACGATTGTAACTGACAGCATTGTGAATATACAAATAATTTTATTCTACAACATTCATTCTTATTCCCAAAAATTTCGTAGTATTGTAAGAACCATTTCGAGTTTCCATCGCTTTTGAACTTTTGAATTCATTTCCCAGGTGAGCCGAAATGTAGATCGAGTTTTCTGCTATAAAATTAACATTTATAGCCCCAGAGTACAAATTATTCCGATAAAATGGAGATAGAATCGTTTTCTAACAAATTAATACGATCATTAGTAAATGATATTTGCATGAAAAACATTTATTCAAAAAGATTTGCTAATTTGTTAACTATCTACAGATCTGTAGGAATATAACCTGCTTTACAAAATATTCTAATTTCAAAACTGTGAAAGTTTTAGCTTTTGTATGTATGTTTGTTACAACATCACGCTTTAACGGCTTAATGGATTTAAATGGAAATTGGCACATTTATGGCCTATGGCTTACATTTTAATATAGAATACTGTATAACCCGTTACAAGTCGTTATTTCTACAGGTCATGAGTGAAGCCAAAGGCAAAAGCTATCAATAAATCGAATACATACCACCCTTGACAGTACAAATAAGTTTGAACTCTCCTCCTTCGTGATAAGGGCCTGCAGTATTTGAAATCTCCTTCCCAAATTCGTCGAAGATGACTGGTTTGCTCGGAAGTTCTGTAACAGGAAAAACGTTTTTAATATTGATGTATGATTTCTTAAGAATGCTGTTTTACAAGTGTGACATTTTATATCGCTCAAGGAGGAAATTGTCTGCATGATTGGGCGACTAGATTCAAATCTAATTTTATGACGTTCACTTTCATTAATAATAGTTTACCGGATTTGTGCGTCGTTGATTTGATATGAACATGATTGTGGGTATTGTTGTGACTCGGACTCGGGTTGGTTAAGCATATTCAACCTTATTTTTATGTTTATAAGATAAACCTTATGCATAGTAAGTAGGGCCTTAGACACAGGCTATCAGCTCATTCAATAAACAAAATAATAATATAAAATTCTTTAAATATCGTGTGTTGTCTCAGCCTGGTACACATATAAAGGAGTTACAGTAGCTACCTACATTAACACGTCTACTTACAGTTATAGAGAAACGTTCTATAGGAAAAGAAATCCTATTAACTTCGCTTTACATTGCTTGTTGGGCTGCGTTTATATTTTATTACTCCTTGTATTAAGGGTTATTACGTATATTGTTAGATTGAATCGAAAAATAGCACTTAAAGCTGTAAATCGTTTGCAGTATTACGAATTGTTTTATGCACGAAACATTGTGTTGAAAAGTTCCTGAATATAATCACGTTTAAATATACCTACTTAGCATTAAACTACCTATATCATACAAATCACTACATAGAATAAAACAAAGTCGCTTAGCGCGTCTGTGTGCGTAGAACTTTTGAAATACGCAACGGATTTTAATACGATTTTAAACAATAGATAGAGTGATTCAAAAGGAAGATTATAGATTATACGTATAGAACATCACTCTTAAACTAACGGGAGCGGAGCAGTAATCAAAGACGTAACCGAACATGAGTGACACCGCGCTTTTTATAGCTTGTACAAATATGAATGATATAGATTAACAACATTGTACGTTATTTAATTGTATCGAAATACAATCACAACTATTAGACAAAGAGCTCTGTCATTTTCAATCGAAATCAAACAAAAACAATGTGATATCACATAAACGAACCTAAATTATTTAACTTCAAAGCATAAATAAAAAAAATACAATAGTACCATCGAATCACTGTACAAAAATCTACACGGAAACAAAAGTGCTTACCGATGTTCTCGGTGTAAATTTATTCACAATCAAAATGAAATCAGTACGCGGTGAATCGCAAAAGGCACTCAACGACCCTGGAATATCCTTAAATTGTGGATACACAAACTAGGAGCTCGAACGTGGCCGAGGAAATGAAAATATTTTCGTTGAGTCAAAACAAAAGGTTTTGCGATAGCGGTATTCAGGGGAGGTTGCCGGCAATCATGCGAAGCTTTCATATCCATACCGCGCAACGGTATCGCTTACTAAAATGAACATCTGGCACCCCTTCATTGTTTCGTACGTTACACATAAGTGCGGACCGACTGAAATGAGAATTTCCCCAGTATTCGGGCACAAGAATGGGGAATATCTGCCGATGATGGCACATCCGCATATTTTTCGTTCTACGAAATCGATACTGACAGTATCGAGTGATTCGATAGTAATCGGAATTTGAATACACTTGCCGGTTGCATGATACACGATAGTTTGTGCTCTATTGAGTGAGCTTTATGTACTAGTGAAAATACCGGTATTTATTTACTGGGTTCGATATTGGAATTTGAACATCAAAATATATAAGATACAGTGTGTTGTTTTCTGAAACCAGTTTCAACTAGGTAAACAAATCTACCTATTCTATAATTACATATCTAAGACGCACCGTGATAGTCTAGTGCTAAACTACTAACCACTCAACCTATGTAACTTTTTTTATTTACAAGATTGTATTTTCTAAGTTTATCTTGGACATCACTAAAGTCGTTGACGAAAAAAATTGTGAGGAAACCTGGACTTATATAAGTCTGAAATCGCCAATCCGCCTTGAACAAGCGTGATGATCAATATTTTACCTTCTCTGTCTAAAAAGAGACCTTTGCCCTGCAGCTAGACAATGATAGCCTAGCATTATTATTATATTATTCCCCATTCATTAATTACTATACAATACATAATATATAAGTTACATTTTTAAATAGGCATTAATATAAAAATAAAAACAATTTTATTATTTTCATCATCTACCTACAAATCGGTTTTAATTATTTTTGTAAACCTGTCTTAAGGATTTAAATGATTTAAAAAACAAATCAAGTTGCTTTGAAGATCCTGTTTTATTGTTTACAAGTAGGTACTCAATAATGTTCTTGTTTCCTATATATTTACAAGTAGGCACTCGTTCTAACATGACGAGTTCTTTGTGAAGGTTTTCATTCCTCGCTGTTTTCAGTTTTCCTATCTAAAATGGAAAAGCATTAGTGTTCACCTGTCTGTTACATGCGATTTCTTGAATTTCTCTAGCATATGGTGGCCTGAGAATAGCGAAATGATTTTTCAAAGAATTCGGAGAATATAGGTTATCGATGAAATGTCAAAAGTGAGTAGAAAAACACCCTAAAATATTCTAGTTGCTAATTTATTTTTGGACACTATTTGTCTTTTTAAATTTGACTAATAATCAGATATAATAATAAGATAGTCAAATTTAACCTCTAATTTAATTAAAAAATATGTTCTTTAGTAAATCTAGTCTCTAAGTAATCAAGCCTTAGAATGGATTATGAGAGATTGACCACAGAAAGCAACGCATAGAGATGAATGGAAGACAATGGGGAGACCATTGCCCAGCAATGGGACAATCCAGGTTAAATAAAGACACATCAATTTCTATTATTCTAAGACTCCCAAGAGTCTCGTATGGCTTTGTGAATTAATTGTTAAACAGCAATAATGCAGTCAGTCCCACTACCGTCTTGCTTAATAGCATTACACCAAGCTACGCTTAGACATTTTCGCTCATCCCAACACAGAGAACACAGAAACAATCTCCAACAATAACGATCATCTTTCCTTTGTGCTGCTACATTTACTACCGTAATACCCAGTCTCAAAATTAATACCATTAATACGATCACACTAAACACACACGAACATGAAAATGTTTAATTAATTACCTAAGATTACGTTTCTTTGTTCATCTAATAGATTCCATTAAGGGAAATCTCTCCGTATTATATGTAGGGATATCTACTATACTTATATATAATGGGGCTTCTTGATATCAGATGGAACTCGAGGTCTGACCCGTTTTCCCTCTCTATCTGACTCGGAATCAACACGAAAAAGTTTAACGGACGACCGAACTTTTTGTCCGGAAACTTTTTTATTGGTTCGAATAAAGAAACACCTTTTGCTGCCTTTTGGTTTAGTGGTCACGAAGCTTTGTGTCGGATTCGATTTTCAAAAGTCTCGAATTTGAATTTCGAATTTCTTTTAAACTGGGTGAGGGAAATAACTCCTGTTCTTCAAGGATTCACCCATATTGATTTGCTGTCTTCTGTGCAGCAATTTACATATTCTATCTAGTGCTAACTCATTCCCATCTCTATTAGTTCTGCAGTGCTATTCTAGAAAAATAAAAAAAATACAAAATTTAAAGCATTTATTTCAATTAGACCATTTACAGGCACTTTTGAATTGTCAAGAAGTTACAGTTTAAAATTGAAGCTAGTTGCTCGTTCCAAAACGTAGGTCTCTATGGAGAAGAACGAGCAAGAAACTCCATGGACACTCTTAAAAAAAATCACCTACGGTGAATTTAAATGAAGTGAGCGTGAGGTGAGTTGTCAATTCTTAGAATCTTATTGCGAGCTGACTTCGTCACAATTAATCGAGAGACATTTTTTACAGATACACTGACTGTTCTCTAGAAAAACACGCTAAGGGAAAAAGAGCTTTTCACTTTTACCTTCTGGAAATCCATCAAATTGGCTTATAAAATTAGATAAAAGCATTTCATACACCTGAGTGCTTCGAAACACAGTATCGTCCTCATCAAATTGTCGATTTGATAATTGAATGAAAACCAATACCTTTCCTTAATAACGAGTATGAAGTGAATGACATACACAAAGACATTTATTGCTTTCTAAATAAGGATGACTTTGCGATGAACGTAAATAGAAATGCTAATGGTAGGTATTTTAGACGATGTATTGTGAATTTAATGAAGAGGAAGTGTGCGTTCTATACAATGTCCTTAAGCTGTACGTGATTGAACGCGACCGTCTATACAAATAAACAAAATTGAAACGTCTGTTTGTAATTTCAAAATAACAGTTTTTTTACATACAAATAATATAACTGTTTACAAGGTACATGCAATTTCATTTTTGCGTGTCTGTCTGTTAGTCCCGGCTGAAATTTGAAACATCTGAATTGATTTAGACGATTCTTTCGCTGACAGACAACTGATATTATAAGGAGTAACTTAGGCTAATTTTATTTTCAGAGTTAAAATATAGTCATTGTAAACAATATTAAATTATTGTGCGTTAAAAGGCACTCGTTTTAGAGCTGAAACTTGAATAGCAAATTATTTGTAGTTTTGGAACCGTGATAAAAAAAGCCAACCGATAAAAAAAATATGAAAATAAGTCATTAATAATTCACTTAGTATGACACCGTTCCAATATTGAAGTAATACACAGAATAACACTAAAGAACTCGAATTTTATTACCTTTAGATGTGGCCCCAAGAATTTTACACATCGTTACATCTTTACGATACAAAAGGCATAATTAAACACTTAAGGAAAACTCACCCTCTTAGCCTTCTACGCCCCTAATTAACAGACAGTTATCTGTTGTAAAGACCTCATTAATTTTGTTATGTTCTTCAAGGTGTTAATTTTTTAGTGGTCCGTGTAATTTACGATTATTTTTTTCTTGTACTGTTGGGGCCAGCTCTTTAGAATATTATTCTTAGTTGCTCTAACAATACAATATGCCTGTATTATTATGATATAATTTGAAAACAAAGCAAAAGAAAATAGCTTTTTTAATTTACAATTTTGTTATTCTACACTCGAACTTGCGCCTGTCATGTTATCTCTTCACCACCTTTGGTTGACTAGTAGAGAATGCCTAAAGCATCAATGCTGCCTTTATACTTTTTTGATACATAATGTTAAAATAAACAAATAAATACAACGGTAAACATTAAAGGCTATGTAGCAAAAACTTCTAGAATCTACTTAGGGTTTACCTGGTCGAAATCATAGGGGCTTGCAAGCATTACAAATACTTTAGATCAAAACTCAGGTAGAAAGCTGTCCTCTGCTTTACATAATACCTAAGTTTCTTAGCTAGATAGGTATCCTAAAACTAAATGTAAGTTTTATGCAAAATAGCAAAGTCTTACGGTTTTCAGTCACCAACCTTTATAAATAGAAATCCTAGAGTCACCAGACTTACGACATCTTAGTATGTCTAATATTCTGAATAGACAGTATAGAATAATACAGTACAGTTACAATACAGTTCTCTGACAGTTGGAACTTTACGAAAATATTTCAAAAAATGATAATATTATGTTTATATCATGTTAATTATTTCAGAAACGCCAGCCATGCGCAACTACCAATGTGAGTTTTTCGATTTCATAATTATGTGTTTTCTAAGTTTAGCTTAGACATTACTGACGTCGGTGAAGGAAAACATCGAGAGGAAATGGACTTATGAAAAAAATTACGCTTCACCAGGTAAAATATATGTATTAACCTCAATATACGCTTTTGTAAGATCTTGCAAGCTTTAATATAAACAGGTGCAAATAAATTATCTTTATTAAAATTAAAGTAATACTAAAATGACGTGGCTCCAGCGACTCCACGATCTTGAACCAATAGAACAGTTTGTAAGATTTTATCTGTATCTTCAATACCCACATTGAAAACGGTACTGTTATTTCAGTATCACTGAAATTTCCTATTGACATGGAGAAGAAAATCTCAGATTTGCTCAAAGACCACCGTATCTAAATGGTTGGGCTAATGGTTCTCAGACTGAAGTAGTAACAATAATTTGGCTCCCACCAAAGGGCCTTTATTTTGTCCTTTGAAAGATAAAACGTTGAGATAAATGCAATATAAAACAGGTACAGCTTTAGATGTACAATAAAAGATAATGGAAAACCGTGGATCTTGTTTTATAACGTGATAAATGTTTATGTGTAAAGTGGCCCGGCTTTCAGCACCTCTTCAGTCTTGAAGTGCTGTGACACTTGGACTTTGATCTCAGGGATTTATGCCAGCCTATTATTGTCCTACTGTAGGGCAAAAGCCTTTTCTTATACAGATAACGGAAGAGTATCGACACCAAACATTGTTAAGGTGGATTGGTGATGCAGACTTACACAAGAATAACAAGTCCAGGTTTCCTACGGGAAGAAGAGACCCGCTGAGAAACAGCGGGTCGGCGCTTGTCGGGGGAGCGGTACATGCTTTTGCGAATCCCATACCTACGGCCATAAGCAGAGGTGGAACACCACGGTAAGGGTCCTTCAAGCCCGTCCGTCACCCCCACGACGGAGGAACTTCATGAGGATTTCCACCGTGTACAAAAAAAGACCAGTTTCTTTCATAGATGTCACTGATGTCGAAGATAAACTTAGACAGTACATATGAAATAGAAAAAGTCACATTGGTACATCAGTAAGATATTTCTTACCCAATTTTTTTGTTGGTCACTCAAAGTATTGACGACATCATTTTCACCAAATTACATTTACGATCTTCATCATATTCAGTCATCTGTTTTATTATTCACTCCTCACTTCAAACCTTAATCCGCCATTCATAAAACAAAATGTTGCCCTTAACAAATATCGTAAAAATGTAAGGCGCTCGTAACATAAGCAGGTAATCTATTTTACCGTCGCTTCCCATCCCGATACACCTCCAAGATCTGGTAAGTCCTCATAAAATTTTAATTTCTACTGACCCGCATTTTTACTGTCAGCGTACGAACGTAAATCATCCTAGGGCGTGTTTGGACTTCCCTTAAACTTTTCGTGTTGATTCGACCAGGATAAGAGAGGGTCAAGTTTACGATCGTACTAGTTTTTATCGAGATTGCCCCACGGTACGGCTCATAGCTTTTGTTGGGCCGCCGCTTCAAGGTGAATTATTTTATTAAAACACAAAAAGGGGAAGAGCAGATACGGACACGAGATTATGTGAGAATTTAAGAGTTTCGCCAATCTGCGAGGCGATCTGATCGCGATAGGCCAGATAGTTTTGGAATACAGATTTAATTTATATCTTGAGCTACGTTTAGGATTATCGAAGACTGAGGAGAGGGTAGTGCTATCTTATTGGCCGTGAAATATGGTTAGCCTATTAATGTGCGCTACTGAACATAGCCGTCGGCCACAAATCAGTGTAATGACCGATTGAGATGTAATATTGATATAATCAATATGTTTAAGGGATAAGTGAATGCAATTTGGCGTTATTAATTATTAACTTCTGCACGCGACTTTGTTTGCGTAGACTTCAGAATAAAACCATGGTCTTAACTTATCCCATGGGAACACAAATAAGGAATCAAAATCCTATGAGTTAAGCTAGATCAATAGCTATGCGAGTTTCCAATCATACCTAATTCATAAAATAATAATTACAATCCATCCATCTGTCTCTTGATTCATACATACATACATTCATCCTTACAAATTTTCCCATTTATAATAGCTCGAAAACTCGTGAGAGAAATAAGCTTTTAAATTCATATTCATATTAGTTTATTTGCATTCCATAATGTGCATAAAGATGTTACAATGTTAAAATTACCGTTTGTTTACGCCTGAAATCACAGAATATTAATATAAAATAAAATCTTTTCAAATACCAACTGTAAATTGTTGGTAGAGAATAAACTAAATGCATATAAAAGTATATAAGGTGTAAACAATATTTTTTTGTTTATCTGTCTGTCTGTTTGATTCGGCTAATCTCTTAAACGATTGGACCGATTTTGACGGGACTTTCACTCGCAGATAGCTTATGTAATAAGGAGTAACTTAGGCTACTTTTATTTTAATATAAAAATGAGCCACCAATGAAATAGTGAACGTGAACGAAATCGCGGGCAACAGCTAGTCTATATACATATAATAAAATCGTAACGATGCCAATTCTGTACATACAAGATTTTTTTCAAAAAGTAATTGCTACATGTTAAGTACATTATACTGAACCTAAAACAATGTTTTTTTTTTATTTTTGTCTGTCTGTTTGTTTGTTTGTATGTACGCGCATAACTTTATAAATACTGCACCGATTTGAACAAAACTTTTTGTAGTATGTTGGCAGTAACCTGGGTTATAATCTTAGGTACACTTCATCAAGCTATGTTACATAGGGGTTAAGCAGAAACAGTATGCACACTCATAACTTACCAAATACTGAACCGACATGCATAGTTACAGTTGTAACAGTTAGGTCAACGTGAGCGAAGCCGAGGGCAACAGCTAGTTCTAAATCAATAACACACATACTATTCCAATTGCAGAAACTAGCATACACTTAGCATTAATCCTAAGACAAGAACTTCAATAAACCCCCAAAGTGATCAACGAACTGTATAATTTTAGTCGTCACTCGTCCCCATATTAATTTAGAATTGAAATTAACTGGAAGGGAGCTTAATTCTCGTAAGTTATAAGACGAGGGAGTTAGATTACTAAGGTCGTAAGCCAGCCCTTACAACCTGTTACTTGGTAGTATTGTTCCAGTTAATATGTTATTCGTGTATGCGGTATGTTCCAATGATTTCAAATACGTGGGAACTCCGTGACAAGGGTGGTTGAACTACACGAGTTAGATTTCAATTATGTATCTTCTTGTGTATTCAAACCGTTTCGTGTCTGACTTGAAGACTGTGTTCATTTACACGTGCCGTGAAATATTAATATATGGAAAATATGGTTTTTGGGTTTTGAGGTAAAACAAAGACCGACTTTTTAATAGTGATTTGAAGCTTAAGTTTAACTTCATATTTTAGACTACTTATTATAAATAATTCTTTTTCATTTATTAAATGGTAAATAAGCTGACATTGACGGCCGAATAGAAGGGAAATTCTAATAACTTTTAGAAACGTTACGGTTTAATGCATTTTTATTTTCGCAAAAGATCACATTAATCACTTAAAGAGCAAATGCAATAAAAATTAAACAAAATAACCGATTAGCGTTTGCATACAACTCATACATACATTTACTCACGCCTTTCCCGTGGGGGTAGGCAGCAACCACAGAATACCACCTGCTACGATCCTCACGCCTCCTTCCTTGCCTCCTTTACGAATCCTTTTGCCTCGTTCACGTTCATACATCTGGTCATACAAGCACGGTCACGAGTACGGCGCACCCGACCAAGCGGGCAGCGCAAACAGCTTATGGTAGCGTTAGCGTTTGTAGCCTAATTTCAGTTTCAGTCTGTCATAAATACCTAATTTTTTTAAGTACTACCTACTACTACTAAGTTTTAACCTTCAGAAGACCCCAAAAATCTAGATGAAAGTGTCTAATAAAAAATATTGGGACACTGATACTTAGGTTTATGAGTGAGAGATAAATACAAAAATCATCATTACTCTCTACAAAATATGACAGGGCACTTGTGATTCTAGTGCTATTAAAATAAGAACGATTTTCAGTTCCCAACAAACCCTGAAATTCAATTCGTGCTCCCAAGGTCAAGTCCTCCGTCCTCATTCCCACCGTTTTCTCTATTAAATGAAGTAATTCTCTGTAAAAATACGTATATTTCTTCTCTTAATACCAGAAAATACTGAGCCATTTCCACGAAAGTCTCATGTTTACATAAGCTGAGAGCTTTTCGGACATGTCTTACTTAATTAGATTCCACTTTCTTCGAGAAAAGGCTTCAATGTACTGTGGCGGAATGAATAGGTATTACTACCATTCCGACATATTTTTCTAAGAAAAACTAAATTGCCTTGCTGCGAGAAAACACTTATTTAATGTGATAAAAACACTTATTTAATGTGATAAGAACAATGCGATATTTTTGGTATCAATAAAAGGACCTTCTGGAAAAGTAAACATTCATTTACTTTCTTTTGGTTAATATATACTTTTCATATTATTAAAAGAAGCTATATTCATTTAATTCATATATAAATTAAATATTACCTGCTTCGTTAGCCTAGTGATCCTAAGCGCGACTGCTACGCTAGAGAGGTCTTAGATTCGATTCCCAGATCGAGCAGTGTTATTGGATTTTTCTATGAAATTTCCAGTAGCAGCTCGGAATTAGGATTCGTGCCCGGTTAATGGTAATGGGCTCGCTCGCTATTACATGGGACCTAAACATACCAACGAACTGTGGTTGCACATTGGTACACCTCTGCGTGAACCTTCGGGGAATACAGGCGCCATGATGGTATGTGTGTATGTAATGAAATATTTAAACTGGGACACTGAGATTACACTCTTGTTATATAAAGAAAATACGTGAGCTTCTATCACCAGATTTCCTCATTTAAGATTAACGTACTAAGAGACACGTGTATTAATATTAAAAAGAAGTGAAGTTTGTCTTTTTGTTTGTAAGAGGTAATTTCTGGTAGTACTGGTTTGATTACAAAAAAAAAATCTTTCACTGGTTAATAAGGATCAGTCTTTTTATTAGTAAAAAGTATGTCGGGTATTGTACAATAATATGTTTTATGGCATGTTTGACAATCGCACGGTCAAAATCGCGGGCTGAAACTAGTTAGGTACAAATAAATAAAAGAATCAATTTGATTCTTCGTAATTTTACAACCAAAACTTATTGCTTAAACTACCATACAAAAATTAACATGTAAATTATGACATAAATTCTGTCTGACATTTCAGGCATGCTAATTTTAATTAAACTAACAGTGCGTGTTAATTTGCGAATTCAGTGTTCACAGTCAGACACGCGACCTTCGAGCCCGAATGACACAACCGCAACAAAATTACGTCATGTACTATTGAAACCTGGAGTTCGGCCAAATTGTCCAATCCTAACGTAACAATAATAATACTAGCCTGTTATTGTCTTACTACAGGGCAAGGCATGCATACAAAGAAGTCACGAGAATTAATTACCACGCTTGCTCAAGGCGTCTAAGTACAAGTCCAGGTTTCCTCTAGATGTTTTCCTTCACCGATGTCAGTAATGTCCAAGATAAACTTAGAAAGTACATAATATGATATAGGTCGTGCCCGGCTACGAACCCACAGCCTCGACCTTGAGAGGCGGACGCTTTAACCATTGGGCCATTATGAAAGACAACCACATAACATAGACAATAAAATAAAAAGCTTTAGCAACAAAAGAGAAGTGTGTCTATGTGTTAATAATAAATTTTAAATTGCTCGCTTGGGGTTTTCGGAAGTCGGAAGGTGAACAACAATGACTGATGCTAAATTAATTACTTAAGGGAAGCATTGGTACGTGTTGATTTTCTTTCACAGAAATGTTTCCATTATAAAGGACAAAGAGCAGTACTAACCATGAAGTTTAAAGGTTGTGCCCAGAGCCGAATTATCCATTAGGCAGTGTAGGCCTATGGGCCCCGCAAAGGGGCCCAGCGCCCGGTTAAAAAATAAATTTGAAGATTTGTATATTAATAAGAATACTATTAGATAAATGCACGGTTTATTAGATTTATTTTAATTGTATAGTGATAGCAAACCATTACCTTGCCTACAACAGTACCTTCGTAATAAAGTACAAAAAAACCAGCGTATGAATAAAATTGTTTTATTTTTGTGGTGTTTAGAAACGTGTAAAGAAACACCGAGACGTGCATTGCCTGGGGGCCACGACATGGGTAATCCGGCCCTGGTTGTGCCCATTAAGGGAATCAGATTCTGTCACAAAGCTTTTCGTTTCAGATTTAAAGATAAAATTACATTTAGCCATTTGGAACCCGAGCAGAAAAGATTTAGTTTTATTTTCCGGTTATTTTTACAACAAAGGATAAATTGTAATCATTGTAAAGGTTAAAAAGTAAGAACAACCTGACTACATAATGGAATAAAAATGGAATGGGTCTATTTGAGCAGCCAGCTTATTCGGTAAAAATCTTGATTTAGATAAAGTGAGCTAGAGGCGAGCTGTCATCCTTCTAAATGACTGAGATAGACAGGTTACTTCAAGCTCACGTCACAAAAATTCACCGGGAGAGATTTTGATGAACAGTACTGCAGGCTTCAGCATGATCGTAGAGAACGTACGGGAGCGGTATGGCTCCAAATAAATGAATCAAACATTTCCTTTCTGTGATTTTTTGTTTTTGCTTGTACGTAGTTCCAGATATTATTGCCCTGTGTCTGAATTGAAGTAATATTATGTTTAAAAAGACACAGAATTTTCTTTTAAAGCCATTTTGAATTAAATTTGCACACATTTTGTAAAGTTATGATGTGTTTACAGGAAGCAAAGTTTGACTGAATAAGATGCTGTTGGATCTATAGGTA
The DNA here is from genome assembly GCA_932526535.1 of Caradrina clavipalpis. NCBI lineage: Eukaryota > Metazoa > Arthropoda > Insecta > Lepidoptera > Noctuidae > Caradrina > Caradrina clavipalpis. Next base: position 14,470,196 of record OW052095.1, on the reverse strand, counting down.
AAATATTCCCTTCTCTCCTTTGATGCAGTAACATTAGGTATTATTGTCAAAATATACAAAACTAGAAACCCCATGAAACTCAAAGATACCCCAACAACGATCGGACATCATCATTATGGTTAACGCAACATTTATATATTTTTTCAGCGGTATCGGTATTGCCCAGTACCCACATGGATTGTATGAAAAGACTCCTTTGTGACAGACGGACAAAGAGAGATCTTGTAAAGGCTCCGTTCATTTTTTTGTGAAGTACAGTACCCAAAAAATATTCTCCATAAAAAATATCTAACATTTTATTCAGCGATTGCATTTTACTTTTCAAATTAGTTGGGAAAAGACTAGGCATGTTGATCAGGGGCTTGCCGTCATCTCTTAAAACAGTAATATATTTATTTAACTTTGCCTTGCACACTGTTGGATTTTCAACACTCGGCTCTGCACTGAGAGTCCAGAATCCAACAACTCAAATCACAAAGTAATATTAAAATAAAAGAGGTGGTGTGACTTACCTATAACATCCAGGGCGATTTTATAATTCCTTGTTGGTGACACATGGAAGTCTACTCGACACCTGTAGATGGCACGATCTCTTGCTTTGATGTCATGCATCCGAAGCCCAGCAACGGGCGTGCTGTGCCAGTGGGCTCGCCCGATGTAGGCTTCATCCACCCAGTGTGCTGATGGGCCGGGCACTCGAGTGTCGTAACTGTGGAAAAGAAAACATACATACGTGAATATTGCTAAACATCAGTTATAGGGGGTTATAGGAGGGGTTGGTAACTACCTCGTTGGTGTCGTGGTGGCAAGCACGACTGTTGAGCGTGGGGTCCTGGGTTCGATTCCCAAGTCGGGAAAAAGTGTTATTGGGCTTTTGCATAAGAAATTTCCCAGTAACAGCCCGGAGTGTTTACGCATACACTAGTGCACTTTAATATCTCCTACGAACAAGCCATCGTGTCGGAGTCGGTCTGGAGAATACATTAATACATAATTTGACCATAACACAGTTAAGGCACAATTTATCCGTCTGAACATTAGTAAAGAACAATAACTACATATATGACGACACTAGCTGTGCCCATCCGCCATTGTTGCGGAATATGTTCGAAAGAGTCACACTGCGGCCCTGGAATGCAAAGGGCGTTAAGGGGAACACGGAGGGGTTTTAGTCAGTAAGAGCCTGACACTCTTTTCTACTCCCCCCAAAGCGGAAGAAATCATGTGATAAATTACCATGAAGAAAAAAAACTGCCCTTGGCTTCGCTCATACGAACCTAAGTATAAAATGCTATGACGTCATAATCCTCCAAGCTGCTCTAATGGTTGCAAGCGCAACTGCTGAAAGTTGTGATAGTGGGTTCTTCCAAAAGGAATTTGTCTGTAGACGCCTGGAGTCTGGATTTGTGCCCGGTTGGTAATTGGCTAGCGCCATACTTGAGATTAAAACATAGTTATTTGGGGAAAGGAGAATGTATGATATGATTTAATAAGCCCTTACGAAAATAATATTATGATATGGTGTCAAAATTCACTTCCTTTTTGTTTTTAAACTAAAAAAACGCAATCTATAGATACTTAATATTGTAAATGTAAAAGTAACTCTGTCAGTCTGTTGCTCTTTCACTACAGAACCACTGAACCTATTTTGATAAAATTTGGTACGGGATAGTATGAACCCCAAGAAATAATAAAGTCTACTTATTATTCCACGACCTCGACGGCGTCCACGATAACCATCATTAACACAGGCAAAGTCGCGGACAAAAGCTAGTATGTAAATAAAACCTGGAAATTAACGTGTTTTAAAGTTTTCTTTAAAATTGCTTACCTATTTACATTTCTATCGGGATCTAGATAAGAGTCGCCATTAATATGTCAAAATATAATTTCAAAGACCTTTTTTAAAGAAAAAGTTGAATGTAAACTTTTACCTGTAAATATAACATAGCTTATTGTAAACAACCATAATGAGTTGTAAAAACATTATTAACATTTTAAAAGCATAAAAGGTTTTTTACAGCGTAGTTTAATTAAGCATAATATTTCACCATTTTGATGTTAAATACGGTACAGAATACTGTTTACATTTTGAGGTCGAAGCGTTGAAATTTCCAGTGTGAAAATGGGTGGTGTAAAAGCTGTGTACCATTTTTTGGAATAAAATTGTAATACAAATAAATTGTCGAGAGTTTTAATTTCCTATAGTTTTGAATGCAGTGTATATGACGGGCCTGTTGGTCTAGTGGTTAGTGGCCCTGACTGCTAAGCCGGAGGTCGTGGGTTCGATTCCCACCCAGGACAAACTTTGTGTGATGAGCATGATTGTTTGTTCTGTGTCTGGGTGTGATTTATCTATAATATGTATGTATTTATAAATTATATAAGTATGTATATCAGTTGTCTGGTTACCATAACACAAGCACTGCTTAGCTTGGGTTCAGATAGCCGTGTGTGAGTTGTCCCAAGATATTTATTATTTATTTATTTATCCTACTTATAAATTTTACTAGATTAAACGAGCAAAAACATGTATAGGTACACTTAACAACATTCTAAAGCAATATAGAATAATCATATTCTGGACCCCATACTTCTATGAAATCGGTCTTATCTACACATTCATGAGAAGTTCGCTTATAATTTTGCCAAGTGTATACGTGTTTATGTTCGTCACAGTACCAATTCGTTAAAAAAATAAGTAAACATACATAATTTATCGCAACTACCTTCACCTTTCTGTCTATCTTCTTGACAATTCAAAAGTGGCTGTAAATGGTGTAATCGAAATAAACATAAACAATAAACATTAAACATGATAATCATTAATAAACATTTGTTTTTGCAATTTGTATCTAATACATTTCCCAATGCTGTTTGTTGTTTAGAATAAATACTAATGGGAAATGCATTTTCTCAATGAGAACCGTTCCTTGGCTCATTGAGAAAATGCATTTTATTTAGCAAACGCTACTGTATACGGATGAACTTAACTATTTGTACAAAATGTGCGCACATTAACATTTAATGAAATTCTTGCTGCCTATTAATAGTGCTGTTAATATTTTAAAGTAATTCTGTTCTAAAAGAGCTGATATTATTCATAAGTCGGTGTATAATTATGTTCTATTTGTGAATATTATTATTGTGATGCTAGTATTTGTATATCGGATGAGGCTAGCTCGGTCATACGTCCCTTCCATTAAAAGTTGAAATACTTAATGAAAGGATTTTTTGGAAAACCGTCATCAACCTTTTTCCTTGTTAGTTACGAAGAATTTTGTATTACAATACACATTCATTCAGAAGACGAATAGTGAGTTTTTCTAATTCATATTATGTATTATGTAACTGCTTACAGGAAAAAACATCGTAATGAAAGTGGACTTGTCTGAAATCGCCAATGCGCCTTGAGCACGCGTGGTGAATGAAGTTCGTGATATCCCTATATGAGAAAAGGCCTTTGTCTTACAGTAGAACATTAATATTCATACTATTATTTTGACTGCCTCGTTGACTTTATGGTCTTAAGCGCCACTGCTACGCTAGTCTTAGGTTCGATTCACAGGTCGAGGAAAAAGTCTTATTGGGTTTTTCTATGAAATTCTCAATAGCAGCTCGGAGTTAGGATTTGTGCCCGGTTAATGGCAATAGGCTCGCCCCTTATTACATGGGACCTAAACATACCAGCAAATCGTGGGTGTACATTGATACACCTCTGTCTACCCCTTCAGGGAATACAGGCGTGATTGTATGTATGTATTATTATTTATTGTTATACGTTTGTGCAACGAGTGGTTGCGAATGCCAGCGGTGATCTCCATTTAGCATTTCATTCCTCCAACTAGAACTGATAAAAATCGCAAGAAATTGATACAATAATGTACATACTGACAACAGCCCTACCATAACACAACAAAACATCTTTTTGTACAGTATAAAATTTCACAAACGTAGATATGACCTTGACGCGACGAGAGCAACAGTATCCGCGTTTCAGGTAAAAGAAATATACAAAAGTCCTGACATTCAAACTGATTGTAACGACGCAGTCGAGTGATGGACTCGCCATCTCCGGTGCGAAGTTGATGCTCATTATTTTTTGGCAATGGAAATGGACCGTGTGGACGTTTCCAATTTTCATCCTTTTTCTGTTCGTTGTGATAGCTTTTTGGAAATGCATGGATAGGTACTGTTTATTTATTTGTAAGCAATAAACAATTAACTACATATTTCGTTTTATATAAACTAGTTTAACAAATACATAAGCTTTAATTTTTTCTTTCCGTACATAGTTGACCACGGACTAAGAACTAACTACAAAGTGCCTCCGAAGGTCTACACTAGATCTTCAGTAAATTAATATAGAACCACCACAGCCCTGAAATCTCGGGAGAAATTAGTATAAAATATATTTTTTACTTGGATTTAATTTTAGGATTAGTAAGAGTAGAAATTTTGATTAATTTTTTTTTTAATTATCTATCGACGGGTTTAACTATTATTTACACTTGTCATTTAGTTACTTATTTAATAGTAAATGATTAGTTAGTTAGATTAGTTACGTACAAAAACAAACATTCCTCAATTCAATTCAAGTCGAGTCGTCACTTAAAAAAATTGCTCTCAAACATGTAATTAAGCAATAGTCTCTAACACAAAACAGAGTCCAACACAGTAATTAAATCAGGACCTAAATATAACGTGCAACTACGGAAAATGAATTACTGCGGCAATATTAAACGATACGATACGAATCTCTCACCATTTGTAATAGGAGTAAGCAGAATTGTTCCAGAATTACACTGAAGCCCGCATACGGTTAGCAAAATGTACTTTAATAGTACAATTAAGGTTTTAACATTGCCGATAGTATACTTAAGTGATGAATACTGCTACTAATTGCAAATGTGGAAACTACTTGCTTTCAGTATTGTAACTGCAAGAAAAAGACCACGGCAAGAAACAATAGTGTTTGAGGAAGCATAACTTTACAATAGACTATCTAACGAACTAGAGGAGTGCGACAGTAGGGAGGTTTTCAAGAGGACAGTGAAGAAATATGCATCTACATTAATAATAATTAACTTTTATTTCAGAAACGGTTCTTCATTAATAATATCACTGAGTAACATAGGCTATATAACATCATGCTACGACACACGGGAGCGGAGCAGTAACCAAAGACGTAACTTGAAATATGCCACGCGGACGAAGTCGCAGATACTTTGTTAGTATTGGTATAAGACTACATAAAGATGAAATACTTTTTTTTTGTTTGTACCGGATAAACTCACTACGCGACTACTGCACCGATTTTTTTTAAATAAAACACCAATAGATAGCAAAATTATCAGGAAGTAACATAAGCTAAATACCATCACGCTACGATACACGGGAACGGAGTAGTAATAAATATATATCATATATACCATTACGCCTGTATTCCCCGAAGGGTTAGGCAGAGGTGTACCAATGTACACCCATAGTTCGCCGGTATATTTGGGTCCCATGTAATAGGGGGCGAGCCTATTGCCATTAACCGGGCACATATCCAAACTCCGAGCTGCTACTGAGAATTTCATAGAAAAACCCAATAACACTTTTTGCTCGACTTGGGAATCGAACCCGGAACCCCTTGCACAGCAGTCGCACTTGCGACCACGAGACCAACGGGGCAATTACGGGGCGGAGTAGTAATAAGAGACGTAATTTAACGCGAGTAATAATATCCACGCGGATGAAAACGCAGGCAAAAGTCAGTATAGTATAGCACAGGTATAGTATAAGTAACAATACATTGAATATCTGATTTTACTAGGTATATACGCAGAATACAATTAAAATTCAGCGCGGAGCTGCAATCACCTCCGCATTGAGAGTCCCACCGGTCAGAGAATACACTGAAGGCCAATTCTACTAATTAAAAACGTTCAAATTCTAGTCGCAATCTCATCTTAGTATCAGTCGATGTCAAAAAAGACAAATTGTCACTGAGATTAGATTGTTATCGTTCTTTAAGTTACTAGAGTTGCTTAGAAAATAATGTTTTTTTTTTTTAAAGATGGTAAATCATCAAATGTCTTCCCCCGCCCTGGGCGGGGCGGGAGGGAGTGTCAGACTTTTACTGACTAAAACCCATCCATGGTCCTTGTTGCGCCCTTTGCGTTCCGGGGGCGCGGTATCTCTTTCGAACAACTCGCAGCAGAGAATTATGTTGCTGCCGTGGACACGTGCCATCAGAGAAGCGTATCTTTTTCTAATAATGACGGCAAAATCATCGGCAAATATTGCCGTCCGTAATACCGTGGAAGCGTGAACAGTACCTATTGACAGTATTATATTCCAATTAGATCGCCATATGCCCGATGAATATAGCTGCCCACAGGCAGCATATGTCGAGTTATTGACAGTAAGCTTTGAGTTGTATTGTCTTAACTGCCTTTGTAAATTGGGCCAGTATATTACAACAGTCTAGGCCTAAATATATAAACATTTTTATTTACGTTAGAATTTCTGTATCTGTTCATAGATGAACTTTATGATACGCAATAGACGCGGGTCCAAATACATATTAAAAAAGTAAAAACATTTCGACGACACTATAGGCGCAGTGGCTAAGCGATTGGCTGTTGCGCTGCGTGTCGCGGTTTCGATTCCCACACAGAATAAATATTTGTAAGGTGTACAGATATTCCGGTTTGGCTGTTTGTGTATGTAAGTTTATAATGTTTGCAAACACACCCTAGATACAGGAGAAGTTCCCAGTGTGGCGCAACGTTTTTGTTTTAGAAAAGTAAGTTATGTATCACCACAGAATTCGAAAAGAAGAAGTATATAAGTTCCTATAGTTGTATTGACTACGAAACAATCCTAGAACACGCTAATACTGCTTCTAAAGATACTTACACCCACACAAACCACTGTATAAATGAGTGTCAAAGCGGCTACCAAGGGATTAGGTTAATAACATAGGCACATTGCTTTGTCCGCTAATTACAACATATGGCGGCCACTGTACCAATTTATCAAGCGTTGTGAAAATGAGAGTAATTATCTACATATAATAATATGTACATACATGACGTGTAGGAGCATAGAACAAGACTTAGGTACTACGGTTTTACTTTGTGTGGAAGTCAATCTTGGGCGTATAATACGCCCCGAAACGTTAATGAAATGATTTTTCTTTTGTTTTTTGATAGCAGTTCTTATTACAAATTAATTTATTTTTTGCTATGGTTCAACGCTGCCTTAATCTACGACCTACTCTTCTCTTTTTCGTATCGATGATGCATCAATAACTATTTGGGCTTAGGTCGTCAAGGGTGAATAGGCAGTTAAGACACTCTAACCTAAACTAACACTGAAGTTTGCTTTTGAAATAATATACTACTAGCTGATTTTTGGTCTCGGCAGCCAATGTTAATAGAGACTAATCAAGTTTGTAAAAGATTATTATAATGCAAATTCAAAAATGTGATCACAAATACAGGTAGGAGTGCACCTATAGTCTGATGGCACTATAATCCGACATAACCGGCGAGAGAGCAGGCACAGGACCAATGGCTTAACATGCTTTCAAAGCAGAGGGCCACACCGTCAACTTCCAAACTCCAAAGCTGCTACTGAAAAAATCCTACCAATTGCCCAAACTGGGAGCTGCAACCATAAGACCAACAGGGCCGAAGCCTTTTGTACATCACTCAGCGACAATTATTCCAGATGTTTCTCACAGAGTTGTAGGTACGATAAAGAGTATTGACTCTGTTCAGTCTAGATAAGGTAATTAACACCATCATGTACAATGAAGAGCACACGACACACATCATGAACACGTCAAATGCAAACATCAATCTCACGTCTATAGTTAATTGATTATCGGCTAATTAGTGAAGCAGCAACAAGCATGATGTTCCAAATCAATGCCAAAATATCCGTAAGGGCTAGTTCACTCAAAATATTACTTTATTTACCACACAAAAAGATATATATTTCGTTGTGAGAAGGTGCAACGTATTCTGAATTATCACAATGAAATGTGTATCTTTTCGTGTAGTAAATAAAGTAATTTTTTGAGTAGCTATATTAAAATGTGTGTGCAGCATCCCGTCGTGTCTCGTCTCGGTGTAAACTGACCTTTAAGGCGCTGATATACCTGAGTATTCACTCGTAATAAGCATTTAACCAAATGTTCGGTAACCAAATGTTAGGACTACGTGTTTGCGTGTATTTGAAAAATAATGGATAAAATGTTTATGCATTATACATGTATAATTGTAAAAGGCTTAAAAGGTCGTGTTGGCCCGGTGGTTAAGACGCCTGCATCTTTAACCTTACTTATAATAATCTAAGTTGTCTATAAACATTGAGCAGAAGTACCAATAAAGTATATGAATATGTTACGAGAAATTGATGAAAATCAACATTTTTCTCAGTATTATTTATCTTTTCCCCGCACTTAGGCCGTGAGGCAGTCACGTCCCCAGCTGTTGTTCTACTTATCTACCCCTCTAAACAGTGACACGTTTTCGCACTATCATCGTACAGAAATACGTCTTCAACCAAAATGGGAGCTTACGCCAAAACACTCACTCGTATGGTAATTTTATGGCTGCCAATCTATTTGGGGATGCGACTCAACTTAATTGAATAGTTCATCTCTATTTACTTTCAATCTCATTTAATCAAATACAATGTAATTGAATAGCTGGTGGCGTTAATTTCGTGCTTAGCTATAGCGCAAATCGTGACAGTTAGTCACAACGCCAGAACTTCTTGAGTGAAACTTTGCATAATTGGCACCCCAGTTCTCTGTTCTGTAGCGACAAGTACTGGCATAAATTTTATTATCAAATTATGAACTTATTACGTACTGTGTCACCTGAAGTCGTTAGTGCGAGTACGAAACACGGCTCGTGTTTTAGTGTTATATGCGTAGTAATTAATTATAATATTCGTGTAAAGTTCCACGGAATATGCTTGTGGGTTGGTATTGTTGGCAGTGAAATTCATTCGTGTAATTATATCGACGATTTATTAACTAAGGTTAGAGCGTGTAACTTTGAATATTTGACCTTCGCTTTGTTTTTTAGGGTTCCGTACCTAAAGGGTGCCAGACAGGACCCTAATATTTAGGCTCTGTCATCTACCTACGTCAGTACGTCCGTCTGACACAGTGCTGTTTCTTTTGAACCATTTAAGTTAGATACTTGAAATGTTCACTAACTGCTTATAGCTACTGTAGCAACAAAATAAAGTAATAACTTAACTTAACAAAATAAAGTAATAAATAACTTTTTGTACGTAGTATTAAGTATTGAATGGTGGCGCGGAACCCTCCAAGTCAGAGACCGACATACAACTTAAAAAAATAATTCTTGGCGGGTGATTAATTTGGTACTTTGGTATTGTTTCTAAATGTGACTATAATAAAATAAATGGATTAATGAATCGTTGTGTATTAATTTATATACTCTCGTTAAACAATTCGATTCGTTTTGAATGAGGCATCCACCTTGATGAAACGTAATAATCAGTATTCGTTCCTTCTCTGCATGAGAAGAGGCATATGCCTTCACTTGTCCTAGTAAGGGCAATAGTCTGGTACAATAATATTACAATCGTGTTCAAATTTTTTCCCCCAAAAAATTCAGTTTTTACCAACGAGCAGAATCCTAATGCACTACCTTCACTTAAATGTAAATCACGCCAAATTAATAGTGCCTACCCAGACTGGATGTTGCCGCTCTGTGGTCCGTTCCGAAGCCAACCGTAGCTAAATCGCACAGCAGTATAGCCAGCCCGTATTGATTCAAGCACTAGACAGTTTATATCACTGGACTTCAATAGACTTAGCACAATGCACGAGTTATGCTCAAATAAAGCGTGTGATTGCGAATTTGAGTGAGCTAGTATTGATCGAGTTGTCGCACGAATGTGAAATGTTTGTGTGAAAGGGCTGTGATGTATGTGGTTGGTATTTGTGTGTGATTAATTAGAATGATTTGTTGTGTTGTGTTTTGTTTTTTTAAATGAGATTCGGTACTAGAACATAATATTTTGTTTTATTTTAAGATTGTAACGCTTGAAAAGTTACGGTTAACTAAATCTGAATTTGTTATCAAAGTCAGATTTTGGAATACAGGGTTTTCTTCTATACAAATAAATTAAATTGAGGTGTCTATTTCTAATGTGAAAATAACGGGTTTTTACGAATAGGTATGAATATTTACTAGGTGCTTATACACCAAACAAACATTTTTATTGTTTTTGTCTGTCTGTAAGTTTGTTCCAACAACTAATCTCCAAACCGACTTTTGATGGGACTAAACCACAGATCGCCACCTGCTACCATCCTTACATACATCTTTCGCCTAATCCACATTCATACATCTGGTCATACAAGCACACGAGTAACTTATGGTTTTATTTAACAAAAAATTGGTTTTAGTGCAAAAAATAACCCCGTGATATTTACGCGAATCAAGTCGGCAAACGCTATTAGAAATATAAGTCGTAAATCTTAAAGATTACTATTTAAAGATTTGAAGCCTGACTTTTCTTTTGAGCCAAAAATACTTAATATCCTTTTTGGTCCTTAAAGCGACAAAAAATATTTGTATAACTCCAACATTCTTCAAAAAGGACTCTCTAATATTTTATCCCTGAAAGGCAGGTATTTATTCTATTTTTAATTTGTTTGTCTCATTATCCTGGTGATCCTAATCGCTACCGCTATGCTGAAGACAGACAGACCGAAGACAATCTGCTTTAAATTATTGTATGCCTGGAACTTCCTACAAAGAAATAGTGTCTTCAATAACAAAAAATGTTTATAATGCAAATTCTATCATAACAATATTATTAGGTAATAGCAAAAATGTAACAAAAGACGACATTACTGACAGTGTCACAGAAATGTTAAAACTTAATTGTCAGAAAATAATATTGTGTGCTTTTCCTTACTTTGAGCACCTCTCAAAGACACAAAATAATAACATTCATATGTTAAATAATCATATGCATTTTCTTGTTAGTCACAATAGTGATAAACTTATGTTTCTAGACATCAACAGTTTTGTTGACAAATTAAGATCGACTAGGGATACAGCGTATCTGCCCATTAGATTTAGACGTCAAATAGCTTGGCTATTAGCTTTTAATATTAACTCAGACATAATTAGTATGTCGAAGTCATCCATAATTAGCACCACACTATTTAGTAACAATACTAATGTTAAGGTGGTAACAAAAAATAATGTTTTAAACTAGTAATTAAGACAACAGAAGATACCAACGACAATTTAGTTAAACTTATCAACAAAAAGGTATCTTCTAGCAATCCCTTACCAAATAGTAAACATGGAGGTAAGCAACATTCCTTAAAAATATTTCATCAAAATATTCAAGGTTTTTCTTCAAAACAATTAGAAATTGAACTGTTTTTAGAAAAGACAATGTTCGACATTATTTGTTTTACAGAACATTGGTTAAAGGAGTATGAAATGTTAATTAATTATGAGAATTATACTGTGGCCAGTTGTTTCAACCGTAAATCTATGCAGCGTGGTGGTTCACTAATCCTTATTAAAAATAGTATTAAATCAAAGCCCCGTAAAGATATAGTTGAACTATCGGTTGAACATATTATTGAGCTGTCCTGTGTTGAGCTAGATAAGCATGTTATAGTGTGCGTCTACAGACCCCCAAATTACCAAAATTACTCTATTTTTGAGACTGTAATGGAAGATGCTTTGTCTAAACTTACAACTGGTAATAAATCAGTAATAATCTGTGGTGACTTTAATATCAATATTCTAGAAAATAATTCAAATAGCAGTAGATTAATAAGTCTTTTTAAATCTTTCAACCTATCATATGTTTTTCTAGAACCAACTCGAATAACTTCGACTACTGCTACATGTATTGATAATGTTTTTTGTTGCTGCACCTACTTAGATAAAGCCATAGTAAATTATCTTCCTTCTGATCACAGCGGACAAACCGTTTCTTTTGAGTACAAAACATCATTACAAAAAGTGCAGATACAATCAAGACCAATAACATCTGGTAATTTGAATAAATTTAATAGCACTTTAATTAGTAAGTTATGTGTTCAGAGCCTTGATATGAATAGTGGTAGTACTTTGTATGAAAAATTCTTTTCAGTCGTGCAAACAGAGTTTAATAATATTTTTAAGAAAAAAACCAAAACAATTTGCCCAAAATTTTTATTTAGTGATTGGGCAACTAAAGGTATCAGGAAAAGTAGGGAACGTCTATTTGAATTGTATGGCCTTAAGCCTTATGTAAATACTGAAAGTTTTAATAAGTATGTTGCTGCTTACTCTAAAATTTTTAAAAATACTTGTAAGTCAGCTAAAGCCTTGTACATTAGTAACAAGGTTAAATCAGCAGATAATAAAATAAAAACGGTTTGGAAAATTATTAATAACGAAACAAATAGAAATAAAAGACATAATGCTGATTATAGTCTAGAGACTTCCCGAGGTCCCATAAGCACAAATATCGATGTGGCTCAGGAATTTGTAACATTCTTTACCAATATTCCAATTAAAACTACTGAAGCTTTAAATTCCTCGCCCGCACTTGCTATGGATTTAGTAAGGGCTAATGTTTCAGCCTGTCCCAAGGAATTTAAATTTAAACATATTAACCCTCTGATTGTTATAAAGACGTTCAAACAACTCAAGAGCAAGGTTACCGAAGATCTGTGGGGCATGTCTACTAATGTATGTAAATCAATAATTGAGACAGTAGCACCCTATTTAGCTTTGATATTTAATTTGTGTATAGACCAAGGAGTTTTCCCTACTTTAATGAAGCACAGCAAGGTTATACCCCTATTTAAGTTCGGGGATAGCAAAGATACCAACAATTATAGACCTGTGTCGATTTTGCCGGTTTTCAGCAAGGTGTTCGAAAAAGTGATGCTCAATCAAATGCTCAATCATTTCAACTGCAACAACATCTTGCACGATCAACAGTATGGTTTCACCAGAGGGCGTTGCACTACAGACGCCGGTGTCACTTTAATTAAACACATCTTTAATGCATGGGAGGACTCACAGGATGCCATTGGCATTTTTTGCGACCTCTCAAAAGCGTTTGATTGCGTAAATCATGAAACACTCCTCCTTAAGCTCGAGCATTACGGACTTGGTCATCTAGCGCGTGACTTGATAAAATCGTACTTAAATGATAGACTGCAGCATGTGCAAATAAACGGTGTAAACTCATTAGGCTTAAAAGTAAAGATGGGGGTTCCGCAGGGTTCAATATTGGGTCCGTTTCTCTTTTTAGTATATATTAATGATTTACCTCATTTACTGAAAAACCAACCTCAAATGGTGTTATTTGCTGATGACACTTCACTGATTTTTAAAGTAAATAGAAAGGCACAACATCTTGACGACGTAAAGAACGCTATGCATGAGGTTCATAATTGGTTTACTATAAATAACTTAGTATTAAATGAGAAGAAAACTAAATGCATAAGATTCGCTTTGCCAAATGTTAAAAGTATGTCATGTAACTTTACATTAAATAAGGATATACTGGAATTCGTCGAAAAGACAGTTTTCCTAGGGATTACGCTTGACTCAAAGCTGCAGTGGAGTCCTCACTTAACATCTCTAGCAGGGCGGTTGAGCTCAGCCGCTTACGCTGTCAGAAAAATCAGACAATTAACAGACGTGGATACCGCGAGGCTGGTCTATTTTAGTTACTTTCATAGCATTATGTCTTACGGTATTTTGCTTTGGGGGCGGGCTGCAGATATAGAGTCTATCTTTATTCTGCAAAAGAGGGCTGTCAGAGCCATCTATAATCTTTGCAGGAGCGAGTCTCTAAGGGAATTGTTCAAAAAAATTAATATCATGACGGTTCCTTGTCAATATATATATGAAAACATTATGCACGTTCGAAAAAACCTTCATCTTTTCAAAAAAATTGGTGATAGACATAATGTTTATACTAGAAATAGGAATAAATTAGATCAACCAGGTTTCAGATTGTCTAAAGTACACACTTCTTTTATGGGGCACTGTGTAAAATGTTATAACAAAATACCGCTCGATATTCTCGAACTAAATGAGAGAAAATTTAAAACTTGCATCAAACGCACACTATGTAGTCAGGCATATTATAAGTTAGAAGATTATATTAATGATAAGAATGCTTGGCTTAATGCTGGTCCTGCTCCACAGAGACTCGGGCTCACAAATTAATAGATATTGTTTTTTTTTTTGGGAATGTTTCTTACCCCTTTTTTCATTTTGATTGACCTTAATAACGTTTACCGTTATTTTATTGCTATTTATTACATACATCAGTCGAATAGGTTCACTAAAAACCTTAGTATTATATAATTTAACATAATTTATTTCAATTTTGTAAATGTGAGTACCATGGAGCCATTTATTTGTTAAGTTACTATGTGTTGGACACTGAGCATGGCAGTTGAGAGTTTCGTCATGCTCACTTTAATGTCTCGCTGACGGTGGCGCGTGGGTTGGGTCGTTTGGTTCCCTTCAAGATGGTTGAGCTAAATGGTGCTGATGCACGCGTCATATTCGTGAACGGGTGCTGTCAGTTGGGATTGGTCATCTCTTAACTGCCATGGCTTACATCTTTATTATAATTTTGTTATTTTTTATATTTCATTCTTTCACTTCATTGTTTTCACATATAGAAGCAACAAGAATATTGTAACCAAGTTTTTGTAAAAACCAAATTGAATGAAAAGAGTGTCCATGGAGTTTCTTGCTCGTTCTTCTCCATAGAGACCTACGTTTTGGAACGAGCAACTAGCTTCAATATTAAACTGTAACTTCTTGACAATTCAAAAGTGCCTGTAAATGGTCTAATTGAAATAAATGCTTTGATTTGATTGATTTGATTTGATTTGAAAGGTCTTAGGTTCGACTCCCAAGTCGAGAAAAGTGTTATTGGGTTTTTCTATGAAATTCTCAGTAGCAGCTAGGGGTTAGGATTTGTGCCCGGTTAATGGCAATAGGCGCGCCCCATGTTACATTTGGGACCTAAACTTACTGGCGAACTGTGGGTGTAAATTGGTACACCTCTGCTTAGGCTCTGGTTAGCCCTCCAGGGAATACAGGCGTTATGGTATGTATGTTGTCTATCTCAAAATATCTGTTTCGTTCATAATAATGGTAGAATTTGGTTAATGCCCATTGTTACTCGAGACAAAGTAAACAATATTAATATTATAAAGCTAAGGAGTTTGTTTATTTGTTTGTAAGGCGCTTATCTCCGGAATCTGAAAATGCTTTCGCTAACAGGAAGCTACATTATCCTTAACTGTTATAAGGCTATTATTTTATTTAAAAAAATGTGATCCGTAGGTAAATACACGTGGATGAAATAGAAAACAAAAAAAAAACAAGAGGATTTATTCTGTAGTTCATAGGTACATTTTTAGTTTAATGCTTTCCAAAATATAAAAAACTAGTTAACCTAAATAGACTCAGTAGTCACTAGACTTTAGTACCTATTAAGCTAAACTTCTAAATTATTTTATTTATTAAACTTTATGCATATGATGTATAAAAATACACCGTACAAAAGCGGAATTCATGCCTTAGGCATTTTCTAGCAGTCGGCCTTAGGGTGATGCAGAGACAGAACAAATACGTGCAAGAATCAGAAGAAAAAACAAATTATCTCGCGGGAACATAAAAATGGGATTAGGAATCCTATATGTTAAGTTAGATTTATATGTTTGCCAAACTTCAGCCAATTCCGTTTAGCCGTTTAAGCGTGAAAGACTAACTAACTTACATCCATCTATCCTTGTCTATCTTCACCAACTTACGCGTATATCATATAAGATTGCAAAGATAGTCACCAAAAAATACAATGCATAAATCAACTACTAGGTACCCATAAGCCAGAGTAGCTCCGGTAAGTCCCAATACTGATACCGAAATCTTCCCCGGTCGGCTTTTCTCGATTTTTTTCCACGACCGGATTGGATCTGAAGTGTACGAAGGAGACCCCTTAAAGCCAGAACAGTGCTTCGGATCATCCGGTTTTCTTTCTAGGGCACTTTACGTGTAGCGAATGTATCGACGTCGCACCTGTTTTCTTGAGGGTAGGCAGCGAGTTATCGGTATATATTTTACGGATTGCCGAATGGGGGTTGTATTATTTTTAATTTTTGTCGGTTTTTGCTTGAAGTGACAGATCTGCTGTTGCTTGATCTGAAAATCTACCAGGGTTTTTTTTTTTAATTTCTAGGAGATTTCTGATTGTTATTTCCTGTATTTATTTTGTATACATATAAATAATATTTTTAAATATTAATAAAAAAATAAAAACACGTTTGAAATAGTAGCCCACCGGCATCAAGGACTGGATCTTATCTACCGGGGGTCAGAGCTCCTGAAAGAGGCCTAACAATACGCACCGTGTCTGGAAGTACCGCTTTCTGAATCAAGCCCTTGATCCAATCGTCCAATGAGAGCCGCCTTAGGTGCTGCTCTTGGCTATTATGCCGTTGGCCGTCACGACTACCAGCACAATACGTGCTTCACTCAAATTACACATATCGATAACTTTGCAAGCCAAGTCATGTACTATTTTATTTTTTACTTTTAATGTATCAACTTTTGAATATCGCAGCCCACTGTTAAGTTCCATCAAAACATCCCGTTCTACCTACTTAGTTATTTAAACTTCTTTAGAACCATTTACGGAAAATATTAAATGCCACACTTTACACCAAGTGGGTTAAAGCGAAGACGGATCGAATAACACCTCATTTGTCATATCGAATGAAGGGTTGCTGAGAAAATGAGGAACTTCCACTTAATCGTCCCCTTTCCGAATGTCTTTACATTCCGTTTGATAAATGGGCTACGTATTATTATTCATTTGGACTGTAGATTGTTATATGTTGGTATGTGCTGCACTGTGATTATCATTTTAATGATGTCTTTGAAACTATATACGATGAAAAGGAATTTGTGACAAAAACTTATATAATAATGGTAATAAATCAGCAGTTTCATACAAAAGTGCAACACCTATTACGTGGTCAAGATGTAGGAAATCGCAGTTTTTTTTTGTAATAAGCGCCGAAAAATGCTGTCTCTGAAGAGTCTTGAATCGTGTGCGGAATCCATGGGAAACGTTTGTGTCACGAATTTTTTTTTACTTAGCAGAACACACTAATGTATTGTGATACTTATGTACACAACACCAATTTCAAATCGTTAGTGGTACGGGTTCCAACTCACCATTTTATGACCTTCCTCAAGGAATAGTTTTGGCCGAAAGGTGTGCTGTACTTAATGCTGGTTATTTTCAGAGCAGAATTATCTGGGTCACCTCGCGTTTTTATATCTAGGATTGTTATTCTACAAAAACGTAACTCATTTGATTCTAAGGGCCTGCGCCCACGACCGATAATCGGCCCGATTATCGGGCCGTTTTTTTGACAGATTTCTTCGCCGGCTAGAAGAAACAGCCGAGAATCGGCCCGATAATCGGGCCGACTATCGGGCCGATTCTCGGTCGTGGGCGCAGGCATTTTTTTTTTTTTTTTTTTATAGACGGGAAATCATCAAATAACTTCCCCCGCCCTGGGCGGGGCGGGAGGGAGTGTCAGACTTTTACTGACTAAAACCCGTCTATGTTCCTTCATGTGCCCTTTGCGTTCCGGGGGCGCGGTATCTCTTTCGAACAACCCGCAGGGGCGCAGGCCCTAAGGCCATATTTATATATGTTCATTGATAAACGCACAAGTTCTCAAAACCCAATGAATTAACGAACTGACATTGCATTTATATCACAATCACACTGATAACAAACTTTTCCAACAAATAATACTTCACGCTATCTCTAATTTTATTGAAGAAGTATAAAATGGGGGCACGGCACAGTTGTCTTCAAAAATTGCTTCCAGCCAAGGTTGGGCCGGTGATAAAAAATAATATTCAAAGTTTTCCCCCTCTCTCCCTTCTCAATTATAGGAACTTTTATTGGAGTTCGTAATGTTGTCAACACCTCGTAGGCGTTAATATCCACTTAAAACATTAGCATTAAATGTCATTATGGGGTTAACGGTATTCTGTTAACACGCTGCGGCAGTGATAAAAACGTTACGTTACGTGACGTCATGTTCTGTCATGTTACGTCATTTTTAAAACGATACCCTGTTTAATCTAGTAAGCAAAGTCGTGGTTCAAAAGCTAGACTCTCCCTCACAGGTCCCCACAGTCTGAGTATTGCCATAAAATGTGGAAATGCCGGCAGTGTCTTGATCACATTAGAAAAAACAAAGTTGAAATGTCTTATGTGCTTGTAATTAGCTCCTGTAATACATTGTACACTAGCGCAGGAGCTAGGGAATTCATTAAAAATAAAGATTACACACCCTTCGCTATAACGCAAACTTAGGTAGTACTTTCCCAAACGAACTCCTTCACAAAGAGCTCTATTACAATTAATCACTATTCAGTTATCATTATAATCTGTTTCCTAGACTACCGACGTAATTGTAGCCATCACTTAAATTCCAACGAGGAAGTAGGATTTTATAAAGAATAATTGAAGATAGCAAGTTTGCATGAGCATTGGCTGGATGCCAAAACCGTTGCACAGTAAACAGGTTTATGGAATAAACAATTTTCGTGAAATAAAGTGATGTGGCTTACTTGCAAACGTCAAGAGCTTGCACTCAATCTAGAGGGTTTAACTAGAAAGGTAATTTGAATTTCAGCAAGACTTGCGAGGGTTCCAAACTTTAGCTTTCACATAGTCAGAAGATAATCGATTAGTAGTTTGATGTTTTTTTTTTTGATAATAACAATCGCCTCTAACATGGTCAGAGCTCTTTTTATTACTTATAGCTTTAGCATCGGAAGGGGAAAATCCTCATAGGACGCCTGGGAAGGGAGGACCCAGGCAGTGCCGGACTTTTACCGGCTAAAAACCCCTCCCGAAGCTTTACATAAATGTTTGATTACTTTAATTTTTGAAAGGAATTACAATTTTTATATATATACGCGTTTTGACTTTGTTTTGCTTCTCATTTGTTTAGCTATTATTTACTACTTAGTAGTTTGATGTTACCCGCACATCAGCCGCGTTAAAACTGCGACAGCAACTGCTGAGCATGGGTTGCTCTTCTTCTTCTTCTTTATCGTGTGGGCAGTAAGGTCTAACGACCCCGCAAACCCTAGTGTCAGAGTTTCTAAGCCGCTTCAAGGGCCTCTGACATGGTTACCGATGCCAGTGATGTCCAAGATAAACTTAGAAAGTACATATGAATAAGAAAAAGTCACATTGGTACATGCCCGTGCCTGGTTGCGGATCCACAACTTCGTGTATGAGAGGCGGGCGCCTTAACCACGGGGCCATCACGCCATGAGATGACATGGGGTTCTCTTACTGACTAAGACCCATCCGTGTTCCTTCTAATGCTCTTTGCGTTTCAGGGCAGCAGATTCGATTTTTTAGATTCAGCAAAAAGTGTTACTGCGTTTTTCATTACGAGTTTCTCATTAGAAGACCGGAGCTTGGACATTGGTGGTGTGACACCCCCGTACCTCGAAAAGCTTGTAAAGCCGTTAGTCTTATACCTGATCTCACCTCGGTCTTGCGAATTGCTGTCCCAAAACATTATGAGAGTCAGGGAAGAGGAAGTGCACCTGTGTTTACGTACATACTTGTGCACTATAATATCTCCTGAGTACTTGGCTAATCTCCATTAAGATTGGCTGCAGTGACAGAAATTAATTCGGGAGAATAACATAACATACCATCACGCCTGCATTCCCCGAAGGGTTTGGCAGAGGTGTGCCAATGTACACCCAATTCGGGAGAATATTACTATAAATTATTATAATTATACTTGACGCAAGATCCACCACTCCCACGACTGGTTACCTACTTCCCTGAAAATAATGTGTTTATATTTTCAAAAACTGACTAACATTAATTAAAGCCACCATTTGAAACTTCAAGAATGACATATGGTACTAATGATGTTGTTATAATTATTCGTCCCGGAAACACGCAGGCGTAGCCATGGCAACGCGCCTGTGTATGTGTATTAATAATTTTGTCTCTTGTACGTTAAATAATTTAAAGTAAAAGGAAGGTTAGTCATATTTATACAAATGTATAGTTTGAAGGTATTTTCTATGAAACGGTAGATTGAATATAATTAATATCAACGAGCAGACCAGATTAATATGGAAGGTATGCTCGTGTTAGAAATAGATAGAGAAAGGGGTAAAATAATTAAAATAAATTTCAATGAAATATATTTATTTATTTAATATATGGCAATTATCCGATTTATTTAAGTTGCTCAATAATGAAACTAACCTTATGTATCAATGAAAGTCATTTATCATTATTACTCATTTCATTTATTACATCTGTATTAAACAATGATTCTATATCATCATGTATACATACCAACATTTATACAAAAATACTTTTACACATATACCTATGTACACAACATCATTACTCAATAGTAACATCATTTAGTTATTACATCAAGTATATAACCAACACTGCTATCAGCAGTACAAAAGTATATATATAGTAACACTTTATACACATACTTATACGTATATATACATATAAATGTATATATACATACGTACATAGTACTTATACAACATCATTGCTTACTGGTAACATTATTCAGCTACCATGTCAGGTATGTAACTAAATAAAGTAAATAACCAATATTGCCACCAGCAATACAAAAGTATATAAGGAACATATAATTATAATATCTAATAAAAGAGGAAATATACTTAACTAGCGATCTGCTCGGTCCGACAGCTCAGATAAGAATGACACTCAAAGCGTTGGGCTCTCGCCTTTATAGACAGTGACAAACAAGTGAGTCATCGAGTCGTTAGTACAGAGACTTGTACAAATGTGTCTAGAAATTATATTTATGTGTATAAAAAGCTATAATTATGTAACGACATAAATAATAAAATATAAAAAACGTAAAACTGGTCCTAGCTATGATTTTATGATTTGAATCATAACCGAACCAACTTCCGGTATCAACAAATCATAAAATACACCTTTAACAATTAAAAATACAGTACATATATTATAACTTTTAATGATTATTATCATTAAAAGCCATAATATATAACACGGCCATTCTGATAAGTACTTCGTTCTCGAAGTACAATCATGATATATTTTTTTATATCTTTTTAAGTAGTACATTTATTGTTTTTATAGGTACAGCCACAGGCACAGCCTTTTTTTTTTTTTAGATTGATACATTTATTATTTTTATAGGCACAGCCACAGGTACAGCCACATTATTTATTTTTATTATAAGCACAGCCATGGGCACAGCCACATTATTTATTTTTATTATAGGCACAGCCATGGGCACAGCCACATTATTTATTTTTATTATAGGCACAGCCATGGGCACAGCCACATTATTTATTTTTATTATAGACACAGCCATTTATTTAACAAATATAATAATAACTTATAATTTATCAATATTTGGGGATAAATAGCATCTTCAACAATAGCATTCTCATAAATAATTTCATCTGGCCAAAATCGTAGCCTGTCTAATCGTGAATTTCAATACAAGCCCCTAAATTTTAGCTAAAGCTTTTTATGATATCTATGGTCTTGATAAACGTGAACTATATTCCCTACGTGGTATATATTTATATGTGATTTTTTACTTTTTATGGGTCTTTATTACCTGAATTAAATAATATATTATTATTATATATATTTAAGGGGGTACTGCATCGAACGTTTTTTAAATTTTTGAGCCATGAGACGATTGTGACCGAGTTCGCGACCTGCTTGAATGTTAAAATCACATTTCGCAACATGATTATTATATTATATTAACATGATTATTATTTACCATAAATTTCGTTCAAGCGAGGCTGAACACAAATTATATTCGCATTACTACCAATTAGTAGTCGTATAGGGGAAAAACCCGTAGTTTTTGAACTATGGTATTTATGGATTACTGCCATTTCCATAGTTCGTTCGGCCAATCTGACATATTACCGCGGTGTTCCGTTGACTATCATGTGGTGTTCTATTTCTAAGTCTCGATATAAAGAACAAACTAAATTGGAACTAAAATTTGTGCCACGGTCGGTGACTATTAATGATGGGGTACCAAATAGAGTAATTGTGTCTCTGATCATAGATACTAGCTCAGCTGCCCCGAAAGTCTTTGGCTTAGTCGTCAATAATTAGGAAGACATACTTATAACCGTCTGTGGATTGTGGGAAAAGGCCCTGCACAAACCGAGTGAATAGTATGGTGACTTATATATTGGATGTGTCCGTCTTTTGGGCCAGAATGGAATTTTCGCTCTACATAAATGAAGCAATGGTACAAATACCTGCTCACAAATGCTGCCATTAATGGGAACCAAAAATTGGTCTTTGATTAATGGTTTCTAGAACTACAACTCTATTAATGAGTTCCTGTCCTTTTCTATATTTTATTTGGTGAACGATGATCGATACATGAACGGTCATCGCCCCCTTTTTTTTCTTTCTTACCTAACAAAATAGATCTAGCGAATGGGGAGTGACTTTCGCGAATTATCTATTTATCAACTGTTTGCTAATTTAATTATACGTATATAAGTTATTTGTTTTGATTATTATTACTATTTTTTTTCCTCTAAAACAATAATGCTTCATTTTTTATTTTATTATTTTTATTTCATTATTATTATTTTATGGTTAATATGGCTCACACTGATTCGTTGTCTTTTGAAATTTTAGAAGTGATCATCTACGATTACAACATTGGTAATTCGTATCAAATTTTAATTGGAATCGGATTCTAAAATAAACATACGGAAACAGTATAAATATGACATTATAATCTACCGGCTGTCAACAATATGATGTATTATAAAAGTACTTATGTTACTGCTATTCGTGTGTACAACCACCTACCACCAGCCATCAAGCAATTAACTGGAAATATGTTCAAATATAAATTGATTTTTTTTTAAATTTAAAAAGTATTTTATAATTTAAATGAATATCTTAATTCAAAATAATATTTATATGATAATTATGTAATGAGTATTTTGATAAAAAATAATATTTGTGAGTTTTCAAATACCTAATTCTCAAAAAATATCCGACCTGGGTGGATTGTTGATACTAAAAATGTAATGTTTATTAATAAGATCTTAATGTACACAATTATGCAATAATGTATCTTTGTCTTATCTTTATCTTGGTTATTTTGAATTGGTTTAGCTTTCATTTCTTAATTCGTAGCACTTAGTGCGTATTGTAGTACTTTGAGTGACTTTTATTGTTTTTGACATTAGTATATTTATAGAACTGTACAACATAATGTAATGGTGTTTCTTACATGTTCTTCTCCATACGAAACTACTTTTTGGAATGGGCAACTAGATTTAATAGTTTAATTAATTGACGTTTTAAAAGTGCCTTTCATAGTCGAATTGGAATAAATGTTTTGACTTTGACTTTATCAACCCAATATGTAACTATTATGCTTACTTTTTGTCTTTCAACGGGGGCTAACCTACATGGTCTGTAATTTACTACTTTATTATTTTCAATCAAACAAATCAATTGGCCTGTTTTTTTTTTGTATTTTCTTTTAAGTTTGTGTTCAAATTCTGTATTGAGAATTGAAGCTTAACATAAGCATCACACTGATTAACTAGATATACAGTGGCAACAGGAGATAGATCTTTCCATGTAGGCCTTACAACCTTCAGAATCTAAGTACTATAATTTGAATATCAGGATGACGAACTAAATTCCTACCAATAAGGAGACCATATGGAATATCTTTGTCACAGGTATGTAAATCTAGTTCTATACAGACGTTTTCAAATTTAACTGGCACTGTGATAATTGCAAAAGTCAAGTATTTAGTATTTTTTGTAGTATTTTAGCCATTAGAGCATGGTAGGTACCATACATTATAATTTTGTAGTCTGGTAATAGATTCTCGTATAATGCTACAACTTGCTTCTGTATCGATAATAGAAACAATAGACATGTTACAAATGATGACATTGATTAGCTTAAATTTTTAAACGTTATTTAAGGTGACTTGAGCATCTACCCATTGATTTTTCTCAGAGTTCAATTGTTTTTTTTTTTCGAATTTACGATTGTACATTTTTTTTTGTCCTTTGGTGAAGAAATTGTTTCACTAGTTTTTGTGCACTGTGTACAGAAATGTTCTTTTTCACCTCACGTAACGATTTTTTTTTTAATGTGTTTTTTTGTCGGTTTTTAGCATTGGCTTGTAATGTTTTCTTGGCCCGTGTAAATTGTGGGAAGATTGATCTAATGGTAACTTTTTAGGCTTTTATAAAGCTATTAATTCAGACGTATTTACACTACTGTTAAAAGATGCCATTTTCACATTATTGTTTCGAATACCTCCGCAACTAGTTATATTTATTAGACAAAATTTTATTGAAAATACAATTTTAGTATTCTTTACAACCTCTCTTGCGTAGTGTTATAATCGTTGTATAATGAAATTAATACAGCACCTAAATGTTCATATGGTCCTTCCTGGTGTTGCCAGGGCTCGTACCATGATAATGCAGAGCCCTCGAGGGCCTTACCTGCCTTTGCGATTCTAGTTAAGTCGTTCCAATCAAATTCTTTCTCAGTTTTTCAACATGCCGCTGCTGTCGGTGGCGCTTGGATCAAATATTGAGAGATCCACGTCATCCTGCCGATGCTTGCTGGATAACGCTTATTTGTCAGCAGTAAGCAGCTTCTGGATAATCTCTGTCTCCATTCGGGTAGTGACAAAAATCCTGGAAATATATTCTCATTCACTTAATAAATCCTCATTTTATTTACATTTTAATATAAAAATAAAAACATAATTATTATAAATATTGGTATGGCACCTGGTGATCCCACTTCTGATGTTAGAAATAGATAGAGAAAGGGGTAAAATAATTAAAATAAATTTCAATGAAATATATTTATTTATTTAATATATGGCAATTATCCGATTTATTTAAGTTGCTCAATAATGAAACTAACCTTATGTATCAATGAAAGTCATTTATCATTATTACTCATTTCATTTATTACATCTGTATTAAACAATGATTCTATATCATCATGTATACATACCAACATTTATACAAAAATACTTTTACACATATACCTATGTACACAACATCATTACTCAATAGTAACATCATTTAGTTATTACATCAAGTATATAACCAACACTGCTATCAGCAGTACAAAAGTATATATATAGTAACACTTTATACACATACTTATACGTATATATACATATAAATGTATATATACATACGTACATAGTACTTATACAACATCATTGCTTACTGGTAACATTATTCAGCTACCATGTCAGGTATGTAACTAAATAAAGTAAATAACCAATATTGCCACCAGCAATACAAAAGTATATAAGGAACATATAATTATAATATCTAATAAAAGAGGAAATATACTTAACTAGCGATCTGCTCGGTCCGACAGCTCAGATAAGAATGACACTCAAAGCGTTGGGCTCTCGCCTTTATAGACAGTGACAAACAAGTGAGTCATCGAGTCGTTAGTACAGAGACTTGTACAAATGTGTCTAGAAATTATATTTATGTGTATAAAAAGCTATAATTATGTAACGACATAAATAATAAAATATAAATAACGTAAAACTGGTCCTAGCTATGATTTTATGATTTGAATCATAACCGAACCAACTTCCGGTATCAACAAATCATAAAATACACCTTTAACAATTAAAAATACAGTACATATATTATAACTTTTAATGATTATTATCATTAAAAGCCATAATATATAACACTCGCGTTCAAATAATGATATTTTGGAATACATTTAACAATTTGAACAAATTAACGCTGATTTTGGATGAAAATTGCTTTCTGATAATAAATTATGTTATTGATAATATTATTTAGTAAGACATGAAATTAATAGAAATAATAAAAAAATATACATTTTAAACACGGATATAAACAAATTCATGTGAAAAACAACAAACACTTCATTATCACAAATTGATTATAATTAAAAAAATACATTATTAGCACAAATGGATACAAAATAATAAAAACAATTACAAATACAATATTAATACCGATCTGACTAACGACATCTAAACCTAGAACAAAACGGCAAACAACATAGAACTAGTAAAAAACCGTATCAACTTAAAATAAACACACACATAACATAATAAAATATTCCGTCTGATACAGTATTATCGGAAATACCAGCATATTCCTAATATATCGCGACAATATTTCGAGAATTCATTAGTAGATAGTTTCCAAACTAAACGTTGGTAAACTGACATATTGAGCGTATCGTTGCAAGCTAAAATATCGGAAGCTCCCAAACTCCCAACCCCTACTATTATTTGCCAGGGTACCCCACAACGTTAATAATATGAGCCAAAACTTCCGCTACCGTTAATTTTACTAACAGACTGGTAACCACAAGCTAAACTAGGTTTCGTTGGTAAATAATAATTATGATCGGTTTTGCGCATCATTGTTTAGATTTTGGATGTTGACTGGTGACATCTTGTTTACATGACATAACTAAACACACACTCAAATTATTTGCCGAGCTTTTTCCTTTTTTTTCGACACGGTCTGTCGTTAGTTAACTTACGGACGGTGAGCTATCCATTGCTCACCCATTGCATATTGGGGTCGGCTTCCAGTCGAACTGACTGCAGTTGAATATCAGCACTTTACATGATACAACTGCCTATATATCCTCTTTGGTCTGACCTATTTTAATTATTGTTGTAAAGCGGCAATAGAAATGTCAACTCTCTACCTATTTTGCTTCAGTCCGCTGACAGACGAAAAGCAGTCTTACTAATAGGGTCCTGTTGCCACCCCGGTTGCGTTCGGGTACATAACCATAAAATATCCATGTAGAAAGTTAGCAACACTTAACAGTCCAAACCACTATATCAAGGGATCCAACGAATTTACAGTCACCTGGTTGCCATGGTACCTAATTATAATTAAGAGTAAACATCTTAATTTCATGTACACGTGTCTGGTATTATGGCACGAGTCTAATGAGAAAGCCTGTCCTTGTATCTATTGTAGAAGACCACTAAGATGTTGACATAAAAGAACAGAATTGTGTTGGGAAAAGTGTGTGCCAATTAAATGTCTGGCTTTTATCTTGGCCAGAAGCTAAGCAATGATAATGCCGCTGGTTTTTTGGCTTTAGGGCAGAAAATAAAAAAAATGAAACTCGGCAAACTATGTTATGTGGGGTATCATTGACTAGGTATTTGAAAAACCATTATTAGGTTTCCCTTATAAAAATAATTTTAACGCTCATGATTTAAAGCTTGACTGTCAAATTATCAATAAATTGAAACCGAGCTTTTATAATGAGCTATGATACTAATAAAGTAATAACTCATCCATACCTACCTCAAAAACATTGCAAAAATATTCATCCAATTAAAAATTATGATAAATTAATTAAACCTTCTCATTCCGGGCACATTGCCAAACTAACTTGGTTCAACTAAGTCACTGAATTAGAGTTCACTTTTATTTAGTCAGTCAACGCTTTCTATCCTCTCTCTCTGACGGAGGCAGTGAAGCCTGAATAAACACTAATAATTAAATAGAATTAAATTTAGTGGACTGTTTGTTTGTTTCTGTACCCCGACGTTCACGAAATTAGGACCTTTGCGTATTAAGTTTGGTCTCATGATTTGGGATCCTCAAAAGACAATTAGGGTTCGGGGCCGCAAATAACAGAGTTGGAGTTCGGCCCTGTAAAGTTTTATGAAAATAAATGGTTATTTTTTCCATTTATAATTGTATTTGATGACTTGCTTTTATCCACGTACTATACCGTATCACTAAATTCTCTAAGTGCTATCTTACAACTATTATAAATGCGAAGGTTTGAATGGATGGATGATTGTTACTCAATCACACCTGAACGAAGCTGGATGAAATTTGGCACAGAGATGGATTCTGGATGTATTTTGGAGCCTGGAATAGCACATACATTTTTATTCTGGAAAAATGTATGGTTCACATGGGATAATATATATCAACTTTAAACAAGTCGCGGTCAGAAGCAAGTAGGCTACATTTTTTTATTTTAAAAAATAACGCCTAATTACGTAAAAGAAATTCACACAGACGAAGTCACAGGCAAAATCCAGTCTAAAACATTCCCTATTATGAATACCTTCAGCGTTGCACCTCACACTACTGGTGTTTAGAAAGTTAAAGTATAAAACTAAAACGTCAAAGCAGTACTTAATTTATGTACCTACGTAGCAGCTACCAAAGTTTTCCTCCGAGGTACTTAGTGAATAGTGAGTGAGTAGGGGAAATTGCGGACATTACTCTTTTTACAGTAGATTGAGCTAGTTTACGAGTGTGCCTGACTTGGGATGGCGAGTAGTCCAGAGTATAGTACAAGTATAGTAGTAGTACTAAATACGGAGTGTAAAGTTAGTTCTCAGACTTATTGCGGGTCACCGGCTGAGTTTACTATACTCTTATTTGTTGAATAATCTATGAAGTCTCTTGGACTTATGTTGTTTTTATTTTTACTTTATTAGGATAGTTACACGTCGTCTATTACAAAGTGTGACAGGATTTGTTGTAAGGCTTAGATAAATGTGTGAACCGGTGTGGGTTGGTACCTAATGAATAAATGTAGGTAGGCAGTACTCCTATCTGTATTATGATCAACTACCTCTCAGTAGTTTCACCTGCGATAAAGTTACGTCTTTGGTTACTGCGTAATGTTATATATTATTATAATAGCCTATAGCCTTTCTTTATAAACGAGTTACATAACACAAGACGATTTTTTCAAATCTCAGTTCATAAGATGAATACTTTCAAACAAACTATAAATTTATAGATTTATTATGTTAGTACAGATTAACATTCTTTTGAATTTAAAGTATTAAGGTGCGATAATATCCAAACCGAAAGTGTGTTATACGCTAAACATTATGAAGCTTTATATACCCTTTTACCTTTTAGACGTTACGTAAAGTTAAGCAGAAAAGGGAATATTCAAATTATGTATTCTAACAGTAAGCCGTGGCCAAAATTCAGACCACATTTCCTAGAAGTTTTACAGAAAAAAGTAGTGATTGAAAATACACGGAAAACGTGGTAGTGCACGTCGCTATAAATTATCAAAGCTTTCCCATTCGCGGCAATCTGTCTGCGGACAGAAAAATGTACGTTGGGTTAGTAAACTGACCGGGAACGGTCCATTGCCTGTCATTTTTTTTACATTGAAATACAACCCTGGATAACACACGTAAAATGCAATTTCGTTTAATGTTACACATCTCATATTCATACTTTAGAAAACAGTTTGCTCTTAAAATACTCTGACAGCTTAAATTTCACAAGTGAAATATGTAGCGAAATGACTCGAAAATCTCAAAGTTTATTTAGGAATTTCCATGTAGTAGGTAAGTTCGAAATTGTTTAAGTTTGCACTGTCGTGCGATGGTGCCTTGTGTGCGCGCTCAATTTCGAATGCTCGACAGTGCGGTGTTGTCACAATATTTGTCGGTTGTGCCGCAATGCGCCGCGTCACACGGAAATTTTTCGTGGCTTTATGTAAAATTTAGATATGCCGCGCATGTGCAAAGGAGGTCAAAGGCGAATGTGAAACATTTTTCGAAAGCGGATTGTGAAAACTGGCACATTGTTGTACAGAAGTTGACTTCAGTTTGTTTGCTATGATGAATGGTAGGAACCCTTTCGCGGTATTCGCATAACTTCGTTGGTGGACGCTTCGTAAGGTAGGGGACGTGTGTATATTATTTGACGCAGTCGTTTCATCGTAATCAGGAGGGACCGGACAGCCCCAAAAAAAGTTTATATGTTCTTTTTTTATTTGTTGACCAAATAAAAGTCCCTCAGTACACACGCACCTACTTATGCAGCAGCCGTGTATATTTTTTTTTATTCTGAATTTGAAATTATTGTTAACTTGATATTCCTACATTCTTTTTTGTTGTGGGTGATGACTGATAAAGTCAGCGGCCGCTGGTTACATAAAATTATGAGTTTCACATTTTTTGTATGATCTTCATCAGGTACCGCAAAAATGCCTCTAATTTACTTATATTTTTTTTTACAAGTATTTGCCCTTATTTGTTGCCTAGACGAGATTGCGATTAGATTTTGAAAGTTTTTTCATGATGGGAACTAGACTTCTAAAGTTTATCTTTTTAATTTAATTAGAACCTGTATAATTATGTAAGTGGGTATAATAAAACCTACCCCAAAAGGTATTCAAGACTTGTATTAAAAGTCGGTAGATAGATTAGAGACCTTCCAGTTTCTAAGTGAGTTGTTCCAGCTGTTATAAATGATCCAAATTGATACGAAGTCGAATGAATTATGAACACTTAGACAAACTGTCTTTAGTTCTAATTCCATGAAGGCATTTATCAAATATTATTTTAGTATTTATGTCTGACTAGACTTTGAAACAATGTTTCAAAATTATACTAGGGTTAAACAAATTATTTCTAGTTATCAAAGACCTTAATATTGTTATCAATTTTACTATCAAGTTTTTGTCAGCCCGTTGACTATATGACTACCATCTGCCTCGTTGATCTAGTGGTCATGTATTTCGCATTTAAAAGCTAATTAAACTTATTAAAAACTAACTCATAATCTATCTAGCCGTAATCACATCTCAGCAACAAGCAATGTAAAAAAAATGTTATATTCGATGAAATTTTAAAAGATTAGATTGCGATCGTTCCTAAAAACTACTTTTATTTTCGAATAAGGGTTCCGCTGAAAAAAAAAAACACTCCGCGAATAACCGAGACCAAATCTAGTCATTTAAATGTTGTTGAATGAGCGATTGCCTGAAGAAGGGATGCCCCCCGAATGTTTGTTTAAACGGAGTACGTTTACCTGAAAGACCGATGAAACGATGCCCTAAATACAATAGCAAGTAATTATACGAGTTTGTTTGTCATACAATTTCGTCGACACAATGCATAACAGTAAAGGTTCTGAACGTAGTAAAACGATTACCATAACTACGTATAGTTTAAACTAGATAAGAATTAACGCAAACAAAGATTTTAACTTGCTATCGACTTCAAAGTATTAGCGGATGCTGATATCGCCTTAGCACACTAGTCGCGTCGCGTCCCAACTTGCACTATACAAACTTTAACAATTTCCGAAGTCGCATCTTGTACAAACTCCTTTTCTCTTTGACCGTTCGTGTCGCGTTCAGAAGACAAGGATTTGGAGCAGATTTTGTTCTTGTTTTAATGCGGCTTGAGGTAGGAGATAACTGCCAGAAATAGTCACGTAAGGAAAAAACGTTATGCACCTTCTAGACGATAGAAAAAGAGAGAAGGGGAAGGTTTCTTCTCTTTCTCTGTCTATTTCATATACGGGTGTGTCTACACCTCTGCCTAACCCTTCAGGGAATACAGGCGCCATGGTATGTATGTATGTATGTGTGCATGTGAGTATCGAGGTTCGAGCAGCAAGCATTGTGCGCGGTCACCTATATAACCTCAATTCGAAACACGTGTAACTTTTATTTAACCTTGCCTTTCGACATTTTTTTTAAACATGGTTGGACTGAACTGAAGGTCAATTCTCGAAACTAAAAACGTTCAAAATCGAATCACAATCTCATCTCAGCAAATGTTCATTTCCTTGCAACCTTTATGCAATCATAATGCATCTATTATTTTTAGATACTTCCCGAATTTGTGTACTTTTGATAAATATCGTGACATTCTATTGCTGGCATAGTAGTGGAAACTATGTTTATTTGCGTATCGCAATCATTGGATTATTGAACAAATATTAAATCAGCTTCCAGTGTACAGCCGGATTATTCTGTAGAAATCCTCAGTCAATTGAAAGTGAAGTGAGCTGTTGTCGCTTAATATTGACAACTCACTTTAAACTCACTTCATTCAAATTCACCAAGGGAGACTTCTACACAACCATCATCATCATCATCATCATCATCTGCCTAGCCTTTTCCCAACTATGTTGGGGTCGGCTTCCAGTCGAACCGGATGCAGCTGAATATCAGTATTTTACATGGAGCGACTGCCTATCAGACCTCCACAACCCAGTAATGGGTAATACGATACTCTTGGTAAGACTGGTTGTCAGACTTTCTGGCTTCTGACTAACAGTAACGACTGACAAAGATCTACAAATGACAGCCGGGACCAACGGCTTTACGTGCTTTCCGAGGCACGGAGGAAACTCGCTATAGTAAATCATCATCATCATCACTTAAGCCAAATGATGTCCACTGCTGGACATAGGCCTCCCCTAGAGATAGCCACAATGACTGGTGCTACACAGCCTGCATCCATCCAGCGATTTTAAAAAATAACACTCCAGATTTTTTTCAGAATGTTACCAAACCAATAAGTTGCATAATATACACAAGCCTGCAACTACAAAAGTATGCAAATAGTTTTCATGACATTGTAACATTCTCCAGTTAGAAATTGTTATAGCTCATTACTTGCATACTTTTGTGCAAGTTACAACCAACGCAATGCAATATGCGCTCTATCGTACATGACTATGTGGTTTTATATACAACATGACTTTTAATTCGTTATACAACTTTCGGTATGAAAGTACTCATGAATAAGAACAACTTTTATTGCTGGACCTACTCTGATATACGAAAAAGAGACTAACAAAATGCTACACAATGCTAGGAACAGTTGTTTTTTATATTTTTTCATATTTCCGAGTAGGTCTAGTACACACAGATATATCATCACGCCTGTATTCCCCGAAGGGTTAGGCAGAGGTGTATCAATGCACACCTCTGCCCCCATCATCTCATCTCATTTCATCTGCTGTGTATCTGTGCCCTCTGCTCTGGTTCTCTGTTTGTTCGCCGGTATATTTTAGGTCCCATGTAATAGCGAGCCTATTGCTATTAACCGGGCACAAATCCTAACTCCAAGATGCTAATGAGAATTTCCGAGTAGATCCATTATAAAAGTTGTTCATATTCGTGAGTGCAGTTACCCCCTGAAAGATCATCATCATTCATTCATCATTTTCCTGCCCTTATCCCATGTTATTTGGGGTCGGCGTGTTTTCTTCTTCCATTCCGTCCTGTCAACCATAGTGATATCACCGAATCCCTTCTCTTTCATATCATTCTTCACACAATCCAACCATTTTTTTGTTACAGTAAAATGAATTAAGTCATGTTGTATTTTTTTTTCTTAAGATTGTTTTAGTGCTCTTTTGAAATATTATATGTTATCAATGTGTATTTTGGCCTCTATGTTTTTGTATGTGTATTTCAGCCTCTTTATTTTCAGCTACCAAAGCAAGACTAGGCTGTGTTTGTTTATTTAATACAGAAATTAATACGTTTTCCCTTTTATTAATGACACAACCAGTAACGGTAGGCCTCGAACGTAATGTTTAGAATAAAAGGCAATTGTCAGGCGTTTAACGAGCGTTTTATGTGCGTATTGATTGATGATACTCGCGTAATTGCTTGCGATATCGATACGATCGACTTTTATAGTTTTCAATTTTTTACTTAATTAATATTGTTAATGGGTTTAGAATATTTGGAAATATTTATGTTTTAAGGTTTTGAAGGAAGGTGGAAGGAACATCGCAACGAAAACTTTACTATGATTCAGTACATGACTCAGTACATGATCCGTACAAATATCAGCAAAAGTAAAAGTAACTCTGTTTACCTATTACGTTTTTACGACTAAACCATTGGACCGATTTTGATGAAATTTGGTACCTATGGAGTAAGTTTGACCCCAAGAAAGCTACTTTTTATTCCACAACTACGTCTGCGTTCGCGGTAACCATCTTCGCGGACGAAGTCGCAGGCAAATGCTAGTTTTATAAATGGAAGTCATCCTAAAATACAGATGAAGAAGATCTAGGTATATCAAAGAACACCAAATCTGAATCAACAATAAAGTCAAAACAATTGCTCTATCCAAAAACATGAAGTAAAGAACCCCAAAAGCCTGAACACAAGACTAAAGGCATTTCATTTGATCGTATCAGCAACTGAGCAAAACTTTACGATCGCATTTCCCTTCGTGTTTGCTGTACGCGTTAAACTGGTGTAAACAGAAAACAAGACCACACATCATTCACACGCACTTTTATCGACTTTGAGAACAAAAGGCTCAATGATTGTACTGAATTGTGGAAATGAAAAATGTTGTTTATGAATAGATGAGTTAATGTTTTGCTTGCAGATGTGGGTTTGTCACATACATACCATCGAGCCTGTATTTCCCGAAGGGTTAGGCAGAGGTGTATCAATTTACACCCACAGTTCGCCGGTATGTTTTTTAAGTTCCATTTATAAGGGGCGATCCTATTGTCCTAGTGTCGCCCTTGAGGTGGTTTAAAACCTCTGACACTAGGGTATGTGGGGTCGTTAGACCTTACTGCCCACACGATAAAGAAAGAAGTGTCGTGACGGCCCAGTGGTTAAGACGCTCTTTGTTTGGCACTCTTTAGGTACGGAACACTAAGTATTCATTAAAATTTCGTTACGTTTACTCTGATCTTATGTATATAAAAAAACCTCCTTGGTTTTGACTATAAAGCCATGAGCGATTTATGACAACACTATCCCTCTTACTCACAATGCTGACCCTTTGCCAGGGGCATATTTTCTTCAAGGTCAAATCCGAAAAGAGCAACGCTACGGCGGGTATCTAAAAAGTCACTTTACGTTTTTTATCCCTGTCTCGCTAGAATTTGGGTAAATTCCCACTTATCCTTCACTTAAGACCTAAGAAGCTTTTGTTGAAGATTTCAAGTGTTCAGGGTCAAATGTGAGGTAAGTAAAATGCTTTTTGTCTGGTATCTGCTTGATTTGTATTCATAGGTTTTTGGTCTAGTAAATGTTTGGTAGATTAGGTTATTCTGTCAGTCTGCAAATTCTAAATAGGTACGATTTTTGGCGGTTTAAATTATTATTTAATCGCTGTTGCTCGGGTCTTTATACCTTTTGCTTATTTTATATCCTTATTGTTTTGTATTAATGAATGGATCGATAGTTTAGAAAAGCGTAGAGAACAAACATGCAAACATTATTTTTTAAATAGAGTTTTTAAGCATACATAACAATGCAATTTCTAATATTTTTTGTCTGTAATCGCCAATCCGCCTAGAGCAAGATTGATAATCAATGCTCGTACCTTCTTTGTATGACAATCTGCCCTGCTTTGCTCTGCAGTGCGACAATAATAATCTGGTATTATAAAAATGCATTACCAACGGAGAACACTGACCGTCCTCCAAGACAGTTCAAAAACTAGTTCTAACAGATTCAGAACTTGCATTCAGAAATCTATTTGCATTTAATTGTACCAAACGATTATTCCGACATACCTTCAACACCTGCAGTTCTTACAACGCCAGAGAAGGATTAATTAGAATTTTTAATTACAGAATCGCTTGCGACTGAACTGTACGGAACTTTTGTACTTCTGTCGGTGACTTACAGAATTCGTTCCCTGAAATTGGCCGTAGCTGGAAAGTTGATCGTTCGTTCTCTGTGCAGCAGCTAATTGTACTTCACTTTGTTTGACTGTTACGTTCCATTGCAAGTATTGATCTTGTAACTGAACGAGTTAAATGTTCACTTAATTAGCTTGCTGTATTAATTTTCTTGAGTTGCGTTATTGGAAAATAAGATAGTAATTTTATGGTTGTGTGTTTTCTGAAATATGAACACGAGAAAAGTTTTTTTTCTCTTTTTTGAGTCGTCAAAGTGGTCGATACTTAATATTATACCAAGCTTCTGCCCGCGATTTCGTCGTCATGGATTTTTTCAGCCGCATTAGGTTGTCTTTAGTTACTGCTCCGTCTGCGTGTGTCGTAGCGTAATATTATGGAGCTCATACTATTTCGCATGAGTGTGGCTATAATATACAAAAATATTTTTCAAATCCGACCAGTAGTTTTAGAGATAAGCGCGTTTAAACAAACAAACAAAATAAAACTGGTTAGCTTTATTATTTTTAGTATAGATTTTATAAACCCTTTGTGTACCTACCTGTAATAAATAAAACCAATTGTGAAAGCGGTTTCAGGAGTTTTAAGCTGTGGACATGACGTGGTTTCCACTCACCACAGCAAAAAAAGAATAAACTTTTATGTTTCAAAAAAAGAACACTTGACCGGAGGCAAGTTGGATGATATTGTGAGAGCGTTAGGTATTTGTGTAGGAGAAACTTTACCTTTACTACACAATACGGAGAGTGACATAATGTTATTCTAAGTAACGAAGCTTCGACATAACAGGATTAAGTAATGGATAGGGTTGTCTCACGTTCAAACTTTCCCTATTTTGCAAAATTTTCTTTACAGGAAAGTTTTTACTTCGAGACCTTATTATGACAAAATATAGGTCTTTTTTACCTAAACTTCTTCTTCAAACGTGTCTAGAGAATATCTTTTGATTACTGAATAAATTCATTCATTTATTATTATAAAGCCTTTTTAGAAATGCGGGGGATGTTAAGTTCATTGTTTAAGGTCTATAATTTATAAAATTCGATGTAACTAGTATTATTTTGATATAATTTCAAATGGTAAGATAAATGTTTATCAATTTTGGAATGTAGTCGAGTTAGTGGGTAGGTACCTAAGTTAATTCAACTAAAGTTAAGATTAGACTGAGATAGTTGAATATGTGGTGTTAGCAAATATGATGAGAATAGTTAATTTTGACTCGAAATTGAGCTTTGTTTGAAAGTTCTAACATTGAATTTCAATAATAATAAACAGGCACTGAATTGAGTCTAAATCTTCCTAGAATGCATGACTTTTTAGACTACATTAATGATGTTTTAATTCACCGATGTCAGTAATGTCCAAGATAAACTTTGAACGTACAAATGCTTGCCCATACTTGCTCGTCATCGGACCCACAACTTTATGCATGAGCAGTGAAGGGCGCCTTAAAAACTGGGCCAACTTCACGATGAATAAATGATTAACAGTAATTATTAAAAAAATATACCATCACGCCTGTATTCCCCGAAGGGTTAGGCAGAGGTGTACCAATGTACACCCACAGTTCGCCGGTATATTAAGGTCCCATGTAATAGGGGGCGAGCCTATTGCCATTAACCGGGCACAAGTCCAAACTCTGAGCTGCAACTGAGAATTTCATAGAAAAACCCAATGACACTTTTTGCTCGACCTAGGAATCGAACCCGGGACCCCTTGCACAGCAGTCGCACTTGCGACCACGAGACCAACGGGGCAGTTTGTAATTATTTGTAATAACGAAATTGAAAAATGTCTCCGTGATGTTTCTTTTTCGCTCTTCTTCATAAAGGCCTTCCTTCGTTTTGAAACTAGCTTCAACTATCTGACTAACAGGGCGACCACTTGATAATTCAAAAAATAATCTAATTGAAATTAATGCTTTGACTTTGATTACTCGCGTCAAACCATTTTTCAGGTTAAACAATGTTGTTACGCTCAATATAAATGATTTATGTATAATATTATTCATTGTAGGTACGTTATTAAAATGCCAACCACATAACTCCCGTGGTATTTGACACTATAAATCTCGTACTAAATGAGGATTTGTTGCATTCACAGCATGTAAAGTTGACTGGTGCAATATATCAGTGTCATTTATGTTGGGAAAAATGTTCTAGATTTATTGAGTTCGTAATGTACTAGGGTATTTTTTTGTAGGGAAAACAATGCAGTTTTAGTAGGAACGGGCATTGTGGCTTTGTTTAGAAGAGGCCTATGTTTAGCAGTTACCGATATTCTGCTGATATGATGTTGATGATGAGGGAAAATAAGCACTCTTTCTTTACCGTGTGGGCAGTAAGGTCTAACGACCCCACACACCCTATTGTCAGAGTTTCTAACCACCTCAAGGGCCTCTGATATGGTTACCGATGTCAGTGATATCCAAGATAGACTTAGAAAGTACATATAAATTTAAAAAAAAAAACACATTTGTAGATGCCCAAGCCCGGTTGCGAACCACTGGGTGAACACGACACCGAGCGCCAATAAGCAGTAGTATACCTATAATACTAAAATTATACAAGGTGTCTTAACGTGGAACTTGACAAATATACTTTCCTCTATATTTTCTACACATTACTACTTACTATTATACAAATTGGGACTTATTTGCTGATTGTGGGGTCTTGGATTATGATTCCCAGGTGGAGCTTAGTGTTATAGGGATTTTACATTACACATTTCTCAGTAGCAGCCCGAAGTTTAGGAAGTTAGTGGTGCGGGCACCCTCATGTCTCGGAAAGTAGGTAAACTGTGGGCTCTACGCCTGATCTGTCCCCGGTCGTGTCGGATTCTCGGACTATGAGCGTGAGAGAAGAGGGGGTGCATAATGCACTAATCTTTAGTGGAATTTGCCATTGTGGCTAAAATCCAGTTCGGAGAATATTATTATTGTAATAGTGTATTTTTTGTAAAGCGAGTAAAAATAAACCAAATTGGAAAAACAGAATGATCAATTCACATTAAATTGGTGTAATATCGAGGTGTTTGCATATTAATTATATTTGCGGTAATGCTTTGGTGCGTATTGGTTTTTAAAATGCAACCACATAACGAGTTTGACGGTTGGCTGAGCGATTGGTCCTACAGGTAGTTGTACCGAGTTTAGTTGTTTGAGTTTGTGTATGTAAGTTTATATGTTTGTAAACGCACTCACGACACAGGAGAAAGTCCTAGTGTGGGGCAACGTATTCGTTGAAAAAGGACAGGTATGGGGCTGCCGATAGAAGAGAAAACTTAGAATATTGGAATAACGGCGTATTTCAAAGAAAAAAATTGTATAATCTTATGAATGTTTTTTTCAATAGTGCATATACACGTATACAGGCCACTGCACGTGGCCAGATTGGTGCAACACGTCACAATTATCATACCAGTAACGCGGTCACATTAACATGACAGTGACGTGAGCTCACAAGTTTTCCTTACCAAAAATCTATCAAAATCTTTCCCTTCAAAAAAGGTTTAGAATGTTACATACCCATAAAACACATTAATTGTCCCATTAATTCTACAGGCGGCACAAATTATACTCCGCAGCGACCGGATAGCATCAGAAATTACTTCATTGATTAGCCAAGGCATCCAGTCCCATCAGTCCCATCAGTTTTCGAAACTTAAAACTTCAGCGTTAAGAAACTGAAAAAAGAAAAGTCGAAAAGTGCTAGTGGAGACCACGGACTAGCAAGCGCAGCGTAGGACGACCACCAACAAGATGGACAGACGACCTAATAAAGGTCGCCGGAAGGCGCTGGATGCAGGTCGCTTCCAACCGGTATATGTGGAGATCTAAAGGGGAGGCCTATGTTCAGCAGTGGACGTCCGATGGCTGAGATGATGATGATGAAGAAACTTCGTTTTATGTACTACTATAATCCTATTTACATATTGTTATAATCCTATACTTCCTATTTATATCATAAATGCGAAAGTTTGTAAGGATGTATGGATGGATATATGTTTGTTACTTTTTACGCTTAAACGGCTGAATGGATCTAGATGAAGTTTAGCACTCCGATATATTATAATATAGAATAACACTTATGATACTTTTCATCCCAGAAAAATGTACGGTTCCCATGGGATAACATATAATATCAAAATTGACGCGAACGAAGTCGCTGTTAGAAGCTAGTACTACATAAATGTTTTAATTACACCCTCGGCAGCTAGTTAATATCATTATTAGCCTCCAAGGAATGGGGGTGTAATGTGTTTAGTAAGAGTTTGTGTATAACTTTTAGCATTTGTCTCCTAAACGACTGGAGCGAAGTGTTTTTGGTAATGGGTTCAAGACCCATGTGTTTTACTGGTTTCGAATAGTTTTGCTCTAGAGTACTATTTTCTATAGGCACCGTTTATGGGGTAAAAAGACACCTCTGAGGTATTTATAAATGTAAACATCTATTCAAATAAGTTAAATTGAAATATCAGTTTTTTTTTTTCATCAAATAACTTCCCTCGGCCTGGGCGGGACGGGAGGGAGTGTCAGACTTTTACTGACTAAAACCCGCCTATGATCCTTCATGTGCCCTTTGCGTTCCGGGGGCGCGGTATCTCTTTCGAACAACCCGCAGGAAATATCGGTTTGTAATATCAAAATAACAGTTTTTTACTAAAGGCATATGAATCTTTACGTAGTATTTATACCAAAAACATTGTTTAATTTTTTTTTCTGCCAATCTCCTAATCTGCTGAACCTATGTTGATGGTACTTTTAGATAAAGAATTACAGTTCCGCGGAAAAAAAATTAAAACCTCGTTGACAATCGACATTCATGAGAACGAAGTCGAAGGCATAAGCTAGTTATGGATATGTACAAAACAAAAGTAATACGATATTGCATTTTTTAAACCATAGAATGAACACGCGGAATAACCCTAACCCTTCGCGTGTACAAAATACAAATTTCAAAAAAATTAAATTAAATTCAAAATACCCATTTCGCAAATAATATGTATTTATTTTGAAAGCTTTAGTTATTATTAAAGAGCGATATTAATTATGCTTGCGATAAAAATTTAACCAAAATGCTATAGGATAATCCTATTACCAATTTGAACATCGACTCTAAAATAATACTTTTACGCTAGCAAACTCATGCTACACCTGTGCGTATCCAACAGTATCCAGCAGTGCGATTCTCTAAGCCTCACTTCGTAATTCGAAAGCTGAATCCGCAGTGAGATTACAAAATGGTATTCTGTTAAACACGATCACGCCGCTGACGTCACCACGGCGAACGAATACTAAACCAATGACAAGTTGGTTCGTTATCGAAGTGAGCGCCATCACTTTAGTGACACTCGTTTTCGAGTTTGTATTTTAGAGAATCGCACTACAGTATTGACTCGCATTTAAACAGCGTGAGGTTACATAGGCAATAGATGTAAATAATGTAAAGAGAAGTGCGTTAAGAGTTACGTTTGCCTGACGTTTACTTGCCGAATGAACATTTGATCGACGAACTTTCTCACGAATTAATAATTCCCGAAAAAGTCATCAAAATGGGTACATCCCATCTCATGGGTGTTATTGATTATATATTTTTTAAAGCTGGCTTTCATCCGTCACAGAAAGGTCTAGTTGAATATCAGCTTCAGGCATAAGTGCTATGCTATTTTTGCTGAACTGGGCCTGTTAGGCGCAGCTGTGGGACTCTCAATAATGTATTTTTGTATTTTTATACAATATCAACGTTTTTGTTAATATTTTTGTTTGCACATGGTATGTGACAAATTAAATTATTAGTTTACTTTAGTTCCATAACGCGTCTTACGGTAGGACCTAACTGGCAGAAACAGTCACATGAGGAAGAAAGCGTTATGCCCCCTTCAAGCAACCTTCCAACTCTTTCAATTATAAACATTATACATTTTGTATATCTCCTTACCTGTAGACAGGGTTGTCATCTCGGTACCACACGACGAGTAATAGACTGTCGTTGCGCATCGGTGGTCTGATGTCGCACGACATGTCAGCTTCGCCACCGACGATCGCTGGCACCCGAGTTACCGTCGCAGCAACCGGTGACGTCACGACTCCTGCAAAAGAAGAGAACCGTTGTTATTTTACATATTCTTTAAGCAGCAGCTTCTAAGTTTTAAAATAATAATATTGACTCGATTTGTGCCTGGTTAATGGCAATAGGCTCGCCCCCTATTACATGGGACCCAAATATACCAGCGAATTGTGGGTGTACATTGGTACACCTCTGCCTAACTCTTCGGGGAATACAGGCATGATGGTATATGTAATCTTCTTCGTTTAATTGTATCTCATATCTTGACCGGTAAATATATCATATCTTTCCTAATAATAATATAAATGCGCAAGGTTTGTGAGTATTGATGGATGTTTGTTACTCTTTTACGCTTAAATAGTTGAACGGAGCTGGATGAAATTTTGCACTGAGATCGATTGTTGTACAGAATAATACATAGGATACTTTTTATTCCGAAAAATGTACGGTTCCCGTGGGAAAATATTTTAACTTTAACGCGGAAGAAATCGCGAATGGAAGCTAGTATGTACAACTACAAAAATGTGTACGACACGTGTACTGGCTAAGTATACACAAACACAACAATGTATTACAAAGATACCTACTTCATATTCTTTTAACGAAACCTATTCTGCTAACCGAACCTTGAACTCCGCAATTCCGTAATAGAAAAACACCAAAAATAACCTTTGTTACACGAGGAAAAATAAAATAAATATAAAAATAAAACGAGTTTATGAACCAGTTGTATCAAGATTCGCGGTAGAGGCAAGTATTAGCACTGGTAATACTGGTAACACTGAAGTATTAACCAGTCCCCTGGACTGGTAAAAAAAAAGAAACCACTCAAAAAAATATCATTTCCAACGGAACCCGGCCAATCCCTGTGTTTATCTGCTTAAAGCCTTGTATGAAACAGTGTTACGTTGTAAGCGGACAAAATCCCTTAACATGAGAGGCAGGAAGTGTGGAGTGAGGTATGAACGCTAGCGAGTGTTAGGCTAGCAATAATAATAATCCTCCCGATCGAGTTTTGGTCACGGTGGCCATACTCAGTGAAGACTAGCGTCTAGTACGCAAGAAATGTTATAGTAAAATAAATAAATATCTTGGGACAACTCACACACGGCTATCTGATCCCAAGCTAAGCAGAGCTTGTGTTATGGTAACCAGACAACTGATATACATACTTATATAATTTATAAATACATACATATTATAGATAAAACACACCCAGACACAGAACAAACAATCATGCTCATCACACATAGTTTGTCCTGGGTGGGAATCGAACCCACGACCTGCGGCTTAGCAGTCAGGGCCGCTAACCACTAGACCAACAGGCCCGTCAAAATAGTACACAAGTGTGTGCGCCAACTTAGGTGCTGTCTCTCGTACCTCACTCTTATACTCTGAAGGGACGGCCTTTGGACACTACCGGAGACAGATCAGGTGCAAGACCAATATCTTTACATGCTTATAAAGACATGGAAGTGTCATACCACAGACATCCAAACGCCGGAATGTTACTAAAAAAAATGTAAAATTAAAACCTAAAAACACTTTGCCTGACTCGAAAATAGAAGCCAAGATCTCATGCTCAGCAGTTCTGCTTACGACCACGCGACCAACGGGACGGTCGGGCCTCTAAATTCAAAAGCAAAAATGTTGTCATTGGATGAATGCAGGCCGTTTCCAACCGATCCTTTTGGAAATCTATGGTGGAAGCCTATGTCCAGAAGTGGACATTATACGGCAAATATGATGATGAAATCAATTACCCTTCTAATACTTCCCACTACTTGCACCATAAACCACAAGGTTCAAAAACAAGAAAATGACATTCAACGTTTATACCGGGCAGCGGAGCTCAACCGGACAATGTGGATGACACGCACACCTGCCAACTAAAAACCTTTTTGGTATTCGGCACGGCATAAACACGAGGCGAGCCGAGGTAACAAAAAACTGTGGACTCGCCTCACGGTTTCATATTATGTAAGTAATAAGATTGTAATGGAGCTGTGTGTTAACATTAGATTTTATTTGGGAAAAGAATTTGTAGTTTGTGCTGTAATTTTGAAAGCACTGCGATTATGATGTTCTTTCTAAATAGGGACATTGTCTCTAAGTCTTTATAACATTATAACAGTTTATGGAGATAATATGTTTCTCAATCCATCTATACTTAATATTACATTTGCGGAAGTAAATATCAGTCCATCTGTCTGTTGAGCTTTCACTAAACCACTGAATCGATTTTGATGTACTACGGGGTAAGTTTGGACCCCGATAAAGGACATAATTATGTTACTTTTTATTCTGCGACTTCATCTGTTCTGTGTATGCGATAACCGGACGAAACCGCGGGCAAAAGCTAGTAACATATAAATAGCTAAGCCGATTTAGATAAACAATTGTCACACAGGTGGATCTTGGATAAGCCTATGCAGTACCTACGTTTCATCTGGTTACACAAGAAACAGTTTCTCTAATATACGACTAATACAGTAAGTTTCTTACAATAGGGAGATTTAAAGGAATATTGCAACGGATCGGGATTTTTACGATCTCTATTTTACCAGTCTCTTCGTCTTAAATAATACAAGCCTATTATTATCTCTCTACACGGCGAATGCCTAATCTCGTACAGAGAAGGCACGAGCATTGATCACCACGCTTGCACAAGGATTAGCGATTTTAGATTTATGTTAATTATAAATCCAGGTATCATCATGATGTTTTCCTTTACCGAAATCAGTAATGTCAAAGATAAACTTAGAAAGTATATATGGATTAGAAAAGTCACATTGGTAGGTACATAACCTCATGCAAGAACTTTAACCACTGGGCTATTAGGACGTTTACACCATAGCTGTTGGGTTACTGCCGTTTTCCCGAAGCGACTAATAGCTTTAGCTAGTTGTTAGTTCTTGTGGTCTGTTTAGATTGTTTAAGTGGAAGTTTGAACGCTTCTTTTACCTCCG
Organism: Caradrina clavipalpis; assembly: GCA_932526535.1. Classification (NCBI taxonomy): domain Eukaryota; kingdom Metazoa; phylum Arthropoda; class Insecta; order Lepidoptera; family Noctuidae; genus Caradrina; species Caradrina clavipalpis. The sequence continues at coordinate 14,425,514 of OW052095.1, read as the reverse complement.
GCTACGTTATCGTTGTTATTTTGTACATATTAGTGTTTTTTTCTAGTTCAAGAACTAAGTTTGCTTGGCTTGCAAGGCAAAGTTGTTTTACGCTTAAAAGAATAGCTATTTTTAAGTTTTTTCCATCACTATTATGTTGCTCCGGTAACGTCGCTTCTGAATTTGAATCTTTTACATAATTAATGATTCAAATAATAATAATCTATTCCAGTGGTTTCTAAACTTTTATGGCAAGCAACACTTACTTAAGTAATTTTATTGGATCCCAATCCCAATTTCAAAATTAAATTAATTATTATTAAGTATATGAAAGACGCAGCAATTTAAAATATTCATGTCAATTTTATTGCTCTATGTAACAAAAGGTAATTAAAACCGCGACCGTAATTAAAACAAATAAATGTTGAAAAAGAAATACGTTAAAATTAATTTGCTTTAGCACTGCCAAGACGAAGCAGCCCATACCATAATTTATTTTATTATTTTCACTTGAAAATAATAAAACAAATTATGGTATGGGCTGCTCAAGATAAGATTAATTCTTAAAAGTATTTTCAGCAAAACGTGTTATTGGGTTTTTATATGAAATTGTCTCTAGCACTCGGAGTTAGGATTTGTGCCCGGTTATTGGCAATAGGATCGCCCCCTATTACAAGGCACCTAAACAAATAAATAGATAAAAAAACATACTGGCGAACTGTGGGTGTACATTGGTACACCTCTGCCTAACCCTTTGGGGAATACAGGCGTGATGGTGTGTCTATTCTCAACAGAAATGTAACACATTTGGTAACTAATACATACACTATTCGATTGACGTAATTAATCATATTATTGAGACATTGTGCGTTGGTTACATATTACAGAAGTCAGCTCAAAGTCACCTTCCATTATCAACAGTCAAGTAATATCAACAGCGCAATACAGCGCAGTTTGTGAACCGATCCTCAACGAACAATAGCAAGCCTCTCAGTTGACTCTCAGAGCTGGAAAAAATAACTGATTCCCAGGTTTATGACTTTTGTCAGCTGGAATATTGCGGACGAATGAAAATAATGGCCTATTTTCCGATTATGAGTTCTCCAAAAGAGGGTATTAAGTCTGAATTTGCATTGTTGTTAACTTATGTGAGATATTACAGTGGGTTTTTGTTTTATGTTTCAGGACGGTTTGAGTAGATACTTTCTTTAGAACGTTTCCACACACGGGCTATTATCACAGGGTTGATAATAAAGTAAATATAAAGAGGAGCTCGTGGCTAAATAATTACAGCCGCATAGACCGATCTTCCGGGTTAAGCCACGCTTGCCGAGGTTGGTCTGTGGATGGGTGACCATTTACCATAGCGAGTTTCCTCCGTGCCTCGAAAGCACGTAAAGCCGTTGGTCCCGGCTGTCATTTGTAGATCTTTGACAGTCGTTACTGTTAGTCAGAAGCCAAAAAGTCTGACAACCAGTCTTACCAAGAGTATCGTATTACCCATTACTGGGTTGTGGAGGTCTGATAGGCAGTCGCTCCATGTAAAATACTGATATTCAGCTGCATCCGGTTCGATTGGAAGCCGACCCCAACATAGTTGGGAAAAGGCTAGGCAGATGATGATAATACAGGATAAGTTTTTAACCAGTGCGTAAATTTTTTTTGGTAGTTCAGTGTCAGTAATAGAACACATTTCCGTGTTTAGTTAAAAAAAAAAATTAAAAAAAATTTCATCCTTATCCGAGTTTGAAATAAGCAAAACATCCAGGACATAATCTATTCGCCATACTATCAATGAAAACTCGCGGCCGCCGCCGCCGCCCGGGCGCATGGCTGGGGTGAAGGGGTGGGGAATGCGCTAGCGCCGAGTGACAATGAAATATGGTTTTTAAGTAAACATGTTTCGTAAGCGATAACTTTTTTTTTTAGTACTAAGACATATCAAAATAAAATATACGTGTTTAATAAAACGTGTTGAAGTTTATTATGGCAAAATTTACGCACTGGTTAAAAATTTTTCCTGTATAGTAAATGAAATAAAAATTGTTCTACGGATAGATATTTTAGGCCCGGTGATAACAACGCACGCATGTGTTTAATGAGAATTTACCTACAGTTTCATGTAAAAGTAGTCTCTTCATAAAAATATGAATAAACTACTTTCACATGAAGTTGTAATTGATAACAAAAGATTTCAATTAGATATTTTAAATAGAGATATTGATACTTGACTGGTAATCCACAATCGTGTATATCTAAAGTTAACAACTTAACTTTAATAAATAAGTGTTTATATCTTATTATCTATTATACCATTAATGATTAAAAAGTTAACAATTTTAAGCAAAACAAAGCAAAGTTTCCCATCAAAATTAATTAGATTGTTATTCCATTTTGTCATGAAATAAGACAAACCATCTTCCCACTTTTCCCAGAAACATAAAATGATAAACATACAGTAAAGAAAACAATAAACAGTGTCTTCTTCCTCACAATATTAAACAAAACAGAATTTCCAAGAATATCTGAATGTAAATGAAGGAAAATACCTTTGTTTCCATACCAAAATTATTCACAAAATTATAATGTCATTCCCTAATAATTCTCATTTAGGCGATATTCCACGATTCTCATAAAATCTAAAGTAGGTACTGATGTACCTGTTTCGTTGACAAACCAATGTTGGATTACCCTAAATATTGCGAATTGCGAGAAAGCTTTTGATATAGTGTATGTACCTATATTAGAATCTTGAAGGAATTATTAACTTATGTACCTACCTACCGTGTTTCGGATTATGTACTTGCTTGTGTGTATATTTGTGTACAGTTCTAAGAATATTAAAAGGTGATTTTCAGGTACTAGGCAACCTAATCCCTAATAGTTTTAAAGATTTTTTTGTTTGTCATTACATGGTAAACAAGCCGCTGCCTGCCTAATGTTAAGTGGTCGTAGTTGCATTTAGACATCTGCAATACCAGAGACCTTGCCAATGCATTGCCATTCCAGAGACAAAATTCAAATGTCTCATGTGCTTGTAATTACTCGGCAGCTCTTTGTGAAGGAGCTCGTCCAGGGAAGTACTACCACCATTCTTATTTCTGCCGCAAAGTAACATTGCTGTGTTTCGGATTCAAGGGTATGAGTGCCAGTGTAATTACAGACAGATGAGTCATTTCAACTTTGTCTCTGGGATGGCAACGCATTTGCAAGGTCTCTGGTATTGCAAATGACTAAAGCGGTAACCACTTATAATCATACATAAAAACAATTATAATAGTCAGTCTTGACTTAAGTATCTAAATCAAAATTATTGCTATATCACTTGAAAAAATCATTTGAAGTCAAATTTTAATATGGAACGTCTGTTGTTTGTCATCAAAAGCTCCACGCGATTATATAACGAGTAATGGAAAATGTATCGTCGTGAATTAAGCGACGTCGACGCGTATATTTGTAATTCAAATAACAGCTGTCTATATATGTACCTGTGATGCTGGGAACATGTTAGATAAGTCGTAATTGCATATACTTCGGGTTCCAATATTGACATGGGTAGATGGGTGTGTGTGTGTGTCAATCATTAAACATTTTGCAAAGGATGTTTTGATAACAAGCGTACGTATTTAGTGTAAATACACAATACATATTGGATTAATGGTGGTGATTAGCTTCCTGGGGAAAATGTTTTATGAATTGACATATACGTATATATACAAACTACACGTAGGCCCCGCCCCTGCCCCGTTGGTCTCATGGTCGCAAGTGCGACTGCTGTGCAAGGGGTCCCGGGTTCGATTCCCAGGTCGAGCAAAAAGTGTTATTGGGTTTTTCTGTGAAATTCTCAGTAGCAGCTCGGAGTTTGGATTTGTGCCCGCGTTAATGGCAATAGGCTCGCCCCCTATTACATGGGACCTAAATATACCGGCGAACTGTGGGTGTACATTGGTACACCTCTGCCTAACCCTTCGGGGAAAACAGGCGTGATGGTATATTATTACACGTTCTACCATTTTGTTGTTTTGCAAGACAAAGAAGACTAGTTTATACGAGACAGGGAACTGAAGTGTGTAAACTAGTACTATTTTTATACTATATACTTTATATTAAAGATTTTTTATACTCCACTATATGCGCCTCTTAATTATGCCACTTAATTCTGAAATCTGCGTAAAAAAATGGTGACAAATCGGCAATTGTTTTACGCAGATTTCAGAATTTAGTAATAATATATAAACAATCTATCGTATCATGCATGTTGTCACCCCTTAAAAAAGAAGAAGACACTGGATGCAGGCCGCTTCCAACCGGTCTTTTTGGGAATCTAGGAGAGAAGCCTATGTCCAGCAGTGCACGTCCGGCGGCTGATATAATAATAATAATACTATTTTTTATATTTTTAAATGTTTTTATATTTTTTTATATTAATATTTAAAAATGCAATAAATATGTATAATGAATGAATAAATGAGAATAATAATAATCACCATTTATTTCAGGCAACAAAGGCCCATAACATAAATACCTTACAGACTAACATACATATTTATAAAAACAAACACAAACATATAAACTACGGCGTCGTATCGCGCTGCGTGGTGTCGCGTAACCTTCCGCGGAATCTCCGAAACACGACACCCTTCGGCCAAAACTCATCCTTAAGGAAGGTCTCAAGTGAATGAGTCGGAACTCGCACCACAAACGAATTGAAATTCGTGTTGTGGCGCGACTCCAACTTCTCAACCCTTAAGGTCCAGCTGGTCTTCGCTCGTACATACTCCACGATCCCCTCAACCTTCGTGGTGTGATGTAGACGGGACACATAGAGCTGCGTCGTCGGCACTGCTGGACGCAGCACATTGGGTCCTACCAGCGCAGTCCCGCACTGGTTTCGACTGGGAGGCTTCTTCCTCTTCTTCTTCTCCACCTTCACGAAGCCATCCTCGTCAATCGCGCCTCTTGTTAGGCCTAGCTGCCTCTTAACCCTATCGGCAGGTTCGCAGCAACTCTTCTTATCCCCTATCCTGGTCTGTGACGCTGGTTTGCGCGTGGCTACGATAGTTGCGTAGGCACGTTTAGGGGTCAACGTACCTACACACGTCACGATCTCGGCTGGCGTCGAGTTCGCAACCGCAGCGGCGCGAGTTGCAACGCGTGCAGTGTCAGCAGCGGGTGACGCAGCGGAGCTCGCCGACTCAAAACCGCCGATGCAAGCGTTCCTCGCCCCGCGACATGTGCTCACGTTGGAGGCATCAGGTGACCTATTTACCGTCACAGCATTGCGCAACAACACTACTTCGGCACGTAGTTCACCAATGGTGTTATTCGATACCTCCAACTTGGACTGCAGATCGGCCAAGCCTGCCTTAAGGACCGTAATGTCCTTCAGCAACCTGGTGACGTCGACGTGGTCGAACGTGACGGGGGGCAACTTATGCAGCTCCTTCGCCACAAAAGCGGGCACGTCGTCCGGGTCGGTGCTCTTCATCAATGTGATGATGTCCTGCACACAATTCTAGCCACCATCCCTCCGGCGGGACTGCATCTGCTCGACTTTGCCGAGCGACTGGAACAACAGCAGCTTGGCACTGCTGATCTCCTCCTCCTTGAAACTGGACTTGCAGATCTGCATGATGCTGACTTCGTCCATGTAGTCGATGGCATGTTTGATAAATGCCAAGATCTCGTTGGCTATGAGCGGTTGTGAACTCATAGCGACGTAAACCGGGCAGCGGCTAAAGCCGCGCGACACGTGAATATAATATTCGTATCGAGCAGCACAAAACACGTCCGTACTCGACCGTGCATTGCAATGCTATCAATATCAATATCAATGATATGATGATCATGATCACGCACGTTACTTAATTTCAAGATAGCTCCATAGTATCGCAGATATAAGTTAGTTTACTAAGTACTAGCTTCTCCCCGTGACTTTGAGAACTAATCCAAAGTCCTAAACTATCCCATAGTAATACAACACCTGAATAAAAAATATCCTACGTGCTAAACTAGATCAATATCTACATAATGTGCGCCAAATTTCAGCTAATTCCATTCAGTCGTTACGTGAATAACGACAACTGGACTGGACTGGATGTTTTGTAACAAACATCCATCCGTCACTTCATCCATTTATCCTCACAAACTTTCACGATTATAGTAGTAATAGGATTTGAATTATGTGCCGCTTTTAACTAGTGAGCTTGTGTAGTTGGTAGCGTGCCGCACTGGGCATTAAAACATTCAATCAGGTGCCTACCTATGGATTATTGTTTAATGCTCTGCATTCATGTATGCTGATAACAGTCACTAATTTCATTTATTTTCCGGTATTAAAAAGGCTATGCTATAATTATTGCTGGACTATGCGCAGTCAATAACATAACAAACACATAAAGCTCATATTGATAATATAGGTAAAGTTTTTATAGTGGCAATGCGATTATAAAATAACAGCGTAAAGGTCACTGTGTTACCATAGTTTTGTGGTTTTCAACATCATGGATTCGTGCTATGTGACGCTATGGTTTTTTGCATTATGATACTATGGTGTCTTGCACTGTAATGCTACGATTTCTTGCATCGAGACGATATGGTATCTTGCATCGTGACGCTATGGTTTGTTGAAATGTGACGTTGGGGTTTCCTGCATTGTGAAGCTATTGTTTATTGCATCGAGACGATAAAGATTCTTGCATAGTGATGCTATTGTTTCTTGCATTTTAAGTTATGGTTTCTTGCAATATGCGCTATGGTTTCTTGCATTGCGACTCTATGGTTTCTTGCATTGCGACTTTATGGTTTCTTGCAATATGCGCTGTGGTTTCTTGCATTGCGACTCTATGGTTTCTAGCATTTTTACTAATGGATGGAATATCTGTCCATTAATAACAATGCTAGAACTTTTGAATTGCATTACGTTAATGTTTGAAAATTTATAGAGATTTGTGAGTAGCTTGCCTACATACTTGCTTGGCTTGCATACATATGTACGGCCCCTTTATTTTATGATTGCTGTACCATGGTATACCATATTTACACAATAACCGTATCGTTGGCGTATTGTTGAAGAATCATAATATTAGCTTGTCATTTCATCTCATCATATCTACGTTCCCTCAACGTATTTACACAAAACAAACTCTGATAATTGAACGTCACCCACGCATTCCGCTTTCGCGACATTACAACGCGGAATACAATTACCCTCGTTTTAATAAATAATAATTAATGAGAACCTAATGTTATAGGTTAAGTAATTAATGAGGACAGTTTTCATAATGTTACCTCTGTATGAGTTACGCGGGTCTTATCGATAGGCTGTTTTTGAAGGTAGGATATTTCAATAATCTGAATAAACTGTGTTTTTATTATTTTAATTCCGAAGTGTATGGTTGTTCTTACAAGTAAGGGTTATAGAAAAATGGACGAACTTTATGACTTGATGAGCTTTTTTGTCCGTGTGTCATCGTGTGTAGGAGAATTAAAGAAACACCGTTGAGCTATAAGTGTGTGTACATGCTCATATATCTATCGCTCATTTCTAGGAACTTTCACATCTTACGTTAGATGCAAAGGGTCATACGTACATTCCAGGAATATTGAATAATAATTATGTGCTCAGAGTAAAGACGCGACACAGTATTGTGTCGTTGTCGCTATTAAATTTAATATTAGAAAATGGAATGAATGTTTCCGAAAATTGTTAGTTCTTAGGGTTGGCACACATAGAAGTGTGACACTACCGCACCGCCAAAATCAGCGGCATTAATGACACCCGCAAAACGCAATTTTACAACGTCGAAGGGGCACGCGTTGCTATTAATTAAGAGAAAATGGTCGCCTAATTAGTTATAGGTAGCACGGTACCGCACCGCTTGTGTGCATATTGGCCCACAATAATAATAACATCAGCCTATTATTGTGCCAGTGCAGGGCAAAGCCAGCTTTGATCACCACGCCTGCTCTTTAGATTGGCGATTTCAGACTTACATTAACTTTAAGTCCAAGTTTCCTCACGATGTTTTCCTTCACCGATGTCAGTGATGTCCAAGATAAACTTAGAGAGTACTTTTTAATAGTACAGTAAAGTGCTTAATGCTGTACGTTAAAACGCAACATCAGTACACTATAGCTCGTCGAAGATGAATAAGGAAACCAACTCCTTATGCAGACAAAACAATACGTAATTGGAGGAGTATTATCTTCGAACATAATAATCTTAGAGCAGTCTATTCGTGGTAAAGATTAGCAACTACTATGAGCTTATGTCTCACGTAATAAACACACGCTTGTCAGTAATATATCATCTCTGAGACTTGTTGGAACACACGAGAGCTTGGAAGTACACAATATTAACGAAATTAGTATCATGACGTCAGTCTAAATTATCTTGTTAATAAGTACGTATTTATGGTATGGTATGAAGTTGCGTTCATACAAGAATATTAATCTGGTCTATTATTGTCCCACTGCAGGGCAAAGACCTCTTCTCATACAGAGAATGCATGAGTCTTGATCATCATGCTTCCTCAAGGCGGATTGGCGATTTTAGACTTGCAACTCCAGGTTTTCTTACAATGTTTTTCTGTACCGATGTTCAATTTAGAAAGTACATAAGAATTGAAAAAATCATATCGGTATTAAACACGCATCCTCATTCACTAACAGTAGGCGTGATAACCATGTCCATCACAACGTAGAGGAAAAAACTATGTTACACCATGCCACGGCGAACATTCCAAACGTTGTTGATAAAAAAACGCGCGCGGTTGTCTCGTATAGTCGATACGCACCTTTACTTCGACAGCTCGACAAAGTATCTACCTATATAACACGATGTAGAAATTAAGCTACCATAATTAATTATTTATAAAAACCTTTCAACAATAAACAACTTAGGTAATTAAAATATTTTTACGCTCCCAATAATAAAATATTAAAAGTTTTGAAAGTATTAAATTAATCATTAAAGTATTTGCAAAACATCCAGCTCTTAAAATTCTTCATTGTTTATTTTTGAACAAAATCACTGTTCCTTGTATTTCCTACTAGATGTACCATTTTTTTTGTTATTACTAGCAGGTAACCTTTCACTGTGAAAAATGGGCGTTATAAATTATTTTCACTACGAAAAAAGTGACACAGCATTCAGTTCAGAACATAATATTATAATTTCTCTTTATAAAAAAATTAAGAGAACTATTTAATTAATTTCTTTAAATCTTTTGATAATTCTAAACGACTTGGTGAAACCTATATTTTTTTATTACGAGCCTGCCTATAAAATTTTAATGCACTATACTCTATCCAAATGTATCATAATTATGATATTTTTTTTATGATATGCGGTATATATTTTTTTTTTTCGAAACTTTAGAGTAGGTCATGTAAAAAAAGTTGTTATCATATTCATGAGTACTTTCACCCCCTAAAAGATGTATATCCAATTAAAAGTCATGTTGTATTTTATATTATCGATAAACCTTAATTTCACTTTCAAAACCCCATTCACGCCATATTGCGACCTTTCCCTATTTCCCTAGAATCTTATATCGCATGCCGCATAGAAATTAATGAGTATTACTTTTATACGTAGTCAAAACACACCCCGTAGTCCATTTACAAGTATTATTGATGATATTAGGCGGGGCTAAAGCAAATTTCGTCCCTAATAAAGAAAGAAAATTGTACCATAAGGGTGCGCTTACATTTGTGTGAGTGATGCTCTGTTCTTTTTAAAAAATAAGGGCCGTTGCAAAGAGTACAGCAATATTGTCTGTCAGCAATGTGGTTTATTATTTTATATCTGGTCTATCTGTGTATAGTATACATAATTATTAAAAAGCTAAATATTTTTTTTTGTTGGTCCGTTTGTTAGTCCGGGTCTTTTTTATGTTTTTTAACATTGTTTGGTGGCACACAAGCCTACGGCGCACCTGATCTTTAATGGTCATCTCTGCCTGTATATATTATCTGCAATACCAGAAGCCTTGCAAATGCGTTGCAATCCCAGAGATAAAGTTGAAACATCTCATGAACCTGTAATTTCACCGACACTCAAACTCTTTAAACCGAAACACAGCAATGCTGCTTGGCGGCAGAAACAGGTATGGGTGATAATAGTTAGTATGAAATCTGAAAGAAAAGTCACACGGCCAAAGTCGCGGGAAAAGCTAGTGTAACATAAATTTAAATAAATACGAAATCTGTTTTGTCCAAAAAAAGAATATCTCTGAACATTTTTTATCAAATATGGCGTCTTTAGAACTTCATGAAAAAGTTCTATTTCGAGAAATTCTCTTACAATTCGTGAAACCGTTGGATATAAAGATCGACGTGATGGAAAAACTCAAACGAAGAAGATTTTTATTAATATCCTGTACCTACGTCCCGCTGGTCTAATGATTTCAAATGCCGCTGTTGAGCACGAGATCCTAGGTCTCCAGTCGAGCAATTTTTCAATAGAAATTACTAATACAATTAACTCTACTGATACCCAGTTCTGGCCAGACTTTAAGTTCGGAGCCAAGTCAATATAGTTTGAATTTTTTTTTTTCTAAATCGGTTTATAAATGAAGAAATCTCGTCATTTATTGAAGTCGATTAAAGAACCACATCACGTAGTCGTTAACTAGCCGCTGGATATTAAAATACCAAATATTACCAGGTATCTATGTTTGAAGTTTTTATAGAAGACTAGCTTTTGCCCGCGACTTCGTCCGCGTGGATTAATAGTTCCCGTTCCCGAGGGATTTCCGGGATGAAAACTATCCTATGTCCTTTCTCGGGTCCCAGACTATATCTGTACCAAATTTCATTGAAATCGGTTCAGTGGTTTAGGCGTGAAGAAGAGACAGACAGACAGACAGAGTTACTTTCGCATTTATAATATTAGTACGGATTGGTACTTTAACCTTCAATATGTAGTAATCAATAAGTCCCAGGTCTTTAGCTGGGAACCCTCCGGATCATTTCAGGACAAAAATAAAATTACCATATAACTTTCGATATTTTAACTGCCCAGTTGGTCTCGTGGACGCAAGCGCGGCTGATGAGGGTGGGGGCAAAAAGTGTTATTGGGTTTTTCCATTAGGAATTTCTCAGTAGCAGCCTGGAGTTTGGACGTTGGTGGTGTGACACCCCCTTGCCTCGGAAAGCACATAAAGCCGTTAGTCCCAGCTGTCATTCGTGGATCTTTGACAGTTCTTACGGATAGTCAGAAGCCAAGAAGTCTGACAACCAGTCTAACCAAGAGGTATCGTGTTTCCCAGTAACTGGGTTGTGGAGGTCAGATAGCAGTCGTTACATGTAAAACACTGGTATTCAGCTGCATCAGTTAAACTGTAAGTCGACCCCAACGTAGTTGGGAAAAAGCTAAGCAGATGTTGGTAAGCCTTTTTTTTACATCCCTATTATTGATATTAACAGGTATGCTCATTATTGCTTATTGATAAACAATAAGCTAATGGAAATTACAATATCAAACGCGGTTATGTTAAAATTAATTACTTTTACTGATAACCACAATAATTATTAGTATTGTTGATTACTGTCCGGGGAAAACATTTCCTGATACAAACATTGGTTTCAATTATTTTGATTGGAAACTAATAAAAGTACTGGTTTTCAAATAGAGTGTCAACAAACGAATTTATTTGTATTTATTTTGGAAGCTTCCCATATAGCAATAACATTAAGTGGTATTGGTATTTGGTGTAGTATGTATGTTAATCAAATTATTAAACAATTTTTAATATTGGCAGAATAAACAAATCTAACGTCAAAATGAGCTACTTTATAGATATATACGTATATATTTTATAAAAATATTGTTTTATCAAGCGAGCAAAATAGAATACTGTCATAAACATAAACAGTTGTAACGCCATTAATGATATATTATAGAAGCCTGCAAACATTTTAAATAATGATGGTGCCTACTGCGCAGACGCACGCAAACAAAATGCGCCCCACCACTCTAATTTTTCTGATATAATCTTAGTTACTATAATATAAACGCAAGTTTTTGACGTTTGGACTATTATACTAACTTATAATACCCTAAGCCTGTTTATTAATTCCTAGGTTTTTCCCATGATTTCTTATAGAGCCCTAATTTTTAGTAATAAAAAAATATAACGTATATAGTACTCCAGGATGACGAAAAATTTTTCAGAATCGCACCAATATCATCATCATCTGCTTAGCCTTTTCCCAACTATGTTGGGGTCGGCTTCCAGTCGGACCGGATGCAGCTGAATATCAGTATTTTACATGAATCGCACCAATAGCTCCCAAGCAAAACAAAAAAATAAACAACCTCTTTAGCTTTATAATATTGGAATAGACAGTATAAATATCCTAGATTCATTTCAAACTACAGCTCTCAACACTTTGTACAATAGAAAAATAGTTTCATAATGCCATTTTATTATTCTTCCTCATCCTATAAAAGACGAGATGAGAAATAAATAAAATCGAAAGAAAAATCCCGCACCACTTTAGCAAGATTAACGCGACAAGAAATAGAAAACTAACCGGAAAGGTCCTTGACCCCTGTTCTACATTGTTCCCGACAACCTCCCAACTACAAACTGAAGTTTTGCATAATTCCTATTAAAATAAGTTGTTACAATTCTGTATTCGGATCGACTTTGGTTGACTATGACGCTTATATTTTGTCTCTTAAGGGTCGCTATTTATATTTGGCACGGCATTCTCAATAAAACATTTGATAACGTTGATTTGAAATTGCCGAACCAATTGCGCCGAACCGCTTATGTGTATAGCAACCCTAATAAGTTTGTAAGAGTTTTACAGCGTGTTCAATTAATAGCAAGACATTCGTGCAGCCGTAAAATTCTTTGACCTTTTCGATTTTGAATAGGTACTTTAGGTAATAGGAAATTCGAATAATCTAATCGTTAGTCAGTCAGATAGTCGAACAGAAACAGTAACAAACTATGGAGAAGAATGGGCAATAATCTTAGACTAACACATAGTACAGACTTTTATAATAAAAAAAAATCCAAATTAAATTATCACTCGTCTTCAATCTATATTGAAACACTGACATCAGATAAATCCTCAAACAAAATAACTTCACATTTTACTTTTAAATTCACCAGATTTAAATTCGATAATACTCCAGCGAAGAAACAAAGGAAGGACTAAAGATCTGAAACATACTTTCCTTGTCAGAAAATTAATGAAAGCAGTAAAAACTACCCTTTGGGCGACGAGACCCAAAACTGTTCAAGCGAGGACTTGGTCTTTGAGCACCTGAGCGCACTAGAATTGCACGCGTCAGCTTGAAAAAAATAAAAAAAATTGGTGGGACTTTATTCGTGCTCAAGTAAAAAGGAAAGTCGTACTTTTAAACTTATATAGGATCAGATTTTTAGCAACGATTTTAAAAACGTTGCAGGTTTTGGGTGGCATGTTAAAACATCGAGATTTCTGTGCTGAAAAGGTAAATATGAATCACAGCATTCGGGCTTGACCTAAACTTGAATATTCTGTGGTACCAATGCAATGTATTGTCTATAGTCTGATTTGTGTAATGTTTTTCTTGATTTGGGCATGTGAAGAGGAAGGATGAGACGCACATGACCAAAAGAGTGATGAATACCAAAGTGGATGGATTGAGAGAGAGCAAGAGGGAGGGCAAAGAAAATATGGATGGATTGTGAGAAGAATGATATGAAAGAGAAGGTAGTCAATGATATCATGACGTTTGAAAGGACGGCATGGAATAAGAAAACGTGTTGCGCTAACCTTAAGTAACATGGGATAAAGGCAGTAAATAATTAAATCTACGTTAATCGAATCATAATAGGTACAAAGTAAATTAAACACACACATCAATAAGTAATAACAGCAGTAATTAGGCCTTACCATTGGACACGGGCTGTATAGAGTGCACTAGATTCCGTAACAAGGCCGATGAAACTTTGTATAGCGGGGGCACAGCTCGTTAGCGACCGCACCGGGCAAGTTTACCTACCAATGCCGCTGTGAATTCTGTGGCCGACACGACGCGCACGTCTTTTGTTTGTCTAAAGCTAATGTGAAGTTACCTAAAGTTTTTAATTGAGAAAGGAAAAATGTCTATACAAATAAATAAACCGCGATAGCACGAATGCTGCGCTAAAGGTCTTGGGTTCGATACAAAAAAGTGTTATTGGGGTTTTCTATGAAATTCTCAGTAGCAGCTCGTTAGGATTTGTATCCAGTTAATGGCATTAAGCTCGCCCCCTTTTACATGGGACCTAAACATAATAGCGAATTGTGGGTGTTAATACACCTCTGCCTAACCCTTCAGGAAATACTGACGTGATAGTATGTATGAAAGTGTCCTGTCTTTTCGTTAAGTCAATAAAACAACTAGTTACAAAATAAATATGATTGTTAACACACGAATTTCATGAAAAATCATATTTATTTTTATGTGTCTGTTTGCTCCGACGCATCTCCGAAACCGATTTTGACAGGACTTCCACTAGCAGATAGCACACGTTATAAATCAGGCTATTTTATTTTAGAAAAATAAAATGTTAATCTTTTGTTCAGTGCGGAAATAGAACGGCAAACGGCTTAGCCTCCGTGTCGTCAAAAATAAGTAAGGTAGGAGGTATACACAAAGTTAAAGTTCCCATAACAAGGAAGGTTTAATACAGCGGTGTAGTTAGACCATAAAACGTAACATCATCATCGCTCGGGCTTACTCGGCGGACTCTCGTGCAATTTCGTGACATAAACGTCCAACTCGTAAAGAAGTTAGCAATAAAGATACTGGACAAAATGTTACACAGCTTACTCAGCTTTTAGGAAAAATTTAAAAGATTAAAGTTTAAATGTAGCTGTGTATATTCTTTACTTCTAGTGTTGTCATGGCCCAGCGATTAGGCGTGCCCTCTAATGTCAGCTTATATCCCACTGCAGAGCAAAAAAATTGGTTTATTTTTGCATAGAGGCAAGAGCATTGATCACCAGGTAACCACGCTTGCTCAAGGCGATTTCAGACTTATATTAATACCAAATTTGGCCAGATTTCCACACGATGTTTTCTTTCACCGATGTCAGCGGTAAGAATAATTCTTTATATACATGACTTTTTTACATTATTTGTGAAGCCCTGACTAGAAATACAGACAAAGCTAAAATCTAGATTCAAGAAATCAGTGCCATATAAATTAACTCTTGAAAATAAGGAATCAGATAAAACTGGTTAAATGAATTACCCTACACTTTTATATTTAGTTTAACTAAGGTATTCATTCATTCTGATCGTATCACGCGTAGCTTTTTTGCTACGG
Source organism: Caradrina clavipalpis (assembly GCA_932526535.1). Lineage (NCBI taxonomy): Eukaryota > Metazoa > Arthropoda > Insecta > Lepidoptera > Noctuidae > Caradrina > Caradrina clavipalpis. The sequence continues at coordinate 14,410,212 of OW052095.1, read as the reverse complement.
AAGCGTAGACCCTTGACTACGCCTATGGAATGTTTCATAGACTCATAGTTGGTGCAGCTTCCCAGAAACGTACGTAATTATTACATACGAGTATTTTTCGTGTTTTCAAAGAAGTAATTAGCCCGCTAACGTTCGTTCTGATTATGTTATTTTGCATTAGAAATATGGAAATGCGCAATTATTTGCGAGAAATTAGAGACTTGTGGAACACACAAGTACCCAACAACATACTTAGAACATACCTTAACAACATACTTTTTGTATTGACAAAATTGATGTTTACTTTTTCGGTATTTATCACAACGACATAGTTTACTGAAAGTCTTTCAATAAAAAATCAACACAACGACCGCACGATATTGCAAATGGACGTTTTATGTTTTCGCTGTTTGCTAATACGCGGCGCAATCAACTATATGCCTAGTAAAATAAATTGTAGTTGTTACGATAATCACGTCTAATAAACGTAATGTATGTGAGAGTCGTAAACTAAATGTATGAACCTAGTACTAAAAGTATTGTGAGTAACTGCGGACGGGGTACCCCCGCGGCGGGGGAACCATTTAGACCCCCACTTGGAGGTAGTCTTCAATTTTACGGTTAAGTTAACAGACCAATGTGACTGCACGCAATTTTATCTGTGTAGATTTTAGACTTAATACATAATTTTAGTTATGCTGATTAATCTTAATGAAGACTAGTCAAATGCTCAGCAGATATTATAGTGCACTAGTGTATGAATATATATACAGGTTAAATCCCGTTTCCCTCAATCTCTTAGCTCAATGGATCGTCAATCAGACACGACCGAGAAGAGATCAGACGCAGGACCTATTTCCTGAGCACGGGTTTATCTCACCATTTACTTTAAAAACCCAGTTTCAGCAGACCGGGATTATCAGCATAAAAAAAAATCCTAACAGAAGTTCCCAAGAACACTTTTCCCGACGTTAGAATCGAACCCAGAATCCCACGCTCAACAACATACAGTTGCATTTTATAACTTGTCAATAACACTCCATGTAATTCTCTATTCCTAGTTTACCATAACCAAAGAGACGAGCTAAATATTGGCTAAAATTCTATTTGTCATACTCTCAAACGAGCGAGGCTTCCCAAACAATAACCATGTTAATTTATACTCTAACACGTATTGTCAAAGTTGATTTTAGGTTGGATATTCCAAGCGTATGTGAAGCGTTGGTCGTGCAAACACCTCTTGGTTTTCACGGTAGCGTCAAAATTCATTACCTTCTAAGTGTGGTGAATGGCTTTATTACGTTTGGTCTATGGAGCCAAGTGGGAATTTAGTTACGTTGTCTCGGAGATAATGTGAAGCATTTGTTGAGGGCGTACTGGGTAAATACGTCACCCGCGTACGTTGTACCTGAGTACCTCAGTTAATAAGGGTACTTGTACTCTTTTGGTAAGGAGTAAGAATGTTTAAAGTGATTTAAATATTTCTTAAGCTTTTGCCACAGATTGTAAACCTATTCTATCTTGCAAAATTCGCTGGAGTGGTTTTCTTGGAGAGCAAACAGTACTTTTACAATACGGTCAGCATATTATTATAAAAGCAATAAATATGATTTTATATTATCCTGTCTACCTATAAGCTGTTATTAAATCTAACAATCTTGTTGGTCTCATGGTATCAAGAGCGTCTGCTGAGCTTAGGGTCCTGAATTCGATTCTTAAGCATTCGGGTTATGTTATAAGGTTTATACGTTATGTATTTCTCAGAAGCAACCTGGAGTTTGAATGTTGATTATGAGACACACAGATTACACGGAAAGGCATTGGTTCTGATCTCCCCACAGTCATATCGTCGGATTGCCGTCAAATCGGACTATAAGAGTGAGGGAAAAGGAGAGTCCGCCTATGTTTGTGAACACACTAGTACACTGGTATGTCTAATGTGTACTTGGCTAGTCTCCATTGAGAGACTAAAACTCGATCGGAAGAATATGAGATTTAATAAGACACATCACATACCCATTAACTACGCACACTGCCTATCAAACTAAGTAATATTCCGCAAAAATTACATCTGGGTTTTTTTTTTTTTTTGGTATGATTAATCACAGTAGCTGGTAGCTTATCACGCTTATGGGTGTATACAACAGTACAGGGATCGTGGGGGTAATTTCAGTTTAGTTTTTTTTTTTTTTTTTTATAAATATCTTGGGACAACTCACACACGGCTATCTGATCCCAAGCTAAGCAGAGCTTGTGTTATGGTAACCAGACAACTGATATACATACTTATATAATTTTATAAATACATACATATTATAGATAAATCACACCCAGACACAGAACAAACAATCATGCTCATCACACAAAGTTTGTCCTGGGTGGGAATCGAACCCACGACCTCCGGCTTAGCAGTCAGGGCCACTAACCACTAGACCAACAGGCCCGTGAAAAAAGTTAAAATATGTTTTCGCAAAAAACCAACGGTTTTTGTAACCAGAAGCTTCCATGGTATAATCCAGAACAAAAAAAAAATGGTCGCAATAATTATTAGAACATTTGTAACGTTCGATTTCGTTAAGTGTATTTTCACGCCCGACATATTAATTGAGTGTCTATGAACAACGCTTTTACCTACATCTGACACTTCAGCTAGATCGCAAATAACAGCTTTTTGCCTAACATTCTGTCGAAGATAGAAAGAAATATGAAACTATTCATACCTCGTCTATTCAGGCATTTTATTTCTTTCATATTCCCTTGTATACGTTCCATTTATGTTTACATACATATGTACGTACGTACATTATTCGGACCCTCAATGTTTTATGGCAAAAGAAAGTTATACTCTCGCTGTATAGAGGCACTTATCCGAGGGAACAGAAAGAATGAATAAAAATAGGCGCCTATTTCTAGTCGTAAAACAGGCCATGTGGTATGTTATCTTTTTATTGCTTCTTACTTTGGATACAAAGGTTTAGTATGGTAATGAGATGTTGTAAACGTTGAAAGGATTTATGTAAAAAATATTTAAGGGTTAAAAGACATTTTTAACAAAGCGTTTAGCCTGTTTAGCCAAAGCTTTGAAGAGGGGAGAGGACAAGATACACGTGTTGCAACGTTAATAATTAAGTTACTGACGACCTATGTTACTTGACCTTTGACCTTGTTAGAAATATAACTTTCTCACGTATATGGTATTGTGGTGACTCTCGCAAGACAGCGCATCAGTGTGAATTTTTTAACTGATCCCCAATATTTTTCAATAATAAAATGTTTGCTACCTGGACTTGTAATTAATATACAAGTAAGTCAGATATCGCCAATCCACCTTCAGTAAGCAGGGTGATCAATGGTAGGGCCTGTTTTGAATATATGTTTCAATTATAATATAATTTAAATATTATGTTAGCAAGAATGTTAAATGTTTTGGTTAAATTTATACGGTTGTTATAACAAACTGAATGTGATTTTAACATGTCCTTGAACAAACCTTTATTGAACTTTTCTTACAGTAACTTGTGTAATTGGTATAAGCTAACAATATAGAATCACATATTATGTAACCAATTTCTTCAAAGCAAAAGTGGCATAAGTACCAATTATTTTTTTGGGTAAAGAGAACCGGCCAAATGCTATTACGACTCGCACATGAAGTGTTCCGTACTAAATAAGATCGGACAAAAAAAAAATACGTTTCTTATTTGACGGACCCGCTTATTGTTATTTGTTGTTAAAGCTTATATTTTCAACGAAAATTTCAACTCTCTATCTATAGATAGAGGGTTGAAATTAACCGTACTAGTACGGTTCATGACATACACCCCACTAAAATAGAGACGGAAGGACAGACAGAGAGACAAAGAAGTCTTAGTAATAGGGTCCGTTAGCACTCTTGGGTACGGAATCCTAAAAACCGGATTTAAATACTTCGATAAACAAGTAGGTACTTTTTGTTGGTATTCCCAGGTCGGGCAAAAAGTGTTATTGGGTTTTTCCATTAGGAATTTCTCAGTAGCAGCCCGGAGTTTGGAAGTTGGTGGTAAGACACCCCCGTGCCTCGGAAAGCATGTAAAACAGTTGGTCCTGCGCCTGATCTCTCTCCGGTCGTGTCGGATTGCCGTCCTATCGGGTTATGAGAGTTAGGGAAGAGGGAGTGCACCTGTGTTTGCGCACACACTTGTGCACTATAATATCTCCTGCGTACGTGGCTAGTCTGCATTAAGATTAGCCGCCGTGGCCGGAATCGGTCTGGAGAATTACATTACACTTTTCAATATTGTTGTAAACAGAGTTTGTAAATCAAAGCTTCTTTAGAAGTAAGGAAACTCAAAGTTCGGGTTACCCTTTCTCAGTACATTAGGCAATGCCATGATTATTACTTGAATGTAATAAATGATTATGGTATTAAGGGGACAGGTACGTATAAATACCACCATGTGATCCTTGGGAGGGTAAAATGACTGCTAGGGTTCAATTTATAGAAATAGCAATTGGTCGCTTATTATTTGGGACCTAAACATACCGGCGAACTGTGGGTGTACGTTGGTACACCTCTGCCTAACCCTTCGGGGAATATAGGCGTGATGGTATGATGGTATGGTCGCTTATTAGTTTAAACCAACAAATTAAAGTCGACCATCTAAGTGTCCCACAACTTCATAATATTTTCTAATCAAACATTATCAGTTATTAAATGTCAAGATTCACAGTCGTGTCTGTTGAATTGCACTATAAACCATAATGAACTTCGACCCACCAAGTCACAGTGGAGCGAAAATATTTTACGTGGCCAAAATCTTAAGAAGAAACATTACACATAATGAAAGAGCTATACAAAACTTTCTAATAGCCGCTTAAGAGTGTTCTGGTCCAATATACATCGTTACATCGGCTAATGGAGATTACAAGGCGACTTATCGCGAATGTATCTACATGTTAAACTTATATATTTTTACCCACTTTTTATGCCTCTAGTAATCCTATTGGCTTTTGGCCACGCATTGTCGAATTTACCCACTGTGCTTTTATAATACTTTTTTTGAATGTAAAACATGTTGAAGTTCGGACCTATTGTATTGGATCAAATGTTTAGGGGGCTTATTCTGTGGGAACGATTGTTTGCAAACCCTTTTTTTAGTGGAGCTTTTAAAATGACACTGAATTATGTATTTTACTTAACTGTTATTTTTACTGTAGGTTATACACAGAACGATTTTTTAAAATTTAATTTTAAATCATTTATTTATTTCAATACTAGACACTAGATTTACACGCATTTGTTTTCTTAAAGAATTGGTGGCACAGAATTGTAGTCTACGGTATAATGGGTGAAGGTCTGTCCTCTTAGCTAGGCTACAAAGTATATCTATTAATAAACTATTCTAATATAATAAAGCTAAATAGTTTTTTTGTTTATTTAAGCGAGCTAATCTCTGGAACTACCAGTCAGATTCCTGATACATCCCGCTACGAAACACGAGAGAGGAACAGTAACCAAACACGTAACTTAACTCGAATAAAAAGACCCACACAAAGTCCAGGCAGCATCTAGTGTTGGATAAGCGTAAAGACAACAATATCACATTATATTGTCTTACGACCATGTTTGCAAGTTTTCGCCATGTCAATTACGCCTAAAATGAAACAGTATAGGACGGGAGCCACCCGCGGGACTTTCGCTAATGTTGAATTATTTATTTATGAGAAACTAAGGCAAGAACCCGACGTTAAATTCTAAGACATAATTGAATTTCTAGAAAGTTTAACCGTTTCAGTTTGTTGTGGGGTAGTAGCTAAATGGCTGTATTCAGTGTCGCTGCCCTAGTTAGTCGGTTCACCATTTGAACGAGAATGTAGCGGTGATAAATTCTTTTCACACATTAATATCAATTTATTCTGTCCTTGTAATGTGTAAATAGTGTGTGGTCCTGTTACCTTTTGTAGTTTTAAAGTGAAATTTACCGTTTTTCTTTTTATCTGAAACGTAGTTTTATATAATTCTTATCGTGTGCAACTGGAGTAGTGTATTTTTTAGTTGGTCTCGTGGTCGCAAGCGCGACTGCTGAGCTGTGGTCCTGTGTTCGATAGCCAGGTCGGGCAAAAACTGTTATTGAGTTTTTCTATTAGAAATTTTTCAGTAGCAGCCCGAACTTTGGAAGTTGGTGGGTGGTTGGTCCTACGATTGATTTCTCCCCGGTAGTATCCCATTGCCGTCTTATAAGACCGTGAGAGTTAAGGAAGAAGGAGTGCACCACAAAATTGTGCACTATAGTATCTCCTGCGTAATTGGTTAGTCTCCTATGAGAATGGCCGCCGTGACTGAAATTGCTCTGGAGAATATTATTATATATTGTAATAGAGGAAGCCCACGTTTCACAAAAAGCAAATGAAGATAAGGAAAATGGTGCAATGTTTTTCGTTAAAAATACAAAACAGCCTGTTGTTCCGCTATGCTGCATAGATTTTTAAAGCAATTTGTAAATATTTGAAGATGTTATCTTCCATAATTACCAAGCAATTTGTTTTTGTATTAAAATTCAAATGTCTACTGGTGCCAATTAACTCTTACTGCAAGCCGCGTTATGGAATATTCCCGATAAAAATATTCGTCATTTAAATATGAAACCGGAGAATACTGGCTGTATAAATAAAATAGTCCGTATTTTTCTTGTACCGGAATCATTTCTGATCAAAATGGGTCCTACGTATTGTTGACAAACCTATTACATTTCCTAAAGAGTCTGAATACAAGGCTTTTTATCAGTAAGTGTAGCTTATCAGCGCCCTCAAGTAAGAAGAACGGAAGGAATTGGGTCATTATACGGGTCGTGTGGATTTAGGCTATACTTGTTCGCTAATGTTATGTGGAAACACAATACGTTATTGTTAAGGCTTCGATGACTTTCGAATACCTCTTAACGGAACCAGACTAAGTGATACTCTTGTGGTACCCGAAGTATTATAGTTATACGTATAAGCTGTGCTATTAAAGAAGAAATGACGACACCTATCATGTCCTCTCACTCTCTCGCTATACTGTGCGAGTGAAAGAGAATGATAAATTCCTCTGTTTGGCCGCCATTTTTAATTCGTTTGTTTAATGGGCGTACATTTTTTGGACCAGCTACATTTTACTGATGACGTGGGCACGCTTAATGTTTTATAGTTGGTGAAAACATTTAATTTTATTCTAGTTGTTCGTATACTTTAGGTTGCTTGCTACAATTTCGTGACTTAACGAGTTTTAAAACTATCGGACTAACTTCTGACTTTTAAAATATTTATTTAAAAGTTTTTAACTAAATACGTGAGGCAGCTCGCATTCAGGGAGTTGTTGGGTAGTTAATTCTTACCCAGAAACTAATCGAGTGTGTAAACGTAGGTAGTTTACAATTAGAGTCTCTTTCGCATAGCTGGATGTGTGCCAAATCGTATAAGTGCGCTCGTGACACAATATTTTATTCGTTGCAATCAGGATTCGGTTCACCACAACGCAGTAAAGGCAATGCATTCCATTGGATTTTGTTGAATAACTATAGTTCAAATTGGCTGCTGAAATATGTGCTTCCTAAAAATTATCATATGTCGTTTCTTGGGTTTCAAACTTTCCCGTAACTTTCATCAAAATCGGTTCAGTGTTTTACTAGTTAAAACGTAACAGACAGGCAGAGTTTCTTCTTTAATTATAATATAAAAAAAATATTATGGTATGGATTGACAAGTAAACCGAAATTTTAATCAACCAAAATATTCACAAAACAAAACACTTCGGTAAACCGTGAGCTCAGGCTCTAACTTCGATCGCTCAATCCAATTTAATAGGCAGTTTGATATCAAAATTAAAACGTCAAATTGTAGACAATAAAATCACAAGCACACAATTACGTCGTCAATCAAGCAATTCGGCTGAAATTTGAATTCCTAATTAGATTTTAAAATATAGATAAACCGGCTGCTATAAATTTAATACCGGCCATATTAAAGAAATAAATCAGTGGAGGTTTCGAGTCGCTGCTCGTCCATTGTTTTCACTCTACAACAGATTTATCTGGCTAGTTGAACCAGAAATTATTGGCTAGAAGTCCGTGAAAAGGACACCTAATGTGTTTCTTTTCAGTGCCTTTTTTTACTCTGCCTATTGATTTTCGTGGACGAATGAACGCTTTGTACAAGTTTTTTAATTTGTTTTAATTTCATGCTAATGTATTCTACCCAAACTCGATCTCAGGTGCACAAATATTTCCCAAGATAAATTAAATTTTCACTCTAAAATTTTCCACTTACATAAAATGTATAAATCCTGCAACATTTTTCCCGAGATATTTTACTTTTATTTTTTTACGTACTGAAATATTATTGAAAAAGTTAAGGGTCTCGGTTGGACTATAACAATGAAACTACTAACAAGCTTATTTATCAAGAATGGACGACTATGCTTCGCACTCCCGAAAATATTCCAAATAATAATCACACGCACAGTGGAGCCGATCTAAAAAAATCTGGTCAAAATTTTCCGTCAATAAATTCGGTACGAATGTTATCTGAGTCGGGTTTTCTGCAAGATAGCAGTTCCGTTGATAGAGATATAAAGTCCCAGCTAAGATTAAGATAAACGTGGTAACGCCTCTGTTATAAATCTTTCACTGGATAGATAAAGGGCCGGTCACGTGGACTGCGTGCCACTGATTATTTAACAGGATATCGGCTCCCGACGTTTTACCCCTATTTACTTTAGATACAATATGAATTTCGATAAAAATAAATTAAATGTATTTCTGGAAATATTTTCTACAAGGATATTTCTATTGGAAATGTTATTCGGTTATTGTAAAGCTTAATTTAGGTAATGAGAATATTGGTAAAAAAAAATGGTTCAGGAAAATCTTATTCGCTATAACAATTTATTAATTTGATGGAACAATTTTAGATCTTCGGACGTCCTTACTAACAATGCCAAAACTTCTTGTTATAGTAATATTACAAGGTCAGCAACTATTACTTACCAAGTACAAACATACTCGAGTGTGGGTATAACAAAAGCAGAGATAATACCCAAACTTTTATCCATATCGAAGACAAAATCAATCAAACCAACAGAAAGACTCAATAAAGATATAAGCACACTTCACTCTGTGAATCACAAAGAAACCCCTAGCGTACACAATCTTCTTATTCGTATTATTCAAAATCCAAATCTGGTTGTTGCGAAAATATTTTTTCCGGGCTCGAGCATTTTCAAATAAGTAGTTTTTTTTCCACCGGAAAACCGGTACAGCCCACTGTCCGCCGTATCTGACGTGGGCCAAAGATTTATATTCCCATAATGTCTGCTAGACAATACGTTCGGTATATTTTTCTCGGCGCTCTCGACGCTTTTATAAAAACACAAATTTACTGGGTACGGAAAATAACCGCGGTTTTTCTTTTCTTTGGCTCTTAGTGAAAAGATAGTCCGAGGACAACGCAGTATACCCAGCGTATTCTTTGATGAAATAATAATGTTTTGCTTTATTCAATCAGAGTTGAGTAATGTTATGTAATGGGTAAATGTAATGTTATGCGATGGGCAAGTCTCAACTCAATGGGTGTGTTTTGATGGTGTCATCTTTGAGGCCCAAAAAGAGATGGTGAAGTGACCTAGACCTAAAAATGGCTGGTTCAAGGTGGCGCATGAAAAGAAAACCAGATTAGATTTCGGGAAGACAAATAATATTATGGGTTTTTATGTTAAACGTTTTTATTTGAATAATGTTTGTGTAATTACAATGGATGCTTATTTATAACAGAGTCAAATGAATTCCATTGAATGCTTGGAAAAAACGCCTCTGACGAAAAAAATCTATACAAGAAAACCTAATTTAGATTTATAAATAATGCAGGTAACAGGTAACATTCCTTTATCATAAAAAATAAGATAAAATTAACGAGACAAAGACCAACCTTGTTAACTTATTCTGTCTGTTAAAAAGCATACCTCCTTTTATCCCGTATACATTACTGTCATACCGTAGCCGAAACATAAACCTCTTCGCACAAAATACTTGAACAAAAATGAGGAACACTTGGGTCACGATCCGATTTATACAATTACCCCAAATTCTCATTTTATTTTCCCTGAGCTTTAACATTTCATTCATAGTCCACAATTATTTGAATCACAAAAGAAGAAAAAAATCACGAATAGGTAATTTGCGTCAGTGTAAAGAAAATAAAGTTGGGTTCACACTAGGCGGTTTGTCGACACGCGCTCGCCACGATTTGCATGCAATACCTACGTGTAAGTGAAGAGAATGAATAAAACAGGGATGCATAAAATCTATCGATTCACGCACATCAGTTCAAGATAACTCCGAGGTATCGTAGATATAAGTTCATTTATTAGGTACTTGCTTCTGCCCGCGATTTTGTCCGAGTAGACTTAAAAATTAACAAAAGTTCTGAATTATCCTATGTGTTATGTTAGACCAATATCTTTTTGTCCGGCTTATTTCAGAATTACACTAATTTCATATTTAAAGGAAAATAAACCTATAACTAATTATGATGACTATTTTCAACGTGTGCTTTGATATGTAAATAATTATTTAATACTCTTATTTTTTTTTTAATAATACTTTTATTCTTGTACACTTGAACTACGCTATGGCAACCTCCTTTCAACAAATTCTGGTAATCCGTTTTAGCGTGAAAGAGCGACAAACATCCATCCATATTTACAAACTATCACGTTTATCATAGTCGTCGAACAAAACAGAACATTACCTACTAATAATTTAATAATATCTTATAACTATATTAGATACACAGCTTAGTCATAATGCTATTAAATATTAGTATTAACAATTTTCGCCAAAGACCTGTAAAGTGATGAAGACACTGCAATTATCTGAGAAACTAATTAAATGCTAGTCGAGACACTTTAACGATACAATGTCACACCAAAGGGAGCAGATTTTAACTTCATAATATATAGCGCCATTCCACTATGACAGCTACCTTTCTCAAGATGCTAAATATTCGTAACAAAATAGTCTTTACGTACAAATAAATAAAACTGAAGTGTCTGTTCGTGAAAACAAATAATTTTACTAAATTCTTCGGGGTAACCTGACCTATTATAACGTTAACGATAAGAGGATTATTTACATTATTAAAAAAAGAATCAGCATAGGGTATTTTAGGAACAGTCTCATGGTATAATGAAAGTTTACACGATAATCAAAAAAATAATTTTGATTTTTTGGTGTCTGTCTGTTTGTTCCTGATAATCTCCGAAACGGCTGTACCGATTTTTATAATACTTCCACTGGCAGATAGCTGACGTTATCAGTAGTAATTAAAGCTACTGTTAATTTAGGAAATATTAAAAACACCGCATAAAACCGACATTCAAGCACACGAAGTCGCGGCCACAACCTAGCCTTAAATAAGATTAACTTAATTAAAACCAACGAAGCAAAATATGCTCTTGCATATTTTGAGTACGAGAAGAAGCGTTTCATTTAGGTACATCGCGTTGGCATACAAGCTGAAACGCATCCTCGTCTCACCGTAATTGAATATTAATAACCCTACTAAAACGTTATGACTGAACACGGGTTTATAAAAAGTTAAAACATGAATCAGGGAAGTAGATTAGAAAAGAAGTGTTAAATTTTACTGCTGTTTTAGTTAACCACGTCTTCATAGCATAAGTTTCTTAGTTTATTTATGTCTGGACTCGACGTTCGTTATTTTAAAACTACTTTAAAGTGGAAAATAATAAGACTGAGAATGCAATGGCGTGTTCAATTTATTGCGAATGGCGTTTGCTCGCAACTTCGTCCTCGTAAATGTCAGTTATATTAAAATTCAATCATGATTCGAAAGACACGTGGCGCCATCTATGATCGTTAGAACGTTATTGTTGTTTTCGTCGAGAACAGTACTTTTTTTCGGGATGAGAGGTACCCTATGTCCATTTCTGCACACCTGACAACGTATATGCAAAATTTCATAATGGTCGGTTCAGTGGTTTAGGCGTGTAAAGGTAACAAACAAACAAACATACTTTCGCATTTATAACATTAGTTAAGATAGTCAGGAATAGGATCTTTAAGCGAACAAAACAGCCAGTCTTTATAACAGACAAAATGTTATTAATTCTGCACCTAAGCTAATGATCTTTCTGCAAAAGGAACCAACCTACAAATTAACAATTAATTGCGTCAAACTAATTCAACCTGTCAAATGTCAAACAGTTGGTGAATTGTTTGACATTTCTAAGCACAAGTTTTGGGTGCAAAACTTGTACTTTTATATACCTAATAAATAGATTTTAAATCAATTTAAAACATTATGAATTCTGCACCTAAACTATAAATGAGCTAAGTTCTAAGACTGCCAAAACCAAGTAACCCTCAATCTCCCAATAAATTAATTTATTACGTCAATGTAATTGAAATTGCCAAATAGATTAATATGCAGCCAAAACTTATGCTTAGAATGGATTCAAAATTAATCAGCTTAAAATTAAACATTACATTTACTTCGTTAAATGGGAAAACTTTTGGCAGAATGAACCCAAATTTCTATGGCGAACCAAGCCACTAATGATAGCTAGTTAACTGTTTTAACTTACTATTATTAAGAAATAAAATTGTTTGTTTGTAAAAAATAATCCCTGGAAGTACTAATCACTTAACAAAAAAACTTTCACTAAGAAAGTCAACAGTATTGCCAAATATCATAGGAATATTTTTAGTACCCTTAGATACTAAAATATCAAATTTGTCGCAGACAAAGTCACGGCCAAATATAGTACGATATAAAAGGGCAAAGATGAAAGAGTAACATGATATTTTTACTCTCTATTGCTAAAAAAATGAAGGATATATTTGGGTGGAAAATCTCGATTGTACCAAATAGCTAAATCAGAAGAAGACGGTACGCAAATATTGTTAAATAGGGCTTGACGTTTAGGAGTATGATGGCTTTATAATAAAAATATCTTTAACAAGGCTGCTATATATTGTTTGTGTAAGTCTTTTGAATTCCCGATGGGAGTACGTCCATTCAAAGTCTCGTAAAGATCTTAAGACGTCTTCCAAAGACTTTATTCAACGGAATTTTGTATTTGCGGTGAATTTAATGAACTCCGTGAAGTTTGCAACATAAACATGTTATAGACGGGTTATCCTATACTTTTGTAATAATATTATAGAGAGGTAAAGTTGTTTTATTGTGTTGGTAATCTTGGAGTTCTGATCTGGTTACTAAATATATTTACTGATAGAAAACCACACTATGGCTGAGTGTCATAGTCTATCATATCACGTGTATGAAATCGCAAGTAGGGACTAATATTTATTTATTTATTTATAATAAGCGTACCAACAGCACTGTCACTTACAATTCAAATAAAACTAACACATAACGAACGTATGAACGATATGAATCTATATATACTAAAATTATAAAGAGGAAAGATTTGTTTGTTTGTTTGTATCGAATAGGCTCCGAAACTGCTGGGCCGATTTTAACCATTTTTTCACAACTTGATAGCTACATTATTCCTGAGTAACATAACCAAAGACGTAACTTAAGCCGCACGGACGAAGTCGCGGGCTGTTGCTAGTGTATTATAAAATTGTAGTATTTTAAAACAGTACAATATACTTAACTAAATCAAAAATTACATGTTTTTCGTATCATCGCAATTACCTTTTGTTTTTCATCACACCTGGGACCTTCTGGTTATGAAGATATTGAAGATCAAAATTCAAACTTTTTTCTACGTTGTTTATGAAAACAACTTTCCAATGTTATAATTAAAATTTCAATACTACCTCGACCTCTATTATATTGCATGCACCCATAAGCTAATTGTTTTGCGTGTATTGCGAGCTACTAAATTAGTGTTTTTTACACCTAAAATAAAAATTGTTTTCCAGAAATAAAATGCTTAATTTTACTTAATTTGATGGGTATACTATATACTACCTATCAAATAACGGCTATTTGTGATGTGTATTTTTACATCCCGTATAATATTTGTATTTGCTACAAGCGAATTGCCCGCGACTTCGTTCACATGGCTTGTTTCACCCGTGGTTAGATATGTCTGGTTACTGCTCCGCTCCCATAGGTCGTAACGTGATGTTATATAGCCTATGTAACTCAGGAATAATGTAGCTATCTATTGGTGAAAAAATTGTTAAAATCGGTCCAGTAACTTCGAAGGCTATTCGATACAAACAGACAAACAAATCTTTTCGTTTTATAATATTAGTACAGCTTTAAAGTCGGTAATTATCCGTACTAATATTATAAATGCGAAAGTAACTCTGTCTGTCTGTCTCTTCTTCACGGCTAAACCACTGAACCGATTTTAATGAAATTTGGTACAGATATAGTCTGGAACCCGAGAAAGGACATAGGATAGTTTTCATCCCGGAAATCCCCCGGGAACGGGGAACTATTAATCCACGCGGACGAAGTCGCGGGCAAAAGCTAGTGGTATAATAATATGATACATTTTAGAACACGAAAAACTAAAATAATAAAGTTTTCACATAAAGAATTAAAACAAATATTCTAACACATATAACATAACACTCATTAGTAAAACTAGCATGAAACTAGTTGCTTTACAACACAAAAAAAATAAAGCAACATAAAATGAACATATAAAATCTAAAATATAAATGAAAAGTTAGTGAAAACCCGCCATTTGCCAAGCACGGTAATGACTAGTGATGCGCTTGCATGCCTGTATGAATAGCAGCATATTAATTTAAAGTTTCTTTTCTCCCATGCTTTGAATACTAAATAGATATTTCGTTACGGACGAATGAAAGCAGTAAGCGCAGTTTCCACGTACGTCTAGCCCTTTTTACCCGACTGCGACAGAAGGAGGGTTATGTTTTTCGAGGGTATGTTTGTATGTATGTATGTATGTTTGTATGTATAATTGTTTGGCACGCTCTGCAGGCTGAACGGCTCGATGGATTTTAGCTTGAGAGGTGTCGTTAGATTCGTATTTACTGTGAGAAAGACACAGGATTTATTAATTATTATTTTTTTAAAACACAAAAAAAATAAAAAATAAAAAACGGTAATTTAAAAAACTAAAAAACCCGACTGCTATTCTTTAAAAATCCCTAAAACAAGATAAATTGTAGCAGTCGGGACCCATTCGGGACCATCTGCAATGTAATATAGGTATGTGCTCTCAATTCACTAATCCTCCATTTCTAGAATGGGTCCCGACTGCTACAATTTATCTTGTTTTAGGGATTTTTAAAGAATAGCAGTCGGATTTTTTAGTTTTTTAAATTACCGTTTTTTAGGGTTCTGTAGTACCCTATGAGTGAAAAGAGACTCTATTACTAAGACTTCGCTGTCCGTCCATCTGTATGTCTTTCTGTCCGCCTGTCTGTCCGTCTGTTTGTCTGTTTATCTGTCACCAGGCTGTATCTCATGAACCATGATAGTTAGACAGTTGAAATATTCACAGACGATGTATTTTTTGTTGCAGCTATAACAACAAAATACTAAAGATAGATTAAAATAAATATTTAAAGAGGCTCCCATACAACAAACGTGTTTTTTTCTACATGTTTGCTCAATATTGACAGCGGTAACAAGTAGATGCTTGAAATATTCACAGAATATTTAGTTATATATTTACTTTAAAAATAATTATATTTTTTTATATTATTTGCTTTATTTAATATTTTTTTTAAATAAAAAAAAAATATTTAAGGGGCGCTCTCATACAATAAACGTGATTGTTTTCCCTTTTTATAGATAAAGGTTCTCCCCCTTAGTGCGCGACTCCGACTCGCACTTGGCCAGTTTTTCCTACAAAGCTACTTAATTTTCTCTTAAATTCTGTTTCGTTCGGAACGTCTTTCGTACCAAAATCTACCAAAGGATAGTTCCGCGAAAAACGCGCGAAGAATTTCTCGAGAAAAAGTTGAAAACACTTTCAAAAATTATAAAACTTGTGAGATTTTTCTTAGTAGGTATTGTATCTGGCTCGAGGGAAATCTCCAACTACCATTTAAAAACTTTTGCCTATAACTGAAACGTAACGACGAAGTTCAAAACAAATAATTAGTGTTTGCGAAATTTTCTTTGCATTTTTTGTTCATTATTGGTAATTTTTTAATCCCGCCTTCTTTTATTTAAGCTTAGGTTTTCGTTACTTGCATTTTTTATTCTTAATTAATTATTTTTAATTAAGTTTGGTTTTTAATTAAGTATTATAATTAATGATACATGGATGGGTGTTTATTTTTAAAGAACTAAGATGCCACCAGTTTTATTAAAAACCTATTTTATATTTATAATTTAGTAATTAAAAAGGAATATAAAATAAAAACGACTCATTTTCATTCTTTTTAATTATAAACGGGGTGTAATAAGACACATCA
This sequence comes from Caradrina clavipalpis, assembly GCA_932526535.1. Classification (NCBI taxonomy): domain Eukaryota; kingdom Metazoa; phylum Arthropoda; class Insecta; order Lepidoptera; family Noctuidae; genus Caradrina; species Caradrina clavipalpis. The sequence goes on along the minus strand of OW052095.1, from coordinate 14,393,815 downwards.
CACGCCTAGCGTTACTTATGCATACTGCCCATGAAACTAACTAACACTGATCATAAGTTATTACTTTTATTTATGACCTGAAAAATCACTGTTTACTCTCACAACTCACTGGTTTATCACTGCTTTAGCGCACAATATAAAAAATGCCTAACATAGTGTTTAAGCTGCTAAAGAACGGGGGTCGTTGGGGTATATAAACTATAGTTTAGACATTTAAAACCTGCAAAATCTCTGTAACCAGAACGTGACCAGGCATGGTTCACAATAAAAAACGATCGCAATGATGGGAAGAACATTGTAAATGTCGGCTTCGTTAAGTGTATTTTTGCATCAGTAAATATTGAAATATCGACAGTATTTAATTGACATTTCAAAGGGGCTTACCGGTATTACACTTTACGTCTACTCCCAATCATCGACCCCTGCTATCTTTCCAATTAGTTCATGTCAAAACCGAGTTCCAATGACACTTAACTAAGTAATGACAGCTCCGAATAACTTTGCGAAGTCTTCAAATGAAATCTCAAGCGAAATAACGATTCTAGTCCGTCATCCTTATCTGATATCCAAGGCGATATTATAAAGAAAACTTTTATACACCATCACGCCTGTATTCCCCGAAGGGTTAGGAAGAGGTGTACCAATGTACACCCACAGTTCGCCGGTATATTTAGGTCCCATGTAATAGGGGGCGAGCCTATTGCCATTAACCGGGCACAAATCCAAACTCCGAGCTGCTACTGAGAATTTTATAGAAAAACCCACTAACACTTTTTTCTCGCCCTGGAAATCGAACCCGGGACCCCTTGCACAGCAGTCGCACTTGCGACCACGAGACCAACGGGGCAGTAAAGAAAACTTTTATCATTCCAATAGCCTTTTTAGATGCAAAACTCACCGTTGGAATAATGAGGAATACTTGAGTACGCCTCCAGCGTTGTGAATATCAACAAAAACAAAGAAAACAAAAATATCTACGCAGATCCGTTGATGAGTAAAACCTTCTGTTTTAATTAAAAACCGCGATATTTTTCCGTAACATTAATTTGAATTTTTAGAAACACCATAACTCTTTTGCTTTTCCTTTTTTGAATTAGAGGATTTTAATATTATTATGTAACGGTCGATTCATTTTTTGTGTTATATTAGAGCAATATTATAGTGTATTATTCAAATACACCATGAAACTTGGCAATAGTGTAGCTTTCTATTAGTAAAATATTGTTTGTAATAGGACCAGTATTTACAGAGATACATAAAACAAAAAAAAATAAAAAAAATATACCTCTTCATATGATTAGGTAACAAACAAACAGAGTTAGTTCAAAAAAGAACTATACAATATCATATGATTAGGTAACAAACAAACAGAGTTAGTTATAAGTTTATATATTAGTGTGAAAAAAACACACAATCTTATCGATTTTAAATGTAATAAATAAACAGGTACCTACCTACTTTAGATTCAATACAAACGAATGAAATGTGAATTTTGACTCGACGCAGAGCATTCAATTATGGAAGCTAATTGACGCGTTTATGAGCAAAATCTCATGCCTCACAGAAGTGTTCGAGTATCCGACAATTTGTGCAGTCATATAAACGGTTACCCTTTAACAAATCATTCTATTCACCAAACAAGGCATTATGGACTTTATTTCAAAAGGACTAAGGTTCATTTTACTCTAATACAGACAGAAATATTTTATTCAAACTAAACTCAAGTTCATGCGGGAAGGTCAACTAAACAATATTGAGTTGAACGATACTAATAAACTATTTGGTAGACTGTGTAATAATTCATAGAAGTTGTAACTAGGAGAAATGTATATTGCTGACGGTTTATTGTACTCCGACGCTTATAATGTTGGTCGCATTAATAAAATACTTCGCCGCTGTATACTGTTCTGTTCCTAATTTGTGGGGAATAAGAGTACAAATTGGAGTGTATTATTATTGCTGTACTGGTTAAGTGATGTAATAATTTTAGCCTTATTAAATTACTAGGTTTAGCCCGCGACTTCGCCGCGTCAAAATTGATATAGTTCTCACGGGAACCGTAATGTTTTTCTGGGATAAAAAGTAGCTGATTTGCTATTTAGGCTATAATCTATCTCCATGTATGATTGCGTAACAAACATCCATCCATCCATCCATCCCAACTTTCGCATTTATAATAGTAGTAAGATTAGGTAATGTTAAGAGGCAGGCGCTTCATACAAACGAAGCCTAGTCAGTATGCGGCAGATATTGTCCTGCCCAGTCCTATTTAAAATAGGCAACCTATGAGCCACGTCACCTACACCGGTTTTGGAGCACGTCAGACGGTAAGACGGGGTCGCGACAAGCCACGAAGGAGATGGCGCATAAATCCGTACTAATATTATAAATGCGAAAATAACTCTGTCTGTCTGTCTATCTGTCTGTCTGTCTGTCTGTCTGTCCGTCTCTCCTTCACGCCTAAACCACAGAACCGATTTCATTGAAATTTGGTACAGATATAGTCTGGGACCCGAGAAAGGACATAGGATAGTTTTCATCCCGGAAATCCCCCCGAAACGGGAACTATTAATCCACGCGGGCGAAGTCGCGGGCAAAAGCTAGTTCCTTATAAACTGGAAAGATGACTGTAGCACGGAATCGTGAAAGATGGAAGGAGTGGAGGTAGGCCTTTATCCAGGAATGGATAAGGGCCTGACAAAAAAGGCTGGCATGACAAAACCAGCTAATAAAAAAGTAACCAACTCGATGAAATTTTGAAAATTCTAATACCTATCTAGTTTTATAGTTCATCTAATTTTGAAAACGTGTCATTTTGGAATTGAGTTAGCCTGATAAACGTGAAGTCTATCTAGACTCTAACTCGATTGATAATGATCACAATACCTATAGGTGTAGGGACCAACTATTCTATAAATTCCATCTTCGCAATAACAATGACACAACGAGTCTTCGAAAAAATCTAATTCACAAGATTTCGATCGTTAGTTATTACTTAAGGTACTTCAGAGGCGCTACCACGAGCAAGCTATCGTAAAAGTATCCAATTTAAGTCTATATTCGAATTGGAAATATGACCTATAGAATTTTGGTGAAAAGGCGAAACTTTGTGTGTTTGTCTGTTCTTCACGCTTAAACGGCTGAACGGATCTGGACAATATTTGGCAATGAGATAGATTTTAATGTGGAATAACACATAGGCTACTTTTTATCCTGGATGTACCTGGAATAATATATCAAATTTAGCGTGAACGAAGTCGCGGTCAGAAGCTAGTTTTAAATAAATAGCGCATGGACTCCGTGCGCTCATACCAGGCCCATAGATCATGGTCATCGAGGTGTTTGACCTTGACACGACTCACGTAACTTTCACGGGAACGATCAGCTGTTACCACATACGATTTTGTATCATTATTTATTGATATATGCGTGCTAGGTACTACCTACTTTGTAAACACTTGATAGTGGTTGAAGACGGTAGATAAATCGTTCTGTTTACATTTTTAATAAAAAGCTGTGTGGTCCTTTCGAAGGGTTATTAGGAAAGGTTGTCTTAAATATATATATACTAGCTTTTCCTTTTTTACTGACTAAAACCCGTCTATGTTCCTTCATGTGCCCTTTGCGTTCCGGGGGCGCGGTATCTCTTTCGAACAACCCGAAGCCCCGGCAGGCATCGGCCCTCAGTGGCCCCATCCAATTTTGCTGACATCTCTTTGAGGCGCGCGTGGAACACGAACGCGCCGTCGACACGGTCTGTCGTTGTTTAGTGAACGTACGGACGGTGAGCTACCCATTGCTCACCGTCCACAGACCCGCGACTAGCTTTTCCTTGCGGAAACGGTGAACGGAGGACTTAAATTTACCAATAATTATTTTTATTTCTTATTATAAGTTTCCGCACGATGTTTCCCTTCACCGTCGTTTGTGGTATCCAACATAACCTTAGAAAGTACATATAAAATAGGAAAGCCACATTGTTACTTACACGTGCCCGGTTGCATAACCTAAATAAAAAAAAAATCAACCACTAAATTCTTAACTAAACAAATAAATTTCATACGCATGTCAACCTAAATAAAATCAGGAACAAACAAAATTCCAATTTCAAAATAATAAAAGTACTATTTCGATCAAAACATTTGATTCAGAAACTCGTCTCGCCAAGCAACACTGGATATTTTCAAGCCACAACAAAGGATTTGGATCAAAAAGAAAAATACTATCCCTGGATGGCCGTGGGCAAGCCCCATTGTAAATCTGTTGAGACACTAAAGATTTTTATTTCATAGTATTTTATAGGAATTACAGGCGATGCGCTTATGTCTGCTGTCGTATATTCTTTTCTTTAAAGAAAACTTTTTGAAATAACGTTCTTTATTTTAATAAGGTGTACACATCACGTAGCCATTTACAACGTATACTGCTCATCAAAGTAAGTTACACTGAGCAACAAGCTTGCTTGGAAACAATTTTTATTTTTGGTGTAAATATATTAAATGCGATGAACCTAATACCTTCTGGATAAAAAAAGGTATGTAATATCAGAGCCAGATTCATGACGAATGTATAGGCTATATAATCTACGGCAGCAGAGCAGTTTTCAAAAACATAACCTCACGAAGGTTAACATAACCAAGCGGACAAAGTTGCGGGCAGAAGCTAGTCTTAAAATAAAGCGATGCGATTTACTCTTTAGTCAGTGTACAACATAATCGAGGCCAGTAAAACATTTCCCTAGTTACTAAGTCTATGTGTACGAAATTACGATCGAAATCTAGTAGGCATATCATATTATAATTGTACATTCCTCGCCACGCAATGTTCACACGCTAAGTCCTGTCACGGCATAGTTTATAAAACAAAAGAATTACCACCTGAAATGTACTTGAAACCTACAAGTATTCTTTGTTTTAATTGGTACTATTAAAAGGGTATACCTAGCTATCTTTATATTAAGTTACAGGGTATTTTCTTTTCTTTCAAGCCTGCACACTTCATTGTTTCTGATTATAATTTAATGGCAAGCAATTCGGCGGTCCACGTAATGTTCATATTCATAATTAATTTATTTGCATACCATAATGTCAAGAAAGGTGTTACAACATGCTTAAAGCTAAGGTACAATTATGAACCCTGTGAGGGCATAGCAACTTATGTAACAAGGATATATTACAATTAAATTCAAATTAAACATTCAAGTTAAATATTAGCTTATTAAGTGGTCACCGCTGCCGATAGCCATTTGCAATACCAGAGGCCTTGCATATGCGTTGCCATTCCAGAAACAAAGTTGGAATGTCTTATGTGCCTGTTACACCGGCACCCATACCCTTCACACTAAACTGCAGCTACATTGATTTGCTTACCTTCCTGAACGAGCGTTAGGCTTCTTCGTAAAGAGTTCTACCACTAATACATAGCTCTTTTTTTTTAATTGGGACAAGCCCGCCACACTGTTCCCAAACCACTGCAACTCCTGTAAGCCAGAATCAACAGTGGCGACCACAAGAAAAGCGCCGAGACAATGAAGCTCGACGAGTCCCAGAGAAACGATTTAACTGTCTTGGATCCATAGCTTACATAGCTTTTTAAGAAAATGTCTACACAATGTGACTGCCCTGGTAAATTTAATTATACAACAATCAGAAACGAAATTGAAATAATCTCATGTGCCTGTTATTATACCGGCACCCATACAAACTGGAACACAGCAATACTGTACTTTTAGTTTTAAAAAAAGCATTTAATTTTAACAATTCTTATATTCGTCCTGACGGTATTTAGGTACGCCTCGTTTGTCATTTGACTTATAAAACAAAAGAAAGTAACTAAGTTCTAGAATGGAATAAACTTGTCGTACTTAGGATCAATTTGTCGTATCTAAACGTTGAAAATCGAATCACAATCTCATCTCAACTACAATCAAAGTCAAAGACTTGCCAAAAATGAAGCTAATGTAGAGGCATTTTTGACAGATTGAAAATGAGGTTACAATGCGAACGTTCCGAAAAATTACTAGGATTGCCCCCCTGGATAAATCAGTCGTCAAGTCTATCTAGTGAAATGGGGTTAATGGTTCGTAACATGCATACATACATAAAATTACGTACCCCTGTGATCCGCGCCGAATTGGGCCGAGAATTAATGCTAGGGCACTAGACAGGTACGCGGACACGCTTCTGCTCAGTGTTTTTAACCGCCTTTTAAGAACGGAACTGGTTCTCAATTCAAACTGATTTTACTTTTTCTATAATTATGTCATTATTAGCTAGCCTCCACCAATATTTCAAGACATAAAAATGCTTACTTGAAAAAGGTAATTAACGGACGACGAACGACGTCCTTTCACTGATAGAATGCTATTAATGCTGTTATCATGTGTCATAGGATATGATGCAGACAAAATCACGGCCAGAAGCTAGTTTGTTTGTTGTTATAATTCGTCAAATTGTTATAGAAGATGGTAAGTTGATTTTTTATTTTAATTACCCTATTTTATGTCTCGCACAAAGCTTAATTACTTGGTATGGGCATGTGAAGAGGAGGGATGACACACACGTGACCAAAAGAGTTGTGAATGTAAATGTGGATGGGTGGAGAGGAGGAGGGTGAGCCCAAAAGAGAAGATGGATGGATTGCGTGAAGAGTAATATAAAAGAGAAGGCAATCAGTGATATCATGACGGTTGGCATGACGGAATGAAAGAAGAACGTGTTGTGCCGACACCAAGTAACATGGGATAAAGGCAGGAAGATGATGATGAAAAACCTTGATTACAAAACTAAAAGATTTTTTATATTTCGGCTACCCAAAACGCTCAAGCCCCATCATACATATTTATTCAGCATTCCCACGGAACCACGAACAAACACCAGTACACAAACTTACTAACAGCACGTTACTAACAAAGTATTCTTTACAAGTTAGCTACGTGCTCCGTTTAAACCGAATGAAACTTGCAGAGAAGCTCTTGTAGCAATGTCTTGTTATTTTGTTCTGAACTATGATAATAGAGGCTGCAGACCAAGAAAACGTTAGCGCTCATTGGAGTTCAACGACCTGTAGCTGTGACGTCATTGTTGTGTGAAAGGAATAGATTGAATTGGTTTGAAACTTGTGTTTAAAAGCGACCCGCCTCGGCTTCGCATGAGTTTAATTAATCTGTATACATAAATATTTACGTGTCTGTTTGTAAAGTCAAAATAACAGCTTTTTCCTAAATGTATTAATAGAAATTTAGAAAAAAAAAGAAGAGGATTGAATAGGTATAGAAAATGAGTGACTACACTAGAAAAATATACGCACATAGGTATATCAAATAGCACGATCTACTGTACCGTTAATGGCACAACATTATTGAGCTGTTCTATCAAGAAAGTCTCAGTAGCAGCCCAGAGTTTGGAAGTTGGTGGTGTAACACCCACTTGCCATGTAAAGCCGTTGGTCCTGTGCCTGATCTTCGACCGGTCGTATAATAAGAGTAAGAGAAGACAGAATGAATCCATATTTGTACACACAATTGTGCACTATAATACCTCATGCGTACTAGGCTAGTCTCCATTAAAATTGACCACCACAAATATTACTATATTTCTTTTGTTACCCTGTATTATTCTTCTGATGGGCAAAAAATGATAATTATATAATGAGTGAAAGGCTATGGGGTCTCTCCATAGCCTTTTATTCATTATATAATTATTCATATTAATGTGAAAATAAACTGTGTGCCCAACGATACCACATGGCCTGGTATATGATAGCCGTTAACTAGTTCCTTACCGTTTATTGTAATAGTCATACAAAATAATAGCTTAAGACACGAACACTTTCTAGGCCACTGTTATCATAGTCATTACTTATCTTTCAACAATTTGAGTAGATACAAATATATTTTTGGTAAACGAGCAAATAGGTAAGTAATTGACTATGTAGGACTTGAAATATTGTCTTGATTTTTATAAAAGAGAGTCAGAATAATTATTCGAAAAAATGTGCAATTTTTTTTTATTTTTTATAAATAATTAAATAATAATACCAGGCTAGTAATGACCCACTGCAAGGCGAATGCCTCTTCTTATATAGAGAAGGCACGAGCATTGATCACCATGCTTGCTCAAGGCGGATTGGCGATTTCAAATTTATGTATGTTTGTTTTGTATTGTATTGTAGTCCAGGTTTCCTCACGATGCTTTCTTTTATCACCTATGTCAGTTATGTCCAAGATAAAAAAAAAAACCTTTATACTGAGTTAATCTTTTATAATAAATATGTTGTACAGTAATGGCAATATCACACGGTTCGCCTTTCAATTTAGATGAAGCAACCGAATTGAATCGCTTTAACATTGAAGTGAATAATTCAATGACGGCGGTCGGCCATACCTTTCATTTCAGTGCCTTTCAATCAAAGTGAATCAATTTGGTAGAACTGTGTAATACTCCTTAACTAATATGCCATAAACAGCTGAACCGCTATCAATGGTTTACTTCTTCATTATTAATGCTTCCTGTTTATGGCTATAATGTTTAATAATTCAGTAAAGTACACAAACGTCCGTTTTGTTGCTATACAGTAAATAAGGTTTACCAATATTACATACCATCAAGCCTGTATTTCTCGAAGGGTAAGACAGAGGTGTACCAATGTACACCTACAGTTCGCCGGTATGTTTTAAAGTCCCACCGGGGGGGCGAGCCTATTGCGTTTAATCGGGCACAAATCCTAACTCCGAGCTACTACTGAGAACTTCATAGAAAAACGCAATAACACTTTGCGTGACCTGCGAATCGAACCCAACCTCTAGTGTAACAGTCGCGCTTAGGAGCACTAGGGTAACGAGGCCGTTACTAACCAATATAAATACCAATTTTAAAACGATGACTAAACTAACCTAAACTAACTAAACCATGTGACTAATGTCAAACTAGTTATATTTTAGTGCCTTGACATTTAATTTGATATAAAATTTAGAGGGTATGAGGTGACAAGCTATTAAGGCCAACTTGTATCAAAAATTTAGTTGAAAGATAGTTCCTAATATTAGGTTAGAAGGAAAGTTTACAAGTTATGTCATACAAAATAGGCCCGTGTCAGCAATTACATAACTCGGAGTTAATAAAATGGCGCAAATGATAAACGCGCGCATTTCATTGTGTACTGAGTTAAGTTTTGTTTTGTCATCATTGACTTCGGTGATGGATAACATCGCGAGGAAACTTAAATTTATAATAAATATAAGTCTGAAATAAAAAAAGCTAAAAAAAAGGAATAAGATTATGTATGTATGTATAAGTCTGAAATCAATGTCAATGTGGTGATCAAACCTCGTGTCCTTTAGTATGCCTTGTAGTTGGATATTAATATTCTGTTATTATGATTAAATTATCTTAAATGTCATTTATTTATTTATTTAGGCTCTCCAACAAAAGGTATTACTATATGAGACCACAGCATGTGCAATAAAGCTTAACAAAGTAATAATACATTAATTTATTCAGTTCAGTAAGATAAAGCAGAATCTGGTAAAATAATAAAATAGAAATAATCCTATTAGCAACTTATATAATTATGCAATAATCACATCATTATGTCATGTTTTTCAGCGTTTTTCTGTAAAACAATAACTATGCTCAAGTATCTGAATTCAAAATAAGTCCAGCAAAAAGAAAAAACAATGTTTGAAACAAATCACGGTCGTATGGCTCAGCCATAAGCAAAGCTAAAAAGAAATCTAAATTACCCTCATTTTTTCGTCTTTGTAAATATGTAAATGATGTTTCGGGGTCGGCGTTATCTGTTTAAAGATTTATTATTTAAGAATAAAGTGAGAGGGTCATTGCTGTCAACAATCGCCTATTTTTCGACGAATTAATTCAACTACGTTAACGTTTTTTGTTGGGGGAATGATAAAGAAAGGGTTGACGGATCAATATAATTCCTTTGTATATTTTAGAAGGAGTATTTTCCTGATTATTTCATTCTTAGAATTAGGGGTGGTTATGCCATGAAAAACTTGCCATGTTATTTTTTTCTGTTTTTCGGGGTAATTGTAATGATGATTTTAGATATCTAAATAACGTTTAATTGTAAATCTTTTATTACATTGAACTATGTGTTATTGCTGTATAGTAATGTAACGGGAGTCCCTTACATCTCCTAAAATTGTTTGTCCGAAAATCATTATCTATAACACGTTTGATATAAACCTCAGTAACCATAATGTTAAAAATCCCGAAATTTTGTGTAACATAATTATCTTTAGTTCTAAAAGTATTCTGTCATAATATCGAGTACTATAATATTTGAAGCTCCTAATTTTACATGACCTAAAGTCATATGTCCTAAGTATTGCGTTAAATAATGCGTATTATTCCGAATGTTCAGTTATAATATTTTTTTTAGTCCCAAAACATTTGCTAATAGTCAGGTGTTAGTGACAGAAACGAATCGCTGCAAAACCGACTCCACGTAGTCTTGTCTGCCCTGCCCCCAGAGTGTAATTTAAAATCGCGAAGGCGCGGAGGGGCAAGGCGGCCCGCGAGCTGAGGAGCAGGTGGTTTTGACACTCGCCGCCGCGGCTGAGGCTGGCCGGCGAGGCCGGCCAGCAAGCCGAAGCCGCGGTGGTGAGCGTGAAATCATCTGCGACGATAAGCTCGCATGGGACCGCCGGAGCCCCGCAGCGTCGGAGCCGTGACAGAAACCATGCCTGCTGCATGTTGCACGCTTGCTTGCATGCTGCTTGCTTGCTTGCATGCTGCGTGCTTGCTTGTATGCTGCATGTTTACCTGCATGCTGAATGCTAGCTTGCATGCTGCAAGCTTGCTTGCATGCTGCATGCTCGCTTGCATGCTGCATGCTGCATGCTGGCTTGCTTGCAAAAACGATAAAATAAAATTCTAAAATCTAAAAAAAACATGTTTTAAGAATATTATTATTTTAAAAAAGTGTTATGTAATTTGAATTTAGGATTTATAACTTTTATCGAAAAAGGCTTTATGTCTTTTGTATATTATTGATTGTAATATTTATGACAAACGGATTTATGACATATTATATTTAGGGATTTCAATTTTATGGCATGTGATATTATGTGATATTAAGTTCGGGTAAGTTATCATTCGGACAAATGATGGTTAGGACAAAAAAAGTTATGGCACTTTAAATTATGGATAAAAAAGTTAGGTGACACAATAGAGAACCTAATGTAACACATGGAGCATGTAAAATAAGTTTTTTGTAACTAAGAATTATTGAAGTTTGAAGCATTGTAGTTTGACTAATTTTGAGAAAACTAAGTTCAATTGTGAGTCTTCACTACGGGGTATAAAGAACATACTCTTAAACTGCTTTCAACTGTTTAGCAATGCAAGCTACAGTTAAAAAAATATACCTAAACATGGCAAGTAGGAGATGACCAGTCTCAAAGGTGTCAGATCAGTTGAAATGTACCAACTGGAGACAATACTGTTGTCTTTGCATTAGAAAAAGTTTATTTTGTACCACTTTCGGTGAGAAAGATCATTAAATATTAACATACTGACGTCAAATTGATTGACGTTATGTTACTTCGATGTCACTTTGCGGACGGCACCGAAGTAGCCAGACCCATCAATACAAATAAAATACAATTGAATTATCTGTTTGTACTGTCAAAATAACAACTTTTTACTAAACGCATAAGAATGTTTACACCAAAAAACATTTTTACTTTCTGTTAGTTTGTTTCAGCTAATCTTCAAAGTCAAAGTGAAACTTTTTTTTCACTTAGTCCATTAGAAGGCACTTTAGACCGATTTTGACAGAACTTGCAATGACAAAAAAACAAATTAATTCGGGGATCGCCAAAAACCAAAATCACCACTGATAGCCGACATTCACGCAAAGTCTCGGGTATAAGCTAGTATAATAATAAAACCTAAAAACTTCGCAATAATGCTAATGCTTTCAAGTTTGTCTATTAACTTCAACGCTTTGCCAAATAGGGCTATTTATATAGGATACTTAGGATATGCAAACCTTAGGCTTCCAAACTTGGTCGTTAAACTCCGGACTACTACAGTAAAGCAAAAAATGCTATCTGGATCGAAATAATTGGTGTGTGTTTGTGACTTTTCTGTTTTATAGAGTTTGCTGAAAACTGAATTTTAATGCCTTTATTTTAAAGTTTTTATTCAAAGCAGCTTTAATAATTAGTTTTTGTGCTAATTTTAGCTATTGAATTCGCTAAATTAGTTTTAAAGAGCAGTTTGGTAAAAAAGATTTACACTTTTTTCCGTAGGATGAAAGTACCTACTGCGTCTTTTTTTTAAAACAGAACGTGTAACTTTTTCTTTGCAAAATCATAATTAGAGATGAGATAATGATTTACCAACAATAACTGTTCCATCCATATTGACCACATAGGTGCTGCACTTTTGTATGAAATAATGGATTCTTTTTTCTTTCTTCAATCATGAACCGAATCTTAGTATAAGTCGGTGTCACGATGTCCCTTTAACAAGCGCTCATGTGCCATGACACACTTAAGAAACCTCCAGGTAGACCCAACTACGCACCCCCTACACCTAATTACTGAAGACTGTACACAGCGAACACATAAAATCCGAAAGTCGATAATGAAAGCGACTTTGTTCCCTTTATTTCTATCTCTTTCGTTTTATTGGACATTAAGGGTCGTACATCGAGTTTGGCCCTTATCTGTCTGCTAGAGATTTATTTAGGAACCACCCCCACCAATTTTACAGGGTTTTTGCGAGAAAAGAAAATTACTGTTGAGAGCGGGATTTTTAAAAGTTAATCTTGCCTGTCTTCCGTCCAAAATAATTTGCTTTGAAGCTAAAGGGATTCTGTGGATGATATTTATTTCTGTTTATTTTTACACTGATTTTGGAAGAAGAATAAGATTAAAGTTTAGAAGCTTATGAAACAATGTTGAAAACACGGATAATTGGAGAAGGAAAACAGGAAAAACGATGTCAACACAATGTAAAACACAGCGAGAAAGAGTGTGACAGAGACGGAGATAGCCTTTTAAAATACCTATTTGTGTTGTTGATCTCAAGGTCAGTTCTTTATTGAAAGTCTAGTCGCAATCTCATCTCAGCGACAATCAATGTAGGAAAGTAAGAGGCATTTTGGGTAGATCGAGACTGAGATTAGATTGCAATCGTTCCTATAAGAAGTTGGACCTATTTGGGAAAATCTACTTTAGATTTGCCCAAATAGGTCCAACTTCTAAAATACAAAGTTGTGGTTTCAAGTTACGAAGAAATTCAATTCAAGTTATGAACTAATCTCTCGTGTAGTGATTTTCCAACAACGTATATCCCCATACAAAGACGTATAAGGCAAGGAATAGATTTAAGCCGAACACATAGAAAGCGTTAGTGTTCAAATGTTCTACATCGCCTTGAGACCACCTACAGGATCGACAGCACCGACAGCTTTTCTGCGAACCCCTTTCTGCCTCAGGCGTTCTAAAGCTTTGTTATAACCCGATTGGATTCCGTCAGAGTAATACCTAAAAGCGCTTATGCTGTTTATTCGTGCGATGTTTCACCGTCATATTAGCCTATAAACGTTCTCTACTGAATTTGGGGCTCCCCTATTAGGAGGTTTACACACGAACAGTGTAGGTGTAGCGGCCGCGCCTTTGTTTGTCATGCCTTCGGCTTGGGATTATTTTACAACAACAAACAAAAGAACATCAATAGCTCCATTGAGGAGCTGTTTAAAATCCTAGCGGACGGACATCATTTAAACTGCACTCTAGCTGCAAAAAATTGCAGTCAGCGCTCAGTTGACATGTTCACAATGCTTTTGAATTGCTTGCTGTATAATACAACCTTTAGCTAGTGTGCAGTTAAAATCTAGTCTATCAAATAAGACCTAAGTGTTTATTAAACTTTATTGAATATCCAATCACTGACATCAGTAGAGGAAAAGATCGAGATGAAACCTGGACTTTTAGTTGTTATGAGTCTAAATTCTCCAATCCGCCTTGAGCAAGGCGGACTAAATGGATCAAAGTACTTTAATAATGGCATATGTCATACTATTAATGGCCAGTTTATTGAGCACGTGTAACAACCATCTAAGAAAGCATACCTATAATTCTATCCTTGTCTAACATAGCAGGTAGACAAAATTTTATGTTCGCAATTCGGCTCTAATATGTAGGACCTACGATCGGGGTAAAAGTTTTTGCTGAATATTTTCGGCCGCCATTTTAGACAGTCTTGATCGATTTTCAAAGACTCTTGGGAAGTCGTCAACTCTTTTTATACATTAAAGAGTTTTAGTCCTGTCTTGGGATAAAAGACAGATGTTGTGCGTCCCGGCGAATATTTTTTGTTAGACCTGAATAAATAATACACAAATTGCGTAGAAATATTCGACAACAAAAACAGTGTACATACATGATCAGAATATTGAAATATAAAGCGGTGTGCAGACAGAGATGGAAGCGGTTATTTATCAGTTTGATATAAGTAGTATTACGTCAAGTATTAAAAATATGACCAACGGTATAGGTCCTGCGGCTGACATGATGATGATGATAGTAGTATTATAGGCCATATCAATATGTCAGATAGTAATTATTCTTCCAATAGAATTTCGGTCCTGAATAACTGAAAATAAAAATTGTATATGATAGCCAGATTTGCGAGAATTCACAAATTCAGGAATATAGGCTATAAAACATCACACTACGACTCACGGTTACGGAGTAGAGACCAAAAACGTAACAAAGAGGATGAAAAAAACTGCGCGGACGATGTCACCACCAGTTCGCTAGTATAAGGCCGCTATCCCACTGGCGTTTTACGTACGTCGGCGTGACGTTAACGTCGCGTCCAGCGGACGTTAATGCTTGTCACGCGACGACGCGACGTCAACGTCGCGTCTGCGTAACGTTGACGCTGCGCAGACGTTCGACAGACGCCGACGCTCGTAAAACGCCAGTGGGATAGCGGCCTAATACGAGTAAACGGGGTATGAAACCTTTAAAAAGAAAGAATATAATATACCATATTTTACAGGCATTGAAAATATAAAAATCTTTGTCACATATCGATTCCAATGAGCAAATAAAGTGAGTTCACGCATTAGGAAAGTACATTTTCTGCAAGATTGGTTTCCAGCAATTGTGAATTAAACTGTACCTAGAAGAAACCTAATGATGGTTCTAGAGAAAATGTAATTTCTGTGAAAATCGCAAAGAAATACTATTAAGAATTTAATCTTTTACTGAAAATTCCAGTCGTAAACTAACTCCTACACACTCAATTCTAATTCGTTGGCTGTTTGCTAATAGAAACTCAACTTATCTACCTTATCTAGACGAACAAAATTGAATGTTTGTATGTCTGTCCTCATTCATTCATCCTCAGAAACCATTTACCCGATTGTGATCAATTTGCGGAAGCAAAGGTTCTTGTCCGAAAAAAAAAACGATAAATCTTTAAACATCGGGCGTGAACTCGCGGTCAGGAGCTAGTATGTGACAAAAGATAATAATAAGACAATTCCCTTTACGAAACAGGGTATTTCCCAATCAATTCTCTGGACTGTAAATCCTATACCAAAACTGTCATATTAACTGTTGTTGCTATGCGGGTACAAAAAAACAAAAGACAATCATTGTTACTTACATAACATTTGACAAATCAATAATAGTAGTCGGGAACAAAAGTCATTTCAGTTTTTTTAATCCTATTTATTAAGCAGAACATCAAAAGAAATCCTTACTAATATTATAAATGCGAAAGTAACTCTGTCTGTCTGTCTGTCTCTCTGTCTGTCTGTCTCTTCTTCACGCCTAAACCACTGAACCGATTTCAATGAAATTTGGTACAGATATAGTCTGGGACCCGAGAAAGGACATAGGATAGTTTTCATCCCGGAAATCCCCCGGGAACGGGAACTATTAATCCACGCGGACGAAGTCGCGGGCAAAAGCTAGTATGAAATGGATGTAAAATTAAGACAAAATAAACTTTTAGCGTTTATCTGAAATACTGAGAAGTGTCTTGTGTGATTTCGTATTTATTTAAATGATACGCAAAATAGAAGAATTGTTATTTATTCATATCTTTACAATTATCATTCATATTTAAAGCCTTAAAATAAATTTATTGCCACAGTGCATGGATATTGTTAGTAAAATTAACGTGTTACTCGACTTTTTCGGTGACTATACACATATTTAAAAATTGTTAAATTTTATAACACACGAAATAACTTTAAAAAAACCCTACATTTCTAGAACCTCCTACAATTTTTTAGACGATTATCGAACACTACGCTATAATTAAAAAAAAAACGAAAAAGAAAAACTGATTAATTTTCCGATTTTCCTAAACTAAGGGCCTGAAACCCGTCAGTTCATGAAAACCCAGAGTCATATTATGGATTAACGAACCACCCGCCGCGTCGGGCGCTTGCTAATGAGCGGTCGACCATTTTCTATTAAGCTGAGGCGGACACTGGCAATTAAGAAGGAAATCGCTTAGATGAGGAACTAGAATGTATCAGTTTACCTTTTAGGGCTTCTAAGTTTTTTTGTTTTTGACAGTAATTGGTGTTGGGAACGGCGAGGTATAAACAAATTGTTAACGTTATTTTATTTTTATAAACGTTGTAATGGTTGAAGGGTATAGGCGGGTGGTTTTGGGTTCAAATCCAGGCAAATACTAATGTCACTTTTTCAATTCATATGGTTCTTTTTAAGTTTATCTTGGACAACAATGACAGGAAACCTGAACTTATAGTTTTTATAAAAAATAAGTATGTCTGAAATCGCCAATCTGTCTTTAGCAAGCATAGTGATGAATGCTTGTGCCTTCTCTATATGAGATAAGGCCTTTACCCTTTAGTGAGACAACAAGACTGGTATTATTATTATTACATTATTAAAAAACCAATATTAAAATATTGCAGTATTTCGTTGCGTTTCATCATTTTCAAAAAAAAATGTGTGTTAAGGTGGGTAGCTTCGCCGGTTTAGGCGTTTTTATGTGAGTTGGCCATAAGTACCTAATAACATAACCGTAATCTACTATATAAATTTTCCATCAAAATTGATTACAGGCTTAAGCAGGCTTTTAAAAACCGAGTATCCAAAGGATTATAAAAAACATACAAAGTTAACGTAGAATTACAAAAATACGAGTACCTAAAAGATTGCAAATAACATTTATCTAATGCTTTTGCTGACAAGCCGAGGGGAAAAATATAAGCGTACACATACATGCAATAAAAATAGGTCAGCGAATAAATTTTGTGACATAAAAAGATTGACAAGGCCGGCCAAAGTTTCGCGGATCCGGCTCTTCCGTACCACAGACTAAGAAACACAGACAACCAAGTTTTAACATCTCGTGAAAAATAGGGAAGGGAAGGGTAGGGGAAGGGTAAGGGAAGGGGAAAGGTAAAAAAATATAGGGTGACTAGTAATTGGGCAGTTGACACCACCATAAATTGACATCTTTCTATGAACTGTCAAAACGCGATAGATTTTGTGTGGCAATAGCACGCTGTGACGTCACTTATCGGCCTACTCAATTGACTAACTATTTATTGATTGTAAAGTGACTAAAAATCAAATTTTACAATAAATTAAAAATTAACCGGTTTTCATGGGTAAAATAAAGTGCTTTTTTAGAGAAGTTGTGACTTGAAATTATTGCTTAGTGGTGTCAATTACCTAATTAGTGACTGATACTTATACACATGATTGTACTCGTGATGCCAAAAAACTTTCCCGAAGAAACGATTCTTTATTAGCGCATGACCTCTATCACCCCAATAGATCATTGGATAATAAAAATAACACACAATCAGCTGTCAATTTAATTTAGGTAAGTACTTATCTCTTTTTACAAACAAAACTAACTACTTTTACGATGCGTTTTTGAAGTGAAAACTTCTTTAGCGGCGTTGTACACTTTTTTTGTAATGGGTAAAAAATATTAAACACACGTGACCTGATCAAAAATTCGTAAGATTTTCAAACAGGTCACGTGTCCTAACGCGAATTGTCATGTTTGTGTACGATAGCGCAATAAATAAATATCGTATTCTACCACATAAATGATAGTACTTTTATACTGATAATTAAAGCAATTCGTGCAAAATTATTCCCTCACCATTCGAAAATATCAAAAATGCACAACGTTATTATTTATGTTTTCACTTCTGCCGGCACTCCCGGAGTGCAACCCGTCGTTTTTTTTTACTATTAACTGTACGGAACGCGTACCCAGTTACCCACGCTTTTGGGGTGATTAAGGTCAAGCGCTTTGCATAATAAAAAAAAAAAATGTTAGTTATCATGAGTACAAGAGTGTTTAAGCATCGGTCACTAATTAACATTAATTACTTATATGTATCTATTATATAAAACTCCAGATTCCTTAAGACGTTTTCTTTCACCGATGTCAGTGATTTTCAAGATAATCTCAGCAAGTACATTATGAAATAGAAGAAATCACATTGTTAATTGGTATTTACCTGTGCTTGGTTGCGAAGTCACAACCTACTACATCAGAGGTGGGATCCTTAACCACTGGGCCATCACGACTCTTACTTATTTCGTAATGATTATTACTCAGCCAATCAAATCAGTCAACCTGGCTATAGGCTTTTAACAAGAAGTACCACACCACCCGTTTTATGACGGTACTAAACCGCAGTGTGCCGCATTGCAAGAAATGAACCTTCTCCATCTCATATTTATAGTAAATATGCGTACACATGTCGTATAAACTTCATTACGATTCCGAACATGTTTCGACATGTCCCTTCTAGCGGTCACAATGAGACAAATCTTCTGATATTTAATATACTTTGTAAATCTTTCGGCTAATGTGCAAAAACGTGGGTCTTCGCGCCAACTTATATGACATAAATTCGGTAAGGACACGTGTACATTTTGTTACGTGCATTAAGGCCTATTCAGACCTAAGCGGTATTCGCTACCGTTCGTAACCCGCGTGGTATGTATCTCTACCCACAGCGGCAGCGAATATCGCTCAGGTCGCTCTAGCCGCGGTACTTGATACTAAATACCTGAGCGAAATCCGCGCGGTATGTACCTCTACCCACAGCGGCAGCGAATATCGCTCAGGTTTGAATAGGCCTTTATGGTATAGTTATGTGAATGGCTCTTTATTGTTCAGCTATACCTAGCCTTTTCTTTTCTATGTTGGTATCGGGTTCCACCAAGAAGTCTGTCAACCAGTCTAACCAAGAGGTATCGTGTTGAACAGTAATTGGGTTGTAGAGGTCAGATAGGCAGTCGTTGTTAGACTGGAAGCCGACCCCGACATAGTTGGGAAAAGACTAAGCAGATGATGATGATGATGTTGGGATCGGCTTCCAGTCTAATAGGATGGAGCGATATACCCGAATACCACTAAATACCCATAGTGCATGAAAAAACTGCTTATCAGAACTTATAGCTTCCTACATCTTGGAAACGAAGTTGTATCTGTAACTTCTAAGCTATGATTATGTAATGGTTGTAGGCCAATGTTGCCTGGCTAAGAGATAATAAATAAGATGGTAGGTATTTATTTGAAAAATCGATACCAATGTAATAAAGCTGAAGAAGTGTTGTTTGCTTGTATGTGTGGTTGTATGAACGCGTTAATCTCTGGAAAATTTCAACTTGTGTATAATAGCCAGATTCGTCAGGAATAGTATACGCTATATAACATTACGCTACGATGGTATGGAAGCGAAGCAGTAACTTAAAAACGTAATTTAACGAGGGTGAAAAAAATCGCGAGAACAAAGTCGCGAGTCGCAAGCAGAAGATAGTAAATATTAACGTAAAGCTTCATCGCTCCGTCTATTAGAACCTCTTCTATGATCAGTTTACCTCTTTCAAATAACCGCCTCCGTTAAATAAAGAAACTGGACTGGTTATTTAAAGCTGGGTACTCACTTAGCAGTGTAGCACGTAACGTATCAGATACGGTATCAATTGAGTACGTAGGCACGAGCCCGCTGCGAGCTGCTCGCGCGTGGAGCGCTATAAGCTCGCAGTGACCCGCCGAGTGGCGGTTTCACTGCGAACACAAAGGGGGCTAGGAAGCTCGTAGATACGCGGAGGACTGTGGACGAGCCGTACCCACTTGCAGGTTGATACCGTATCTGATACGTTGCGTGCTACACTGCTAAGTGAGTACCCAGCTTAAGACATTTATCTGGTAGATTACGCCAGCCCAAATAAACAAGCCCTTTTCCCGAAATAAGTGTTACTTTTCCTTATGAATTTCATTATTCTTTTCAATCTGTCCACAACAGGGTTGTAGATTATAGTTATTTAACTCTTATAGAACGTTTATAAGGGTTATCACACTTAATAAGTCTCATTGTTATATCTATTGTGAGCTGGGATCCGAGGGAGTGACGTAATTCATTCTAATCTTTCTTTTGTGTGGAGGAATCTTTTGTTTGACTTTCTTTATTTCAGTTCTCTTGGCGTAGTGATTAAAAGACAAAAGTAATGTGTATGGAGTGACACAGAAAATTGTTTTTGTTGAACTCTGACGCGTTTTATTTATTTAATCAGTGAGTTAATTAAATGAGAAAGGCTGATTTTGTAAGAAACGAGAATAGTATTGGAAAACTGACTAATTACATACATTCAAATTAATTTTGAAAGTATTTAACTGATAGGATTATCGAATTACTTTTTAATAAAATACATTTTTTCTTTTATTTTTTTCTTAATTCTCTTGTTGACTTTGTGATTAAAGTGCCTACCGTTCATACATGAATTTGTAGGTTCGAAACCGTGCATAACTCAATTCAAATTTTCAATAAGCTGTATACATATTTGGACCGTAATAATAATCGTCGGCCTGTTTCTACGTGCAACTCGTACCTCTAGAATTTTTACAGATCTTACTTAGTACTTCAAAAACAATATTGGAATTGAAAAAGCACCGTGTGGTGTAGGCCTAATTTATATATACCTAAAACAAAGTCGGATTATATTCACCATTTACAACTCCAGAATGGCTGGACCGATTTTAATCATCTATGATTTGTTGGATCTGTCTTATCCGAGAATTATTATTAAAAAAAAGGAATAATTTACGAAAAAGACAATTGGCCATTTATTGATTCTGTGGCGTTACGTAGTTCGCCGGGTCAGTTAGAAATAAACAAGTAAAGTATCGGTGTCAAGGTCAGGTTAACTTATTATTTAATATTTTATTCAGATTATCTTTTTAGAGTTCCGTACACCAAGGCTGCCAACGGGACTGGACTAAGAATGTTTGTCTGCCCATCTGTAATAGGACTATCTTTTGAGCCGTACTGGTATACCTACACTTGAATTTTTCACAGTGTATAAATATGTCTTATACATTTCTTTTAAACCTGGCAGCCTTTTTGCCTACGTTTGTTATGCCTATTTTTTTACGTGATATTAAAGAAAACATAAATTGGTAGTTAATCCACATTTCACAAATATTTGTTCCAGTGGCAAATAGACCAAAATTTGGCAGAATTAAATTAAGTACACTAGACATTATAAGCGTCGTATTGAATTATTAAATTGTTTATTAATTTCATATTTATCTTAACGCAATTATTACTTACCTTGAGAAAACCACAAAACAATCCAACACTCCCACACATATAACAACACAAATAAATATCGTGAGCATAAAAAAATAAAGCAATTAGGTACAATCACGAACAGTACAGAATAATTACCTGAAATAACAGTGTTTTGCGTCGCCGACGGCGCATTCGTCACGGAAAGCAGGAAGAAAGCGATCAGTGTCCTCTGTACGCACACTTCACTGTACATTTTGTTATATTTTCTAGCTAATAATAACACTAACATTAATGATAATTTACATTCGGACTATGGCTAGTAATTTTATGCTAATATACTATCAATTCGTTCAGTTGCGTTCGGCGGCGCCGTGATCTGAAACAAGATAGATATTAGGGTTATTACTGTTTTAATTTGCTATTTATAAACATAGGTTTAGGTAATTAATTATTATTATATAATTAACCTATAGACATAAATAATAATTAAATTACAAAGAATGTAGGTTCAATTTATACAAAAATTGTCATACAATGTGGCAATGCTGCCTGCCTTTTGGGCGCTTACTCCATTGACAGCGGAGAGTTTTTTGATGCTCTTTAAGCTTCTTCTTTTGTTATTTTTTTTTATTGTACATGCTTTATAATTGAGTTTAGTTTTTCAAGGTTTCAGTAGTCGAAGTTTATCTTGGAAATCACTGACATTGGTAAGCATGTCAGACGCCCGTGAGGCGGTTTAGAAACTGTGACACTGGGGTGTGTGGGGTCGTTAAGACCTTACGTGTGGGCTACACGATAAAGATTAAGAAGAACGAACTTTAATTCAGAAAAAATATGGCTTTATATATCATTGTCTCTGTCAATTACAACGGTGTGAAAATCTCAGTTGTTCTTAATTAAATACAGTACATAATACGCTAATCTCCGGAACTAGATACTCGTTCCATTCTGAAAATACTTAAGTAATACGGACTTACGCTAATAGAAAGCTACGTTATCCTAACGTGGCTTCCCTGTTAGCATAGGATTGTTCCCGTAGCACTCAAGGAACGGAGTGCTAAACCCTTTATAAAAAAATTTAGATCCGCAAGAAAATTTACACTGGCAATGTCGCTAGCAAAGGCTAGTAATATTAATAAAAGCGAAAGTTTGTGAGGATGGATAGATGGAGGAATGAATGAATGGATGGATGTTTGTTACTCTATCACACTTAAACGGCTAAACGGATCTATATGAAAATTGGCACTAAGATCAGATTGTATTGTTGAATAACACATATAATACTTTTTATCTCGAAAAAAATCACTGTTCCCGAGGGATAATATTATTATATCAGATTTGACGCGGAGGAAGTCGTGGGTAATATTATTATTTCCTTTAATTAAGGTATAATTATATAACATTTATTACTTCCAGCAAGTCAAAAAACCCGTATAACAACCTAAACTCTTAATTACTCCTACCGTTTACGTGGAATAATTCTAAACGACGATATCATCACAAATAATTAATAACGTATGTTTTAATGTTCACAGAATAACGCTAGATGGCGTGTCTGTCACTTAGGGCATAATCTACCTTCAGTACAGACAGATTGGGTGCCTTCGTGCCCCTTGACACACGATTAATTATTTGTACGTGTGTTTTTGGTTGGTACATTTTGTATGAGGCGTGAAACTTGATATTCAGGCGTCCCTTGTTAGGCTTGGAATCAAGACTTTGAAGGGAATGGGGTGATTCACGGAACCCTTGATGAATTATTGTGTTGGTTATATGAGTATCGGTGTATAAGATTTAGCTAGGGTTTCTTTAGAGATTGATAAGCCCTTTTTTGTATTTTAATATCCCTTTTTTTTCTGAAGGGTAAGCTCTTGATTCTAGTCTAGGTCAGAGGTGACATTGACAAAGTCGACGATGGAGTGAGCTTACCCAGAAGAAGCCTGTTCACTCTATCTTTGAAGAAATTAGGGTTCAATGTGTTCGGAAATAACTATTAATAATTTTATACTCTTATTGTGCGGCTTATTCTAATGAGCCTCCAATTTAAGTAAATTCAGCTTTATTTTTAAATTTAGTTTTGAACAATGTTTAAACAGGCTTGTGCGTCCGAAAAATTCGATTCTACATTATACGTATAGTACTTGAATCAAAAGCGATCTACTAATAAAAGAATTTCACAAAAGAAAACACCTCTTTTATAAGACCATAAACTGCGAGGAAAAACGATAAATATCACTATGTGATTATTAAGTTTTTAGAAGATCAACTAAATATTCCCGTTGTTTGAAACAACACATCTTGACTGTTAGTATTGTAAAGAAAAAGGCTCATTATGTGAACTGCCTAAGATACACAATGCTTTATTTATGACGGCCGATAAGGTATCTGGAAACCCGACTCTCTGACAACTAGGCTTACCTTAAAATATCGAGTTTAGCCAGTTAGGTCGCAGAGGTTTCATTAATCCTAGCCTATATATTATTACCTAAT
Source organism: Caradrina clavipalpis (assembly GCA_932526535.1). NCBI lineage: Eukaryota > Metazoa > Arthropoda > Insecta > Lepidoptera > Noctuidae > Caradrina > Caradrina clavipalpis. The sequence goes on along the minus strand of OW052095.1, from coordinate 14,369,743 downwards.
CCTACCTATCCTTTATTAAACGTGAAAGTACGCGTGTATGTGTTAATTTTGATGTATGTTTGTTGAATAATAAAGCCTTAACGACAGAAACAGAATAGATTTAAATTAAACTTGGTACACGTGTAGATTTTTGGAGGTCAATTTTAGTAATTACGTATGCTCAAAATCCAGTCACAACCTCATGTCAACTAAGTTCAAAATTGCATGTAGATTGAAGGCATTTTTGATAGATTGAGACTTAGATTAGAATGTGTAGTGAAGTTACTGGAATTGCCCCAAGATTAAACATTCCTATATATTTAGGATACTTTTAACCTTGGCAGTATTCATTATCTTGGTTTTCTTTTTCAAAACAATTTTATTTTTCGACCTCCACGTGGGCATAGCCGCAGGCAAATTCTAGAAAACTGTATGCTTTGAAACGAATTAGTTTAGTCCATTAGAAGTTAACAAGACTTACTGTCTGATTTGTTATTATTTTTTTAAACTTCATCCTACACTAGGAATTTCCCTGCCGGGGCTGCGGGTTATTCGAAGGAGATACCGCGCCCCCGGAACGCAAAGGGCACATGAAGGAACATAGACGGGTTTTAGTCAGTAAAAGTCTGACACTAGGGCGGGGGAAGTTATTTGATGATTTCCGGTCTTTAAAAAAAAAAAAAAACACTAGGAATTTCTTTTGTATCGTGGTTGCGTTAACAAACATTATAAATAAACAACCAGACCCGAAACAACTATCCGTAGGCCGTAATATTTTGTTCGTGCAGGAATCAAACTGATGAGATCAATATTTGGCGTGTCATCAGTATTTGACATCAAAGAAATCTCTCCTTTTAATAATCACCCCGTCTCTGCCAGCTATATTTGTAATTTCATTCAATTTCATCAACGAAAAGCAATATAATTTCGAACTTTACGTCCCAGATTTATTACAACCCAATCATACTTGCAACCTTGTTACTAACTTGCAAGCATGATCATAAGTTCTAAGCTAGCTCTAAATTATTCGCAGACGTATTACAGAAATCCCTTGAATAGTTCTCGCGTGTTTCTCGAACGTTACGTATAGTAATAAAACTAGTTCGAGTTACTTGGTGAAGCTTTTAGGACCGCATCAAAAACATTAGAGTTAAATGAAATTGGATATTTCTGTGAATAGACCGTTGAAGGTTTTGTACTAGGTTAAAATTAGTTAGAATAGGTATTGAAATTAGAATGTGACTATGTTTTGTATATATTAGTCTGTACATATTTATAACTATATAAACCCACACACAATCCTACCCTTCAAACCTGTCCTTATTTTATACAAATAAATAAAATTGAAGTGTCTATTTGTAATCTCAGAAGAATAGCTTTTACAAAATACATATGAATGTTTACAAAGTTACATGAAAAAAACTTTTTTTTTGTCAGAGATTAAACATTGTTCTTTTGATTAAGGCTGATCTCCGAACCTGATTTTGATTTTAACTTTTATTAAAAAAGAAGAACTTTTTTATTCCATTATAATAAAATATGATCGTGTTTAGTATAACGTAATTTAATAGCGTACTTACCTAAGTAAATAAATACAGTAGCAAAAATAAGCATTTCCTAAGCCATTTGCATAATAATTACGTAACAAAATTAATGGTGAAAGAAAAAAACGAATGAAATATGGAATCTGAAGTTTTTGATAAGACAAGGAACAAATAAATGGTTGCGATTAGCTTCAAGGGCGTCGTACTGTATAAGAATGGTAAAAAACGTAAAAGGTAGGTAGGTATTCAATAAACGTCAGATAGAATTATATATCTACGGAACCAGGTAACGTTAATCAACTGCAGTGAATGAGAATTACTTTTTTTTTAAGGATGAGAAGTTATTAAATGTCTTTCTTTCGCTCTGAGCGTAGCAGAAGGGAGTGTCCGACTCGTACTGACTAAACCCATCCGTGTTCCTTCTAATGCCGTTTATGTTCCATAGCTTTTTTTTTTTTTAAAGACGGGAAATCATCAAATGACTTCCCCCGCCCTGGGCGGGGCGGGAGGGAGTGTCAGACTTTTACTGACTAAAACCCATCTATGTTCCTTTCATATGCCCTTTGCGTTCCGGGGGCGCGGTATCTCTTTCGAACAACCCGCAGCCCCGGCAGGCATCGGCCCTCAGTGGCCCCATCCAAGTTTGCTGACATCTCTTTGAGGCGCGCGTGGAACACGAACGCGCCGTCGCCACGGTTTGTCGTTATTCAGTGAACGTACGGACGGTGAGCTACCCATTGCTCACCGCGCACAGACCCGCGTCTACGGTGGCCGGGAGTCGTCTCGTGGCTCCCGACGCCCGGAGCTTCTACCGCGGCGGCCGCTGGGACGGGGGATTCTCCTCTCCATGTTCCATAGCTGCGGTGACTCTTTCCACAACTCTGGCAGGATACTTAGACTTGATACCACTAACTAACAATTCCAATACATAACTTCTCAAAAAAAAAATATACTTCAGTCACCTTAGTTCAGTAAATCCGAAAAATCAATTTACTGTGAAAATAGTTTTTATTTGTAGAATCGAAATCAATAAATAGTTTGTCAATTGAATTGGCGAAAAAATGGCGTCATAATCAAGGTATTATTTTACAAAATCTATCGGAGAATCGCATTTTGACAGCTCTTAAAAAGTACGTCAATGGATTGGTGGTGTTAAGTACCCAATTACTAGTAACAGTGACCCTTTTTTTTATTCTAGATGGGTAAATTCTTGACTTTAGTCTTAATCAAAGGTGAAATAGACAAAGTCTACGATGGAGTGAGCTTACCCAAAAGAAGCCTTTTTACTCTAACTTTGAAGAGATTAGAGTTGAATGCGTTCCGGCCCTAGATGTATATTCTTCTTTTTTTAATATTTTTCTATGAAAAACAAGCCTGCGGTCTACTGATGTTAATTGGTCACCGCTGCCTATGAACATCTACAATACCAGAGGCCTTGCAAATGCGACGCCATCCCAGAGACAAAGTTGAAATGCCTTATGTACCTGTAATTACACTGGAACACAGCAACGCTGCCTTGCGGCAGAAATAGGTATGGTGGTAGTACTTCCCCTGACGAGCAATGGAGCTTGGAGTTCTACTAATACTTGTAAAGCTAAACTACCTACATAGAATAATTATGTTACTATGTTACATGTTACATTAATTATGATAACATAATCATTAAACATAATTAATTACATATAATTATTATACCTGACTAGCGCAAATAAATACCTTGTTACGACAAGGTAAGGTACATAGAAAGGTTTCATGAAATATTCAATTTCATAAGGTCAAAAGATTTCGTTGTCTTGGTCGATTGTTGACCTTTGAATTTGACGAGGGGATATTATCGGGATGAAAACTAATACCTTTGGCAATTTTGTAGTACCTTGTCAATTATATAAGAAACATGACAAGGAAAGATAGGTAATAAAATACTTAACAACCCAATAAAGTATCATTTTGTGACTTTTTCATTGGTGCAAAAAAACATGATTCAGTTAGAACTAGTGTGTTTTTATTGGAACAGTTATTTTTGAAACTGTGTTAAACACCACTGCCCCTTGGTCTCGTGGTCGCAAGCGCTGTCGCAAGTGACTGGCGAGTGTGGGGTCCCGGGTTCGATTCCCAGGTCGGGCAAAAAGTGTTAGTGGGTTTTTCCATTCGGAATTTCTCAGTAACAGTCCGGAGTTTGGAAGTTGGTGGTGTGACACCCCCGTGCCTCGGAAAAGCACGTAAAGCCGTTGGTCCCGGCTGTCATTCTTAGATCTTTGACAGTCGTTACGGATAGTCAGAAGCCAAGAAGTCTGACAACCAGTCTAACCAAGAGGTATCGTGTTGCCCAGTTACTGGGTTGTGGAGGTCAGATAGGCAGTCGCTCCATGTAAAACAGTGGTATTCAGCTGCATCCGATTTGACTGGAAGCCGACCCCAACATAGTTGGGAAAAGGTTAAGAAGATGACGAAAATGATGTTAAACACCAATAAGAGTCAAATATAAACGAGGGAGATAATATATTTATAGGGATCATAATTATTAAATGGTAAATGGATGAATAAGGGCCTTTTCACGTTCGTGTGATACTCAGGGTAGAAAATATCGGGAGATTTCATAGAAATGGTTAAACGTACCATGTGTGTTCCCCGAAGGGTTAGGTAAAGGTATACCAATGTACACCCACATTTTGCCGGTATGTTTTGGTCCCAAGCGATAGGGGGCAAGCCATTGAGCGGGCACAAATCCTAACGCCGAGCTACTACTGAGAATTTCATAGAAATGCCCAATAACAACCCATTTCATAGAAATGGTTCTCTGTGCCAATTTCGCCTGAATACGGCATACCGTATTCAGGCGAAATTGGCACAGAGAACGTGAAAGAAAGTGTGTTCTGTCTCTTCTATGGAAGAGACAGAAATTCTTCCCCACTTTAATAAAAAACAGATTCGTACATTTTGACTGCTATTGCACTTTTTCATTTTATAACTTTTTTGTTGTATATTAAACGTATCGTCTAAAATCACGTAGTGAATCCATGGCAAAAGTTAAGTATAGATGTCCCTTATACTGTGTATCTCAAATAACTTGTTCCACTGTACCTACCCGAAACTGTAGCTGCAGTTAGTACAGGAACTACACGTTTATAGATTAATCAAACTCTGTAACCAATACTATTAAGTTACATACGAGACATAAATTATTTTACTACTGATACTCTGCTATCGGAATCTCAGCCTTAGGTACAACGAACTTACACAATATAGTTAATGTGGTAAAGTTTTGAGTTCGAATATTGACTCATTAAACTGTTGAGACCGCCCTAAGGGCCAATTTCGAACGATAGCACTATTTCAAGTGTAAAGGCGGTGTTCCACTGTTATCCACGGCTAAGCCACGCCAGTTTTAGCAAATAATTTGCTATTTAAATTAGAACTTTGAAACTTGTGTGTTATAATAAGTTTTATAATGACATGATGGTAAAAAGGTGACGGTTTGCGGGCGATGCGCTGACAGCTAATGGTTAGATTTTTCGAGGTGATTCAGGCCGGGCCGTGCTGTTTTATGGTTATACTGTTATAATAAGCCATGCACATTAGCGTCTCTTTTTCTTTACTGCGATCATAGCATGACTCACGTCGCGGTGAGCTCGTTACTTTCATGACTTACATGATTATTAATCTTTTAAAATTTTATATATACGTATACCTGCACTGTTTTCACATAGAAGCAACAAGACTATAGTTACCAGAATTTTGCAAAAATCTAATTGAAAACAATATGTATGGAGATTTTCGCTCGTGCTTTTTTACAGGCCTACCTACGTTTTGGAACGAACAACTAGCTTCAACTTTTTGATTAACTAACTGATGGACGCCTTCACAATTTCAAAGTAAATGGAAATAAATACTTTGACTTTAACAAAGAAACGAATCGCGAAGTTAGCGTGGCGTGTCTCTCCGCACATTCTAGTGGAATTCTACCCTTATAATAGGTACTTATTTAATAGTCAAAATGTCAATTGGAGTCCCGTAACTCGATCGAATAGTAAGGTTTAAGCAGATGCTTCTTGACTTTCTCGAAGTTTCTAGAATGTTATTTACTTTGTACTGCCTTTAAATTGGTTCAATCAACTTCAGGTAAATAGAAGTTCAATAACTTTAGTTCAGATTGATAATAGAATTGAATGTAGGCTGTTGTGATTTCGGTGTTCAGAGAAACTTGTCTTTTCTTAAGTTCTAGGATCACTGAACTGTGAAAGAATAGCTCAAACTATAAATTGTTCAATCCCTTTTTAGGCCACGTACCCAAATGGTGCCAAACGCGACCCTGTTACTACGGGAAATAGTCCGCTATTGGTCTGTCTGTTCTTCTTAGCGTTTCGATGACAAACTATATTATTGGTATATTATATTGTTGCGGCCCAGAATTTGGCCACTTTGACTGCGTTGTCGGTGTCGGTTTCACAGGGCTGTAACTTTTAAACTGTTATAAATAGACACATGAAATTTTCATAGAGTGTTTATTACGAGTGCTCGTTAGTCTAGTGGTCCTAAGCGCGACTGCTTCACTAGAGTCTTGAGTTCAATTCCCAGGTCGAGCAAAGTGAAATTCTCAGTAACAGCTCGGGGTTAGGATTTGTGCCCGGTTAATGGCAATAAGCTCGCTCCCTATTGCTGTGGGTGTACACTGGTACAACTCTGCCTAACCATTCGAGCAATACAACCGTGATGGTATGTTATGTTTATTACTATGGCCGTTGTAACATTAGTTATATAGTATGAATAAAAAATAATGTATAAATTAAAAGGGTAAAAAAGAAACGTGTTTATCAATATGTAGTGTTAAATATTGTATGGTGGTACGGAACCCTTCGTCTAGTCCGCCTTACACTAGGCCGGTTTTTAAAACCACAAAAAAAAAAAAATTCGAATTCCTAGAATCTCTTGAAACATCGTTCCTAATAAAAACTAAGATCGTAAATAGGCAAATTCATGCTTACTCAAGTTAGTAACTGGTAGCGTTGATTATGATAATTTTATTTTATTAGTTTTGATCATTGTAATTGAATTATTTATGTAGATGTTTTATAAGTTTAAGTGTGTCCAAACAGAACAGCCTTATATTTTTTTTACCTGAAAACGATCTGGTTACGGAAATATTGAAGGCTTTAACAGCAAATAATATAAGTTAAAAGGAAAATGTATTGTTTTTGTGAGAACAAAAACAAAAAATAGCTAGTTTCCAGGTCAATTAACATCAAAGTTGGAGTCACTGTAGCGGCATTCAATACAAATGATATGTCATACACAATGTGTACGTAAGAAGCGAACTACGACAACATAATGTAACTTTAGCTTTATGATAATATTGCTCTGCCTCGATAGCTTAGGGGTCCAAAGTGTTATTGGGTTTTTTATGAAATTCTCAATGGCAGCTCGTAGTTAGGATTTGTGATTTGTGCCCGGTTAATGGAAATAGGCTCACCCCCTATTACATGAGACCTAAACGTACCGGCGAACTGTGGGTGTTCATTAGTAAACCTCTGCCTAACTTTTCGGGGAATACAGGCGTGTTGGTATGCGATAATATTGTTTGTCAAAATGTATTTTTCGAACAAATAGCAGAACGTATTTTTTTATGTCATTGCACCATAAATCTGAATAACAGCATAATTATCTTTTGTATCAAACTAGTTTCTGCCTGTAACTTCATCTGCGTCAAAGTTAATGGATTATCCCACGGGAACCGTATATTTTAAGGGTGAAAAAATAGCCTATGTTCTATTTTAGACTAGAATCTATCTATGTGCAAAATATTATTTAGATCCGTTCAGCTATTCTGGCGTGATTAATTAATAAACATTGCAAACTTTGGCATTTACAATAGTAAAAACATCTAAGAGATGATTATTCAAATGAATAATGAGTTTACATAAAATAGGATCCTTAACAGGCGTCCATAAAAAGGAATTTAAGCCAAAAAATACTTAACAATATCGCACAAAATTATAGCACGTTTACCAAAGTACTAATTCTTTAATGAGCCAATCTTCAAGACAATATTGCCAAGACTGTTGTCGCCAATCGCCAAATATTGTTTTCCCGTTCACTCGGTACAATTACATAAGATCTAAAATGACTATTTTCAGTATCAACGTACCTTATCTGGAATTTCTAAAGGCACAGAATGACAGTGAACGAGATAACAGAAATGAACGTTTATTGGACAGTTGGTGAGAGGCGAGGTACTGGAATAGCCGTTTATAGCCGCAATACCAAAGTTTCTACTTGTTCCTTAAAATAGAAAACTAGTATTGTATGCTTCCCCGAATATTATGGGATAAAATTATAGTGGGTTGTAGTGTTATAACTTGACATTTTACGATGTCACATTAACGACCCGTGCTTCGCACTCTAGGTTCAAGATTTCTATGCTATCCTTACTAATATTATACTTTATACTAATATTATAAATGCGAAAGTAACTCTGTCTGTCTGTCTGTCTGTCTGTCTCTTCTTCACGCCTAAACCACTGAACCGATTTCAATGAAATTTGTTACAGATATAGTCTGGGACCCGAGAAAGGACATAGGATAGTTTTCATCCCGGAAATCTCCCGGGAACGGGAACTATTAATCCACGCGGACGAAGTCGCGGGCAAAAGCTAGTATTTAAGAAAAATAAATTCCCCGCCCCGACTGCCCCAGCTCCCCGTTGGTCGCGACTGATGAGCCTGGCGTCCTGGGTTCGATTTTCAGGTCGGGCAAAAAGCGTTATTGGGTTTTTCCTAAAGGAAGATCTCAGCAGCAGCTCGGAGTTAAGAATTGTGCCCGGTTAATGGCAACAGGCTCGCCCCTTATTAAATGGGATCTAAACATACCGGCGAACTGAGAATGTACATTGGTACACCTCTGCCTAACCCTTCGGGGAATACAGGCGTGATTGTATGTATGTATACTCTATCAGCTTCATCCACATTCATACCTACATCAGTCGAACACGTGCCCGGCGAGTAACGCACCTGACCTTTTTGAAGGGCACTGTCCTAATTATGTATAATTATATCGTGAAATATTACGAAGCGTGGACTGGGTTATCTAATGTTTGGATTACACTAATAATATTGTTTTATTATAATTTTTCTATGACTAATAACATGATACAAAATGTTTTTTATAGCGTTAAAAACAAAAACAGTTTTGTAATAACAGCTTGAGTCGATCAGAGGTGGTATTTTCCGTAAATTTAACAACGGTCGCATTCTATTCTCAGTCTTAATTTGACAAATTACCTTTAATTTATGTACATTTTTGACAAATTTGGGAGTCTGAATTTGTGCCCATGTATGGCGCCATACATGAGACTAAAACATATTTGGCGTAAGGAGTTTATGATACGATTTAATTACCCCTCCCAAAAGTATTATGATGTGGTGACAAAATACACTTTTTTTCGTTCACAAACAATTGAAACATAGCTTTGTGTACTGTTTTAAAATTGCAGCTCACATTGCATTTTCGATCTTAGTATAATATTAAGACGGCAGAAATGGCATTTTGTATTGTCGATTACGAAGATATCATAAGAATTCTAGAATGTGCCGATTGTGTTTTGTTTTTCATGGTTAAATCGATACCATAACAATAATGACAAAACATTTTCAAAGACCATTTCGGATGTCCCGAGTTCAGTGTCTTAGGTCACGCGAGGTCATGGTTTGGTCACTGAAGAAAGGTCTTAAATAGAGCTGTTGCACTTTATTTTCAGAGCCACTTTAAACTTTGATAAAAGCTTTTATAGAACTTATATAGAACCGTTTCGTAAACTTTATTTGGGACATTTTATTTTTGAAACTTTTTATAACCATCTCCTGTTTCGTCGGTTTAGACAACCGAGTCCGGAAAAACTACCAATAAGTCATACATCTTGCATTTATGTGTATACTCATGTTTAAGCAAAATAAATATCTAGTATGCAAACATTTATTTCGTGTGGAAATCAAACCCGCAGCACGCAGTGCAGTTGCCAATCGCTCAGCCACTGCGTCTACACTGGCATAGAGCTTCACTCCTGTCTGTCCTGGCTCCACAATTCAAGATATTCTCATCTCTTTGAAGTTAAAGTCGGCGCTAGCTAGCTGTCAAGTTATTTATAGACTTCTGATATATTTATAACATAACATATTCCTGGAAAGGTTAGGCAGAGGTGTACATTAGTAATGTACACCCACATTTCACCGGTATGTTTAGGTCCCATCTAATAGGGGGCAAGCTTATTGTCATTAACCGGGCACAAATCCTCACTCCGAGCTGCTACTGAGAATTTTATAGAAAAACCCAATAACACTTTTTGTTTAAACTTCATGCAACAAAACTTACAAAGGCGGACTTAATGCCTTAGGCATTCTCTAGCAGTCAACCAAAGGTGGTGAAGAGATATACAGGCAGGATATTTCTTTTGATTTAAAAATATATTTAAGAAAATTTTGTCTGTTACGCAATTTCACTGTCGTCATACGAATGACGTGCGCCAATATGGAGTAATTCCGGGTGTCTCTTAGTTGAACGAGGGTTTGAAGACTGTTGAATTATGCATATGAAAATATTCATAGTACGTACAGTTGAACTAGCTATTTGGTATTCAGGCAGACAATTTGCAACTGTTTTTAAGTAAGCAATTCTTGCCTTCAGAAATGATTGCAAACTTAACTAAGTTTCAATCAGTCCAAAAAGGCCTCTAATTTACTCAACATTTTTTACATTGATTATTGCTGAGACGATAATTATTATTGCGATCAGGTTCTGGACGTTTTTAATTAAGTAGTAAATTTTACCCACACAATTTAAAATTACGTTGGCATTGTAGCGAAAAGTTGAATATTTATGTCTTCAAACAAACATTTAAAAAAAAATCCTACTACTATTTAATTATAAAAGCGGATTTGACGCTTAAACGGAATAAATTGAAATAGAGATATTGATTTTTGAATCCCGTTTTTGTGTTTTCATGGGACAATTAAGAACTTCTTGGTTTCATTCTGACGTTTACGCAAACAAAATCTAAAAGTAGTAAATAAAAAAATAGCATATTCAACTATAGCTGCCGCTATATTTTAGCCACCAATCAAGCTAAGGAAGTAGTTAGTCAGCTCACGGAAGCAGTCCTTCTTGGTGATAAGCTGGGAATCTGTCTTTGTATACCTCAATATGCGAAATAAATGCAGGTATACGAATTGTAAGCGTCTCCGTACACGACCGAGAATCGGACAAATTATCGGGCCGATTTTTGACAGTTTCTTCTCGCCGAGGAAGAAATCTGTCAAAAATCGGACTGATAATCGGGCCGATTATCGGTCGTGGGGGCAGACCCTTAAAGCGTCTCCGCACACAATTAATTATTTGACCGATTATCGGACCGTTTGTTGACAGATTTCTTTTTTGGCGAAAATAACTCTGTCAGAAATCGGTCCGATAATTGGTCAAAAAATCGGAGAATCTAAAAATACACATTACATAGACGTTAACCACGCATACTGCCCATCAAACTAAATAACATTGAGCAAAAATGTTTACTGTGAAAAACAACTTTCATTTTGGGTGTGAAAAATCACTGTTAATAGTGGCGCGCAATTTACCTAACTCACGCAAAACATAGTGATTACGACTGTATCTAATTTTACACGGATCGTGGGGATATTTAAAATTTTGTTTTAACATTTCTGAACTTGTTTTCGTAAAAAAATATGGAAATTTGACCTTTAACACTTCCTGAACTAGAAGGTTCTCAGACCTAGAACAAAAAAATGTTTGCAATGATTGAAAGAACATGTAACTTATGGCTTAGTTAAGTGCCTTTTTATAAGCGTTACACTACCTAGCAAACCTTTAATCATTCTATCTCCCATGCATAAATAATAATTAATGTTAAGCGCAAAACTCGAGAACGGCTGAATCGATTTTGCTTATTCTTTTTGTTTATTTGTTGTGTATGTAATTTTCTGGATAAGATTTTTATCACAGTTTTTTTTGGAAAATCTACCGAAAATCTTTAAATATTTGCACCCATGCAAAGCCAATGCTATTCGCTAGTAAAAAATACTTTTTCTCAGATCAATTAAAACTTCAAGCATTAATGAACCGTTAGTAACACAAGCATTTATTCAAAGAGAGATTAACCTTTGCGACCATTAAAGGCTAAAGTTTCATCTAGAACATTATCAAGTCGATGCAACACTCTCAACATAATCCCTTTGCAGCCTCTCACAGCGACGGGTGTGCATGTCGGTAACTTAAGTCGACTATGAATATGGCACTCTTTGAGTACATTGTAAAGGAATTTTGCGTGACTATAGATACGTATACATGCTTACACTCGCGTGTATCGTAAAAATGTAAGAACATTGGTTCGCAAACGAGCTGACAATGTGTCGTTGCTTATTATTATCCTTGTATACTTGAAATTGAGTGTATGCTGAGCTTTAAGTGGCGCCTATATAATGTACCTACTGTTTGAGCCACGAATATGGAACACGGAATATACAAAGTTACAATTTTCGTCTTTGTATTTGAACAGTAATTGAAAGACAGAGATTTATGTTGCTCGTGGTGAGTTTTTGTACTGATAAATAGAATTTGTGTAAGATTTGTACCAATCACTTAATTTAGAATCAGTTGCTATCACGAGATGAAATTAGATTTGTACATTTTTTTTAAGATGGAAAATCATTCGATAACTTCCCCCGCCCTGGGCGGGGCGGGAGGGAGTGTTAGACTTTTACTGACTGAAACCCACCTATGTTCTTTTATGTGCCCTTTGCGTTCCGGGGGCGCGGTATCTCTTTCGAACAACCCACAGCCACGGCAGAATGATTTGTATAGTATTTAACTTCGTGTTTACAATAATAAACTCCCAGTAAAATTCATTTTAATGCTAGTGGGCATTACATGTTGTAATAAATACGGTTTACAAGAAGGCGACGCGATGGTCTTGATAATAAAGTGTCTTGATAGGATTACAAAATAGATAAGAAAATTTAAAAGAAAGACGGAAAATAAATTGTCTGCGCAACTACTTTGGCTTTGGGGATCCAAACTGCAAACGAAATACCAAAACAATACGATATTCTTAAATAAACCCAACCAATGATTCAAAAATCTCAACGCAGAATAAAATTAGAATCGGTATTAAGATATTTTCTGTGTTCCCTCCCCCGAGGTACCTTGTATAAATCATTCTTATCTAAACGCTACACCGAATGATACATTAAATACCAATACCAAAGCCAAAAGATTACGGGCAAAACGACTTGCGACATGCCAAGTCTTAAACGAGCTCTCCTCATAGATTTGGGTTAACGATGAAATGATTTTACGAATCGCTTCCTACTACAATAATCGAATATTTCCCCGGAATAGGCAATTAGATCCTCGTCTCCATTCCATTGCGGGGATTATGTTGTATGAAATTTGAATAATTTTACATTGTGATTTGACATTTTGATGAAATAAACAGCAGTTCCGCACTCGGGCAATATGGTGAAATATTTCGTTTCTGTGGATTCAGCTGATAGCGGAGGAGCTCGTGGCTAAATCATTACAGCCGCATAGACCGATCTTCCGGGTTAAGCCACGCTTGCCGAGGTTGGTCTGTGGATGGGTGACCATTTACCATAGCGAGTTTCCTCCGTGCTTCGGAAAGCACGTAAAGCCGTTGGTCCCGGCTGTCATTTGTAGATCTTTGACAGTCGTTACTGTTAGTCAGAAGAGTCAGAAGCCAGATAGTCTGAAAACCAGTCTTACCAAGAGTATCGTATTACCCATTACTGGGTTGTGGAGGTCTGATAGGCAGTCGCTCCATGTAAAATACTAATATTCAGCTGCATCCGGTTCGACTGGAAGCCGACCCCAACATAGTTGGGAAAAGGCTAGCAGATGATGATGGATTCAGCTGATAGAAAGTTTTACGTTAATACAAATACTGGATCTAATTGTGTCGATCGCTATCACACTGATTCGTTCCTGAAATCAGAAAGCCTTCAAACTGTATTGTGTGGCAAAGTCCTTTCTGTAGTCAGGGAGCCGACTTTAGTAACCATGAATAATGTAATATAATCTCAATCTATTTTTAGCTACATTTTTTGCATTGAGTGCCATTGATATGAGATTGTGTTTTGTGGTGAAAGGCAGCGCCTCTATTTGCTATTTATTTGCCCATTGAATATGATACTAATTTCTTCCACCTAAAACTCAAGCATATCATAAACATCCAATGACACTCGGCAGTGGTGTAGCTCTCAATCAGTAAAAGAATTTGTATAATTTTATCAATACTTCCAGAGATCTTACAAACAAAAAAAAAATACATAATAGAAATACCTACATACAAAGATATACCCAAATTGTTTCCTAATTGTCAAAACACAACATAGATTCGTGAATTGGAAATCATTGGTACTTAATATTATTTTGAGGATAAAAAAAATATAACACAACAATTTTAGGTAAAATTATTATTTGAAGGTAAACTCTCCGTGCAATGTTACAAGTGTTGCAACTGAACTAAGCTGAAAGGCTTAGTGGTAGTGTGATGCGTGGCGTGTGGTACAAATACGATTGTGGACTTTGCCCTTAAAGTTCCACAGAAACTAGCTAACGTGAGTATAACACCCAACGTTTTGGTCATAATAGTTTAAGCATTCAAATTGGAATATTACAGTCATCTCGTTGGCGTAAACTGTGTCCTAGTTTTGCGCCCAAAATGCTTTAAATAGACACGTAGGAAGATATTACGTGATATGAGATTTTCCAACTATTTAAAAAATAATCCAATTTTGGTAATTTCGATTTACGAATATTTTTTTCGTTACCAACAAAGTTTGTCTATTTGTTTTTGTCATTAGATACATCTGCAGACCCAAAATAAAACATGAAGTAATATCATTCACATGCATCGTTATAAATTGATATTAATTGTTGGATGTTGTCATCAAGAATAGCTTTTATTAAAATTGTTGTTGTAGCAAGATATCTGAGATATTGAAGGCTACGCGTCAGCAAAAAATTGCGATCATGAATTCCGAACGTAAATTTTATCAATGCTATAATAAAAGTAGAAAAGAAATTAATCTTCTATAGGCTTAAAACTAATAATAATATAAGCATTGATCTTAATAATCAAATATAACAGGTGAAAACTTTCTCCGATATCCCTCAATCTTTCACCTTTCTTTATCATGTGGGCAGTAAGGTCTAACGACCTCACACGCCCTAGTGTCAGAGTTTCTAAACCTCAAGGGCCTCTGACATGGTTATCAATGACAGTGATGTCCAAGATAAACTTAATATTATATCTCTTAATGAGAGCTTAATAGCTAACTCTTCAATAACATGTATGTTATGTAATCCTCCAGACCGATTCCGGCCAGGGCGGCTAATCTTAATGCAGACTAGCCACGTACGCAGGAGATATTATAGTGCACAAGTGTGTGTGCAAACACAGCTGCACTCCCTCTACCCTAACTCTCATAGCCCGATGGGATGGCAATCCGACACGACCGGAGAGAGATCAGGCGCAGGACCAACGGCTTTACGTGCTTTCCGAGGCACGGGGGTGTCACACCACCAACTTCCAAACTCCGGGCTGCTACTGAGAAATTCCTAATGGAAAAACCCAATAACACTTTTTGCTCGACCTGGGAATCGAACCCGGGACCCCTTGCTCAGCAGTCGCGCTTGCAACCACGAGACCAACGGGGCAGTCAAAACATAAGGTAAGTAGGTACCGACGTCATCAAAAATATGTTACCTACAAAAAACACATTTTTGCTAAAACACATCCCCTTCTTATACCGCGGTCGGGTAAAATGTAATATTGCCTAACTTTTTATCCCAAAGTGGTCACAAGGACGGCCTATTTCATTTGGGAGGTAGAAGGCTTTCGGAGAACTTTTTAATATTTTGTAATAATTCAGTTCACTAGAGCATTATTATTATAGGGTTGGCCTTGTAACGTCAGACGGATTATATTCGTGAGTTACCTAATTATTATTTTATTATATTCTCCACATCGAATTCGGTTACAGCGACCAGTCTCAATAGAGATTAGTCAACAAGTACACTGGATATATTGCAGAGTACGAGTGTATGAGCAAACACTGGTGCACTCCCTTTTCGCTCACTCACCACAGTCCGATGGGACGGCAAACCAACAAGACTGGGTAGAGATCTGGCGCAAAACCAACAGCTTTACTTGCATTCCAAGTCACTTGGGTGTCACACCACCAACTTCCAAACTCTGGGCTGCTACTGGGAATTTTTTAATGGAAAGACCCAGTAACACTTTTTGCCTGACCGAGGAAACGAAACCAGGACCAGCGAGTCAAATTATTATATACGGTAGCTGATTCTGTAAAATCATAGTGCCGTTAACAGGAATAGGATTAAACCTTACTTATTTTATCCTAAAAACCATAATTAGGGTTTGGTGCTCCAATTTTGAGCTTTCAACACTTTGAATAATTTAATTTTAGACGGCTTATGAAAAGTAATATTCGCAGAAAACTTTGTTGTTACCCAAAAAAAAAACCTGAAAATATTTTGTGTGAAATATTTGGTTGTAAACAAACAATGTTCAATTAATTGAACAAGTGGCTTATCGCGGTCGAAATAATTAATACTGCCTCAGGACTGAAAAACAGTGAAATGGATACTTATCTATTTATAATTAATTAATTAATTATATTTCCAGTTAAAAATAAACTGAATTTGGACAATAAACCTTGCGAACACGAAATTATATTCTTATTTAACACACACACACACATACATAGCATACCGTCATGCGTGTGTGTCCGACAGGTTAGGCAGAGGTTTACCAATGTACAGCCACAGTTCTCACGTATGTTTTAAGTCCCATGTAATAGGGGGCGAGCCTATTGCCATCAACCGGGCACAAATCCAAACTCCGAGGTGCTATTGAGAATTTTATAGAAAAACCCAATAACACTTTGCTTGGCCTGGGAATCGACCCCAAGACCTCTAGCGTAGCGTCGCGCTTAGGACCAATAAGCTAACGAGTCAGGAAAAAAAATGTTTATTTTTATTTTTATACCACTGATGTTGGTAAACTAAGTAACGGACCGCCTGTCGTTAAGCAATCACCGCTGTCTGTGGACACTTGCAACACCAGAGGCATCACTCGTACGTTGCCAACCCCATAAAAACCTCAATATCCCTTAAAAATAAAACAATGCTGCCCAAAGTAACTCTTCACATCGACGAAGTTGAAGGCAAAAGCTTGTAAACATTATTCTATTCCGTGCGCGCAATTTTACATGAAAGTCTAACTATCGAACTTTCAATGAAATCATATTCCATTCACTAAAACTTGGCTTAGCAACTTCTCTACATCTTTAAATCGAATATAAATCAAAAGCATTTAAATTCTATTCGATATTTCAGCAGTCGATTCATCCGTATTGTACTAAACTTTGCAGTTGGCTTCTCGTATCGACGTTGAAACATGTGTTTAGAATATATAATTATTGTACGGATTGGCTTACAATATTCATCGAAACTGTGTGGGTTTTAGTATGGAGTTAGTTAACTTATGTACGTGGCATATGTAGTCGATATTAATCAAACTTGTATTGAAGTGTCTGTTTGTAATGTAAAAATAATAGCTTATTTCCAAGAAAATATGAATGTTCAAAAAGTACTTGAACGAAAATACCAGATTTTAATTTGGTTGTCTGTAAAAATGTATGAAATTATATACAGACAATTGAATTGATTTTGACGGTGCTTTTAGTGGCGAAAAGCTGACATTATAAGGAGTAACGTACTAAAGAAATAAAACAAACGCTAATCCTTACTAATATTATAAATGCGAAAGTAACTCTGTCTGTCTGTCTCTTCTTCACGCCTAAACCACTGAACCGATTTCAATGAAATTTGGTACAGATATAGTCTGGGACCCGAGAAAGGACATAGGATAGTTTTCATCCCAGAAATCCCCCGGGAACGGGAACTATTAATCCACGCGGACGAAGTCGCGGGCAAAAGCTAGTAAAAGATAAAAATAAAAAATATAAAAAGAAGCAGTCACAGATATTAACACATTTAAACTAACAAACAAACAACTCTTTAACTTTATAACACCATTACAGAATATTACATTATCTAGTAAGCAGTTACGCAATAAAACTACTACATGCGTAACTATATACGAATAAAAAATAATGTCTTGAAACCTCTTGTTATCTGTGTTACTAGTATGTATCGTTTGCCTTTACAATTCCTTTGAATACTTAGATTCTATCTAGGGTACTGCGGCCTAAACCAACAATTTGGCCTCGACACTAAAATTTTATCTCCAAATATCGTGCGTAGACGACCTAAAGTTTTCTCGGTTTGAGTTCTGTAATAATTTTATTTAGTTACGCTCTAGTATTCAAAATTTCTGTTACCAGACGACTTTTTACGCATGAATTCAAATAGAAAGTCTTTTATTCGTGAAAATATGTGATTGAAACATTTGAATTAGGTATTTGGGTAGAATGTATTACTTCAGTGAAACAAGTTTTCTAAATTTTGATTTTTATCAGACTATCGTTTGCCTGTGACTTCGCCTGCGTGGAAATACATAATTCTGTTTACAATTTCATGTGTTAGCGACGCATAATACAATACCTGGCCATACTATGTTGTAATAGAATAAAGTAGTTTGTACGTACATAAATAAGTTTTAAGGAATTTCTTTGTTAAATTTTATTGTAAATATGGAGGTAGCGTGCAAAATAATGTATTAAATTCACTTGTCGAGTCACAAAGTTCAGTTCGCTAATGTCTCTCAGAGCAACGGCACGCTGCCATCTCGCTCGTTATTTTTCGGTCACCCGCTGTAATATTTTGTAGTTTAGTACAAATAAACGCCTACAAACGTATTTCCGCTCGAGTATTATTCTCACGAAGACTCCAGACCCGCTACAACTGGTCATTCGAGCCGCATCATGTTCACCACGCCGCACAAAGGAGTTGTCACACGGAGGACAAAAACGCGGCAAGAACAAGAACAAAGGGAGTTAATTGAGCGCCAGGCCATGGAGGCTCAAGCCTTGGCGACTGAAGCTAATGTCCAGCCTGCTACAGAAGCCTTAAGTGGGATTTCTACATACAGTACGCGTCACGTGTCTGAAATGGCAGGTACCAGTGTAAAATCGGAATTAGTGCCCCATGACCGCAGTCAAGGTCAAGCGCCACGTGACAGAACTGCTTATTCTTGCACTAGCAAAAGCTCGCTGAAGTCAACCTCAAAAAGTGCGAGGATAAAGTTACAGTTAGAGGCAGCTAAGAAGAAGGCTCAGATACAGATGGACCTTATTGATAAAACTCTAGAGGCGCAATTAGCGGAGCTCAGCGAGGAGGAGGAACTAAAGGAATACAGTTCACAATACGAAGGAAAAATCCGTCCTCCAAGCAACATTGAAGAATGGGTGGAGCACCAAAGCAACCATTTTGAACCACAACTGGAGCAGCAAGCCCCCGAGCATGGCAACCACACGGGTGAGCTGCGACAGCCAGTACCGGCATCGACGCCCGCAGTGCCGCCCGCGTCAGTACCAGCGTGCGCGCCTGCCCAGGCCGCGCCCCCTTTACCTGACGCCACCATCACTGCGCTCAATCACACGGTTCAAATGTTGGCTGGTGCACTGAAGGATCTTTCCACTGCAAACGTGGGCAGTGAACCTAATGGCAGGTTACTCGGCCGTCTCAGCACACCTAAGGATTTACCAGTGTTCGCAGGCGACCCAATGGAATGGCTACAATTCAAACAAGCCTATGAGGAATCAACAGAAGTTTGTAGATTCACAGATAAAGAGAATCTATGGAGGCTAAGAAAATGCTTAAAAGGATCAGCGAAGGATGCAGTCACCGCTTTGTTCATTAGCGCCACGTCACCTGATAAGGTTATGTCGACGTTAGCGTTACGTTTTGGAAACCCTGATTGCATCATTTCCCGAGTCCTACAGGATGTCAAACGCCTTCAGCCACTGCATCAAGATTACCATAGGGATATCGTCTCTTTTGCAATAAAAGTGCAAAACTATGTGGAATCAGTGCGAGCCCTAGGACGTGAAGAATACCTACAAGGTGTCAGTATAGTGCCAACAATATTGTGCAAACTTCCTGCTGTGTTGTTATCCAAGTGGTCTGATTACAGTTACAACCTGATCGTTGAAGGAAAGAAACCAAGGTTAGTAATATTATCTGAGTTTTTAAACGAAGAAGCCGTTAAAATATCTAGTACTGCTAGTATTTTCAGTATGGGGCGAAACGATTGTAATAAACACAAGTCGTACGATAATCCACGTATACACACAGTGCTAGCTCAAGACACAGAAAATTATTCTAAATGTCAGTTTTGCCGTATATCTAAACACATACTAACGGATTGTAAACAGTTTAAAAAGGCACTACGCAAAGTCAGATGGCAATATGTAAAGCGAAGCGGATTGTGTTATAAATGTTTGTTATCGCGGCACGATCGCATGACATGCCCTGCGCCGATGTGCGACAAAGATAACTGCGGTCAAGGACATCACCGGCTACTACATTACGTCACAAATAATAACATCATTACGGAGACGTCTGATGTACAAGCGCAGCAGCCACCTGAGTCATCGCAGGCTACAGAGACATTGACGCATGTCGTCGCGAGTGAACAAAAAGTGTTATTAAAAGTCGTGCCTATCAGTGTTCGTGGACCTAACGGTACAGTGCATACCACCGCGCTTCTGGACGATGGTTCAACAGTATCGTTGATGAGTAGTGATATCGCGGAACGCCTCGGTCTGCGCGGCCATACTGAGACATTGCGTATGACTGGCGCGTGGAATAACAACGTATTAGTTTGTGAGTCAACGGTTACGAATGTGGACCTTATTAGTATGGACAATAAGGTTTATAATATTAAAGTACGCTGTGTTAATGAATTTAATTTACCTATGCAAAAGTTATCTGTATTAAAGTGTAATAACTATAGTCATTTACTTGAACTGAAAGATATGTTATGTTGTTCGGATACAAAACCTCAAATACTGATTGGTCAGGATAATTACCATTTGTTGTCACCAATAAAATTAAAAGTAGGAAAGATCAATGAACCGTCTGCAACACTCACTCCCCTGGGCTGGTGCGTGCACGGCACGCTGCGTGTACCGCGGATTTCCCGCTCGTCCTGTCGGAGTCCGGCCGCACGCCGCGACGCGACCGTCTGTACCTTGGATTGGGACCGGGTAAGTGATAATCAGGATGTTGTCTTACGCGAGATTCACGAGGAGGTTCGACGTTCTTTTGCCATAGATTCGTTAGGTGTATGCAGCATACCTCGCCAAAATGCTGATGAAGTTCGAGCAATCTCTCAGTTGGAACGGTCAGCTGAACTCATTGATGGGCGATGGGTGGTTGGCCTCCCTTGGAAGGATGAAACTCGTATGATGCCGAACTCGTATCATAACGCTTTGAGAAGGCTCAAAGGCGTCGAAAGGAAAATGGGTAAAGATTCGAGTTACGCAGCTAGATATCAGGAACGGGTTAATCACTTATTAAATAATAATTTTGCTAGGGAACTAATGGAGACTGGAACGTCGGCACCATCCTGCACATGGTACTTACCTCATTTTGGTGTCGATAATCCAAACAAAAGTAAGCTTCGATTGGTCTTCGATGCAGCAGATCGGATAAATGGTAAGTGTCTTAATGATTACCTACTAACAGGTCCCGACCTCTTATCATCGCTGTTTGGAATAATGCTGCGCTTTAGGGAAAATAAAATAGCAGTCACAGGTGATATCAGGGACATGTTCTTAAGGATAAAAATTCGTGATGAAGACCAGCACGCGCTTAGGTTTCTGTGGAGAAATAACCCTACAGAAAACATCAAAACGTACGTAATGAGTTCTCTAATATTTGGAGCTAATTGCTCACCATTTGTCGCACAATTTATTAAAAACAAAAATGCAAAGCGTTATGAATCATCGCTGCCAGCTGCCGTCGACGCTATTTGTAATTCGCATTATATGGACGACTATATAGATAGTCTACATGACGAAGCGCACGCGATCGAAATGGTTAAGAATGTAAGTAATATACATAAGTCTGGAGGATTCGAGATCAGAAACTGGGTTAGTAACAGCATCAAGGTATTGGACAGTGTACCTAAAGAAACTTTAGGTGCCGCAGCTGTCAGTCTTAAGTTGGGTCAGCAGTACGAGAGTGGTCGTACATTAGGGCTTCTGTGGTATCCCACGGAAGATACATTGGGCTTCGATGTCTCTCTAAAAAAGCTACCTATAAACATACTTAATGGTACCAATGTGCGGCCTACAAAACGCCTTATGTTAAAGGTAATTATGTCCATATTTGATGTTCTAGGTTTCTTATCTCCCTTCACAATACAAGGCAAAATCATGTTACAGGACACATGGCAGTTAAATATTGGTTGGGATGATAACATTCCAGACACTATTTATTTTAAGTGGCAAAAATGGATCGAGCTACTGAAGGAAATAAGCAATGTAAGAATACCTAGATGTTATAATAATATAGTCAATCGCGCGTCGGAAGGAGAAAGGACATTGGAGCCTGTGCGCGTAAACGAGACAGGTATAAAACCGGTTACTTATCGTACAAGTCCCCGCTCCTACGCACCGGCGGCGGCGGCCGATACATCGCCTACAATAACAGCTACGCAGCGAGCTACGCCTGCTACGGATTCTAAACAAATCGTAGCGGCGGCTACAAGTGCTACGAGTGCATCAGATTATAGGAACTTAGAATTACATGTGTTTAGCGATGCCTCCACTAAGGCGATGTCAGCTGTTGCATACTGGCGCTGGAATAATAACGGTGTTGTTTACGTATCATTTATTGCAAGTAAGTGTCGGGTTATGCCTGTGAAAATTTTAACAGTTCCTCGCGCGGAACTACAAGCCGCCGTGTTAGCTGCACGACTGGCTAACACTATTGTCAAGGAACACAGAATGACTCCCGAGCGTAGGTACTTTTGGTGTGATTCTACCACGGTCATTCATTGGATTCGTAACAATACTCGCACATATAAGACATTCGAAGCGAACCGTCTGGGCGAAATCGATGAATTGACCCGCGTACACGAATGGAACTACATACCTACAAATCTTAACATAGCCGATTTGGCTACAAGGGAATCATTCGATCCAACACAGTTGGTTGAATGGTTTAATGGCCCTAACTTCTTATATTCAAAAGAAGGTTTATGGCCGAAAGATATTATTCAGTTGGATAAAGATATAATATCCACTGACGTTGTCACATTGGTACAGGATGTTCTCGCTACCTTACCTGTACCTGATCCGAAACGGTTTTCTTCTTGGCTGAGACTGTTGAGAACCATGGCGACTGTACTGAAGTTTATTGACAGGTGTAAGTGTAAGGGTATACAAAGTGAAATAGATTGCAGTACCATGGAACGAGCGGAACGACTGCTGCTAATGTATGTCCAGACAGAATGTTATGCCGAAGAAATAGCTGCAATAAAAGGTAAAAGGTTAATAAAACGAAATAGCAAGTTACTTACCTTGTCCCCGTACTTAGGTGATGACGGCCTGCTGCGCGTGGGCGGCCGAATTGATGCTGCTAAGGATGTACCTATTGAGATGAAAAGACCGATCATACTTGACGGTAAGCATCATATAGCGAGGCTGATTATTCGTCACTACCACGTGAAGGCGGCACACGGAAGTCAAGAAACCGTCGTCAATGAGCTGAAACAGAAATACTGGTTAGTTAGACTTAGACCTTCTGTAAAGTCTGTTGTATCTAGGTGCATGCTTTGTAGGATACAAAGGTGCACACCCCAAGTGCCCCGCATGGGTGACTTACCCGATGCTCGCGTGGCTCATCATCAGCGTCCATTCACATTCTGCGGACTAGACCTGTTTGGACCTATACTAGTTACTGTTGGAAGACGTCGGGAAAAAAGGTACGGTGTGTTGTTTACTTGCCTTACAGTACGTGCGGTCCATGTTGAGTTAGTCTCATCGCTCACATCGGACTCGCTTATCATGGCGCTCCGCCGAATGGCGGCGCGACGAGGTTGGCCCTGCCATCTATATTCCGATAATGGTACTAACCTTAGAGGAGCCGACAAGGAATTACAGTGTTCATTACGGGAAATAGATTCATCGGCACTGAAAACGGAAGGGGTAAATCACGGTATGGTTTGGTCGTTTATCCCTCCTGCTAGTCCCCATTGGGGTGGGGCATGGGAGAGGTTAATTAGAAGTGTTAAGACTTCTCTCAAAGTTGTGCTCAATGAACGAGCACCACGTGAAGAAGTCTTGGTCACCTTGATGGCTGAAGTCGAGAACATTGTAAACAGTCGGCCCTTAGTTCATGTTTCTGTGGAACCCGGTAGTGTTGAATCTCTTACTCCAAATCATTTTTTAATTGGCAGTTCATCGAACCTACCTGTTGTCGGTGTCTTTGATGACTCGGATCTGTATAGACGCAAACAATGGCGCATAGCTCAAAGGTTAGTTGATATGTTTTGGCGGCGGTGGGTCAAAGAGATTTTACCTACGCTGCTACCTAGGAGGAAATGGCAAGAAGAGCAGAAGCCACTTCAAGTAGGAGACTTCGTCTTATTGGTGGATCCTCAAGGTCCTCGAAATACGTGGCCTAAGGGTCTGATCACCCGCGTGTTCCCAGGTAAGGACGGTCGTGTACGTATGGTGGAGGTCAAAACTCAGACAGGTACGTTGCGACGGTCTGCGGTCTGCGTCGCTCCCGTCTCTTTGGTTGATGAGTGCTGTACCAGCACTGGGGTGGGGAGTGTTAGCGACGCATAATACAATACCTGGCCATACTATGTTGTAATAGAATAAAGTAGTTTGTACGTACATAAATAAGTTTTAAGGAATTTCTTTGTTAAATTTTATTGTAAATATGGAGGTAGCGTGCAAAATAATGTATTAAATTCACTTGTCGAGTCACAAAGTTCAGTTCGCTAATGTCTCTCAGAGCAACGGCACGCTGCCATCTCGCTCGTTATTTTTCGGTCACCCGCTGTAATATTTTGTAGTTTAGTACAAATAAACGCCTACAAACGTATTTCCGCTCGAGTATTATTCTCACGAAGACTCCAGACCCGCTACATCATGGGTTTACATTTTTGCGCAAGATTCTAATTCTTTTTCCTAAAAAATAGAGCCTTAGTTACTCTGTATAATATCAGCTACCAGTCAGTGGAAGTTTCACCAAAATCAGTCCGGGCATTTCTGAGATCAGCCGAAAGAAACAAATAGATTATATTTGCCAGATTTGCAACCAGCCACCTCATGGATAAGACGCGAGCGGCTATTGCGTCATAACGACACGATAAAACTTTTTTACAAAAAAATTACAACCGCCTTCAAAAACTAAAAAGAGAAAAATAACTTTAGCTTTGGAAGTCGGTGGCTTTGGTTCTGTTTGTTGTTTTGTATTGCCACCGACTTCCAAAGCTAAAGTTATTTTTCTCTTTTTAGTTTTTGAAGGCGGTTGTAATTTTTTTGTAAAAACGTTTTTTATTTCTCGCTTTTTAGTATCAACTTCTTGTCATCCAAATCCATGAAGAAACTGTCGTGCTATGTAAATTAACGAGACACCACTAAAAAGTCATAAGAAAGCAGAATATGCGATTTCGTTTACTTGGATGAGAAATTTTTAAATACTACTGTATACATCTGTGTAACCCTTGAGTACAGGCGTGATGTTATGTTGTGTGATGGTGTAAACAATACTTAAATATGCTATAGCAACAATCGCGGTTAATCTGCTGTTATTTATTGAAGAGTTCCCCCGATTTCTACAAGATCCCATCATCAGATATTGAAATGGTGACAATGGGACCACACGGGAAGCACCAGCTTTCAAATAAAAAAAGAATCATGACAATCAGTTCACCCAGTCGGGAAATTCGAGGTAACAAACATAAAAAAAAAAAAAAAATACAGTCGAATTGATAACCTCCTCCTTTTTTTGAAGTCGGTTAAAAAACAAAAATATCGAGTGAAAAAAACCAAAAAAACTGAATAAACTTTTACTTTACCGTCGAAACACAATTCTGTATAGTAATTTTAACCCTAAACGAGAAAGTTTTTATACTGCAGAATGTGGCCTGAACGAACGACAGTAAATATTTTTACCTAAAATGTTCGGCATTCGCTCTTTGAGCTCCCTTTAATGTCTAGTGTCCGTTTTGTACTGGTATGTTGCCGTGGGCGAATTATTAGTATAACTGGGTACGGTATGACGTCGTAGGTTCATGTAAAACAACCTGGTTTTAGTTTAACCTAGATAAGGGAATTTAATAGTACCTGAAAGTCAAAGCTTTGCTTTTCAGCTTTTCTTGCTTAAAATAAGTATTTTAATGGTCATCGCTCATTACAGAACTGTAACCGTTAGCAAGTAGAACGCGAGCCGCCAGCAAGCCGTCGCCTTTTTTAGCTTGTCATTCCAAAAAGTATTTCAACGCATAAGATTTAAGGCTCTAACTTGAATGGCAAATATTTGCCGAGCCGGAACCGTTCCTAAATAGAATCTTGAACGTGAAATGACATCGACGGTCACACTAAACTTTTATCCTAAATTCTGCATATGATTGTAAACCCAAATCATCTGGTATTTGTTCCATACTTCAAGGTCGAAATATATCAAACTGATTTTTTTTTATAAGCGGCTAAAATGTGTCATTCTGTTCTCTAGAATCCTCTACAGAACCCATAGTAACGGGTTCCATGACGATGTTCATACCACCCTGTGTTTTGAATTTCACGCTCAGAATACGAAGATGACGTAGGTATACACCAAACATCATAAGTAATGTCCGGAGACTGGCGATATGTAGACACGTGCCGGGAGCAATGTGACGTAACATCGAGTACTTCTAGAAGAATGTAAAATATATCCTATTACTTATAAACGTGAAAGTTTGTAAGGGATGGATGTTTATTACTCTTTCACGGCTAATTCGAACTGAATAGACAACAATAAAGGTGTAAATATGTTTTAAGGATTCAGACCATTCTATAACAATGTACAAATAAATTAATAGACTCTAAATAC
Organism: Caradrina clavipalpis; assembly: GCA_932526535.1. NCBI lineage: Eukaryota > Metazoa > Arthropoda > Insecta > Lepidoptera > Noctuidae > Caradrina > Caradrina clavipalpis. The sequence goes on along the minus strand of OW052095.1, from coordinate 14,343,093 downwards.
AAAAACCAAATTAAGCAAACGATACTTCACATTTTATTAAAAGACATAATTAAGTCTTAATATTTATGAAGAATATTCTTGGAGTAAACCATTTCTTAAGCAGCTGATAGACTTGAGCATTTACTTGTAATAAGCATTTTAGCAAAAGTTAAAATAAATAGAAGCGTTCTAGCGAACGTTATAATAAAACGATAGTAAATTTGCTTCGAGCTTTTTGCCGAGCCGAGCAATTTTGACATTATTCCAAAGTTTTTATTTTATATATAGTTTTTGTTTTTATTCCAATGCAATATTACACACACATACATTCTCCCACACTCATACAATTATTATATTTGGTTTTTACTAGACCCACTGTTCGTTACATTCAAAAACGGCGAATGCTCGATGTTCTGTTACAAGTGAATGCTGAAGTCTATCAGCACCTTTAGAAATTTAAACAACCTGAGACGTTAACGGGCTTTTTTGTTGCTCCCTGCTCGGGTTGTAAATTGCTTTTTAAAACCGGAATAACTCGAACGATTTCAACAAATTAGGCTTTGTTCGGTTTTTCTCAGTCACGCAAGCTTACAGGGTTTGAAAAACGGGTATTTTTTGACGTATGAGTTCGTTACTGTAATGGTAGGACCATTACAGACCCTTTTTTTACCGATGGGAAATCATCAAATGACTTCCCTCGCCCTAGTCGGGGCCTCCCGCCCAGTAGTGTCAGACATTTACTGACTAAAACCCATCCATGTTCCTTCTTGTGCCCTTTGCATTCCGAGGGTGCAGTATCTCTTTCGAACAACCCGCAGAATGGTCCTACCTGCCCAGTTGGTCTCAATTTGATTCTCTGGTCAGGCAATTTTGTCCTGGGTTTTCTCATTACTAATTTCTTAGTAGCACCCCGCTGTTTAAGTTGGAGGTGTGACACCCCAGTGTCTTTATATTGTTAAATATTATTTCAATATTTAATAGATAATAGTATGGTCTACTATTTGTAATTAGTACTTAAACGCTTGTACGCAGGTAAGGTTGATTATAGTTTACTAAAATTCTAGTCTTGGATATAACATTTTAGACTAGCTTTTACCCGTGACTTCCGCCGCGTGAATTTTCTTACAAAACCCTTATTTAAAAAAAAAAACTAATTGCATTCAGTAATGACGATTTTTACTATGCGAGCATTTTCTAGATTTAAAAAATCGTACTAAGTTTTCAGCTGTATAAAATAGGTACGTAAGGTTGATTACAGTTCAACTATTTCAATTCTGTAATTAGTTTTGAATGTCACGTCATTAATTAAAAGCAATTTAAATTACCTATGACAATGCTTACTACTTTTGAATATTGTTTTACAACTGGTAGATTTCAAACAAATCTAATTTAAAATCCAATTTTAAAATGAAGAAACTTTGTTTAATAGATAAAAAGTTACGATCCAAACATAAAGCGAAGCGATCATCGCGCGCATTCGCTAGCGTCACGACCATAACGCGTATAAAAACGCCTGAACCGATCTTCATAAATTATAGCTAAGAACCGTCTCGATCACATAAGCATTTAAACAAAAAAAAATTGCATCAAAATCGGTCCATCCGTTTAAAAGCTGCGATAGATAAAGTCAGATAGACACATAAAACTGATAAAACCTTTCTTTTTTGTCATTGGTTAAAAGGCCCATAACGAAACCGAAGAGGACATAAATGACGATTTTTTTTCATTGTGAAGCATCCCTAAAACATTCTTGTTGCAAGGATAATAAAGGCCAAAGCTTTAAACACACAAATCAGTCATTATTGATGAAGCCTTATTCAGTGACATTCAATTTGTACAATCATCCCCTATTCATAATCCAAACCGAAAAAAAATAGCCACTAAAAACCTTCACATACCGCCGTCAACCGCATTTCGCCTTGTTTCTATTTGAGAAGGGAACAAAATTGTTGAAAGTCATATAGGGTAGATGTGGGTTCCGCAAATCCTGTCAGTGGACCCTTGAAAGTTTGAGGACAGAATCGGAGAAAATAACGTGTCATGAACAAGACTAAGGAGGCCCGGACGATTTGGCTATTCAATTTGTTTTTATTAGAATTTCTGTATGTGTGTAGACGTTTTTGCTGGTCGGGTGTGTTGTAATCTTATGGTATAGTAGTTTGTAGATTATAATCCGGGATTAGAATGACTAGTATTGTTTATTATGAGTCTTTTTATCTGATGCAGAAGGTTTAGTGTGGATTGTGTTAGTAATCTTTTCTGAAGTGTTTGTGGAACAAACTTTTGAGGATAATGTAGCATTACACGAAAAAAAAAGTCCATAATTATTGTATCTATATTTAGCCCCATTCTTTTGGTTTAAAGATGAGTAGCAACTAAATAATAATAAAGAATACCAGTTTATTATTTTTCTAGTGCATACTGGCAGTCCTAGAGATTAGCCTGTTTAAACAAACAAAAAAAAAACATCTATATTATATACGAGCATTGATCACAACGCTTGCCGGTGCGTGGTGTCCATTCGAGAACTTTACGGCCACATCAGCCATCAGTTCTACGTGCTATGTGCCCTGCCCACTGCCACTTCAACTTGCTGATTCGCTTCAATTTGTGTCACTATCTACTATTAATAGAATATAACATACCATCACGCCTATATTCCCCGAAGAGTTAGGCAGAGGTGTAGGGGGCGAGTATATTGCCATTAACCGGCCACAAATCCTAAATCTGAGCTGCTACTGAGAATTTCATAGAAAAACCCAATATTGCTTTGCTCGACCTGGGAATCGATCCAAAGACCTCTAGCGTAGCAGTCGAACTTAGGACAACTAGGCTAACGAGGCAGTGGAGCGAGGTATTAATAGAATATGTACCTTTAAAACTATCTAGTTTCCCATGTATTCTTGCATACGCTGGAAATATATCACAACTCTTTTTAGTTTTTGTAGTCACTTTGAGATATCGCGTTGGAACGTATTTATCGTAAGCATTCATCAAAGTCTACCGCAATGTATTATCCATCGGAACCGGAGTGTGACTAAGAATCGAATTTTTATCGGAAAACGCGAGAAAATTCATGGTTTCAATACATTTTCATATAATAATTTGATAGTCTACTTTTTTTATGGTAGATTGATAGTACTTTGTGTGGCTTTTTTACGAGCCTGCTAAGTGATGAATACTTTTTTAATCCCCGAAGCAAAAAGAGGGGTGTTATTACTTCCACGTACGTGCCTCTCTTTGGCATCGTTACTCCTAAACGAATTGACCGATTTTGATATACGGTTTTTTTGTTTGTTTGAAAGCTGACGTGATCATGATTGTTCTTGACTATAATTTATAAAGATTTGTTCAGGCGTCTGTTGATCATCAGCTCAGTACTTAACAAAAAAAAAACGTCCTAATTTTTTATTTATTTATTTGTTAATATAATAAGGAGGTCTACAAATATGATGTGCAAATCTAACTAAAATTTACAAAAAAATATTTAATAATGATGCGTAATTATGGCATTAAATAAGAAAAATAATTGAACAATACGTATAATACTAACATTTTGTACATATTACAGAAACCAGTCAAGAGAATAATTATATAATAGTAATCTCTCAATATAAAGTTATTGCCAAAGACTTACGACGCCTACAGGTGAATCTACAATCAAACTTTATCGTACTGTGATTAACTTGATTGGTACTTGGTACTAATTACTACTACTAGAGGATAAGGCTTCCTGATTGGTTCAAATACTTTTGTAAGTACAAGGCTTCTTTTCGACTTCCTTAATTGATTTATTGAACTCTTATAGTCTACTCAGACTGAGCATCTTTATCCTTGGGGAGATTTCGTTGATTATTTGATAATGAACTTAGATTAAACTGGTATAGAGTTGAAAATTGCCTGCACGATAACTTATAAATGTCACAATTTTATTTGTGATGTAGTTTAGTTCGTTGTTATTTATATTACTATTATAAAACTGGAGAATTTCTAATCTTCAGAACGCAGTAAGCTAGGTTTTCTTAGAGTGAAAATAACTATATTTTATAATCAAGAAAATAAGGGTACCGTAAGAAAATTCAAATGAGCAAAGTCGCAGGCAAAACCTAGACGAATTATAATTAACGAAAACTGCTCTGTTTGCGCTTACCCCTAAACTCCGAATTCTCAAAAGTAGAATGATAATTAAATACAATTTGAGTTATTTCTTAAGAAGTTATCAGTAATTAATTTACTTAATTTATGACGTAATATTTCGAATCATTTCAAATCAACTTATTATTTTAAACTATAATTGATAGTCAGTGAAACTACATTTTGAATGCTTTTAACAAACAGGAATTTTAGTTTATTTTAAATACTAATTTAAGTAAATTTGTAATGAGAAATACAACATATCATCACGCCTGTATTCCCCGAAGGGTTAGGCAGAGGTGTAACCAATGTACAATCACAGTTCGCCGTTAAGTCCCATGTAATGCGAGGGCGAGCCTATTGCAATTAACCGGGCACAAATCCTAACTACGAGCTGCTACTGAGAATTTCATATAAAAACCCAATAACACTACGACACACACTGCACACACTGCACTTCTATGTATGGAGGCTTGTAATTAGCTATTTGTTAATATCAAATTCTTTATATCACTTGTTTATTAGTAAAATAAATAAATAAATAAACACTTTTTGCTCGACCAGGGAATCGAACCCAAGACCTCTAGCGTAGCAATCGCGCTTAGGACCACTAGGCCAACGATGACCAGATGTACGAACGTGGATAAGGCGATAGGAGTATGTAAGGCTCCGTAGCCTGTCAGGCACTCTGTGATTTCGGCCTACCCCCATACAAAAAGGCGTGAGGTTATGCATGTGGGTAAATTATTCAACACACACATATCATCACGCCTGTATTCCCCAAAGGGTTAGGCACAGGTATACCAATATACACCCACAGTTCGCCGGTCTGTTAGCATGTAAAATGGAGCAAACCTCTACGTTAAAGTTTTTTCTAAAAAAACATGATCCCGTGTAATCAACGTTTGATTAACCAAATGACTGTAAACAAAACCTTCTTCATCCAACCAAAACTCACGCACGTCTGTAAACATCATTCATGCGATAAAACCGCATTGACCCTTCTAATCCGCTTTATTTCGTTTTCGCAATTAAAAAAGTAAATAGCCGGCCATTGGGCCCGGACATAATTAGAGCGATCGGCCATCGTTAAAAGGCCGACCACACTGGAGCGGCTCAACAACAACTCCGTTATGTGACTAGGCTATCGCATTAGGTTAAGAGTGCCCTGTAATGGTAAAGTAACTTGTAATGGTTTTTAAGACTTTTAGATAAAAATAAATAATATAGGAGTGTGGACATCTCGTGGCCCAGTGGTTAAGGCACCCTCTCATGCACGAGGTTGTGGGTTCGCAACCAGGCACGGGCAAGTACCAATGTGCCTTTTTCTAATTCATATGTACTTTCTTAGTTTATCTTGGACATCACTGACATCGGTGAAGGAAAACATCGTGAGGAAACCTGGACTTATAATTAATATAAAGTCTGAAATTGCCAATCCGCCTTGAGCAAGCGTGGTGATTAATGGTCCTGCCTTTTCTGTATGAGAAGAGGCCTTTGACCTGCAGTGGGACAGTTATAGACTGGTATTATTATTAGGAGCGTGGTCGTAGTCCAGAGCGCGATTAGGCATTGCAGTGGTATACCAAGAAAGCGTAGCAGTGGCTGCCCGCGTTTTTGTGGGTGGTCCCATCCATACAAATACTTCAGTTTTTGACAGCGTCGTGGTGCTTAGAAATCTGGACTTCTTCCCGTTGTAAAGGTCCCTTTTGTGCTTATTAGCCTAGTTCTGTTGGCTCCTGATTGTTTGGAGGGAAGTCGAAATTATGTTTTTTTTCTTACTCCTCCGCTGTTCTTTTCTTATTCCATTCGTTGCGGGATCCAAAACAGTTGAATTGTTGCTCCGGGACTTGTCGAGCTTTAGCTTTTGTTTATCTTTAGCTTAGCGGCGTTTTTCTGATGGTCGTTCTTATTGATTCTGGCTTTAAGGAATAAGGTTGAAAATAGTGTGGCGAGCTTAACCGCGCCCGCGCTCGCTAGTTGTCCGCTTCATTGTAGGCAGGCCCTAAGTCTATACAGACTAAGTTGGCACAGGATTATTTCCACTTGGTATAAACACGTCACGTGTAGCTACTTAAACGCCCAGATGGCGATAGAATGAGACTTTACTTGACAAGAATAATCTCGAAATCTTGACTTCAACTTATATCTATTAAAAAGTGGTAACCCACACTCTCTACAATAATTTTATAAGATGTACTGAATAATTACAATACTGTACCGACTCTGCCCTGTTGGTCTCGTGGTCGCAAGTGCGACTGCTGTGCAAGGGGTCCCTGGTTCGATTCCCAGGTCGAGCAAAAAGTGTTATTGGGTTTTTCTATGAAATTCTCAGTAGCAGCTCGGAGTTTGGATTTGTGCCCGGTTAATGGCAATAGGCTCGCCCCCTATTACATGGGACCTAAATATACCGGCAAACTGTGGGTATACATTGGTACACCTCTGCCTAACCCTTCGGGGAATACAGGCGTAATGGTATATTTTATTTATATGTACCGACTCCGGTATCGCACATTGCTTAAAACTCGCAAGGACTCCACGAGACAGGCTAGACCTAGTGTGTGGAGTTCACAATTTAAAATTTATTATTATTTGAATTTGAACTTATACTTAAATTAAAATAGATTTGAAATTAATCAACGTTAACTATCCAAAATCATTATAATTACTTCGAAAAGTAGGACAAATTTTTGACATTGGTTAATTTGTTTTGGTAGAATTACAACCACTTAAGTGATTTTTCCAATCAATTGCTCGTACATTCATGTACGTTAATTAGCTACCTTTTGAAAGAAACCTTAAGTATATAAATGCTTGGAAAAATAGAAACACATGACTTAATATCGAGCAAATTGTCGCTTGGTAAGCCTTAGGGTTCTGTACCTGAATGGTGCCAACGGGACCCTATTACTAAGCCTCCGTTGTCCGTCCGTCTGTCGTCTGACAGTTAATGGGCTGCATCTCATAAACCGTAATAGGTTTATTTATTTATTTAAACTTTATGCACAAAAAAAAGTACAAAGGCGGACTTAATGCATTAGGCATTCTCTACCGGTCAACCAGAGGTGGTGAAGAAAGGTGGTTTATTACTTTAACGGCTATAACAACAAAATAATATGAAGTTAAAGATTAAAGAGGATACCCGTACACGAACGGTACACGTACGGTTTTATAGGTTTCAGTAAACTAGCTTTTGCCCGTGATCTCGTCTACGTAAATATCGATTTTCACAGACGCGGATGAAGTCGTGAAATAAAAAGTACCCTATATCCTTTCTTGGGGTTCAAACTTGCCCTGTATAAAATTTCATCAAAATCGGTTCAATGGTTTATTGTGAAAGCGTAACAGACAGACAGAGACAGTTTGACGGCACGGTTGGCGCAGTGGCTGAGTGATTGACTGCTGCGCTGCGTGTAGCGGGTTCGATTCCCGCATGGTACCTACAATTATTTGTATGGCTTACAGATAGTTGTTCCGGATCTGGCTGTGTATGTAAGTGAGTAAATTTATATGTTTATAAATGCACCCACGACACAGGAGAAATACCTAGTGTGGGGCAACATTTCTTAAAATAAGAAAAAAAAAACTAAAAGAAAGAAGAGTTATTTTCGCATTAATTCGAGTAATATACTAGTATGTATATTGTACAGCAGTACAGAAGCTTTCATACGGGAGTTCTACTTGTACTTGACCGATTTTTGTCCTTTCAACTGTCAACATAAATATGCGGACCGGTCGGTCTGAAGTACCGGTAAGTCGGTCAGGATTCTAGAGAGAGGAAGTTCCTAATAATACAAGTCATGTCCAAGAGAGATCTTACATGGAGCACTTGACTCAACTAACGTGAAGACGGAATACGTGAGCCTCTTCAGTTGATGGTCTGTTTTAAAAATAATATTTATACCAGCCTATTATTGTTCTACTGCATGGCAAAGCCCTCTTCTCATATAGACAAGTCTCGAGACAACACGCTTGCTCAAGGTTGATTAGTGATTTCAAACTTATATTAATTATATGTCTTGGTTTCCTAACGTTGTCTTCCTTCAACGATGTCAGAATTGGAAAAGTCACATTGGTCCTTGCCCGGTATTGAACCTTCAACCTAATGCATTAGAGGCGGGCGCCTTTACCACTGGGTCATCATGACAGACGGTCATCATCACAAAACGTCTGGATCATTCAGAACGTAAATAATACATTTTTTCCCCTTTATGCTTACCTAATGGTAATTACTTTCCTTCTCTTTGAATTTCTTTTGTTTTAACGGCGTGTGAGCTTATCCTTGTAAATTAATAAATACGGCTTATTGCTTAAAAGCATGCAACATGGTTACTGTACAGCCTTGTTCATATTTTTTTTTTAATAGTAATGATTATACTGAAGGAATGACATTCTTGAGTCTCAAGTCTTAAAATATCATTACGTTATTATGTCTTAACAGTTATCGTGGACGTGGACGAGGCGAGAGGAGAATGTAAGGATCGCAGCAGGAGGTGTTCTATGGTCTCTGCCTACCCCCATGGGAGAGAGGCGTGAGTTTATGTATGTAGGTACTTTATTATCATTTTTTAATAAATGCTTCTGAATTTTTAGCAAACGTTGTCGTTACCAACCCCGCTTTTAACATAAATATTAAATCGCTTCTTAAATTATTTTTTTCCTTCTTTATTTTCACAAAAATATAAGTTCAAAGATTAATATTTCATACCACAATAAACTAAACAAATGAACTGTATATTTTCTTTATCCAATTACGAATGATTGAGTTAAGTCCATACGAGTTGGCAGCGGATAATCTCCTCTAGACATAAACACGTCACGTATAGCGGTCTGCTTAGCGTGACCGTCCGTCACGGCGCCAGTAGACGAGTAGTCCCGCTTTTATGCGACATGTCACGGTTACCGCATAAAAATATACGTTTCATGCGGATTGTCCCTTTTTTGTCGTTTGAAATGTTGTGAGAAAATATTCTGTCTTATATTTTGATGGAATGGTTTTGATATAGGTAAGGTTTATTGGTACTAAATCTTGGGTATGTTGGTTTGGTTTCTGTATGTGTGTATTTTTGATCTCGTGTTTTTTGGCTGTTCTGCTGGTTACGTGGTCGCAAGCGAGCTGCTGAGCGGTTTGATTCCCATGTCGGGTAAAAAGTATTATTGTGTCTTTCCATTATTGGAAGTTGGAGGTGAACCCTGGTTCTCGGAAAACACGTAAATGCCATTGGTGCCGGCTGTCATTCGTAGATCTTTGACAGTAGTTCCGGATAGTCAATAGCCAAGAAGTCTGACCACCAGTCTTACCAGGAGGTATCGTGTCTCCCAGTAACTGGGTTGTGGAGGTCAGATATGCAGTTACTCCATGTAAAACTCTGGTATTCAGCTGCATTCAGTTAGACTGGAAGCCGACCCCAACATTTGTTAATCAGTCACGGCAAAACGGCTGAACGGATCTGGGTAAAATTTTGCACAGAGCTAGATCAGAGTCTGGTAGAGCACATACGTTTTTTATCCCGTTTTTATATTTCCGTTACTCCTTCTAATTCTGAAGTCTACACTGATGAATTTGCGAGCAAAAGCTAGTTAAAATAGAATATAATATATATTATTTTGTAAACGTATTTTGAAACAATATCAGTTTCAGTGGTAGATAGAGTAAATACAATACAACATTTCCGTTCATAATACTCATGTGCAATTAAACTCATCAATTTGCTATTTCTGCCTGTTCATGAGCTGCAATGTTGTGGTACTCGTTGCGGTTTGTTTGCGTAGTTTTAACTTCATATATCAACATTGGTTTTCTGATGTATAAAACAATACGAACTTTGGGTACGATTTTTAAGACTTTTTGGGGTCTAAACCCAAAAAATCTCTTTATTTTTGTTCCGTACCCAAACGGTGACGAAAAGGACCCTATTGGGGACTTATACTCCGCTGTTTGTCTGTCAGGACTGTTTCTTTTGAACCGTAGTAGGTAGGCACTTTCACAGTGTATATAAATAACCGCTGTATACAGGGTGCTTTGAAATTGCTCGTATTCCTCTCGGGAGAAGAAACTATGACTAATTTAGAATGATTTAACCCCTATCACTTGGGGGTCGAAAATCCTCCATTTTCGAGAAAATCTACTTTGTTTTTATTTTTAGAAAAATCTGAATTTTGATAATTAAAAATTAATAAAACAAAAACTTCATCACTTATCAGATTTCTTTTTTAATTTATTGCAAGTTTTAACATACAACATTAAATCTAACAGTAAATTATACAGTTTTCAGCTTTAGAGAGGTTGGTCAATTAGTAAGCTATCATATCATAGAAAATTTTTGGCTAAAAAATTTTTTTTGTTTTTTTTTTATTAAATGTTAATAACCAAAATTCGGATTTTTCTAAAAATAAAAACAAAGTAGATTTTCTCGAAAATGGCGGATTTTCGACCCCCAACTGATAGGGGTTAAATCATTCTAAATTAGTCATAGTTTCTTCTTCCGAGAGGAATACGAGCAATTTCAGATCACCCTGTATAAAAATAAATAGAGAACAAGGTTAAAAACTAGAGGGTGTCCACAAGGGTGTGCATACAAGAAACGTAGGTTATACAATAAATGAGACAGGCGAGAGTCAATAAAACAGGTTTTTGTGCCATGGATACCAGAATAAAGACAAATTCTAAATTAATTAAAATATTATTTTTATTATTATTTTATTTTATTTTTATTCGAGATGGGTTAATGGTCGATTTGTAAAAGATTTTTATTTTCCTTGACTCCGTATTTTTATTTAAAATCATGCGACATCTTTTTCAACTACCATCCATCATACACCATCACGCCTGTATTCCCCGAAGGGTTAGGCAAAGGTGTACTAATGTACACCCACAGTTTGCCGGTATATTTAGGTCCCATGTAATAGGGGGCGAGCCTATTGCCTTTAACCGGGCACAAATCCAAACTCCGAGCTGCTACTGAGTATTTCATGGAAAACCCCTATAACACTTTTTGCTCGACCTGGGAATCGAACCCGGGACCCCTTGCACAGCAGTCGCACTTGCGATCACGAGACCAACGGAGCAGTTTCAACTACCTTGTTCTTATATACCTATACTTATGAAATTGTGTACACTCTTTGAGTTCCCGTCACAATGAAACATTATTAATAATTTTACTTTTATTCTGATCTACCTATAAAGAGGCTTTTGTGGTTTAATTTTAATTATTCAGTACACAGAATCTGTATCTCCAGCCACACACGTTTGCCGCCCGTTCTCCTTACCACAGGTTACTTAAAATTATTAATATTGGCCGGTCAATTATGAATAATGAATCAGTTCAATTTTGATGGTTGTTTTTTTCTTGGGTGTTGTTATTATATAATATTAATGGTATAATATACAGGAAAAATTTTTAACCAGTGCGTAAATTTTGCCATAATAAACTTCAACACGTTTTATTAAACACGTATATTTTATTTTGATATGTCTTAGTACTAAAAAAAAAAGTTATCGCTTACGAAACATGTTTACTTAAAAACATATTTTATTGTCACTCGTCGGGCGATCGGGCGGCGCGCGTATCAGCTGAGTCCGCGCGTGCGTAGGTACCTATCAGCTGAGTCGACGCTCGCTCGCCGCTGCGACGACGTACCTACGCGGTGCGGTTACTGACCTTTTTTAGTTTGGACTGCGATATGAAGTTACTTGTTAACGTAATTCCAACTTTTCTTCATACTTTTATGGGCTTAGTACCATCAAAATGCATAATAATAAACTTGAATGAAGCACTAAGATAGGTATGCAACATAAACATGAAGATAGATAGATTCTCGTTGCTTAAGGCTTAGTACCATCAAAATGCATAATAATAAACTTGAATGAAGCACTAAGATAGGTATGCAACATAAACATGAAGATAGATAGATTCTCGTTGCTTAATAAATACACTCGCACCATTTCGTAGTATTCGCGGTGAGTAAAGTTTGACATCGTGAATTCGTGATTGATACGACGCGAGTACGCGACGCAGGGCGCAGGGGTTGCGCGGGGTAAGACGCTCGGACGTCAGGACACCAATTGCGCGTGGAACGTACTGACGGCGGGCGGGCGAGCGGGCCCGGCGCTAGCGCATTCCCCACCCCCTCACCCCAGCCATGCGCCCGGGCGGCGGCCGCGAGTTTTCATTGATAGTTTGGCGAATAGATTATGTCCATGTTTTGCTTATTTCAAACTGGGATAAGGATGAAAATTTTTAAAAAAAAAATTTTTAACTAAACACGGAAATGTGTTCTATTACTGACACTGAACTACCAAAAAAAATTTACGCACTGGTTAAAAACTTTTCCTGTATATACCAACACGCTTGTATTCCCGAAGGGTTAGGCAGAGGTGTACCAATGTACACCCACAGTTCGCCGGTATATTTAAGTCCCATATAATAGGGAGCGGTGGTTATTATTAATTGAGAATTTTATGGATCGATAATTTTCCAGACATTATTTGTGTTGGTTGATGATGTTTGAAAGTATCTCTTAATGGTCTAATTTACCGAGGCTGGGGTTGTTCGAAAGAGATACTGCGCCCCCGGAATGCAAAGGGCACAAGAAGGAACATGGATTGGTTTTAGTCAGTAAAAGTCTGACAGTCCCTCTCGCCCCGCCCAGTGCGGGTGAAGTCATTGCATGATTTCCAATCGGTAAAAAAAAGGTCTAATTGAAATAAATGTTTTGACTTCGATGCGCAACCAAGTAGTGCTCAAATCCGACTCGCATTGTACTGCTTGTTTGCCAATTTGTAGGTACATAGTTCATATGGCTTGCCATAAATTTAATATGCAACAAAAAATATTGTGAAACATTTATAGTGACCGGTCAAAAAAAAAAATAGCGACCATTTTAGTTTAGTTATATTGAAATTTCACGTGTACGATAACGTTTTGCGTTCCTGTTCATATCTGTGTCGCGGGTACACTAAGCAAGAATGCTTTGACGCTCCTGCCAATAGTGTTGTAGGTAGCTAGGTATAGTTTCAATTTAGTTTGTGAGTATGTAAGATAAAAACTGTGTTCAAACATTTTGTTGTATTGTTTTCAATTTTATGAATATTTTATACAAAATAATCGGACTTACTAGTATAGGTATTTAAAAGACAACAGTTTCCAGATATATTTTTAAAGTCAAATCATTTATTTCAATTAGACTACTAAAAAGCACCTTTGCACGTTGTTTACGAGAGTTTTTTTTAAAGCTATTTGCCCCTTCCTGAAGATAGTTTCACATATAGAAGAATGGGTAAGAAAGTCCATAAATACTCATAAAAAAAAGATTTTTGTTATAGAACACGAAATTTAAGTAAAAAACATAAGCTTCTTATTAAATTTTGTATAAAATTTATTTTTATGAAAGAAGCAATGAGACGGGAAACACAGAAATATCAATCAATGGGTGTAAATAAAATTGATTGAATAATATCGACTATAGCTGCTGTTGGGAACTATAATTACTGATTTCCAAATGAATAAATAAAATTCTGAAAATCGAAAGGGTTCTCTATAATTAGAGGTTAATGTTTTTTTCTACTAATTGGACATATCGCGTCGTTATAATTGACATACAAGTACTGCCCCCCTAGCCAAGTCACAAACGATAAACGCAAACGCTGAGTAGGCTTTTATAGATCTTCAACTGTATGTGCTTGGTTTTAAGTTGAAGATCTAATGAAGATTGCATAGCGTTTTCGTTCGTTCCAGTCGCTAACGCTTAGAAATCTTTAATAGATTTTCAACTTAAGGCTCTTGGGTATTAAGTTGAAAATCTATTGGTACCTACCGAGCGTTTACGATTTTCGTTTGTGACTTGGCTAGGGGGGCTGTTAATGTATTTCTGTGGTGAATCATTACACAGTACCACTATAATGACATGTGTCCGTCTAATGGATAGGTTATATCATTTACCTACTATTGTAATAGCAATAATTTCAGCCTATTATTGTCTCACTGCAGAGCAAAGGCCACTTTTCATACAGAGAATGTACGAGCTTTGATCACCAAGCTTATTGAAGATGCATCGGTAATTTAAGACTTGTGTTAGTTACTAGCTTCTGCCCGCGGCTTCGGTCGCGACAAATTTGACATATTATCCAATGGGAACCGTGCATTTTTCCGGCACAAATACAGACGTATGTATTATTCCACACTACAATCTATCCCAGTGCCAATTTTTATCTAGATCTGAACAACCATTTAAGTGTGAAAAAGAAACAAACATCCAGCCATCCACTCAAACTTTCGCATTTATAATATTGGAGTCCAGATTTCCACATAATGTTTTCCTCTATTGAAATCCAGTGCTGTCCAAGATAAACGTAAAAGGTACATTTGTATTTAAAAGTTATCTCGTAATGGCCCAAGAGTTAAGACGGCCGCCTGTCATGCTTGAGGTTGCAGGTTCGGTAGCGGGCAAGAACCAAGGTTAAATTTACTAGTATAATTGTCCGAAATCATTAATCTTTAAACAAAGCCTTCGGTTTAATAATATTAGTATAGAATATAGATTAAGAGCAAGAAAGGTCGTAGAGCTTTCAACTCTAAAATCTTGGAATTTAATGAACCGATCATAATTACTCTTGATAGGTATCAATAACTCTTTAGTAGGTACTAAAGTGTTATAAAGATAATGTTGAGCAATTTTAAGTTTTCTACAGATAACATTAACGACTATTTTTGAACAAATTAATTTTCGGATCATACCAATTTCTAAACTCTAGTCATATGTCTATATAAAATGATATCAAAATATTCCAATTTAATTAACTAAGGTTTTCAAACTAATTTGTGTCTAAAATTACAAATACGTTTTTGCAAATTTTCAATTCGTTCGACAGCTAGGAAACTTGGTAAGTAAACGAGGCTTTTACCATAGTCATTAATTAAATTGTCGAGTTTGAACGCAGCTCTTTAGTTAAATTACTGGAATCAAATAATGTACTAGAGTAATTTATTGACTAAGGTTTGGATATTTATGGCTGTTAACTAGAATCGACCTTGGCACCTCTGGTCATAACTTAAAATAATTACGGCTGAAAAATTACATGAACAATTTTTCTAAAAATACCGAAAAACTTTTCTTTGGGGGTAATTATTATACATTGTAATAATATTTACAAAGTTAAGTAATAAAGTTTATTATTGCTTTATTTAGTAAAATTTCACCTACCATTTGAACAGTACAGTCCGGTGTCCATTCAAAAAATCACCCTGTATGTATCACTGAGAGTCGTTTTCACAAAAATGGCACATTTTAAAAGGCAAACTGAACTGCACGACTGTCTTACTGAACTTCGAAGTTTAAAATATCAATATACTATATTCATAATGTTTATAAGTACGAAGTACGAAGTACGCTATGGCGAATTATTTAATTACGAATGTACGTATTTCGAACTTCCGCAAAAGTACGATATTTTAAACTTCGAAGTTCAGTAAGACAGTCTCCTCAATTCAAGCAAATAATTTCATAACTAAACAAAACCGTATAGTTAATTAATGAACTAATTTAATTCTAAGGCTTCAAGTCTCACATTTCATAGTTCCCAATTGGTTTCGATTTCATTAACGTACTTTCTAATACCCAAACAAATATAAGATTAAAGTTTTAACTACTAAGGTAGGTCCTTAGAATATTAGGTGTTATATTTACTTCTGAGTACAAAGTGTGTAGCGCTCCTACCCAGGTGCGATATTTTTATTTGTTATTCGTCTGCGAAACTGCCTTGTTAGCCTAGACTGCTACGTCTACGGCTACGTCTTGGGTTCGATCCTTAGTAGCAGTTTGGAGTTAGGATTTGTGCCCGGTTAATGGCAATAGGCTCGCCCCCTATTACATGGGACCTAATTATACCGGCAAACCGTGGGTGGAGATTGATACATCTCTGCCTAACCCTTCGGGGAATTCAGGCGTGATGGTATGTTTTTTGTCTGTGAAATTCTCGCACTTGTGATGATAATATGCATGAGATTGTGGATACGCATCCGGGTAAGTACCAATGTGACTTTTACGATTCGTTTGTACTTTCTAAGTTTATATTGGACATTACTGACATCGATGACGGAAAACATCGTAGTGTAACCTGGAGTAATAAGGAATGTAAGTCTGAAATAGCCAATCTGCTTTGGGCAAGAACGTGGTGATCAATGATCGTGCCTACTTTTTATTAGAAGAGGTCATTACTCTGCAGTGGGGCAAATAATAGGCTGGTATTATTCTTAAATGTTTTTTTTTTTGTTTTCTTTTTTCTAATTGTTAAAATAATGCAGAAATGCCAATAATAAAAATAAACAGACGTTACAAATGGTTGTCCCAAAGGGACTGAACCCACGACCTTGCTCAAATAGCTGTCACTACCGCGGTGTCATTTATCAAATACTAGTTTCTGCCCGCGACTTCGTTCATGTAGAAGTCAAGTATGAAATAAAACATAGTCTATGGCACTCGTCAACAGTGTAGTGTTCTTTCAGTGAAAGAATTTTTGTAATCTGACTAGTAGTTCCAGAGATTATCGCTTACAATCAAACTTTACCTGTTTTCAATGATAAGAATTTCGAATGGAATTTTCTTTGAAAATTCATTGAGACACAAAATAATAACAATAAAAAAGATTAAAAAATATGGTGTAATTGAAACAAATGACTGCCTTTTACGTTTTGAATTAAGAATAACTTTGGAAAATTCATGAAAATTCATTCCTATTTGACTTATTAATTATGAACAAGTTGAAAATGTTTATGAAATGTTTAGATAATTTCAACAAAGTCCGAAGTCAACAGGAAGTTGATTAAGATTAACGGATTAAGGCCCGAAGTCTTCTTAAGACCTGGGACTGACACTGTTAGGGATTATTATTAATGGACCAACTAAACGGTTATCTGACGGGCCTAGTGTACCCGACACTTTGTCTAACTCGTTTAGAAACAGTTAAAACGGGACTGAATCTAAACCTTTTTGCAATCTATATTAAGGTTGAGTTTTCAGGTTTGAATTTTGTGCCTAAGCGCTGAAGGGTTGCGAGTGTGACAAAGAAATATGTTTCTTATATGTAGACCCTTAAAGAACATTTTATTATTGTTATAACAACTATGGTATTATGTTCAGCCAAGAGCATAAGGGTCGGTTCATATCTGACGTAAAATGCGTCGCGTTGTATCGGTCGCGTAACGCCAAAACAGTCAAATACATAATAAAACATTCAACCTTTCACACCTAACCGATGATGCGTCAGCGCGTGTACCTAAGAGCGACGATACGCTCGACGCAATTTCCGTCAGATATGAACCGACCCTAAACATGTAAATACTTGACCAAATTTAAAAGTGCTTTTCTCGCGATTGAACGATTGTAACTTTGGGGTAAGACTTATTTCATAGTAGTATGGAAACTAACATATAAAGGGTCTTGTTTATAAAAATAAGACTAACTAACACTTAACTACATCTCAATTGACAAACTGAAAGATGAAACACTATTTTATTTTATTTTATCTGTCAACACTTAGACGGTCTAAAATCTGAAATAACTTTCAAATGTTGCTAAGTGTTTCATGATTATGCTCGTGATTGTAGACACTTAGCAAAAATTAAGTGTACTGTTGAAAAGATGAAGACAGATGGACGGACAACGGAGTCGGTTTAGTATCTAATAGGATTATTTGGTACCTTCGAGATACAAAACCCCAAAAAAGCCAATAAATGAAAAGAAAGCAATTGAATCAATCGAAATAATTGATTATTTCACCTTTTACAAGACCACTTAGCAACAATAACAACAAGAGCAGATTTTTTGATCATCAGATATCTTATGATTTTTTTACATTTATATAAGTATATAAAATATAATTATATCCAACCGCCATATTAATTCTTGAGTGGAAAAGCTATCCTATAACATTAATTTTATTACGATAAAATACATTTATTTTGCCAACATAAATTAAACTATCATTCTCAGAAAAAACATCATTCATACAATATTAACATCCCTCTATTCCATTAATGATTTTTTAAAAGGAAAAGTAACTTATCCTAAACGGAATTCCATAATAATAATTCCGAGTATATTTGCTAGAAACCATCATACCAATCTAATAGGAACGTTCAATGAAATATGAGCAAAAGATAATGAAGGCAAACATACTCGGCCCATTTATATGGAAGGGTAACGCTCTCAAACCTGAATCTTTGATAATGGCGAGATGAGATCCCGATAAATCTCACTTCATACGTCAGAGTCCGTGTGACTAGAATAGCAAGTACTGTATCAGGGATTTTGATCTTGAATGAGATATTTGATTTACATACTTTAGGGCTATTTTTCTTTGTAGGTATTTTAAAGGACGTGATTTGGGGCTATAGAAAAATCGTTGGTAGATTTTTTTGGGAGACTATAGTTTTTGTCTATGACTTCGTCTGAGAAGACTTCAAAAAAGTTAAAGGCTTAAGGGAGAAGATAAATTGAATAAAAATCACACTATGTGTTATGCTAGATCAATATTCTTAAATACAAGGTACACTGGCAGAAAATGCCCATGGCAATAAGACCGTCTTTGTATGGTGTATTTTTATATTATATGCAAAAACTTTTATATATTAATAAAATAAATACATTTTGTTTAGCCGTTTCAATATCGTAACAAACATCCACCAATCTGTTCATTCATCCCATACAAACTTTCATGTTATAATAATAGTGTGCCTGTGGTTACGTTCGACGTAATTGTAACCTAAGGAAATTAGTGTTGAATACTGTATAGGTCATCGCAAACCTCCAACTAAAACTAGTTTTAAGCAATCATGTATTTAAAACACATAACATCTTAATATTTTCTTTCTTTCTTTTTTTTTTTGTAATAAGTCTGAAGTTTTTAAATCGGTATAACACCGATCAAGAAATTATAAGTAATTGATTTTTTTTACATCTGTAAAAAACCAAAGAAGACTAATCAAGGCTTATAAAAATGTCGCCAAACAAATAAAAAATAAAGAAGTAATGAAACATACTACCCTTTTTTTTTTTTTTTTTATAGACGTGAAATCATCAAATAACTTCCCCCGCCCTGGGCGGGGCGGGAGGGAGTGTCAGACTTTTACTGACTAAAACCCGTCTATGTTCCTTCATGTGCCCTTTGCGTTCCGGGGGCGCGGTATCTCTTACGAACAACCCGCAGAACATACTACCCTACCATTGTCTCACTACAGATTTTAATAATAATTATATTACTTTTCAACCTTTTTTGTTTCATCGGGGTACCTATTTTCCCATCATACCTATGCCTAAAATTTTCACAACTATGTTGAAGTCGGCTACTAGATTAACCAGATGCAACAAAATATCAGTATTCCATAAGGAGTGACAGCCTATCAGAATCTGACTTCCACAACAAAGTTAGTGCATAACACAATACCCCCAGGATAAGACTGACAGACAGCCGTCGCTGTCAACGGTCTACTATGTCTATAATGACGTATGAAACACGAAGGTATCACATTCCCAGCATTCAACCTCCAGGCTACTACGGAGAAATTCATAATAAATACACCTAATAACACTTTGCTGTACCTGGGAATTGAATCCAGAACCCTACACTCGGCAGTCGTGAATGAGACAAACGTACATCTATATATCTAACAAATTTATATTATTTAATACCTATATTCAGATAGATAGATAAACCATTTATTTGGTACACACATAAGACTTAGCACAACACACAAAACACAATTAAAAGATAAAAATTACTTACATAAATATAAAAAAGGCGCCAACATAAAAAGGAAGAAAAGAAAAGAGGTGCGGCGAGCGTCTCAAAGTGTCATCTATACGCTAAAAAAAGTGTGTAGATATCTATGTAAAATGTTAAAAAAACACAAACAGATAATTTTGTAAGAAACAAAAAAGCGCGGACATTGGAACCGTTAGCGCCTCTTTTCCCCTGTTTTCACCGCAGGGGATTCGGCAAAGTAGGTAAATAAGGCGAAAAAAGTTTTCGAGCTACATTTGCAGCTATTGAGTTGTCTGTGTTCGACTTCGAATACGCAAAAACTTTGCATTGAAAGAGAGATAAAACCGAAAAAATATATAAAAAAAATCTTTGAGGCTTGATAACACGTTTTTTTAGGCCACCTACTTGCTTGTACTCTTATGGTATACCTACACCACGTAAGTAGGTAGGGATTAATAATCAAAGTATCTACACCCACTTACACACCCGCATTATTAATAATAATAACGGTGACAAATAACCCTCCGTGTGGAACAGTTGGGTAAAAATATTCGTCACACCATTACGTACCAGTATTCAATATTGTATACATGTCATATTGTCACTGGTTTCAAAAGCAATACAATAGCAAAACAATGCCCAATACAATACAACAAATATTATGTTTATCAATAAAAGACTTTACTTTGTCAATCCTAATAAATAAACATTTCAAGACGTTTAGACAAACTTTGCGATTTTATTCCGTCGTTTGTTTATTTATCGTAACAATCCCTATCTTTCCAATTTCAAATGTCACAAGAATCAATTAAAAAGGTTTCACATTTCACACTAAAAATCTGTCTAAGCATTCCTTCAGTGATTTTGATTAAATCAGCCCTCTTTTGTCTTAAATTTAATCAGGAAATTGAAAAAATTGTTCCGCGCAAATGATAAAGAATAATGGTTTTCAGTCCATCCCGTATAAATCCCTGTCTTTATTAATAAAATACAGGCTGATTTATTTTGAAAATTTTAACATTGTTGGCTCAATTTCAAGTAAAATGTAGCATGAACTAATAAATTAGGAATTTATCGCTAAAGCTATTTAAGTTAGGTACAATTTATTTTATATAAAAATAGCTTTTTAGAGAATAGGGAGAACTATTCCTGAAATACTCAACGACGTACAATTTACTAATGGGGCGTAATAAAATAGAAACTAATTGCCTATTTAGGGCCTAAATAGACATTAAGTTACCTGATAAATTCAAGATTGAATCGGAATTTGCATGAAACTATCCAACGGATATTAAACAAAATTTTTTTGAAGGTGGTGAAATATTTAGGCACAATTTGAATTAGCCATAAGTTAATAAAACAGGTCACGGTATGTATGCGACATACTAACTTAACATACAAATATTTACGTTCCAAATATTTCCACGAAAATATTTGTTCCATAACACCCGCACTACACGATACAACGTTACAAAAAACGTAAACGAAAAAACTTCGAAAAATTTAAATAATTCTATTTTCATAAAATAAGTCGTCACGTGTCGCTTAAACTAACTTTACTCACCGTAATGAGGAAGAAATATCCCACTTTTACAATAAAACACATCGCTCACTAGCACAACTATAAACACAACCGAAAGAATAAACTCTTTAAATTTTCTAATAGTTTGCGGTACACTCACAAAGTTTTTATCAACTCGAAAACCCTCGCTCATCATTAATTCAAGTTCACAAAAACTTTTTTACTCATCAACATTTACGTTATTGACTACATTTTATTTCGTTTATAGGTTAATGAAACATCGTCCGTTTCGCGCTTAGATGATATTCGTGTGCACTCTCCGAATGCCGCGTTCGCACTACGTAAGGGCGTAACTTGACGAATCCTCACTGCGCTTGCGTGAAACAGAGTGACTCTTCTCTCTGACGGACTTATTCACGAGTTAATTAATATATCAACTTTTCTCCGTCCCCTATATTAACTGTCACCTTTAATAAAATATTTTGGCTTAGTGTCTTTTCTCTCTCCTGGGTCGAACTTTGACCGTAGAAATTTCGAAATAAAATTAGCACGGGCACTGCAGTGTAACCAATTAAAGAGGCTAATAAATTAATCTACAGTGCCCGTTGTCTTGACGGGACACTTCAGACTTCCGCGCTAATTACAGTTTCTTAGATATTTTGTTAATCTGTTCGTTTATTTAAATAAAGTTTTCGTTCAGAAGGATCCATTACAGAGAGGCATGATCGATTACATTAATGAATATAAACAAATTAGAGACTTGAAACTGCTTTCTATGCCTATCCCAGGAAGACGTGACTCGAAATGGTAATACAAGCACTCAGTCAGTACAGTACTATTCAGTAGAATTCGTTTAGAGTCTAGATTTTTTTAGCTACCCTACGTTTTTCTAGCTTTAACTTGAGAATAACATTTGGATACAGTACCTTTTTTTACCAATCTCAAAGTAGTCTACGCTACAAATAAAATCCTTCCATTTCAGTGTTGTCCTTCATAATAATATCATTAAGAACGTTTACATAACCGTACTGTTCCAACAATACGTAAGTGTGTTTACAAATCAATCTATCTACGGAACACTGTAATTATATCACTAACAGCATTGCTTGGTTGAAAGGCTTACGTTCAATAACAGGTATTAAGTGCTATTAGGTTCTTTTTACAGAACTGTGAATGAAAATTGTAAAGGAACCAGTACAACGTTGCAACTGTCGTAAAACTCAATTGGCCGGTTATTTTTATAGATAGTAGTCGCCATGTTCTGCTCCGGTGTAATCGTTAAAGGCTTGTGTCGGTGTTTTTGTTCCTTAGATACAATATACAGGAAGATTTTCAGGGGGTGAAAGTATTTGTGAACACAATTTTTTTTTTTCGGGACCAATTAAAAAAAATATATAAAATCTATATCGTTTGATAGTGTTGCCTTTTGTAGAGAGTAATGGTATTTTGTCGTATTTCAGGGTTAGGGGTTCCATAGTAAAATTTCGTCAGATCACAAGTCAGGACTGAAACAGCGCAAAAGGCCACAAATTGCACGGATGTCTGCAGAGATCTAAAAAATTAACATACATAACACACTATCACGCCTATATTCTCCGAAGGATTTTGCAAAAGTATACCGATGAATACCAACAGGGGCAAGCCTATTAAAAAAAAATTACATCATTAATCTGAAAAATAACGATATTCACCCATTTGCGACCCTGAGAAGACAAGCTTTGGAGAAGAACGTTTCGGAGAGTCGACCCCACACAAAGAGTGGATAAGGCCGGAAGACGAACAAGAAGAAGAGGAAGTCTCATTGTAAGTTTGAATTTTTGAGTACTTTCACCCCCTAAAACATACACAATATATACAATACATATTAAACATTGTATACATTGGTGCACCTCTGCCTAACCCTTCGGGGAATACAGGCGTGATGGTATATTTATAATTAAAACTTAGCCGGTTGACCTCTTACCTCAAAAAGGTTGAAAATCAAACTGTTTACTGAGTATTTGCAGAATCGATAAAACGTTGACCCTTTCATGGAAAACTTCTAATGACTTCATGTGATGGGATTCTCGAAGGAAAGTTTCAGCAGAAGGGTCTACTGCAACTTTCATGAAGTTCTACTTGATTGTTCAAAATTACAACAACTATTTAATAATTCCAGCCTATCATTGTCCCACTGAAGGGCAAAGGCCTCTTCCTCTTCCCTCTAGCATTTTAGCCAGAACTCAGATCGCTCGTGTCTTGTTTGTGTGGGAAGAGGCCTATATATATATATATATATATATATATATATATATATATATATATATATATATATATATATATTAATACATAATTTAAATAAACAAAATATTAAGAAATTAAAAAAAAAAAATCTTTTCTAGCCACAACTATTACAAACGATCATGCAAATGGTCTTTTTGGAAATCTATGGGGGAGGCCTATGTCCAGCAGTGGACGTCCTGCGGCTGATATGATGATGATGCAAATGGGTGCATCGATGGATGGATGGATAAATGTATGTTACTCTTAGCTGTTATCGGCTGTACGGACTTAGCTAAAAAACACATATATTTCATAATAAAGAAGCTAATCGAATTTTCTTTTAATTCTACTCTCTCTCTGTCTACGCAGATGATGTCGCGGCAAACGCTAGTACAAACATAAACTATTCTTATTTATAACTTTTCTTAAAAGTGAAAATGTTGAGATATTTCCTTTTACACCGAAAACACTGATTTTAACCGCCTACATTGTTGTCAACACCTACCTACATACATATAGTGCGACCTATCGTCTTTCGTTTTTCGTTTGTCTGACGCTTGTTTCTGTTCTCGTGCCCTTTCCTTGCTTCGTCATTCGTGCTCTTTGATGCATTACAACGCCTTCTATTTTCCAGTTTTGTTCTCGGCAGTACAAGACTTCTTTATGTAGACAAGCACTCAAAGGAGTATGACTAATAACTTCAACCAACTATATTATTCTAACTTATGAATCACTTTCAGACACGTCAAACTTATAACACCCCGTCGTTTTTGCATCGGTGATTAAAAATGGGTTTACAATTTTGGTTTTATTTTTAGAAATATTCACCTATATTATTATTTTGAAATAATGTGAAAGTCTGTCTGTCTGTTAGGCTTTCACGACTAAACTACTGAACCGATTTTGATAGAATTTGGTAAAGGGTAACTTTGAACCCCAACAAAGGACATAGGCTAGATTTTGCTCCGCAACTTCTTCTGCGATAGCCAACATTTACGCCATTGACAACAAAACGTTTCTCATCATAAAAACAGGATGGTAAAAATATTCAAAAAAATAATGTTTTCATCTCATGCTGAACCCATTCAGTACATTTGCTTCCATCGTATTTGATCTACATGATGAGTAGCGGAAACGTTCCATTCTTTATTTTCCTGTTCGCCTAGATAAGCGCCCATCCAGTTTCAGACAAAACCAACGAATGCTTTATTGTTTTGCCTAGCCTGCATGCATTTGCATATCAATTGCAAACATGACAACACCTAGATACCTACAGACTATATTTTTAAACGTGGAGTACATTCAGGAATTATTCGTAAATCGTGTATGAGAAAAGCGTTATTGGGTTTTTGTATGAAATTCTCTGTAGCAGCTCGGAGTTAGGATTTGGCTGCTGACCCCATGTAATAGGCTCGCCACCTATGATACTACAAGGGTCTTAAAAACATACCTGCGAACTGTGGGTGCACATTGGTAACACCACTGCCTAACCCTTCGGGAAAAACAGGCGTGATGGTATGTCGTGAATGCATAGACAGACATGCTCGAAATTTTCGTAATTTTTGTTTGAACTGAGAATACAATTCTACATCCCTTCCTCCTTTGAGCTACATATATATTATCCAATCAAGAGTATTCCACCCATTGTAAAGGACCCTGTCCACGGTACAGCAATAGAGCTCGGAGATTAATCCACAATAGTTTCAAAATCCTGTTAACAGTACCCAACACATTTGTAGCTTTGTACTGACAGGCGAGAGCTTACGAAACACCCTTAGCACTACTCAAAATTGTAACCTAAATTCTCTCATCTTTTAAAACGTTACATCTAGATCTGACATACCTTTTAAAAACTAAAAAACAAGATTCATTAAAACACTTCAGAGTGTAGTGTATAAGGCTTATGTATGTGTGCACATGTACCTACTCTAATGTTAAGAACCTATACCCATGTAATCGATAGACAGTAATAAATGATATTTCAAAGGATGCACTCGTTTAATTGATCTCTCCGAACCTCACAACCTTACATGGCGACCCTGCCATCCGAGACGGGTGCTGAGTTCGGCCGCGCGGCTAAACGTAATAAGAACAATGAACTATGGTGAAAGTTATTTTAAAGTGGAATTAAAATTTTGCAAAAATGTGCCGGTCTAATATAGAAAAAGAGGACGTTTTTATATCGCAAAGTGCGTCAGGAGGGTCAAATTCAGCTTCTATGCAGGAGTACCACTTGTCGAACATTAGTATCGTGATGTTTATCATTTGCACTTTACTTGGAGTAGCCGGACTTTATGTTGTGTATAAACTGTACCGAAATTGTCATCACTCGTGGATCAGGAATGAGGTAATTGCACAAAACCTATCACGCTCTTTTCGTCGACCGAATCCGGAGGCTCGTGTCTGTTACGGGTGCCGCCAACAGCGCCAGGAGCTGCATCAGGAGGCTCGCCAGGAGGCGGGTATCAGAGGCCAGAAACCGCAGTAAGTGATTAAAAATTAATAATATAGTGAGTGAAAAGTGTAGTGAGTCGTGTTCTACCGATAACAGAAACATGAAGAGTTACGGAATTTATATTGGACAATTTTCTAGACTTACTATGTATTAGTATAATATTTTTTTTGTATGTTTTCTAATGTATTATCATGTGATTGTGGAATAGCTATCACTCATGACGATATTATTACTTAGACCTTATTTTATTAAACCGCCGTTCTTTGTTTGGTAATGGCAAATGACCTTAAATTAATATATGACCAATTAAAAAATATTGGACATAATTTAAAAAAACTAAGTTATCCTAAAAGGACAGAAACTGTTCTAACACAAAAATTGCAGGAAGCAACATTGTTAAAACATCAATTTGATAAATGTATAGAAAACATAACAGAACAGATCGAAAAGAAACAATTTAGTACAAGTGTTTTACAAGAAATACAGTCATACTGTGATTTAATTGAAAAGGCATTTAACCAAATAGAAACTTTTTGTGCTAAAACATACGGTTCACAACCTAGTGCCGAGTGTACGGACGAGACTAGAACCGAAGTAGTCAATATGGAGGCTTTTAATTATAGGACTGCCGTAGCATTGTTACCGGTTATGAATGGTGATGAAAATATCACGAAAAGTTTAATAGATACGATAGAGTTATATAGTTCTTCACTAACTGATGAAGGCAACAAAATGCTGGTTAAATTTATATTAAAAACCAGATTAAACGAGAACGCTAAATTAAGATTGTCTAACGAGTACGACAGCTGTGAGTCGCTAGTTATTGAAATGCGTCAACACCTTCTTACAAAGAAGTCTAGTACAGCAATACACAAAGAGTTGACACAAATCAACCAAAACGGTACTACAATAGAAAAATATGGGTCCAAGGTCGAGCAGCTTTTTGTAGATTTGACGGTCGCACAAGCAGGGGATGACCAAACTGCTTATAAAATATTACGCCCTCAAAATGAGAAGATTGCCATTAAAAGTTTCATTGATGGCTTACGAAACCGCGAAATCCGCACTATTTTGGCAGCGCGTAATTACGATACTTTGAAAGATACCATAAGAGCGGCTAAGGATGAGGATTTGTCATGCAATCGGCAAACAGACGCTTCTGTGTATGTCGGTTACCAAGGCAATTCATTTAAAAATCGCAGATTTAATTACAGTAATAGTAGGCGCCCAAACCGTTCCAACAACAACCGAATTGCACAGAGAGGAAATAGTAGAGGTTATTATCATAACTACAGGCAAAACCAAACAGTCCAGCACCAGTTCAGCAATAACCGTGGTCACATGCGGGGATCATCTCGCGGTAGGCCTAGACGATTTTTTACGCGTAGTAGTAATGTACATGCTATAGAAAATGGCATAAATAACATTAATTTATCTGACGAGAATCGAACGCCTCAACCTGCAGAAAGAAACATTACTGAACCATTGCGGTTTTTTCGATAATCATTTTATATTTGCTTGCAACAATAACAGCACGGTGGAATTCTTAATACAAGGTGCCAAATATGGATTGCTTATAGATACAGGAGCATCATTATCGGTATTGAAATACGAAACTGTGGCACGTTGGAATATTCCAATCCAAACAGAATTCATTTACATAAATGGCATCGGGGGCAAAGTACTAACTTCAGGCTATGTTTATGTTACACTGATCGCAAATGGTCAGGAATTCGTACACAAATTTTATATTATGCGCACCATACCTGGATTGCAACATGGTATAATCGGCAGAGATTTTATGAGCACATATAACGCTGTTTTGAATTATGAAAATAATACAATAACTTTAAAAAGAAATGACAATACCTTGACCCTGCCCATGGTTAATAGTACACCAAATAAAACCTGTTTTTTAAGTATTCCACCTAGGTGTGAGAAAATATTTATGTTAGACAGTAGCTTTACAGAGGATTGCGTAATTTTACCTTATCAATTATGTGACGGAGTATTTATAGCCGGGAGTATTTGTAAACCTAATAATGGACAAATTAATATACAAATATTAAATACTCGCGAAACGCAAGTAGATATTAATTATTTTAGGCCAGAAATACATTTACTATCAGACTATCACATCTGTAACTTTGGACGAGGTAGCAAACTAGATGGAGAGAGAGTACGCACTATGTTTTCTCTTTTAAAATTAAATCATCTAAACAATGAAGAAAGGACATCTATCGAAAACATATGCGCCAAATTTTCAGATGTTTTTCATCTACCAGACGATAAATTAAGTACCACAAACCTATACGAACAAGGTATACAGCTAAAACCAAATGCAGATCCAGTTTACACTAGACAGTACAGGTTGCCCTTTTCACAGCGTAAGGAAATTGAAACACAAGTTAAGAAAATGCTTTCTGAAAATATCATTGAACCCGCCAAAAGTGAGTGGTCAAGTCCTATTTTGTTAGTACCCAAAAAATCGGATGATACTTCTAAGAAATGGAGACTGGTTATTGACTTTCGTAAATTAAATACTAGAATAATAGACGATAAATTTCCACTTCCGAATATAACCGATATTTTAGATTCTTTATCCGGTTCAATGTATTTTTCACAATTAGATTTATCGCAGGCTTATTACCAGGCAAAATTAAAACCAGAATGCAGAAAGTATACAGCATTCACTACGCATTCAGGTCAATATCAAATGACCAGGTTACCCATGGGATTAAAGATTAGCCCAAGTGCATTCTCCCGTCTAATGACAATTGCCATGTCTGGACTTACATATGATAAACTATTTGTCTATTTGGATAATTTAATCTGTTATGGACGTAATTTGGAGGTTCATAATAAAAATCTTATAGATATTTTAACTAGATTACGCAAAGTTAACTTGAAACTTAATCCAATCAAATGCGATTTTCTAAGAAAAGAAATGCAGTTATTAGGGCATGTTGTTACATCAGAAGGAATTAAACCAGATTTAGAGAAGGTAAACGTGGTAAAAAAATACCCATTGCCGAAAAATGCAGACGAAACAAAAAGATTCATAGCGTTTGTTAACTTTTATAGAAAATTTATACCTGATTTCGCTGCAAAATGTTTACCGCTTAACAGACTGTGTCGAAAAAATGTTAACTTTGAATGGTCACAAGAGTGTCAGAAATCCTTCGAATCCCTAAAAGAGTCATTAACATCACCACCAGTATTACAGTATCCCAATTTCGATGAAAATAATACTTTTGTTTTACAAACGGATGCGTCCGGTTATGCAATCGGGTCCGTGCTATGCAACAGTGATAACAGACCAATAGCTTATGCAAGTCGTAGTCTTAACAAAGCAGAAATTAGGTACCCCACTATAGAAAAAGAGTTACTCGCTATCATATGGTCAGTAAAATATTTCAGACCCTACCTATACGGTAGAAAATTTATAATCAAAACCGATCACAAACCATTAGTTTATTTCAAACGACTAGATGGGTTGGTTTGATTGAATAATCAAACCAACCCATCTAGTCGTTTGACTAAATTCCGATTAATGATAGAGGAATATGACTACATAATAGAATACGTTCGAGGTACTGACAACGCAGCTGCAGATGCCTTGTCACGTGTCCGAATAACAAGCGACGAATTGAAGGAAATTAATCAACACGTCGTGTCTGTATTAACTAGAGGTCAGAAAAAGCGTATGATGTGTGAACAAAGTGCACAAGGTGTGACTGACAACCCTAAGCTTGGTAAGCAATCTACAAACGACTGGACTGATCACCCAAGAGTTATGGAGTTGCTTAAAAAGCCAAAGGATTGCGCTGAGATAAGGTTTGTGAACAAAAAAGATTGGACTACCCAATCAAATACATTATTTCATTATGACACAACAAATTGCATACTAAGAGTAAATCCATCTTACCGATTACAATGCGCACGAGATGCCTTTGTACGGGAGTTGGCTAACTACTGTGGTCTTATGAAACTTGATAATGTACACATTGTACAAAATAATGAAAACGGTGAGATAATACGAGAATTAATTAAAAGCATAAATGATACACCTAATTGGTCCGGACCACGTCTATTTATTATAAAAGGTGTAAAAGTTATAGATGACCACGATACGAAACGTATAATTTTAAATGACTATCACCTATTACCGAGTAGTGGCCACGCCGGTATTCGACGAATGATAAATAATATAAAACGCCGTTATTTTTGGCCAAAATTAGAAACTGACGTCACGGAGTTTGTAAATCGATGTGATAAATGCCAACGACAAAAACATTTCAGGCACATTAAACAGCCAATGGTCCTGACTGATACAGGTCATTCGGCCTTCGATAGAGTATTTTTAGATTTAGTTGGGCCCTTAAGTAAGGATAATGATAATTATATGTATGTACTCACACTACAGTGTGATCTTAGTAAATATGTAGAAGCCTATCCACTTAGAAATAAGGATACAATTTCAGTGGCAACGGCTTTCATTAATAACTTTGTATTACGTTATGGCATTCCGAGAAATATTATATCAGATCGCGGAACGGAGTTCGTTTCGAAAGTAATGAATGAAGTATGTAAAATATTACAAATAACACAACAAACATCAACTGCATATCATCACCAAACAATAGGAGGTTTAGAAAATACACATAAAAATTTACTATCATACCTACGCATACAAACAGAGAATCAACCCCAAAATTGGAGTACATGGCTTCCATATTGGTGCTTTGCTTTTAATACGACTGTACATACAGAAACAAAATATACACCATATGAACTCGTATTTGGAAAACTGAGCAATTTACCAAGTAATCTAACTTCAGAAGTTGAACCGCTATATAACTATGATGATTATCCACAACAACTCAAATACAGACTTCAAAAATCACAGTATGACGCAAAACAAAACTTAATTATTAGCAAACAGGTCAGAAAAAGTAAATATGATTTGTATACCAACCCAGTTACGTATAGTACTGGCGACATGATACTACTTAAAAATGAACAAAGTGTAAACAAATTTGATCCGCTGTATATAGGACCATACAAAGTAATAGAAGATTGTAATCCTAATTTAAAAATAATGTATAAAGGTAAAGAAGTAATAGTACATAAAAATAGAACCAGACCATATATTACATTTATATTTTAAAAGTAAATAGATCAACTACTAATATTGTAATAACAATTTTGTATGTAACCCAATATTGTATTCAATTATTTCTTATTACTTGAGAATTATTAAATGTTAACTAATAATTATAAATAATCTTCATAATTTAGTCTACATAAAGAAATTATGAAAAATATAGATTAGATAGCTATTAACATATACAAACCAGAAAATAAAAATACATGTAATCATTATTTTTATTTTATTTCGCCGGTGGGCGTGTAGTGTATAAGGCTTATGTATGTGTGCACATGTACCTACTCTAATGTTAAGAACCTATACCCATGTAATCGATAGACAGTAATAAATGATATTTCAAAGGATGCACTCGTTTAATTGATCTCTCCGAACCTCACAACCTTACAAGAGTTTGCGAAGAAAAAAGCAATATTTCCGAGATTTATTAAGTAATGGAAGAACTAAAATAAGAATATAAAAACATCATGGCGGCAAATCGACTGCTTACTCAGAATAATTTATTCATTATAACCTATTACACTTTTTGGAAGCTTCCATGCTACATTATAGGTTTTCTTCTTAGGCGGTTATTCTTTCAAGCGGCAGCTGTTCCATTTCTCAATAATAATAATACCAGTCTATTATTTTCCCACTGCAGGGCAAAGCTTTTTTCCCATACAGAGAAGACACGAGCATTGATCACCAGGTTTACTCTAGGCGGGTTGGTGATTTTAGATTTATGTTTATTAAAAATTCCGGTGTCCTCACGATATATTTTCATCGATGTCCAAGATAAATATAGAAAGTATGTATAGTATGAAATATAAAAAGTAATAGTGTAGTGTTTGTAATTTTAATTCTCTCTACTTTGTATATTTTGTTTGTATGTATGTATATATATGTATTTATTATTATATTTTATATTGTAAATTTTCTGTTTCTGTTCCCTCTTTCTTGCACCTCCTATGTTTTGTCTCTGCATCACCCTAAGGTAGACTGGTAGAAAATGCCTAAGGCATTAAGTCCGCCTTTGTACGGTGTTTTTTTTACATTTGTGCATAAAGTTTTAATAAATAAATAAATAAAAAGTCACATTGGTACTTGCCCGTGCAAGATTGTAATCGAACCTATTTTCTTCTAAATACCTTTTAATAATATAGGCAATTATAGTTTTATAGTAACCACTGCATAATTCAAAATAATTAACCTTAAAACCAGACGAGGGAATATTATTAATTTATTAAAATAAAAGATTTAACTGATATTTTATATATCGGCGCAAGTACGTTATTTAAAGAACCTAGTCAACTATATAAGATGCAGCTACATCAACGAATAAATAGATTAAGAGTTGATTACAATTATGATCACGAATTAATTGTTTAAGACCACAAAATTATGTTAATGTTATTTATTTTGATGGTTAATTAATTATTATTGATGATTAATTAATTATCATTGCATGGTTCATTTAATTATCAGTTAATTTACTCCAAAACATTGTAAAAATAATCATTTATTTACAAAGTTTGAATCATAACCTAAAAACTCAAACACGTGCGCCGAGCACGTGGTCAGTGTCTATAAATACAGACGACAGCCACAGAGCGCCACAGTTGCGCACGGGCCGTCGGACGGAACACATCTATGTGTCATAGTTGTACTGTCGTCGTTATACATAAATAAATAAGTAAATAAATAAATAAGTAAATAAATAAATAAATAAGTAAATAAATAAATAAATAAGTAAATAAATAAATAAATAAGTAAATAAATAAATAAATAAGTAAATAAATAAGTAAATACTGATTGTTACGTCACTGAATAAAAGTTATTCAAGTGTAGAAAGTGTTTTATTTAAAGAAGATGGAAAATAACTAAGAGTGTGATGTCAGCAATGCTGACGTCACTCTTTTTAAAAACAACCATGGCGCCGACCATCCGTCATCAGAAGTGGGATTTGAAGAAGTCCCTGCTTCTACTTCATCAGCAAATCCGCCACCGCCACCACCAACAGTGGTGAATACGCAACAACAGATGCAGACGCTGATGAATTTACCCATGCCCAACGCATCCATGGGGGCTATGCCTCCAGAATTTCTTATGCAGATGATGCTGCAAATGTCGGAGCGCCTTTGCAAACCCACTGAAGCAAGAGTCAAGATAAACGATATCTGTTTACCATCGTTTGACCCTGATACCAATGTTGGGGTAAGAGAGTGGTGCCAACACCTGCACAAAGCCATTGAGACATACAAGCTCAGTGACTTCGATGTACGCATGAAGGTGGGAGGTCTCTTGAAGGGACGAGCCAAAATGTGGGTGGATGATTGGATGGTGACCACATCTTCCTGGGAAGAATTACGCCATAAGCTTATATCATCATCATCACGCGCCTGGGTGTTGTGGAAGAGACTCACCAAGGATAAGCTTGGCAATGATGACACCGTGGAAGCCGTGATTGGATGTATTTGATGAGCGCCTAAGGATAGAACTGTTAAATGCAAGGGCAACTACAGTTCCTGAGCTCATTTCAGTTGCCTCCTCGATACGAACAAAACGTCCACATCCAAGTTCAAATTCTACGGTGCCCAATAAACGTGCACGAATTTCAGAAGGCTATCAATCACCTTCATCCTGCCGTTACTGCAAAAGAAACAACCATCACTCGAATGATTGTAGATTCATGCCCAAAATTTCAGACACCAATACCAATGCTGAACCATCAAACAAGGATATGAAGCAAGCAAATATACCGACCTGTTCATTCTGCAAGAAAGTGGGCCACACTTATGAAGTATGCTTTAAGCGTTAACGTTCACTGACATCGAACGTAAACTGTATAGGAAAACTCAAGCTAGCACCTATCAACATAAAAATAGGCTTGCAGTCTATACAAGCAGTGTTCGACAGTGGAGCAGAATGTTCGATCATGAAAGAGACCATTGCTGAAGCATTACCTGGCCAAAGGACTCCAAACGACCAACAATATGTCATCATTACAACTGATGCTTTCACAAAGTACGTACTGTTCTACTTCGCTACCAACAAAAATCAGTACAGTACACTGGGTGCCATAAAAAGACATGTGCAATTATTTGGTACGCCTGTACAAATAATTGTTGATGGAGGAAGAGAATTCCTGGGCGAATTTAAAAACTATTGTGACCAAGTTGGAATCAATATCCATGCCATAGCACCAGGAGTCAGCCGAGCGAATGGACAAGAAGAACGTATAGTGGCGACACTAAAAAAAAAACGCCTTAATTATGATAAAGAAAAAATTACGAGACTGAGCAATGGCACAATGTAGCTCTTAACTGCACTCCTCATCGTGTTACTGGAATTGCTCTACTCACACTCATCACCCGGCGAAAAAATTGCGTGCCACCAGAACTCTTAAGTCTTGTGAATATCGATGAACAAACTGTGGATATAGAAGCACTGACACAACATGCACAACAAAAAATGGCCCTATCTGCGGAGCAAGACAGACACCGCTTTAATCAGCGGAAGGCCAAAATTCATCCTTTTCAAAGAGGAGACTACGTGCTTATAAAAAAAAAAACAATCCACGTAACCTAACTTCATTAGATCTCAAGTTCAGTGAACCTTATGAGATCTGTCGAGTACTGGAGAACGAAAGTAGTAAAGAAACTCGTTGGTAGAGGACGACCACGAAAGGTGGCGCATGATCAGCTTCGGCATGCTCCAAAACCAGGTGACCAGGCAGCCGTATCGGCGGTTGATGATGAACAACCCACAATACCAGCTCAGACAATACAACCAATGCCATCGACCTCACGAACTGAGGAACTAGAGCAAAACTCAAATGCACATAACACACATCCACAATAAACTGTGAGTAGCAAAGTACTTTCATAAAGAAATAATTATTCATTATCCTTCACCTTTTAGAACCTCTGTGTATTACACAGCATCGACCTTATTCTTATTCCCAATAGAGCCTCTGTGTACCACGGCGAACAGGACCGCCCAGAGCACAGCCACATAATCATCTTCCAATTTCGACGAGACAATCTACGAGAACCTCCGAGAACTCTACGAGAAACTCCGAGAACTCTACGAGAACCTCCGAGAACTCTACGAGAATCTCCGAGAACTCTACGAGATAACATTCATTATCCTTTACCTTTTAGAACCTCTGTGTATTACACAGCATCGACCTTGTTCTTATTCCCAATAGAGCCTCTGTGTACCACGGCGAACAGGACCGCCCAGAGCACAGCCACATAATCATCTTCCAATTTCGACGAGACAATCTACGAGAACCTCCGAGAACTCTACGAGAAACTCCGAGAACTCTACGAGAACCTTCGAGAACTCTACGAGAATCTCCGAGAACTCTACGAGATAGCATTCATTATCCTTTACTTTTTAGAACCTCTGTGTATTACACAGCATCGACCTTGTTCTTATTCCCAATAGAGCCTCTGTGTACCACGGCGAACAGGACCGCCCAGAGCACAGCCACATAATCATCTTCCAATTTCAACGAGACAATCTACGAGAATAAAAGATCTGGAGAGTGATACCTCTGAGCTAAACCATGTGTTACCCTTGAGCTAACTACGGGTCCTTGATGCATCCACTAGTGAACCCTGAGATACCGTTGAAACGCCTTGTGGAACCATGGCTAGACACGTATACACCACAGATTCTAAAGTAACAAGGCAGGGCACGAGAGACGTCTTTGTGTACTGTACTTACAACAATAATAATAATAATAATAAGCAACATAGGTTGCTAACAGATACCTGCTCAAAGGAAAACGTTTTCTTAATTTCAGGCATCTAACCTCACAACGCAGGCAGACGCAGAGTCATAATCATCTTCCAATTTCAACGAGACAATCTACGAGAACCTCCGAGAACTCTACGAGAACCTCCGAGAACTCTACGAGAACCTCCGAGAACTCTACGAGAACCTCCGAGAACTCTACGAGAACCTCCGAGAACTCTACGAGAACCTCCGAGAACTCTACGAGAACCTCCGAGAACACTACGAGAACCTACTAACTTTAATAACATTGATTTTTCTCAAAATTACATAACAGTCGTGTTTATGTAACTAAGTAAATACTGATTGTTACGTCACTGAATAAAAGTTATTCAAGTGTAGAAAGTGTTTTATTTAAAGAAAATGGAAAATAACTAAGAGTGTGATGTCAGCAACGCTGACGTCACTCTTTTTAAAAACAACCATGGCGCCGACCATCCGTCATATATGATCTCTTTCATAATAATATTATTGCAGCAAAGAAACATAAAGCTAATAATTTTCACAGATCACGACGGCTTACAAAGCTCTTAGTCAATCTTAGTTGCAATAGAATCGTGTAAGAGGGTCATTATGACTTAGTCTGCAAACTAAGCAGATTAAATAATGAATACTTTCGGGCCATTCGGGATTAGTGATGTTTTATTAATGTGCTTGTAATAAATTAGCTAATATTACTAAAACTATATAGTAAATATGGCTTAGGTACTTAATATTAAGCTTAATAATTTCTGAATTAAGTGTATTTTATTAATTGTAATAACTTTCTAATATCTATTTTTGGGTTGCTTGACTAATTTTAAACCTTAAGTCGTGAGTGTGGTAATTGAAATGGTTTAAAGGACTTTTTTATATATTAAGATGGCAGACAAGCCGACGGCCCACCTGATGTTAAGTAGTAACTGTCGCCTATAGACATCAGTAAATGCGTTGCCATCCCAGAGATATTACTGAAATTTCCCATGTGCCTGTAATGACACCAGCACCCGTATCCTTCAAACCGGCACATAGCAACGCTACTTTGCAGCATAAATAGGTATGGGAGTAGTACTTCGCCGGACGAGTTTCTTCACAAAGAGCTCTACTACTAGAACTACAAAACAAGGAATAATTCATTCTAATTCAATCAAATTCTAAGCACGAGTAATTTACAAATACACACAATTATTAGAAACTTCACAATATTAAACAAAACATTAGTGAAATTAACATCACAAAACAAAACAAAATAAAATAACAATTAACTTTACACACAGCGTCGGTCACCCTGATAATAATTTACTAGCTCGACAAAATTATATTATTAACAAATATTTGGTACATCTGCCGTTATGCCTTTGTCGAATGAATATTAAATGCTAATTTCATTACGTGCTGATACCCGCAACAGAGTCAGGGCTTAATTCAATTAATAATGTGTCCCTTAGAATAGATAATGGATATGGATTATTATGACTTGGACACGTCATTCGACGGTATTACACCATGTTATGGGTTGTTGGACGGTGTTTCTATTACAAATGTTTGGGGATTATTAACATAACTTATCATCACGCCTGTATTCTTTGAAGGGTTAGGCAGAGGTATACTAATGTGCACCCACAGTTCGTCGGTGTGTTTTATAGGGGGCGAGTCTACTGCCATTAACCGGGCACAAATCCTAACCCCGAGCTGCTACTGAGAATTTTATAGAAAAACCCAATAACACTTTGCTCGACCTGGGAATCGAACACAAGACCTCCTAGCGTAGCAGTCTCGTTTAGGACCACTAGGCTAACGAGGCAGTTTTCAAAATGTTAATTTCTAAACTAAATATTTAAGGTCGATGTAATGTATGATAAATTTTGTTAGTAACTGTTTTGTTTGGGTGGTTATTTATTGGTGTGTAGGTTAGGTATTTTCATAGTAATAGTAATTATTATAACAGGTTTGAAAAGTCACTTAGCCAAATGCTCGTAGCGATTTTTCTATATTTTATTTCAGACTATAACGGAAGACGCTGGATGCAGTTCGCTTCCAACCGCTATATGTGGAAATCTAAAGGGGAGGCCTATGTTCAGCAGTGGACGTCCTATGGCTGAGATGATGATGATGATGATAACTGAGACATTTCTGGTTACGGAGACATTGAAGATTTCAGCTTTTTTTTGTTTCCTTGCACAAACGAGTGTTATTTATTTATTTATTTAAACTTTATGCACAAAAAAAAAGTACAAACGCGTATTTAATGCCTGCCTTTTTATGCTTTGTGTTAATGTTCTTATTAAAGTTTCAATACTTCCATGACCCTTGTTCTGTTAAATGCATCCGTACGGACACAGGTTTGAGTGCGTTATAATTCGTCCTACCATAAACAGTGAATTTTCACACCAATAATAAAAGTTGTTTCGCAGCACAATTTGCTCAATATTACTTAGTTTGATGCGTACTAGGCGCGTAGTTAACTTGTACAAGTAGGTACCGCAAAAAATAATTACAAATGGAACAACACCCAAGAGATCCAAAAATTTAAAAAACCCCCGACACAAAATCCTAAGTTCCCTTTAAAAAGTAAAAAAAAATAAAATACGTCGCGTTGGTGGACCGATGTTGCATTTAGGGTACGACCGTCCCAAGCGGTCCCCCAACGCGACGTATTTTATTTTTTTTACTTTTTAAAGGGAACTTAGGATTTTGTGTCGGGGGCTTTTTAAATTTTTAATTTAATTTTTAATTTTATACTTTTTTATAGGTACATACTTATTATAATGTCGATTTTGTTAAGCTGTAAATACATAGGTTCCTAATAATTTAATAACCCACATGACAAATCATTTTTAGTTTTCCTTCCTAACTTTCACACCCATAACTTTTAAACGGCTCAACCGATTTTCATCAAACATGTCTAAGAACACTCGCACATAAGTCACCTTTCATACAAAAAAAAATTAAATTGAAATCGCTTCATCCGTTCGGGAGCTATGATGCCACAGACAGACAGACAGACACGTCAAACTTATAACACCCCTCTTTTTGCGTCGGGGGTTAAAAAATAAATAAAGAAACGACACAACTGTAGTTATCATATTTTTTCATATTCTTGTAATACTAGGTTTGTTCACATCTATAAAATTCACAGGAATTACTCTCGCGAGTTAGATAAAATTATATTTATGGTGTTATCGAAACAAAAAATGCAAGTTGACTTGTGTTCTGAAGTAAATAATTACGAAGGAGTCACCAGTCCCAAGGGGTGGTACAATGGCTATGACGGAACACACCCGCATGACTAATAAATTATTAGTAGGTACATTAATTTGACTCGTATTACTTTGGTTATAAATAGCGTTGGTCAGCCGTGTGTTCTTTTCGAAATTGTTAATATCCTGTTTAGGGAACGTGCTGTGTATTATTTAAGTGATGGGTTAAGTGCCCACCCAGTTGCACTGTCTCAGGATAACGGGTGTAAAAATACATTCAAATAATAATATGCCAAAAGGTACATGTTCTTCCCATCTTTAATTTTTTTGAAGTGAAAACTTCTTTAGCGGCGTTGGGTAAAAAATGTTAAACTCGCGTCAGGACACGTGACCCTGATCGAAAATTTTAAGCGGCGTTGTGCACTTGTTTTTCTTGCGTCAGGACACGTGACCCTGATCGAAAAATTTGCACGAAAAATCGTGCAAAATCGTGGAAAATCGTGGATGGATGGATGGACGGATGGACTAAATAGTACACGTGCTTGGTTTAATGGTTTCTGTTATATACATAGTACTTTTATATTGATAATTATAGCAATTCGTACAAAATTATTCCCTAACCATTCCAAAATATCAAAAATGCACAACGTTAATATTCAAGTTTTCACTTCTGCCGGCACTCCCGGAGTGCAACCCGTCGTTTTTTTTTTAGTTTTAGACTATACCTGGTCCCTTCTGGTTGCGTAAATATTGAAGATCATAGTTCTTTTTTTTAAGAAAGCAAGATGCAAGCGACACTACTCCTGTAAAAGTTGTTTCCAAGCAATAAATTTTGCTCTATGTCACTTAGTTGCCAGCCCCCCTAGCCAAATCACAAACGATAAACGCAAACGCTGAGTAGGCTTTAATAGATCTTCAACTTTATGTGCTTGGTTTTAAGTTGAAGATCTAATGAAGATTGCATAGCGTTTTCGTTCGTTCCAGTCGCTAACGCTTAGAAATATTTAATAGATTTTCAACTTAAGGCTCTTGAGTATTAAGTTGAAAATCTATTGGTACCGACCGAGCGTTTACGATTATCGTTTGTGACTTGGCTAGGGGGCTGGATAGAATGCTTAGTAAACGGCAATGTGACGTGTGTCTACAGTCGCACTGGGTGACGGAGGGATCTACAATTCCTCAATTTGCTAGGTTATGTTTGCTGCGACCTACAGCGGCCACTGCAGATCATAATGTTCATTTATACTCCTGTTAATGGGTAATTTAACTTCCAGTTATCTCGTGGTGGCACGCACGACTGTTGAGCGCGGAGTCCTGGTTTCGATTCCCAGGTCGGGCAAAGACTCTTGTTGGGTTTTTAACTTGAAATCTCTCGGTAACACCCCAGAGTTTGGAAGTTGGTGGTGTGACAGCCTCGTGCCTCGGAAAGCACGTAAAGCCGCAGCTGACTATGAGGGTTAGGGAAGTGGGAGTGCCGCCGTGACCGGAATTGGCCTGAAGAATACATTACACACATTCATGGCTAATTTATTTTCGCCATTTCTATATTGTTACAACCCGCCCCCTGTATTACCTGACCCCTCTTTGTCCTAAGGGTCAGGTAATTCAGGGCACCGACTGTTCAGTGTTCGTTGTATAAACTCAACGTCAATAATTAAAATCCATTTAGTATTTCATTTCGTTTTTATTCTACTCGCTCAACAATTGTGAATTCATTGGAAAAGGCTTTCTGAGTAATGACTCATTCCACTCGATGTTTTAATGGTCGATTTTATTAATAGACTGTTGTTTTATTATGTTCATAAAATGAACATTTTCTCTAAGATTATTACGTCTACATTAAATATGTAACTGTTTTAAGAGCATTATTTTGTGTGAGTATTATTTGTTAAGCTTTGATTAAAATTAACATAATTTCAAACAATATAATAGCGAGATACCGCGCCCCCGGAACGCAAAGGGCACATGTAGGAACATAGACGGGTTTTAGTCAGTAAAAGTCTGACACTCCCTCCCGCCCCACCCAGGGCGGGGGAAGTTATTTGATGATTTCCCGTCTATAAAAAAAATAAAAAAATACAGATATACAGATATAGGTATGTGTTGCATATTACTAGTCTATAATAAATCATTTTTGGAGTAATTACATATCAAAGCTACCATAACGCTAATGAGATTGGACTTACGACCTTTTGTTTGTTCACAAAGCCGAGTACAACAAGCAAAAGCCCCTTTTTTCTTTATTGAAATTTTATAACACACGTACACTTATAATATCTATAAACATAATATAGTTAATCCTTATAATCTACAAGGCAATTATAGCTATACGTTGTTACTAGAAGATCGTTATGTGTCCCTTGAAGTTACAGGTTCGATACCAATGTGACTTTAGAAATTAATTTGTACTTTCTAAGTTTATCTTAGACACCATTAACATCGGTAAAAAACCATACTGAGAAAATCTGGACTTACAATTACAATGAATGGTCTGAAATCGCCAATCCGCCTTGAGCAAGCCTGGTGATCGATCCTCGTGCCTTTTCTGTATGAGAGGAGGCCTTTGCCTTGCAGTGGAACAAGAATAGGCTCTTTTTTCGGATTGGAAATAATCAAATGACTTCTCCCGCCCTGGG
The DNA here is from genome assembly GCA_932526535.1 of Caradrina clavipalpis. Classification (NCBI taxonomy): domain Eukaryota; kingdom Metazoa; phylum Arthropoda; class Insecta; order Lepidoptera; family Noctuidae; genus Caradrina; species Caradrina clavipalpis. The sequence continues at coordinate 14,301,217 of OW052095.1, read as the reverse complement.
CGGGGCGGGAGGAAGTGTCAGACTTTTACTGACTAAAACTCATGTATGTTACTCCTTGCCCCTTTGCGTTCCAGGAGCACGGTATCACTTTCGAGCAACCCGCAGCTCCGGCGACAATAATAGGCTGGTATTATGATAAGCAGAGCACGGCGCATCGAGTACAAAATATTCATTCCTGGCCACAAAGACAGAACTTAATTATAAAACTGTATCCGTCCTTCACTGAGAACTTGGCGCGAAGTTCCTTTGTAAATTCCAAATTTAAAACGTAAACCTAATCATATTACGGACATCTGCATATTCTTTGAGGACCTAACTCAATGAAAAGTTATGTTCATTCCCCACTTATCAAATGGTCAAAGTCGCCGTAATAGCTCTAAGGGAATAAAGTTACACTCATTTACATACATTACCTTTTATCCTTAAGAAAGTTAGCTAAGATGTATTCCGCTAGGCACCGACGCGAATCGCTACTGAAATTTTAATAATACGAATTGTCTAATTGCTAAGCTGAGGAAACTTTCAAAGAAAATTAAAATATTAGTGTCTGGCAATGAACTTCTGCGAGCTTTGCGTTTTGAATAGTTCAATTTTATGTTTTTGACAAAGATTTTTAAAAAGTTCGTATTTGGAAGGTTTCGACAATAACGTTGAAAATTAATTAAGTCTGAAACCAAAAGTAATTAAACATTAAATGATGCGGTGTTGCTGGAGTCAGAACACAAACCCAATTAGACAGTATAATAGTTTCGTTGGTATTTCAAGGCGTCAGTTTTGTGGTTAACAATATACCGCTGAATGGTTGTTGCGTCACTGTTATTGTATTTTCTTCTATCTTATATTGTATTTAGTTTGAAGGGAAATAAAAGTCAGTTTTAAGTAGTACGAGTCATAAAAGTAATGTTTTAAATTCTGACATTATTGACAATAAAAAAAAACTTGGTAGCACTAGGATTTTTTGCTATACCATGGGTGCCTTTACACAAACATGTAAACTCACATACACATACACCCGGGCCCGGAACAACTACAAGTAGGCCATACAAATATTTGTTCCGTGCGGGAATCGAGCCCGCGACACGCAGCGCAGCAACCGATTACTCAGTCACAACGCTGTCAACATTTTGTCGTTTCAGCCATTTAAGCGTAAAAAATTAAGAAACATCCTTTCATTCATCCATCCATCAATTCATCCTCAGAAATGTTTCCTTTAGTAACAATAGTAAGATTTTAAAAAGCACACGTAACAAAAACGCTCACCTATAAAGTTGCAATTCTCAAGTTAAATCGCAATATTTCCGCGAAACAAACAAACTTGTGACCATATTATTCAACGAGCAGCAAAGAAAGATGAACAAACATTTACATCTCGTGATTGACAAGTACCAAAGTAAACACATACATACAACACCGCCTAACTTCACTTACTTACTTAGGCGAATTTAATTTTTGCAATTACTTACATTGATTGATGCGACAGTACTTTGTAATCCCTTTGTGGATTTTCTTTGCCTACTTTCCGAAGGCGAACTTTGTCGAAATTTAATTGAAGAATCTCCCATGGTCTTTATGTTAGAAACATTTTGTTGTAATGTACCGCTTTATGTGTCGTGATGGCCCAGTGGTTAAGGCGCCCGCCTCCCATGCACGAGGTTGTGGGTTCGCAACCGGACACGGGCAAGTACCAATGTGACTTTTCCTAATTCATATGTATTTTCTAAGTTTATCTTGGACATCACTGACATCGGTAACCATGTCAGAGGCCCTTGAGGTGGTTTAGAAACTCTGTCACTAGGGTGTTTGGGGTCGTTAGACCTTACTGCCCACACGATAAGAAGAAGACCGCTTTGCTATAAGTAAGTGTCATAAATCTTAATTTTTTGACCTACTTAAAAAAAATCAGGAGGATTTCAATTCAGTTGTATTTCTTGTTAGGTTTTTTACCGCAGACCTTTGTCATTTATCAACCGATATACTTTCAGATTGGTTCCATAATTTTTTTATCGAAATTAAATATTAAACATCATTACAATCAAGCAAAAAGAAATAACTCTAGTTTTGAAAGTCGGCAGTTTAGGTTCTGTTTGCTGATTTGTATTGCCACCAACTTTCAAAATAAACTTATTTTTCACTTTTTACTACTTCCTATCACCCAAATCCATGAAAAAACTGTGACATACAAACGTGACATACTGTGTGACATACGTATATTATCAAGATAATTATTTCTGTCCATTTATTAAGTTAAAGAAGAAACACGATTTGATACGATATTTAAATCGCTTTCGAAATCGTCCAATTATTTCAACGTATGTGAATATTTTAATGTGCGTTACTTAACTTGTTTGCTCTCAAACGTCAAGGTAAATCTTCATAAACGTATCTTTTGAACTTATCATAATATGTAATGTTGATGTTCTAATGCTTAATTTGTTAACAATCTTTGTAACACATTTAATTAAAAGGTATTTTGTTGTACCTGTAATAAGGTTACAGGTACAACAAAATACCTTTAATGAAATGTGTCCTGGTCTGCCTACACTCCTTAGTTAAGGCAGACCAGAAGTGGGACGGAACAAACTAATAAATAATAAGATATGATAATTATATTTCACTTGCTGAAAAGCAAATTAGTAAAAATACATTTATGTTAAAAAGAACACTATTTAAACACAAATAATGAAACTGAAGAATTTTTAGTTTATTTGCTTAAAATTTCTAGAACGAAAAATAGCGAAAGACTATAAAGTCCTAAAATTAAAAAAACGCGACTTAGTACAAGGCGTACTAAGTCGCGGGCAAAAGCTAGTCAAATGATAAAAATACTTAATTATAACTTAACTGTTATAAATAAAACCCTAATGAAATAACTTACAAAAAAAACTCACCTTTCACTCAAAAGACGACGTGTAAAAAATCCAAAGCTCGCTACACACGGTCACTTTTTAAATTCACACACTAAGACTGACCACGAATAATGTTTAATGATGACACATGGCGACTAAGAATGGGCTTAATGATACCCGCCCCTCCGAACAATTACATGTAATTGTATTGACCTGAGCTAACCCGGGTGATCTAATTCGGCCGCATGATGCATGCCCCGCCTTACGGCTAATGTAAGGGATTAAGCTGATCTATGAATTGATTCTTTCATGAATAATCTGGCGTAACGAAGCTAGAGTGTTTTAATTGATCAGTGATTTATTTAAAATGGGCACGTGATAGTTTTGTAGTTAGTATACACAATCGCTCACTATAACAACATTAAATAAGACTTTAAATTATGTGCATTAAAGTAAATTGTATAATGACAAGTTGAAAAAGTTGACGGCTCGCGGGCGGTGTGCTGGCAGCTAAATATTTGATTTTTCGACGATGTATGGTACAAGTTTGCATGACACAACATTTTGTGAGACACGAGAATAACGCGATAATTCCTCAGAACTGTAATATTGTACCAAAAGCTCAAAAAGACCACCAATTGAGTCCCAAAAAAAATTCAACCATAAATTCAGAAAATACATAAGGAAATTATGGATATCTTTCATAATCTCCCTCCCAGAGGTCACCAGAGTCAAGCGAGGGAGGGTTATCAAGGCATCTGAAGGCGAGAAGCTTGCAACTCGTAATTATTTATGCGCGGTTGCCGTCTTTCATTACCCTTTTGCGTTTTCCTTTGAGGAGAGCCGACAAACTAGTGGTGATGCCGCTTCAAGTGCCTCAGAAATGGAACGGGGAAATTAAGTGACGCATTTAAAGCTTGGCTTTTGCATTTTGGACGGTATATTTTGGGAATAAAGTTTAAATGGTGAATTCTTCCATGCAGACATCAATAGCCCATGGTAAATCCTTTGGGGATCCCCTTCCCTTTCTAAATTCCCGTTTAAAGAACATCATGAAACGTGTCTGAATGTTAATTGGTATTGGGTATATATGTTGTCAATTAGTTAGTTGGTAAGATACGGATATTTTGTCAGTTTAGCAAATTGATATCTATCAATTAAGTTTTAGGTATTACCAATAGGACTGCTCTGACGAAACACATTATAATATAATTACTTTCTAAGTTTATCTTGGATATCACTGACATCGGTGAAGTAAAATATCGTGAATGAATCGCCAATCCGCTTTTAGCAAACATGATGATCAGTACTAGTACTTTTTCTGAATTATCCCTTAATTTGATAAAGTCCGGTGTGACGGACATCAACAAAAAATAAATCCCACTAGTTTTTTATTTGATTTTCATCGATTTTAAATAGACTGAATATTACTTCATTTCATAAACTAATAGTAGAAAATATATTTTGAGTACATACAATACTGCAATAAGTTAGTCGTGACACAAAATGTTGGCGCAAAAACGACCACCTGTTTTGCTTAAAGCATTTATAGTTCATTTTCCTCTTTTTTGCCTATGAATGCCTTGAAATGTCGACTGAGCTATAGATAACGATTTCATAAATAATTATAACCCAAAAACAAATGAGCCCTTTTTCATTTTCATGGTGTTTTTTATTGCTAAAGTGCTTTGTCCGTCACAGCGAACATTGCTAATTGTATAGAGATGTAGTACTTTAATACTATGTCCGCTGTGGCGGACTACGCCAAAAAGCCTAATATGTATTTTTTCGGTTACGGTGCTGAGTATAGTTTATTTTTCTTTGTGAACAGCCTGAACCGTGCTAGTAAAATTATCGCCTAGGTGCCAAATGTACATGCACCTTCCGATGCTAGTGAAAATTCTGATTCTGAAATAGAAATGCATGATGTCCCGCGTGCTTTTGCTTTTTACCCGCTCTCCTCTTCTGCACTATCAATTATTATCTTCCCTTGCAAACCTAACAATTAGTACATCTGAAGCTGAAGACGAATAATCGAACACTGATAATATTGATCTTATATCAAATTCTATCGTGCACAAAATTAGAGAGTCTAATTATGACAATGTTCCACCCCTATCTGCTAATCCCTCTCTACCATCAACGCCTATAGTACCTCTAGTTTCTTCTTCTCCACTTGCATCACGAAACACAAGGTCCAGGAAGCAACCACCTACAGTACCAGCAAAGAAAAAGGGTAGGAACATTCTCATAACTACTCTTCAATTTCGCGCTGATATAACACCAATAGTATCACTGTTCGATTCTTCGTCTTCAGATGTACTAATTGTTAGGTTTGCAAGGGAAGATGTAATTGATGGTGCAGAAGACGAGAGCGGGGAAGAAGCAAAAGCGCGCGATTTCCCCACAACTATTAAAGCAGGTCGTTTCAGATACTGCCAAAAGAAGACCTTCGTATATTGCATAAAATGCAATACAAGATTATGATTTGAAACAGGCAAAACCCCGAGAAACTGTATTTTAAATTTTCACACCTAAACAAATAACGTTTTCAGTTTAATTTCTGTGTTCTTCATTTTAGTTTTTTCTTATTTTGATAAAATAAACTTAATAATATTAACGTTTATATTTTTCCATAATTTGGCAAAGTCCACCACAGCGGACATGCGTTCATCGTTAAGTTATTGGTAATGTCCGCTGTGACGGACACGAATTTTCCCAACACTGGGCAACTCAGGATTTATTTTTACATTTTTTCAGGGGTCTTTAGCACACCCCTGAAGCCTTACAATAATTAAATTTATATATTTCTTACTTTTTTTTTGTTGCCAAATTAAGGGATAAGGAGAGGCATTCATTGCCTAGTAATGGGATAGTAATAGGGTGATATTATTATTATTTATATAAGAAAGAAAGAAAGAAAAACCATTTATTCTTGCGAAAGCGACGCACAACACAAAAATAAAAAAATAACAATAAAAATAATCTATATGCGCCACTTCCGTGCGAAACGGCTGACGCTCAGCATAAAGCCGTGGCCTGTGCACGAGACACGGAACCAAAGCGCTGGTTTTTTTTTATATCACGACCGACAGTGGCAAACAGGGATACAGACCGCCTGACAGCTAACAGTCACTGAAGTTATGGATGCCTGTAGCTTCAGGAGCATCACAAGCAAGTTTCCGACCCTTTAAATCATAATAACCCCTCTCTTGTAGAACTCCATACTATACTCTTCTAGGGAAAAAACTGTACCGTTGCTTCAGTGTTAGTTGTCAGTTATACGAACTAGAATCGATACAAACTGAATAAAGATCTCAATGGACTCTTATTCAATAAAATGGTGCTACATAGAGCTTCAGTGTCTTAGCAAGAAAGGTATTTAGTTATAAGTTATTATACAGATAAGACAAGGATGAAATTTAACACGGACTCGTCAAATTTTTAGGAGGTTACCATAAAAGACATCAATAATCAAATAAAATTAGAACTTCTCGTCAATATTGAAAAGATACTTAATTTTTATGTTGTTTTACAGTACCTATTTCAAAATACATGTCTCTCAAAGAACAGAACCGCCCTGTTGCGTATGCGGTTGGCAGTGTTACGCCCCGCCTGCTAAACCCAGCGGAAAAAAGGCTAGTTTAATTTCGAAAATCACTCTTTAGTATTATATTATTTATTGGTTCTTGATGAGAATCCTTAGCATAGTCATCTTCTTGAATTTGACGAGAATACAAAACTAGACCTTGTAAATATTACACAGATATTTTCTCTAAAAAGCCCGAAGAATATTCCGTAAAAACTTTCCTAAATAACTTCAAAACGTCCTTGACTAAACACTAAAAGGCAGTTGTAAATTTATTGTATTTTCTGAACCTCCAAACAACTAAATTAAGGCACACTCCAGTCCCTTCAAGATGATTGGTTTATTTCAAAATTATGAGAGAAGCTGCCTATGTAAACGAGCGCCAAGGACCCGTTTCACAGCGGCAAACTCTGTTACACTAACTAAAACTTTGTTCTAAGGAACAAAGTTCTGAGTGTATTCCATTTTGTGAATTCATCTTCTTTGGAATTTTTAAAAATCGAGGACGACTTCAAACTGTCAAGTACCTACGTACCACGGGTTTATTCGCGCGAAAAGTTTCATAAATCATAAAAGATATTATCTTTTATATGAAGCGAATAGGCGCAAAATTCACAGTTTTTTATTGCTCCGAAAATGCTTATGAAATTGTTCTACGTGAGGTGCAAATATTTTTTTAATTCACATTTTTATATCTTAAAAACTACTGACTATCTAGTCGTATGTAATATTAATTTCGGCCAGAGCATTTTTCTGAATATTTTATCCTTTAATAAAACTGCTAATTGCTACTGAAACAAAAAATCTTCTAAATAAATATAACGCGGGCAGCGCAGGACCGGTCAATGTAGCTATCACGTCGTTTGTCTCGTTGTTTATTGACGCTATTTGGGTGATATGATGATACGAAAAGAAATCGTACGAATTAGAAATCTATATAAATAACTGTGCTCGCGGTTTGGGTCACATGGTTCGTTTTACGTCTTATTATCTTATTTTCCATTTGCTTTTTTGCTAGTTTTATTTAGTTCTAAAAGTACTCTATCAAAGTAAAACTCAAAGCATTAATTCCAATTTAATTCATTTACAGGCACTTTTGAATTATCAAGGAGTCGTCCAGTAAGTCAGAAAGTTGAAACTAGTTGCTAGTTCCAAAACGTAGGTACGTCTCTATGGAGAAGAACTAGCAAGAAACTCCACGGATACTCTTTTCAATTAAGTTTTTACAACAAGTTTCTTGATGTACCGTACTCCCAATTTACAAACAAACTTGCCATTCTATATACCATCATGCCTGTATTTCCCGAAGGGTTATGCAGAGGTGTACCAATGTACACCTGTTTAGGCCCCATGTAATAGGGGGCAAGTCTATTGCCATTAACCGGGCACAAAGCCGCCACAGAGAATTTAATAGAAAAACCCAAAAACACTTTGCTCGACCTGGGAATCGAACCCAATGCCTCTAGCGTAGCAGGCGCGCTTAGGACTACTAGACTAACGAGGCAGTCATTCCATTCTCTTTAATTCTTGCCATTCTATTTTTCAAATTCGTTTCAACAGTTTATATTTGGGTACCGTATGGATAATTCAGTTACTTGGATAAAACAAGGGCTGGAGTTCTCTAAATTCTCAGTGGTAAAGAATACTTTGCAACTATGTGTACATTGTGTGAATAGATGGAGTATACATACATACCATCACGCCTGCATTTACCGAAGGGTTATGTAATGGTGTACCAAAGTACACCCAAAGTTTTCCGGTATGCTTACGTCCCATGTAATACAGCCTATTGCCATTAACCTAACTCTGAGCTACTACCGAGAATTTCATAGAAAAACCCAATAACACTTTGCTCGACTTGGTAATCGAACCCAAAACCTCTGGCATAGAGTAGCGTACCACTAAACTAACGAGTCATTCCATTCTCTTTCATTCTCGCCATTCTATTTTTCAAATTCGATTCTACAGTGTATATTTAGGTTCCGTATGGATAATTCAGTTAGTTGGATAAAACAAGGGCTGAGTTCTCTAAATTCCCAGTGGTAAAGAATATTTTGCAACTATGTGTACATTGTGTGAATAGATGGAGTATTTCGTTCTATATTCCAATAAAGGAGGGCGAAGGCAGCCAGTTCCCGTCACAAACAATGCAATTCCTAACAAGGAAACCTAGGCTATGTCGTTCTCACACGTGTGTATCATATACCTACGTATTTCAGATTGTAAAACGAACCCTTTCAGTTGTAGAGAGCAAAATTTGAAACAGAATCATACAAAATATTCTTGTGTTATTTAATTTTGTTCTGGTGCTCACTTTTAGTGGAAAACTGTGTTTTATTTTGGTGTTTTGGTGTTCTTTGAATGGCACGGGTTTTAGTATTATAGAGAGGTTAAATTGTATAAAATTAGATGTCATCATTATAATATCAGCCGTAGGACGTGCACTGCTAGATGCAGGCTGCTTCCAAATTAGAAGGAAGTAGGTATATTTATTTATAGTATTGGTAATATTACACTAATAATCAATGTAACATGAAACCGCTTTATAGCGGTATAGAATAATGTTGACTTATAGTTGCAATACCAGCACTAATGTTGCTAGTACATTATTTTTACTATTTATTTGGTATAACGCCCATAGTAACGTACACTTTGTTCTAGGTAGTACCGGTTCTATCATTAATAGAGATATTTTGACTAATCACCAGCTTGCAACAACAATCACACAACCGCGGAATTTAATTTTCTTCTAACACACAACACAATGAAAGGTAACAGGGTACAAATTCCCAGCAATTGGGGTATTCGTCACAGTTTCCCACTTGAACGCCATCTGGGAACTCCCAGTACCTATACACAGGTTGTTTTGTTTGAGTATGATGTTTGCAAAACTTTCTTCACGGGAGAGGAGACCGGCTTTTACGTAAAAAAACATACTCTACTCGCTTTTACGTGGAAGTGTGTCGACGGTTGATCTTTTTGATTGTCGTCTGTCTTTACGTTTCATGTTTGTTCTGAAGATTTTTTGTTTCTTTTATTTTAAATTCTGTAGGTTTTGTGTTTAAGCTACTTGAAATTATAGTGTTAACTTTTTTTCTATATATACCATCATCCACCATCACGCCTGTATTCCCCCAAGGGTTAGGCTGAGGTGTACCAATGTACACCCACTGTTCGCCCGGTATATTTAGGTACCATGTAATAGGGGGCGAGCCTATTGCCTATTCTATACTAATACAATAACGCTGAAGAGTTTTTGTTTGTTCTTCGTATGTTTAAACAACAGTGCATTTAAACAAATTGGATTAAAATCGGATTGGATATTCATGCGAAAATGCATACAATATCAAGCTACTACACACGGGAGTGAAACAGTACCTAACCAAAGATGTAACTTAACTCGGTTGAAAATGTGATGGAGAACTTCGTATGTAATAATTGCGTAGCACAGAAATAAAATACGTCATAATTATATGATATTTTGAATCAAATGAAATGTCTTAAAGTTCCAAAACTCAATAGCAATTAGACCTTGACCAATAACAATTATTTGAAAAATATTTAGAGACCAAAAAAATATATTTCTCTTATCTTTTCAGAACGAAATTAAATCCCTAGCAGCCCCAGAGTTCTATCAACAAAAACAAAACTTATTCACAATAAAACACCCTTAATAGGGACACATTATCTAAAATTACTTTCACTAACGCACAATCTCAAAGTAAATCCTAATCTGCTTGACGTTCGGTCTTTATCGGCTGAGACTGAGATCTGGACCCTATTCTCATTAAGCGATAATTAGGTAACCTATTTACTGTCGCAAAACAATCGCTTTTGTGCCTTTTGATGCATTGTGTTGATTCTATTTACTCTTATCTCCACTATAAAGAAGATTATATCGAGTTTACTGAGGGTCTAAAAATTAAGAGAACCTCGCTTTTGATATTCTGTTTAGCTTTTCTTGCTATACATAAGTAGCTACTTAATTTATCATCTCTGGCTTATCTTTTTACATCTCTCCTGTATATTTTAACTTTTTTATCAGATTTCCCACCGAAAATAGTCTGAATGTAAAATATTCCAATCTGGTTTTCGTTACATTGAGTAATTTTTCATTTGGTGGAAATAATTTCCTTTTGAGTCTGAAATTTTTTCTTAAGACTTATTTCTGGATTTTTAAAATAAACAGCGAAACATTAAATGAACCAAATACTGTGCCTCAACTTAGGAAAGGCTTATAGCCAGCAATGAACTGGGAAAAGCTGAGTGGGTTAATTGAAAGGGTAAATTCGATCAATGAAAGGGTAAAACCCAGCAAATGATACTACGACGAACTATAAAAGCTTTCTACGGTTAGCTTTAAATCTGGATTCCTTATAGGTCCTGTTTTATTGCTGTATAAATATGGTAAACTACTTCAGTTTGTCTCAGTCTATTTTGAGACTTACACAACTGTGTTAAAGTTCACATTTGGGTGTTAAAACTTTAGTCGTTTCCAACTCACCTTGACAGGCACGTTTAAATAAAGCACGGATGAATTCAGTGGACCGGTCAGGCCTGTGGGAGCTCGTAGAAGTTGGCTAACTAATTTGCATACATCGCCCGGGATTTTGAGATGAATCTGGCAGCGTATTGTTTTTTTTTAAGATAACATTGTTGTTGGATTAGTGACGTGGCTGTGTTTTGATTTGGTTTTTGGGATTTAGGTTGTAATATTTGCTTTATACGTCAGAATGTTTCGATATACGTAGGCACCTTACGTTTTTACCGATAGGTTTGTAAAGAATCTAAGTACAAGTTATTATTAAATAGTTTTTTTTTTATTTAGCATATTTTTTATTATACGTAGATATCGTTTCGGGCACTAAAGGAATCGAAACTTAAAAACTACGGAACTAAGTAAGTACCGATGAAAGTTTTATAAATGTATCTTGGATATCAAGGACATTCTGAATGTAATCATCGTAAGGAAACCAGGACTTAGAATTATTAATGTAAGTCTGAAATGATCAATCTGCCTTGAGCAAGCGTAGTGATGATTGCTCGTGCATTCTCTGTATGACAGGAGGCCTCTCCCTGTAGTGGGAAAACAGGCTGGTGTTATTTATATTATTACAATATTTTGTTGGGAAGCGTGTCTTGCAATTTTCTTCTGTTAAAACATATCGCGTTAGGAGTAACAAGCGGACATTTATATATAAGTAAGTATGTAATGTACTTATCTATATAAACATCTTTACAATTACTAAAATTAATTAATTAATTATGAACATCTCTTTTCATTACTTGTAAGGTTTGAACAAAATTAATTTCCTGTATAAAACAAGGCAGCAAGTCCTTGAGCGTCCAAATTTACATCGTGCTAATAATTTTGTACCATTTTGAGTTGTGTTACAGTACTTAGTTGCAAACTTAAGTCTCAATCGAAAGTTATTTACGGATAAACCTGCCCAACGTTAATAATAAATTAGACTTTCGTTATAAATAAATTGGTGTGCGCTAACCTTGGTTACATAGAGTAAAATAAAGCAGTACGATTTTAGCGAAAATCTCTCATGTACGACGTGTAATGCGAGTTAAGTTTATCAACTCTAAAAGCATTATTATTATCATAATTTAATCTGAAAAGCTTTTAAGTTAAAGGTCGTAGTCTTAATCTGTTACTGTGTGCTTAATATGTTGCTGGAGAAAAACCTGTTCAGGAGGAATAGGTTATTTAAGGGTTGGCAACGCGATGTGCTGCCCGTGGTGTTGCAAGCGTCCATAGGCTACGGTAACCGCTTATCATTAGGTGGGCCGTATGATAGTTTGCCAGCACCGAGGTACACAAAAAAAATATAAGTACCTTCACTCAAAATTATGCACCTGACATTTGATTTTTGCACCATCCTTGGTAGACTGCTGGAGAATGAACAAGGCATAAACAAGCAATTTCTCTTAAGAAAAAATAATGTGGCAAATTAAAACCTGCTGTAATTGGTTGCGGTTAGTTTAGTCAGCCAATCACAGCAGCTAGCGCGCGCTCGAATATTGCACCATTATTTAATTTTGTTTTATTTTTTTTTATTTTTAAGTCCGTCTTTGTACTATTTCTATGTTACATAAAGTTTAATGTATAAATAAATAAATAGGTAGTGCACAATTAGACAGATGACACCACTAATCAATTGACGTAATTTTAATGAACTGTCAAAACGCAATTCTACCATAGATTTTGTATGACAATACTGAACTATGACATCACTTTTTTGGCATCTCAATTCACTACTTATTCATTTCACAGCAACTCAAAATCAAATTATATAGTAGTTATTGAAAACTTCATCGTGTTTTCAGGGCTAAAACAAAGTGTTTTTTTTTAAGTAAAGTAGTCTTGGAATTATCGTTTAATGGTGTCTACTACAAAATTTAAACTACCTGTATTTTCTGTTAACCTCAAATATTTTTCCACTGAACTTTGTTACTCTGTGGCTTCTCTGCTAGTTGCTTGACTTAATAATTACTAAGCCACCGCAAAGCACGTACCATAGCCTCTCACTCCACTATACAAGATCAATCCATACATCACCCTGCCTGTGGCTTCGTCTGCTTTGAAACAGGTATTTAAACCAGGCATGCAGCTCACAATTTATGGCCCAAGGGTTGTAGCGCGATGGGTTACGTGAAGAAAAATGAGATGATCCGCGTAGCATTAATGGGTTGGAAAACTAATTTTGTTTTTATTTATTTAGGTTTTATTTTTGTTAATTTGGACTTGTAATAAATATAACTTTGAAATCGACAATCCTATTTGAGCAAGCATGGTGATCAATGCTAGTGCCTTCTCTGTAGGAAGAGGCTTTTGCCCTGCAGTGTGACAATAACAGGCTATTATTTTTGTTTTTTATTGTCATACTGCAATATTTTCATATTATTATGTTCTTTTAATAAGAGATAACCTGGACTTCAATGAACGTACCTTCTCTGTATGGGACGAAGCCTTTACTATGCAGTGGGACAATAATAGGCTAGTAGAATTATTGTTATTTTATGCAAATTAATAATAAACTCTCCTCGACTTACTCCCGTACTCGTTAGCCTAGTGGTCCTAAGCGCGACCGCAACGGTAGAGGGTTCCATTCCCAGGTCAAGTAAAGTGTTATCGGGTTTTTTAAATGAAATTCTTAATAGCAGTTCGGACCTAGGATTTGTGCCCGGTTAATGGGAACAGGCTCGCCCCCTATTACATGGGCACTTAACATACCGGCGAATTGTGGGTGTACATTGGTACATCTCTGCTTAACCCGTCGGGGAATAGAGGCGTGATGGTATGTAGTATAATAAATTATTTACTGTTACAAGTAACTTGAATGCTAAGGAGAACATTTTCCGCATTTAAAGCATATTTCCACTATGCAGCAACCTCTTTGTTGATATAAAATAAAATTAATTACATTTTGTTCACTTGAAACACTTTTAATGTCTAGTTAAATTCTTATTCTGTCAGATACACTTGCTAGCGTACGAAACAGCACAGCGCAACGTAAAATATTCATGCATATTGTTATCAAGACGACCTCACAGATTCATTCCACGCATTCCCTAATTGTAGGAATTTACTTTCACAGTCGACCACACAGGATGTTAAACGTATCGAAAAACTACACAGGATTTTCAACTTTAGTGTAGGAAAAATACTGTCTAAAGTCGTGTGAAGGTTTTCATGGTTAAGTCGCAACTTCATTCAGTAGTTGTTTAGCGTAATCCACAATGAAATAGAGCTGTGTGGCTACGTGTAACGGAAATTGAATTTATTAAAGCGAAGTGCTGTATCTAGGTCCTGAGCCTACGTAATAAGGCTGGAGTGCGTTCTGCTGTTAACTAGATAATCTTGCGTTCTTTGTACTGACGGTTCAAGAGCAGGTGGGATTAAAACCTAGAACTTTAGAGGTGGCTTTGTTTAAATTGAACAATGGGCACCTATCTTGGAAAAGCTTAGGAAATGAATTAGCTTTTTAACTTGATCGTGGTGATGCTAGCTCTATTGTGATGGCCCCATCTTCGAGGGTTTAGAATCATGTTTCGGGAACCACGAGATTGACTGGAACTAGTGCCGAGTTCAATAGTAATATTGTCTTGCCTTGATGTATTTTGCTATTTAAAATATGTGTTAACCTAGTTGTTTTGTAGTATTTAAAGGTAATTTTAAAGCACTTATAACTTTGGTATAATTATTACAAAAAAGTACCATGTAAAACTTAGTGTAATGATGTCACAATGTCATAATTTCACCTATAAACAAAAAATCGTTCTTTTCGTGTAAAAAGACTTACTTAAGACTTACTTAACAAAGCGGAATATCACATATTCCTCCCCTAATTTTTTTACCCAAGACCTCTAGGTCCAGGACCAAGGTAAGCAAAGTGTTACTGGGGTTTTTTTATGAAATTCTCAGTGGCAGCTAGGAGTTATAGGATTTGTGCCCGGTTAATGTTACTAGGCTTGCACCCTATTACATGGGACGGGGTGTACCTACATTGGTTATAATTATCTCTGCCTAACCTTTCGGGGCATACAGGCGTGATGATAGTATGATGGGTAGTATGCGTAGTTAACGGCTACATGATATGACTTGTTAGGTCCCGTAGAGCGTAGGCTTTAGGGGCTCGCTCGATCATCATTCAGAAAATACTTTAACTCCCAAAGAAAACACCCTGAATGGAGTTAGTGATAAATAAAACTGTTTGAAGCCACATATTTAAGGCAAAGAATGTTAAAAGGCGTCAATTCGTTCCGATGTCAAAAGTTAGTTTCAAGTTAAGTTAAGTTACAAAGCTAGTTTCAATGCTTGTTCACAAACTTACCTTTATAACTTGTGAATGAAACTTTGCCCAATTTCTATAGCTATTGAACTAATCGAGTCTCGAATGTTTAAGGGGTTTAAATTCCACGTGGGGTCTAAATTTACTAGTTGAGCCATGGTATTTATGCTTATAGACATTATTTAAAATCAATAGGTATATATTTTTTTCTATTATTAACCCTAGTGCTCATGCTTTGAGCATTGCAGTCCGCTGCAAAAAATCAAAACATCATGAAACTTATTTTGTTGAAGAAATTCAGAACGTTGTCAGTGAGCCACATTTGGCGGCTACAAAAAAACGTGTGATAGTAGCACATAGTTGGATACTATCAACATGTTTGAAGACTGTTTTGCTAAAGTACATAGGTACTGTAGGTAGATGATGGAAACATTGTACTGTGTTACTATGAAGTGTAGTTAAAAAAAAATTACCACTAGGAATTTCTCCTGTACCGTGGGTGCTTTCTAAGATAAATTTAAGTTTTTTTTTCCCTTTAAAACTTTTTTTTTTGTTTTAGTTTATGTTTTCTTCTATATTAAAAAAATTAAAAAAAAAAAAAAAAAAAAAAATACAGTCGAATTGATAACCTCCTCCTTTTTTTGAAGTCGGTTAAAAAAAATCTGAACCAGTATTTAAATAGAAAATAATACTTTCATTATGAAATGTGAGTTACAAAATGCTCCCATATTATCACATTTCACTAAAGGGAGCCACTACTATAGACTTAAATATCATCATTAAAAAAAATATTTTCATAACCCAATTACTTGTCACTAGAAAACCATCACAATAATATACGGACCTACCTGTCTACACAAACACAGGTGGATCTTTTATATTTTTTAAGTTTTGTTCTATAAAAAGGACATTACACTTCGCATCGGTATTTAAAGCCAGTCGGTCCTGTCTGGGCCAGTCTTCGCGGCAATTCCACAAATTGCTCGGTTAAAAGCATTTGACACTTCAATTGGTGTTAATTCGTAAAGACATAGGTCGGAGCAATAAAAGGCTAGCGGTTAGATAATCGTTGGTAATTAAAGACACCTTGCAGTGGAAGTATCTCCATATTTAATAGTCATTAAGGTTCATTTTACATCCTGTTAGGAGAATTGTTCGATGATTGACAAAGAGATAGTATTGGAAGAGTACGTAGCTTGTGAAATATTAACGATTTGTTAGGAAGGAATAGTGATTTTGTACCTATAAAATTGTAATTTTGTTTTTGCGAATGTGAAAGGACCAAGCTTAACATTTTTGGAGATCCTTGATTGTTTTTCGTTTTTTAGTATCAATAGGCGGACGAAACGACTAATGGGCAATTGGGCATTGCTCTTCATGTCTACAACAGCCGGCTGGAATCGCCTCAAAAAATACACTTTATTTGTCAGCGTGCCGCCTGCAAGCCGTCACCTTATTATCTTGGCATGATAAAAAATATTTTAACACACACGATTCAAAGCTGACTTGAATAGTTAATTATTTATTTTGTTGGACCCATAGGTACTGGTATTAAAATAAGCGATGACTATTTAGTGACCTTTTTTATTTATATTCAATCAAAATAATGTCAATATCTGTCAGAGACTACACGCGAATACATTATTACTTTATAATGGAGTCGCAAAAAAATGTAAACTGTAAAGAGAGTCGCAGCATCAAAAAGATTGAGAACTCCTGATCTGAACAACATTCTACCCTTCAAAAGGATTAGTCAGACATAATTGACACTAATGTCCGGAGTTACGATGTCATAAAAGCACGTAACAGCTTGCACACGTCCAAGTACATGTCAACACACTGTTTCTATCATCTTGAGCTAAATTAATGCTTACGTATGCAGCACACGTCAGCTAACCCTAAACATGTATTGATTATTTGAAAGCTGAAGATACTGAGTGTCTGTATTGTGTTGAATTAAGGGTTATTTTGCAGTGTTTTTGTGCGGGGGTCGTGATGGAAGTTGCGGTATCGATAGGCAATGTGACTTTTTCAATTCATTATGTACCTACTTTTTGAGTTGTCAGTGATCTTAGACATCACTGACATTTGGTAAAGGGAAAAGTCGTGAGGTGACCTCAATATAAGTTGAGGTTTTAGTCTGAAATCCGCCTTGAGTAAGCGTAGTGATCAATGCTCGCACCTTTTCTACATAAGAAAAGTCAGTTGCTCTAGTAGGTAATAATATGTGGATATTATTTAATTTGTCTCAAGAATGCTATGCCATTAGATAGAATGAAAGATCTGCTTGCCTATCATTATTTTAAGTCGAAAGGATTGTATCTTTTAATAATTGTGTCGATTTGAATTTGAATATCGATTTGATTTTATGTGCCCACTACATTATTTCCAACGTAATGGGCTAGTCTCTATCAAAATTGAACGAATTTCGGTGAGGCAAATTTTATAAATATTTTTGTTATCATACCAATTATTGTAGAGCGTGTAAAAATTTAGGATATTCGGGTTATAAACCGAATCCCGCCGCTGCTGCTACAAAATGCTTCACTGTTCATATAATACGGGAATGTACCTATGTAGAAGCAAACGTGCTTATCAATATGCAACGACCAATGAAAACGGGTGAGCGCGATACATTCGTCAAGCCCACATGTTCTAATATTAATAAGTTGGCTCAGTGTTTGTGATACAGGCACCGACGCTTTTTAATGACGTTTAAAAATTCAAAACAATTTCAACAGCATTTTCATACAAACTAGTTTACTAAAACTTTATAAAATCAGTTGTACATACGTTTATGAAGTTGGAAAATGGGAATCCCAAATATTCAGATACAAAAATAAATAAAATATCAGATTGGATTCGTTTGACATAAAAATGTGTATAAAAAAGGTTTGTATGCTTATCAATTGGGTTATCGCTGCGATAGTGCGTACCGTATAGTATGCGATTATGTTTATGTGTGTGTGTGTCGCATAAATTTGTGAATTGATAGGATTTGGTTCATGGAGGTTTAGTTTGGAAATGCATTGACGTGAACGCTATCGTTAAAATATAATGCAGACTCGATGTAATTACTAGTAATAACTTTTTTAATGTCTTCCGACAGCTCACCTGATGTAAGTAATAGGTACCTATACATTGAGAACAGAATAGTGGCCGAGCAATCGACTGCTGCGCTGCTTGTCGCGGGTTTCATTCCCGCACGGAACAAATATTTGTATAATAGTGTTCTGGGTCTGACTGTTTGTGCATGTGAGTGTATATGTATGTTTGTTAAGGCACCCAAGATACATGAGAAATTCCTAGAGTGGAGCAACGTATTTTTTTTTATTAATAAAATTAAAAAAATTGGCATCTGCCTATTATAGACATTTGCAATACCAGAGATCTTGCAAAGGCGTTGCTATCCTATAAATAAAGTCGAAATGGCTTAATATTTAAGCCGTGCTAAAATGACTAGGTCTGCCTTCTGTAGTATCATGGACAATTACGTAAATCCCACTCTTTAATCATTACAAAAACCACATTTCAATTCACAAAGGCACAAAAAAAACTTCCTATTAGTTTCGCTTGTGAATCCCGCTGTTTATTACAGCAAGGCAGGCGAACATAATGATCATATCATTGCTTACCTGTTATTTAGAACTTTCGAACTCCATTAATAAGCACGGCTGTAAAACTTCCGTAATAGTTCGTCTAACAACTTTGTTTAAAACACATAGTTTTCCCTCGCGGATAATGGAATTGTGTTCCAGCCTTTATTACGTCGCACCAACGTTAATTCTAATAACTGTTTGCCTCGCGTTTATGGGGGAATCGGGGTATAAACCTTAGGCCATGGGGTATAAATAGAACCCCCACTTTTACCCACGAGTGTCATAATGAGGGTTATTATGTGAATGGGTGGTTGTTATTGTGGTGGCCTGTAAATAACTCATCCCTTCTTCTTGATGGTGTCTCGTAAATGGTGACAAAGGGTTTTGTGCAGGACCTTTAGTACTGGTATTTTCCCATGGTTTACAGAAACCCACTGGAATACGATACGCATGTAATGCTCGTGTAATTATATCACAATCAGTCTTATCTGGAGCCTCATGGGGACGGCCTGATGACAATTTTCATTGTTACCCAATTGGTAGTAATATTTTCTCAAAAGAATTTCTGTTACAGCAGCCAATCTCAATGGAGACTAGCTGAGTAGATAAGAGATATTATAATGCACAAGTGTGTGCGCAAATACAGGTGCACCCCCTACTTTCCAAGGCATGGCACGGATGGCAATCCGACACGACTTTTGTGGCATTAAGTTTAAAAAAAATATTGATTGTTTCATATACGAGTACCTTAGTTTGCATATGAACCTCTCGGAAGGCCCCGAGATGGACGTTAGACGTGTGCACAACCTAGAACAATAAAATGTAAAAGTCACAAAAAAGCTAAATAGGTACGTAATTTCGACTATTTTTTCAGTTATTTTTATATAAAAACAAAAACATCCACCAAAAAAACGAATACAATTTCTATTGGACCAATCTGAAAGTAGGTAGTCTTTCAAAGAATTTTCCAAATCATGATGACGGAGATCTGAGGCAACAATCAAAGAAAACAACATACAAAGGAACCTCTTCCTTTTTTGAAGTCGGTTAAAAATTGGCCAACAATACGGCAGCAAAAGCTTCACAGATTTAATTACCAATGCAGCATATCGAACACTGAAAGATATCCAGTTTCCAACTTTATTTTAATTAGAAAAGTTGAACAATTAGCTGTTTTGCTACCTCACCCAACTAGCTGGTATTCGAGCCAGATAAATTGGAATTGTTTAATTCCCTTCCTCTGCATTGTACAGCAATGTCGTTAATCTTTGTCGTTTGAACGTGCTAATGAATTAGAAGAAAAAACTAGTGCTTCTCAAAGCTTTCTTCTAGATGTACAATTAGTAACAATGCAGTTAGAGGATTTGATAACAGTTCCAGAATGGGTTTTGTAGGACCTCGTGTAATCATGTTATCGAAGTAATTTTGGACTGGGAGCTTTGAGTTTGTGCTTGAATGTACTTTGGAGATAACTGTGCAAAACATAGCGAGTGCGCTTGATTACGATTGCGACTACTACCCATATTACTGCTGAGTAAAAAGTTGTTGATGCTGAAATGTTTCTTATTGTAATTACTTTAGGGCTCTTTTCTGGCCATAATAGTTTGGAAACATAACCGTATTAATGTAATGTCTTATATGTTGGCAGGTATGATCGTCAGAAATTGTTGTCATTTACTAAGAAATTGTATCTACTTAGGCCATTACCTGTAATTACAAACATCAAAATCTACTAGTCACAATCTTATCTTAGCGATAATCAAGGTCAAAATTGGTCATAAATGCAGGAAAAAATGAATTTTTGACTGATTTAGAATGAGATTAGAATACAAAATGTCTTAAAAATACGAGAATTGTCCTTCTGATATACCGATTTACAATGCATAGCTACAAACTCACGCCTGTTCTATGGTTTCTGCCTACCGGTTTACAAACGAAGTCAAATAAAAAGCGAGTACTACCGATTAACAGTTTTTTTTTGTTCATTTTGATCCCGTAGTGTTACAAATAATAATCGCTTTCCACGTATGCTTTACACATTATCGACAGCCAATTTACAACCAAATTAAACAATCTTTTATGTTTTTAAATTTCCAGGAACGCAGAACATTATTTAATTAATGAAATACTTAAAATTATACGTCGAATCTGTCTCATTAAAATTTATGTTAATGGAGTTTTCAGTTGCTGATTTGGGAATAATAATTATTTCGTAAATGGTGGTTCTTATTTTAAATATGTTTTTTCATCTTGTCCGAATGTTTTTATTAATCTCGGGTGAATAATATATTGCTTTATTTCATACAGTTGTCAGACAGATAGCAGTTAATAATTATTACTGACTGTTTAAAAACTGGTCAAGTGCGTGTTGGATTTACACATGAAGGATTTCGTACTATTATACCATATTTAACACACGTTTCTTGTACCCTTTATTTTATTTTTGTTAGCTGTTGTTGATATAGCAGATATATTAGGTAATACACAGTCCGTCTTTTCAAGTGTCTTTATTACGATTCAAAAGATACAATCCTGTGACAGGTGCACGGACGGACAGACAGCGGAGTCTTAGTAATAGGGTTCTATTTGTCACCCTTTGAGTACGGAACCGTAAAAAAACAATGATATGTGTAGTCCTTTTTTTGTCATTTGTTTTCTTGTGACTATGATATGACAATATTTGTTGGAATATACTCTTTAAGCCTTTCCACACACGACCGATTTTTAAAAGATTCCTTCTCGCCAACAAAGCAATCTGTAAAAAATCGGTTGTAGGCGGAGAGCCTAAACACATGATTGTTTTCGATTTTTGTAATTCGAAATTACGGTTCTTGGATTATCGTACCTATGTTTGAAAAGCTTGCACACGAATGTGCGTAATGTGCACTTTCTTTTCGATAGTCATTCCTTGTTATCAGAGAATAAAGTCGGTATTTCTTTCAGCAAAATTTAATGTATCTTGATCGGACGCAGAGCTGGTCTAAAGTAGCCAATCACGGGATACTGTTTCTAACCAACTTTATAAAGCTGACCTGTTTTTGCACTTCCTAGAAAAGAATAAATCCCTGAGCTCTGCGAAGTGCTGACTTGTAAACGTGTTTAAGCTTTTACTTCGTTGCGCAGGATTGAAATAATCGTTGGAGAATAGTTATTTTAAACAGTTGAGGGTTTAGTTGTACACTAATAAAGTTTTTTTATTAATAAAGTGTGTCTACCGTCTGTTGGTGGTGGTGGGAAGCTTTACTGTTGAGCTTGCAGTTTTTTCATTATAAATTTCTCAGTAGCAGCCAGGAGACTCAATGTTAGTAGTGAGATAACGCGTGCTTCGAAAAGCATGTAAGTAAAACCGTTGCTCTTGCGCTTGATCTCTTCTCGATCGTGTCGGATTGCCATTCCATTCCATTGGACTATGAGAGTAAAGGGATGTGCACCAATATTTACGCATACACTTCATCATCATCTTCTTCCTGCCCGTATCCCAAGTTACTTGGGGTCGGCGCAACACGTCTTCTTCTTCCATGCCGTAAGGATCGTAGCAGGTATCGTTCTGTGGTTTTTGCCTATCCCTCTGTGAAAAAGGCTTGAGTTTACGTACAGCACGGCCGACGTATCTTGGCGAGAATGAAGTTAGCCGTTTGGCTGCGCAATGGATCTTTTAGGAACTCAATTGTCTACTGCGCAGCTAATCGGCTAACTTCAGACTCGCCAAGATACGTCGGCCGTACTGTATGTATGTATGAAGTGCTGAAGAATTAAAAGCAAACACACATTCTAAACATTTGATTTAAACTAACCGCACAACCTCCCCACACGGTCACGGTCCAACAACTCTTATCAAATCAACTATCGTAACAACTTCATCAACACCATCAACTATTATTAATTGAATTCTCAACTTGTTGCTAACACAACTGGTTATCGCTGAGTGGAAATTAAAACGGTTTTAAAGGGTTTCCACAATTTGCGGGTTCGCGTGACGTCGACAAATGTAACGAAGTGTCTATTAACGTTGGTGAGGGGTCAATAAGTGTAGCTAGTTACTTCCTGCCTTCTCTTGTGTAACGCATGGTGCTCTGTTTATGAATGTTTGACACGCCTGCAAGCGATGTGCAATGCGATTATGGAAGTGAACTTTTTTGCACAGTTCGAAGACCTTTTTGCACAGGCCCGCTTGGTTATAATGTTTGTGTTGTGATCATTGCTTGTGTTTAAGCGGTTGTGTATAACTTTTTTTGACTTAGTTGGTTATACATAGTGGAAGAGATATTATGACACAAAGTTTCACCAAGACTTTATTAAATGTTTCTAAGCAATCCAGAGTTCACAGTGTCTGAAGTTTAAAAAAAAAAACTTACACACATACCTACATACCATCTCGCCTGTATTCCCCGAAGGGCTAGGCAGAGGATTAGGTACCAATGTACAATTGAATTTCATAGAAAACCTAATAACACTTAACCCTTAACCTATTGTCCAACCTGAAAATCGAGCCCAAGACAGTCGCGTTTAGGACCACGAGCAGGCTAACGAGGCAGTTCGAGGCATATAAATGATTGGTTAATAATAATACTCCTTAAGTACTAAACACAAACAATATAAAATCTGCTGTTTGATACATTTTTAAGGTATATAGAACAGATGATTAACAACCGACGAAAAATTGCCACAAATAAACATTACCTCTTTACAATATTACTATAGCACTGTAGTTCCACTTAATGTGGGCCAAAGCCGGGTCAGCGCAAATGGTATTCAAGGAACTATTACAGAATCTGACGTATTATCTAATGCGAGCACAAGTCGTTTGCAACGCGTGCTGTCACCGGTTCCGTACGAGTTTAGTTGTAGTTGTAGTATATTGTTAGAAACAAGAGTACGTGTGTATAGTAAATTGACTTTACGAGTGCAGCAGAATGTCATTCTATAGCGATGATACTAGAAAACATACGCCACTCTGGTTTGCAGCAAGTTTGATCCTGTGATTCACAATACAATACAATCACGCCTGTATTCCCCGAAGGGTTAGGCAGAGGTGTACCAATATACAGGAAAAAATTTTAACCAGTGCGTAAATTTTGCCATAATAAACTTCAACACGTTTTATTAAACACGTATATTTTATTTTGATATGTCTTAGTACTAAAAAAAAAGTTATCGCTTACGAAACATGTTTACTTAAAAACCATATTTT
The DNA here is from genome assembly GCA_932526535.1 of Caradrina clavipalpis. NCBI lineage: Eukaryota > Metazoa > Arthropoda > Insecta > Lepidoptera > Noctuidae > Caradrina > Caradrina clavipalpis. The sequence continues at coordinate 14,277,191 of OW052095.1, read as the reverse complement.
ATTGTCACTCGGCGCTAGCGCATTCCCCATCCCCTCACCCCAGCCATGCGCCCGGGCGGCGGCCGCGAGTTTTCATTGATAGTATGGCGAATAGATTATGTCCATGTTTTGCTTATTTCAAACTCGAATAAGGATGATTTTTTTTAATTTTTTTTTAACTAATCACGGAAATGTGTTCTATTACTGACACTGAACTACCAAAAAAAAAATTACGCACTGGTTAAAAGCTTTTCCTGTATACATCCACAGTTCGCCGGTATGTTTAGGTCCCACGTAATATTTTTTTTTGCTCAACCGAACCCAAGACCTATAGCGTAGCAGTCGCGCATAGGACCACTAGGCTACCGAGGCAGTCCTCCTGTGATTTGGAGTGTACAATTAAATATAATAAACGTTTCTGAATAGACAATTTTCATTTACCAGATAAGATTCACCAGACAAGGTGCAGTTTTCATACTCGTCAAATTTGAGGAGGTTGTCATAAAATAAAATAAATAAATACATAAATAATAAAAAAAGAATACCAAACCAGGTCAATAAATGAATACTTTTCTTGTGGTTTACATGTCATAATATTAGATAATGCATAAGGTGGCTAGTTCGAATTAAAAATCACATTTTACCAACAAAAGATACCTATTTATTTTGTTATTGATTTGTGACGAGAATCAATAACATAGAACTTACCTCTTTGAATATGACATGGATGCAATACTGCATAATATTCAAAAATGGAACAGAATATAAAATAATAAAAATATAGCAAAAAAAAAAAAAAACGAAACTTTTTCGAACGTTCTGTAACGGGTCGTTAAAGTATTTTTATTTTTATGCTATTCAAATTTCGAAAATGCTTTTTATGAAGCCATACATACAGTGTTCTACGAAAAACGTTTTGAACGCTATATACGTTTTGTACATTTATAGAATTTTCAGAATTTAGTTTTCAACACAAAGCTTTGCGAATGTAAACCGATACTATATACGTAGGAACATAAAAACTGTGAAAGCGCACTTGGATTTGCAAAATCTGAAAGTGCACAATTTCATTAACTAACAAAATCACAAACATACAAACTGGAACCAAATAGCTAAACTACGCTACGCCAGCATTTGAATTAATAAACTAACTTTATTGAAACAAAGCTCTAACTTGATCAGTTATTATAATTATAGAGTCAAACTTGAATAAATTATTTAATATTTATGCAAAATACAAAGAATAATGCAATAACGTGCGATATTTATTTAACTGTTTTTCAGGATGTGTATTCTAATAAAGGATAATTATTGAAAAGGCCATGATAGCCCACAGTGGTTATGGCGCCCGAAACTCGTGCATGAGGTTGTGGGTTCGATCGGGTTGTTAGACTATCAGACTTTTGACAAACATTAAAGCTGTCAAACGATCTACGAATGACAGCCAGAGTCAACGGCTTCACGTGCAAAAAGAGTTACTGATTTTTTCCATTTCGAATTTCTCAGTAGTAGCGCGAAGTCCGGAAGTTGGTGGTATGACACTCCCATGAAAGCACGTAATACCGTTGGTTCTGTGTCTAATCTCTGTTTTCTGTAAACGCGCTATTCTATGGAAATACAAGTCAGATTGTAAAAATATTTTGTGTATACTATAGCCAGATTCATAAGGAATAGTATAAGCTATATGACATCACGCTACGACCTACAGGAGCGAAGCAGCAACAAAAAACGCAACTTAACACGTTAACTGTCCGTTAAACAGACACATTAGTTAAACAATCGCTATGACCCATATATTGGTCACTGGACTGGGAAAGGGTTAACGCGGGAGAAAAAAACCACCTTGACAAAATCGAGGGCAGAACCTCATCATCATCATCATCTCAGCCATAGGACGTCCACTGCTGAACATAGGCCTCCCCTTTAGATGTCCACATATACCGGTCGGAAGCGACCTGCATCCAGCGTCAGAACCTAGTAAGCTATAAATACTTGCAAGTAACATTGCCCAGGGGTGACAGCAATTGGCAGTTCATGAACTTAAACCAGTTGGACAACTATTGTGGTGAACTTTGACGAACATAAACATTGTTAACTTCGGTTATGTTTTAAAGTTTTAGGCGATTGGATAGGCTAGGTTTCAAAATTAACTTTAAGGGCTGAAATTGCTTGTTGTGAATTTGAAATTTGTATTGAAGTTTTGAATAGATTTGTCCTTAACAGAGAGGTTGCAACCTTGTGTTCGGGTTATTTTTAGAAGCTTTTGTTTAACTTGCGGTTTTAGTTTGTGGTCAAATCTTATGTCTACCAGACTATTTTTTCTATCATCGATGCTCTTTCATTTGTTTCGATATCGTCACGAAAACTTTTACCATGGACTCAGTCCTTGATTCTAGACCCCTGATGATGAAATTTTTCGTCTGTAGATCAGCTGTTCAATACATAAAGGCAACACCTACAATAAAGTATGGAACAGCTGATTTTCGTAACGATGGCGATCCTTCCACCCCCTTTTATTTACTCATTGTACTGCTTTTTTTTTTAAGACGGGAAATCATCAAATTCCTTCCCCCGCCCTGGGCGGAGCGGGAGGGAGTGTCAGACTTTTACTGACTAAAACCCGTCTATGTTCCTTCATGAGCCTTTTGCGTTCCGGGGGCGCGGTATCTCTTTCGAACAACCCGCAGGCATTGTACTGGTTGTCATATGTCATCATAACCTATTTAGCCTTTTCCCAGCTATGTTGGGGTCGGCTCCCAGTCTTAATGGGTGCAGCTAAGTGTTTTATATGGAGCGACCGCTTATCTGACCTCCACAACCCAGTAACTGGGCAACACGATACCTCTTGGTTAGTCTGACGTGACATACTACTATTATTCCTACTACCTACTCTGTGATGTTCAATGTCCACATTAAACATGTTCGTCAATACATATGTATATTATCGTGAATATTTATTAATTTCTTGAACAAGCAAGAAATTTTACCCATCCGAGTTTGAATGTCCCTTTTGTATCATAAAGGTAGACCAAATTATATTTCAATATTTGCGGGTCTCGTCGGGAGATGAAACGTGGCTATTATCCCATTTATTATGGATTCTCATAAAATATATTATTTATAAAGTTTTACCTTCCTGTATAATGTTTGCTTTTCATATTATTAATATAAATGGTACTAAAGTGGGTTTCCTATTGAAATCCTTTGTTGAAGATTTTAGTATCGCGGTTTTATTATGGTGCCGGTGTAATTATAGGCACATTAAAAATGTTATATTTGTTCCTTGAATAATTGTCTGTCGTCCGATCAGTAGTGCGATTCTCTAAAATGCAAACTCGAAAACGAGTCTCACTAAAGTGATCGCGGTCACTTCAATAACGAACCAACTTGTCATTGGTTTAGTATTCGTTCGCCGTGGTGACGTCACCGGCGTGATCGTAATTAACAGAATACCATTTTGTAATCTCACTGCGGATTCAGCTTTTGAATTACGAAGTGAGGCGTACGTATAATGCTTCTGGTATAATATATATCGTTAGCCCAGTGGTTCTAAGCGAGACTGCTACGCTAGAGGTCTTGGGTCCTATTCCCAGGTCGAGCAAAAAGTGTTATTGGGTTTTTCTATGAAATTCTCAGTAGCAGCTCGGAGTTTGGGTTTGTGCCCGGTTAATGGCAATAGGCTCGCCCTCTATAACATGGGACCTAAACATACCGGCAAACTTTGGGTGTACATTTTTACACCTCTGCCTAAACCTTCTTAGAATACAGACGCGATATTATGATGAAGTATAAGCAGTGTTCACAACAAATTATCAGATGAGACCGTTGACATGTTTAACAACCAAAGATATACATTTATAAAAAAGAACTAGTCTAGCTCAAAACAGCAATAAAACAAACAAAGCACAAGAATATTCCATTGCCACAAACTATAAAGCAGTCACGTAACTTTTTTCAATGAACCGACAAAGTTTTTACGTATTCTGGCATAAGCTATTTAGAGTTCCTTGGCTAATCTATTAAATCTCACCAAACTACTGCTTTCAACACTCAATTCTTATCTTTCAGGTCATCATACGTAGGCTGTTCTTTATTTCGCGTTTGGGTCAAGGGCAAAGATTTAACTGCCCGCCGTTTTTTTACCGGTGTTAGTAATAGATCCACTTTGCTCGGGTAGAACGAGTTAGGTACTTGTCGGTCTGTTCAGTAAATATCTTCCTCGGTTTTTTTTTTTTTTTTATAGACGGGAAATCATCAAATAACTTCCCCGCCCTGGGCGGGGCGGGAGGGAGTGTCAGACTTTTACTGACTAAAACCCGTATATGTTCCTTCATGTGCCCTTTGCGTTCCGGGGGCGCGGTATCTCTTTCGAACAACCCGCAGCCCCGGCAGGCATCGGCCCTCAGTGGCCCCATCCAAGTTTGCTGACATCTCTTTGAGGCGCGCGTGGAACACGAACGCGCCGTCGACACGGTCTGTCGTTATTCAGTGAACGTACGGACGGTGAGCTACCCATTGCTCACCGTCCACAGACCCGCGCCTACGGTGGCCGGGAGTCGTCTCGCGGCTCCCGACGCCCGGAGCGTCTACCGCGGCGGCCGCTGGGACGGGGGACCCTCCTTTCCCTCTCCCGTTTCCTCGGTGAATTTAGGTTAAGTGAGTTTGATTCTACCTGAAGCTAGACATTGATAGCTCACCTGAAACTATTACGGTCCCACTATTAAGCCTCTTCTCACACAAAAAAGGCGCAAGCATTGATCACTACGCTTCCTTAAGCTTCTGCTTCTGCTTTAGCTTATTTCTGATATTTTTTTTTTTAAGCAAAACAGCATTTTTTTATATTGCACGCTGCCCCACTCTTTGTTTTTTTCCTGTATTGTGGGTGCGTTTACAAACATATAAACTCACTTACAAATACAGCAAGACCCGAAACAACTATATGTTGGCCATACAAGTATTTGCTTTGTGCAGGGACCAAACATGCAGTACAGCGGACAGTCTCTACTACGCCAATCATTTCATCGTCGTATAAAATCAACAGCAGTCGGTTAGTTTTAAAAACACAAACTAACAATATTTTAGAATTCACTTTACCGCCAGCTATTTTCATATTTAGGTTAAATGAATATTTTATATCGGTAAAACATTTTATTTTTTTTACATTTGAAACAAAATCCAGTAATAAATATTGGATTCTCAAATATTATTCCGAAATATTAAATGTTCAAAATTTGGAAATATTTTTAGGAATAGCCTACCTAAATACATAGGTATTTAGGTAGGCTGTATCATCACGCCTGTATTCCCCGAAGGGTTAGGCAAAGATGTACCAAAGAACACCCATAGTTCACATATTTAAGTCCCATGTTATAGGGGGCGAGCCTATTGCCATTAATCGGGCACAAATCCTAACTCCGAGCTGCTAATGGGATTAGATTTCATAGAAAAATCCAATACCACTTTCTTTCACAAATTCTTAATAACAAATACTTTTATATATTATTTTCTTTCAGTTAAACTTAATCCAACTCTGAAACCAAGGTAGCTGCATTTTATCTACATCAATCAGGTTTTGTAGTAAAACTTGGCGCCAAAACGTGTGTGCGAAGACGTCATCTTGGCATGTTGGTCACGTTTATTGGCATAGTGGAATACTAAACTAAGAGGGATAGTATGCTTGAGAGATTTATTTTTATGGCTGTTTTATTTATTTACCTAGAAGCAAAATAAGCTGCTTTTTATAAAGAGAAAACGAATGATTGAATGCTTTATTTGTAGATTTTGCTACTCTTTTTAAGAAAATAAAAATAATGTATACTAACATTATAAAGCTGAAAAGTTTGTTTGTTTGGTTGTACGCGCTAATCTCAGGAACGTACCTACTGAATTGAATTGAAAAAATATTTTTGTGTCAGATAGTTTATTTTTCCAGTGAGTCTTTTAACGTAATCTACTCCGTTCCTGTTGGACGCAGCTTGATGTTAAAGCCTAAAAACTCACTCACTGGTTCAAATACCAAACCTCGGGGTATTGCGAGTGATTTATATGCAGGGAGATTAGCGATTTTTTATTGAAAACTATTAATGAATAAATACTTTATTCTAAAGAGAAGAACATAAGATAGTTGAATTTAAGAATTTAGACAGTATTTAAAAAAAAATATAAACCATGATATTGAAACAAAAAGTATTTAGTAACTAAAGTTTCCTTGAAATTTGAAAAACACACGAATATAATCACTATAGTGTTTTCAACATTCTCGCCGCTCGTAAATCATAAGCTATTTTATTGTAAATTATATAGGGCACTAACATTAAAACCGTTTACCTCCATTTTCTTGGAAACAAATTTCAAATACTTTCAGTAATCGGTCTTTAATGGCAGCATACACATCATATAAATATTCACACGCGTCGTTCAAAGTTACCCCCACTTTAAAAGCGACAAACCTAGAAGGTACATTCCCAGCTTTCAGAGAAGAGTTGCTAATTATTTAAATACATTTACCTCCAGTACACTTCTTGCCACCGGATTCTGCCATTTAACAATTTTGAATCAATTAATTTGAACTTAATCGCTGAGGTGGGCAAAGTTGGGATCTCCCCCGACCTCAGTTGACAATGGGTTTCCTCAAAGTCACCTGATTTCATCAATTTGTAATAATTTGGTTGACTTTTATGTCAATCAACAGGTGTTATATCGTCGGTATCTGAGTGTATTTTGATGTTTTTTATTTTACTGTTTGCTGTGATAAACGAAGTGGAATTTTAAGAAGTTTCTTTTTTCTTTTCTTGGACTTTGATTACGTTACATGTGTCGTGGATTAGATATAATGGATAATCATGACTAGTTTATTGCCCAGTAGGCCTCATGGCCGCGAGCATGACTGCTGAACGTGGCATCCGGAGATTGAATCCTAAGTCGAGCAAAGTGTTTTTGGTTTTCTCCACTAGGAATTTCTCAGTAGCAACCATAATTCTGAAAGTTGGTGGTGTGACACCCCTTACCTCGGAAAGCACACTAAGCTCTGTTGATCCTACGCTTGATCTCTCCTCTGTTGTTTAGGAATACCGTCCCATCAGTGTACATTTATGTCTGCGCACACACTATTACGTACTTGACTGGTCTACATGAATGGGTGAATAAATAATCATAACTAAACGACTAGGCATTCTAAACAAAATTATCAACCTCCAGCTCAAGAATATTCAGTGTTCCCTATTTCTTTTATTACCCATCCTTCCACCATATAAACCAACATGCTTACAAAATAAAGACATCTTCTCGTACATAACCAAGTCCTACACTCCAAGCTCCCTTACTTGATGCCGTTATGTAAATAAGGGCTGACGTTAAATTAATTTATCTTCATTCTGTAGTACGCGGCACGTTGTTTAGTTTTGTCTTATGAAGCTATTTTAAGGGGTGCCGGCAACTCCGTGTATAATTCATTATCATTATATTCTCGTTGTGTTTTGTGAATGCAGTATGAAGAGAACGTTGCCATTTTTTTTTGTTTAAGATTTTAGAGGGGTGCCTGTAATAATAATGTTGAAATCAATGTATGGTGTGACCAGAATGGATAAGGTATGGAATGAGTCTATAGTATTACAGGAAGTTTAAAAGTAGTGCCAGTGACAGAAAAGTTAAAAGGGAACCAACTAAGTGAATTTTGGAGAAGTGAACTTAAGATAAGTTGTCAATCTGAAGCATTAGGTGGGATGACAGCTCACCTCAATCTCACTTTACCTAAGGGAGACGTTAACAGAATAGACCCACAGAATCATAGCAAAACACTAGGAAACAAAAACCTATGCTTTTGCCACAATTGAAACACGGTTTAGCTCAATCAGTTAGACATTATCTTGTCCCTAGATCTTTAGATTTTCCCTAAATTCTAGGTATATCTTTTTTCCAAATGAAATTTAAAATACTTTCCTCCCCTGTTTTCATTTTTCGGTATATTTCAGTTCATTTAACAAAAATTCTAGCCGCTTCATAATGTTTGCCTGTAATTCCCAGAAAATTTCACGCGCGCGCTAGCAAAATCTTAGGCTAATATTCGCTCACCACAGCTATGTTTACGTACACCGTTCATGCTTTGACTGTATATACATAGTCACGTAAATTTCTCAGTAAAACAATGAACCATCGTCAAGACATGCACCCTCTAATATACCAACGAAAACACCACCTAATGTTTACCACACCAGCAAAATAAACCGAGCTTATAAATACATTGAGCAACTATAAGAGATACTATTTACACTACAAATCAGGAACAGAAGGTCCACCGAATCAAAAATTAATATACCATCACATAATATCTGAAAAAAAAAAACTATCACGCCTGTATTCCTCGAAGGGTTAGTCAGAGGTGTACCAATGTACACCCACATTCGCCGGTATATTTAGGTCCCATGTAATAGGGGGCGAGCCTATTGCCATTAACCGGGCACAAATCCAAACTCCGAGCTGCTACTGAGAATTTCATAGAAAAACCCAATAAAACTCTTGCTCGACCTGGGAATCGAACCCAGGACCTCTAGCGTAGCAGTCGTGCTTAGGACCACTAGGCCAACGAGGCAGTAAAAATTAATTCTCGAAATAATATTTAATTCAGTGTGTATTTTAAACGTTTTAAAATTGACTGTCGTATTTAAGACGGCGAATTTACATGTTATAAAATATTGTACTGAATTTAAAAATACACACTAAATACCAAAAATAAAAATGACAACAAGATTGTTTGAAAACAATTTTTCCGCATTGCCGTCAACCGGAAATTTGCCAAACAGACTGGCCGCATTGTCACGTTGCTTGGATGGTAATGCTTAGCATCTAGCTAAGGTAAAAGCCAGCCCCTGGGTCGTTAGAAATATATTCTTATCGTTTGGATATTTCCTTAAAAAGGAGATGAGCACTCGGACCCCACGACTCGAGGGTTAAAAATAATTATAAAATGGCAATTCTTTTATCGATATTTACGAAAAGTTTCTATTATTGTTTATAGCGGAACTTCTATGAATTATTTCTATTGCATGACGCTGTTCGGGGAATTACAGACGTGTATCTAGTTTTGTTATGAAATATGGTGTGTTTGTTCCTACAGTTTAGTTAGTATTTCTATTTTGTTAACAATACGCATGACTGATTTGCTTGCCAAACATTGATGTGGAATTTCCATTTAGTTGTTTTTATTTGTGCCATCAATTTGTATCATCTACTTTTATTAAGAGCAAATACGGAATTTCTTGTCCATTTTTCTCCATGCGATATTAACTTTGGAAAATGCACCTAGATTTCCTTTTTTTTTTGGTATTTTTGCTATTATGTGAATGAGTGCGTTTTAATGGTTTATTTTAAATAAATGATTTGACGTTTACTTTTATGTTATTTAGAGGTAAAGTTTCTTTTTATAAATGTTTTAAAAGGTATAAAACAATCATAGAAAGCTAATTTATTGCTGAGTTTCATAAGGCTATGTTTAATAATAGCCTTGCCACGTTCGCGCAGTCGAAGTCGCGTATAAAACTAATAAAAAATATGTACCTACATATTTAAAAATCCAATATAGTGATTTCGACTGACTATTAATTTTTCTCAAAATATATTATTTTCTAAGAAAACTTACCAAGTATACAAAGATCTCCCAAAGCACGTTATAATAAAAAAAATAAAAAGATCTCTTCCCTCTAATACGAAGGGGATCGCCTATGGCTTGTATATTACATCCTCACTACTTATAAATGGGATGCACGCCATATGCTTAAATATTCCCCTCTATAAAGAAAAGCTCCCCTCTCGGCCATTAGCGCGGCATGTATGAAAGTGCTTGAAAGATCGGGAAATATAATATGCGGAACTAGCCTCTGCCCGCGGTTTCGTCCGCTTGGAACTTAATATATTATCCCATGAGATTTTTTTTCCGCGATATAAAGTAGTTTATGTTCTATTCCAAATTATAATCTATGTCTGTGCAAAATTTCATCTAAATCCGTTCAGCCGTTACGGCGTGTGTGAGTAACAAACATTAAAACATTTTTACAAACATTCACATTTTTAGATATTAGAACTACACATTATGATGTACTTATTATACCTATGTTGTTTTGTGTTAACAATGCAAAACGCAGGTATTTTAACTGAATATCCAACGTAGTGAATATTTCTGGCAAATTAATGGCCGTACAAATAATCAAAGGAATGCCTGAAACCGGATATTCAATGAACGTGAAAATAATAATAGATTATTTAAGTATTTTGTTCATTGAAAATGTAATGCAAAAAAAAGTCATGGAATCACATGGAAGATGAACCGTGCATGCGCGAAAGCGATACGCCAAAATAGTCAATTCTATATTAATATTAAAAAAGTGAAAAAAATGTTTTTTTTTTAATTTGAACGCGCTAATCTTCGAAAGCTCTGGTCCGATTTTCAAAATTCTTTCTATAATAGAAAGTTACGCTTAAGCGCTACATGCTAATGTAAAAAAAATGAGATTCGCTAGAAATTCACGCGGAGGAAGTCGGAGCCAATGAAGTACATTATGAAATTATTTTACTGTGGATCAAACCCAATACCGACGCATGATTTGTATGGCCACGTTCCAGTTTCATCATCAGACCAGCTCTGTGACGACATCCTTTATACATTGTCATTTGATTTGCGTATGTATGTAAAATTTTAGCTCATTCGAATACCAGGAAGTGGGTTAAATTTTACTCGTAAGATTTGTTGCAAACTCCGGGTCAGGTGAAACAAAATAAAAGCTTGTAATAAAAGGAGAGACGATTCGCAGTCCCTCTAGTATTACGTCCAGAATTATTTGCGAAAAGCTTGCAACACAGTTCCTTATTGTGTCAAATTTTAATACGCAATGAATGAGTTCATCCGTTACAGAGCAAGTATTTTAAACACTCAGTAATTGCGATACTCTGTCGCTGGACCATAGTGTTAAGAACTTGTATATCCTGCATAAAGATGGTGCAGTTTTGCATCCTAGTAAAAAAATCAGAGAAGTGTCATAAGAGACATAAATAGTCAAATAAAACTACGACACCAGTCTAATCAACAATTAAAAAGTACTTCTATTTGTAGTTGTTTATGCTTGACATTATTTCAAAATACACATAATCACGCCTGTATTCCCCGAAGGGTTAGGCAGAGATGTACCTCTGTACACCCACAGTTCGCCGGTATGTTTTAGGTCCCATGTAATAGGGGGCGAGCCTATTGCCATAACCGGGCACAAATCCAAACTCCGAGCTGCTACTGAGAATTTCATAGAAAAACCCAATAACACTTTTACTTGACCTGGGAATCGAACCCAAGACCTCTGGCGTAGCAGCAAATCACTGTGTGTGCAGTTTCATCGCCCCGCCTACCTTAATCCAGTGGCAAGACGGATACCTCTAATAAAAAAAATCACCTACTAAATAAAAGCCCATCTATTTTACGATCTATTCGTATTGAAAATCACTAGCATAGTTACCTCCATGAACTTCACGACGATGCAAAACTACACTTTGTACATATTTACGTTCCTACAAAATAAATGCAAACATGTTGCATAATGCCGTCAGTTATCCGAAGCTTGCCGCGCTAGCATTTTATTAGTTTCCGCTTTAAGAAAATCGCCGAGGTTTTTGATGTATCTAGTTTAGATAGAATATTCAGATTTAGTATTAGAGACGGGTTTACTTACGGGCGCGACTGCTACGCTAGAGGTTCTGGGTTCGATTCCCGGGTCTAGCAAAAAATGTTATTGGGTTAGTTCGGAGTTTGGATTTGTGCCCGGTTAATGGCAAATAGGCTCGCCCCCTATTACATGGGACCTAAAATATACCGGCGAACTGTGGGTGTACATTGGTACACCTCTGCCTAACCCTTCGGGGAATACAGGCGTGATGGTATATATATATATATACGGGTTTACTTCGAAAATTTTATCTTGCGATCTTCAAAAGTTTTCGAGAAAGAGCAAGTAACGTGAATACTTATTTTTGTTGCTGATGAGATTTATTAAGTCTCGATTTGTAGATACATACTTGCTCTTGTACACCCATGATCGCCTAGATTTTTGTACGGATTTCTTATTTTTTTGACAATAAAATATTTATATAGTCAATAAAATATGATATGAAAAATCTAGAAATCGCAGGATTTGGGCAGCGCAGGACCGGTCATTATCTTTAGGAGGTATGATGTTATGTCTAGCAGTGGACGTTGTTCGGCTAATGCTATGTTGCGGCTATGATGATAGTCTAAATATATCATTCAGGTATAACTTAGCTTCCGAGGATGTTATTAATTTAAGCTACAAATAAAGTGACAAATTGTGGGTTGGATCGTTTTGGCCATCCTAAGCTTAATTGATGAAGACAAATTCTCTGAAAGAAAGATGTTACGGTTCATGACGTACTCAAATCATTTTCGACATCCACGTGTAGCCAAGTGCTGATGAATAAAAAACTATAGTAAAAACAAAACAAAACATTACCTTTTCATTATGATGTTTTTTCCATGACAGTCTTATTTTATTTTAATCTACAACCAACTTAAAGCAATTACGGTTAGGGCTCAAAGTCCAAACAAAAGATTGCTTCTTTACAACTTAGATGAATAATGTCATGAAGCCCTGTTTGTTCTGACTTCTAAGTCTGATTAGGTGAGTTAGGGAAAGCTGGTTGAACCAAAAATATTTGAACGATTTTCAGTAAAAGTTTTGTTAGCGTTGTGGTTCAGTAATTGGCTGGTGTTCTACAGATCGCGGGATTGTTTCTAGTACAGTACAAATGTTTGGCCGTCTGTTTTAAGTGTTTGTGTGTGTTTTTTTTTCAGACTGCAATATAGGTGGAAACTAATATAAAGCTGAATATTCTAGTTACTAACGATGAAAAAAATAAAAGGAATTCCAAAAAAGCAAAGTATTTGTTGATAAATATTCTTTTTTTATTTACTTTCAACGTTTTTGTAACCTATCTTCTTATCGTGTGGGCAGTAAGGTCTAACGACCCCACACACCCTAGTGTCAGAGTTTCTAAACCGCCTCAAGGGCCTCTGACATGGTTATGTAACCTATTAAATGCAATAAAATAAGAAATTAGATTTTAAGAAAATAATAACACCCGCCCCTGACTGCCCCGTTGGTCTCGTGGTCGCAAGTGCGACTGCTGTGCAAGGGGTCCCGGGTTCGATTCCCAGGTCGAGCAAAAAGTGTTATTGAGTGTTTCTATGAAATTCTCAGTGGCACCTCGGAGTTTGAATTTGTGCCCGGTTAATGGCAATAGGCTCGCCCCCTTATTACATGGGACCTAAATATACCGGTGAACTGTGGGTGTACATTGGTACACCTCTGCCTAACCCTTCGGGGAATACAGGCGTGATGGCATATATATATATATATTTTTTTAATAACACCCGCTTATTGCTGTCCCACTGCTTGGCAAAGGGTGGTTCTTGGTACTTACCCCGTATAGAACCTACAACTTCATGCATGAGTGGCGGATACCTTAACCACTTCACCACTCTCGACTCTGACAACAGATTTTGGAGCCTATTAATTAACTATATTATATTTTAACCATTTAATTTTGTACTTTTATCTTTCACAAAGATAAATGACACAGATTACTTGAGAAGATAAAACGGGGTAAAAAAAGATTAAGAACACCAAAAAGATATTTGCCGGAAAACAGTAGGAGAACGACCGTAATTACGGCAAAAAGCCTCCTTAAAAATAATTGTAAGGGGATCTTTTATCATCCCTCAGAATTTAAGACGACTGTAAAATTCATTCAAATTGAATTTTGTAGACACATTTAATTCTACTAAGTGTTATATGGAAATTTTAAAATGGTTTTAGCTGCAGTACGTAATTGGAATTACGTATTAATGAGCGGCCATAAATTTATTTATTAGCTCAGTATCTTTTCAGTTTTAATTTGATGGTTTTGAATGATGATTTTAATGTTTGAATAGGTTTTGATATAATTTATTCATATATTATACTTATGTTAGTTACTCGATCACGCTGATTGAGTAACGGATCTGGATAAAATTTATTAGATAGATAGAGTTAGACTGTAGTCTGGAATAGTATATAGGCTATTTTTTATTCTGGAAAAATGTACGGTTTCTGAGGGAGAAATTAGGACTTTGAGTTAATTTTAAGTCGATACAGACGAAGTTACGGGCAGAAGCTTGTGCAAATATATGAATACTAATATTAATATATACTTGCTACTGACTGCAACTGCTGAGCTTGTCATGGGTTCAATTTGAAGGTCAGGCAAAAAGTGTTATTGGGTTATTCCATTGGGAATTTCTCAGTAGCAGCCTGGAGATAGGAAGTTGGCGGTGTGACACCCTCATGTCTCGAAAAGCACGTAAAGTCATTACTTTACGTGCACACACTTGTGCCCAATAATATCTACAGCATACTTCTCCAGTCTTCATTAAAATTGGCCACCGTGACCGAAATTTGTTGAATAAAATATTATCACACCAAATACCAGACACTGTCGTAATGAGTCTACGTAAGTTTAGGATTCATTTACACTAGGTTACGGTCGTACCTAAAAGAGCAAAGTTACGATTTTGGCCCAACCACGGTTAAATGTCCACAGCGATGTCGGAGAGAAAGTTCTAGAGCAATAAAGTAAATGGAAAATGTTAAGAGCAGCACTATTTCTGCTTTAAAGCGAGGTTTACACAACCATTTTATGCTGCAGCGCTGTATGGATGCAAATATTTCGCATGTTATAACAAACAAGTGGTGTTGCTAATTTAACCATACTAAATTCGCCATAAGTAAATATGCGAGTATTTCGGGAGTTCGAATTTTGTTACCGGATTTGATTTTTATTACAATATTTGTTTTACCGTTATAAAATATTCATGGAAACTAAATATATTTGAATAAAAAAATGTATCGCTTGTTTGTCTTTGTTATCTATTCCCGAGGCTTCATGCAATAAGTATTGAACATTATGTTATTACAACCTTCGAAGTAAACCTAGTTTGTCTCAGTCTTAAAGAGACGCCTTGGTAAACAGAATGTGGAAGAAAACAGATATAAAATAATATTGCTCATTCCCTATAGCTTATAGCGTGATAATGTATAGCCTATAGACGGACCAGAATAGTAGTGAATATTCATGCAAAATTTGAACAGAATCTATTCAGTAGTATTTGCGTGATGCTTCAAGAAATATAACTTTGTTATGATTTGTATGTGTAGACTAGTAATTGTAATGTAACAACGAAAACTCCAAAGCTTTTTTTTTTTTTTTTTTTTTATAGACGGGAAATCATCAAATAACTTCCCCCGCCCTGGGCGGGGCGGGAGGGAGTGTCAGACTTTTACTGACTAAAACCCGTCTATGTTCCTTCATGTGCCCTTTGCGTTCCGGGGGCGCGGTATCTCTTTCGAACAACCCGCAGCCCCGGCAGGCAAGCTTGCAGTTACACTTTACATAGCTATACAGGTGTGACTGTCCGTCACGTACTCCTAAATAAAAGTAAAATATTATATTTATTTTTAAACCATCACATAGTTCGGGCCAAACAAACTAGGGATAATTGCCAGCCGTTAGGTCGAATGCAATATTTCTACGAATTCAAAAGAAATGAGTTTACTATCTGATTTCTAAGCGCAGCACACAATACGAGAGCCACACATCTGGTTACCATAAACGGGTCCCGGGTTTTACCCGAAAGAACCCTTAGAACAAAGGAGAAATTGTACATTAACGACAATAAAGCTATTGAGCAAAAGTGTGGGAAGATGGGCTGACCGTGGTGTTTTGTAAGATCCAGGAGACGAAGGAAGGGCAGTCGGTCTTAGATCGCTATAGGGTGCGGACGCCATGGTCTAGGCTAGTGAAGCTAGGAGGCTGGGAGAATACCAAGAGGTGACGTTGTGACGATAACGATAGCATTATTATAATAAGTTAAATTTAATGTAGTAATAGACAGTAGAAATGTAAGTAGAGTGTAAGACGCGTGTGTCTCAGTGAAGTGTTGTTGAACATATGGGTGAGTGTTTAACTATTTATTCCTCCTTATTTCCTACAATGACTCGATAAGGGTAACCTACACCCGCGTTTTGGTTATAGGGACTCGGAGATGGCCATCCTATAAGCCTGTGCTTGACACTACATACCTTACACAACCACACTCCCTCACACACGACAGTCTACACACATACACAGCTTATGGAAGGCTGAACCGAATTATACTCGCAACTCGGTAGCACCATGCTGGTCGTTTGTTGTAATTGAAATTACAATATATGTGTTTACGAACACTGTTCAACCAAACGTTAGTGATGGTTACCTTTTCCCTATGGACAGACTGACTGCAGAATGGTTTATATTGCACTTGATGTACGCGCACTTCCCGGGAGGGGGGTAGGCTTCACCAAGTACCCTAAACTGGATTGGTAGCCGCCGTTCCAAGGAACGCTAAGGAGCGTGTCTCGTTAAATCACACCCGGCCCCCGTAGGCCTCTTACTGATACAAAAAATATATATTTAGCGAGACATGTGAACTGGACTTGCAATGAAAAGACCCGTTGCCACACCGGTAGCACGGTAGCCGAGTAACTGCACAGTAACCTCTAAACGGGGAAGATTAAGGAAGTGTGAGAAGTGACGATATAAAATAACCACTTCGGCGTATAGCAGGAGTAATCGTAAATAATTCTGCAACCGACTGACGATGCAGTGCGCTTGCGCTAGTTTCGTGGTTGTTTTAGTAAGGGGCGAGTAGACCGTTGTAAGGGGTTGATTAATATTGCTCGCGTCCAGTCCTGCTGGAAACGTGCCTCGCTCAATGGCAGTTGGTACTTCGCAGTCCGCTGTCTTAGGATTGAGTAAGGCATGACTGATAGGGAACGTGTTCTGCTTGCACCACAGCAGGTCTCTCTAGGCCTATGTACCCAGAACTGGCAGTACACGTATGACGCGTCAGCTGTTGTAAAATGGCCTCACGTCACCGGGGTGGGTTCCTAGATCATTGCAATTAAATAACGTAACTTTCAAATTGTACTTATACGCAAGCGTTACGCATCAATTACCCACTTTGCATTCCTCTCTTGTCTTGTAACGTGCATAATCAAAAGTAAAGTAGTTTTCCATTCCTTATCCTTAATCCCTATGAATTCCCTACCCTGTATTGTTTGAACATGGTTGCTTTGTATCCCCTCCTTGTACCCAGTTCAGTCGGGACAAGGCAGTATGCTTTATGGGAATTCATTATATTCGGTGGGAGAGTGACCAGTCTGGGACGAGCTCTACAGGGTCGTGCGGATGGCGGAGCACGACCCCTTCCCCTTAGGGGAAGCCGACCTATTATAACATCACCTATATCACGAATTTTATTATAATTAGGAAAATCAAAAATTTTA
Source organism: Caradrina clavipalpis (assembly GCA_932526535.1). Taxonomy (NCBI): domain Eukaryota; kingdom Metazoa; phylum Arthropoda; class Insecta; order Lepidoptera; family Noctuidae; genus Caradrina; species Caradrina clavipalpis. The sequence continues at coordinate 14,259,798 of OW052095.1, read as the reverse complement.
TCAGCCTTGGGTATTTTAAGAACAGTCACACAGGCAAAGGCATCTTCTCATAGAGAACGGGCGATCATTGATCACCACGCTTGCTCAATGTTGATTGGCCATTTCAGACATACCTATATTAATTGTAAGTCCAGGTTATTCCTTCACCGATAGCAGTGATGTCCAAGATAAACTTAAGAAGAACATATGCATTGAAAAAGTCACATTGGTACTTTGTATTATATACATGTGAGGCGGGCCTTAACTATCTGGGCCATCATGGCTACAAAATCAGCCTATAATGTTTTCGTTATACACACACACAGGTCACCTCTAAAATAGAAGAATTGGGTTGTATTTAACCATTGGTCCTTTTGCAGGTTGGTAGATGTCATTATTGTATAAGAATTTTTAATGCCCTCGATAAAAGGTGCAGTGAGATTGAGATAATCTGTCACTCCCTAGCATCAGAAGTAATGCAGCTCTCACTTCATACTCACTTAACTTAAATCCACTGTGGAAGATGTTTACAGAATAAACCGGTAGATAGGATGACAGCTCGCGTCGTGTTCACTTTGCTTAAATTCGTAGAGAGTAATTTCAACAGCAGCGATGTTAGCGGAGCTCCATATCAGTAACGGAAACTATCGGATATCCGAAATAAAAATCTATCCGAAGCCGGAACCGAATCTGATATATAGTTTCGAATAATTTCGGATAGAGGCTGAGATTAAATAAGGCACGTTATATCAGGTTTTTTTACTACACAAAAGCCGTGCGCGTTTGATATTCTCCAGACCAATTTCGGTCACAGTGGCTAATTTTAATGGAGTCTAACCAAGTACGCAGGAGATATCATATTGCTTAAGTGTGTGCGCAAAACAAAGGTGCACTGCCTCTTTTCTAACTCTCATTATCCAATAGGACGGTAATCCGACGCAACCGGGGAAAGATCAGGCGCAGGTTCACCGGCTTTAAGTTCCAGCCTGCAAACTTCATAAATCCTTGATTAACACAGTTTAGACTGATTTCTTTAACCGTTTGCAGAAGGCAGATGGTTTTAATGGTGGTAGTCAATAAAACCATTTCATTGAAGTCACCACCGACATAGCGTTAACTTCAAAGTCAACGTTTGAACCTCGTTTCGTCACCTAACGGTAACTCGGACAAAGCTTAACTTTAAGCGTTTGTAAGACTAATTGCAAAGTCTATTACATAGTAAAGATCACTACTGCACAACAGGTAGAGTGTGAGTGAAGTTACGGTTGTAACTCGTAAGTTAAGAGAGCAAGTGGCCGAGTAACCAAAAGCATCTATAGGTACTAATATTATAAAGTAGAAAACTTTTTTTATTTTTGTTTAAATGCCCTAGTCTTCGGGGAATAAAAATCGGTAGACTATACAGTTCAAAGTATAAACAAAACAATATATTACAGCTAGTCTCCAGAACTACTGTCCGATTCTGAAAATTCTTTCAGAATCGGACGGGGCGACGACGGAGCGTTGTTATCAATTAGGGCTCCCTATTTTTTAACATTAAAATATAGATTATTCTTTGTATAATTTTTATTTGTTATATTTTTGTTTGAAAACTATTTGTTGCTGCAAACTGTGTTGTTTGAATTTATAGTGAAATGCTACCATTTAATATAAAAATCTTTTTTTTTCATATTTATGGGCTTTGACGCTTAGCGACTATACATCGCTCAGATTAAAATATTATATTGTTTGTCTATGTATTTTGAAAGCCAGATAATCCGTAAAGTCGGCCGGGGCGAAAGAAAATAGTTTTTAGTTTACTTCATAGCAAAGCGGCGGGTAAAAAGAACTACTGAAGAAAGTACCTAAAGAAACAAAAAAAAAACTCTTTGCAAACAGTTAGGTACAAGAAAAAATGTTTACATTGAAAATCAAGTCTTTTATTGTACTTGATACAGGAATTTATCAAATAATTTTCAGGAAACAGTTTTCGTTTCGTAGTGAATGTTTATTATCAGCATCAATTGATATATTAGGAAAAAAAATGTTTTAATGATATGAAATTATGTAGGTATATTAGAGTTCCATAAAGAAGCCTGGCGTTGGTCCTAAAGAATTGTTATTTTATGATATTTAAGACTTAGGACAAGATAGGGTAGAAATAAATAATAACAATACCGGCCTATTATTGTCACACTAAAGGCCTATTCAGACCTAAGCGGTATTCGCTACCGTATGCGGCAGAGAAAACCCAGTGGGTATGCGGTAATATTAGTGTTCAGACCTAAGCGGTATTCGCTACCGTTCGTAACCCGCGTGGTATGTACCTCTACCCGCAGCGGCAGCGAATATCGCTCAGGTCGCTCTAGCCGCGGTACTTGATACTAAATACCTGAGCGAAACCCGCGCGGTATGTTCCTCTACCCACAGCGGCAGCGAATATCGCTCAGGTTTGAATAGGCCTTAAAGGGCACAGGATTCTTCTCATATAGATAAGTCAAGAGCATTAATCACCACGCTTGCTTAAGGCGGATTGCTGATTTTAGACTAGACTTATTATAAGTCCAGGTTTCCTTACAAAGGTTTCACTCAGCAATGTCAGTGATGTCGAAAATAAGCTTAGCCTTTGCTGTGCAGTGGGATAGCAAAAGGCTTTTATTATTTATTTGCCTGACTTACGACATTTTGTCATCTCAGTCTTTGGCATTGGCACAAATTTCGGTGCAAACGTATTTGTGATCCACAAGCGAATCGAGTACAGTTGGGGGCAAAATTACATAGCAGCCTGAAGAAATAGTCCATCTATTGTTAAGAGCGCATAAATAATTTTGTCGTGCAAACGAAGCGTTCCAGGAGTTATTCATTCAAAAATTGTTACTTGGAGAAAGCAGGCCGCCTTTGTAAAACATTTGTCATTATAATCACCCAAAGCTGCCGTCTGCGGTAATAAAATTATTTCACAGTAAACATTTTGAAAATTAAATTTTAAAGACTTCTCACTTGGAGTAATGGCCCGTTTTAAGTACGGACGTGACGTAATAAGTTAGCGCCCTGAAAACTTTGTATAGGTGTTTTTTTTTTCGTATTTAATAGCAGGTCGTGGGATTTGTGTAAGTAGAACGATTTTGTTGCCTAATTATTTAAAATAAAGTTCACTTCAGAAAGGTCGGGTGCGCAGTGCTCGTAACCGGCGTGCTTATATGACCAGATGTATGAACGTGGACGTATGACGATGCAAAAGGACATCGTAGCAGGTGGCGTTCTGTGTTTTCTGCCTACCCCATTGGCAAAAACGTGAGTTCATGTATGTATAATTATATGTAAAGTTTAAGTGCTTGCGACCACGACAGTAACGGGTCACTTACACATCAATGAATAAAAAAGAAAACATTATACATTATCACCATACCCGAACAAAAATGAGACAAAACAATCAAAATATATTTTGGAAGAAGAAAAACAACTCAATATTTAAATATCAACAGTAAATTTATAGACTTTCTTGGCGGAATCAGCACACAATAGGTAAAGAAGCTTAGACGTCTAGTAATTTTAAGGCATTTAAATATGCCTTACATTTCCAAGAATTTCGTAACAAAACAGTCTACAGAAAATAATTAGGCTATAGGATAACAAGTCTTGTGTACCTAAACTTAGAATAGATTTACAGAGAAAAGTAGGTAATTCTCAACGTACCGAGTTTCTTCTAAAAATTTGAGCAATTCTCGAGACTTTAAGCCCCAGTAAAATAATTTAGGTTTGTATTTGACTTGGTTGTCTGTTTAAACAGAAGGTATCTATAGAATAACGTGTTTGAGGTATTCCATACATTTTATTTTATAAATGGCTTTAGTTCTGCCACATAGAACCAAAGTTTCTCCCATTTCTTTTTTTGAAGTACGTATAATTGTTGTAATTTGTAATTTTTGGTTTAGGATTTAATGCAAATAAATTTTAAATATTTTTTGGGCATGACTTTTTGATGTTCTAAAGGCTAATGTAAATAATTAAAAACGTTATTATCTAGTCTCAATCACATCTCGGGGACAATCAATATTTGCGTGGGTCTACGCAATAATTTCGTTTGCTTTACTTTAGAATTAAATCAAAGACCTAAATTACTTAGAAGAACAAGAAAATAGTGGTGGTTTTCAATGTTGAGCTAGATAAATATATGTGTGTACCAAACAGCTAATTCCGTTCAGCTGTTAAAGCGTGAGACAGTAACAAACATTCGTCCATGTATTCATCCTCACAAACTTTCACGTTATAATAGTAGTAGCACTAGTACGAGTGTTCCGGAATTTGTTCGAATGAGTTACCACAATTCTGGAACGCAAAGGGCAATAGAAGGAACACGGATGAGTTTTAGTCAGTAACAGTCTGACACTCCCGTCTGCAGCTAGAGCGGAAGAAGTCATTTGATGATTAATCATCCTTAAAAAATATACTAGAACCAGTATCTAAGTACACAGGTAGCATTATATTAGACCCACACTTAAGGCATTAGACAATAATAAAGTTCCACAGAATTCAACACACTACGACTACTCTGGAAGCTACATACTAAAAAACAAAATTAAAATGAACTACCATGGCAATTCGTTCCCATCTCTAAACTCGAGTAATAAAATGTTAGAAACACAAAACCTCACTTCATTTTGCTACCCAATCCGTTTTACCTGCTAACGTGAAAATATATTTATGCGTAGGGTTGGCAGTTTGTATCCTAAGTTTAATTTTTTAAGATTTTTTAATAATTCTTGCGGTAGGAATTAATTGGCGGAAATCATCAGATAAAGAGAAAGTTTTATGCCCCCTCCAGGCTACCTTTTCCTTAATTCTCTTTCTCTCTATCTTTATTATAATTATACGGGTGTGTGAATGTGTGTGTTGGAGTATCCAGATTCGAGCAGCAAGCGTTGTGCGCGGCCATCTGTATAACGTCAATGTTATACATGGATTACGTTAATTTTATTTTAACTTTTTTGTTTTTACAAAACTTTTTGTTTACTAGCCTTTACTTTTCTACTTTCGGGGTAAAGGCCTCCTCCCATTCCTTCCACTTCCCTTTGTGTTGTGGCTCATTTTTCCAAATCCTGATGAAGCCATCCAAGGCGCCCGGCAAAGTTTTTCTTTTAAAAAAATTGTTTAATAAAAAATACAATCTTCTATTATCAGCAACAAAAGATTACAATTAATTTGTTTACTGTAAAAAAAAATGGCAACTAAATGTTGAAAAGTTTGACCCATAGCTCGATAGATGGCGTTGTTAGATTGCAAGACAGTTTCTGAATCGCGCTATGGTTTCGTTCACTAGACTGATATAAGCCGGAGCCCGGACTTGCTGGTGTTACGACGTCATGGAACCCAACTAGGGTTTAAAGCTAATTTTTGTAGAGGGTTGTAAAACCCTTATATTAATATGGAAACAACTGAAATCACGTCACATGTGATTTTTACGGTAAAATTAGTTTGTCAATGTATTAAGACCAGCTAAAATTAAAAATAAATAAGGTAGAAACATTAGAAGAAACACATGAGGGTTTTATAATATAATAATTTAATTCACAGTTTACCATCCCTTTAATAAAAGGGAACAGTAATAAGATAATGGAAACGAAATCATAATCAGTATTTTTGGTTTTAGTTTTTGAACTTATTCTTTTATAAACACGGAATTTCTAAGTTGTATTTTACTAAGAACCACTTGGTTCAAAAACTTCACTTTGAATTACTATACCTACTTAGTGTTGGCAATTGCAGACTGTTAGAATATCCATCTTGAGGTGAGCTGTCATCCTCTCAATATTTTTTTATGGATAGGAAATCATTAAATGACTGCTTTCGTACTCTCTTAGTGTCAGACTCTTACTGACTAAAATCCGTCCGTGTTCTAGAGCCACGGTGACTCTTTCGAACAAATTCCGCAACCTTGGCAGGCACTTAGCCCTCTCAAGCTCACTTTACCTAAATTCACGTTGGGTGTTTATTACAGAATACCAATCATAATATTTTATACTGGCTTCTGACCGCGATTTCGTCCGCGTGGTTTTTCACCCGTGTTAAGTGACGTCTTTAGTTATTACTCCGCTCCTAAGTGTCATAGCGTGATGTTATATAGCCTTCTTCGATAAACGGACTAACCAACACAAAAATATTTTTTTAAATTCGATCCAGTAACCCGAGATTAGCGCATTCAACCAAACAAACAAACGCTTCAGCTTTATAATATAATTACGTAAGTTAAAGACAAAATATAAAAAAAAGAAACCTCGAGCGCGTGGCAACCCTACGATACTAAAGTCAAAGCACGCCTAATACGTTCTTATTTATTACCTGTTTCTATCTATACAAGCAAAACATGTCGAAAATGTAATGATTCAAAGGGCCTTACAAATTGCAACGAAGCACCATTGCTATACTAGCTTGCCCCGAGGCGATGTCCGTGGAAAACAAATTCTACCCCTTTGTACCCCATTAAGTATCGCAAGGAATCCTTTCTTGGCTGGTGCTTACGTAATAGAAACTTTGGATGGAAATTTGCGCAATGGTTTTTATTTAGACACTAGCTGTTGCCCGCGGCTTCGCTCACGTCAGCCTTAGTGTTACTTAACCAATCAAGGATTGAATACTATGTCTTCATAGTCTTCCAACTGTCAAATGGTTTCTAAGGTTAATAATAGTTACGACTGTGGGTTTTAATAATTAGTCAGTAGACGCCCGGAGTCTGATTTTTTGTCCGGTTGGTAATGAGCTTGCGCCATACCTGGGATTAAAACAAATTTATGCGGAGGGTACATGATATGGCTTTACTATTCCTTTCGAAAATACTGTGATGTGATGTCAAAATTTACTTATTTACATATTTTAATTTTCTCTAACCGTTGAAAAGCATTTTTAATGGGTTCTGCTTTAACACTTATATCGTAGCTTCGATCTGTCTAGTATCAAAACCGTAGAAATGAATCTTGTAATCAGAGCAACTGATTTCTGTTTAGCTATTGGAATAGAAGTATGCTTTTTTGGTAGCGTAGCGCAGCCCAGACAGTATAGTATTGCACACATAACGTTTGCAGATAAATCGTACGACACTTGTATGAAGTGTCGAGGTTGGTAGGCCCACGGTGCGGTGATACTTCTTTTTTAATGATGAAAAATCGTCATATGAGTTTTTCCGTTCTGGCGGAAGTGAGTGTCAGACTCTTACTGACTAAAATCCATCCGTTTTCTCCTAATGCCCATCGCGTTCCAGAGCCGCGGTGAGTCTTTCAAACAAATTCCGCAACCGTGGCAGGCACTGGCCCTAGCGGGCCCCGTCTTCTGTGCTGATATCTCTTTGAGACGTGTGTGAAACACAACGCGGCGTCGGCACGGGTATGGTTCTGATCGGACGGCGAGCCACCCAACACTCGCCGACCGCAGGCCCGTTGCCGTCGATCGCCTCTATGACGACACGGCGGTGTTCCGCCAAAGTAGGGCAGACCTCCACCTTATGCTTCACCGTGTCCACCGGATGATCCTCACAATGATATCACTCTGGCGTGTCCTCATGTCTCATGTCAACATGTCCGGAGAATACCTGCGTCAGAGCATCATGGTGTCGCGGCGATCCTACTATCGATATAACTTGGTAACTCTTTAAATAGTCTGAGGCGCCGTTTTTTACTTACGAAAAATATTCTTAGCGTAGCTAGAATTTGTGGAATCAAAAGAATTTTGTTCCGGTCATTCCTCTTCAGTCGAACCATGCATATTTTTTAAAGTTATGTAAGGGGAAAAACTAAACCCGCCTAAACCCGTTTTATTATAATATTGAAATCATAATAACAAAAAGTAACAATTGATTGGAATAATTGAACCCACACAAAATATTTTACATGGTTTTCATTAAACAGCGAAACTATTCACTTTATTTACGTAACAATTAACTAAAAATAACTATTCCCATACATGTCATATTTGAACTGCCCCGTTGGTCTCGTGGTGGCAAGCAAAACTGTTGATCGTGGAGTAATGGGTTTTTCCATTACGAATTTCTCAGGAACAGCCCGGAGTACGGACGTTGGTGGTGTGACACTCACGTGTCTCGGAAAGCACGTAAAGCCGTTGGTGCTGCGCCTGATCTGTCCCCGATTGTGTCGGATTGCCGACACGTCGGACTATGAGAGTTAGAAAAGAGGGAGCGTTTGCTCACACACTTGTGCATTTTAATATCTCCTGCATTGGCTAGTCTGCTTTAAGATTAGCCGTCGTGGCCAGAATCGGTCTTGTATTGAATTCTATTACACAATTAACTGCTTAACTCCTTGTGGCTATGACTTCATGATTTTTATTTAATAGGATAAATATTATGTTAAAAATCTTCAATATTTTATGTATTTTATAACAGTTCCGTGGTAAAATCTTTACGGACAATAAACATAATGCTTACCTACCTAACTCCATTATTTGTTACAAATACCCAAATAGCCTCACTATTTATTACAAAACCCACCACCCAAAGAGAGAAGTAGATTGTGGGAAGGAAGACAGCCACCACCTCATGACTACCTGAAGCTGCCAGAGTAGGTACCTGCTTCCCGGTAGTAAACTCAGTGATGTATCTAGAAGGTACTGTACATGTCTCAACTGGTGTAAATTATTGTTAGGGAGATCATCGATGCGAAAATAATTCAATCGCGTTATATAATACAGCCATGTGTTGCCCGACATTTAAAGACTATTTTGTCAAAATTTTATTTAAAGAGTCAAACAGACAGATTTTTTTTACGTATATTTTCCGCTCTACTATCGTTCCCACACCTATCAGTTTGTTTATATTTTTTGATTTCGATAAATGAATAATTTTGACTTCAATATTGTTTATATGAAACAATGATTGTATAGACATTATTTTTTGCAGAAATAATAAAATATTTGAAAAATAAGAAAGCAAAATGTTATGGCGGCAGAATGCATACTTCAATTTTATTAAAGTTTGGAAATGTTCTAGCATTAAAAATGTTTTTAAAAAATCACAAAAAGTAAAACAGTTTTTGGGGTTCGAACTCAAAACCAGCGACTTGTAAGGCGGTCATCGAACCATTAGACCACATGCTTCGATAGGAAATTCTCTAAAATAGCCGTTCTAGTCTGTCACGATTAACTGCTTAGCTCCTTGAGGGTATAGCGTTATGATAATTATTTCAGTAGTTTAAGCCCCAGCTACGTAAAGTATTCTTATATTTAGTGTCGTATTTTTATAATCGCAATGTAATCTGCAGGAGAACAAAACATAATGCAATATTGCTCAGCCCCCAAAGCAGATAGCGTGATAATTTATAGCCTACGGTCAAATTTGGCCTATGTGAAATGTATATACAAAAATTGAACAGAATCTGTCCGGCAGTATTTGCGTGATGCTCTAACAAACAAACAGACAAACAGACAAACAGACAAAAATTCTAAAAATTGTATTTTCGGCATTAGAATCATTCCCCGACCTCGTAGCAATCACTCTTTCTCAAAAATATTAAATGTACAGTTTTGAAATCGCTACAATTTTATTATATGTATAGATAATTTTCTTTGCACCTAAGTGTAATTTTTATAAAAATACCATCACCATCACGCCTGTATTGCCCGAAGGGTTAGGCAGAGGTGTACCAATGTACACCCACAGTTCGCCGATATGTTAAGATCCCTTGTAATAGGGGCGAGTCTATTGCCACTAACCAGGCACCAATCCTAACTCGCAGCTGCAATAATAGCTGTAATTTTTATTTTAGTAATTTGCAGTTTTCCAGTTTGTTTATCCATTTTGCGTGTACCTTAACCCTAATCTCTGCAAAGTTAGAGCAAACCGACTTCTTCTGGGTAAACTCACTCTATCGTCGACTTTGTCTCTGTGACCTCTGAACTAGACCAGAGCAAAGAGCAAACCAATTTCTAAAAGAAAAAAGATACGTTGCAACCAGTTGTTATAGAGTTCAATATCCTACACCTACAAATATTTGAATGATATTTAGAATATCAAGTCAATTTCAATAAAGGCATTTTACTTTATGGCAAATTTTATTAAGAAATCCTTTACAGACACTTGGAAACAATAAAGCAGTCAGGTGGAAGGATTAGAAATTAATTATATTTTGATTGAATTCTGACTTTTTGTGCGCTCATCCAAATATTTCAATCATTTGAATGCTGTCTTATTTCTTTAATTAAGTCTGTAAGCAAATTGAGCCAAGTTAATCTCTTAGAGAATTTTACATGCAATAAAATAGCTGCTAAATGAAATGGTTAAAACTGTTACAGTACCACACACATAACATCGCGCTTGTACTCCCCGAAGGGTTAGGCGGGAGTGTACCAATGTACCCCCACAGTTCGCCGATATGTTAAGATCCCTTGTAATAGGGGCGAGTCTATTGCCATTAATCAGGCACCAATCCTAACTTCCAGCTGCTACTCAGAATTCCATAGAAACACCCTTTTTTTTTTGTCGACCTGGGAATCGAACACAAGACCTCTAGCGCAGCTGTCGCGCTTAGGACCACTAGGCTAACGAGACAGAATCTATCCGTAGAACAATTTCTATGATGTCTCATATGACCTTTCAGACTTTAGTTACTAGGGAAGATAATATCCCAGGTGTGTAAAAGTGGATAGGTCTTTGTGTCTATGAGAGACAAACAATTTTAGTCTCTGGTGGGCGCAATTTCTTTTGTGGGCGAAAGGTCAACGACCTTCCTTGCCTTTTTTTTTTTTTTTTTTTAAAGATGGTAAAATCATCAAATGACCCCTCCCGTCCTGGGCGGGGCGGGAGGGAGTGTCAGACTTTTACTGACTAAAAACCATCTATGTTCCTTCATGTGCCCTTTGCGTTCCGGGGGCGCGGTATTTCTTTCGAACAACCCGCAGCCCCGGCAGGCATTTGGCCCTTAGTGGCCCCTTCCGATGGCTGACACCTCTGTGCGCGGAACATGGACGCGCCGTCGGCACGGTCTGTCGTTAGTTAATAACGTGCGGACGGTGAGCTACCCATTGCTCACCGTCCACAGACCGTGCCTACGGTATCCGCCTGCGGGAGGCGCAATGGTGCCGTTATTGGCAATCCATTGCGCCGGCGGACGCGGTGTCAGCGGCGGCCGCAGGAGCGGCGGCGGCGGTGGCCGCGGGTGCGGCGGCGGCGGCGGCAGCGGTGCGGGGCCTTACCCCGGCCCTGGCGGGCACGGCGCAGGCCTTACCCCCAGCCCGGTGATCGGCCGGCCTGTTAGCCCCCGCACATGCATCGCAGTGCGACCTTCCTTGCCTATGATTCACTTTTCAAGTTCGCGTACTTATAGTGGAACAATATTGTGTTCCAAAAAGATCGTTGAGCCAAAAGAACGCGTAGATCTTAGTTGCCTAGTATTGACTACCCTGTTTGTCTCATGGTGGAGATCGCGACTGCTGAATACGGTTTCCTGAGTTCGGGAAAATATTATTGGGTTTTCCATTACTAACTGATTAGTAGAAGTTTTAAAATTGGGGAACCGTTGTCCTAATCTGTCCCTGGTCATGTCTGATTGCCGTCCCATCGAAAAATGAGAGTCAGGGAAGAGGCTGTGCTTTACTGCCCCTGACTCTCATTTTTCTTCCTGACTCTCATTTTTCGATGGGACGGCAATCAGACAGCTTAGCTCAGCTCAGCTTAGCTGTGCTTAAGCTTATACTTGTGCACTGTAATTATTCTAATACACAAATTAGATATACAGGTATTATCATTACTAGTTAGTTCCACGTGAATCACCCACTTTATGTAAGCTAAACGAGCGAGAGAATTTAGGCACAAACTCCTCCCACTCAATCCTGAATTCACAAAATTCAAATTAAAGACCATCCAGCGAACAATTTCCTCCATAATTATTTGTTACCGCACGATTTTCCTGATAACAAGAGTGATGTGTGCAATCAATTATAAGCCGTATACTTTACAACATAAACACGAAATTGGCAAGTCAAATAATGGAGTTGATAATTGTTGTTGCGTACGTGGATTGGGTAACGTATTCATAGCTCCGGTGATGGATTGTGGGTACTTAGTACAATATTGAAGTATGTTGATGTTTTGTGTACATAATATATTTTCATTTTTTATTAAGTCCTATTTCGCTCGACATGCTATTTTTAACGTGAGTCTGATTATGTTTTTACCGGCAAAAAAGTATGAGGTTCTGAATTTGATACGTATATTTTTTTTAATAGTACCGATGGTATTTTTTTAAAAAAAAATGTTTTTTTTTTTAGGAAAAGCTATCATTTGTTTTTTTTTTATATCGTGTAGGTATAATTAATATTATATAAATAAATAATTCACCAACTAGACACTGTGTTTCCTTTTCCATCCTTGATTGTATCTTATCATAATTTGTAACAGTGTGCTGTAACTGAAATTTTTCCTTACCATAAATTCTCTGGTGCCAAAATGAAGACAGAAAAGAGCCAAAACGATACTAAACCGAAGAAAAATGTTTCGTTTTCCAATCTGGAATATTGCAATCCTAACCGGTTAACGCTGTCTCAACTAGATTGGTTTCAGGTCAGGTGGTAGTTACGTCGTGTAGAATATAATCGATATTTGAGACGAAGCGAAGTCTACCATTTGTCTGTCATATTTTGGTTAGATTGTAGTGAAATCGTTGCGTTAGATAAAGTTGCAGATATTTTGTTGTACCATCCTGCAATTTTCATTTGTACTTATTCATCTTAGATTTTATAAAGGTAAATATACTCTAGGCCAAATTTTCACGGCGACTAATTTCGAAGTAGCAGGAGATGTTATAGGCGCACTTTGTCTTACCTCACTCTCATAGTCCGGTGGAACGGCAATCCGACACGACCGGGAAAAGATCAGGCATGGGATCATAAAGGTTACCTGTTTCAATGAGCTCAAACCAGCAGAGGTGGAAATTCTACTAACTTTTAGGAACGATTGCAATCTAATCTCAGTCAAAATTTGTCAAAAATGTCCCAATTTTTATTTTTTTTCTTTGATTGTCACTGAGATGAGATTGCGATTCGATTTTGAACGTTTTTGATATGATTGACCTTCACTTTATTTGTTTTAATAAAACAGAAATATAAAATTGATAGAAATATAGCAGTGGACGTCCTATGGCTGAGATGATGATGATGATGATGATAAAATTGATAGAACATACTCTCAATATTAAAAGGTATATTAATTAAAAAACTTCCACCTACTAAATAAATCAGTTAGCCAACCAATGTATTTTTCACGAAACGTTTTTCTTAACCATTTGCCAGAAAATCCCAATAAACACACACACACGTCCACATCAAATCAAGAACCATTTGAACTCTGTCAACAATTCATCAATTACATCCAACCATAGATAAACAAAGGATTCATCACTCGAATAAAAAGCGCAATAAAAAAAAAAGGAGTAAAAACCCGAAGCGATATTAATTCCCTTTTACTAAACGCTAAACATTTGTTCACGAAGATATACGATCAAAGGAACAAAGGTACGTTCGGCCATATTAATTTAAGGTCATATATCATAACAATATGTTTTAGCCAACGTTGACTTTCGAGTGCGAATACCCATTATTGTTCGTGACATTTAAATTTCGAACAAGGGTCAGTGTCATAATAAAAAAATATAGGGATTGTTTTTTTTTTTTGTAGTGTGGCTACAATGCTACATTGATCGTTTTTTTTTTTCATGAACACAATTTTTGATTATATTAAAAGCATTTAAGGCCCGTTTGCACAAGACACGGTTATCTTTTAAGTTTGTACAAATTCCTAAAATAAGCTAATTATGTTGATATACCTACGTTTTTTTTTGGAATTTATCGTCGTGTTATCTCCTAACCCTGAGAAAAGTTTTTGGCGCAAGTGAGAATAAAACGATTAAATAAATCTCGGAATCTAAATCGTTAGTAGGTATGATTACTTCATAATACAAGAAGAATTTATTTAACGTTTGTTGTAGTCTTAGACAAAAAGCGGCTAAGTAACGATAGTTATTAGGTTATACTGGTAAAATAACTGCAATATGGGAGTATTTTTATATAAATGGCAGATAGTTTACATTGCATTACCTACATTTGTCGTCAAATAACGATAGCATTATATCATAATTTTTCAAACGACATAATGAGAGAAAGTTTTAAAAATAAAATCAACGACCCAAACATTTTTCTTTTTAATTCGTTCCATTTCTACTTCAAAACCATTACCACGATAGGTACTCCCTTGGAAATAAGGATTAAGTATTACAGTTTACACTAATGAACTAGAACACTGAAACATCATTTTAATGTTCGACACGAACAAAACCACTCAACTTGATAGCACCCTTTACGAGGATTTTCAAACAATACGGCTAGACTATCATTAAAAATGTTTTGGAGTTATTAACTTTATGTGTATTAGTTTTAGGTTCAGTCTCATACGGTCAAAAAGTTAGCCAGGTTAAAATAGAGCCACATTTGGTAACCAAAGTTATTAAAATTTCCACTGAAATGAAATACAGGGCCTGCTTCGAGCGCGCGGAGGTGACGTAACGCAAATTCGATTTTTAAATTGGAAATACACGTTGATAGTGTGTATTTTGTTTGAAGGCTTTTTTCATTATCATCATCACATTTAGCCGCACGACGTCCACTGCTGGACATAGGGCTCCCCCATAGATTAAAAAAAAATTGTTTGGAAGCGGCCTGCATCCAGCGTCTCCCAACAAGTTGAAGTGGCAGTGGGTAGGGCGCATGCCACGCAGAGCCGACGGCCGATGGGGCTGCAAAGTTCTTGAGTGGAGACCACGCACCGGCAAGCGCAGCGTAGGACGACCACCCACAAGGTAAACGGACGACCTGATTACCACCGCAGGAAGACGCTTTATTCATATCAGCAAGTAATACTAATTGTACTTAAACTGAAATCTTATAAGAGTCTCACAAAGTTCTAAATTGTTTGAAATCAAAAATTTTACGTCAGCGCACTCGCGTTAGGCCTCCAGACTCTTTATTTATTCAGTTACTCTACAACGGAGTTAGATCGAGAATAGATTCTGCTAAGTTGAGATAAAATAAAAATGGCGATTACTATATGCTTTTTAGATAATTGTGGTTTACAACTAATTGAGGTAATTGGCTAAAGGCTAATTGGGTTAATAAATTGCTACATTTTGTGAAATCTAATAAAATGTAATTTCAGTGACGTAGTTTGAGCTATGTTTATTGCGACAGATATGTTCTTTGATACTGTGCCCACCGAATTTTAGCAGCGACTGTTAGTCTCAATTGACATTAGCCCATTAACACAGATGCATTCCCTCTTCCCTCACTTCTTTTCTAGTTTTTAAATATGTATTTATATTTTATTTATACCGGCGAACTGTGGGTGTACATTGGCACACCTCTGCCTAACCCTTCGGGGAATACAGGCGGGATGGGTATATTATATATTTAGAAAAAACATACTGCTACGTGTTACTTAATCCTAATCCTAAATTCCAAAATCCAGGCTGTTAAAAAAAAATCCTAATAACACTTTGCCCGGTCAGAGGACCAGAGGGGTAGACTACCTCACCCCTTACCCCATCCCATACCCCTCAGACGATGCCTCATAAATAGTAGTTGATGGGACACTCAGTTCATTACTCCAAAAGTATAGTAATTAATATAATATGAACTCAATGTGTGTAGTTGACGTGTTGTTCTCAAAACTTTACTTCATTTAATATCAGCTTGTTTGTTAAATTGTGGTGAATATAATTTTGACGAGGCTTTGATGTTTTATGCAATGTTAGCAATGTTGAATGTCAGTTATTATGCACGGCAAATAACACTTCTCATACAGAGAAGGCAAGAACATTGAACACAACGCTTGCGCAAGGTGGATTGAATACTTTAGTTAACAACTATACCCTACAGTTGATCAAAAAATCGTTTGACAATTTATTATAGAAATTACTAAATTTTTATCGTAAGTTTTTATCGTTTATGTAGGCACCATAGTTCCTCCAATTCACTTTTATGTTCATAATAAAATGCACAGATGCTTTTCTAGTCATAAGTAACTACGAGAGTTTTTAGTACCACTAAGGCGTCTTTATATACCGGGAAGATAATGGCACGGGCGAAATCTATTTCATCTTTTCTACTTCGATTTTACATTTTGACCATGTAAATTGGTGTTGCAGTTTGGTATATAAAGCATTTTTTTAAAGAAAAAACGCTGGCATTCGCCTGGCCTCTTTCACCCGCATTAAGTTACGACTTTGGTTACTACTCCGCTCTCGTGTGTCGTGGCGTGATGTTTTATAGATATGTTACTGAGAAAAAATAATGCAGCTATCTATTGGTGAAAAATTTTCAAATCAGTTCATTAGTTTCGGAGCCTACGCGGCACAAACAAACAAACTTATTCTTAAAAATCTTTCTATAATATTAGTATTGATGTTTTTTGTTTTTTAATCTATGGTTTCCAAACACATGTAATGTATCCATAAGAGTATTCGTCACAAAGTCTTTTCCACCACGTATTACTTTCAATATTGCTAACGCAGAGAAGCATATTTCTGCCTGAAAAACAACCCAAAAACATAGCTCATTTAAATCTACTTTTCCACCGTCCTTTGCTAAGTAACTAAAAGATTTATTTCATGTTCCCAAAAGGCTACCTAGTACATAAGTAACTACTTAAGCTTTGGAACAAAAATACCTAATCTCGTTGCACTCTCCTCTTCTCACTTGTAAAGAGTTTACGGCCTTGCTCGTCCATTACCGTAAATTCTAATTTATTGAGTCCCTCATGACTACATAGCAGCTATTAGGTGCTATATAAAAGTCAGATGTTTTAAGAAAATTATGTAGACGTGTGTACGTGGGCTTAGGATTTCGTTTTTTGAATAACGAATGTTTTGGACAAAAGCAATGCGAAAGTAGATAAGATTAGATGGTTTTATTTGTCCTAATATACGTAAAAAAGATCCAGATTAACCTTGTGTTTTGCCCTTTACAAAGGGGTAAAAAAATTACAAATAAGTTATATTTTTTTTTCATAAAAATCACTTGAAACTATAAAAAGCTTTACATTTCTTCTTTCGTCTTCTTTCGAACACTACGTCACTTAAAAGCTTCTAACTTTTTTGATGCGTTGGTAAAATATTGGAGCCATGAAAAAGACAGAGACTACGAAATGTGTGAGTAAAACTATAATAATATTATTGAATACAATACCAAACTCTTCATGATTGATATTTTATGTATGTCTTCAATTTTCAAACTTTAGTAAAAATAATAATAAATATTATACCATCACGCCTGTATTCCCCGAAGGGTTAGGCAGAGGTGTACCAATGTACACCCACAGTTCGCCGGTATATTTAGGTCCCATGTAATAGGGGCGAGCCTATTGCCATTAACCGGGCACAAATCCAAACTCCGAGCTGCTACTGAGAATTTCATAGAAAAACCCAATAACACTTTTTGCTCGACCTGGGAATCGAACCCGGGACCCCTTGCACAGCAGTCGCACTTGCGACCACGAGACCAACGGGGCAGTTCGAGGCAAACTTTAGTACTAAACTAAAATAAAAAAGGTCTACTATTTTGCTACATTAAAATCCATTTACAAACAACCTTCAAACGACCTTCAGCGCTTCAGTGCAAAAATACTCAAAAGGCAAAAAATACAAACGGCAAAAGGTTCCCACAATATTGCAATAAGGAGATACGAAAGAAAATCCAGCGCTTTGCTTCATCAGATATCTCTAGGTGAAGTTTGAATCGAGTTTACTCTACGCAAGAGGTCAAAGGAATACTATCCTTGTAAAATGCAACTGTTACCGATCGTAAGGTCGCGAACTGTTCGTTGTGTATCGATATGCCATTTATTGCATTTTATTTTATGAGCGTTCTTCTTTTGTTTCTTTTTATGGATACGTGGTGATGGGACTTTGTTTTTGTGGTCTGTTTTGTTGTGGATTTTGTTCTGTTTTTGAAAATTATTCCTTTTTTGAATATTGCTGGCCGTTACTGTTTTATTATCAGGGTGGGTGAACTTCGCAACCAAACTTTCCAACCAGCAATATTGTTTTTAAAACAGAGGCGTCTTATAAGTTAAACATCTGTAACTCTGCCCGTCTGTGGCATCGTTGCTCCCAAATGGATAAACCAATTTTTATTTAGCTTTTTTTATTAGAAAGGTGACTTAATGGAGACTGTTCTTGGCCAAAGAAAATCAGGCCTGTCCCAGTTTTGTTTGTGTTGGGGGTATTTTTTTAAATTTATCACAATGATTTATTTATATCAAATCCATACATAATATAGAATCTTATGAAATATTTGGGTTCGATTAATTTAAACCCAGAAGCTTTATTTTTATATGTATTGATATCACAAACTAACTCATAATCATATCTCTAACAAAAATGGAAAGATTTAATCAGGGGTTATTATACAACACGAACAAGGAACATCAAACAGAATACAGTCAGCGAAATGTCTCCATCTTTGTATAAAAAGCCGCTTGGAAAGTAACTGCATTGCTCATAATGCTCATAAACAGACGCAAAACGGGTACGCGAAAGAGCGCCTCTTTTGATGTAAGTAACTACGAGTTTTCCACCAGTATTACGACAATTTTTAGGTTACTTGAATTCTTTTTTACGTCACAGTCGAATCTAGTGAGTAATATTCTAGTTGTGTAAATGCTTCGACTTAAATAATAGAGCGTATGGTGGTAATTTAGTATATAAATCGGGAGATCAATTTAATTATTCTTAAACGTTCAAAATCTAGTCGCACCTAAGCGACAATCAAAGTCTAAATTTTGAAAAAAAAATTGCCAGACTAAACAATTATTTTTAGAGTGCGGTGATAATCCTTGCGGACTTCCTCCGTTGTGGGCTTGATAGAGGGTATTGCCGGACTCTTACCGGCTAAAACCACCGCGGTGTTCCACCTGAACCTATAGCCGAGAGTATGCAAACATACAGACAGCGTCCTCAACTGGTTACGTCCCTTCCGAAAGAATTTTAATGCAAGAGGGGGACTCTGTCCGTACCCAAAAGTTATTATGATCACCCCTAGTGTCAAAATGGTTCATTTCTCAAGATAATGCTAAAAATAAGAAACTTTTTTTTTATCACAACAAAAAACGATGTCAAACAAACAAAAAAATATCAAAAACGCAACGCTAGCCGTGTGGTTCGTAAATACTCGTGCATGATCGTCACGTGACCACGCTTGTCCCTTGAGGGAAGTAACTGGAACTGCCAGTTTTCACCAACACATAGCAGTGGTAAAGACAGAAGATCTACTAAGCACAGTAATCTATTCTAATACTAGCTTTTGCCCGCGACTTCGTACGCGTGGATTAATAGTTCCCGTTCCCGGGGGATTTCCGGGATGAAAACTATCCTATGTCCTTTCTCGGGTCCCAGACTATATCTGTACCAAATTTAATTGAAATCGGTTCAGTGGTTTAGGCGTGAAGAAGAGACAGACAAACAGACAGAGTTACTTTCGCATTTATAATATTAGTACGGATTATAAAGCGGGAGAGTTTGTTTGTTGGACATTTTTGAGATTAAAGGTTTGATTCTGAAAATTCTTTCGCTAATAGAAAGCTACATTATTATTTTATTAGTGCTAATAGGCTATAGTAAAAAAATGAAAGATCCAGAATAAAATTCACACAGGTAAAGTGGAGAACAAAAGCTAGTGAGTTATAAATTGGTATGGATACTGGGAATAAAACCATGATGGTTCTATTTGGCTTATTTTGCTTTCTTGCCACTGTCTATGCGATGTCATGAAAATAAACTTATACCTAATACTAACATGTATCATCCACCTTGTCTGCTCAGATCTATTATCTCCAGCTAGTCTCTCCGAGTATAGTTTACTCAAAGACTATGCTAAGGAAAATTTATTTCCAGGCTTTTTAATGGCGTTTTCTGAGTCTACTTTGGCATTATCCACCGTTTTGCGTATCCTCTCAGAATAAATCCTCAGTTTAAATATCGAAGCAAAAAATAGCTACACGAGACTTTGATCAAACAAAGTCTAAAGGTGACCTTCTGAGGTCATTATTCCAGTGTCCAACGCAGGTGGACACATGTCATGACCCAAAAACAATTACGTGACGTTACCAGAAAGATAATTTTGATGGTGACACAGGGGCGACGTCCTTTGTGTATTGGTGTTAAAAGTTACACATTTTCTTGTCTATTAAAATGAATGAGTTTACATAATTTCAGCCTAGTTACAAATAAGCCACACAAGGCCCACAAGGGCTGATGACCTGGTTAACACCGCAGTAAGCAGGCTGCTTCCAACCAGTCTTTTTGGAAGTTTATGGACGAGGCCTATGTCCAGCAGTAGATCTATATTGAGTCCATTTGACTTGATTGAGTCTTGACGACATGGTTGGCGGAGTGGCTGAGCGATTGGCTACTGCACTGTGAGCCACAGTGGCCCACACTAGCATTTTCTTCTATGTCGTTGGGGCGTTTACAAACATATACACTCACACATGCGAACGGCCAGACGTAGAACAACTATCTGTAGGCCATGCAAACATTTGTTAGAACACGCGGCTCACAGTGCAGTAGCCAATCGCTCAGCTGTTTTAAAAAAAACAATGTTTTCTTACTCTCATACACTTGCTATTCTATTTCATTCTATTTTTGATATCTGCAGAATGGTTGAAGTTGGCATTGCTTGCCATTTATAAAAAATAGAATAGAACCTCGGAAAGCACGTAAAGCTACTGGTCCCGGCTGTCTTCCATAGATCTTTGACAGTCGTTACGGAGATAGTCAGAAGCCGGGAAGTCTTACTGAGAGGCATCGTGTTGCCCCGTAACTGAGTTGTGGAGGTCAGATAGGCAGTCGCTCCACGTAAAACACTGGTATTCAGCTGCATCCAGTAAGACTGGAAGTCGACCTCATCATAGTTGGGAAAAGGCTAGGCAGATGAGAATAGAACGGAACCTTTTTAATAAAATATTAAAGTTTTCCATCACGGCAAGAGAAAAGTATTTCACCGCACCACAGCCTTAGCTCGTGCTTATAAATGCGTGATGTAACACAACAGTACACTAAATAACCATTCCTTTAAATTATTCTGTGAGAGTACATTCCGTCGTGGCCCCTTCGCCAAATATGCACACGAGTGCAGCTTAAGGCGATGCGACATAAAGAAAACATAAATTTCCAGTTTAAAGATTGCAACACTGCAGGCAAGGAAGAAGGGGCGTAAATTGAAATACAACAGTTAGTTTCTTTAATGAAGGAAACTTAGTGAATTAAACTGCCGCAATGGAAGTCACTTAATTATAATTACTCTCTAATATTTTTCGCCGTGGTATTTAACAATCTTTGCGTAGTATAAAGTCGCTTCCCAACGTCTGGCCCCCGTATCAGATTTTTTAAATGACAAGTCTAATTTTCCATTTTCATAAATTATGCCATTTAATAATTTGAAGTAAACAGAATAATTTGAAAAACACATGGGGCAAATAGCTAGTGCCATATAATTTTCTTTAATTAACCAGCGTAACTGGGATATTGCTAGCAAAAATGTGACAGATTGAAACCATAAACATTTTACATGACATGTAACATTGTGCTAATTTGGTCAATTAAAGTTAATGATATGACATCTTTAAGTATCACGATAAAACACCTTATTGGTGTAGTTCTGCAGATGTATGAACGTGGAGGAGTAAAAGGAGTATGTAAAGGTCGTAGCAGGTGGTGTTCTGTGGTTCATGGATAAATAGGGGTACCCATCCATTATAAATTATCCATCCATCCACTAGTAAATTTTATGTTATGTTTGTCACGTGAATAAGCGGTTTTTGTTTCCTTTTTTTCCCATTGAGAAAAATTTGTGAGTTTATATTTTAGATATGTAAAACACGTTATTCCTTAATATTTCAAATGCAGCCGAAAATAATTGATATCCAGTATTTCCCCACATTTTCCAATAAACACAATTTATAACACTACCACGGCGAACGGTTTCGGTATCGCCAGAATTCACCTATTGCAATAAGATATCGCGTTTAATGGCACCGCGTGAATTATTGTTAGCCATTACCGACGAATACCACATACGTTTCTCACTTTATGTTCGTACTTTTAAGCTGGTCGATACGGTAAGAATTTTTTCGCATACCAAGCTGCCTTAACGACTTATATTTGGTAAAAATTGCTAAACCGAAAAAGTATAATGTAAAATCCACGAATAAGTACACTACGAAGATTTACAAGATGAATAAACATTGAAAAGTTAAATACGCGGTTATTTGGATGACGTTTTTTTTTTCAGTAATTTTGATTTCAGAACAAAGCTATTAAACCGATTTTATTTATTTATTTCATTAAAGGTAGCTTCACAGCTGATAATGAGTATAACAACTTAATTAAGTATTTAAAACATTACGCCAATTACGAAGTACACATAAAAAAAAAATGCTAAGAGTGACGTAATTATTACTAGTTGTTGTATGTATGGATTAGGGGCTAATGACTATGTAGGGACTAATCTAAACGTAACATAATAAAAGAATTTTCTAAATCCATTGATAAATGACGGAGTTCCAAGGTAAAAAACAGAAATAAAATAACCAAATTGATAACTTCCTCCTTTTTTAAAGCCGGTTAAAAAAAGGTTCTTCAAAAACAAGTAGGTAACAACATAAGGAGTTATAAAAAAAGCGAACTCAAAGACTTTGATGTAGTCAATTAGTCTTCAAATCCTACACACAAAGAATAATACTCCAACCGTTCCACCTCAGTGCTCACAAGCTCTCAAATCCAAGTACCAAGTTTGAAACAAAAGCCTGTGCCAAACAATATATCATTCTCTTACTCCCCCGTACACGTGATGCGTTATCAGTCAAATTCCCTAACTAGGATGTTCGGTCGAGTAGACGCATTAGGGGTGGTCGCGTTCTTGGCACGTACGCGTATCGTACGACACCCTTACGTGACGAAGAGCTCCCCAGCGGATAGCTGTCTGAAATAAAAACCCTTTTTTCGACGGAAATCTCGTATTGCCTGCATATGAAGACATTTCTAATAATGTTTGAAAAGGGAACCCTTTTTGAAATGAATCTGGCGTTCTTTCGCTTTTCACGTAATTAACTGTTTCCTTTTGGTTTTGTTTCAATGTTTTACATGTTTTGTTTTTGTTTTGAGGTGTGTATCTTTTACATTATGTGTTCTGTTGACTTTTAATACATTATCTATAGAAATAAATAAAATCGAAGTGTTTGTTTGTAATGTTAAAGCTTTTACTAAACGCATACGAGTACATAAATATATAAAATAAAACAATCTTTAAAAAAATTGTCTGTCTGTCTGTTTCTACTGTCTAATCTTCGAAACAGTTAGACCGAGTTTAAAGAAACTTCTAATAATTTAGATAAAAGGGTACCGCATAAATAACCATTCCTTCCGATAAAAGTTCTAGGATTATTGGTCCTTACATTTATTTGTTTCACTTTTTGTTGTGGAAACCGTGAAGTCTAGTATAGAATGCGACAGAAATTGCTGCAGAGAGACACTTTCAATGCAATTTGCTTCACATTGTTCCCACTAGCTGAAATAAGAGACACGAGGTATTTGTAATAATTTATTATTTTCAAAGAAGGAATTCATGTGAAAGTTGTACACCGCGGCAACCTGACTGAAATAGTTTTATTCCAACATTCAATCGAATTCAGTTTTGGTATTCGAATTTAAAAAAAGGAACAACTAGGTTTTTTTATAGGGCACTTGTTTTTATCTCCCTTAAGTAGTCAATAAGACACACTGATACATTCAGTTTTTTTTTGTCTTCTACAGAAACTTCCCGTAAATGACCAATTATGCCACGTTTTTTTCTAACCTAAGTGGACTTCTTATCATGGCAATATACATCATGTTATGTTGGCCCAGTGGTTAAGGTGCCGCCTCTTGTGCCCGAGGTTTTAGGTTCGCAGCCGGGCACGGACTAATATGACTTTTTCTAAGTCACATCAATATACTTTCTCAGTTTATCTTGAACATCACTGACATCTCTGGTATTATTATTGGTATGACTATAATCACGGCTAAATTATAAGTGAATACAATTTAAACTTTCATTAAACCTGCCTTAAATCATCATAAAAGCCCAACGTTAAATTCACGCCCCATACCATAGATAACATTTGTAAAGTTTTAAAATAAGACAATTTTAAATTGTTTTCCGTCCACATCCGCGCGTTGGAACGAAACAAAAGGGATTTCTGTTGTACCGTGTTACTGGAATAGAGGTATTTTTCTTTGTTATGTAAAAGAAAACAGTGTTTGTTACGCGGAGGTGGGAAATGTGATTACATTGGTACACGATACATGTTTTAGAGCCTCGAGGAAGAGAATTGACGTTAATTTATTTGACACTTGTTTCTGGAACTGTAGTTGTAGTGGAGCACTTTGTGAAGGAGCTCATCCAGGGAGAAACTTGTACCATACCTATTTCTGCCGCAAAAAAGCGTTGCTGTGTTCAATTTTGCTGGGTATGGGTGTCGGTGTGACAGGCACATCATGAGACATTTCAAGTTTGTCTCTGGGATGGCAACGCATTTGCAAGGCCTCAAGTATTGCAGATGTCTATAGGTAGCGGTGAATATTTAACATCAGGAGGGCCGTGGGATTGATTGCCAACAAAAGGCATAAGTACAAAAAAAAATACTCAGTCTTGACTCAGGTGTCCAAGCATAATAAAAAATATTGCTATATCGCTTGGGCCATCAGCTTGTTTGCCATCCAATGATATAAAATACTAAAATATATTTTATGGTGAGCAAGTTGGGGATTGACTGGCTACAATTTTGAGGTTCAGAGATGAGGTTACCGTTACAATTACTTAGTTCAATCAAAGGGCAATTAAAATAACTTTTATGAAAGGTCGCATTTTGATTTTTGGTCGTTTTTATGAAAGATTGTTCACACGAAATTGCGACTAAAACGAACCATTTAACCATTTTTCGAAGCAACTAGGTATAACTATTTGTATATGTAACGCTGGATAATTTGAAATCTTTTTTAAACATACATAAATTTAAAATATATACTAAAAACCATCATTTTAAATAACTTTGTCGTAATTAATGTAACGATTAATTAAAAGACTATCTCGTTTTGTTACACAATGTTACAACATGTTTCAGCAACACCAAAAACATGTTGTTCAACATTTCTTTCAAATAAAAACGACGCTACTATTTTTTTAATACAGTTCATATTACGTTGAAAAACCTCTTTACTCCAAAAACTAGTTCACGTTTTAAACATTACTCATAATACTTGTGCCCTACTTTAAAGTGCTTACTCAGTCTTCCATCAGTACGGTACAATTCTAAAAATGCTCTTTAGTAGTGCTCATAGAGCGTAACTAACGTGCATGTCACTTGCAACTCATTTTGCATTTCTCTGCCACAGTCGCAATATGTGCTGAGAGACGGTGGTATAAAATTTGCTGGATGTGACAGTGGCTAGGTAAGAGCAGGGTAAGGTGTAATTTAATTTTAAGGGTAAGGGTCAACGTTTAACTGTCGTTGAGTTAAAGGTTACATATTTTGTTAAACTTAATTTTACATGAAAACCACTGTAAAGTTACAAAAATGCAATTTCGTTTACTTGGATGACACAAAATTTCTATAGGACTATTTTGAGAGTGTGTCAAGCCACCCACCTAAACTGCGCACGAGGACGAGCCACAGGTAAGTTATCAAGATTTTTTTTTAACAATTTTAAGGTCACAAAACGCAACCTATGGAAAGCCGAACTTATAATTGATATAAATGGTCAATCCATCTTGAACCAGCTTGGTGATCAATGATCGTGCCTTTTCTATAATGAGAACAGGTCTTTGCCCTTTACTAGCACAATAATAGGTAGGGTAGGTATATTGTTAAACAACTGGCTGCCATCGGCTTCACAAAACACAACTTTAAAAACAGTATTTTTCCTCAAGACAGGAAAGTCAGGGCAATGACCTTTTAGGGTAGGTTTGATTAGCCTTTGTAGTAGGAATCCAATTCTCCAAAAATGTATTTGTAAAATATCTTAATATTATAAGCTGTATTACACACCCACAACTACGTGCGTGCTCTTATCGCGAATTCAATTCGTGAGCCCTTCTATTTTCGAAATTCAGAAAATGATTCTGTTTGTGGCAATATCTACAGTAATACAAGTTATATTTGGAATAGTCACGTTCTTAGAAGATTATGCTTATTCGAACCCAAAATCGTTTTTATGACGGTTTGAGTGGCAGCCATTGTTCAGCAAGATGGCGTCAAGAGCCTGTGCAAACAATTGAGACTAGTTTTATTTTAGTTTAAGGCTCTAATCTTTGATTTTATGGCTATCGGTTTAGTTATAAAAAATATATTTTGAATTGGTTGATCCTTTATATTTTTAAATTTAGATAAAAGTTACACAGTTTCCTTAAAAAATAGACGGCCACTCGGATCCACGACCTAATGGTTTCGACCCTAAATGGCTTGAAAATATAATAACCAGCAAAGCAATAAAAACATTTTAGAACTGATTTGAAAAATAAAATTTGACCTTTATAGTTACATTTTTTTTTACTTACATTATTTTTTTTTTTTAAATTTCAAACGCTCATGGGTACGAAACTGTGCCATCAAAAGCAGTAATTACAAAATCTCCCAAAGCTTTTTAAGCTAGCTACTATCTGAGTAGCACAGTATTAAACAGCATCCACTATTTGGCCAGATGATGGATCGCATTGACACCAAACTCTACACATAATCGATCACCTTCGACATATCTATAAAGAAAAAACTTCCTGTAATGTTATTCCTTATCCCGTTTATTGAAAGAAAAACGAATTCTCGAATTTTCCTCGTACGCAGGTACCTCATACTGGTTCGATTTGTCAAAACAATGTCGAAAGTGAGTGCTGTAAGATATACGAGGTAAAATTGTATAAGAAAATGAGAGGGGAGAAAGGATAGGATTATTTAAAATGTGTGGCTTCAGAAACTGTTGAAGCTATTATTTTTAACGTTGCCCTATTCTGGAAATGTCTCCTGTACCGTGGGTGTTTTTACAAACATATAATATAAACTCACATACACAAACAGCCAGACCTGGTTCCGTGCTATGCGATCCTTGAGTGCTGTAGGCTTTTTTAAAACTAGCGAACTATCCGGGTGGCTTATTTCACCGGTGCTAGGTTACGTCATTGGTTACTGCTCCGCTCCCGTTGGTAGTAGATGTTATAGAGCCTATGACACTCACGAATAACGTGGCTTTCTATAGGGAAAATAAATTTAAAAATCGGTTCAGTAGATCCAGAGATTACCCCGCACAACCTCACAAACTCACAAACTTTACCTTTTTATAATATTAGTGTAGATATGAAGGAATTAATTTAGTCCAAAAAAGTTTAATAATCGAAAATAAAAACAAACAAGATCTTTATTCTAATAGAACCCGTTGTGACAAAAATGTTAATATATTATAAGGAAAATTTTACTGAAACGTTTATCTAAGAATAAAATCACCAAATTTCCTTTAAAAGCATCATAATTACAAGCAAATATTTTCCCCAACATCCTTCCAGAATTCCCATCCATTAGTTACACATCTAGGTAACAGTCACAGCACATCCCGTTTCTAACTCTTTTCGAATGCAGCTCGCTACAGAACCGTTCTGAATGTGACGTTTGAGCGGAACGCTCGAACGACGATTAAAAGCGCGCTTAGCTATACACACGACGTTTTCAGGCGGACTTTATGTCGACGGAAATTGAATCGGATTGAAAAACACACAGTGACCCGTTAATTGCCGTGCGACATGACGTTTGGCTCATTTTTTTTTCTGGTCTTTTGATCGGCGGAGCGCTTGCTTCTTTGAGATTTAGGCTTTATCTCGTATGTCGTTAGGCTTTAATTTGTTCAGAGGTTTTGTTTTTAATGGAATTTATCATACTACCGTCACTAGTGATTGTTCAAAGCTGCTATAGTTTTAGTTCTACACAAAAAGACGACCAAGTCAAAATATGGAATTTTTCTACATATAACATGTATGTTTTAAATGTGATCATAATGATGCTAATTTACACAGATGTAATTTTGCAACTGTCATGCAGTAGTTGAACTATGCACGGATATTATTAACTACAGGCCAATTTTACTAATTATCAATATTCAAAATCTAGCCGCAATCTCATCTCAGCGATAATCAATGTCAAAAGACGTGAGACATTAAAGGCATTTTTGACAGATTGACACCGCAATTAGATAGCGATCGTTTCTAAAAGTTTGTAGAATTGGCCCCCAGAAATGAGTTTGTTTCTTTAATCAATTTTTCAAAGACTAAGAATTCCAATTCATAAAGGTTCCGAGGTCCGTTTATTAATGAAAAATAAAATGGGAAGAAGTTAATTGACGTGAAATTAAAACAGTCAGAGTTTAATCTAAAAGCCGTGTTTAACGCCGAGAAAATCTCGTCTCTTCAACAAATTAGTTGAATTTACTTCTTAACTAACGAAAGTTGAATCTCATAAAATGTTTTGCATAAAAATATAATCATGTTTTTTCAACAACAGTTTTTTTTCCTTTAATTTACCTCAGTTTTTCTAGAAGACTGAATCTAATAATATGACTCACAATTTTTGTTGAATATCTAAGAGTTACCCTTTATTGTGGTTAAACAAATTGTGTACAGCATTATTGCAGCTTCAGTGACTTGCTCAGTTCTTAGGGTTCCGTGAAACGTGTCACAGAAATCTATCTGTAAATGTATGATGTCGGTGCGTTGGTCAGTCTGTCACACGCCGTAAATTGTGTGTTGATGTTTAGAAATTATAAGAAAATTCATACATACATACATAAACGTTGCGGGTTCGATAGCGGACAAGTACTAAAGTAACTTTTCAATTAATACTCGTATGTACTTTCTAAATGAATCGTGGAAATCAATTTGTTAAGTAAAACATCGTGAGATGAGAAAATCTAGACTTATGAGTAATTTAAGTCTGAAAACGCTGATCTGCCTTAAGCAATAGTGATCAATACACGTGCCTCCTCTGAATAAGAAGAGATCCTTTACCTATTAGTGAGACGGTAATTGGCTGTTATTATTATTATTTATAATAGTACGCCATTTTGTGAAGTACAGAACCGTTAGTAACTCGCACTTGAACGTTTTCATTCGAGATGGTTTTCCAATCTTGAAAGCTTCGCAACCTCTATAGTTTTTCTATTTTACATATTCAAATAAATAAAATTGAATTGTCTGCCAAAATAACAGGTTTTTAAATTTAGAATATCATTATTTTTAAATACGGTATTTGTACCAAAGAAAGCAATTTTGTTTTTGTCTTTGTGTCTGGCTGTTTATATTAGCTAACTGCTGAAAAGGCTGGATTAATTTTGATGGGACCAGCAGATATCTGATGTTATAAGTAGTAACTTATGCTACGTTTATTTTAGAAAAATAATGAGGGTTTCGCATGAAATATTACACCCGATACAATCAACATTCATGTGGGAGAAGTTACATAGGCTAGTTTTTAAATACATAAGGATCAAATTACATACTTCTGTAAACATTATATTATGAGATATTTCTTTTAAAACTTAAACACTTCTCTAAAGGGGCTTTTCATGTAGTATAACATGTCCACGCTCATTAATTTTTTGATAGAAGAAACTACTAACTGCCTCGGTGGCCTAGTGGTCCTAAGCGCAACTGCTACGCTAGAGGTCCTGGGATCGATTCCCAGGTCGAACAAAAAGTGTTATTGGGTTTTTCTATGAAATTCTCAGTAGCAGCTCGGAGTTTGGATTTGTGCCCGATTAATGGCAATAGGCTCGCCCCCTATTACATGGGACCTAAATATACCGGCGAACTGTGGGTGTAAATTGGTACACCTCTGCCTAACCCTTCGGGAAATACAGGCGTGATGGTATATTTATTTTATTTAATTGAAGAAAATCTCAACAGTTCAACATCCACTTTTATTGTTTCAAACAAATTGTCATACAAAAATACTGCACTCCCAAAGCAGCACCACAGAAAATCTACTCAAAACAATCTTAGATCAGACGTCCAAATATGGCGCCTGAGGGAAACGCGAATAAAGCAACAACAGAATTTAAATACAAACATTCACATGCCCTCGACATATTTGGCCTGAAAAGATGGCATAAAATGATACGTACGAAAGAGCAAGGGTACCGTATCGGTTGATTTCCATAAGCGGTGTTTACAACAACGTAACTTAGGATCAAGGAGTTGAAATCTCTGCCGGGATACCATATCTTAAAGGTCCCGACGTGATCGGATTTCCATAATAGGGGACCAGCCGGCTTTCTTCTATGTAAATGTCGAGTTTTTCGTACGTTTCCCGAACGGTATTAAGTGTAAAGGCTACGGGATGATTGATACGAAACGGATGTGTTCCCACATGATTTATGTGTCTTTGGAACATGTGCATAAAGGCGACAATTCCATGTTGGATGGCGGATGATAGTATACCACTGTGTATACGATAACATCTATACAAAACGAAGTCTTAGGCCTTTGTTTGTAGGGCGAACTTTCCAAGTCAAATGTACTTGTGTAAGGTTATTTATGTCACAAGGAAATTATTATGAAATCCAACTTATTATTTATTTAAAACTTTATGCAACAAAAAGTATAACGTCGGACTTAATGCCTCCGACATTCCCTACCATTCAACCAAAGGTGGTGAAGAGATAACATGGTAGGTGCAAATTTAGTACTAGCGTATTATAGAGTATTCAAAAAACTAAAACTACTTCATCTTCTACATACTTGAATTCGAAAAATTGTACTATATAAAATACTATTTACTCATGCTCTATATACATCCACCACACAAGCTCATGCTATAGCTTAATTTAGTTATTTACGCTAAATAACTTTAAATGACATGCATGACAATGGCATTTCATTTAAAGATATTTGATTAAAGTGTTATTGGGTTTTTCTATGAAATTCTCAGTAGCAGCTCGGAGTTTGGATTTGTGCCCGGTTAATGGCAATAGGCTTGCCCCCTATTACATGGGGCTTAAATATACCGGCGAACTGTGGGTGTACATTGTTACACCTCTGCCTAACCCTTCGAGGAATACAGGCGTGATGGTATATCCTTCCTTACTAATATTATAAATGCGAAAGTAACTCTGTCTGTCTGTCTGTCTGTCTCTTCTTCACGCCTAAACCACTGAACCGATTTCAATGAAATTTGGTACAGATATAGTCTGGGACCCGAGAAAGGACATAGGATAGTTTTCATCCCGGAAATCCCCCGGGAACGGGAACTATTAATCCACGCGGACGAAGTCGCGGGCAAAAGCTAGTATATATATATATATATATATTTGATTAAAAGTTTAATTAATAATCCGTTAATTACTTCTAATGGTTCGCGTTTACATTTTGAATTAACTGAAAATAAATCAACGCTACAACAGTCTTGTCAAAGTTCAGTTTTTAGTTACATTAAATTGATAAACAGTTTAATTTTGACGTTTTTTAATGACTTTGTACTTTTCCAGTATCCCTATTCATCGTAATCATTTTCATCAGTTTTTTTTTAATAACATACCAGCTTCTACAGGCTACTTTATCCGCGTCAAATTGGTGTACTATCCCACGGTAGCCGTACATTTTTCCCGATTAAAAACTAACCTAAATGTTAATCCACACTACCATCTATATCAGTTCCAAATTTCATACAGATCCGTTCAGCCGTTTAAGTGTCCAAGAGTAACAAACATCCATCCATCCATTCTCACAATCTGTCACGTTTTTAATACTAATATGAAGGATACTAAAGATTTAAGAAAAACGTAATGCCACGATATAGTTTTAACTCCACAGAAAATATCACTTGATATCCTCTACCTTTTTCCTCCGCAAACTTGTACATACATAGATGGCGGGCAACGAAGCAAAACTACGTTCACAGACGAGTGCAGACTGTATGATGAATACATAAAAGTGGAAGAACCCAGTATTCCGTCTAGTATACCTAGGGATAAAAGTTTAGGCATTCCGTATTTCTGTGACCAACTTGAAGTCACCGATACCTAAGCTTTTTCATTTTTATTAAATAGTGTTTAGCAACTGCCTCGTTAGGATAGTGGTCCTAAGCGCGACTGATATGCTAGAGGTCTTGGATTCGTTTCCCAGGTCGAGCAAAACGTGTTATTGGGTTTTTCTATGAAATTCTCAGTAGAAGCTTGGAGTTGGGATTTGTGCTCGGTTAATGACAATAGGCTCGCCGCTAATACATGAGAGTTTAACATACGGGCGAACTGTGGGTGTACATTGGTACACCTCTGCCTAACCCTTCAGGGAATACAGGCGTGATAGTATCTTATATAGATAAACAGTTTCATAAAATGAGTTCATTATAAATGAAAACAACGTCATTGCTTGAAACACACCCATGTCATTTTGCCATAAATCGTCTTAAAAAAGTTTTATTACTTGAAACAAATAAACGTATTAAAATAACTCACAAAAACAAAAAGTCACATCAAACATAACGAATATAGACATCAATTAACTCCACTTTATTCCAAAGAAGAGTGTTTATAATTTGTTTAATAGTTCACCATAAAATAACAGTGAAACACGATCGCATCTCGTAATTATGATAAATTAGACCTCAAGAGACTCCCCCCCACCCCCCCGTACCGATAACGTCAAGTAATTAATCAACTTCATTAAACTTCCATTTTACGTCGAGGTTAGGTTACATTTTACCAGTGGTACAAATAAAATTGTTAATAATACTTATTCATTTTTACCTAATATCTTGAGTATAATATCCTTATTACACCAGCTCACTCCAGAGTATTCATAATATATTTTTTTTGCTCTCTAGCCTACAATGTCTCACTGCTGGCTAAAATCTTGCCCCAAATCCTTCCAGGAATTCTTGGAAACTCCCGTGTTATCTAAACCAACTAGCTATCGTGGTTCATGATCAGATCATCTGGCAACCTCTTTCTGGGGTGTCCATCTTTAGACACTCATTCCATGAGGACTCTTGCCCAGCGGTTATAGTTTAAGCGGGGATTCGTCCTATAACATTTGAGTCTAGCAGTCGTTTTACCTACGTCTGTAATGACCGTTTTGGAAAGAAGCGTGATGATCCAGACCCTGTCTTGTTCTGTAATAGCAGCAGGAGATACAAAGGACTCACGAACATTATTTACCACACTTGGTGTATATTAAGTCCAGATTTCCTCATGATGCTATACTTCACCGATGTGGTCATTTTTTACAACTTGAAACTAGCTGATTCTTGGTTTTAGAACGAAAAATTTATGTAACAAATTGTCAAGCGCGCATAAGCT
Source organism: Caradrina clavipalpis (assembly GCA_932526535.1). NCBI lineage: Eukaryota > Metazoa > Arthropoda > Insecta > Lepidoptera > Noctuidae > Caradrina > Caradrina clavipalpis. The sequence continues at coordinate 14,226,424 of OW052095.1, read as the reverse complement.
GCTGTGATAGGTTGACTGAATTATCAACAACCAATCAGGGTAGCTTACGCCCGCTTGTCAATTTGCTACATTATTTTACATCGATTTTCGTTTGAGAAAATTAGGAGGAAGCGCCTTTTTTAAACCAGTGGTATGGTATTTAAGAAAATTTGATGTTATAAAAGAAAGTTCAGCAGTAGACGGCTATAGGCTCATAATAATATGATGATGAAAAGACAGTAATTATGTATTATGTTTTGCAAAGTTGCTGTCTGAGAAACCATACTTTTTTGATGCTGCTAACTTATTTATTTTAATGTAACAATGTAGTGAAACTTACCATCAGTTTTTCTGATGGAAAACAGTTTTCACACCGACAATGGAAATTAAACTTTCAGTTCGAGTTTTATGTCTCCTAATCTGACCGATACAATTCGGAAATAGGCCGGGCTGCCTAGAGAAGAAATAGATAAACTCTTTCACAAAGATCTCTAACAAACAAAACATTTACTGTAAAGCCACACTACGCCATATTTTTCTTTCGCTCCGGCAAACAATTTAGAGGAGCATAATTTTTATAATTTCAACCGTGTTGTGACATGTTCTGTACAACAATATCCCGCTTAGTCCGCGGATTTTATACTCAGCTAAATTTATGCCACGTCACAGTATATACTCTTGAATATTCATATTATTCATATCATGCTGTTGTAGGTACTCCCTGCGTAGGCGAGAATGTTTAATACGTACAAGTATGCATAGGTATTTGTTTATGAAGTCGTATGGAACTTAGGCGAAGATTTAACGGATGGAAATGGAATTGAGAGATACACGGAGGAGGTGAGTTTGAAGTATTTAAATTACTCTGTTAGTTTACGACGTGTTGGAGGCATAAAACTATAGCGGTTACTGAAGAGAAGTACGGGAATAAAGCTGAAATAGAATAACGCAAAACAACCGATTTATGTTGTAAAAATTTTAGTTGAAGAATTTTGGTGCGGTGACCTTGGGGCTACATACTTGGGGCAGTTTATTACTCAACCAGACATAGGACCGTGATAATGGAGCGCAATGTTCCATGTGCGTTTCTCTAGGGGAATGTGCGGTGGCTGAGCAAGTCGCATAAGTTGAAGGGAGCAATACCTGTCCAATACCAGTTGGGGGCGCGTCGTAAAAGATGCAATTTGTGTGCACATGGTCTGTGTCAATAAATATGTATTATTTCTTTCTTTCTTTAGGTGAATACATTTAGCATGAGATGGAATGACAGCTCATCTCAATACTCAATATCTTTTTTGTTTTTCCATGTATATTCTTAGGTGGTAAATAATATAATTGAGCTCATTATGGAGCATGTAAAACTCTTTTGCAATGTAGCTTTGCTGGGTCCAGAGTAACAGACTTGTCTTGAGTAATAGACTTGTCTTAGGCTTTTAACAAGCGAGGGTGTCGCAGAGGCCAGTGGTAGTTTATTGATTACGACAGGGGGATCAACGTAATTGTTTCCAAAAAAAAGGAGCTTGACATTGCATTGGTCATGGGCACATCTATTTTTAGCAATTACATCTAGCATCTAGGCCAAACGTTCCGTTCTTAATTATTGGAACAGCAATGACTTGCGCAATGATTCTAACTACTAGTCTACTATTATAATATACTATCTATTAGAAACTCCTGAAGATGGAATGGATATACGTTACTCTTTCACACTTAACGAATGAAATTAGCTGAAAGGCATTGAGATAAATATTTTATATCTCGTTTTTGTGTTCACGTGGGATAATAATTTAGGACTTATTTCTGAAACCTACCTAGGGAAAGTCGCGAAAACTTACTCGGTTATATCACATTAAAATATTGCTGTGAAAATAATGTTATCTAAGTATTTACAACATGTTAACAAATACAGATTCGCACAAAGGAATAATTATGTTAGACTATCAGTATAAATAAAACCTAACAAAGGTAAATGTATAAAAGTTACAGTATTTTTAATACAAAACCAGATAATAGGTGAATACTAGTCCAAGGTCCCAGTGTCGCACTGCCTATGTCATTTTAAGGATAGTCATAGGAGTATTTCAGGGCCTTTTTTCAGGTTGTGTTTATAAAAGGTACCTAAATCACTTATGTTTACGTTTTAGTAGTAGTAGAGCTCTTTGTGAAGGATCTCGTCTAAGATAGTAATACTACCATACTTATTTCTGCCGAAAAACAGCGTTGCTGTGTTCCGGGTTGTAGGGTAAAAGGTGTTGCTGTAATTACAGGCTCATGAGACATTTCAACTTTGTCTCTGGGATGGCAACGCATTTGCTAGGCTTCTGGTAGGTATAACGCCTAGTTTTCAAGGCCTTGTATCCAAAAACTTCAATGAAATCCTATCACTAAGACTCGGCTGTCTGTTCGTCTGTCATAGGGCTAGTTAGGCATAGTTTAATTCGTAATAAAAAGACACTTGAAATGTTCACAGTATGTGTATCATGGCCGCTATAACCCAGACAAGAGAAGTGGTTTTTTTGTATGTAGTGTTTAATATTATACGATAGAACGAAATGCATCTACGAGTCCGGCTCATGTTTGACTGGTTTTTATATAATTTTATTACAAGGTCGTCTTTAAATGATAGTGGGTAAAGTGCCTAGGAAGGTCCAGCAATGAATCTAGAAAGCATCAATACATTATAAACTGTATAATCCTGTATCTTTTCTTAAAATTTCAGACATGCCAATGACGTAGGTTTGCCGGCTCTGGGATCTCGGTCTATACGATTTTGTGATACCGACCAGGATTTGTATCGACTATACAAATTTTATATGAAATTGTAATTGGTAGATTCCTGTTTTAGTTGTCAATACAATATGTTTTTCATCAATTCAATAGGTAACACAAAGAGCATACAATATAATACGTCAAAGCTTTTTGTTTTGTGGTTTCACATTACTGTGATATTGTGATTTGTAGTTACATTGTTAATCAGGATAAAACCTAAACTTATATACTAACATAATAAAGCTGCAGATAATTTTTGTTTGTTGGTTTAAATCTCTGGAATTTACAGTCGGATTTGTTTTATTGTATATCTGCCTGATTGATTAGCAATAGCGTACGCTATATACCATCACGAAAATACACACGGGAGCCGAACTGTAGCTGAAGACGCGACCGCTAACTCAACGCGAGTGCAAATACCACGCAGTCGAATTTGCGGGCAAAAGCTAGTAATAAATATAGATCTGAAAAACCAATCCGTATTAAAATTAAACAAGCATGGTAATCAATGCTAGTGCCTTCTCTGTATGAGAAGAGGCCTTTGCCCTGCAGTGGCACGGTAAAAGTCTGCTATTATTCTCATTTATTCATTTAAATTACATTTTTAAATATTATTATAAAAAATAAAAACATTTAATAAAATTAATTTAATTTAATTCATACGCGCCGTGTCTAGGAGAACCGCTCTCTGAATCAAGCCCTTGATCCAGCTGCCTGGTATTATTATTATTATTATTTCAACGCACAATGCATCAACCACTTGAACCCATCCACTATAATGATAAAATCAGGAGCAACAAAAAGTATATAATTAAATTAATTACTCGTTTATTGCGTCATCACTAAAGTTGCTATCGGCCAAAATAATTGGGTCAGTATTAATACCCTCATCATACTGGTAATTAACAATTATTAAATACGGTGACGATACATTTTTGAGGTTTGCATAAATTATGGACTGTGGTAATGACATTTTAAGGTTTATTTTCTTTTGTTAACAAAATACAAGGAGAAAATCAACTAGCATTCTAGACGGCAGCTTTTAATTTGTAAACTTGAAAAAATGACTGAATTTTATGAAAATTTATACCGCTAGCTACATGGACGCAATAAACTCATTTTAACATTAGTATTATGAGATTTGTACCAACCTATAATGTCATTATTCAAATGTGTGCAATTTTGTACTCATAAATTGTTGAAAACAATACTTTAATAAATGCTAAAAGGCGATATAAGTTCTGTAAAACTTTTTTAGCTCAACACTTAGTTGCTAAGTAAGACATATTTCTGTAATTTATAACTATATTATTACTAAGCTTTTAATCGTGACTTAAACCGCGTGAATTTTTTTAAGGAGCTCTATTTTTTTTTTTTAAATAATAAAAAATCGTATCAACAAAAGAATTTTCAGAATCGGACCAGTAGTAGGTATAGTGCTTTATAATATTAGTACAGATGAGACTATACTAGACCCAATCACATATCGGCGAACTGTGGGTGTACATTGAGTATACCTCTGCCTAACCATTCGAGGAATACAGGCGTGATAGTATGTATGAGACTGTAATCCTCAAATCTGCAGGCAACTTTCCAACCAAGACGTCAAGAAAGAAAACAATATTCCAACATTAGCCAAATAAAATAATCTTCGAAATCAATATCCGACGGCAGCAGATCTCAAAAAACAAAAATGGACAGTAAGCGCAGTGGTTTTTAATCAAAACTTAAACAATACAAAAAGTGAGCTCGGTCCGGTTCTAGCTGACACTTCTCGCAAGTAGGCCGTGTGTTGCACATGCTGCCAAATTAATATGCACAGCGTTTCTTGTTACTTCAGTATTAATTTGGGAAAGTGAGCTAGATATATTATGTAACCAGTTTATATTGCTATGCACCTAATTATTTTCACGTTTTCACAACAACAATTACAGAACCAGAATAACATAATTGGAAAAAAAGTATTCGTGTAGTTTCTTGTTCGCTCTAGAGACCTACCTACGTTTTGGAACTAGGTTCAACTCTCAGACTAGCAGACCGACTCTTAGACCATTCAAAAGTGCCTGTAAACGGTTTTGTTAAAATAAATGAATTGAATTTTACTTTAACTATTCTGCATTAAATAATCTACTCCTTGGATAACATGACGTAATTCTTGTATTTTTAAGATCGTTCTCATTCTCATCTCAGTCTCAATCTGTCACAAATGCCTCTAATTTTCAAACATTAAAAAAAAATGTTTAACCATCTATTCTCGCTTAGATAATATTGCGACCAGATTTTGAACATTTGGCATTTTGAGCATTTATTTTTTATTCCTCTAAGTGGTTTTGGAGGAATTTTAATTGCTACATATTTTTGGGTAATTTCTGCCACTCCCACGCAATTGGACCCTGAACAAACACGTTACAGTGGCGCGCAAAAGTTGTTCAAAATTAAACGCGAACATTTCACATGAATTCTACGTTCTCCTAAAGCCCAACAATGCGTGAACTAATATACTCTCACACAGACAACGGCACTCAAAGGTGGTAATTGTTATATTCTAGGAATTTTCCTCGAAGTTATATTGACTGGTACAACATTTATGACAGCAAGTGTACAAAGCCCAGTCCGTTGCATCGGACGCATTATGTACAATACAGAATGGCACGTCTCGCTGTGAATGAAAGACAAAAGAAAATCTACTCGGCTTTGCTTTCAGCGTGTATTGTACCAATACGCGATTAATATTGCTTTGAGACCTACTTACCCAGTGGGGGAAATTAGAACATTTGATGAACGAAGGATTCAGTGAATTAGAAAAGTTTCTCATTATAATTATTGTTATTGCAGAACTAATTTCAATTAAGTTTATTATCTTGTTGATAATTAAGACAGATAATTAACGAATGAAATAGACAAATATATTTTTGAGTATAGGAAAAAGATAGCTAATAATGGCGAATTTACTTCTTAACTAACTTCTATTATAAATGCGAAAGTTTATGAGGATGGATGGATGTTTATAACTCCTTTACGCTTAACCAGCTGAGATTTGGCACAGCTACAGATATTGGTCTAACTTTACACACTTTGACTTAAGTCTGAAGTTCACGCAAACAAAGTCACTTGTATAAGCTAGTCTTCTTAATTGCCATTTGATATTCAATGAACAAGAAAAACAAACGATCTTGACCCTTTTCATGTAAGTTTGAGTAAATTTTGACTTACGACAATATGTATTATGACAAATAATGTCGAAAGTCAGAATCTCATGACCTAATTTAATTACCCATTTAATTGAGTGTGTACCTAATTGAGGTGTCTCTTAATATGCACCTTATGCTCTTCTACATACGACCCATAATGTTGCTTTGTTAGTTACCTAATTTAAAATAGTATTTAACAAAGTCCGTATTTGCGTCTCTCTGTATGGTTGCGTTGTTCTTCTATACTACTAGGTAATGGATTTTGTTGTTTGTTGTTTAGTTGCAATCTATTCTAGAGTATAGTGGCAAAGTTAGCTCAGTTTTACCATAATAGCACATTATTATACAAGACAAAACACATCCAAGCTTCAAATGTCTAATTAAACGACTACTGAGCGTGTGTATCTATTAGGAATTTCTCAGTATCAACCCAGAGATTGCAAGTTGGTGGTGTGACAACCCCGTAATGTTTGTCTATGTGTTTAAATGTATGTGAATGCAACAACGATTCAGAAGAAATTCAAAGTGTGTGCGTGTGTGTAAGTCAACAACCCAATACTACTTTGTCTAACCAAGGAATCGAACCCAGGACCCAAAGCTCAGGACTAACAGGGCAAATTATAAAACAAAGAAGAAAATGCAAAAAGAATTTTACAAGTTGTCACCTAAAAGAAGAATCTGCGATATGAGCGAAAATAAAATGAAACCAAAAATACGAGTAATCAATGATACGATCTGAACATAACAAGGCAAATAACTAAGTCGTTCGGTGGACATCTGGTGATATTCGAGGTTATATTGCTTTTTGTCCGAATAAGAGGCTACAAAGCCCGTTACGGCCTTTTTATTGCTGTACTTCATAACGCTGTATCACGTCGTGTGGTCAGTGGATTGTATTTATTAACTTACGTCTGTATATATTTTTAATCAGTTTGTTGTTGCTTTTTTTCCATGAACCACGTTGCATACAATAAACTGAATTGAAAATTTGTTTAAAAGAATGAGACAAAATGCGGCCTGTGTTGCAAAAGTGTTAATAAAAAAAATACACCCTGACAGAACTGATTTCAAGTTGTGAGATTCTTCCACTTTTCCTATTTTTCCCTTCCCATAGATAAGTTTCCATTAGTCATATTATTAAATACGCTGTTCAAATTAAATGGTGGTGATAACATAAAGTAAATCTTGCAAGTGTGTAATCAAACTCACATAGGTATATTTTATGCCTGTACTCAGTCGCGAAATCTTACTTTATTGTTACTAGCACTCGATACACTGATGATGATGGAATTACTAAGTAAATATTCTTATTTTTAAACCGCTTGCACCATGATGAGCCGGTGCATATAGAATTCAACCATCAAACAAAACGTTTAGATCAAGATTGCCTTCATTGGTTCATTTACGACACCTACCTACATGTACCCTCATGGTGGTACTGTTATTACATTATACCAATCTACCGACTATTAAATTAAACAAGTGAAACCATTCGTCACATTCTGACTTCATAGTCGGCCTCGGTATTGTTAAATCGATTCCCCTGGCACCACAAACGTCATTGTTCGATTTTTCGAACAGACAACCTGAGTCAAGAGGTGTGTTCGGAAATGTCCCAAAAGCCCAACGCAATTACGTTTACAAATATCCCGTAAAACGTGGACACTCTAACGCTATCCCAATTTGGGCTCCTCAAACACTATCTTTCAATAACCTTAAACACACAGCAGGATCTCGCATTTCAGCTTTGATCCCATACCAACTCGATATTCCAGAATTCAGAATTGCAGATACCTGGTTCGGGATCACAGCAGAAATGTTTATACGAAAACTTTTGATTACGGAACCGGCAGTTATGAAAACGAACTGGACCGATATTTTGTCATCTAACACGCTGAGGCGAACCCTAATAATATATAGCGAACCCCTTTTTATTGGAAATCAAAACTTTCCGCTTCGACGCATTTTGATGAGAAAAAAATTATTTTCGACGGTTTTCTAAAAATCGTAAACGATATTTATTTGGTATTTCGCTTAAAGGTGTTGTTTTTATCATCGTTGTTGTTGCAGATTAAAATTCATCGAGTTTTTTTGTTTAACAAACTGAAACTTATATTAATATTCTAGAAAAATATTCCTCTTACGTAAAAAAACTGGCTTTTTAAAATCTAGTTACTTCACAAAGAAAAAAAAAGAAAAATAGTTCCTAAAACTCTTGTTTTAGGATTTTGTTAACAACAATTCTTATTATTAATGTTTATTTAGATTTAATACCAACATGTTCTTACAAATTGGTATTAAATCTAAATAAACAGTCCAAATGAAGGCCTGAAAAGTATCCATTGAGTGTGGCAGGGGATCATCATCTAGCTTTTTCCTAACTAAGTTAGGAGCGGCTTACAGTAACTAGATGCAGCTGAAAACCAATTACATGAACCGACTGCCTCTACACCCCAGTAACTGGATAACACGATACCCCTTAATAAAACTGGTTGTCTAGTTGCTTTCCGAGGTACGATGATGTCACACTAATAACTTCCAAATTCCGAGTTCCAACTAAGAAATTTCCTAATAGAAAAACGCAATAACTTTTTACCCGACCGAGTCGAACCTAGGGACACACTTTCAGCCAGGGACCAAATGGCGAAAGAAAATGTTCATCAAATATCTCATTATAAATTCCAAAACATTGAAGAGAATACCACAACTCCTATAAACCGACCCCAATGTAAAGACTATCTTCACAATCTTCTTCCACGACCTAACCCTTTAAAATTCTCTCCAACCAAAGTAACATTAGAAGAACAATTATTTAACCAAACGGTTCAACATACTACATTACACAACATAGTTGTACGCAGCCGAGTTTGTGTTTAATGGATGGAAAATGGATATCGCGAGTAGCTCGGGCTTCATCACGCGACCTCAAAAGTATCGTTAAGACTTGTCTTGGGGTATGGAATAGATGTAGAGCGTGAATTTTCCTATGTACCTAGGTACACACATACCATCACGCCTATATTCCCCAGAAGGTTTAGGCAGAGGTGTAAAAATGTACACCCACAGCTCGCCAATATGTTTAGGTCTCATGTAATGGGGGGCGACCCTTTTGTCATTATCCGGGCACAAAATCTTAACTCCGAGCTGCTACTGGGAATTTTATAGAAAAACCCAATAACACTTTTTGCTTGACCTGGGAATTGAACCCAAGACCCCTAGCGCAGCACACTTGGAACTACTACCTTGGTACATAGTTGGTAGGTACAAAAAAAGGTTTAGGTGCCCAGACTCCTCCCCAACCGCACTAATTCGGACTAAAATTTTATCGCCAGTCCTGCAATTAGACAGTTTGACCAAAAACGGATCGGTGGACCAAACACATTAACTAGTAATTAAGTATAATTAGCAAATCATGTTTAAAAAACCAACAGTGATTATTTTGATGTGAACTTAACCAGCCATTATTATACTCATAAATGCTAAAGTGAACTTGTTCATTTGTTTGTTTGTGTGTTACGGTTTCAGAGCTTAATCATTGAACCGAATTTGATGAAATTTGATACAGAATAAGCTTGAACTTCAAGAAAGGGTAAGGGCTACTTTTTATTCCGCGACTTCGTCTGCAACTGCAAAGTAGCAGGCAAAGACAAATATTGGAAAAAAAAAACCAGAATGCTTGTATTGTAACCATAAAAAAATATTTCCATACTGATTTTACTACTTATTTTCTAACGAAAATAAAAATATAAATATAAAGACGCAAATTTTCAACAACGCATCCTCTCATTTGCATAAGACACCAAAAGGTACAAAGCGCTCCACAGCTATTTAATACTCTGAAAACTCTTAACTTCGTAGCGCAAAATGTTCGTTTACACCACATTCGTGATTCCAACACTCAAGGTAGGCAGCACAAGTAGGCTGTAACCCATTTAAATTAAAATTACTAACTTCGCACGCCCACCGAAGAGTCGTGTTTATCCTGGAAACTTTCGTCGCAGATTTCGTTTAGCGTGCTATTAGAAGGAGAGGCGAGAATTCAAAATTTAATTCCCCTGATGCTTGCGGTAGTGTGATTGTGTGTGTAAAGGGGAAATGTTTCGCAATACTGTTTTTCTTCTTTTCGAGTTAATGGTTCTAGTAATCCTTTATTTTTTAAAGTGAATTTATTTTTGGCAACGTTAGTGATTTTTGTTAGGGGAAAAACTTACAAGTTCGTGTCACCGACTTGTCAATGTTATGTATTTCGCGAGACTGGCGACACATAGAGTTTAAGTTTTGTATGTCGGCAGTGACTGGCTTTTTTTTGTTAAAGTAGGTAGGTACTTCAGAGTTACCTACAACGGCCCTGGGACGCAAAGGGCATCAGGAGGAACACGGATGGGTTTTAGTCAGTAAGAGTCTGACACTCCCTTCCGCTCCACGCAGGGCAGAAGTAGTCATTCGATCATTGCCCATGCTTAAAAAAAAGGTATTCCAGCCCGGCGGCAGTGTCGATTTTAATGTCCTCTGAAGGCAACGAGCAGAACAACCAGTTGGTTGTTGTGCTCTGTGTCTGAAGGCAATCATAATAATGTTAAGACGAAAAATATGGTAAATCTAATCTGCCTCTGTCTAGTTATGTCCAGTTTTAACTGGATCAAACCAGAATTTTATAAAACATTTTTTGCCGTTGTTTACTCTAAACTCAATGCAAATGAAGGGTAGGATGGGATGCGTACTCTAAGCTGACTGAACGTTTGATAATTAGGGGTAAAGATTTTCCTCCTAAAATTATAATTTTATTTTTGAAAATATTTTTAATTTTCAGCCCGAATTTTTTAAATTGTTGTTTCAACAACAATCTTTGTTTACAGAATCATTTTATGAAGGAAAAGTTTTCTTCATTATGATGCTATTTAGTCAATAATAATTATGTTTACCGAAGTTAAACGACGATGGAAATTTTAACGCGAATAATTATCCGAAAAAAATATTAAAGATCGATTATAGACCTAAATATTTTGTAGGATAACGATCAAAATGGCCCGTTTATCTCATTACCAAGAAACATCACCATACGCCAATATTAGTCAGACAATATGTGAAAATGAAATCCCGCATATTATATTGTAAGGGATCCAATAACGGCCCGCAGGAACATCTGCGAAAAAAGAAATTTGTTATATACAGTGTTTTGCCCGCGGCGCCACCCACGTGCGGTTTAAAGGGGATCCCATTCTATTTGTTCGCTCTATTTACATTATTATACCGACGAAACGTTTAATATGAAAAGTTCTTTTTATGGGAATAGTGAGGGTATGGAAGTTTTCCTGAATATATTGTAGCTATTTTAAAAGGGCTTCATTACGTTTATTGATATTGTCGTGACCCTGACATGATCATGGTACCGATTTGGGATTAAAACTCCCGAAATAGAAACGCTAACGGGCTTATAACTTTTTGTATTGAAATAATTCGATTTATTTCCCAAAATTTCCGCTCGTTAGCCTCCGCAGCTGACTGTCAAATGAAATAAAAATATTTTTGAAAATAGAAGAGTAGTCTCTTCTATTTTCAAAAATATTTTTCTTCTTAATTTTATTTAACGTACAATTAAAAACCATTCAAATGAGGTTCTATGCCGTCAAACCAACCAGAACCTCTGCTAAATCCATAAAATAGTACAGCTTTAAAGCTAATGGTAAAGCTTTTTATTTTGATTTAACAGACTTTTAGTGAAATCCCTAGGAGTTTCATCATTAATTCTATCAATATGAAGAAAGTTTAATTTTCTCACCGAAAAAAAAACTTTAACTGCTAATTAAGTACGATTACACGCCAATTAAACCTACTATGCTTCATTGACCATTACCGTAATCAAAGTTTAATCGATGAAAGAGAAAAAACCATACATTTTTAGAGCACCGACAAACAGACAGTCTTTAATATTAGATGCCCAAGACAATGTTCGAAGCAAGCATCTAGGAGATTTTACATAAAAAGTCACTTACGTTAAGTCGACTTATAGTAGAATCTTCGCATTACATTTCGACAGATACAGCAAAAATTGTGTCTAATGCAATATTTTATTTAGGTACTCTAGAAAGACTAGAGTTATTTTTAGTTGGTTATGAACAAAACTAAAAGTTAGCCTAGGGGTCCTAAAAAGAAACAAAGAAAGAAATTCTCAGTAGCAGTTCAGAGTTAGGTTTTGTGTCCGATTAATGGCAATCGGTTCGACCCCTATTACATTAGACCTACTGAGGTACACCTCTGCCTAAACTTGCGAGGCATACATGCGTGATGGTTATGTGTGAAGGTTGTACACCGCGACAACCTGGCTGAAATAGTTTTATTCTAAACACTCAGTCGAATTCTTTTCTGGAATTCGAATGAAGAAAAAGGAAAAATTAAGTTTATTTATATATGGGGCACTTGTAAGGCCACTCTCGAGTCACTTAAAACTTCTAGTTGTAATAAATGATTTAACTAGTACGTTTGCTTTCAATTACTGTAATTGGATCTCTATACGTAGGTAAGTGAAGTGTAACCTGTATCGTGCTCACAGTTCTGAACTTTTTCGTCTTTTTATTTTCATTTATCTAAACTTGTATACTTAAACAAAGTCACATGAAAGCAAAGTACGAAATGCCATTAACATTCACACTTTTTTCAGTTAAGTATTTTGATTTACAAACCAAGCTACTTAACCGATTTTTATTTAAAAAATAATCTGATGATTAATTATAGAGCTTTCAGGTAACAAACATACGAAAATTACAACTGAATTGTGATCCTTTTTTGAAGTCGGATATAAAGAAATTTTCTTTGGAATTGGTACCTACTGCATTATACTGTTTTATTTTCATTCATTCACATAATTACTTAATGATATATTGATCTAGCTTGACACAGTCATAGCCTTATCCCGTTTTTGGATTCTCGGGGTATAATTTAGGTCTTTGGAAAAATTCTGAAGTCAACGCAAACAAAGTTGCGGGTAGAAGCTAGTATCTAAATAAACATATTAACACCGCTCGTTCACAAGTCTATATTAAATAATTTCATACCAGCTTTGCATAATGTTCCTGAAGATTCTCACAAAACTGTCCAGTACATAGCAATACAGATAAGTATGTTAATTTAAACCAACAAAGTACACCTAATGCCTTAGCGAGTTTGGGACCGATTTTTTACAGTTTTTTTTCTCTCCGATAAAGTAAGCTATAAAAATTTGGTCCCATATAATTAGTCAAAAAATCGGTCGTGAGACGCATAAAAAGGCAATTACCTATTACTTAAGTAAAACATCAGCTTTTCTAGATACTATAGGTCTTTCATGACGTTTTTTTAGTAAACTTCGAAATAACCTAGTTTATCAGTCTAGCCTTTAGTGGGGTCGGTTTCCATTCTAACGGGATGCAGCTTAATACAATTACTTTACATGGAGCAACTGCCTATCAGGCCCTATAACCCAGTTACTGGGTAGCACGATACCTCTTGATGAAATTGGTTGGCAGACTTTCGGCCTTTCGATCACGTAACGACTGTCAAGCATTTAAGAATAACAGCCACAACAAAATATTTAAAATTTTAGAACGTCGTGAATTCAAATTTGGAACAATGATGGCAGCAAATTATGGCCAGGATGTCGGTTTTAGAATTGCATGACTATTGATAAAAAACTTTTTCGTAAAATTATCATTACATTGATGTTTTAAACATGCCTGAAATGGAGGATGGCTCGCCTAAAAAATCTAGGAGTGAAGGTACAAAAAACAATGACCCATTACTAAAACTCGCTTGACATCATCATAGCTTAGAAGAAATCTGGCAGAACCATTGCATTCCAAGTCTACACGAAGATAAAAGACACACCCAAATTCAACTGTCACTAAAAACGGGAAGATTTTAATTAGCTCCGACAAGAGGCACACATTCCGGGCGCAATCTCTTAAAAGGCAGTTAAAAAGATTAATAGAAGGGTCGATGAGGTCATTGGTTCGTATTTAGTGCCCTCAAGGGTTGCATATAGCAAGCCCTTTTGTCTGCCCTCCTGAAGTTAACAGTTTCGCACGATTAGATATTGTGTAGCTAATGGGAATCCGTGATAAGGGCTTAGGCCTTTTAGGATTACAATAAAGTACGGAAGAAGGTACCTTTTTATTCAGGGTTAGCTTTTGCTCGCGAGTTTGTCTGCGTGGATGTCGAGACTAAGTAGGCCTTAAAACATAGGAGTAGGCAATAGTGTAGCTTTCTGTCAGAGCGTTCGCGTACTAATACGTAATTGGAGCGGTACTTCTTCTTATAAAAAAAAGCAAACAAATTTTTGTTTTTCTTGTATAGGTATTATATAGGTTTAGATAGTTAGCAAAATAATTTTTTTTCAAATTTTCGTCTCATTTAAAAAGATTTCTGCTGAGGCATTTTTAAACAACAACAAGGTCAAAACAACAAGGTCTAAGTTCTCCAATCTGACTGACTGACTGACGTCATCTGAATGCACAGCCGAAACTAGGAACGTCAAATATTGCACAAGGGTTCAATGATGTAGTGAAAAAAAAACAATAATATAGGATTTTTGGAAATGTAACCCCTAAGGGCACGAAAGGAGCTTCCTGTTTTCCCCCCATAAGGGTTGAATTTCGTTTGTAACTTTTCGATTGTATGACAAAACTTGGAACTAGTCGAACCTAAGTAAATACAAAATAAAGTTTGACGTTATTATGTTTTTTAACTGTTCCACAAAGGGGTTCTAAGGGATGTTATACACGTTTACTTTTACGCCGTTCTGGAACTGAAAGGCATAAGCTCTAACATAGTAACAGAAACTATTATTTTCAAAAAATAAAAAAGTAACACGGTAAAATTTGTGAAATAGTGAAAACTCGAAGTAACGCTTCCTTGCAGTCAATTCATATTTGTGTGTAAACCTTATCGAGTACACATGCGGACGGTAGCCTTTGAAAAATTCATTCATCGATCAGACAGAAGGGTCACTTATATCTCGCACGCAATTAAAAAAAAATGTGATAAAATTTCAAGGTCTTAGAGACATCTTAAAAAAATAACAACGCCAATATAGTACCTATTACTTGACTGGAGTTCCTGTATTTCGGCTCCAGAACGATGTAAAAGTAACCGTATATAAGTAGGGTAGAAAGAAATCTACGCAGACAAAGCCGCGGGCAAAGTGCTAGTCATTATAATAAAGTCAGTTGAAAAAGTTTCTTATTGCCTCTGGCTTAGAATGTACCTCTAATTGAATTGCAACTAGCTAAGAATGGAAAAGAAGAAAGAAAGCAAGCAATAGCATTATTTTGTCCGATATACTGTGATCACCTACATTCTGCGAAGCGTGGCAATTGTGGCTATTTCTCTAGAGACCATTAATTGGGCTTCCTGTGTGCTGTACTATATGATCGGTCTAATATAATTATTATGATAATATAATAACCCAATTATGATAGGTAGCCCGATCAAGCGTTTAGGGAGAATATCTACCTAATACTCAGCTAATAATATACAAATATCTATTAGAAAGTTATTATATCGATAGAATAATGAATACATATATACTATCACGCCTGTAATCCCCGAAGGGATAGGCAGTTCGCCGGTATTATTAGGTCCCATGTAATAGGGGGGAGCCTATTGTTATTGACCGGGCAAAAATCCTAACTCCGAGTTGCTACTGAGAATTTCATAAAAATACCCAATAACACTTTGCTCGACCTGGCAATCGAACCCAAGACCTCTAGCAGAGCAGTCGCGCTAAGGACCATTAAGCTAACGAAGCAGTTAGAAACAAGGCGAAAGAATAATTATTGGCAAAATATATATACTAATAAAAATAATATCAGGTTATTGTCCCAATGCAGGGCAAAGGCTTCTCCTACAAATAAGGCACGAGTATTGATCACCACGCTTATTCAAGGCCGATTGGCGATTTCAGTCTTGAGTACTTATATTAATTATAAAGTCCAGGTTTTCTCAGGATGTTCTCCTTCACCGATATCAGAGATGTTCAAGATAAACTTAAAATGTACACATAAATTTAAAAAAGTCACATTAAGACCTGCACGAGCAAGTCATAATAGTGACTGTGTACTGGGCACGAGCCCAGATGCAAACCCACAGCCTCGTGCATGAGAGACGGGCGGACTAATAAATAATGTTATGAAAAGATATGTATAATTTAGATATGTGTTAAATAAATTTCAAACTACGTACAAAATAAAAAAAGAGCCCATAAAGCATCAAAAAAATCGTCCGCGTCGCTGTCAACAGGACAGGTGCCCAAAAGGTTGGCAGCATTGCCACGTTGTATGGCAATGCAAAGAATCAGCATTGCCATACAACATTGGCCCAAGAAAAGGTCAGCTCTCCCGTCACGTGAAAAGTCGACCAGTCATTTTGCAACGTCCCAAAAAACTAGCTGAGAGCGCTACGTCGATATTAAAAAAAAAATTAAAACGTTTCTACAAAATATTAAATCTACACTATAAAATCAAACAACTTACACTTCTGTCGCAAATAAAAACCCTTTGACCACCATTAATTTAACATCAATGATGACTCACAACACACCACGACAAGCAAAATTGTCACCAATCACCATTGAATAAGTTCTTAATTCACTTGCACAGTTTAAATTGCAAAGGCACGCACTCGTTAGTCACTGAATCAGACGACACAATTATAAAACTAAAATTATTATAGAAATACGCTTTTGAAATAAAACACTATAACTCGACACGGTGTATTATGAAACTAGAGATAGTTTCAATTGATTTTGATACTAAATATTGCTTATAAAAGTCACTAAAACACAGTATTTGCACGGAGCGCGTTAGTTAGTTCAATTAATTGTTTGAATTGAACACCCAAAGACGAAGCAGAGTGTGTAAACTGACAGTTGTCGCTGAAGTGAGTATGAAGATAATATGGTAGCGGTTATTAGTACGTAGGTAGGTATAATTCCTAGTAACGACTATCGCAGACAAAGCAGTAATGCTTGAGTAGTTTTTCTTGATTAATTGATAATGAGTTATAATACAACAACTATATAATTGAAAATTATATAATTGGGTTCATAAAAAAGCCACTTTATTTTAGCCCCGAAATTCCGAATAACATACCATCACGCCTGTATTCCCCGAAGGGTTAAGCAAAAGTGTACCAATGTACACCCATAGTTGGCCGGTATGTGTACCAATGTGCACATACAGTTTGCGCTTACGTTTAGGTCCCATGTATTATGGGGCAAGCCTATTGCCATTAACCAGGCACAAATTCTTACTCCGAGCTACGACTAAGAAATTCATAGAAAAACCCAATTACACTTTTAGCTCGACCGCAGAATCAAACCCAAGACGTCTAGCGTAGCAGACGTGCTTTGGATCACTGGGCTAACGAGGCAGTTTTTCGTATTCCGTATTCCGAATAATGTTCAATTAACAGTAAAATTAGATTTTCAGTTGCTTTTAAATTAATAAATGGTTAAACAATTGTGTTGCTAAGTACCTAGGTGATGTCATAGCATACTTTTGCCATACCAAATCTAGAACGCGTTTTGTTGGCACATAAGAAGCATAGATAGATAGATATATATCTTGCACTTAATTTTCGACTCTATTTCTGGTATTTTTAGTGCATCAATTCATTAATGAAAACTGCTAAAGTATATATGCGCTGACCCTAATAGTACGCTAGGTTCTCCGTGAAAGTCTCGAGAATAGTTTCATTTAGTCTTTTTTAAGAAGTAGTATAAATCGACATACATTTTACAAATTGAATTATTTTTAGTTAAAATGTTTAAAGAGTTTTAAATATTCTAATTAAATAAAAAATAACAGATTTAAATTAAAAACGCAATTTGAAATATATATTTTTTTACAATCTTTGGGTCATCCGTCAACCTTGTAAGTGGACGTCCTAGCTGCGCTTGGCGGTGCGTGGTCTCCATTAGAGAACTTTGCGGCCCCATCGGTCATCAGCTCTGCATGCCATGTGCCCTGCCCCCGCTGTTTAGGACCGCAAGAAGACGCTGGATGCAGGCCGCTTCCAACTGGTACTTTCGGAAATATATGGGGGAGGCCTATGTCCAGCACTGGACGTCCTGTGGCAAAAATGATGACGATGATGAAGATTACACTCATATCAAATTGCTTCCATTAAAGTGAAAAAAATCACAAAACGTATACAACGTAAACAAGATTTTATCCTGCAAACAGACTAAACTTTTAAAGTTTGCAAATAAAACCAGCAAAACAACAGTAATTATTCTCAAATTTAATTTTATATGAGAATCAGTACAAATGTCTAATATCAGTTCGTTGAAATGAAATACTGCAAAAACTTAGTCAAAGTTTTCAACCTTGCCCCAAGTTGACTTGAGCGACCCCAGTACCAGATAATTTGTTATCCGTGGCTCCATTTTGTTAAATTATTATTATGATATAATCTTGATAATAAACGAGGCCATAAGTTGACTGCTAGGCCAAATAAATATATTTTATTTGTTAAAAAGAAACAACCTATATACCAGTTTGCACTAGACTTACAAGTTATTGGTCAATTTAAACTAAGTATGAAACATAAAATATAAAAAATTTACAGAGTAAATATTTGTATTTAGTTGAATATTTTTTTAGTGAATTACTGATTCGATTTTGATTGATTTATACACACAATTTAGACAGCCGTAAAATATTTTTTCTGGTTAAATAATTGGTCGACACTTCTAGTGACACTAGAAGTGTCGACCAATTATTTAACCCTAAATCTAATTATTAATTATTATTTAATTATTTTTTCCAGCCCTTGGGCTGGCTTCATACCCAGAGTCCAGAGGCTTAGCAATGCCATCCAACGTGGCAATGGTAGGCAATCTTTTGGGCACATTTGCAGTTGACGACGATGCAGAGAAATTGTTTGATGCCACATAGTTTTAATTTCTTTTTATTTTATTCTCATTAGGTTTTTATTTTATCTCATTTGAGAGTAAATTAAACAATGTACTATTCTTCTCGTTTAATTTAGAATTTCGAAAATAGATAACAATTTTCCGGAATTATGTAAAACAACACTTGATATGAGTATAAGTAAGCATGACCTTTAACATAAGCTAAAACTGAAAATATACAAATTAAATTAATTTCACAGAATTTGTATATTCTAACAATACTTGAAATATGATATTCTCTAAAACCAGTCAATGGCCTGTTGTATCGGTACGTAAATATCTAACAACGAGTAAAATACAATTACCGGAATTAAAATTAAGAATAGATAATAAACAAAGGTTTTTTTTTTTAAATTGCGCTGAGTTATTTGGTCCTGCAGAAATATTTTGTAAAAATCACCCCACCCTTGCTGAAATAAGGTGAATTGAGCGTGAGGTGATATGTCATCCTACCGATGCTAGGGCCTGACAGCTCACTTGAAGCTTAGTGCACCCGAATTAAATGCGGGAGATTCTTACAGCTCTTTAAAAATCTCCCTCGTTGTAAGTTTGATAGCAACTCACTTTTCCTAAAGTCACGGCAAGACACAGAAACGAGCTGTTTTTAAATATCTTATGCTCGCGAGTTTCTTTGCGTGAATGTCGATTATCACAGGTTTTAATTTTTTTTCCGTAACGACATGCAGACAATTTTTGATTGAATTTTTTTCTCGTTTCCACATTCATACTTATTTTGTAAATCGCTATTATTTCGACGTTGCAAATATACACTCGTTTTTTATTGGATAGATATATAGATATACAAATGCAAAGTAAACATATACACATAAATGTATGCGTATGTGTTGGAATGCGACAAAAAGAGGCCATTGGGTACCTATTTATTTTCCCAAATTACACTTTAGCACAGTACTGAAATAGTCACAAGACACCTGTCTTCCATAAAACCTATAGTCTGCTTTCACCATCACTTTTAGAAACCCATTTCCTCGGAGATAGAATGGATCTTTTAAGGAAAGGGAAGACACATAATGGCGGAACCCAAAAAAAGCTTAAAGTAATGACTTTTACGTGAATCTCCCAAAATACGGTTTTCCCTTAGCAACGTTTTCGGTATTAACCGTAGAAATGTACGGAATCGATGAACTGTATTATTGTTATTTTTAAAATGTTTTAATGGAAATGAAAAATGAATTATGTTATAATTGCCCACTGAGTTTTCTTAAATAATGAAGGAATTCTTGTTGGGATTTCGAAACGTGAGTTTCCAATTATATTACGATTTTAGTGAGTAAGAAGTAAAGTGCGTGGGATTTCAAATTAAAAAGGAAAGGAATTTGAATATAAAAAATATTAAGAGGTGACGTTCAGTATTAGTATTATGTTCTAAAGTCTTCTATTTTTTTATGTGTGTCTATGGTATAAAAAATATAAACAAATTATTGTAATTATTTGAACATCACAGGTGCCTGCATAAAGATTACGTTTTTAAATTAGACGTCAAAACGCAGGCTTTAAGCCTACGTAATGTAAATTATATGATTATAATGGACCTTAGGTAGGTTTCATTAGTTGGTACTTATTAACTGCCTCGTTGGCCTAGTGGTCCTGAATGCGACTGCTACGCTAGAGGTCCTGGGTTCGATTCCCAGGACGAGCAAAAAGTGTTATTGGGTTTTTCTATGAAATTCTCAGTAGGAGCTCGGAGTTTGGATTTGTGCCCGGTTAAGGGCAATAGGCTCGCCCCCTATTACATGGGACCTAAATATACCGGCGAACTGTGGGTGTCCATCAGTACACCTCTGCCTAACCCTGCGGGGAATACAGGCGTGATGGTGATGGTACTTCTTCAAATACTTCTTTTGAACAAGATAATATCTAAGTACCAAGACTCACTATGACTGCCCCGTTGGTCTCGTGGTCGCAAGCGCGACTGCTGAGCGAGGGGCTTGGGTTCGATTCCCAGGTTGGGCAAAAAATATTATTGGGTTTTTCCATTAGGAATTTCTCAGTAGCAGTCCGGAGTTTGGAAGTTGCTGGTGTGACACCCCCGTGCCTCGGAAAGCACGTAAACCCGTCGGTCCAGCGTCTGATCTTTATCCGGTCGTGTAGGATTCCGTCAAATAGGACTATGAGAGTTAGAGAAGAGGGAGTGCATCTGTGTTTGCGCACACACTTGTGCACTATAATATCTCCTACGTACTTGGCTAGTCTACGTTAAGATTAGCCGCCATGGCCGGTATCGGTCTGGAGAATCACATTTTCTTACACAAGACTTACAGCAATAACAAACGTATCACAATCGAAACGCCAACTCAACACGTTTACATGTCCCAAACACGAAAAGTCAAATTACATTTTTATTCCCATCGATACACAAAAAGATAAAATCCGAAAAAGAACTTTCATATCAGGCTCACGTAAAGTTATAATCTCCTCCGACTTTGAGCGAGATTGGTTCCATTAATTCGTGTATAAAGTAAAAGGATAAGCTTTTAATACCAGAATTCCGGAATATGGTCTATGTGGATGAAATTGCGCTGAGCGATAATGTTAATAATTTATACTCTCATTTCGTTCATTGATGGAAACATTTTAAGTACCTGTCGAAGCTTAGACTGAGATGTTTGTTGAAACCCAGCCAAGTACGAGACAAACTCAAAGTAAAATTATTTATTTTAATAACATACCATCACGTTTGTATTCTCCGAAGGGTTAGACAGAAACCAATGTATACCCAGAGTTCGCCCAGAGTGTTTAGGTCCCATGTAATAGAGGGCGAGCCTATTGCTATTAACCGGGCATAAATCCTGACTCCGAGCTGCTACTGAGAATTTTATAGAAAAACCCTTTCTAAAATTAAAAAAATAAACAAAAAAAAAAAAAAAAAAAAAAAAAATAATAATAAAATATACCGGCGAACTGTGGGTGTACATTGGTACACCTCTGCCTAACCCTTCGGGGAATACAGGCGTGATGGTATTTTTTTTTTTTTAACCCTTTCTCTAACACTTTTTTCTAACACTTCTCGATACGGGAATGAAACCAATACATCTAGCGTAGCAGTCGCGCTTAGGACTAAATAGACTAGTGAGGCAGTCAAAGTCAAATCATTTATTTTATTAAAAGACACTTTTTGACGTCATTATACGAGAAAAAAGAATTGTGAATCTATTCGCCCCTGTTACGTATGACGAAGCATGGGCATTCAGTTGGACGCGCACAGGAAGGGTTCCGTTCGTGTCACCGTCCAATATTTAACACTATACACAAAAAAATACGTTGCTTGTATGACAGTTAAATCGTCAAGAGCGCCTTGCGACGTGCACGCAAGACGGCAAGACGACAAACGTCACTTGTCAACTGTATGAACAAAGTCAACCGTCTGGGTGCAGTCCGATTATTATTTATTAGCTTATGCGGCGACTTCGTTAGCGTATTTTTTTTACCCGTATTATGTTACGTCTTTGGTTATTGCTTCGATTCTATAGCTCGTGGCGTGGTGTTATATTATAGCCTAAAGCCTTCCTCTATAAATAGACTATCAAACACAATCAGTTTTTTTTACAACCATCAGATTAGCGAGCTCAATCAAACAAACAAATTCTAAAGCTTTAGAATATTACAAAAAATATTTCCTTAGACTTTGTGCAACAAAAAGTATAAAGGCGGACTTAATGCCTTAGGCATACCAGTCAACCAAAGGTAGTGAAGAGATAGCATGTCAAGTGCAAATTACTCAACGGCCGACCAAAAATCGGTCAAAAAGTCGGTCGTGGGAGGAGAAGCTAACTAATCCAAGCTTTCCTAACCATGTTTTCCTTCCCCGATGTCAGTCATGTTCAAGATAAACTTACGAAGGATATATAACACACATTATGTAAGTAAATAAGAATCAATTTCCCAAAACATCTATAGCTATAAACAATATCTTACTGCATATTGCTATAAGGGGTACACAAGTACTTAGAACGTCCTAAGTTCCGTACCTAAGTAAGTTATTACACCAAGGAGCTTGCAACTAATAGATGCCGAACGAGTTAAGTTCTATCCAATGAGAGGTTTTGACACCAATAGCGGATAATAGCTTACTAGTTATGCTGTAGCTAACTTTTGAGATTAACTCAGGCAACTGAGCTAAAGGGGAGGGGTAGCTAACTTGATTAGACCCAAGATCAACTAGGTATTTACTGACTAGATTCTGTGCGGTCTACATATTATATAATCAGTACTCTTTATAAACTTGACATTGAATAGTATTTGACATCTTTACCATACATAATACATAACATGAAATTTTATCTGATTTAATGAAACACACAAAAACAGTAAGTAGTATTTTTTATCAAAAAATTTAAACACAACAAAATGAAGATATTTTTTTTTGCTAACTACTGATGTTAATGTGAGTATTGCATCTAGGATCGACTCGTCCAATAGCCGTGATCGACCTTTCGATCGCGATTGGCTGGTTAACCACCTTTGCTATAGGGTTTGTAACTTGGAATTGGCAACATAAACAACAAAGTAGAACCGCGATAAATCGCGATAATATTTCTTATCATCATAGCTTTTATTGGGATAGGTAAGTATTAATAAACAGTGTTATTAGTGTATAGTGTTATTAGTTTACGTTTCAACTTGGAAAAACGCTTTAAATGGCGGAACTTTGTCACCGCGGCTGCCTATCGGCCCACCTAATCTTAAGAAGTCTCTGTTGCTTACAGACATTTGCAATACCAGAGGTTATGGTACCAAAGCAATAAAGTCGAAATATCTCATGTGCCTAGTCATTTCACAGACACCCATATTTTATATTTCTTTCAAAATAGATTGTCAATGATCAAAAATCGTCGTGAACCCAGAAAAAGATTGCATAAAATTCTCAGTCTGCGCCACAGTTTTTCAGTTAACTCAGATTCTGACCTCCGCAAATATACCTACGAGTTTCTTTTTTTTCCAATGTGTATTGACGTGGAAATGGGACAAAAGACCTTCGGTTCAATTCAAAGGATAATCAAATAGTTTACGGTTCGAAAACATTTGCGTTTCGTACTTTTGGGTAGCCGGTTTATTTATGTTCACAATAGCTTTCGTCGGCCGCCCCTTCTTTGACAGATCATTTTGTGGTTAATGAAATGGACCAGCAACAAAGAAAGATAAGTATCGCGACGCAATTGACTCCTTCGCAAAGTTTCTTAATGAAATTCGGTCCTCCGACGTATGTTTTATTTGTGTTACTTTCCCCAAGACTTTGTTGGGAGTTAATCATTTTGTTCTAGTGATTCTGGAGTTGATATAACGTAATGATATTATCTTAGTTCGAGTCCCTAAACTTTTCATCAGTTCTATTGACAGGTTAGTTGGAATTAGTTTAGTTTAGTTTTTGGTTTATTTGGGTTTCGATCACTACGTTTGATAAAATATTGAGACGTAATTCCATGTGCAAAAATAGACAAATCAAAAGGGGTAAAAATTTCTTTGTTTGTTAGAGGTTAATCTTTGAAATTAATGGTCGGATTACAAAAATATTTCTCCAATAAAAAGCTGCACTATTACAGAGATTTATAATTATGATAATAATATACTGACATTCACAGCAATACGGACAAAGTCGCTGGCAGAGTAGTATTATAATATATAGAAGTTACAAACACAAGGAATTCCAAAAATATTTAAACACACGTTCATGATTCTATTACAACAAACGAGAACATCGGAAACATCTAGCGTCAAACCACGCCACGAAACGACATCAAAATTCTTGATGTTAAACCAAAACATTCCTTTAAAGTCAGAATTTAATCTGAAACAGTAATTACACTCCCATCTAACGTTGTATGTGCAATCCTGGATAGCATCTGTTAGAACAATTATCTGTCTAATTACTAAGTCCACGATTTCTGCGGAGTAATTGTACCGAGTCGGGATTTGTTCATATGCTTTTGCAATGACCACAGAATGTGTTAATTGGAAATAGAAGTATCGGAATAAAATCTCGATGTCAATAGGGATCAATTCTAATAAAAAGAGCTGAGTCACCAACAGGGCCGGATTAAACAGATCGGGGCCCCTAAGCGTTTCGGGGCTCCGGGAAAAAATTTGAAGTTAGAAAAGGGTAAACCTTTTCTAACTATCAATTTTTTCCTGGTTTCGCGGCCCTTACCCGATGCGCGGCCCCTAAGCAATTTACCTATACTATCTACCTGTATAATCCGGCCCTGGTCATCAACATATTCTGTTATTCTTGCTCACAGATTATATTGATGACTCAGCTAAATATGTAAAGGACAAAAAGAAAATTAGAAGAACCATTTAAAAACTTTATAACCGCTCAAAACCACAAAATTTTGAGTTTAAAATCTACGATTACAAGCCAAACATTTTTACTTATGTACTGCACTGTGCACTATAACTAAAATATATTTTATATTTATCTCAAGATACTTCAATAAATGAAATTGCTGACACTGATATAAAGCAAGTAAGATAAATAACAAATTGACGCGAGGAATTTTCTCTATGTCGTGTATTTTTTATTTCATGTATTTTTATTCAAACTTCTGTACCGTCGTAGTGATGCCGTGTGAAAAATTCTGCGGTGCATTGAAGAGCAAATTCAATCGGATTGTACAATTTCATAGAGCACGGATCTAGACCTTACTCGCTCTTTGCGTGGTATTTTGAATTCAAAATACTGTGTGCAGTTTTCAATATTTTTATGAAGTATCTTTAGAATTCTATTTTGTGACATAACTAGTGAAGATTATGGCTGATAGACGTATCATGAAAGAATGCTGTAATGTAGTGAAATAAATAAGAAAAAGGGTTTACTCTAATGTTTATAGGTATCGAATTACCTAGATTAGGAACCACTAAGGGCAATTCTTGTAATTTGAAACATTTAAAATCTAGGTAGTCGCCATCTTATCTCAGCGTCAATCAAAATCAAATTCATCTTGTCAAAAATGTTTGCAAAGTATTTTGACTAACTACGACTGGGATTGGTTAGGTACTAGAATTACGCATTTACGTATCAGGAATTACGAATTTATAAAAAAAAACGGTTTTTTGAAGAGTTTTCTTTTTTTTTGTTTGTTTAAATACCAAACAAAAAAAAAAACTTCAAATATACGTAAATTTTTTCGTATCTCGGGACTACTAGCTGGATTGTTTTTTTTTGGAAATGATCGCCAGATTCTTGAGGATTATTATAGGCTATATAGCATTACGCTACGACACACGGGAGTGGAGCAGTAACCAAAAACGTAACATAGCGCAGATGAAAAATACGACGCGGACTGTGTCACGGGCAGAAGCTAGTTCATTTTACGTGGATATAATTTTTGCACAAAACGTAACAGGATAAACGCATGTGTGCGATTATTTCCACCAGCGCACATCTGTGGCAGCCTTCATCCATCGGCGCACACGCTTATGTCACTGCTGTGACTGACCTTGCCTATTCAGGGTTCAGGCCTTTTCATAGTGCATACGTGTGCTATCTATAATCTTTTTGTTGATTTTCAAGACCTATCTACTGATCGACCTAGTATGGTATTTTTTTTTGTTCGTGAAACGGTTTGAAACAACGACATTATTGTTAACTAGCTTTATTTCTGTATCTATCTAGTGTGGGCAGTAAGGTCTAACGACCCCACAAATCCTAATGTCAGAGTTTCCTAGCCGCCTCAAGGGCCTCTGGCATGGTCACCGATGTCAGTGATGTCCAATATAAACTTGGAAAGTACATATGAATTAGAAAAAGTCACATTAGTACTTGCCCGTTCCTGGTTGCGAACCCACAACCACGTGGCGGGCACCAGTGGGCCATCACGAGACTAAACTTAACTAACGTTAACTATCTGCAAATCTATGTATGAACAGATACAAACATTTTCGTTATTCAAATAAAAAAATAAAAATAAACAATACTACAAACTTTGACACTAGCACGAAAGTATACCTACGTATGCAACAACAAAAACAGAAAAGGAAAAAGACTACACGCTGTGTACAGATCTCATTCACTACAAAATGCATACATTCGCTCACATACAAGTGCAGCGGTGCATACAATATCACAAGAAAACTTTCAACGGTCACGCGGGAAAGGTCCTTAGCCAGCTTTCCGACTAGCCGACTCCGTAAAGGCGATGCTCCACTGCGCCTCACGACTTAGTTTCGTTATACACGCTTACTTTTACATCATTCTGGAACCGAAAGTCATAAACTCTAACATCAGAAACCATTAGCAACTATTATTTTAAAAAAATAACAAAAAAAAAAATAACACGAAAATGTAATTTGTGAAATAGTGAGAACTCCTTGCAGTCAATTCATATTTGTGTGTGAACCTTATCGACTACACATGCGAACGGTAGCCTTTGAAAAATCTATTCATCGATCAGATAGAAGAGCTTCTAACATTTCAGTCTAAATAAAAAAAAAATGTGATAAGTTTTCAAGATCTTAGAGACGTCTTAAAAAAAAAACAACGCCAATATAGTAACTATTACTCGACTGGAGTTCCTGTGTTTCGGCTCCAGAACGATGTAGAAGTAAGCGTGTATATGAAAATGTGTTCACTGCGGCCCACAAATACGCTCCGTGGTTGGTGACGTTACTGATACACGCGTGGCTTGCTCGCGACCGCAGCGCTATTCATGCGGCCCACAGTTGTTCGACGAATGTGCACACAGAAGCTACGCACATTAGCATCGTGGGTCTATTTGTATTTTCTATATTTCCATCATACCAGCCCCCCTAGCCAAGTCACAAACGATAAACGCAAACGCTGAGTAGGCTTTAATAGATCTTTAACTTTATGTGCTTGGTTTTAAGTTGAAGATTTAATGAAGATTGCATAGCGTTTTCGTTCGTTCCAGTCGCTAACGCTTAGAAATCTTTAATAGATTTTCAACTTAAGGCTCTTGGGTATTAAGTTGAAAATCTATTGGTACCTACCGAGCGTTTACGATTATCGTTTGTGACTTGGCTAGGGGGGCAGGTCATGCAAGTGTAGGAAACTTCATCAAACCACGCATCTACGTAGCGTGGCCGTGAGTCGTTGTACTATACAGCGGTGGATGACTACAAATATTCGTGCATTCAATGTTAGAGTGACAGTTGGCGCTGCGGCAGAGCGATTGGCTGCTGTGCTTGTGTGCCGTGAGTTTTATTCAGCAGGCCATAACGCCTACAGATAGTTGATCGGGGTCTGGCTGTTTTTGTGTGTCAGTTCTTTATAACGCACCCACGATACAAGAAAACTCCTAGTGGAGGCAATGTTATTTTTTTTTTTTTTTTTCTAGAAAAGGACATAGTATTTCAATGGCAACGTAGACACACATATTATGAACCATGGCCCCACGCAGCCAACGTGTGTGTGCTGTAGGCCGCGAGCACCGCAATGGACCAGCGGCCTAATGCTCAGCTCTGAAATAACTATGCATGAACAGAACGCATATACAGCGCAACAACGGGTAGTAACTACAAATTGTTTGGGGCAGTATTACCATCTTTATTAGTCGAGACTCTGTGTAATTTGTCCGGAAGCCGGCTCTCATATTTCCCGCACGGGTTTATTTAGGCAGGCACCATTAGCATAATACTGCATTACGTACCCGCAGCGTCCCTCGCACGGACGTTTCCGTACATTGTTACGCGCAATTATCCAGATTTTATACCGTAAAAATATTGGCGTTAATTTTCTGTAATTACCGCGCAACCGTCGCATGTTGCCGCGATATTGACTAACGAGAATAATTCAAAATGTTAATTTGCTAATGAACGTGCGACTTCGTTTCTGAATTGCTTTTTGTTGAGTTGTATTTACTTATGAGTTACATTATTGTTGTGATGTAGGTAATGTACGAATGTTGATTTAAATTTTGGTTCGATCTTGAATACCTAATATCTATAGGGCGACTGATAATTTGTGGCCGATACTTAAACACCACCCGCAAGAAAATACTAGTTGCAGGCCGCTTCCAACTGGTCCTTTTGGAAATCTTTGGGGGAGGCCTATGTCCAGCTGTGGACGCCCTACGGCTGATATGATTATGAACACGATGACTTACACACAAGATTTTACTCATAATAACAAACAACTTTCTCAGTGAAACGATTATTTTTGTATTAACTAAGCACATGACCCCTATGTCTCCAATAGAACATTGAGTAACAAAATACACACACTTTTAGCTGTACCTATTTTAGCTAACTTATGTGACTTTTATACCAACAAAACTTCGGAACCACGAAATTTCGGAAAGTACTTGACCTATAAAGCTGAAATTTGACAGTTTGTAGGTAGAAGACGTTAGCTAAGAACGGATTTGGCAAGAGGGCCGAATTATAAGGGTCATTGACTTACACGTGGAGAAAATCGCGGGTAAAAGCTAATAGTAAAATATTCGTTAAACATTGTAGCCATCACTCTCTATTCATCGTTTTTATTTCAAAAACTATCATAAACATATAAATAAAATTGAAGTGTCTGCTGAAATGACAAAATATCAACTTATAAAAAATGTTTACACGGTAATAACACAAAAAAAACATTATTTAAAAAAAAATGTCTATCTGTTTATTCCGACTCATTTCCGAAACAGCTATCCAATTTTGACAAGATTTTTTTATTTTGTGAAAAAAAACCACAATGAACGACGTTCACGCGAACGACATAGCCTAGTTAATAACATTATCTCAGTTCCTTAACCAAATCAATATTGCTTAAACCTAGAACCCAAAAGGTATGTTCTCATAGTATAATCTTCCAAATCCTCCCAGTATTAGTTTTATGAGATAAGAAAACTAGAAAGTTGGGAAAGATAAGGACCTTTCATCAGCCTCCAATATCCCTAATCTTTCTGTACCAAGATTTATTTAAGAAACTTTGGATCACACCTGGGTTTACTTCAGTTATTCAGAAATACAGGATGGCCTGATGTTGTAAACAGATATTTATATTAAATTAATGATATTTATGAATAAATCTATACTAATTTTATAAAGCTGCAGAGTTTGTTTGCTTGTCGGAACGCGCTCATCTTAAAAACTACTGGACTAATTAAAAAAATCTCTTTTGCGTTACATAGCTCGTCTATAATTGAGGAAGGTACGTAACGCTATGATGCATGGGAGTCAAACAGTAATCAAAGACGTAATATAACGCTGGTAAAACCGCAAGGTATTGCTGATATTTTTGTAAGAAAGATTAATAAATAATTAGATCAACAATTACATTTTAACTAATAGAAAAATATCGATATAAGTAATTGATAAATTGGATCACTCGCCAGTCCTTTCTGATCTGGAGAAATAGATGTTTAATTTTTATTTCTATCCATATTTAAAATATAAATATTATAAGCCATATATTCACTACTGATTTTGCGTTCATCCGTTGAAATGCAACTTGTTGAACTTGTGGTGAAATTCACACATAGTTAAAGCGTATATACAGCTTCATCAACAAGTAAAGGCTAGTAAGGAGAGGCAGTGTGCCATGAAACCTAATCTAATGCTAGGCACACGTATCCACTTAATTTCAAGTTGAAAAGCAAGTCATCGTGCCACTGTTGTGCCCACACACGGCTCAGATACTTATACTTATCAATCCCATACAAGTAAGCAAACTAAACTGAACTATGCATACCTACTTGTGCTAGTCTAAACTTACGCAAGTAATTTGTAACGTATGAAACTACATTCGGTAAGTCATAAATTATTTCATTTAACTTGACATCGCGATATTTCACATCTGATAGTTGCTTAAAATTCAGCGCTCATAAAAATAGAAATGCATACATACCGTAACCATCACGCCTGTATTTACCGAAGGGTTAGGCAGAGGTGTACGTGTGTAATGTACACCCACAGTTCACCGGTATACAGGATAAGTTTTTAACCAGTGCGTAATTTTTTTTTGGTAGTTCAGTGTCAGTAATAGAAAACATTTCCGTGTTTAGTTAAAAAAAAATAAAAAAAATTCATCTTTATCCGAGTTTGAAATAAGCAAAACATGGACATAATCTATTCACCATACTATCAATGAAAACTCGCGGCCGCCGCCCGGGCGCATGGCTGGGGTGAGGGGGTGGGGAATGCGCTAGCGCCGAGTGACAATAAAATATGGTTTTTAAGTAAACATGTTTCGTAAGCGATAACTTTTTTTTTTAGTACTAAGACATATCAAAATAAAATATAAGTGTTTAATAAAACGTGTTGAACTTTATTATGGCAAAATTTACGCACTGGTTAAAATTTTTTCCTGTATTCAGGTCCCATGTAATACGGGGCGAGCCTATTGCCATTAACCGGGGACGAATCCTAACTCCGAGCTTCTTCTGAGAATTTCATAGAAAATCCAAGTACTCTTTTTGGACAACCTGGAAATCGAACCCAAGACCTCCAGCGTAGCAGTCGCGCTTAGGACCACTAGTCTAACGACGCAGTCAAAAAAATAATTGCTGAAATAGAAGAAAATGTATAGCCATTACAAAAAATTAAGTCTTCAATCACAAAACAACACATTACAAGCAAAATTCACTCCCCCTAATTAAACTGCCGGCTTATTCTGTAAGAAATCTCCCTCAGTGAATTAAGGTGAAGTGAGCTAAAACTGGGCTGTCACTATACGATTCTAGGGATTGACAGGTTGCCACACGCTCACTTCACGGAAGGAGGGTTTTACAGAATAACACCGCTGAACAAAACATTCAATCAAAAACAAACACCCTTACACAAGAGCCAGACAAACTCATACATACGAGGCCATATGAAAAACCAATAGAGAGGGGGGTAAATAATCCGCCTCTAACTTTCGCAATATCGGCTCTTACGGGATTAATTCATATCCTGATACCATAAGTTACATGTTCGTATGAAAGTTTTATCCGTTTTGACGTTAACGAGTGTAGTTCGACCTGATTTGACCTTCTGTAACACATGTATTTGATGTTAATTTCATGCGCATGAGTTACTGGTTCGGTTTTTTGAGTTTATCGTGTGTTTCTTCTTGTTTTTGGGTACTATGGAGTGAGAGTTTTGTTTGTGTACTGAGGGGTAATTGTAGTAACTTTTAGAGACGTTAGTATGTCAAAATATTTTTTTGACATTGATTATCGCCGAGTTGAGATTGCGACTAGATTTTTAAATGTTGAAATTACGACAGCCAGTACGAAGCTTTACGAACTTTCCCAGGCCTGAGGGTGCCACAACATCAAATTCTAAACTCCACGCTGCTACTGAGAACTCCTAAAGACAAAAATTCAGTAACATTTTGCCCGACCTGGGAGTCGAACCCAAGACCCCATGCTCCACAGTCACGCTTGTGACCTTGAGACCAACGGAACAGCCACTCTGTTAGCAGTACTTAATCATAACATTTCTCCAAAACAAAAGCAATTCTAAGAGACAAAAAGAAGAAAAACAATAAAGGAACATTACAAACATGACTTCAAACTTCAAACATCTCAATGTTACGCCAAAACCCAAGCATCGGTTTCCCATCACAAATTCAAGAGCGCCCGAACAGCTGTTAGCCAAAAATTTACCGAATTTCGAGCTCCAATGGGCACGTCTAACGTTTCACATCTCTATTTAGCTGGCGGGCCTAATTACCATAATGCAACATTGCGACGCGCGACGATTTTGATTACATTGCCGCCTGACGCGGTGAATGCTAATAGACTGTGCATACAGGAGCGTCATGCTATTCGGAAACGTCTATGATTGTGGCGTAATGTAATATGCCATTTTCTTGTGTTGACTAGATGGAGTAATTGTCATGTTTTCATTAGCAACAGATGGTGTGGGATTGGAATGTTTTCTTTACTTTATTTGGTTGTTACTTGGATGTACCTTATAATACTTTACATAATAATTAAGAAGGAAATATTCAAGTCATTCTAAGATTATGACTTTTAATTAGTTATTCATCTTTCAAGGGGTGGAAGTACTCATAATTAGGATCAAGTTTGGTTACGGAATCTACTTGTAATGTTCCCTATAAAAATTTACTATAACACGATCAAAATATGTGGCACAGCTGTTTGTTTTCTTCATATTTCAGAGTAGGTATTTTCGCATGCCGCTGATGTATCTAAGTCTAAAATCGCCAATGTGCTTTGAGCAAGTGTGGTAATCAATACTCGTGCCTTCTTTGCATAAGAAGAGGTCTTTGCCATGCAGTAGGATAATTCTTTCCGTTTTTTTTAAACGTTGCCCCTCTCTAAATATTTCTTCTGTCTTGTCGGTGCGTTAACGTTTGTAAACGCACCGACGAATATGGTGTATGTGTATTTAAGTGTTTACTTAAATTCACATACACAAAAGGGCAATAAATAGGCTGGTGTTGTTATTATTAAAGTGCTGCTATGATACTACCTAAACTGTCTTTATACACTCATTTGCTGGGCTCAAAGATTGCCTGCCGTAACCGAAATTTGGTCTGTAAATTACTATTGGCAACATCCAGGGCTGTAGCCCAGCTAACAACCATGATAGCTCCCTAATATTAACGAGAACCTTTTTTTTTTTTTATAGACGGGAAATCATCAAATAACTTCCCCCACCCTGGGCGGGGCGGGAGGGAGTGTCAGACTTTTACTGACTAAAACCCGTCTATGTTCCTTCATGTGCCCTTTGCGTTCCGGGGGCGCGGTATCTCTTTCGAACAACCCGCAGCCCCGCCAGGCATCGGCCCTCAGTGGCCCCATCCAATTTGCTGACATCTCTTTGAGGCGCGCGTGGAACACGAACGCGCCGTCGACACGGTCTGTCGCTAGTGAACGTACGGACGGCGAGCTACCCATTGCTCACCGTCCACAGACCCGCGTCTACGGTGGCCGGGAGTCGTCTCGTGGCTCCCGACGCCCGGATCGTCTACCGCGGCGGCCGCTGGGACGGGGGACCCTCCTTTCTCTCTCCCGTCCCGCCGCCTATTAACGAGAACCTGAGCTATACTAATATAGCTCCTGTAGCTAATACTCTTAAAGCTCATACTGTCACGAATATCCTTTGAAGTACATAATACGAATAAGTCGCTCAGTCTTGTCCCATCCCGGTAGTGTCGTGACTAAGGAATTAGCACTATGAGATTATGTTGGTTAAGAGGATTGGCACTGCCAGCCTCCCGGCTGTTTTCTCCGCTATATTAACTCACTTCTGTTATAGTAATAGATTATTGACAAGTAACAATAATATTCCTGACCTAATTTTGGTCACGGTCAAATATGTAGGAGATACGAGTATTAATGTGTTTAAGTGTGTGTGCAAATATGTGCTATGTTTAGAAAGTGTTGAGTTATCTATGTTTCCGTACATACATACACGTTACATCACACTTCCTTTTACTTCTTTTCTTTCTTTTTAATAAATGAGCCCATGATGGAGCTTGATACAAGTAAAAAAACAGGTCTTTTGACACACAGACAGCGAAGTCTTAGTAAAGTTAACTATAAAACCCTAAACACCAAAAACACTACAAGAGTACTAAAAAATCTTTTAGTATTAGGCATACTAAAAGATTCACTATTGAGCTCATGGCCATAACTATAACTTTCAAGACTTTCATTAGGATTCCAGGCAACCAATAAAACCTTTATCAAAAGAAACGAAACCTTGAATTAACAAAAAACTTCGTAAATACTCACTCAAACTAAGGTACTGGCGACAAAATAGTAAAAGTAAAAATAAAAAATAAACGTCGAGGCAAAGTCTTTGTTTGTTCCACGTTTACTCCCAACTTTTGAGCTCAAATGAAATTGGTAAAGCTTTATTACATTCATTCCACCTGGTGCTACATTTTGCTATGAAAATGAGTGTGCAAATGAGGTCGAAAGTTGCCGGTGACACTACGTCCACAATGAAGTGAGGCCCTTAACTGTTGCGCGGACAGAATTATAGCGGAGCTGGAAGTGGTTTGTTTTTACAAAAGGGTGTGTGTACCTACTTTTTTGTAACTCGAGAACATGAGTATGGATTTTAAGAGTAAACTTTGGTAAACTGCATAAAAATAACCTATATTAAACCTACCTGGTTCATCAAGGCAGGAGATACTGTGAAAAATGGTGAAGACAGCCTAAGCTTCATACTTTGGCTGATATTCTTCTTTCAATTCCAAAATGGTGAAGTAACTTCTTATTTTCTAATCACTGAGCAAGATTTTTATAGAACACATCGGCTGAATTGTTAGGATTTGACAACTCACTACAAGCTTGCTTCACCTAAATTCACCGAGAAAGATTTTTACCAAATACACTAGCTTATCAAAACCATACAATTTAACCGTGTACCTGTGCACACGGTACCTGTGCACATTATAAAATATTTTTAAAGAGTAAGTATGAATTTTTTTGCCCATTTTCTTCGAACAAAACACTTTTTCGGAAGGGTAGCTAGGATTTTTTTTATGACGTTCTGAGGTGCCTTTTGATAGCCTAATTTAAATATTTCAATTGACTTTGATAGATCTCTAAATTATATAACACGACAATAATGCATAACGTTTCAATTGAGCTCACATCTCTGGCAACCTCGACTGTATGTCACAGTACGTAATTAAATGACTCGTGCGGACAACTCGCAATGCAAGTTTCTACAACGTGTACTGTGAACTGTCACTGTGTACAGTCAACAGAACAGTTAAGTATGCACCGAGTTAGCTACAACTACTTTGTGACCCGTGTTGTGTATGTGTTTTGAGTGTGTATCTAAATCTTTAGTAGGTACAGTCAAGACAATTATGTAGGCGCATATCTATAGCTTAGGACCACTAGACCAACGAGGCGGTTGAGGCAGTTGAGGCCCATTTGTTTCAGTTTTTTGTTTATTTTGTATTCATGATTAATTTAATTTATGTGAGTTTATTAAGTGTGCATTTTGTATTATATTTTAAAACTTTAATAAAAACAAACATCATTTAAATTATCCAATCAATTATAGCTCTTTCACACCTTCATACCAATCTCTTTTGCCAAGTGTACGCACTGCAAGTGTTGTGCTGTAGGTTTGTACCTAGTTTATATGCATTCCTGATTTGCTAATGGATTTCTATAAAGGAAGTTATTTGTTGTGTAAGCTTGCACGTGTAATGTCTCTAGGGGCAGTGTGAATTAAACGTGTACGGACTCAACGCGTTTGGTCTCAACCGGGATTTGCAGAACAAATAGCGTACGACCTATTTAATTTCAACGTTGTTTTTTTTTACTGTTTTTATCTGTGTTGAGTTTTTGGCATATTAATTTACAGATGCAGGTCTGACCTTTATGATAAATGTTGCTAAATGGTATTAAGTTTTTAGAGGACACATAGGGCTCTTTAAATGTATAATGCCGGATTACTGCGGCGCTGAAGCAGCTCAAGCGTCAGACTGCACCCAGACTGTTGTCTTTTTTATACATTTGACATGTTACGTTTATCGCCTTGCCGTCATGCGTGCGCGGTACAGGTGTCGCTCTCGTCGCGTCAAATGAATGATAAAAGACAACGGTCGCCATCGGTGTGTAGTTCATAACCCGCACAGCTCTAGTGCGGCTCTAAAGATAAGTTGTAAGAGCCCATAAAATGTATACCCTCTTACTTATGCAACGACCTTGCACCTTGACTCTTACATATTTTACGGTATTTCGTGAGTCTTCTAAGGCTTATCAGCTTGACCCCAAAATAAATACTTCTAACAGCCAATTTTCTATCACGCCTGTACAAAAATATTTCTATAATAATAATAATATTTCAGAACTTATAAATTTTATATACACAACCATTTATTAACACGCCAACGTGTTTCCCGACGGAAATTTTCAACTTTCCGTCGTCTAGGGAAAGATTTATCGTTTAATATAGCTTCGCATAGCTGCGGTGAACCTTCCCGCGAGATAGTATCTTACCTGACATTACGATGAGAACTATACAAAACTTAATTTCGTTCATATGTGGCGAGACGTGATTTAGAAAATAAGTTCTTCGAAGTTTGGTGGTGGGCGAAATTGTATGAGATTCGGTTTTAGTTTTAAAGTTTTCGTCACATGTTGTAAAGGGTAATGAAATAAAAGTATCAAGATGGTTTCGCAATTTGAATCTTAACAATCTTGCAGTGGATTAAGCTCAACCATTACCAATTTCAAAAACCGCACGCCACTCACGATATTCTGTTATACCATCTTACAATATTTAACACACTATAGGAGTAAACATATTTATTGTATGATAATTTTTAACTTAATTTTAGTTTTAGTACTTTGTGTTTTAGCCGCCATAGATTAATGTCACATCATTCTACCAGAGCAAGGAAAGAGCGAGTGCACATGACTATGTTTGCGCTCACACCTGCACGCTATAATATCTCCCGTGTACTTGGTTAACTTACATTGCAATTGGCTAATGTGACTGAGATTCAGTCAGCATATTTTTATTATTTATCCCTTGCCATTCGTGTGCGGGTCTGACTAGCACGTGGCCGTTCCTTTATAATCATTGCTCAGGCAATTCTCATGCATCGTGAGTGCGTACTGTGAAGGTTCTCCAAGGCAGCAACACGACTGAATTAGGTTACTTCCTTTTTGAAATTCGATGTAATAAAAAAGAAACAGTTTTTAATATAATTAGTGCACTTGCTTGGCCACCTTCGAGTCAGTGACGTCATAGTGAAACGAATGAATAAGAAACAAATAAGTACTGCTGTGTCTTTAAATTACATAGTTGGAGCCTTAAGTGAAGTAAAATACATCCCGGTACCGTGGTCATATCGTAAGAGTGACCATAGTACACATAATTATAGGTACACTGATATACAAAACCAACCTACCTACATCTACGTAGTCACCCCAAATTCCCAGATAAAGTTACTAATAACAATAAAGAACCTTCAATTATCCCATTATTTCCAAGCAAGCAGTATCAAAGAACAGCCGGTATTCAAAACATGGAAACCTCTTTACGGCTCATTTACAATGAGTTTAAGCGGTCGTTACGCGAAGCAGAAGCTTCCGAATGTGGGCGAACGATTAATGAAAACGCTACGCTGTTTCACCAAACCTATATAGAACCATTTTGG
Source organism: Caradrina clavipalpis (assembly GCA_932526535.1). Taxonomy (NCBI): domain Eukaryota; kingdom Metazoa; phylum Arthropoda; class Insecta; order Lepidoptera; family Noctuidae; genus Caradrina; species Caradrina clavipalpis. The sequence continues at coordinate 14,188,473 of OW052095.1, read as the reverse complement.
TTTTCTCTGTACGTTGTTAAGTTAAAGTGAATGCATTAATTTTGGGTCTATCTCACTTTTTGAAGGTAAATAAGGAGTTAGGATTTGAAATAGAGGAATAGTGTTACACTAGTGTTTTGTGAAGAGGCAGGTAGTAGTTTGTTGTACATACACATTTTATGTTTCTGAGGGGGGTTACCGAAATTTTATTTCAACATTTTGAAACTAAAGAGCTTTTTGTTTTTACGCGTTTGTTTTATCTACAAAGCTCCTTGTCCGATTCTGAAAAACTTTTCATAAACAGAAAGCTACGGTATTCTTGAGCGCTAATGCATGTATTATAAAAAAATAACATAATACAAAAATAATTAAAAAAATAAATTCGAGAAAATAGGGACCCATAGGAAAATTCGCATGAACGAAGCCGCGAGCAAAATCTAAATCGACCATAAAATTTTAAGCTCACAATTTCAACTCGTAAACTTACAAGAAAACAATTCTGCAAATAAACGTATAAAACGCATTAACACTTAAATAAAAACAATTAGCAATCAAAAGAGTTTATACGTTTGTGAATACGACTTTCAATAATAGAGCCGTGAATGCCCGTATTCGTTTATGACCGTCGTTAGTTCAATCTAGGGCGCGTGGTCTGAGGTTAATGTTCATTAAATTTTAAGACAGTTGCACGTTTAGAGTTTGATTAAAACTATTGTACGGGGTGACTTTATATTCACTGAGAATGTTTTGGGGGTCAAAGCACTCGTAAATAGGGACCAGCCCTAAAATATAAAACAGAAACATCATCTGGTCATTTTGATCTTGTTTTGAACAGCTGGTTTTTATTTCAGAATAGGTCTATTAATCTTTTGACAGGCACGGTCATGTATAGATGACAAGCCAAAATATGCCCAGCCTATCAGGAGTCACGATCCCATGACAGACTTTTATATGTAAATAGAACTCTTAAAACAATTTCGATCTCACAATAGTTTTGTAAGTATTAAAGAATGAATTCGTAACTTGGTGCTGATCGCGCGTTTATGATTTTTTGACATGGCGGTCAAAAGGTTAATAAAAGTTGTTCATAGTCATGAGTACTTTCACCCCCAAAAGATGCGTAATAAATTAAAAGTCACCTGTATAATAGCAAATAGTTTTAATCAAGTTCTAAATACAACTGTCTTCAAATTCTTAAAGTTTGACAGGTTTTGTGCAAAAATTAATTATAATATGTCAAACGGCAAACAATTCCAAATTCAAAATTTAAGAAAGGAACATTGGCATTATATTACGTACAACGGTATTAAAATCGAGTGATAATGCAATAATATAGAGGTAGATATTCCATAGAGAGTCTACAGCTTAGGGAAATACAAGGAAATTGACTAGGTAAGAGGATAATAATTAATCAGCTCTTAGCGTTATTCCAGTGTGACGACATTGGTTTGAACCATAAATTCTATTAGTGTCTTCCTTTGACAAACCCACTTCGTCGTAATGCTTAAATTTTTAAATTAAATTTCAAGACCTATGTTGTGATGGTTAAGCTGGTTTAAACAAGCGTGGTGATCAGTGCTCCCTTTCTTTTAATAAGAAGATCATTTTTGGTCTTCTAAGACAAAATCAAAACATTTGGTTTTGATTTTGACTTCAATCATGTTACTACGGGAAGGCTTATAGAGACGTATAAATACTCGTATTAAAGAAGAAGTCTTCCTACACCTATCTAATATAAATTTTTTGAGGTCGAAATGTGGAGTATTTATTTACAGCCTATTTCGTAGGTTGTCATAGCTGGCTTGTTATAGTAAATTTCCTTTATTATCGCGAACTTCATTTGTTTCTTACTAATAAATCAGTTAGACTCCGACGTTTGACTGTGGATACTGATGAAAAGGTTCACAGTGTCATCAGTCACATTATATAGTAACACTAAATCCCGATCTTTACTAGCGGGCTACATCAAATATGTTTTTCTTACACCACTGTTTCTTTATAACTGTTCCTTACATTTATTTTTTTCTGTTTAATTTTGCTGTCAAAGACAATTGAATCGTATCTCTGGTTCTCATCGAACATCACTGTCCCGACACTTTTCTTGTGATCACCCCTACTGATTCTGGCTTTCAGAAGTCAGTAGTTGCCTAATCCAAAAAACACGGGGCGCATATAGTAGATAAAGAAGAAAGAGAAACACTGAGAGAATCCATAAATCAATCGCCCAAAAATCCGCAAAAAAATCTCCCTACAACTTGTGACCCAGACTATCCAGTATCGTTTGACACGGCACATGGCGGTTAAAATATAAAAAAGACAATTTAAAAATGGAATCTAGGAATCCAGCGGAGCGTACCATTCGCGATATTTGTGCAGTTGAAAGTCGCAAAAAACTGGACGTATCTATCGGAAAAAATGGTATAGAATAGGTATAACTTGAAATGCGAAGCTAACTGGCGTGCAAAAATGTTATTTTAGGACTCTGGCGCTGCGGTTTGAAGAAATTATAAAGTTCCTGATAGACTTGAGCATTCACTTGTAAAAGAACATCGAACAGAGCCAAGCATAAAGCCAAACATCTCTACGATCATTTTCACGATCATTCTAGGTATCAACCCTTTAGTAAATAAAGTAGACTGGTAGAAAATTCCCAAGGCATTGAGTCCGCCTTTGTACGGTGTATTTTTACATTATGTGCATAAAGAATACATAAATAAATGCTCGTCAAAAAATTTACTCTTTACAAAGGTGTCAGACTTGACTGCAAAATTGCTCGGCTCGGTAAAAATCTCGAAGCAAATTTACTATCGTTTTGCTAGAATGCTTGCTAGAATGCTCGCTAGAATGCTCGCTAAAACGCTTCTATTTATTGCAACATTGGTTAGAATGCTCATTACAAGTAAATGCTCACGTCTATCAGCGGCTTTAAGCTACAAGTATATGAAAAGTCTGCAGAGTTTAATGGGTTCGTTAGCTTTAGATCTTATACCAATATTAATACGGTACACTTTGTGGTTAATGGACTTGCTCAATATGCAAATGTTTAGGAAGGAAATGTTTCATGAAGCAAAGGTGCACTTACGGTATGTGTTCAACCCCTGTTGGATATTACGTAGGTAGGTGTCAATGAAACGACGGCTCGCTATGCACTGACCGTTTATTACTTTTAAGGCGGTGCGTGTACATATCCTTATAACTACGTTTACATACATATGTAACATCCCTCCCCATATAGTTTACAACAATTACAACACATACTAGAAAAACTGCTTATAGTTAACCCTCGGAAGATTACGACTACTCCGTTCAGGTGCAACAGGAGATGGGGATTGTCCAGTGACCTCTGTGGGTGGCTCTGTGCGTGCCTCTGTAGGTGCATGACTACCCTCTATGGTCACTGAAGGTTCGATAACCGCTTCCGAGTGCTGGTCGGCATTATTACTACTCACTGCCTCCTCCTCTCTAGCATTATCCTCTCCCTCGCTTGGAGATGTCGAACAACCTTGCATCTCTGTACTTGCTGAAGCTTCCTCCGGTTCGGTAACGTCGGATAAACTCTCTGTGTCCCATGCCGGAACAGTCTTGTTATTGTGATATTTTTGTATTTGGTTTTTGTGACGTGTCACATTGGCATTTAATTGTGGTACAAAAACCTTATACAATACTTTCCCGAGTTTACTAATTATAATGCCTCTAATCCAGCTATGTCTTTTTATGTTTACAAATTTCTTTATTAAAACTTCTTCATGCACAACAAAGTCCTCTCGCTGTTTACCCCGGTAATATTTACTCTGTAACAATTGTTTACGTGTAATCGTTGACGAGAGTTCCGATGATGAAGGCATTGGAGTTGGTTTCAGTAAATCTAATCGAGTTCTTAGTTGCCGGCCAAATACAAGTTGAGCCGGTGAGCGTTCGGTTGAACTGTGAGTCGAGTTACGATAATCAAACAAAAATTTATTTATTCTACTATCTATTTTTTTCCGATCTGGGCATGTTAATATAATGCTTTTAATTCCCTTTTTTACAATCTTTACGGAGCTTTCGACTTGACCATTACTGCTAGGATGATACGCTGGTGAAAAAACTTGACGTATGCCGTTTAATTTACAAAACTCCGAAAACTTTTGAGATGTGAAAGACGTACCATTATCACTAACAATTATCGCTGGTACGCCCATCCTAGACATTAATTCATACAAGCGCTCGATTACTGCGTCCGAAGAAATGGTGGACTTCATAGTAAAACATTCGACCCACTTTGAATAAGCATCTACCACTATCAAATACATTTGTTCAAACAGCGGCCCTAAAAAATCTATATGTATTCTATAAAACGCGTGTGGTGGGTGTGGCCAAGGTGCAAGCGGCGCGCGCGGCGGGGCGGGTCGCAGCTGTGCGCACACGGCGCAGGCGCGTGCGGCGCTCTCGAGTGCGGCATCGATGCCCGGGAACCACAAGCGCGCACGCGCTTCTGATTTCATTTTAACTATTCCCAAATGAGAGCTATGTAATTCACTTATAATTTTTCCTCTCAGTGTCTCTGGGATTATAATTTTATGACCTCGCATAAGACAACCTTCCTCTAAAGACAGTTGTGCCCTACATAAAAAATACGGTTTTAACATTAAATCCTTACACTTGGGTGGCCAACCCCTTTGTACATAAGTCGTTACTTTTTGCAGGATTGTGTCGCGATCCGTGGCGTCACGTAACTGAGCTAATGTGACCGGCAAATCTCCTTCCACAATAAAATTTACGTAAGCAGCACGGTCGTCGTATTCGTTCCTATCCTCTTGCAGATATGGACTCGGAATGTTCGGGCATGCAATGGACCGCGATAGGAAATCTGCACTATTATCGGCACTTCTAACATATGAAATTGTATAATTGTAAGCCGCTAAATATAGTGCATACCGTTGTAGTCTATTAGCTGTCACTTCCGGTATCCCTTTTTTAGATCCGAAAATTGACAAGAGGGGTTTATGGTCTGTTCGCAATATAAATGGTTTCTCCCTACCATACAAATACTGGTGAAACCGTTTTACCCCGAAAATAATCGCCGACGCTTCCTTTTGAATCTGAGAGTACTTTTTCTCAGCCGACGTCAATGATCGCGACGCAAACGACACTGGCCTCTCAAGTCCGTCGCTGTCTACCTGCGATAATACTGCGCCGAGACCATACGGCGACGCGTCCACTGTAAGGATAACGGTTGCGTTTTGATTGAAATGAGCTAATACATTGTCTGAGGTCAAGTACTGTTTTATTTTATTAAACGATTGTTGTTGACTGTCAGACCAGTACCACTTAGTGTTTTTATTCAATAATTGGTACAATGGACTTAAAATTGTTGAAGCTCTGGGTACAAAATTCCTATAATAATTTGTCAGGCCTAAGAACGATTGCAACTCGTTAACGTTAGTAGGTACCGGCGCGTCACGAATTGCCCTAATTTTTTCCGGTGATTTCCGTACTCCATTTTTATCAATGATATGTCCTAAATAATTAACTTCATTTTGAAAAAAAACACACTTGTCTTCACGTAATGTCAACCCAGCTTCTTTTAACCTTCCTAATACAATCCTTAGTCTATCTAAATGCTCTGATCTATCTTTACCTGTCACTAATATGTCATCTAGCAGACAAAGAACTCCGTCTAAACCCGAGACAATGCCTTGCATTGCCTTTTGAAAAATGGCGGGGGCACTAGATAATCCAAATACTAAACGGGTATATTTAAATAGACCTCTATGCGTATTTATACATGTATATGATTGCGTTTCATTATCTTCCGTTAGTAAAAATTGATTGTATGCACTCGATAAATCCAATTTAGAGAACTGCTTACCCCCATGCAACTTAGCGAATAGATCGTCAACCGTTGGCAGGGGATATTTTTCTATAACGAGTTGTTTATTTATCGTTGCCGAATAATCCGCACAGATTCTTATTTCTCCGTTTTTTTTCAGAACTGGAACTATGGGTGATGCATAATCAGAATATTGCACGGGCTTTATAATGCCTAATGACAACAATCGGTCTAACTCGTTATCTATTTTACTTCGCAGTGCATATGCTACTGGCCGTGCTTTACGGAAAACCGGTTTAGCGTCGTGTTTTAATTCTAACTTAACCTTATACTTTGTGAAGCAACCTATTTTTTCTGAGAATACCGATGGAAATTCGTTAATCAATTTGTCTAAAATGTTATTTTCTGTACTGCAATATTTGATTTGTGATATTTCTAAATTAAACAATTTAATGAAGTCCCTACCTAACAAGGACGGACCGCCATTTTGTACTACGTATACGCTGAGTGTGTGCGTGTGGCCCAAGTAGATAACCGGTACTTGTATTACTCCTAATACTATGATCTTACCTCCAGCGTAACTTTTAAGCGATTTTTTCGCTTGTGATAACGGTACGTTTGAAAAATTATTATAATATGTTTTATCTGAAATAGCAGTAACGGCCGCTCCCGTGTCGACTTCAAATTGTAAATTTATCCCGTTAATTAGAACGCACACAGACATCGGCATCGAATCTGACTCGCATCGAATATGATTTATTACTGTACCTTCTCCTTCAGAGATCTCCCCAACGTATTTCACATTTTTGTTTTTGTTTGAGCACATACGACGTAAATGTCCTTTTTGGCCGCATTTACGACAGCTAAAGTTTTTAAACCGACATTCGGCTGAATTGTGATTTTTAAACCCGCACACTGCACATTTTAGTCCTTCACTTCCTTTCTTATCACTGATTTTGAACACTGAACCAGGCGTCGACGCTGCTGGAACCTCTGCGGCGGCTGCGCGCGCGCAGCGCACGCTCTCCGCCAAATCCACAGCCTTGGCCAACGTTAGGTCCTTGATGTCCTTAGTGAAAAGTTTCTCACGCTCGGGACCGCTGCTCATTCCCATGACGAACCGGTCTAGCAATGACTCCTCCAGGTTTCCAAAACCGCAGTGCGCCGCTAGCCCTCTCAACCGGGCTGCCCATTGAGTGTGACCTTCGTCTGACCTCTGTGTCGCCGCATAAAATTTTGCTCGTTCGGCGAATCCGTGACGCTTAGGTACCAGGTGCTTCTCCAATGCGTCTAGAATGACCTCGAACTCCTCATCTTCCAATTTCTTGGGCAGCAAGAGATCAGTTGCGAGCTTATATGATGACTCGCTGAGTGCTGTTAGCAATATAGCTCTTCGTTTCACGCCTGATTTGTCGCCACTTATCAGATCATTAGCTATGAACCATTGTTGAAGGCGATTTTTAAATGACAACCAATCCTGTGACTGGTGATCGAAACTATTTAATATGCCGAAATATGTTGCCGCCATGATAAAATTTGGTTCGCTCGTCGCCACTGTTGGATATTACGTAGGTAGGTGTCAATGAAACGACGGCTCGCTATGCACTGACCGTTTATTACTTTTAAGGCGGTGCGTGTACATATCCTTATAACTACGTTTACATACATATGTAACAACCCCTAAATGGCTTTACCGTGCGGTTTTTTTAGTTAGTAAAAAGAGTGTCCGTGGAGTCTCTTGCTCTTTCTTCTCCATAGTCATCTACCTACATTTAAAACGTGCAACTAGCTTCAACTTTCTAACTGACCGACTTCTTGACAATTCTAAAGTGCCTGTAAGACGATTGGCACACTGCCCCGCATCGCGGAGCGTGGCGCGGGAGTGCGTATTCTGACGTTGTTCGCAAGTATCTGTGTTTGTACAGAAAACACGCATAGTCCAACATATTGAAAACGCTTTCACGCGCAGTGTTGCAGATTACCAAAGCTCCGTATTCGCGCACGACGCTCCGTGATGCGTAGAGTGTGCCAATCGCCTAAATGGTTTAATTTAAATAAATACTTTGTCCTTTGAGTTTGACTTTGAGTTATTAGTTGTGGGTAGGCTAACAGTCTAGCAAAATTAGGCTGACTTTTAACCAATTTCGTTACCTTTTTACAACCTTAATTTAGGATGGTACACACGTCCCAAATTGTAGATATTTGTACGTCATCACCCTGTCACTCTGCATAATATTATTCAATTCAATTTACTTAATTAAAATGTGATGATAAGGTTATCGTTACGATTAAGTTCTGATCGATTTTATGCTTCGCGTACACTACATGGAATAAACGATTGGGAAAAAATGGAGCTCTTTTTTTACTTATATTATGAAGAGGAGAAGTTAATTTGTTTCTTTTTCAAAAGGGGTTATCTCTGGATTTGCTAATCAAATTACAAAAAATATTTCACCAATAGAAAGCTATGCCAAGTGCCATAGGCTATTTTTTATGGTGGTTGCTAGCGCCTAATCCAAAGATTGAACCAATTTAACCTATTATCAAAATACATAATTTAGGTAGTTAGTCATTTTTCCGTTCGACAACTTAATTTCAACATAAAACGAAACTGCTAATGGAAAATACGGTTTTTCAGTTATCTGTGTATCCTACAACATTTTATCGAGCTTATGAGATAACCACGTAAGTACGGCACGTCCGGTTGTAGGCTATCAAAAATAACCTCTTAAAATCATGGACTGACTGAAATCTTTGGCATGTCTATTATTATTTGATCAGTGAGTTTCCCAGCTTAAGGGTATTACATCGCTCAAGTCCTAAAAACACCTTATGTTTAAAGAAATTTGTTGAGGAATCCTTCCGTACGTTTTCCACATAAAAAATATATGTTATACTTAAAGTCATTCTCAACAGTTCGCATTGATTAGAATTGTAATAAACTTGCCCAAATTTCGGAAAAAAATATTTTAAACAGGTCATTTTTCAATCTAAATTGCAAATTGTTGGTAAAACGGCTGAATAGTTCGACATGAATTTTATACCTAAAAATATGTAATGACATATCAAACAATTCGCATTGTTTACTTTTTCTTGTTTCTGTTAAGATTTTGTAATAATAACTAAAAACTTGAAATTTCATCAATTCCCCCCACGAGGCACCCCCGCTATGCCTGAGACGCCAAACTTCAGTGCCTTGATGGCTCTTGTCAAGGGTGGACTATATGCATTTTATTTTTTCCAAAATAAAAACCAAAAGTTCACTTTTTGAATTATTTATGAATGAAGCAATATTGTAAATAGTACAAATGTAAATATTTCGTAAAATAAGAATTGAAATTAAGTTCGTAAATAAATAAAAACAAATTTGTAATTTCGTTTAGTTTTTGTATCTATCATAGAGTAAGCCCGACTACTATGCCTATGTATAAAAACAAATGCTTGACCGAGCTCTCCAAAATTATTGGAAAATATCACGGATATCTATGGTACCTACATACGTACTCTTTTAGTAGATACATTATTTCTTTGGTGTTTATTTTTGTTAGAACACAGATTTAGATGTTTCTTTTTTAATTATTTGCTTACCAAACTTTCAGAATGTATCATGTATGAGCACAACTATTTCCGTTACTGAGATCCGATAAGCACTTATACTTGGTCATCACCTTTAGAATGTACCACATACTAGCACCCGTGCTTAGTTAGATAAATATTGAAAGCTAGGTCATCCTAACTATTTTCGTTTCCGACAACCGATAAGTGAATATTTTATTTACACGGTTACTTTTACATCATTCGGGAGCCGAAACACAGGAACTCCAGTAAAGTAATAATTACTATTGGCGTTATTTTTTTTAACACGTCTCAAAGAATTTGAAAATTTGTGACTTTTTTTGTCAAAAGTCAAAGTCAGAGTCAAAGTCAAAGTTTTTGTCAAAGTTTCAAGATGTTAGTGCGTTTCTGCCTGGTCGATGAATGGATTTTTCAAAGGCTACCGTTCGCATTTGTATAGTCGATAAGGTTTACACAAATATGCATAAACTGCAAAGAAGCGTTTACTTCGAGTTCTCATTATTTCACAAATTAAACAATCATCATCACGCCTGTATTCCCCGAAGGGTTAGGCAGAGGTGTACCAATGTACACCCACAGTTCGGCGGTACATTTAGGTCCCATGTAAAAGGGGGCGAGCCTATTGCAATTTATCGGGCACAAATCCAAACTCCGGGCTGCTACTGAGAATTTCGTAGAAAATCCCAATAACACCTTTTTCTCAACCTAGGAGTCGAACCCAGGACTACGAGTAGTCGAGTAGCACGACTGCTACTACCAATAGGCTAACGAGGCAGTTCAAATTAAATTTTAATGTTATTTATTGAAAATAATATAGCCAATAGTTTTTGTTACTATGACAGAGTTTATGGCTTTTGGTTCCAGAACGATGTAAAATTAACGTGTAAAACAAAATAAATACAAATTACGATGTACCAAATAATACATAATATAAGAACAAAATGTAGGTATTAAATCTCTCAGAGAGCGAATAAAATAGGCAAAAACAATGACAACTCTGCGACACATCTGTGTTCTTGCTTAATGTTAAGTTCCTTTTATCGTAGCATAGTGGATATCGGTAGATGGCGCTAAATTTAAAAAATAATAGAACAGAAGTCAAATCCTCAAGGACATCGGGCGATGTAATAACCTTAAGCGTTATGTTACGAGCATTTGAGCAATCAATATTCGAAATGGACTCATAATTACGATTTGGTGGACATCTAATGGCTCACGTCATACCGATTTAGAGGATATTTTTAAAACGTTAATGGTACACTTTTAAAGGGTAAGTGGATTAATCCACTAGATATAAAAATAGTTTCCATGAATTAATTATTGATAGAATGAGTTGAATGATTATTGGTGGAATAGGCCTTAGGTACAGCTTTTTTTTGATGACCCCAGTTTGACCCTGTTCAAACTAGGGTCAATGCTAAGTTTGCTAAGTGTCGACTGCTAGATACAAAAATAAAAAAACTCAGTTAAGTAGACAAACAAAATTGGAGGCAACGGCTGTCTATTGACAATTTGTCGATTGCAGCCTCCAGTTTTGTAACAATCGTCGGATTGATATTGATTGATTGATTCCACGACCTTAATGATACGGTGGTTCAGTAGGTTTTTTTTTTGTGTTTCTCTTATTGGAACAGAAATCTGAATAAAGTTCTTGTTATTTATTATCTCAACTAGTTTTCGCCTACGACTTCGTTCACGTAAATGTCGGTTATCGCGGACATAGACAAATCCGAGGAATAAAAAGTTGCCTATCTCCTTTCTTGGAGTTCAAACTTACCCCGTACCAAATTTCTTCAAAATCGGTTTAGTGGTTTAGCCGTAAAAGCGTAACAGACAGAGTTACTTTTACATTTATCATAAGTATGGATGTCAAAGTTTCGATTTTTTTATGCTATTGGATGGAATCCCACGGCCCACCCGATGTTAAGTGGCCACCGATATCTCTGCAATACCAGAGGCCTTGCAAATGCGTTCCCATCCCAGAGACAAAGTAAACATTTCTCATGTGCCTGTATTTACACCGGCACATATGCCCTTCAAACCGGAACACAGCAACAGGGAACCTTACAAACCATTACATTAAAAATACCCTGAAGACAGCAATATAAATCAGACTGTCCCGTTAAGCCATTTAATCCTCTGATAAAGCTTCTCAATTAAAACTGAGGGGGTATCAAATGAGCTAAAGAACTTAATTAGTCGAGTGAGCATCGTGGAACGTGTGAATACGGGGTGACCCGTGTATCTAGCCATTTTATGTCAACGTTTTATACATAATCAGACTTGTTCATTATTAGTTTGAAACATCAGTAATTCTGTAGGTAGTGGTTTAGCTGTAAATTTTGTTATTTTATAATGTTAACTTATTTAAAAGATCATATGGATGTATTACTGTTTTATTGTTAATAAATGGATTTTGGCTTTCTTTTTTAATGTATCAGTTATTTAAGTAAAATTTTGTGCTTTCATGGGGTGCTATATAATGAATGCATTAAACCAATTACTATTATTGAAAAACAAAGACATACATTAGAAACTACTCATGAACATGAACAACGTTTATAACGAGACTAATTCTGAAATATAAAAAGAACGCCTTACAAAAATATACAACATCACGATCAAAATACATATGAAACAGATGATTTTTCTTTATATTTCGGGGTTTATTTATTTATTTAAACTTTATGCAACAAAAAGTACAAAGGCGGACTTAATGCCTTAGGCATTCTCTACAGGTGGACCGCAGCGCCCTGTGTTTCCGCTGCGGTCAGCCCGGTCACAAGGCCGCGGCTTGTGATGCCCCGCCGCACTGCGATGCATGTGCGGGGGCTAACAGGCCGGCCGATCACCGGGCTGGGGGCAAGGCCTGCGCCGTACCCGCCAGGTCCGGGGGAGGGCCCCGCACCGCCGCCGCCGCCGCCGCCGCTGCCGCCGCCACCGTTGCCGTGGCCGCACCCGCCGCCGCCGCTGACGCCGCGTCCGCCGGCGCAATGGATTGCCAATAACGGCACCATTGCGCCTCCCGCAGGCGGACACCGTAGGCACGGTCTGTGGACGGTGAGCAATGGGTAGCTCACCGTCCGTACGTTATTTAACGACAGACCGTGTCGACGGCGCGTTCATGTTCCGCGCAAAGAGGTGTCAGCACAAGGAAGGGGCCACTAAGGGCCAAGGCCTGCCGGGGCTGCGGGTTGTTCGAAAGAGATACCGCGCCCCCGGAACGCAAAGGGCACATGAAGGAACATAGATGGTTTTTAGTCAGTAAAAGTCTGACACTCCCTCCCGCCCCGCCCAGGACGGGGGGGGGTCATTTGATGATTTTACCATCTTTAAAAAAAAAAAAAAAAAAGGCATTCTCTACCAGTCAAAAAAGGTGATGAAGAGATAACACGGTAGGTGCAAATCATAAGTACCTAAAAGAACAAAATTTGATACTTTCAAAAATAAAATAAAAATTAAGCGAATGCAAATGGGGATTGGGGATTGGATGGGATTGTGAATGGGGTTGTTCTCATTAATTAATGACTACATTCACTAGTAAAAAAATGGCCTGTAGGTATACTATGAATTGTATACTGTAGTGAATTCTAAAAATAAAAGCCTAACTTAAAAGGGGTTCTAATGGATAGTATATAAATGTATTCTCCAGACCGATTCCGGCCACGGCAGCTAATCTAAGATTAGCCGCAGACTAACCAAGTACGCAGGAAATGTTATGGTACACAACTGTATGCGCAAACACACGTGTGTACACCTGTGTTTGCGCATACAGAGAGTAGAGAGAGTGTAGTCCGATGGGACGGCAATCCGACACAAACCGGGGAGAGATCAGCAGTGTGATTCTCTAAGCCTCACTTCGTAATTCGAAAGCTGAATCCGCAGTGAGATTACAAAATGGTATTCTGTTAAACACGATCACGCCGGTGACGTCTCCACGGCGAACGAATACTAAACCAATGACAAGTTGGTTCGTTATCGAAGTGAGCGCGATCACTTTAGTGAGACTCGTTTTCGAGTTTGCATTTTAGAGAATCGCACTACAGGTGCGGGACTAACGGTTTTACGTGTATTCCGAGCCACGGGGCCATCACACCACCAACTTCCAAACTCCGGGCTGTTACTGAGAAATTCCTAATGAAAAAACCCAATAACAATTTTTGCCCGACCTGGGAATCGAACCCAAGACCCCACGGTCAACCAACGAAACAGTTACAGACCACCTAACATACCTTTATTTACTCCCCAAACCTATAAAACAAAAATGTTCCCCTAAGAAAATAAAAATTCCCAAGGCATTAACTGTCAGCTAAACTACCAAAATATGACGCCATCGAAACCGAGGCGGAGCCCAAAATAATTAATTAATAACCTCGACTCGGTACTCTGGATCGATTAGGCGAAAGTTTACCTAATTGCCTTCTAACTTGCCGTAGATCGCGATCAATTTGTTACTCGTCCCATTTGATTCTTAATTCCGTTCGATCAAGGAGGTCTTAATTAATTGATTTTTAATCAACTTGATTCTTTTCGGTGTTCGTTAACGTTTTCCTGGTGTTCGATGCGAAATTGTTTTAGAAGAGAAACGTAGATATAAAATTCAGGTAGCAGTTGATAGGTTAATTGAAATGTAGGTTGTACGTCATGTTCGTGAACGAGTGGCATCATTTGGAGACTGGTTGGTTATGAATCTGCCTCGGCTATTTTTGATTTATGTTAAACTAGCTTCTGCCCGCGACTTCGTCCGCGTCACAGTTGATGTGTTATCCCACGGGTACCCGTACATTTTCCCGGGATAAAAAGTAGCCTATGTGTTATTCCAGACTATAATCTATCTTTGTGCCAAATTTTATCCAGATTCATTCAGCCGTTTAAGCGTGAAAGAGTAACAAACATCCACACATCCATACTTACAAACTTTCGCCTTTATAATAGTAGTAGGATTCAGCCGTTTAAGCGTGAAAGAGTAACAAACATCCATACATCCATACTTACAAACTTTCGCCTTTATAATAGTAGTAGGATTGTCCGTGGCTAATAATTTGTTATATTTAAGATCTAATGTATTACATGAATGAAATGAATTGTTAAAAATTTAATAATAATGATATATTTATTTGCCAGAAACACACAAAATTGGTATATCATAGGAAACAGTTCTTCATGCCTCGCTTATTTATCTTATTTTTATCATATTTCACTATAGACCTCTCTGTCTGTTGTGAAAATGATTGTCATGACGCCTTTCGATTCTGGAATCTTAGTTTAATACATTTTCATCCATTCTTATCAAGGCCCATGTTCAATATACAGGGTGATTTGAAATTGCTCGTATTCCTCTCGGGAGAAGAAACTATGACTAATTTAGAATGATTTAACCCCTATCACTTGGGGGTCGAAAATCCGCCATTTTCGAGAAAATCTACTTTGTTTTTATTTTTAGAAAAATCCGAATTTTGGTAATTAAAATTTAATAAAAAAAAACGTATCACTTTTCAGCCTGAAATTTTCTATGATCTGATAGCTTACTAATTGACCAACCTCTCTAAAGCTAAAAACTTTTATTAACTTTTTAATTACCAAAATTCAGATTTTTCTAAAAATAAAAACAAAGTAGATTTTCTCGAAAATGGCGGATTTTCGACCCCCAAGTGATAGGGGTTAAATCATTATAAATAAGTCATAGTTTCATTTCCCGAGAGGAATACGAGCAATTTCAAATCACCCTGTATAATGTATAATTTTTATTACATACCCCTGGTAATTTTCACAAAGAAATATTTTCAAGAAAAATGGGCTTCAGGTAATTGCTCCGGGTCTGGCTGTTTGTGAGTTTATGTGTTTGTAAACGCACTCACGATACAAGAGAAATTCTTAGCGTTTAAAAAGGTTTACAAAAATACGAGTGTCGTTTGTTACATTTTCAAGGTCGCACGTGTTTCCTTTTTAAAAATCATGCTTACAAAATATAAGTACAGCCATTGCTACCGCTAATGATAACGCTTTACTTGACCTAATTTAAACTCACGACCTCTTGATAAATTCTCAACTTCAGAAATTATATTGCGTCTCTTCATAATTAAGAAGGATCTATGAAACCAATATTTCTCTCCCTCCCTCTCTCAATTCAAATTCCTGACTCCAATACGATAATTCCAGTTGGTAATTCCACAATAGTGTGTCGGTGTACCTAATAAATTACTAGTGTGTAGCTTAGGGTAATATAGGTAGAGCAATTATGTACTGGAGCACCGCAATGAGCACATAAATAATGATAAACTGCTTACCTATTGCTTGATGTAGGTAGGTACTTTAATTACATAATTACAGGGCTTTGCTGAAGGGCTTTGCCTATTTCTGCCACGTGGAGAAAAGGGGTGTTTTGGGTGTTCTTTTAATTGGGTTTGAATGAAATTCGACGTTGTTCTAGAAAATATTTAGTCTCCATTTTCTGAAATAAAACTTAATATGGGGTGTAGACTAGACATAGTCGTTAAGTATGTCCGTTGAACTAAGACACATTGCGCTAAAATTATTGATGAGATTTTTTTTTTATTTTACGTGTAAAATTTCACTGTTTATGGCACACACAATTTAAACACACGGGAATCGTGAAAGTATTGAAAGTTTAGTTATAACATTTAAAACTTGTTTTAATGAAAAACGTAAAACAAAGTTAGAACTTTGACCTCCAATATCTCCGTAACCAAAAGGTTGCCAGGTTATCTTTTTGGCTTCATTCACTCTATTTTTAACCCCCGACGCAAAAAGAGGGGTGTTATAAGTTTGACGTGTCTGTCTGTCTGTCTGTCTGTCTGTGGCATCATAGCTACCGAACGGATGAAGCGATTTCAATTTAGTTTTTTTTTGTATTAAAGGTGACCAATGTGCGAGTGTTCTTAGACATGTTTGATGAAAATCGGTTGAGCCGTTTAAAAGTTGTGGGGGTGAAAGTAGGGAAGAAAAACCGAATGTCTGTAAATATACTCGAGTGGGGTCTCAAACTTAACAAAATCGACATTATAATAAGTAGCTTACCTATAAAAAGTATAAAATAAAAAATTAAATAAAAAATTAAAAAAAACCCCAACACAAAAACCTAGGTTCCCTTTAAAAAGTAAAAAAATTACAAAAAAAAATACGTCACGTTGGGGGACCGCTCGGGACGATCGTATCCTAAATGCAACATCGGTCCCCCAACGTGACGAATTTTTTTTTGTTATTTTTTTACTTTTTAAAGGGAACTTAGGTTTTTGTGTTGGGGGTTTTTTATTGCACCAGTTATAATATATTTTGTACGTTTTGATTTTATATTATTCTTTATTTAGCCTACAAAACTTCACCCTAACTAAATGCCTGTCTAACATAGAAAAAATATATAAATTAAATCGATGCATATAAACCCAATTTGGAAGAGTGTAACTGTAAAAGCTTTTTCCAATTTAACAACACTAGAAAAAAACTCTTCAATTTTTCGGCAACTTTATTTTTAAAAAAAGTTCACGTGCACGGTGCAACTGAATTTTTACAAACCAAATGTCTGAACAATTCAATATGGCTGCTTCACCGAAGGTATCAACCTTTGCATGTAGTACGGACGGCTCCATTCCATTCACTCTATCTGTTACCATGATTGTTATTGTATCTTCGTATCGTACAATCTACATTCTATTTTCCTTTACAACGGATTCGATCTGACGGTTTTTCGTGAGCCAATAGTTGGATTTGGTTTTTTTTAGGTTTCGTTTGTGCATGGGGTGCATTAAAATCTGGTTACGTTTAATTGGGTAGTTGGCACCACTATCAATTGATATATTTTTTATGAACTGTCAAAACGCGATTTGCCCTTAAATTTTTAATGACAATATCGGACTGTGACGTCGCTTATCGGCCTACTCAATTGACTAACTATTTATTGATTCCAAAGCAAGTAAAAATTAGTCGGTTTTCAGGGCTAAAATAAAGTGTTTTATAAGAGAAGTTGTGTCTTTCAATTATTGGTTAGTGGTGTCAACTCCCCAAATCGCAATCGAATTGGGACGTATTTTTAACCAAAAAAATACAAGCTTCTGTGTTTGACAGTATGTATATTTTTTATGTATTTATCTATTCATCCGAAAATTATCGACCGTTCAGAGATCTTCCATCAAGGGTAGGCAAATGACATTAAAGAGTTAGTAGGCCTTTGTCTTTACCTTGGGTGACAGTTAACGTCAGCTAATACCAACAAAGATTTATTTTACTACGCGTACATTATTTTAACTCAATCACTCCACCGAAAAAGTACCTATGAATAAAATTAAACGAATGAATGAAGGTGCACAGTCACAATTCGTCCGACATTTGGCATCAATAATTCAAACAGCCGGCCGCGATCTCGTCCTATCTCTGATTTATACGCGAACACATTCAATGTACGCATCCCTGATGGAATACTGAATTAGTCGTCGTAAATAAAGTTTTGAATTTTGGGAACTGATCGAATTTCAGATTTGAGTGTATTAGAATTGATTTTTATTGCATAAACGTTACAGAGTCGGTGGGGGACTTTTTTAACTAATAGGGATGATGAATTGTGTTCGGTTTTGGCTGTCAGAATGTGTGTGGTGGAATTGACATCTAAGGAGCGTCATACCTACGTCTTTTTAACTTGGATAAGGAGAATATAAAGGGGTTATTACAAAATTTTTAATGTTATTATTAAAAAATTAGCCTTATATTTATGGGAGAAAAAATATTTTATCACATATTTTAATTTAATCTTAGAACGGCGACGTCGTCCGCATCGCTCAGACCGACCGACCCAAAGATAGGTGGCGAGATGATCTAGACATGCACTGCGAGGGCTGGTCTGTGGTTACATGTAGGTTAAAAAAAATCTTAGAAGGTGTTTCCTTTTCACGATATTAGGTAACATTACTTGTTTATCTCATAAAAACGATTTAATAATAAAAAAAAAATCTGTTAAAATCCAGCGTTTATTTCAGAATTAACATTCTATTTCCATTTTAGTTAGTAACAATCTAACAACAAAAAATATTACTCATACTAACCAAATGCAACATCATATTCAAAAGAAGAACGACTTTAAACCTTATGACAATTTTCCAGAAGCGTGAAATCCCAAAATCGTTTGACACACATCGCAAATTGCGTCAATCAAACAAGTTCAGATTAAATGAAATAACCTGTGTCGGGGTACATAAAAATTCCGAAGTCATTACTGTATCAGAGGCACAGAACGCAGTGCTCGGTCATCAATAATTCAGTGGGATGCTCTCAATCCGTATCTGGTGTCGCGCCGCTAACGAGATTACCTGGACATTGTAGATACACGATTTTACACGTTGAATTTGTGACGGTTTAGTTTTTTTTTTTGTGTTACTATAGGCCTAGGGTAGTTGGTGCAACCAGTGGTAGCAGAGACTAAAAAATATTATTATTAAAATTTATTAATTTAAAAAAAAGTTGCACTCGTTAAGAATTTCTCCTTAATCGTGACTACGTTTACAGATATATAAACTCAAATTCACAAACAGCCAGGCCCAGAAGAACTATCTGTAGGCCATATAAATATTTGTTCCGTGCGGGAATAGAACACGCAGTGCAGCCAATTGCTGAGCCATTGCGCCAACCGTGCCGTCTAAATGAGTTTATATATTGTTGTAGTCATAATATAACTTTTTTTTTCCGACTGCCCATTTTTTTTAAATTATACCATTATACCTACAGCTAAGTAACTAGTAAATATTGCACGACATTGCCATCCAACTTGGCAATGCAGACGGATTTATTTCCCCATTATTCAGTGTTTTTATTTAAAAAAGATGATTTTCTAATCTTGCAGATACGCCCTAAGCCGAGGCCCGTACCCCGCAGGGGGTGCCCTTAGCGTGTAGTCGCTTAGTATTTAATTTTTAAGGCCTGGCTGGAGGCCTTAATTTCTAAGGCAACCACAGGAAAGCCCGGTTAAGCAGTACACAACTTCCTAGGTTGAAATGCGAGATGACAATCCGAAAAAAAAGAACTTGCAGATGTGTATAGGCAGCGGCGACCACATCACTTTAGATGTGCCGTCAGCTTGTTTGACACCCAAGATATTTAAATAAAAATAAGCTGATATGTGATTTTCAAATTCAAAGGCATAGGTAAAAAGGCATTTTCTGGAAACCTTCAATTCTTAGGTTCAACGTTAGTATAATCAGATTTATGTTCGAAAATCTTTCAAATGTTCTGTTTACTTATTCAAGCGTAATTCCTTTCTTTCAAAGAAAAACGATAATCTCTTTTTTTCTCTTATAATAGTATAAAAGACATCTATCAAAGTAACTACGAATGCTTTCAGCAAATTGTTTGATCTTGTAGAAATAGATAACAAAGGTCATAAAAGGTCAAACTATTGTGCTATAGCTCGAAGTAATTAATCATTTAACTATTGTAGTTTACAGTGAAAATTGAATTGGTGAATAACTCTAACTATCTTATGCATGTGACTTCGTTGCGTAAATTTCGGTTTTCAATGGGTTTTTATTTATTTTTGTTGGGATCCCTAATTCTTTGTGTATGAAAATGTAGTCGAAGTTACTCCTGATTGAGAGAAGTTAGCTTATGTTATACATCAGCTATGGGCCAATCAAGTCCTGTGACCTCCAGCCGCTTAGCCAAAACTAATATAGAGAAAGTCAACATTTTTTTTAAATTAAATTCGTGTTTGCTTTTCCAAAAGTTCCATGTACTTACATTTATATGCCTGTAGAAGATGATTGTTATTTAGACATTATAAATAGTCACTTCAACTTTATTTTGTGTAGCATGCAAAAACTCGATGCATATTCACCTAAAGTTCATGTTTCGCTAGGGAAGTGTACAATACGTACCATTATACTAAATTGAATAAAGTAGTTATGAAAATTTTATGCAAAAACATAAGCTGTGTATATTGAAAAAGGATCAATTTTTATAGATTATTTATTTCAATGACTGCGCCTGTTCGCTCATAGTCTTTTATTACTCCTATTTTATACGTTAGCTTATAAATCAGTAAAACAGGGTTTATTTTGCAGATGTCAAACAATAAAATAAATTCATACATTTTACATTTTCATTTTTTTTTTTACATTTTGCCTCGTTAGCCTAGTGGTCCTAAGCACGACTGCTATGCTAGAGGTCCTGGGTTTGATTCCCAGGTCGAGCAAAAAGTGTTATTGGGTTTTTCTATGGAATTCTTAGTACCAGCTCGGAGTTTGGGTTTGTGCCCGAGTAATGGCAATAGGCTTGCCCCATTACATGGGACCTAAATATACCGGCGAACTTTGGGTTTACATTGGTACACCTCTGCCTAACCCTTCGGGGAATACAGGCGTGATGGTGATGGTTACATTTTGCGATTTTAGGAATATTGAATGAATAAACCTAGTATACCCACAAGGTGTTCTCGACCTTATTTCCCTATGTTTGGTGTGATAATATAGGCACAAAGTTATTAATAGCAATATACCCCTGACCGAATTTTGGTCACGATGGTCAACCTCAATGGAGACTAGCCAAGTACGCAGGATACGAGTATATTAAAATGCACAAGTGTGTGCGTACAATACACAGGTGCACTCCCTCTTTCGTCACTCCCATAGTTTGAAGTCTGCAACATGACCAGGGACAGATCAGGCGTAGGACCACCACTTAGGCACGGGGGTGTCACACGGCCAACTTCCAAACTCAAGACAGCTCCTAAAAAAATCTGAAAACAGGTTAACTGTCCGCTGAGCAGACACAATAGTTAAACAATCGCTATGACCCATATGTGGCTCATGGGACAGGGAATGGGTTAATGGAATAACCCTTACCTGACCTAAAACTTGAACCTAAAATTCTTTACTCAGCAGTCGTGCTTATAGGCCGTGGGTATACACGATGAAAGAGAAATCAAAGGACAACTTATATCGTGAATTTAGAACACGATTCTATAGAGACAAAATAGATTAAAATTTCGTTGCTTAAAAATAAAAAAAATGCTTTTACATTTAAAACTGCAAAATGTCTAGAATTCCTTTTTTTTAATACAATCATGTACTGAATCCATAGTAAAAGTTTGTATAACGTAACGACGTCTCTTTCAATGTTAGATATCTTCGATTGTACGCTACCGAGCTCAATTCTCATCAGCCAACCCAAGTTTGTCTGGTGTTTGCGATAAGATTGTCCATTGTATTTCTTATCAATGTACTCAGCGTTTGGTCTAAAATAAAGAGTAATACCTACCTGTCTATCTATATTTTTTTATAGGAAATCAATATAAAGACTAATTAATGCCTTGGGCATTCTCTATCTGTCAACCAAAGGTGGTGAAGAAATAATATGACAGTTACAAATGAATATACGAGAGAAAAAACAACAAATTTTCAGTTAAATTAACTGTACAGACTGAGAATGCAAACATTCTTAAAAATAGGAAAATTGCACCACTAGTTGTTGGAGTTGTTAGTAGATTGTAAAGCAATCTAGTAAAGTGCAAGACAATTGCTAATACGTACCTACTTTGTAGTTAACACAATTTAACTCAATGATTCCCACATGTTACAATCCTTTCAAATTACACGTTCTATAAATTGTAGAAAGAAAGAACTAGTACTGTAAAACTTAAGAGGTAGTTTTAAACAAATATAGTAGGTATTCATATTATAATAGCATAGTATAGTGACTGAGCGATTTCCTGGTAAATTCAAATTCAAATTCAAAGCATTTATTTCAATTAGACCATTTACAGGCACTTTTGAATGTCAAGAAGTTACAGTTTAAAGTTGAAGCTAGTTGCTCGTTCCAAAGCGTAGATCTCTATGGAGAAGGACGAGCAAGAAACTCCATGGACACTCTTTTTCTTCAATTTGATTTTACAAAAACAGTAAACGGTAAGTACTTAATAAAGATTTTTATATTCCGGGTCTGGTTGTTTGTGTAATTATGTCAGTTTATATGTTTGTAAACGCACAAACGATACCTATAGGAGAAATTTCTAGTGTAAAAAATCTCATTTATGGGATATTAGTTGTATGTTTGTGACGCTTTCAGAGCAGAACTGCTGATCTGATATTGATGAAATTTCGTAATGACTAAGCATGAACTCTAAGAAACGACATACATAGGCTACTTTTTAATCTGTAACTTCGTCTACATAAGCATAAACCTATATTCACGCGGATGAACTCACGGGCAAAAGTTAGTGTTTTATATAAGAAAATACAAAAACAGTTTTAATTAAAATGTACCTATAGAAATTGAAAAATGCCTTTCAATCTTTTTATTGCTGCTATGAGATTTTGTATTATGTATCAATTTGTAATTAAGTTATTTGAAGGGTCTCTGACTAACTACAAGCAATATTGGTACCTTTACCTTTGTTTTGAGTACAATGACTTATTCACCAATACAATCATTAGACAACTTTTGTATGCCCAACCATGTCAGTACAACCCCTAAAAATAGCACAAACATAAAGATAACTCATCCAGTTAGACTGCAAGTCAACCCAAACATAATTGGAAAAAGGTCAAGCAGACGATGATGTATAAAACCCAACAAAAAACTTCCTAAATTAAAAACCTTTTTGAAAAGGTCAAAAGAACTCATTCCTCTAATATTTCTTAATCCCATAAGATTACCCTTCATAGGTACCGTCTATTCGTCTGAATGCTTTCGCTAATCTCTTTCAGTAAATATTGTAGGAACAAAAATCAGACGCCATTTAGATCGTGTTCGCGTTCTCTCTAAGGCACTCTGTTCAATAATTCAGCGCTCCAGTGTGACTCGGGCTTTACTTGGTCTTATTATATGATTAGGTTGTTACATAGTGGGAATCTACTGCTTTAGAGATGTATTGGTATGATATTTTATGAGTAGAAATAGTTTTTGGAATGAAGTTCCTTAATGTATCTTGCGCTAGGTGTTAAGTGTCGGAAATTGACACGTAAGGAAAAACGCGTTATGTTCTCACCAGACAAAATCCATCTTGTTTTTCTATTATACACGGGTGTCAGTGTGGAGTCTTGTGTTTGATTCTCAGGTCGGGCAAAGTATTTTTAAGCTTTTTATTAGGAAATACTCAGTAGCAGCTTGTAGTTTGGAAGTTGGAGGTGTAATACCCCCGGGTTTTGGAAGCACCTTAAATCTGCTAGTCCTGCGCCTAATCTCTACATGATTACGACGAAATACCATCCCATCGGACTATGAATGTCAGGGAGGTTGAAAAAAGGGAGTGCACCTGCACTCCCTTTTTTCAACACCTTACATTATGATATAATAGCTCGCTGGAGCTATTATATCATATCGTCGGTCGGATTCATACTTAGCTAGTTTTCATTTAAAAGTTCATAAAAAAAAAACTTTTGGACGGTTCTGCCCGTTGAACTGCATCTTCCTTCATCCATACCCCATCCCCCTTGCCACATCCCCCTTGCTAAATTTAAACTAAGCTTATAATAGACGAGAACATCAACAAGGTTGTATAAGTTTAGCGCTGTATAAACTAAGAGTATGATATCAGTTGCTTGCTAAAGTTTTAATTTAATTAATCTTAACTCTGTGAATGCAAATGTTTATGTGACAACCATTCATAAATAGACTAGCTTCTGCACGCGACTTCGTTGGTGTTAAAGTTGATATATTATCCCACGGGAATCGTATATTTTTCAAGGATAAAAAGTGGCCTTAGTCTAAATCTGTGTCTAATTTCATCCAGATCTGTTCATCCGTTCTGGTGTGATTTTGATTCAGACATCTATCCGTACGAACTTTCGCATTTATAATAAGAGTAAGATTTTATTTTTACTTCAGTTTTTTGCTATTTATTTTGTTATTACTCTTCTTATTCAATAACTAGCTTCTATTATATTACTGCTCCGCTCCCGTGGATCGCAGCGCGATGTTAAAATTAGCCTATACTATTCCTGATGCTACTGTTTATCACGTTTAAACAAACACAAACAAACAAAATAACGCTTGAGCTCTAGTAGAATAGATTTGAGAAACAAATCATTAGCGCCGGGGCCTGTAAACATTTGGCAATCACCTTTGATGTTCATAATATCAGGTTTGTTCTGAATGTTCGCATCGAAAATGGATGTTCCAATAAACCGGTGGTCAACGGAATTTGCATCCGAAAAGCTTGGCTAACATCCCGCAAAGGGATACCCGGAAATAATAATAATACGATGTTTATATTAAACGTTTTACTGAAGTTGTTTGATCAGTAGGTACCAATTTGTTGAGGATTTTCCTGGCTCTTAAACGAAGGGTTGTTGATTATATACTACTTAAGTAATAACAGGACAGATTTTAATAAATAAATTGTGAGTTTTCAAACAAAATTTTAAAATATATTATTCCAAATATGCTATGGAGTAAGAATAAAAATTGACTATGACCCCTAATATCGCCAGACCTACGTCATTTTATCATGACAAAAATTTGAGGAATATAAGGGAATTCGTCTATAGAATATTATATTTTGAATTACAACGATGCTCTACTCTGGTAATTTCTCCTTTATCATCGGTGCTTTTACAAACATATAAACGCTCATAGATACACAACCACCAGAGCCAAAGCAACTGCCGGAATATCATAATAAATATTTGTTCCGTGCAGGAATTGAACCTCAAACACGCAGCGCAGTAGCAAATCACTCAAACAATATTTCTGGATTTAGTTTTAAACATTATTAGTAAACTAGCCTCTCAAGGATTTTCCTATTGCTGCCCAATAACCAAACCTGCAAAAAAGCCAACCTAGGTACCGCATAATAAGCAGTTTAAAAATATATACAGCGAATTTTATCATGTCTACTAAAAAACATCACCAGACGGTTTCTGTCCAAAATGTACAACGTTTGTGTACCTAAAGTAGAGAGTCGTGCATGAGTCATGCAGTACGTGATATTGCACAACTGTGGAATTCCGTTCGAAGTGGCTCGGCCATATTGAAATAGACCTACGAACTTTGGAATGTGAACCACACTATGTAGCATTCGGGACAATGAATACTAGATAAATCTGGAAATACATTGGTGTCGATTCTGTTACGCACAAGCTAAACTTAATTTAGACTATTTCTATCTTTTTCTTTCCAATCAAACAAGAAAGGGACAGACGTGAATAAGTCTTGTCTATTTTAGTTGATCTAAAACCTCTATACAATTATAGTTGACATATCGGAACGCGTTGATTAAAAACACGGAAAAGTTCAAGGCAAAACTAATTTGACATCTCTAACTTAGTTCTAAGGTATTACCGTCCTTTTCTTTCGCTGTATGTTAGTAAGAGATGTCCATGCTCTAATTTTATTTTAGTTTGTGAACAAGGGAATCGGCACCATTGTGAGATTTAGCAGTTGACTTGTTCTATTTTAGGCTTCGCTTTGCTGGGCAAAGGCCTTTCACAAGTCCTCTCTGGAATTCTTTCTCCGGTCAAAGAATGTAAACGTAAGTTAAATACTTATTTTGAGCACTCTAACAGATAGAAGTGCGTCACAATTACACGACGATCACTTGCCCGATTATTGTTCGAGAAATAATGTTTGTCCAATAAGGGTTTGAGTAGATGACATCTTGTACGAGTAATTGATCTACATACATAAACTTACGCCTTTTTCGCATCGGGCTAAGCAGAAACCAGAAAACGCCACCTGTTAAGATCCTTATACTCCTTTCGCCTCGTCCACGTTTCATACATTTGGTCATACAAGCACGCCAATTACGAGCAACTGCGCACCCGAACATTTTTGTTGATTTGTGGTAATTCACGTTTTCAATTTATTAATCAACTGCTATTATAATAAAAATATTTATTATTATTTTATTTTATTATTGGTCTTGGGTTCGATTCCCAGGTCGAGCAAAGTGTTATTGGGTTTTTCTACGAATTTCTCAGTAGCAGCTCGGAGTTTGGATTTCTGCCCGGTTAATGGTAATAGGCTCGCCCCCTATTACATGGGATCTAAAAACATACGCGCGAACTGTGGGTGTACATTGGTACACCTCTGCCTAACCCTTCGAGGAATACAGGCGTGATGGTATGTGCTATTATAATCTCTTCCATAAACTTTTACATCTCTCTCTTCGATTTCTTCTCTGACCATTATAAAAATTAGGTAAGAAAAAACTAACTCCTAGATAAAAACCCGACTGGCTCTTAATTTATCCAACATTTTAAAAACATGCTAAGAAAATTTTCTCTGTAAAAAACGGAAGATAAGACCGTCCATTAAAATGAAGTATTATACCTACTTTATCTAGTTTCCAATACTTTTAACATATTAGTGGTAGAAAATTCTGACCATTACCATAACGAGTTTCTTCCGTGCCGCGGAAAGCACGTAAAGCCGTTGGTCCCGGCTGTCATTTGTAGATCTTTGACAGTCGTTACTGTTAGTCAGAAGCCCGAAAGTCTGACAACCAGTCTTACCAAGAGTATCGTATTACCCATTACTGGGTTGTGGAGGTCTGATAGGCAGTCGCTCCATGTAAAATACTGATATTCAGCTGCATCCGGTTCGACTGGAAGCCGACCCCAACATAGTTGGGAAAAGGCTAGGCAGGTAGTGGTAGAAAATTCTGGTAATTCTTAAAGCCATGATCGAAACCACGTTTTAATTACTGATGGTAATCTGCTTTTAGCGCGAAAGTTGGGAACTTTGTGTTGCTTAGGCGAACTTCAAAGGGTTTTACATCAAAGAGATTTTTGGGGTTTAAAGAGACGAACGTTTTTACGTTTTTCGTTCGTTGTCTGAAGGCAATTAATGTGTCAGTTGGAGCTGAAAAGGATTTTTTACTATTTTTATGGATTCACCGCGGCTATATAGTTTTGAAGTCTGTGTTTTTATAGTAGTGGAAAATATTACATTGCTTGGCATAAAATGATAAAAAACATAAATATTGGTTAAGTGTAACAGTAATGAATAAAGGCAAAAGTTACATTTTATTCTTATCATTAAAATAATTTTATTGTTTGGAGCATACCTGAGAACCTTATAATAAGGGACGTATTAAAGGCCTAAAGTCTATCTTTTTTACGAGTCTTTACGAAAAACAAGTATTAAATAATCATAATCTAAATTTTAAAAATCCCCGTGATTATATTGTCGCATTTACCCCTAAGCACAATATTTTGCGTGTATTGCATTGCGCGCTACCATGAACAGTGATTTTTGATCATTTAAAACATCATACCGTAAGCATCATTACGACAACAGCTAATATTTAAATTGCTTGCTATTTTATAGGTTTTCTACATTCCTTTTACAATTTTCTTTTGTAACGGTCAAGATAAACCCCTCGGAGATGTTAGCTTTTTTACAAGTCCAAAATATCTTATACTTATCAGATAACTGTGCATATCAAAAAGAAACAGTAGGGTAATTGCTCTATTTTGAACGCGTTCCAAGTAGAACTTAATTGGTCTACAAAGTATTCATATTTATTTTATCTATGCAGGCAATTACGGTCATAATAAGATTCCGCATAAAAAAATTAGGATAGCCATATTGTGTAGCCTGTTCTAAAGGTCAGTTTACATCGATACGAGTCGCGAGCTATCTAAGATACCATCATATACCATCACGCCTGTATTCCCCGAAGGGTTAGGCAGAGGCGTACCAATGTACACCCACAGTTCGCCGGTATATTTAGGTCCCATGTAATAGGGGGCGATCCTATTGCCATTAACCGGGCACAAATCCAAAAATCTATCTAAGATAATGACACTTATTTACTACAAGATAAAGTATTCGCGCGAAAACATACCGAAGTTCGTCGCGCTGCGTAGCGAGACACTTCTCCATGTGCATACCTTATAATTTAGTTAATACGTTTGAATTTGCGTCGCTATGTAAAAAATAAGCGAAGCGTGACATCCCCTCGCCACGTTTTCGTGTGAGCAGGCCCTAAGTCTCCTATTTTTTAAAAGACTTCTCTAAAATCCAATTCCAATATACACGACAAATTGCCATGTCCGAACTGGGCCAGAATTGATATGCGCACATGTGTCAATGTACCCTATACTGACGAATGATTGATATTGACGTGAATGAATGATTGGCGATTCAACTTTTTTGAGTGATTGCGTCTGTTATGCTTTGTTACTGAATAAAAGACTTTATAAATCTTAGATAATGAAAATGTCTTCGATAATTTGGTAATAGCACTTTCTCGTAAAATGTAATTTTTAGAGTGTCGGTAATGCCTCTCTATAAAATGATTATCAGGTTGTCGATTATTTGCTTTTAGCAGTCATTTTACCTACCCTTGAAAATACATTATCACAATTTGGTCTGTGTGTTTTTTTTACTCGCGCTAAGTTACGTCTTTGGTTACTGCTCCGCTCCCGTGTGTTGTAGCGTGATATTATATAGCCTATACTGTTTCTCATGAACCTGGCTAAAATACATAAAAATATATTTGCCAATCCGGTAACACAAGAGATTAGCGCGTTTAAACAGAAAAAAAAGAACGCCCCGGTTTTTTTTTTAATTAGAATATTTGTGTTATTGGGTGGTAAATTGGCGACCCATTTGACGGTAAGTGTTCATCGCTAGTAATGAACATTTTCGTTCCATTCCTAAAATAAAGGTGTTTCAGTACCATCAATATTTCCAAGGCTGTTTAAGTGCAGTGAATTTATTTAATATAACAGTTGATAGTTTCGTATAAAATAGATTGCAAACAGGTACAGAGGTAGACAGTAGGTACCTACAGTTAACATGTAAAATAATAACAAATAATTGACCAAAGCATTCTTCAATAATGTCATCAAAAATGATAATATCATTCGAGTAACATAAAAATTTCCGAATATAATATTGAATTCCCTTTACTCTCGCATTCGATGCTCGAAATCGAGTCGTCGCCCTCGAGATGAACCGCAATTCAAATAAAAACGTCATTATACAACATTCAGGCCGGCACTTCGGATGTTCCGTACTTTAAAAACAAATGAGGTTAATTAATCGAGGGATTATCCCGGGTTCCATTAAAATATATTTCGCGAAATTTCTATAACACATCACCATTATACAGGGGTGGCCAACGTGTGGTGTAATAATGAAAATTGTTTAATTACTGAGGCCCCAAGCGGCCCGCGTCGTGTGTCGCGCTGAGTAGTTTCAGTACATTCAAGAGTTTTCGGGTCGAGTGCTTTTGCATGTTGCACGTGAGTAGGTTTTAACAAAATGGATGCCGCTGTGGCGGTCGTAAATCTTAAAATGGCGGCTCCCTGGACGCGGGCTCGTGATTTGGGGTTGCCAAAAAGATCGCATTGAAGCGGTTGAATGTTAACAAGTTGTCATTGGTGGCAAACATTTTTCGGTGATTGATTGTGACACGGGGTTGTTTGCAAGTATCCGATTTTATTGTACCGTGTAACATTTTGCAATCTGTTTTTTTTTTCGTAGTAAAATTAATCATTAATATTGCAGTTGCTTCTGCCCGCGACTCTGTCCGCATAAATGTCGGTTATTGCAGACTGTGTCATTTCTTGTCGTTAAAACTAACCCAGCACATAATTTCATTAAAATCGGTTCATTAGTTTTGTCGTGATAACGTAACATACAGACAGAGTTGCTTTCGCATTATAGTAGTAGTAAAATTTTCCTGAAAACCGGAATGCTCACAGATATTAAAATGTTTTTCAGAATATCGACATAAATATTTTGAATTCACTGTATGAATGTAATTATATTTCAAATATTTTTTTAGGTTTTATTAACATTCTGTGGAACAATATTAAATCATTATTGCATTCGAGAATGCAAAATAAAAAGCAAAAAACGAAACATTCTTTTTATGAGCATGCGGATCACGGAAAGACTATCCATGGTTTACGGTTGGGTTTATGTTAATAGACAATTTTTGATGGAAATGATACATATAAAATCTGCAACCACCAGATACCTAGTAGTTGCATTTTTATATAAAACACGACTTTTAGCCATATAATTATAATAAAAGAAAACTCCAACTGGTGGCTAATACCAGTGCGCCACCCGCGAGCCATCTTTACCTTTTGTATCTACTCATAATATTTTATTTTCGGAGCTGTTACGTTATAATAATAATACCAGCCTATTATTATCCTACTGCAAAGCAAACATCTCTTCTCATACAGAGAAGGCACAAGCATTGATCACCAACCTTGGCCAATGCGCATTGCCGATTTTATACTTATTTTAATTATAATTCCTGGTTTACTCACGATGTTTTCCTTCACCGATGTTAGTGATGTCTAAGATAAACTTCATGCATAATCATGCGAGAGGTTGCAAGGAAGAGGCGGGCGCCTTAACCCCCATCATGGCATCTAAATATTACTAGTACCTACCTAGTATCATTTAAAAAATGGGGTATTAATTAAAAATATATTAATTAATTAATTAGATTTACTTAATTCCATTTTATTTATTTGATTTTGATGATTTTTATTTTATTGTGTCTGACATTATTTAATTGATTTTTATGTCTATTATTTTATTTATGGCAATGGGTGATAATTACAAGAAATAAATGAATTTAATTTAATTGCATTAGACTAAGTTCATATCTACCTCGCAAGACCTTGTACTTGATGGAACTCAAACAGAATCGCTCACCGTAAAATTGTATTTTAAAATTCTCACATAGGAATACCACGCTTGAGTTTGTACGAATCTGTTGGTGCACTAACCGATATATCATTGTCAAATCTCATCTTTAATATTTTTGTTGTGTGTATCCGAACGGCGAGCTGCGCCACGCCAGCGCCGCCGAGCGGAAGAAAAAAGAAAAGAAGATCGACTTGAGTCAAAACGGCGCCCGCACGCGTTTTTTAATAATTTTATTTGCTGCGGGCTAATCCTCGTCGTGAACATTGGTGACCCCGACGTGATGCGATCAGAAAAAAGCCGCCATTAAATGCGCTTGCAACGTGCTCCGATTGTCGCCTGCCTATGCCATGGATAAATCAAAATATGCTGCCTCTATAGACATATAATGCTGCCTGCCTGTAAGGCCTGAAGCTTTATATTGTGGTGTGATGGTTTTTGGTTTGCCTGGTAAAGTAACCCATAAAAATACGACTAACAATTTTGATACAAGGTACGTGTCACATTTATTTTCGCAAGTCATTGTTTGAATGTGCATTTCTCGAAAGTCAAATTATCAATAAAGGAACTTCTTATTTTGCTACACTTCGGTGTTTTTCCCGTGTTGTTTTGTTTGCATTTTGTTTTAATTTGTAGTCAAGCCCCTATTAAAAAAAAAATATAATTTGCATTTGCCTGTAATTGGATGGGGTACTTTTCATAACAAGTTTGTTCACAAATTTACGGAAGCTATGCTTGCAACTCCAATAACTTGCATTCTTTCCTGCACTTAGCACCTTTCTATGCTTGCATGACGCATACTTCAGCTAGTTTTGCCGACCATTTCAGCGTTCGCGACTTTGCCGGCTCACGGGATCCCATCGGGCGTCCGGCACGAGCCTACGTGACGAGGCATCGGGTGACAACGTGCATCTCTTCACTACACATCGGAATCTGCTGACAAACGGTGCACCAGTTTGCTGTTAGGTTTGCTACCTGACAGCGACACGGTTTGTTAACTGTTTCCATAATTTCCACTCGAGGTTTCTGTTTGTGCTTGTTGTTTGTTCGCACATAGTTTATCATAATGTCAGATTTAAAAGGTTTAGTTCAAATCCGAGGTACTATAAAGGCAAGGTTGACCATGTTCAATAAGTATGTAGGAATGTTAGCTGTTGTTGCACCAACGGATATGAATAAGTTGCAAGTTGATGAATTTCAATTAAAATTAAATAGGTGTCAAGAGTTGTTCGTTCAATTTGACAAAGTTCAAGATGAAATTGAAAAATTAGATGTAAATATAGAGGAACAACTTCAAGAGAGAGAATTAATTGAAAATAAGTTTTGTTCTTTAATATCTCAATCTCATAATATTATTGAGGCCTTTTCTAGGGTTCAAAAGGCGGACAATCAGGATAATGTTAGTCATGCATGTAGCAGTTCCGGTCATAGTAAATATAATATTAAATTGCCTACCATTAGTCTCCCTTCTTTCGACGGCAATTTTTTGAAATGGTTAGAGTTTCGGGATACATTTGATTCTTTAGTGAATAAAAATGAGTCAATACCTAACATTAACAAATTTCATTATTTACGTTCAGCGTTGCAGGGGAGCGCTGCTGTGGTAATTAAATCAATTGAGTTTACATCATCTGGTTATGCTGCAGCTTGGGAACTTTTATGCAGTAGGTATGATAACAAAAGGCTTCTGGTAAATCACCATTTAAAGTCATTATTTTGTTTTGACCCTATTGCTAAGGAGTCTCATAAGGCATTGCGTTTCATGCTAGATTATTTTACAAAAAATTTACAAGCTTTAAATACATTAGATGAGCCTACAAATTATTGGGATTCTCTAATTATTTACTTAATGACCTCGAAACTAGATGGCGCCACTAGTTGCAAATGGGAAGAACATAGGAACAATTTAAATATTTCACCTAAGTTACAAGATTTTTATCAATTCTTACGTAATCGCGCAGATGTTTTAGAGACGTTAGTTTTTAATAAACAGGATTCTGCTAAATTTGATAAGTCTACACACTTTAAGGAAACCAAGCAGTCTAAGTCCTTGGTTTGTTCCAATGAAACAACAACTAGTAAGAAAAGGTCTTGTGTGATCTGTGACAATCAACAACATCAGGTTTATGATTGTGAAAAGTTTAAAAATATGAATGTTGATGCCAGGTTGAGTGAAGTAAATATGTTAAAACTTTGTGCCAACTGTCTTCGCCCTGGCCATCGCCCATCTCGTTGTTTTCGTGGTCCTTGTAATATCTGTAAAGAGAAACATAATTCTCTATTACATAAGAATTCAAATAATAGTGATAAAAATGTTGTATTTACTTCATCTTCTATTTCCTCAGGGAATAATGTGAATTCACCGGTGTCCTTGTCCGCGGCTATGGTGACTGGTCAGGTTCTTCTATGCACTGCACAGGTAGAAATTGTTAATTTAAGTAACAACACTACTTACCTGGTCAAAGCGTTGCTAGATAGTGGTAGTCAGTCATCCTTCATGACACAGGATCTGCAGGATAAGTTACACTTACCTTGTTCCAGGCGTACTCCTGTAAGGGTAGCTGGAATTAATAATGCAGAGGTGAATGTCACTCAACATTGTGATCTATTAATAAGATCAAGATTAAATAATAATTTTCAAATAAAGGTTTCTTGTTTGGTCATACCTAAAATTACAGGTATGTTGCCTTGTGTGGTAATAGATTCTTCACAGTTTAAGTTCCCTAGTTATGTGGAGTTAGCTGATCCAAGTTTTTACTATCCTTCTGACATTCAAGTGTTGTTAGGAGCAGATGTGTTTTGGGATTTAATAAATTCGAAACAAATTAAACTTGGCTATAATAAGCCTACTCTACAAAGTTCTAAGTTAGGTTGGTTGATATCGGGCCCAACAGGCAAGAATCAATCTCATAAGGTTCTTAGTAATTTTTCTAGGGAAATAAGGGATTCTTTGTCCAAATTTTGGGAAGTAGAAGAACTGCCCCCTAGTGACAAGCCCATGCTCTCAAAGATTGAAGAATTTTGTGAAAATCATTTTAATAAAAACACCAGGAGACTGTGTGATGGTCGGTTTTCAGTTAAGATACCTTTAAGTGAGTCACCAGAACTAGTATTAGGTGATTCCTATGATATTGCTAAGAGAAGATTCTTCAATTTAGAGAGAAAACTTGACAAGTCCCCGTCATTAAAGAAAGAATACAAAGAATTTATTGATGAGTATGAGCGGTTAGGACATCTCTCTGTTATTGAGCATCCTGTCTTTGGTTATTACATGCCACACCACGCTGTCATTAGGAGTCATAGTGAGACAACCCGCTTACGTGTCGTCTTCGACGCTTCGTGTAAGACTAGCTCGGGTAAGTCATTCAATGACATTCAGCTGGT
Source organism: Caradrina clavipalpis (assembly GCA_932526535.1). Lineage (NCBI taxonomy): Eukaryota > Metazoa > Arthropoda > Insecta > Lepidoptera > Noctuidae > Caradrina > Caradrina clavipalpis. The sequence goes on along the minus strand of OW052095.1, from coordinate 14,154,101 downwards.
AGGGCCAGTGGTGCAGGATGACCTCATGTCCATTCTTTTAAGATTTCGTCAGCATGCTTTCATCGTCACTGGTGACATCGAAAAGATGTACCGACAGTTCAAAGTTGACGAATCGCAACGGCATTTGCAGTTAATTCTTTGGAGAGATGGTAAAACGCAACCACTCAAAACACTCCAGTTAAACACAGTCACATATGGTACTGGTTCCGCTTCATTTCTGAGCACGAGGTGTTTACTGCAGTTATCTCATGAATGTGTTGATCAACCAGATTTAGCTAATGTTATACGTCATGATTTTTATGTCGATGATTTGAGTACTGGTTCTAACTCTAAACTAGAGTTACAGAGCATTGTCAAGGCCGTTATTAGCAAATTATCAGAAGCATGTTTACCTTTACGAAAATTTCGTAGTAATGCACCTGATATATTTAATGGTTTATGTATTTCTAATCAAGTTCAGGAGTTTTGTAAAGACTCAACAGTGTTAGGACTGAAGTGGTCTCCTCAATTTGATATTTTAACATATTCTACTGCTCTTAAAGCTGATCAGACTGTTACTAAGAGAAGTATACTTTCTATGTCTTCAAAGATTTTTGATCCTCTTGGTTTATTGTCAGCAACGACTATTCTTCCTAAACTTTTACTGCAAAAATTATGGTTGTTAAAAGGTGGTTGGGACGAGCCCATTCCAGATTCCATTAAGGCTGAGTGGTTGGAATTTCTAGATAATATTGAATCATTGTCTTTTATTAATATTCCCAGGCATGCTGTTTGTATGGCTCCTCGCGAAGTAGAGATACATTGTTACACCGATGCATCGCTAGCTGCATACGGCGCTTGTTTGTATCTTAAATCTACCGACGAGGCGGGAAAGGTCACATGTCATTTATTATGTGCTAAAGGGAAAGTTGCTCCTCTAAAACCTGAATTGACTATTACTGTTTTGACAAACTGCATTGTGTTTTTGTCCCCTGGACACGGTTCGTTAACCCCTACAGGATTGCGTCCGCGTGAAATTGGTAAACTTGGACCGCATATTCTAGTGTTTTGGACATAAGCTCACCTAACTTGTTCGTTGTACGTACTGTTTTTGTTTTTGTATTTATTCAGAGGTGTGTCCAACGTTTTTATGTTATATGATGCGATTCTGTTACTGTGGAGTCCGAATTATGTTTTTTATTTTTAGTTAAATATTCGGTTTACTGGAATATTTATTTAGTTGTGCTGGGATTTATTTGCTATTGCATGTTATTTCGTGGTTGCACTAAATACATCTATTTTTCCTTTAATTTTTATTTTGAAAAATATTCGATTTATTACTAGTATCGCTAACACATCAATAACACTAGCTTTGAATGCGACTTCTTCCACGAGAATTTTCTTCCAGATGCCTATTTTTTATAGTAAATCCTTAGTAAGCCTTGACACTCAGGGATAACTTAGTTTTTTACTAACGAAAGAATTTTGAGAATCGGACCGGTAGTTCAAGAGATAACCGCGTTCAAACTCTTCAGCTTCATCATAATAGCATACATTTATTGTCACACATAACCTTAGAATACTAGACGTATAAAATAAAAACACACAATCATAAAACTTTGCAACAAAGTAGATCTGCTACGAAGTCTATACGTCAATACAATTCGCTCACAAAGATTTTTATTACCGTCATATCGGATCCGATTAAAACAAAAGCCAGTTTAATTTTACAACTGACTATAGTTGCCTGGGGCGTAGGATTTCACTTTGCTTCAACAATATAATTACGCTATGTCTCCGGGCGAGCAAATAATTAATGGTGCGAATAAATCTTATAACTTTTGTCGAGTTTTGTTACTTCCCGTATTTATTATTTTAATACGGGCAGAAGTTCTTTTTTTTATCTCCGGCAAATGTCCGCGGATTTTCGGCTAAGTCGACGGCGGAGTTTGTAAAAAGTTTGGGTATTACTGAACTAAATAATATGTTTATAAATATGTATGATGTTGCAATTCCGGGTTCGGGGATTAAGAGGAAGATTTGGAATGCGACGCGATTTTTTTGTCGTGCCTTTCGTAGGTAATATTAGAAGGATTTGAGTTTTGTCTGTAAGGCAATTTAACATTATCTTTAGATTAATCTTTAATGAAAATTCATCACGTAAGCTAATTTGCTTATCTATAATGCAGGGTTAATTTAAAATGCTCGGTAAAGAGTTCACAATATACTCGTTCATAATATAATAATAATAAATAATAATAATAAATTTGTTTATTGATGGCAACTAGGCCCAAAACTTGTTAGTAACAGAAATCTTAAAACTATGTTAGTAATTACAATTAAACACTCGGGAAAAATATTACTTGACAAGCACTGCCATAGCGTGAGACAGCCATGGCGCATCGTGCTTGTCTATCCACATAAAAGCATAAAGGAAAATTATTCTTAAGTAGGTATAAGTCTATTCTATAAAAAAAAACCGTCGGTAAATTTAGTTAAAGTGAGCTTGTAGAACATTGCAGATAAGATAGTAGGTATCCAGAAGATGTCGTGATGGCTCAGTTAAGGCACCCGGCTCTTATGCACTGACTGTACGACTTTTTCTTCATTTCATAATTATGTACTTTCTAATTTTATCTTGGACATCGTTAACGTCGGTGAAGGAAAACATCTTGATGAAACTTCGACATAAAAATAACATAAGACAAAAATAGCCAATCCGCCTTATGTAATTGTGATGATCAATGCTCGTATTTTCTTTGTATGAGACCTTTGGCTTTTACCCTGCAATGGGAAAATCAAATTCTTTGTGTATTATTTTTGAGCTTAAGATAAGCTGCTAATGCCTAGAACCACTCATCATCACTCATGATGAGGATGATGAGAGGCCCATGAGCAGTGGACGTCGTGTGGCTAACCACAGGAAGTCCACTGCTAGACATAGGCCTCTCCCATAGATTTCCAAAAATAGCGGTTGGAAGAACCATTCACAACACATAAAATCGCCGAGGGACTTACAGAACCTACCGGCTAATTATTCAATTCAAAGCAAGCACAACAAACACAGGTTGTTTGATGTATGAAACGTTAATATAAAAGGGTAGTAGAAAACACGGGATGTTAAAACTTAAACTCGGGATCAAGTAGTAAAGTCTTTCTCAGAGGTACTTAAGTCGAGACCTCAGCGGAATCCGTAATGGGTTCGTGACGAAACTGACGATATTCTCAATAACATCCCGTCGAAAGCATCGCTTTCAGTAACAACTTATTTTTTTTTTATATAGTTTGCTACTGGTCTCGTAATGGCGCCGGGGGAATAAACCTTAAGTATGTATTTATTTGATACCTTTTGCTCGTAAAGTAATAAAATGATAGCTTCTTTAAGTAAGAGTTTCTTGGCTTTTTGAAATTTTTCTTTTATACTCGTAAAGGCTATACTATAAAATAACTAATTAAAATGCATCTGAGCGTAATCACCAGCTTTTATGACAGACGTAGAACTATCGCTTCAGTCTATACTCTAAAGAAATAAAAAGAATACTACACCCGATCTTTATTAGGCAATCATTATTTTCTTCGGTTAAACGATAATTCGTAAATTAAAAATTAAAGTTGTATGATGAATTAAGAACATAAAAATATAATTATATTTATTTTCAGATTGAAACTACTTTATTACGATTAACTGCTTTGTTAGCCTTGTGGCCCTTAGTGCTTCTGCTACTCTAAAGGTCTTGGTTTCGATTCCCTGGTAGATCAAAATATTATAGGATTTTTCTATGAAATTTTCAGTAGCAGCAGCTCGGTGTTAGGATTGTGCCCGGTTAATGGCAATAGACGCAGACGAACCAAAATTACCGACATAGCCCAGAGCATCAGTAAGTTGAAGTGGCAGTGGGCAGGGCACATGGCACGCAGAGCTGATGGCCGATGGGGCCGCAAAGTTCTCGAATGGAGACCAAGCACCGGCAAGCGCAGCGTAGGACGTCCACCCACAAGGTGGACGGACGACCTGATTAAGACCGCAGGAAGACGCTGGATGCAGGGCAGGCCGCTTCCAACCGGTCTTTTTGGAAATCTATGGGGGAGGCCTATGTCCAGCAGTGGACGTCCTGCGGCTGATATGATGATGATGATGATGATGAATGGCAATAGGCTCGCCCTAGTACATGGGACTTAAAAACAAACCGGCAAACTGTGAATGTACATTGGTTACTCCTCTGTCTAACCCTTCAGGGAACACAGGCGTGATGTTATTATAATTATCGTATTTACCCAGTAACACAACTCACTTACAGACCGCACAATCTTTTCTCAGGCACGTTTTATTTCACTCACACATCCAAACAAAACTATTCCGGGAACCTCGCAAAAGTCTTTCAGCATTGCCTCTATTAACAAATACCCCGTACAGTAGTTCAGAGTCGGATTAAGGCCCAGTGACCTTATTTAATAACCCGACGCAGTCAATAAGCCGACGAAATGAAATCGTAAATCCCACCCGAAGGGCATGATATATCGAAGGGGTATTTAATTTGAATCCCAAAATATGACTATTGTCCAACTATCTTTGGGATTATTTATTATATTATTGTTTGGGGAAAAGAAGGTGTAGGTACATGATAGTCTCACATAAGTTCCAACACTCATTGCAATAATTTTGCGTGTTTTAACTGTTTACCCGCGTCGTAGACGTGACTTTTTAAATTAAAATAATATAAGATTAAACTAGTATGAAGCAGCTGTTTTTTTTTTCATAATTTACTAAATGTATTCAAATACCTACCTTTAGTGTTGGACAAACGATATCTTTTTTTTTTTGGATTTTTGACTTGCGCCAGTATGTGTGAATTTTGCTAAAATTTCAATTCCTGTGTCCCATAAATATTGCGAAGAAATCATTTGTCACAGACGAAAAGTGATCTTGAAAGGTTCTGTTTTAATGTTCAGGTTTAGATGAACATAAAGATTATGAACTTAGAGGGAAAATGTTCATTCTCAGTCTTGCTAAGGTAAAAATATTTTTTAACTAAAATTAAAGTAAATAACTGCCTCGTTGGCCTAGTGGTCCTGAGCGCGACTGCAACGCTAGAGGTCCTGGGTTCGATTCCCGGGTCGAGCAAAAAGTGATATTGGGTTTTTCTATGAAATTCTCAGTAGCAGCTCGGAGTTTGGATTTGTGCCCGGTTAATGGCAATAGGCTCGCCCCCTATTACATGGGACCTAAATATACCGGCGAACTGTGGGTGTACATTGGTACACCTCTGCCTAACCCTTCGGGGAATACAGGCGTGATGGTATATTATTTATTTATTATTTTTAAAGTAAATATTGCTGAAACGCTATGAATTGTAAAAAAAACACGCCATTCACTATTTGTATTCTACAAAACATAAACTATCCTTCCTTCTAAATTCTTACACGAGTTTCATACGATAACTAACATACTCAAGAGAATTGATATCTATATAAATATTCTTGTTAAGATATTTCGCTTTAACTTTTCTGTGTTATTCCTGCTAACAATAACACATACGTGTTCGAACAAATTCTGGAAAGATTGAGGAAAGATTACAATGGTGGCTATCAAAGGAGAGTGTAGCGGAAATAGAATTTCCTTGTGAGGATTGTAACTGTGCCTGTTTATTGAGTGAGGGGAAGACAGTTTGTTATTGGATATCGTAATCATGACTTATTATAGTAGGTCTACTTGAAGACTGTTTCAAAGTCAAATCATTTATTTCAAGTACACCAATAAAAGGCACTTTATACGTCAATTATATGAAAAAAATATATTGAATAATATTGAAGCTGGTTGCCCATTCCAAAAGGTAGCTTCGTATGGCGAAGAACGGGAAAGAAACTCCATACAAACTCTTTAAAAAAAAATGTATTTCAGTATGTTGTTCAGTTACATTCATTCCATAATCGTTTGCGTATGTTAAACTAACTTGGAGTTTAATGATAACCTCGGCTGGTGCAAGCGGGTCATTACTTATAGCCCCGCTTGCACGCAAAATTTATCAGTCGCAGTATCATATATTATCAGCTGTTTAGCTCATAATATAAAATAAATAAGATATGAACCAGTTTAAGGTGTGCCTAAACTTCAGTTATTTAATTCGAATCGAATATTTTCAAATACCATCACTGAGCATCAATGAGCGAAGCAGTAACCAAAGATATAACTTAACGCAGGTGCAAAATAAAAATACGCTAACGATATCACATAATCACAAGCCAAAAGCAGCTAGTCCTTGTATTTTCAACCTTTAATTGACAAATACTTTACTTACGTCTAACAAGATCCGATCCAAGGTGGAGCATTCCACTTCAATGAGCATTATAAAGTATAAAGCCGATCCTTCGACATAAGTCAATAAGGTTCCGTACTTTCTTTTCTCCATAAAATCGGCTTGAATATCCACGGAGAAATTCACATTCAAAATTATATATAGAAAGAGCCAGTCATTGGGAGGCAATATGAACCCGCTAGAGCACTCAGTCAGATTGGAGGCATTCTCAGGGCTTTCGTGTAGCGATCGGAAGCTTTCAAGATTTCCGACATTTCTCGCTCGAATAATATCGTCTACGGCGAGATCTAGGCTAACATCTACTTTTATTCTAATGTTTGTGTGTTTCGGGAAAACAATAAGAATCGAGATATTTTATCTGAGATTGCCGTTTTATGTTCGTAATTGGGTGAGTCGAGTAATAGACTCGTTTCCTCCATATAAAGTGGTTGTTGCTGAATTACGGACGATTCTGATCTTCGTTGTGGTTAGAAAAAAATTGTGTGGAATATTCTTTTTTCTTTATCATTGGTACATTGTTATAAAAAGCAAAGGTGCTGTCAATTTGAATAAGATATTTGGTTACACATTGATTGGATTTATTAATTATCTATTAATATTATTATTTATTAATATTAATAGACAATTAATATTTAGTTTAAATTACAAACGTTACCGCAAATTAAAGCAATAAACATTTTATTACATGAGAAATCTATGCTATTACAAAATTTCACTGAAAAGCCTGTTTTCACACTAGACAAACCGTTTTAGCTCAGTCTGTGTATCTTGAAATCTCCAAGGCAATCTGAAGAGATACAGCGTGAACTAGTGTGTGCACTTTTCAAAGGAGCAACAGCAACTAGTCAACCGAAGACATTAAACATTCAGTTCGATCTAGTATGACCCCTGACCTGACTACTGTATTTGCTTGAACGGTGCGGTCATAATTGAGTAGTTAATAGTAACTGACTAATGCTCGGTTGCTACATGCAAAACGTGCGATTAGCATCTCCGACGCGGCAATAAACGTGGCCAGCTACCTGGGCCCATGTAGTATAAATAATGATAAATGTATCATAGATACGAAAAGAAGAAAAATAATTTACCAGCTACCAGTCGTAATTCTTTTGAATGTTTGACTGGTAGTTTGTGAAAATTCTGGCGACAATTTTGAATGTAGAAATGTTTACAAAAATTATGGATATAAACCTACCCAGAATGTATGCAGAAAAATAAACTCTAATAACAGTGAAAATACGAAGGCATTTGTTTGTTAGTATGGTTTACTAATACCGATCGGTATGTTCTAGGAATCGGGCATAAGTGACACCCCAATTTTATATTCTAAGGGTTTCATAGTTCACAAGAACCCCCCTATATTTTCGCCATTTCCTGTATGTCTGTAGACTATATAGCTCAGAGACATTTAGTATAAGATAGCTGTAATTTAGCATGACACGCCGACAAAGTGGTAAAATAATATTTTGAAAAAAAAAGCAACTGTTTGAAGTATGTCTTATTCTCGTATATCTTCTGGTGTCGCATTGTGTACATTGTGGCTTCAGACAAGTCGTTCGAAAATATTGTGGGCTAGCTTATACCAACTTGTAAAATGTATTTCGGGCAACTTTGGAACTACACTGCGCGTGTCCACATTTTCATTTATCATAAGAATGACATCATACACCTCAACAGTATGACGTAATAATCTGTGATATCCATCTGTCAAATGTCAAAAATAAATGAAGTCTGATATAAATTAATATTATTTTCATAGGTCAGAATTATTAATTTGCCCAGTACACCCACAGGGATTCATTGCTATGGCCTAAATCTATTGAAACTGTGATGTTAGTCGCTCTTACGAGTTAATTGATGTTATTTTTCGAGGAAAACGGTATGAATTAATGATAAAAGTCTTTATTAATTATTCAATACCTACGCCATTTTAATGAATATTCCATAGCTACTGGAGCTAGATTTTATTCTATCTACTTTCAACAGTTTTAATTCAATTATTCTAAGAGTAATAGGTATCGTATCCGTTCTAGTGTGTAAAGTAAGTCATTATTTATGAATGGTCAATTTTTTTGTAATAATTTTCCTTGTAATATTTTTTACCCCAATTAGAGAACACTTGGCTTAAGCCTGTGCTGTCTCGCGCGCTCCCAGAGGTGGCACCAGTGAGACGAACGTAATTTTTTCGGTCGCGTAATTTCTGCTACATTCGGTTTCATACAAAACTCCTGTTTTGTTCACGCGGCGACGCAAAGTGAGTTGTCAGTTTCAGTAGAAAGTAAATTACGCGATAGAAATTCTGCGACACATGACTCACAAAATTACGCTCGTTTGGCTTCACCCTAAGCGATCGCGGGCAATACCAAGATGACTTTCAGTCCGTAAGAGTCCGATAGACATCCCGCCTTATGGGACGTAAATGAGGATTTTTCGTACGGAATAAAAAAATTGCCCGTGCCTGTTAGAATAAATACTAAAACCAAAATAATAATAATACCAGCTTCTTCTAAAAACAAATGTTTCAAAAGGTATTTTTTGATGCCTAATGAACTACCATCTTCCCCAGTTTTTAAATTGCACATTAGGGGCCTTACTTATAAAAATTACGCTGATTCATACTCAGCTACCTCTTATGTGACTGACTGAACGATGAAACACTATTTTAATCTGCCAACACTTAGACGGTCAGCATAGAGCATGACCAAATTATTCGACTAAAGAACGAAATCGAACGAACAATCCTTATCCTTACTAATATTATAAATGCGAAAGTAACTCTGTCTGTCTGTCTGTCTTTCTGTCTGTCTGTCTCTTCTTCACGCCTAAACCACTGAACCGATTTCAATGAAATTTGGTACAGATATAGTCTGGGACCCGAGAAAGGACATAGGTTAGTTTCATCCCGGAAATCCCCCGGGAACGGGAACTATTAATCCACGCGGACGAAGTCGCGGGCAAAAGCTAGTTGAGCATAATTGTCAAAATTTACAATAGAATCCATAGACCAAAAATGTCATCGTCACAGCTGATTGTAGCCCGCCATCTTACTTCCGAACTATACTTAAACAACGGGTCGCCGCTGTTTAAATTTTCTGTCACTTAGGCAACAACTCAACGCTGATTAACGTTTATAGGTAAGATTTTTCACCTGAGACACCGTTGAAAGTGGTTGCTACGTGAAAAATAAAAATGTACTGAATGTGCAGAAACACGTCAAGTTTCAACTTTAACTTCAATGCAAGGCTATAACGATAACAACCCCCAAAAAAATAAAAGCTTCTTTTGCATCACGAAACCAACAATCCTTTCAACTAACACAATGCGATGCCTACAAAGTAAGACCATTACAGAAACTATGACAGCACACGATTCAACTAATCGGTCAATGAACTTGCGTCACGCGATTCCCCTAAAACTTCCGGGTCGTACATTACACCCTTTTAGCAGAAATCGTCACATTCTTTTTCATTAAAAACTGAGGTATATTTTACCTTAGTTGGACGTGTGAATAAGAATGTCGTGGTCGTAGTATCATGTGGAGAAATTAGCGACTGGTTTTGTTGAGAATTTATGTGTTTATGGTTTTAAGGAGATTCGCCAAGTCATTGATCAAAATTCATATTTATGCGGTAATTAAAATAGTAGGTGGGAAATCATGACAATATAGACTTTTACCATGAGTTAAGCACATTCTAAATCCCTCTGCGATAACATATTATTTTAAGCATTATAAGTCTGAAATCACCAATTCGGCTTGGACATGCGTGCTGATCAATCCTCGTGCCTTCTCTGTATGATAAGATGTCTTCGCCCGCTTCGCAAAAAAAAAAAACAGGCTACTATTGTTATATTTTACCTAAAAAACAAAGCTGCAATGTCTTATGCATCTCACTATTCCTCTCTCTCACACCAAATCCAGAAACACCATCGTAGCTTTGCAATAGAAAAAAGTATGGTATGATAGATACTGAAATATTTAGATGAACAAACAAAACGTAGATACCTCAAGAGTAAAGTAGAATGTTATTTCCATTCCCACAGCCAGGATTTTCACAGTATTAAATAAATTCTCTATTAGCACATATAAATTTACACGGCCTCTAATTAAAACTCGATAATTATGCAAATTGATTCCCACAGCGGGAACCCAGTGGGACATACCGACCTAAAATAATTCAAATGGAAAAAAAGTCATGTCTACTCTTCAATCAAGAGAAAATTTGACGCGTCACCAATAAAAAGGACTGTTTTATTATTCACTTAGAAACTTTTAACGAGAAAAGTTGATGTTTAAGTTTTCGACTTTTTAGTAGGCCTTGCTTTGTTGGATAAAAAATAAAACATGAAGTTGAAGTTAGAACTCGTCACTTTAAGAGTGTTTCATCAATAAAGTTGAGAAAATAATGATCATCTTTGTGTATGGATATTTAGCGGTGTGGAATTATGAACAGGATTTTTTTTATCACAAATAAACTAAAAAGAAATAATTATTTCTTTTCCTTTTTTATTAAAACGTTGCCCCACTTTATTTTTTTCTACTGTAATTTGTGTGTGTTTACAAACATAATATACACTCACATAGATACATACATACAATCAGACCCAGAACAATCATCTGTAGGCTATACAAATATTTGTTTCGTGCGGGAATCGAACGTCATTCAGCGCAGCAGCTAATTGCTGAGCCACTGCACCAACCGTGTCGTAAATATCAAATTAACCAATACGCAATGTATTGGTTTTTCTTTGCTTAGTCTCTTGATGAATCTATAGAAAAGAGAGCTACATAAGCGAGAACTATGTATTGCATGTAATGCACTTTTATATGGTTTGATAGACACTATACCATCACGCCTGTATTCCCTGAAGGGTTAGGCAAAGGTGTACACCAACAGTTTGCCGGTATATTTAGGTCCCATGTAATAAACACTAAACTTGTGATACATGTGATAGACACTAAACTTTATAAATTTATTGTTAAAGAAAAACGCAAGCAATTTGATGTCGTGAACATATTATTATTGCTATTTGATAAATAAATAGCGGGAAAAAACCGTTATTTTTTTAATATCAAAATAAATGATTAATACATAATTACAATAATGCCTTTATAAAAACAAATAAAAAGTAGGTATCATAAAATTAAAAAGAACATAGCGTGTCTATAAAAATGAAAATGATTGTACATTTTAGCGTTAATAAATAATTAGTCCACAGGGATCAGTCCGCCGGCAGACGTTAACAAGCTTCTAAAAATAACATTAAATATTAATTTATTAAAATTATACGGAAACAGTTATTGCTAAATTAATCTATAGTTATAAATTAGACTAATTAAAAGAAATATTCATTCATAAAACATTCACTTCCAACAATGAACACTCGAGTTATAATAAAGTATTTTAGAGGCTCACCATCAAATTTGACGATTGAAATTACGAGGTCGTATAAGAAATTTTATGTCTTATTACTTGAAGTATAAAGTTTAAATTTGCCAATAGTTGCTAGGCTAGTAGCATATCAATTTGTGGTGGTACTTTTATTGGGTCACGTTAGGTTTCTGTGGGTCGTTACAGGTTGGTGGACACGGAATGGGCGTGCACTCCTGAAGTTATATTGCAAGTAATGTTACTGATATAAGTGGATTTAAATTACGTTAAGGAAGATTTATTGAGCTACCAGGTGGATTGTTGGAATGTCTGGGAGTTTTTAGAATTAATGGCTTCTCGGATGGGTACGGTTTTTGGTTGAGCGAAAGCTGTTTAGATCATGTTACCCTGATTGTAGGTTTTGGAGATTAACTTCGTGATCTATGTTGCAATGTTGCAATGGGAAAATCGGGCCGGCAGTTTGGCGAATAGGTGCAGCACGTGATGAGTAATAAGTATTTTTGTATGTTAAAATTGCTCTGGTTAAAAGCTTTTCGACGCTATGCACTTAATGTAAAGGCTAACTGAACACGAAATAAAATATTTTAGTTCATAGCTTAAAATAACTTTTTTTATAAGGGGTTGAATAATGTATCTTGTTCCGGACACTTCTCGAGGCTCTACACTTAAAGTAAAGCCAAACTGAGCCCAAAATAAATTATTTAAGTTCATAATTGAAAAATATCTTACATTTTTAAAAGGGATAGAAAAATGTATCTGATTCGACAAATTTCTTGACACTAGACAATTAAGGCAAAGGCAAAGTTAACCCATAATCAAATATTTTAGTTCTAATTCAAAATAAATTCTGGTAATAAAATTAGGTACCTAGTAGGAATGTTTTAATTTAAAATTGTACTACCCTTTACCAAATTCCCAAACAAACAACTGAATTGTGGGGGTTGAAATATCAAATTAAAACATGTTCACCAAGCCTTCTATAATAAATATTGTTAAGAACTACTCCAACTTTGTGAATCAATTTTTCTGTTATTTAATGAAATTTTAATTGGTCCTTGTTTAATACAAATTACTCTTTCATAAAATTTTAAATACCTTTTACATTCAAGATTTAGCTTTCACGGTTAATTTGTAACATTTAACTAACAAAAGCAAGAATCTAACAAGCCACCTGTCGGTCATCTCCTCCGCTTTTAATCTTATTATAAGCCCAATCATCTTAATTTTGCCCCCTTACAAATGGGATCTTTTTCCGCTTTCCCTATTCAGCCCATAGCGCGATAACCCGTGTAATTCCCAAAGGACTGAACATTATGATAAAACCATTTTTAACAATTTGTATGAGAAGGCACGCCCATACAACATGATTGATTGCGCTGTACATTCAACAATAGACGCACGTAATTAAATGTAGATACTGATTAAAAATGTCACGCGAACTAAACATTTTTGTATTATTTTTTGTTTTCATGCGTAGTTATTATGTTAAAATATTACTGTGTACTTGTAGTTTCAGGGCAAATGGATTAATTGAGCATCTTGTTACAAGATTAATTTGATTGGTCAGGAATATATTGTTTTGTTCAATTTGCTTTTTATAATTATGATTTGACTGGCTGGTGCCCACGAGTTTGTACGTATATTTTTTAATTTAAAGTTACGTGTTTATTTACTTCTCCGCTGTCGTGCGCCGTAGGGAGATATCACATAACCTAAACTATTCCGGATGAGTCTGGTTATCATATTTACTAAAACAGTTTTATCAATCCAACTAGTAGTAAGTTGTTAGCGCGCTTAGACAAACAAAATACCTAACAATTCAGTTCTTTATTTTATTAGTATAAATTACTCGAATTCATTCTGAAATATCAGGAGGTTCTAATAACCTATGGGGACAATCGCAATCTAATCTCAGTTTTAATCTATCAAAGACTTTAATTTACGTAAATTATTCGATATTGATTGTTGCTGAGATAAGATCGCAACTATATTTCAGAGATCAATTAATGGTTGACGGTATTATTTATTTATAAAAACTTTATGCAACAAAAAGTACAAAGGCGGACTTAATGCCTTTATGCCGTATCTATTGTGTTATCAACTGTACGATGTTAATGTGGGGTGGTCGTTTCGATGTACAGTCACGTTACAAAAGCGTTGATCACTTTGTCACATTAAACTCGTTAGTAGTCATTTTTGACGCCCGCTATTTGCATATTGAGCAAGTTGCATAAGTTTTCATGATATGGTCAAGGTTTTTATGAGGTGTCTGTACTAGGAACAAGAGCTTTCGCTGACAGCCATGATACTTATAGCATATGGGGCACGTGTGTGGGGCAAAATTAATTGACAAGATGTATTTATGTTTGAATGTTGTAATCTCCAGAACCTGTGGTTCGATTATTTGGCTAATAGTAAGCTAATCCCTGGCTATACATATAGGCTATATTTTAGTATAAACTTTGAAAGAAAATTCACATGAACGAAGTTGCGGGCAAGAGCTAGTTCTTTACTAAATTAATTTCAAATTCAATTTAAATATAAAATTTTGATCTAAATACGTAACAGCGTGAATCACTCAAATAGTTTCATATTTGATTAAAGTTATTAAATTAGACCAAAGTGCTTTTTAAATACACTTTTCAAATTATTTTATGTACAAAATTTAGAATACTAAAGTCAAATATTTAAAACTCTGTTACTGGGGTCAAATTTTATAAAAATTATAGACGATGAAATTCATCAAACATAATAAACATCAGGCGGTCTATTCTGTAAAAGTTCTCTCTTGGTGAATTTACATGAAGTGAATTTAAGGTATGAGTACTGTTGATGCTGGAGATTGACAGCACTGCTTAAGCTCACTCACACCTCACGTATATAATATTTGGTAGATGTTTATACATAGAATAGCACTGTAATTCTCATATTTTTAAGAACGTTAGCATTCTAATCTTAATCTCAATTTGGTCAAAAATATTTCAAACTTTTCCTATATTATTGCAAATACATTTTGAACGTCTTTATTTACGGGAAATAGCCTTCTTAAATCAAATACACAAGCAAGTAAAAGCTTTAATCGTAAACAAATAAAGCAGGTTTTTCTGCAGCATTTATTTCTACTTCCATTGTCACTCAATCTACAATGCATTTAGCAAAACAAACACTCGCTCTCTTAATAATTCCTGTTCTTTCACCTGCACAGCGAGGTGTAAATGAACTTTAATGAAGCATTGCTATAATGTAGGTCATTATTTCTTTGCAATTTGTAAGACTTACGGGGATAAATGTGGGACTTACTAGACATAGAGGGTGTAAACATACATATAAAAACGGTTATTTAAAAAACTAAAAAACCCGACTGCTTTTTTGAGTATTATATGAAAAATCCCTAAAACAAGAAAGTCGTTGTACCCGATCGCACTTAAAATTGTAGCAGTCGGGACCCATTCGGGACCATCTGCAATGTAATATAGGCATGTGCTCTCAATTCACTAAGTCTCCATTTCTAGAATGGGTCCCGACTGCTACAATTTTAAGTGCGATCGGGTACAACGACTTTCTCGTTTTAGGGATTTTTCATATAATACTCAAAAAAGCAGTCGGGTTTTTTAGTTTTTTAAATTACCGTTTTTTTTTTTTATTTTGATATACCCAGTATCACTCTCACAGTAAATACGAATCTAACGACACCTCTCAAGCTAAAATCCATCGAGCCGTTTAGGCTGCAGAGCGATCCAAACATTTGAATTCGGCGCCAAAAATCCGCCATTTTGTTTTTTTTATTTTGGTATACCCAGTGTCATTCTCACAGTAAATACGAATCTAACGACACCTCTCAAGCTAAAATCCATTAAGCCGTTCAGGCTGCAGAGCGTGCCAAACAATTATACATACATACATACATACCCTCGAAAAACATAACCCTCCTTCTGGCGCAGTCGGGTAATTAACCCTGAAAACATAACACTTTTGTTTTGGGGAAGTCGCGTAAAAAGACACGTGACTTAGCCGTTATCTGCACTTAATGCCCATCAAATTTAGTAGGTACACAACATTGAGTTAAAACGATCGCTGGGCCTTTTATTTTTGGTCTTTAAATTTGTTTATGGTAGTGCGCGGCACAATGCATTACCATTGTGTACAGTATCACAAATCGATTAGAACGAAAACACTTCGACTCATTTTGAGTGACTTAATTTCAATCGTCTAGCTGTCTTGAAAAAGCAAACTGTGTTACTGGAGGTAGGACTATACGCACCGTACCTCCGTATCCGCAAACACCAAACATCTTTAACAATAACAGACCCAACTTTTGTAATTGTTCCCACTTTTGCATCAGAATACGAAGGAAATGTTGATTTTGGCTTATCATCTCTTTACACGCGAATCCTAAATGACGTTATAATACGTTATTTGAATAAGATTAGACGTAAGAAATTAAAGTAATGCCTCGTTTAAAGCCGTTCTCGAGATTCGGCTTATCTTTGGGAAGTTTAATTATTGGATTTTAGTACCGCTGTTAGTGACGTCACGGCTGCTTTGGAATCATTATTTTTGTATCCGAATAATTTAGGGGTATTAAAGGTATACGCAGTATGAAATAGCATTAATTCGACACATAATAAAGAGTTTAAATCGACATTTAGTAATAATATAATAATATATATAATATCGCCCTATTATTATTCCACTGCCTGCCCCGTTGGTCTCGTGGTCGCAAGTGCGACTGCTGTGCAAGGGGTCCCGGGTTCGATTCCCAGGTCGAGCAAAAAGTGATGTTGGGTTTTTCTATGAAATTCGCAGTAGCAGCTCGGAGTTTGATTTGTGCCCGGTTAATGGCAATAGGCTCGCTCCCTATTACATGGGACCTAAATATACCGGCGAACTGTGGGTGTACATTGGTACACCTCTGCCTAACCCTTCGGGGAATACAGGCGTGATGGTATATGTATGTATGTATTATCCCACTGTAGAGCAAAGGCCTCAAATAGAAAATGCATGATCATTGATCATCACGCTTGCTCTGGGCGCATTGGTGATTTCCGACTTACATTAATTAAAAGTTAAAATCACGACGTTTTCCTTCAACGATGCACGATGTCATTAATGTAAAAGATAACTTAGAAGGTACATTATATAATTGTGAATTCAAAAAGTCACATTGGTAAATAGTTTCAGTAATTTGAAAATTATATTTTATTTAATGTAAGTAAAATGCAAATTACATGTAAAGGTCACACAAGCGCAACGCAGCGTGAACTGCCCCTAACCCATAATTCAAACACTAATTTTCCTTTCAAAACGGTAGCTAATTAACTTTAATTAAAACTGAGACCCATTAAAGAAATCTTATAAAAATCCTACCTCACTGATCGGTGCCTCATTAATTAAACAGCTTTTATAAAGAGCTTCTCCTTAAGCAAGACTACATGAAGCCTTCTAAGTAATTAACTTGCATAAATAAATTGACTGTACACAGGTATGATGGATTGAATACCTTTTTAGGGTCCCGTATGAAAAGGGTGAAAACGGACGTGTTTCTGCGAAAGGTATGCTTGTTTATTTTTCCGTTGTAAGTAACCAGTTGTTTATAATTGGGCTTAGTTCCGTCGAAATGAACCAAACCAACCATTCCTTAATAATTTTATGATTTACGTCGTATTTAGGTCAAACTTAATTTGACCAGAATCTCGATAAAGACTAGCAAAGTTCAAGTTACAATGTGCAAACATAGGTGTACTCCCGCATCCCTTACTTTCATAGTCCGATGGGACGGCAATCAGACATAACTGGCGACAGATCAAGCGCTCACATTACTAACATACAAACCCTTGCTGCTAATGAGAAATTCCTAAGGGAAACCCAATAATACTTTTCAACCTGAGAAACCTAAGTTAACCTAAGAAACCTGAGCTCAGTTAAGTAGCCGTGCATGCGACCACGAGTCCAACGGGCACAGTAACAATTTGGTTTACAGTAAAATTAAATCTATCAATCTATCTATTGTTATCTATGACAGAAGTTCACAAAGTTATCACATTGTAGTAAACAGACGAATGTAAAAATCCTTTTCTTTCATGAAACTGAAAGGCAACACTGGTGAGGCGGGATTCATCCATATTCCCGAAGGAATAGACAGAAAATAGGTCGCTGAAATTTTGATGCAAATAGAAGTAGCTTAGCTTTTAGCTGCTGATGTTATTTTAGTTTTGTAGCAGATAGTTTCCTTCGTCTTTGGTCCAAGTACAGTCATTTTAACCAGGCCAATTGCCGGAGTTAAAATCTAGTCTTCACGGTTTTTTTTTTATAGATAGGAAGTTATCAAATAACTTCCCCCGCCCTGGGCTCACGGGAGGGAGTGTCAGATTTTTACTGACTAAAACCCATCTATGTGCCCTTTGCGTTCCGTGGGCGCGGTATCTCTTTCGAAGAACCCGCAGCCCCGGCAGTCTACACGGTTGGCGCAGTGGTTAGGCTCGCTGCGTGTCACGGGTTTAATTCCTGCGCGGAACAAATATTTGTATGACCTATAGATAGATGTTGCTGGTCTGTTTGTGTGTTTATGATCTTATAAATGCACCCACAATAAGTAGAAGAGTAGGGCAAAGATTTGAAAAAAAAAACTTATCTTAACTTTAACTACAATATCTTGCTTTATAATTTTACAAACTAACAACTTAATAGAAATTGAATATGTAAAACTTGTTACATTATTAATTTACGTAATTTATTGACAATTAAAACTAGCCAAGTGCGAAATTCAATGCCAATGAAATTAATAAATAGTTTTTTAAATAAATTAAAGAACCAATACCTACATTTCTACAACTATGATAAAAGGAACTTTGCACCGTTACATCCCAACTCTTTTATCGGTGACACCGATTACCCCGAAGGTACCGAACTTGACCCCCTTTTCACATTCTTGTTTTGGTTGGGATATGTTTACACGATATGGTTGAACCATACATTGTCTGACACTTCCCATGGGCCTTAAGTTTAGCCTGACGGTTCAAAGGTCTTAAAGGACTTATAATTTACTCTACGGGGTGAAAGGGATATCGTAACTTTAACCACGAATTTACAGTACATAATTCTAGTAACCCCAATTTTTTCACCCACATTATGTTACGTCTTTGGTTACTGCTCCACTCCCTTAGTCATAAAGTGATCCTTTATAGCCTAGACTACTGCTCAAAAATCTAGCTATCGTATACAAATGGATATTTTCCTTTCCAATCCGACTGATAGTTCTATAAATTTGCGCATTTAAATAAACACATAAACAAACAAAAAAGAAAACTCTATAGATTTATTGAATTAGTATAGATAGTATAAATAACAGATAAAACTTTTCATTGCTGGTTTTCTAGTATCATGTACTGAATCTATGGAAAACTTTTTCCTAACAACCTCCGCCCACGTCCGACTTTTTGTGGGACCGATTATCGGACCGTTCAACGACAAGAAGAGGAAGAGGGAAGAGGTCGGAACGAGTCGGATTCACTAAACTATTGATTTATCAATAGTTTAGTGAATCCGACTTCTTATAGGACGTGTGCTTTGGTATATTAGAAATGATAATTATAATGTTCAAAGTCAAAGTCAAAATCATTTATTCCAATTATAACATTAAAAGGCACTTTTGAACGTCAATTAATTAAAACTAGTTCCATTCTCTCCGACAATAAAATCGGTCACCGATTGTCTGACGTGGGCGGACAGCCTTACGATGCCATTCACAAGGCCACCTCACACATTCAATAAACCTAAAAAAAAACATTATTGTCCTCGCACCATCGTGCCCTAATTTCCCCACCATTGTTAGACACAAAGAGTCCATAATCTCTTAAGTGAAAAACCGTTCGCTTGTGTCCATTAACATTGTAATCACCTTTGTAAAACTTTTTTTTTATAAAAACGCTTTTAATGGAGTCAAAAATTCATGGCATGCTAATTTAATTTTGCCTTGACTGAAATTGGGGTATGGAAGGACTATAATTGATTGCTTGTGATTAAAATATCGGGCTTGTTGATGTTTTAAGGGTATACTTGTAGCTGAAACTGAAATCAGAGAAGAAAAACAATTTAAAGGAATCTGGATTTATTGACGTGTATATAATTACATAGACAGGTAATAATATTGTAAAGCTGACTAGTTTGTTTGTTTGTTTGACTTTTTAGTTTAAACACGCTGATCATTGGAACTGATCTGATTCTAAAAATTCTTTCGCTAATAGGAAGCCACGTTATCCCTGAGTACTGATGTTTAAATAAGATAAGGTATTGATGAAAAGTAAAGGTTCAGTGAAGTTTCATCCTATACTACTTCTTACTAATATTATAAATGCGAAAGTTTGGGAGGATGGATGGATGTTTTTAACTCTTTCACACTTAAACGGCTTAACGGATCAGGATTATTTATTTATTTATTTATTTATTTAAACTTTATGCACAAAACAAGTACAAAGGCGGACTTAATGCCTTAGGCATTCTCTACCAGTCAACCAAAGGTGGTGAAGAGATAACATGGCAGGTGCAAATTACTGTACAAGAGTATTATAACAATGAAATGTACACAAGTACAAAAAAATTAAAATACTCCATACTCTAAATGTACAAAAACAATAATATTATAATAATTCAATATATATTATTCCATATACATACATTTTACATATATACAAACATACATATATACATACATACATACATACATACATACATACATAACTGTATACTTACATATAAAATACATATCCTATGAAAGTTCAGAAAAGAAGATTAAGAGACAACTCTTACAATTGCTCCGAAAAATAAGTCCGCAATTTCTGCTTGAAAGCATACCGACTGATGGCTGTCCTGATATCGAGAGGAAGCGCATTCCAAAGAAGAATAGCCTGGACATGAAAGGAAGAATGAATGAAATCAGAAGTATGAGAAGGACAGTTAAGTAGAAGATTATTAGAGGAACGTAGACTCCTATCATGAGTAGAACAAAGATATTGGAAATGAGAAGTAAGATAAGAAGGAGGAGAGCGAGAATTGAGAAGGGAATAAAGCGTGGTCAACGCACGTAAATTTCTTCTTTGACGAATGGGTAACCACTTAAGCTCCGATCTGAAGCTAGACACGTGGTCATATTTCCGCAAATTAAAAATGAACCGAATGCAGTTATTTAGCAGCCTGTCCAATTTATCCAACAGGACAGCATGCAGGTCAAAGTAGCACACATCACCATAGTCAATTATAGGGAAGATTAAAGACTGCACAAGCATTGTTTTCGTCTTTGCAGGCAAAAAGTTCCTCAGACGATACAAGAAACGCAAGGTACCGTTGACCCGCTGACAAACACTGGAAACTTGATTTTGCCAGCTAAGCGTCGAATCAAGATATAAACCGAGATCTTTCACGCAAGGGCTAATTGGGATGATAGTACTATTAAGAACTATAGGAGGAAGATGTGACACCGCCACTCTGCTCATCATTCGTGAACTTCCTATGATAATGGCCTGGCATTTTGTGGGGTTCACAGACACCCCAAATCTGTCAGACCAATTGTTGATGGCATCCAGATCCCGGTTTATATCCTGAATAGCTGCTGACAAGTTACCCACCTGTGATGAAGTATACAGCTGAAGGTCATCGGCATACAAATGATACGCACACTTAAGAAAGGGAGTAATAAAATTTATGAAAATAGAAAACAATAAAGGAGAGAGAATACCGCCTTGAGGAACACCAGCACCAATATCACGCCAACTCGAAGAATTCTCATCAACGCGAACCGACTGCTGACGTCCCCGAAGATATGAAGAGAACCATTCCAGCGCCTCAGGCGAAACTTTAAGATGCGAGAGCATAGGTAGGAGAATATCATGGCTGACAGCGTTGAAAGCATTGGAGAAATCAATTAATACTAGAACAGTAACCTTTGTGTTCTCCATTGCCTCCTTTACGTCACCAGTCACTTTAAGGAGGGCAGATGTAGTACTATGACCAGGCCTGAATCCAGACTGCAAAGAACTCACGAGGTTGTTACGGTAAACATACCCCGAGAACTGCTTATGGACACAGGCCTCAAGCACCTTCGACAGGAATGGGAGAATGGAAATGGGCCGGAAATGACATGGAAGGCTGGGATTTGAGATTTTAGGGAGAGGACGGACATAAGCTTTGCGCCACAGGGATGGGAATACGCCAGAATCTAAAGAAAAGTTAATAATGTAGGTAATGGGAGGAAGTAGGAAGTCGAGGATTGTAGTGACCATACAACGACTAATGTCATCGCAACCCACGGCCCTGGATTTGATTAAATTTGGCACTGCGATAGAATGTAGTGTGGTATAACACAGGATACTTTTTAACCAGGAAAAATGTACGGATCCCGTGGGATAATAATATATCAAATCTAACGAGGACGGCGAAAACGTGAGCCGAAGCCTGTAATATTGTAATGCTGACGAGTTTGCTTGTTTGTCTTTTAAGTTTAGTACCACTAATCGCCGGAACTCTCGATCAAATTCCTTCGCTAACAGGCACCATACGTAATTAGATATTGATCAAAATTAAGGTTAAAAAAAATTGCGCAAATAATATTGTTATCTGGCTGCGTCGGTAGCCTAGTGGTCCTAGGCGCGACTGCTACACTAAGAGGTCTTGGGTTCGATTCCCAGGTCAATGTGTTATTGGGTTTTTCTATGAAATTCTCAGTAGCTCGGAGTTAGGACTTGTGCCCGGTTAATGGCAATAAACCCACCCCCGTTTTACATGGGACTTAAACATACCGGCGAATTGTGTGTGAACATTGGTACACCTCTGCCTAATCCTCCGGGGGATACAGGCGTGATGGTATGGTGGTGATGGTAAAAAATTAAGGTTCAGAGAAATTTCATAAATAATATTGTCTCAAGATTATCGCGTCAGTAGTTTAACGAAGTTTAAAACTATTGAGAAGATAGTAGAATTTTAACTAGATTAATTCAGTAAAACAAAAGTGAGTAAAGATTTAATTACTGAAACACGAAGCTTGGAAACTTTCGCTCAACTATCGGTTGAATAAATTATTATTTAAATTAAATTTCAATATCTTGATAGCAGACATCAGTTAGTTATAGTAGTTCTAAAGCTCTGAGTTAAATTAATACCTTTTTCACTTATGTTATTTTCTTATTTTGCGTAAGTTTAAAGGTAATTTGCCTGACTAGCTCTCATGCCGAGTTAGGAGTTATGCTTAGGTATCTTTGAGGCACGAATGACATTAACTAAATGTTAAATGTATATTAAGAATTTCTAGTTAAACGCGGCAATGCTTCGCTGTGGTTAGGTATATTAAAATTTAACACGAGTCAATCGATACGAAAAGCAGAAGTCTGAAAAAAAAACGTAAATAAAACACTCTTCTGTTAACATACAATATGGTGCCAAATCTTAAATCAATCCATCGGCTACATTCCGAGGTTTGCGGATACAATTTTCGGATTCCAAAGTTATAAAAAAAAACAGCTCTCCCATACAATAATGTAATACTTTGACCCTGCATCGATGAAATTTGTCATCAATTTGTGTCAAAATGTATCATGATCATCATACCGGCCGAATGATGTCCTAAATATAGCCACAATGACCGGTCCTGCGCTTTTTGTACCAGCGATTTCTGATTAAGAATGTCTAAAACAGCAGATTTTTATAGTCCAGCCAGTTATATATGTTGCAGTTAAAACTCTTATCAGTCAAAAGTACTATTGACTAGCAAAATCAGTCAAAAGTACTTTTGACCGTATGCTTTGGTCAATAATACTTTTGACTAAAATAACAGTTAAAAGTACTTTTGCCCAATGGAGCTGGTTAAAAGTAGTTTTGACTAAGTGATTCCGTCAAAAGTGGTTTTGACTGCCCGAATCAGTCAAAACTCTTAAAAATCAGTCACTAATCTGCAATAATAATTAATAATATCTATTCTTTATAAAAGTAAATTATAGGATGAAAGAGCGAGCGAAGCGAGCTCGGGACTTGGGGCACCCCGACTCGGACAGGTTAGGTTAGAAGGGGATGGCGGGGTCTAGAGAGCGAGCGAAGCGAGCGAACAGACCCCGCCATCCACTTCGTGGTTATTTTTTTTGTAAACCCTTGAGCCCCGCGAAGCGGGGCTCCTCGACTATGCTTTTCAAGCATTATTCACATCTGACAAGTTAATAGTGCTTTTGACTGATGCTTTATTGCAGTTAAAACTACTTTTGACGAAGAGCGTTAGTCAAAAGTACTTTTAACCGCAAATTTGCAGTCAAAAGGTAGAATCCGTTTATTATGACTCCGCCTATATTGACCAACCGGTTATTATGACGTAATTGCACTACGAAGTTTGGTTTTCATATAAAATTCTTTATAAAAAAGTCGGATATAATGACTTCCCTTACAGTGACATGCCGCTTATTATGACCCATTTTTAATAAATTATGTCTGGTTATAATGACCGGCATGATTCTTTACACCTTCGATAATGTTTAACAATAAAATGAAAAAGCAAAAGCAGACAAAAATTACAGATTACTTACAGTAAAAAATACACTTGTATGTGTTATTATAATAATCTGCTGATTACGTGCATTTTTGATTTTGATTTAATATGTACGTATACATATGCAAGTACTATTTTTCTGTATTAAAAAACTTAATACCTACATACTTACATACATATTTACATAAAAAAGATTTTTCATTTCACATAACGCGTTGTATGACGTCTGCTTATTATGACGTGTTTGTCAATTGCTTTCGATGTCATTATAAACGGACTCTACTGTACTAATAACCAATATTTTTCAGTCAAAACCACTTTTGACCAACCTGTTCAGTCAAAAGTAGTTTTGAGTGATTTTGCTAGTCAATAGTACTTTTGACTGGTTAAGAGTTTTGACTGCAACATATACAATATTTAAAAATACACTTGCATATTTGCATTTTTCAATGATTCCCATTCATGCACAAGTTTCCAAATTCATCTCCGCGGGAAATTTCCGTCGAATCCTTCCAAATCTTCGCGTAGATTCGGCAGAAACTCGTATTTTCTTTTCATCGATTGGTTGGGGCTTTATTACTTTGTTCGGAAGCCATTTTTCAGCCGCTTAGCGCAAACGCAACCCTCTTCAAAATATCTTAAACAAATTTATTCAAGCTTACGTGGGTTGTTTTGCTTGCACGACAAAATAAGTACAGTCTATTAATGTAAAATCTCCAGAAGGTCGTAACTGCTACATTATGGGTTTGGTTCCGGAAAGACACAATGATTCTATTTCGACTTTAGTTTTAGGTAAACAAGGTCTTTTATCGTTTGAAAAATCAGATGATTTCTACTTTTGTTTGCGTGTATTTAAGAAAAAATTGTGTTTGAATTGCAGTTAGTAATCATAAACTTTTACCAGCTTCTACATGTATTTGAGTATTTTATATATACCTGCGTTTGTCCTATTTACTTTTTTTTGTAACCTTTAGATTTTTACTTGAAATCTTTTAAACATTTATCTATTAGATAATAAATAATTCTGATATAGAAACCTTCTTGTGTTTAGTATTTATAAACTCGCATAAGTCGGTTTAATTTTAAACTACTGATTTTATTTATCTATTTTAATTATGAAAAACGGGCCACTGTTTTTATTGTTGTAAAAAATGTATGATTAAGAATTATTTATTAGAAGTAGGTTCAAGGAAATCATTAAACACGAGCTCATACTCACATCTTCGTTCACATGGAAGTTCCATGAAAATAATATAGCCCATGGAAATATTTTAGCTTTCTATCACAAGGTATCAGAATTTGTGTAATCAGTATCAATCCTTCCAGAGATTACTTCATAAACAAAAAGAAAAACAAAATGAACTACATCTTTATAAATTATTAGTATAAAAGTAAAGATAATTCCAAATCCTTAATAAAATAAAAGGCCTTTTACTTAAACACTGTGAAACATAATCTTTATGACTAAGAAAATACTTAGCTTCTCAGTAAAGTTATAATACTTTAAACATAATAATATTCTAAAGACTCAATTCCACGATAAGATATTTAACGGCCATAGTTACTAGAGATGAGTCCATTTGTAAATGTGTTCTTGAGAGAGTCGAATATTCAGTGAAATATCCATCTTTCAAAAGTTCAAAGTTTTGAGTTTGTGAATGAAAGTTAAGACTTAAAGTTTTACTTACGTTTCAGGATATTGAAGAACTTAGCGGCGGGACAACTGACGAGGCGTACATACCTACTTAATTTTCATTTAGTGTATGGTATGCCATGTATTAGGGAATGTCATAAAAGATAGAAAAAAAAAATATTTTTAACCATAACAATATGGGTATGATTTTGCAATATTTTAGTAGTTATACATGTGTGGTAATTTGTAAATGCGTTATTAATGCGACGATTTTATATTTGCTATTGGTTTTTTTTTTTAAGTTTAACTAAGTAAAAACTAACTAAAAAGTTTAACTAACACCTCAAGATTAAACCTAGTTTTGGTTTACGATTAAGGGCCAAATTCACCAATGAAACTAATCGCGATTAGTTCAAACAAAACTCAGTTTAAGCGTTTAATCGAGTTTACAGCTTCATAATGCGTTTCACCACTACAAACTGAACCAAGTTTACGCTAAACTCAGTTTTAATTCTAAACGCCCAATTTTCGACGTTTAAGCTCGCTAATCGCAGTTTAGAGAGCAGGTACTTGTCAATGTCAATGTCATAACTCACAAAATACATACCATATTTTAGTTTTATTACGAATTGAGCACCTATTCCTTTTTTTAATAATTATGAAAAGAGCGTTAGCTTTAGCTTTCGACGAAAGTTTTGATAGAGAAGAGGAATATTAGGTATATAGTTCGGCGTCCAAGATGGATACGCGAGAGAGAAGAACACTTCGACACTACAACACACAAAAGTCCTAAAAGAAAAGCGGGGTCACGGGAATCGCACGGAAATAACAAAGAAAGATCAGCACTCGATAAACAACAGTTTACGAATAGGTGAAATTTTGAAGTTTGTAGCTAAACGGAAACAAAAACAAAATTGCCAATAGCATAAATAATATGTCCTCAAAAAAATAATATTTCGTAATTTACTACATTGTAGCGCAGATTTGCTACTTTTTAAAATAAATTATGGCTATTAAAATGTGCATTAAATAATATATCGTAATATAATAATCCGTTTATTCCCATCTGCCACCCCTGAGTTTGCCACCGGGGTGGTGGTTGGCACTAATAGGTGGCGTTTACCACCCCGGTGGTGGTTTATTCCCATCTGCCACCCCTGAGTTTGCCACCGGAGTGGTGGTTGGCACTAATAGCTGGCGTTTACCACCCCGGTGGTCAATGGTACCTATTTAGTTTCATTTGCCCCCTTTGTAGTCTGTTATAGTACATTGGTTTATCCCGCATTTCGTATTGGACATTAAAAATAGTATTTTTTATTTAAATTTCTTTAACTTAAACCACTGTATATCATCTATATTATATATTATATAAAAATGAATCCTTATTTCCTTTGATCACGCCATCACGCGTGAACGGCTGGACCGATTTCACTATTTTTTTTTTTACCGCGTGGCACAGCTAGTAAGCAATAAAAATTAAGTTTAATAATGGCAAATAATTTTGGAACTCTTCTTTAATTATAAAAACAATTTACATGTTGTATAAATACAATTTAAATTCTCTATTTCTTTATTGGTATAACGGTACTCTTATGGGTGTAAAATCATTACATAACATTATTTTAACAACATTTATACATTTCTGTTTCTATATTGGGTATAGTCACAGTTTTTTTACACAATGTCAAGGGGTGGAGTCGTAGAACAATGCAATGTTCCGTGTCTTCTCGGCCACTGTTTTAAGTGAGTGCGTAATCTATGGAAAAATACTGCAAAGCACTAAGTAGGTACTTTTGTTCTTAACGACAATAATGGAGCGCACCACAATACAAAAATATTTATCAACATTTTGTAGATCTATTTTAACAAGATGTGTGTTATTGTTATATATACCTACATAGCTTTTTAAAATTGTTTTGTGTTATGTTTTACCAACTGTGTATAAAATAAGTAATTACTAGCAATAATAATTGCTAGTAATTATACAAACATTCATTTTATTTTTTGAATTAGAATTATTAATTAAAATAAAAGATCCATATATTATCCACTAAAATTCATTTCCATTGCTCTTGAATCATGATATCCAGTGACAATTAATTATTTTTTTTATTGTTAATGTCCAATACGAAATGCGGAATAAATCCCTGTACTATAACTACGAAGGGGGCAAATGAAACTAAATAGGTACTATTGACCACCGGGGTGGTAAACGCCACCTATTAGTGCCAACCACCACCCCGGTGGCAAACTCAGGGGTGGCAGATGGGAATAAACGTAATAATCCCGTAATTGGACAGTATTTAAATAATTTCAAATAGTTTTTGTATTATATTACCCATGTTGTAGGAGAACATTTTCTGAACTTGTCACACTGTGAAGGAATGAAAGCGCGTTTAGTTATTGCTATTTTTTTGTACATTTGAAACTGCAGTAGGTCGCTGAAACATGCTGTGAAAACAAAACGCGGTCACGACATTTTAGGGCCTCTCGCATTTAAACTTCGTTTTAGTAAACGGAGTTAAAATGGTGCTGGTGAAATCGGTTGGCAGTAAACCGAGATCAACGCCGATCTTTAAACTAGATTACGCTAAACTCAGTTTCGTTGAACTTAGTTTATACAGTGAATGATGAATTCGGGCCTAAATGTTTTATTATTTTAATTCTTCACTTAATCAAGTCTGTCTAAACTAATTAAAGTAATATCTAAACAAACAAACAATTAATTAGTTAATGGCAATAGGCTCGCCTGCTATTGCATGGGACCTAAATATACCGGCGAACTGTGGGTGTACATTATTACACCTCTGCCTAACCCTTCGGGTAAAACAGGCGTGATGGTATATCTAAATAAATAATATTAACCTAAAGAGTTCGGTTTCTGTTTGAGCGCGCTAATCTTCCGTCCTACTGGTCTAATTTTGAAAATACTTTTGCTAATAGGAAGCTTCCTTATTTCGAAATGCCAGAATGAATGAACAAAATTAAACTTCTTTATAAAAAAAAATGGGATTCGTAAGATAAAAACGCAGGAAAAAGCGTTAGTTATACGAACACAGAGCTTAAAGAAAACTTTTCATACTTATAAGATTATAAGTTCCCTTTGCCTCTATTTCTCTGTATACGATTTAAACTAGAAAATAATCAATCAGTTTTGTAGTGAGTGCATTTGACCGTTCCGATATCGGCACAGTGATGGATGGTGGAATGCGCTGTATATTTCGAATATTAAAACTTTTGAAATACACCTGAGTTTTTATTAATGATCTATAGATACGATGTTTTGTTGCGAAAATGGGAAAAGTACCGGTTGTTAATTTAATCTAATATAATGAAATATTGCAGTTTAAAATTATTTTTTTAATTATGATCGATTACATAAAGTCGTTGTGGTTTTTTTTTCTATATAAAGTAAGTACACTACATAACTGACTGCCTCATTGGCCTAGTGGTCCTAAGTGCGACTGCTATGCTACTGGTCGAGCAAAAAGTGTCCTTAGGTTTTTCTATAAAATTCTCGAATTTGTGCCCAGTCAATGGCAATGGGCTCGCCCCTATTACATGGGACCTAAAACACACGGCGAACTGTGGGTGTGCATTGGTACACCTCTGTTAACCCTATGGGAAGTACAGGCGTGATGGTATGATATGTTTATAAACACTTACGTGCTCATATACCTACTGTTTGTATTTACATTTTATTTTTATAAATATAATAATATGATCATTAAAGCTAGTTTTATTACACCTATTTTTGAGTCTCAGTTCAGGTCATTCAGTCAGCTCTGAACATAAATACGATGAGAAAAATTTAAATACCAAATCCATCATAACACCGGAACTTAAGAACTGACTTTGATAGACGATGCCGTCGATTTTCAAGCATAACTTATAAATATAAACACATACGTAAGTATGCGCTTTAGCACTGGGCTATGTGTTGATGGCAGTAGTTATAGATGGCCTTATGGAAATCTACATACATACCATCACGCCTGTATTCCCCGAAGGGTTAGGCAGAGGTGCACCAACGTACACCCACAGTTCGCCGGTATGTTTTTACGTCCCATGTTATAGGGGGCGAGCCTATTGCCATTAACCGGGCACAAATTCAAACTCCGAGCTGCTACTGCGAATTTCATAGAAAAACCCAATAACACTTTTTGCTCGACCTGGGAATCGAACCCGGGACCCCTTGCACAGCAGTCGCACTTGCGACCACTGGGCCAACGAGGCAGTTAATATAATGATAATCCTAATGGAAATCTATTAGGAATATTCTCAGAAACAGCCTGGAGTTTGGAAGTTGGTGATGTGACACCCTGGTTAGTCCCTGTCTTCAACCGTAGATTTTTGAGAGTCGGAACGGTTAGTCAAAAACCCGAAAGTTTGACAAC
Source organism: Caradrina clavipalpis (assembly GCA_932526535.1). Taxonomy (NCBI): domain Eukaryota; kingdom Metazoa; phylum Arthropoda; class Insecta; order Lepidoptera; family Noctuidae; genus Caradrina; species Caradrina clavipalpis. The sequence goes on along the minus strand of OW052095.1, from coordinate 14,123,868 downwards.
CAGTCTTTCTAAGGGATGTAATACCCAGTAACTGGGTTGTGATCTTCAGATAGGCATTCGCTCCATGCAAAACACTGGTATTCAGCTGCATCTGGTTGGACTACCAGCCGACCTTTAAATGGGAGAAGGCTAGACAGATGACGAGTGTCATTAATACACTATGACTATTTACTATAGTATATCTACAGCAATAAATACCCTTTTCATATAAAAGACAGACGGCACAGCAATAAAGAGACAAGTGGCTATAATACTGTTCCATCCACGAGTACCTATACATATTGCAACGGTCTCATAAGCACTTCATTCACTTCGCGCGAGCTGACAAGCTCCAGTTTCATTCAGATCAATACTGAACTTAATTAAAACTCCAGCAAACTATTAAATGGAATAGTAAATGAAACCTTAGCAAATATTAATATCGTACGTCGAAATATTATGGTTCTTTCATTATATTCAGTAGCATGTTTTGAATGTAGGGAATTCAATGGTTTTGCTTGCATTTTGCTTTTAATAGCAATAGTAGGTTGGAGGTCGTTTCCATTCACTATTTGTTTATGAGCGTTTTATTAACATTTTTATTGTATGAGGCAGTTGAAAATGTGGATTTTTATATGAATATTGAGTTAGCTGTTTTGCTCAAAGCTAAAACAATGTGTACACACGTTTTAAAATTTTGTTTAATCATTTTGTTATTCTTGTCTTTAATGATTGTAGGATTTACTGCGCGATTTCGGTTCAGTTCATATTTACATGAGCACCTTCAGATTTTGTCCCTCATCATCAGCATCATCATACCAGCCAAACGACGTCCACTGCTGGGCATGGCTTTCCCTTAGGATACTCACAATGCCCACATCTGTTCAATTATAATCAATGAAAACGAAAACAAAAAATCGTTTACGCGTTATTGCTTTAGCTTATTTCTTCAACAAAATATGATTAGGCTAATATTTAGCTAGTTAACATTCTTACAAAATATTCCTAGCCTTTTATAACATTTATGTGTCCCTTTAATACTTACATTTGGTCTCTGAGATTTACCGTCGTCCTCAGTTAAATAGATTTTATTCCTCAAATAGGTGAGGCAAGGCATTGTTACTATGTCACGTTTGGGAACGGCCGTACCGCTGTAATGAAATTATAAGGGTTCTAGTACTTTCTGGGACCTAGAAATGCTGAATTACATATTTCGTAAGGTTAGATATTTGTAACAAAAATAGGGCATTTAAGTTCTTCCAAGAAGTTATATTTTCGTAATATTAATAAGAAAGTTAAGGTCGTCGCTTATTACACCAACGACGAATAATGTATCATGTAAGTAAGAACTTTCATGTGTTGTGTGTTTCATGTAACATCAGTATAAACATGTGTACATTACAGTAATGTTGATAATGATGAGATAAAAAGGTGACGACTTGCGGGCGGCGCAGCGGCAGTAAACGGTTAGATTTTTTGGCCAATCAGGGTGGGAAACGTGGGGTTGTCTATCAGTTCTTATTTATATAAACATCTTTATCGTTGACACATAACCGCCCGGATTCCGCCATTTCAGAATACGAAGCAAAAATCGTTTTGCATTTGGCTTGTACTGGTTGCAGTTAGTTTGTATGCACCCTAAGTTACACTAAAAACGCAAAGTAATATCCCCGAAAAGTTGGCTTACTAACAAGCCACCAGATTGGCCCAAGTATTTTGCACTCGACCCAAAGAAAGTTTGTCTTTTACTTAAACAAGCGACCAGTATTTGTGTTACTTAACCGTTCAAGTTAAAGAAATAAACGGATTTAACTTCAGAGTTGCCGGTGCTTAAGCAAACGAAAAGTTCTTATCGAATTTCGTCGCTAACCAAATATTGCATGAACGCAACGAGGATGATTCGCCATTCGTAGAAACTTTTAAAAAACCCCTTTGTGGTACACGGATACAAAGTGATCTCATAGGAGTTTTATATTTTTCTTTTTGAGGTACGGAACCATAAAAAGGCGCCACGAGACTATTTGTTAAATGAGAGGAGAAGGCTTTTCAATTATTAATTTAATTCTAATATTTTAAAATAAGTACTTGGAGTATATTGTACCTGAGAGACTAGCAAAGAAATCTCATTTAACTTAGTTTGTAAGGTACATAGGTCTATATAAACATTAACCTGTATAAGTACAAAATATAATTTAAGTACAAGCCTATGTAGAGCAAAAATAAACTCGTAAATTTTTCTACCTGAATATGCCAATATATTATATTCTAAATGTCAAGAAAAACAAATATTGAAGTAATTTACGGAAAACTTGAAGAAAGCCTGCGAGACCTGTTAGAATGATTGATTGAGTACTTAGCCTTAAACTTGTGATACCTACTTATGTCCATAAATAAATAAACGCTTTATACTGAGCCTCCCTTGGTGCTAAGCTATTTTCATAAAAGTTTATCATTGTAGTCTGCTGTTATTTGGGTTTAGGGATACATGAAAGTCAAACTCGTATGTCTGACATATACCTACCTAAAATACAACTTAAAAAAAATATGCTTACTAATCGATTGTCCTGAAAAAATATCGCGACAGTAATTTTATAACACGTACCATAATACCTGTATTCTCCGAAGGCTTATGCAGAGGTCCAATGTACTCCTACAGCTCGTCGATATGTTTATGTCCCATGTAATAGGGAGGCGAGTAAGTAAATCTTTTATGGTACTAGCGACATGCCCCCGCTTCGCACGGGCGTTCGTTGAGGCTTGTGTGGAGAATGACACAGTTAAAAACAAGGCCTCTGCCCAAGGTTAGGTAAAAGCGGGCACTGTGTACATAAAAACATAAATAACAACGCAAAGGCGTCTTCTAATACAAAGAATGCACGAGCATTGATCACCGCGCTTAATCAGGGCGGATAGGCGATTACAGCCTTATATAAACTGTAAGTCCAACTATCCGCAAGATATTTTCCTACATCGATCTCAGTGATATCCGACATTTAACTCAAAAAGTACACATGAAAAAAGTAACTTTAATTAATTGCTAGATATCGAACTCACAACACATGAGCCATCACGAAAAATACCAAAAACACATTTTCAGCGGCACACAGCCATCCAATCTATAACAATCTGACAATGCGGTATGTTCACATCTCGTTGAAAGTCAGCACTTGTAGCGCTTAATAAAGCGTAATGATGACGCGGAGCACGTTCAAGCGAACTCGGCAGATTGAAAATATCCGACGCTCTGTGCGACAGAATGACTGATGCCGTACGTTATCTATTATACGTACCTTTAATATACCTTTATTGCTTTCCCGGTAACCAGAATGCGTAACTCTTGACGTAAAAATATTGTGTACAACGAATGTATTTTAGCTGTTTATTTTAGAGTAGACATTTAATTTGATTGATGCTGCTTTCAAGGATGTTTTTGCGTTTAAAATGTCAGTGTTTATTTATTTAATGAACACAAAGCAGGCAAAGGTATCGTAGGGAATTAAAAGGTCTGGTTGAGATTGTACTTCTAAATATGTGTACACAAAATAACTATTATGTAAAACGAAAACAAGAATGTTAAAGACTAATTTACATGAGTAAAGTTCGGTGGTAAAGTGAACCCTTTTTATTTTGTGCTCGGTGGAAATCCTCATAGACTTCCTCCTCGTGCGGGTGAGGGTGATGAAGGGGCTTGCCTTACTCTTACTACCAGGTGTTCCACCTCTGCCTATGGCCGGGGTCACGGGATCCGCATAAGCATTGACCGCTCCACCGACAGGCATGGTAAGGTAATCCTAGCTAAACTAAACACCTACATACATACCTACCTCCTGAACAGTTTATAGGTACATAACATTTCTGCATTTTAACAATTATAATTATTATATTTCGTAATTATGAAGTAACTTTCCTACCTTGATTTCTAATAAGTAAACCACTATCTAAAATTTCATTTAGTAAAAATATTTTTTGTGAATCGTGATTCGTGGATTATAAAAAAAGCTAGACAGCTCAGTGATCTTTCTCCGCATATTGTCGACGGAGTAAAGTTATCGTTTGAGCGAATGTATTTTACCTGTCACCAAAATACCTAAAATTTTCTTCTCTTTGAAGTCAGGTGATTTTTTTCTCAGAAATATACAAGTTTTCTTGCGTAATGGTTAAAAATAAACCACCTAGGAATAACATACATATCTGATGAACCGTTGAAATGAGCTGAGTAGTAGTAGAGGTCTTTGTAAAGGAGCTCGTCCGGGAAAGTACTACCACCATACCTATACGTATTTCTGCCGCAAAGCACCGTTGCTCTATTACATCGGCACACATATGTGCCGATGTAATACAGGCACTTGAGACATTTAACTTTGTTCCTGACCTTCGGCTTGATTGACATCCAAGAATATTAAAATTTAAAATAAGACAAAATAACGAAAACACGAGTAGCAGTGATATCAACCCATCACTTAAGCTAGATTTTTTAACGAAGCCACAAGTAAAATCTTAAAAGAAAAATTATCTTATAATTTAATTTATTTTTTAATTTCAACCGCAGTGATGGATTTGCAAGCGAAAAAATGAGAAATCTTATATCTTTTTTTTTCTCTTAAAAAGTCATTTACGATGAGTTTTTGAGGCAATAAAATTAATTCACTAAGAGCCCTCTTTGATTCTCAACTTTCGTACTGACAAAATTATTTTTCGAGAGCGGACCAAATCTTGGAAGTACTTTACCGTTTGTTTAAGATGAATATTATTGTTGCCTAATTTAAAATATAATAAGAGTTTCTTTTGATATATTAAGTTCGCAAGATTTTTTTTAATGTTAAAGAAAGTGTGGTGGCTCTCTTTAAAAATAAAAATGTAAACATGAAAAAAATTTTTTTTTTAAGTAGATACTACAAAGTTACTTTGTAAATTAAATTATAAGATCACTTGAGAAATCAAATTGTTATCTAATTATTTCTCAAAAATCTTGACTTTCTAAAAATTTTAAGTACCTAAGTATTTAGTGGGACTAAATACTTACTTAAAATTTTCGATTGAAGTCTAGACGAACGTTGAATATTTCGTTTAATTTGCTTATTTTAGAACGAGTGTATTCAATTTGTAAGAAAATAAGCAACAGACCCATTTATCTTTTATATGTATTTTTACAAAAATATTTTCAGCTTTCTAATTTAAAACGAGACAGTGACGTCATTATAAATATCGTCATATAAATGCTCAAATATCAGGATTAAAAAGACTGATATTTATTATATGACTTTCGTTGGTTACCATACATTGTACGCAGAGATTTGTATCAGTAGCTAAAATCTACGAGCAAATATCTGTTATTTATAAAAGTCTGTATGAAACAAACGAAATGTTTATCTGCTTAAGTGCCTACCTGTTTTGCGAAAAAAAAAACAAATATTCATGTAGGCTTGATTTTCATTATACGAATCATTCTTGTCATTTATATTTATTTTCAAGTTGCTCCTTCATTTTATATTACGATTGTAAAGCTCAAAAAGCTGCTTTATCAAAAAATGTCACTCGGCCATCGACGTCACGTCAGAGAAAAAAAAAACAGAATCCTTAGCAGTGACGACAAATATTCATAAATTCATACGTTCAACTCAAGGGCACAAAGCAAAATAAAAACCGGAACGATAAAAAAAAACAGAAAACAAGAGACCGTTTTATTTTCATAAAAAAATCAGGGACAAAGTGCACCCCTTTCGCAGTACAAACATGTTGAATGTCTTCATTATTCCACGTCCTAGCTATGGTCACTGCCACGCCAGTTTTAATATTTAAGGATTTATGGTCCCACAGGCGACATTCATTTCACCATCTCTTTACACTTGAGGCCACATAAAATAATGCTATGGAAATTTTTCCCGGAGAACTGTTTTTAATGTGTTGAAATTTTCTGTTTGTTTAATGGTGGTGTGAAGTGTTTTAGAAGTTATTGTTTGGTTTTAAAGTTTATGGGGTGGAATATGAAGGAACATGTTGATATCATAACGAAAACTTTTACCAAGGATTTAGTACATGATTCTAGCGAACGGTGAATGACAGCAAAAAATATTATTGGGGTTTTTCTATGAAATTCTCAGTAGCAGCTCGGAGTTAGGACGTTCATTAGTACACCTCTGGAAAGGTTTAGGCCTTCGGGTAATACTCGCATGATAGTATGTAAAAACAGCAGTTTCATACAATTTGACTGTATATTGCATTTATTGATGCACTTTACGTATGGAACAGCAGATGTTTTTAAATAACCGATCAAACCTTTTCTAAATTTCTTTTTGTCTCTTCCATTCCGTATAAATTTTTCGTCAAAATAACACCAACGTTTTCCTATTTCACGGAATCATTAAACCTATATTCGCATGCAGGTGACAATATTTTGCAGGTTGTAATTCAAACGCTTAGCATGGAAATTCGTATCGTGAGAACAGATTATTATGTATGCGCACACCACTAATTAGAATTCCAAGCGGAAACCAACACAGGGATTTCATGCAATAGCACAGCGTAACGCCATCACTGTGAACAATACAATACACTGGTCTTGAATAAAAATATAAGAACTAAAGTCAGTTCTGTTTTCTTGTAAACGACATTCAAAAGTGCCTTTTTACATAACATAGATGGGTTTTAGTCAGTAAAAGTCTGACACTCCCTCCCGTCCCGCCCAGGGCGGGGGAAGTTATTTGATGATTTCCAGTCTATAAAAAAGTGGTCTTTTTAAAATAAATTATTTGTCTTTGACCGTTTTTTTGCAACCTTATTTTAAGGTTATGTATATTGTTACAACATAACAATAATTAAATATATAGGCTTCGTAACACTTTGAATAATGTTAATTTTTACATCAATATGGTGGTATTTTGGTCAATTCTACATAATATATTGTTTATTAGAGAAATTCAAACAATTTTGAATTATGTCTTACACAATATAGTTACGTAATAGAATAAGTTAACGTACAATTCATAATTTAACCTTTCTATGCTATAACCGTAATAAAACGCAAACATTACTGAGAATAGATGCATCTTTGTTGCTCTTTCATGCTTAAACGGCTGAACGGAATTAGCTGAAATTTGGCACACAGGTAGTATTGATTTAGCTTAATATATTGGATATTTTTGCGTACCAGTGGGTTGACAGTAACATTGAAGGAAACAAAGTCGCGGACGGAAGCTTGTATATTATTAAAAACGCAAAGAATTGTGAGGATAGAAATACGAGTATGTAAAGATGTTTGTTACTTTTTCATGCTAAAAAAGTAGAAAGAAAATTGCAAAATTTAGAAATTTGCTCTCATATATACCTAGTTTGACATACAGGCTAATTTTATCCTCATTTTGTGTTCCCTTGGAATAATTTAGAACTGATTCAATTCTTAAGTCTAGTTACAATATGAATATCATTAATTTAACCGAGAAAGATTTGTAGGCAGACGTCAGCTTGCGAAATAGCTGAATTTTCTTTTCATAAAATCAGACGTACCTACATGTTCAAGTCTTATTTGTACCTATCACATTTCTTGAAATATGATAGATAATATAATGTAATTCTCCAGACTGATTTCGACCACGGCGGCTAATCTTAATGCAGACTAGCCACGTGCGCAGAATATATTATAGTGCACAAGTGTGTGCGCAAACACAGGTGCACTCCCTCTTTCCTACCTCTCATAGCCCGATGAGGCGGAAATCGGACACGACCGGAGAGAGATCGTGCGCAGGACCGGCTTTACGTGCTTTCAGAGGAACGGGGGTGTCCCACCAACCAACCTCCAAACTCCGGGCTGCTACTGAGAAACTCCTTATGGGAAAAACCCAATAACACTTTTTGCCCGACCTGGGAATCGAAGCCGAGACCAACGGGGCATGTTATGTTAATATCATTACACCTACTACATTCTGCGCTTACATAATTTTAACCAAGCGTAAATAATAAAATTGCTGTGTAGATTATTTTGGCCTACACTACATAAAGTATGGTTTGTAGTTACCTGCGATGGTACCGAAGCAGTATCCCTTAGAGGGTAATACAACATTTTGGGGAGTATATTAAATGTGACCCTAACTGACCTCCGGTATTGTATGAGAAGATTCATCCCCTTAGCACCATCCCCTTGTTTACCCTTCTATTTACTTTCCGTCACTATAATAAGCTTGAAGGGGTCACTTTGAAAAAAAAGCCTTTGATTTTTTACATTTGCATTCATGAATAAGTTAGATCGGTTCTTATTATTTCAAACACGTAATTTTTTGTTTATTTGTATTGTTTTTCAGCAAGAACCTCGTCTATCGAGCATACATAATTCAAGTGAAAATCAAAAAACAGAAAAAATATTTTAATAAAATAATTCCAGACTGTTATTGTCCCACTGCAGGTCAAAAACCTCTTCTCATACAGAGAAGCCGAAGAAGGCGGATTGACGATTACAGAATTGTGTTGTGTTGATTTCCGGGTTGTTCCGGGGCTGCGGGTTGTTCGAAAGAGATACCGCGCCCCCGGAACGCAAAGGGCACATGAAGGAACATAGACGGGTTTTAGTCAGTAAAAGTCTGACACTCCCTCCCGCCCCGCCCAGGGCGGGGGAAGTTATTTGATGATTTCCCGTCTATAAAAAAAAAAAAAAAAAAAAAAAAAAAAAAAGTCCAAGTTTCCTTTGGAATAAATTCTGAAAAGAATTCTGCTTTGCTCATAATCTATACTTCTATACTAATATTATAAAGAGGTAACATTTGTTTGTAAGTTTGTAAGTTTGTATGTAGGGGGTAATCTCTGGAAGTAATGAACCAATTTTAAAAATTGTTTCACTGTTAGAAAGCTACATTATTCGTGAGTGCTATAGGCTATATAACATCACGCTACGACCAATCGGAGCGGAGCATCAATGAAAAATGTGGCAAAAACGGGGAAAAAATATTCTTTTTTAGGGCTTTTGTTGCGTGCGCTGCGTAAACGGTTAAAGTTACGCAAAAATAATGTATCAGAGAATTGTTCCTCTTAAAATATTCTAAAAAAAAGTCCGCGGTAGTACATGCCTAACTTTAAAGGTTGACTCAGTATAGCCATTTTTATGGGCAGACAATTTGTTTTAAAATAATGCATTATTTGCGAAGGTGTTTTTATAAACATAGTATTAATCCTTATCAACATAAATACGTTATTCATCACAAGTGTTTAATTTTGAACAAAATTGCCCTTTACATCATTTAATTTCAATAAATATCTTAGGAGATATCACAGTTTTAAAATAACTTCGCAGCAAAATAATGACTCTGCGAGACATTCCGTAGCCTTTACCTCAGTTGCCTCAGAATAACAGATTATAGGCTACATAACATCGCGCTTTGAGCCACGGGAACGGAAAAGTAACCAAAATCCTAACGTAACGCGGGTGATACCGCGGGGCACAAGGGGGTAATCTCTGGATCTACTGAATCGATTTTAAAAAATATTTTACCCATAGAAAATACGTTATATATGTAAGTGTTATGGGGTATTTTACATCTCGCATATAATATTAATAATGTTATAGATAATATAACGAATCATAGAATAAGAGACGAACCTGTGTTGTCTAGTTACACTAACAACATAGTGATTAATTATTGTGAATCCTCAAGTTGTACGAAGGAGGGCCCACCTATAATACCAACAACCTTGGAGGCCACTAGCAGCCAGTTAGGGTATGCTCTTTCTGCTGAAACTCATGAAGGGACTTCAGATCCATCAATTGTAGCCATGGAGGGCACTCCGGATAATTATTGTTTAAACTAGTTTGTGAGACAACAGAAGTTATCCAGTCAGAAGTTTCAAGATTAGATAACCAATTGTTATTATTGAATAGTACAAAGATAGCTTCTGGCAATTTACATTTAGTAGATAAAAAACCAAAGGGGAAGCAACAAACTTTAAAATTACTTAATCAAAATATTCAAGGTTGTCTTTCCAAATTATTAGAAATAGAATTGTTTTTAGAAAAAACTAAGTTTGACATTATTTGCTTAACTGAACATTGGCTAAATGAACATCAAGTAATGTCTATAAATTATGAAAATTATTGTGTAGCTAGCCATTTCAGCCGAAAACGCATGATACATGGCGGATCATTAATATTAATTAAAAATTCAATTAATTCTAAAGAAAGAAAAGATATCATCGGATTATCGGTTGAACACACCATTGAATTGTCCTGTGTTGAGCTTGATAGGCACGTCATAGTATGTGTATACAGACCTCCAAGTTACCAGAATCTATCTGTGTTTGATTCTGTAATGGAAGATGTGTTGAAAAAAGTTAGTTCCTCCAGTAAATCAATCATCGTATGTGGCGATTTTAATATAAACTTATTAGGAAATAACTCTATTAGTATTAGATTATTGAGCCTGTTTAGGTCATTTAATTTGTCAAATGTGTTTATAGAACCAAGTAGAGTGACAGCTTCTTCTGCCACTTGTATTGATAATATATTTTGTAATTGTGATTACTCACACAAAGAAATTGTAAATAAGCTGCCATCTGACCACAGTGGACAAATGATAACGTTTTGCGCCTACATACCTGTACAAAAGATTCAAATAAGGTTTAGGCCAATAACATGTAAACATTTAGAAAAATTTAATGATTCCTTAGCAAGTAAATTATGTGTTCAGAGTTTTAATAATATTAGTGACCCAAATGAGTTCTATGCCGAGTTTTTTTCACTATTAGACGCGCAATTTAATAACACGTTCCCAATTAAGACTAAAAATATTTATACAAAGTTTTTATTCAGTGATTGGGCGACTCCTGGCATTCGTAAAAGTAGGGGGAAATTATTTGAACTATATGGTCTAAAGCAACATTCAATTAATACAAGCTTTCATCAGTATGTTGCAAAATACTCGAAAACCTTCAAAAGTGTTTGTAAAGTAGCTAAATCTCTTTATATTACTAATAAAATAAAATCATCTGATGATAAGATTAAGACTACCTGGCAAATAATAAATAATGAAACAGGTAGGAAGAAACAGTGTAATAATAAATTTAGTTTGGAGACTTCACATGGGATTGTAAACTCTGATGTAGAAGTAGCTCAGGCATTTGAAAACTTTTTTGTTAATATTCCCCTAGTCACAACGGAATCATTAAATTCATCTCCTGCACTTTCCGTTGCCCTTCTTAGAAATAATGTAAAGGCATGCCCCTTGGAGTTTAGATTTCAACATACGAATCCCCAGGCTGTTATTAAAACTTTTAAAGATCTTAAAATGAAATCAACAGAAGATCTTTGGGGAATGTCAGTAAAAGTCTGTACATCTATAATAGAAACTATTGCGCCTTATTTAGCTTTCATTTTTAATATAAGCGTAGATCAGGGAGTCTTTCCGGATCTCATGAAACTCAGTAAAGTAGTTCCATTATTTAAATCCGGTGAAAGTAAGGAACTTAACAACTATAGACCTGTTTCAATACTGCCAGTTTTCAGTAAGGTGTTTGAAAAGCTATTACTCAGTCAAATGTTACGTCACTTTAATAAAAATTCCATCTTTCATGACCAACAGTACGGTTTCACCAAAGGGCGTTGTACAACTGACGCCGGTGTCTCCTTAATTAAAAACATTTTTAATGCCTGGGAGGAAGCACAAGATGCCATTGGAATCTTTTGCGACCTCTCCAAAGCGTTCGATTGTGTGGACCATAAGACACTATTATTGAAACTGGAGCACTATGGGATTAGAAACACATCTCTTGATTTAATAAGATCATACCTGGAAAACAGACAGGTTAAAGTTCAGGTGAACGGCGTGAACTCATTGGGGTCTGAAATGACAATGGGCGTTCCTCAAGGTTCGATTTTGGGTCCATTTCTCTTTTTAGCATATATAAATGATTTGCCACAATTACTGCAAAAGCAACCTAATATGGTGTTATTTGCAGATGATACGTCATTAATTTTTAAGATAGACAGACGTTCTAGAAGTCTTGACGAAGTTAATAACTCAATTCTTCAGGTTCAAAATTGGTTCACGGTAAACAATTTGGTACTAAATGAAAAGAAAACCAAATGTATTAGATTTTCTTTACCAAATGTTAAAAATACCGCATGTGACCTCATACTGAATGGCGAAAAACTGGCTTTTGTTAATAAAACGGTTTTCTTAGGAATCACGCTAGATGAAAAATTGCAATGGGGACCACATATAACATCTCTTGCAGGGCGGCTAAGCTCAGCAGCTTTTGCTGTTAGGAAGATTAGACAGTTAACAGATGTCGATACTGCGCGTCTGGTCTATTTTAGCTACTTTCACAGCATTATGTCGTATGGCATTCTACTGTGGGGTCGGGCTGCTGACATTGAATCCATATTTATTTTACAAAAGAGAGCTGTCAGAGCCATTTATAATCTCCGTCGCTGCGAATCTCTTAGGGAACTATTTAAAAAGATTAATATTATGACAGTGCCTTGTCAATACATTTACGAAAATATTATGTATGTAAGAAAAAATTTACATCTTTTTGATAAAATAAGTGATAGACATAATTTTAATACTAGAAATAAGGACAAATTAGCTCAACCATTTTTTAGATTGTCCAAAGTGCACTTATCTTTCATGGGGTACTGTGTTAAATGTTACAATAAAATACCTAGTGATATATTAAAATTAAATGAAAGAAAATTTAAAAATTGTATTAAAAGCACACTTTGTAAACAAGCATACTACAAGTTAGAGGATTATATTCAAGATAATAATGCTTGGAAACATGCTGGTCTTGCTCCATAGGACAATTTCAAGTCTTGACAAAATCAACTGGTTGCTTATTTAATCATAAAACTAATTTGTTTTGACCAATAATTGTTTTTCTCCTCGACATTAATTCTACATTTGAGTTTGACTCACACACTGATTCGTTGTCTTTGAAATGTTAGAAGTAATCATCTACGATCACAATATTGGCGTTAAATATTATAATTAATTTAGCTTTCATCTCTAATTTGTAGCACTGAGTACGTATTGTAGTACTTTGAGTGACTTTTTATTTTTGATAGATCGTTTTGACATTTATATATCTTTTTATGGAATGAATGTAACTATACAACTTATTGTAATACATTGTTATTTAAAAGAGTATGTATGGAGTTTCTTGCCCGTTCTTCTCCATACGAAACTACCTTTTGGAATGGGCAACTAGATTCAATATTAATGATTTTTTTATGTAATGACGTTCAAAAGTGCCTTTTAATGGCCTAATTGAAATAAATGATTTGACTTTGACTTTGACTCGCTATGACACACGGGAGCGGTAACCCGAGACGTATCCTAGAGGGTGAAATAAGCCACGCGAACGAAGTCGCGGGCAACAGCTAGTGACAGAATACTTTTAGAACTAAAGATAATTATGTTACACAAAATTTCGGGATTTTTAACATTATGGTTACTGAGGTTTATGTCAAACGTGTTATAGATAATGATTTTCGGACAAACAATTTTAGGAGATGTAAGGGACTCCCAACCTAAACATATTGAGAAAAGAATTACGTAAGAAACAAACAAAAGGATAGATTCAAAATGGTATGTGAGGACACGAAATAGACGTTGATTGACAAGGGTAGTACTGCTGAGGGATGTAATATTAATTGAACAGGCTCCGATGATGAATAAAGAATGAGAGACGGCCACCGGGTAGGAACTACACCTGGAATTGCTCTATGCTTGTGGGATATATTGCGAGTATCCCGGGGTTAATTTTAATTAAGTCCAATGAGTTTAATTAAACTAGTGGTATTTGGGTAGTACAGCGCCAACGGTCATTGTTTTAATGGCTTAATATTCCTTGTGTTGACTCTTCTGTTGGTTTCGTGGTTGCAAGCGTGGCTGGAGTCCCGGGTTTAATCTCCAGGTCGGGTAAAAAGAGTTATTGGGTTTTTCCATTACGAATTTCTCAGTAGTAGCCCGGAGTTTGGAAGTTGGTGATGCGATATTCCCGTCCTCGGAAAGTCGTTGGTCCTGCACTTCATCTCTAGGGACTTGTCAGGTTTCTGTCCCATCGGTCTATGAGAGGTTCGGAAGAGAGAGTGCACCTATGTTTGCATACTCCTCTATATATTCCTTGTGTGAATTCAAAGATTGATGTTTTTATCGTCACAAAAAAAACACCGAAATAAATTTGGAAGAAAAAAATGGTTTAAAGTTAGAAAAATATTATGTACTATCACATACATACATACCATCACACCTGTATTCCCAAAGGGTTCAGTTCAGTTCATTTATTCAAAAAACAATTTACATTGTATGTGAATTTTAAATCTTAAAAATAAAAATAAAAATAAAAACAAAAACAAGCAGCACAAAATATATGAATAAGTGATTACATTACAACATTACAATAAAATTAAATAAAAAAAAAGAACAAAGAAATTAAAAGGTAAATTAATAACAATGTCATTGGAGCAATGGGGGGAAAAAGAGAAAAAAAAGCAATGTTGTCAAAATATAACAATGTCATTTAGTGGTTAGAGATCGTCTATAGAGTAGAGACATCTCTCCAACAAGAATGCCTTGAGCCTTGCTTTGAAAGAGCTTGTATATAGTGTGGTTTTTAATTCAAGCGGTAACCTATTGAATATTTTAACTGCCTGGTATAGTGGACTATGTTTAACAATGTTAAATAGTGGGAAGATTTTACTATCAAAGTCTTTTCTACGGCTTTTTTCCCTTACCAGTTTGCCTTCATTAGATTCATAATCATGGATATATTTTTTAAAAGTGGTCAAAAGTACCAATATGTAAAGTCCGGGTACAGTGAGAATGCCAAGATCTTTAAAATATGGTTGACGGAGGTTAGGCAGAGGTGTACCAATGTACTATCTTTTATAAGTTACATTATAGACAAAAATGTATGCTAATGTTCTCGTATAGTTCGTACCAATACGAAGATAAAAGACAGAGATACTGTGAAATAGGGCAAATCTGTCAAGTTATATCCCCGCAAAGATAAACTCCAGGCTTGCAATTCAACACAATTACTTACTAGGTAGGCAGCTAGCAGCTCCACCAAATTTAATAGGCGGTGTTACCAGTAGCAGCCGGCTAAAGCAATTATATTGCGATGTATTGGCACGCTGGGGTGAGCAGCATTCCAGGCGAGTCTGACGCAAATATAGCTTCAACCGCATAGGTATTTGGTACAGAACTGCAGAGAGACTGAATTTCTACTGGGTGCTTGAAACTGACTGTGGGTTTGAGTGACACAGAAATGGCGATAGGTAGAAAATGTCACGGGTAAAATAGGAATCGGTATAAGTAATGTACTTACTATTTTAGTTACGTACTACGATATTTACACATGTAATATAAAAAGTACTATAATAAAGTAAAACAACAAAACATAACCAAATTATATGATTATTTATTGTTTCGTATTGTACTGTTAATGATACGGTTAATGTTGTGGTTTGGTTAATTAGCAAATATTTCTATGACCTACAAGTAATATTCATGCACCCACGAAAAAACAATAATCTTTTGCCATCACGCCTGTTTTCCCCGAAGGGTTAGGCAGAGGTGGACCAATGTACACCCACAGTTCGCCGGTATGTTTAGGTCCCAATAATAGGGGGCGAGAGTATTGTCATTAACCGGGCACAAATCCAAACTCCGAGCTGCTACTGAGAATTTCATAGAAAAACCCAATAACACTTTTTGCTCGACCTGGGAATCGAACCCAGGACCTCTAGCCTCTGGCCTGTAGCTCTTTCTTAAATCTTTTGATTACATTAAAATTAAATTGCTATACACACAATTTAACTAAAACAAAATTACATGAAAATATTCTTCCGCATCACCGCCCATTGCATTGCATTCCGTATTTGAAACGCGCCCAAGAGGTAACTAGCATTGCCACGTTGGATTACAGCTCTTGTATTTATTCAGATCAAGGTCCACGAATAAACCAATTCTTTATTCGTTAACCCGTACCTTTATCGACAACAAAACACACAGAAAAACAATACAAAGACACACAAAAAAACAAACATTGACGGATTCTGAACCAGTTTTTACGTTTCGCTAACCCTAAAATGGGGGCTAGAAAAACCGTTGTTTTATTTAAATGTGCGATACACCTGTGCGGATTTAGATTACGAACAAACAATCCGTTTTTGCGTATACATAGAACATTCGGCACGTTTCACGGCGCTTTTTACGGTTACATTGTATACAAGTGTGGGAATTGATGTTTGTTTCAACTATTGATGCTTTGCGTTGTGTTATTTGTTTAAGTGTCTTGTAGGTCTCGTGGGTTTAAGTGAGGCTCCTGAAGTCTTGGGTTCGATTCCCAGGTAGGGCAAGGTGTTATTAGGGAAGGCACAAAGTTTGGTCTTGGAAATCAGGTAAAATCGTTGGTCTTCCCGGCCGTATCGGATTGTCGTCCCGTCAAACTATAAGAGTAAGGAAAGAGGGAGTGTAAGTGGTAGCTCACCGTCCGTACGTTCACTAGCGACAGACCGTGTCGACGGCGCGTTCGTGTTCCACGCGCGCCTCAAAGAGATGTCAGCAAACTTGGATGGGGCCACTGAGGGCCGATGCCTGCCGGGGCTGCGGGTTGTTCGAAAGAGATACCGCGCCCCCGGAACGCAAAGGGTACATGAAAGGAACATAGACGGGTTTTAGTCAGTAAAAGTCTGACACTCCCTCCCGCCCCGCCCAGGGCGGGGGAAGTTATTTGATGATTTCCCGTCTATAAAAAAAAAGTGTGTTTTGCACATATTAATACACTATATTATCTCCTGAGTACTTGGCTAGATTGTTTTTAAATCAACTGGTAGTTCCAAAAATTAGCGCATTTAAACAAATAAACAAAAAACTCTTTTACTTTATAATATTAGTAAGATAGATTCCTAATTTCTACACCTAGTACTCTAAATATTAAAAAAAAAATTGTAAGGCGAAAAAATACATTAAGTGCAAAAAAAAAACTCTCGCTCATTCTACACTACCGAGCACTTTATTTCATCAAGCATCAACATAAACTAGCTCAACATAAACCAGCGCAACATAAAGTAGCACCCCAAGTAGCAAAATAATGTCATATAAAAGGTACAA
Organism: Caradrina clavipalpis; assembly: GCA_932526535.1. NCBI lineage: Eukaryota > Metazoa > Arthropoda > Insecta > Lepidoptera > Noctuidae > Caradrina > Caradrina clavipalpis. The sequence continues at coordinate 14,106,790 of OW052095.1, read as the reverse complement.
TAACGTTTTCAATTTAACTTTCAGTCATACGAAAACGTTTTATAATAGTTTTTTAAACGTAAATATAACGCGGGTTTGGGCGCAGATTATATAACATTTCAATCGTGTAAAGGTCGTGTTGCAGTCGCGTTAGCGACAAATTATGTTGAGTAAAAGTCACGTAGACGTTGTGAGTTTAACTAATAAGGTTTGTAATCGTCTAGTAATCCAATGAATAACTATATCATCGTATGAGAGTGTCAGCGACAATTTGTGTGACATTTATTGTGTTATGGCAAAATTATATTATAAAGTTAAGTAAAATGTCGTATGAATCATTATTAAGAATTCTTTAATATAGAGAAAGCATATTGCGGTGGAAGATGAAGAGCGATGACTTATACATGGGAATTAAATTTTTTCGATGATATGTATGGTTATCTTTGTCAATATTTTCATGGGCCTTCATAATATTGGAGTTTTCATATTGTTTATAAAAATAAAATATATTAATTGACAGCAATAGTCTCGGCCATATTGCCAATAGACATTGGGCGACTGCATTTCGACCTTTACATAACTATTGGTCGTATACATGTTTTTATACGATTTATGGCGTCCACCATGACGGTTACAATTAGAGTTCTGTTGGAAAATAGTAAAATCCTTTGCGTATAGTCATGGAAATAGGTACTTCTGTTTTATTCACAGGGACATCGTGGTGATTCTGGCGTTGATAAGCTTGTGAATCTCTCATTAAGTTTATCACATTTTATTTTAGTCATAGATTGGCACACGTTGTAGGAATAAAAAATATTCTATATATATAAAAATGAATTGCTGTTCGTTAGTCTCGCTAAAACTCGAGAACGGCTGAACGGATTTATCTTATCTTAGTCTTGAAATGTTCGTGGAGGTCTAGGGAAGGTTTAAAAGGCGAGAAAAATTTAAAACGACCCACGAGGGCGGAGCAGTAACCAAAGACGCGGGTGAAACCGCGGGGCACAGCTAGTCAGTTATATTAGAATAACGTTTCCAACTAAAAGTTATTTAATGGTTTTGTATATGACCTATTATGACGATTTTATAATAGATAACTATAAAACCATTACATAACGGTTTGTTATTTAAATGTTGAATAAAAGGTTCTAAATTTACGGAACATGGCGAGTCATCACTATTGTCCGACTGAAACGTTTACTCGACTTAACATTATATAACCGTCTTATAAATTAATTGAGACGACGTTTACCAGACGCATTAATATGATTTAAATATATATAACTAATGCGTCGAACTGAATACTATTTTACAACTGTTTAGTTACTTCATAACTATTTCAAACCCCTTACATAACTGTTAGTCGTATAATTCTAAACTTATATAACTTTTTTGCTAGTTGGCAACATAGCTAAGGTAGTGTAGTGACACAGAAAACCTAATTGAAGGCACCGAGAGGGGTCATGTGTCACTCTTAAGCCAGATTACATGCGGTAATCGGCTTATACGCCAAACACGGACTTTTACGATCCCCGTTCGTTCTAATACCTAAAAATAGTGGTGTGTTACGGTGTTGCCAACTTTGTATAGCGTTAGAAAACTACTATGTAGTAATATTTATGAATTAGTAAGTGTGGGGTAAAATTGTCGGGTACTAAATTTTATGGTGTACTGTTGAAGAGACTGGCGGGATTAGTTGGCGCAGTGGCTGAGCGATTGGCTGTTGTGTCGCAGTTTCAAGTAAACGATTGTCAGACAAATAACTCTTGTCATACAGGAAAAAAAGAACATCACCACGCTTGTTTATAACAGCGATATAAGTTCAAGTTTCCTCACCAGTCTTAATTACCTTTATTGCAACTTTACTTTACTTTTCAATTCTAAGTTTGTTTTGAACATAACATATGTATGTGAAAAGTACATAAATTAACTAAACAAATCACATTGATATTTGCTCTATAGCAATAATACAACCAAAAAATTGCACCGAAACATTACATCATTCAACTCCTTCTTGCCACAATCATGCCATTCGTTTTCCCGCTTTAAAAAGAATACACTTCAGGCCAGTTTTAAGTGCAAACGTTTTGCGGCTCAGAAGGAAATCTTATTCCAAGTACGCGACCATGTTCTATCGCGATTAGGCCCTGATAAAGGGTGGAGGGATCTCATTTCCGTCGGCATGGACTCGTGTCGGACCCCACGGAGGAAATGACGCTACGTTCCCAGTTTATTCTCTTGAATTTATAAACGGTTTTACCAGTTGGAATTATAAAAATAAAAAGTTTTGCCAGATGGAATTATGAAAATGAAAAGTTATTTTTTTGGTGACTTCCTGAACTGGGCGGTGAGTCGTTTTTTGTGGTTTACACTGTAATTAGTGTTTAGATGTGAAGAGATGAAAGTCTTGTCTTTAAATAAATCCACTGCTAATAACTACACTACTTTCATGGTAATCCAAACCATCGACCATCGTCAACCATAATCATTGCCTTGTGAATGCAAATGTGGGTTTATTTGTTTGGGTGTTTTTAACGCTTTCATGACTAAACTATGTATACAGAAACCATTTAACTTATTTAATACCTATGAAGTATAGTGATCAAAGCTCGTGCCTTCTGTTAGAGACGAGGCATTTGCTCTACAATAGGATAATAGGCTCATATTCTTATTATGAAGCATAGTAACAAAGTAAAACCTTTCCAGACAGCATTATTTTTCAACAACAAAAGAAAAAATAACATATCTATTACCTTACTAAAAAGATTCCAACCTTTTTCAAACAGTGAGATTTGGAGGCAAAAATCACAAATCTGAAATAACGAAGCCTAAACTAACAAAGGCTCTTTACTCTCGGCTTACGATAACGATCAAAAGAATAATTGCTTTGGCTTGTGAAGCGAACTAGTGTGACCCTTGGACCTAAGCTGACATATTATTAGAGGGTAATTTATCAAATATATATCAGTGTCCACGAGAATATAAAAATGCACGACGAAACGGTCATCATAACATAAATCTTGTTCCATGGAATCTATACCAATATTATAAAGAGGTAAGATTTGTTTGTTTGTAACGAGTAGGCTCCGAAACTACCGGAACAATTTTAAAAAAAAAATCACTAATAGATAGCTACATTATTCCTGAGTAACATAGGGTATATAACATCACGCTATAACCCACGGGAGCGGAGCAGTAACCAAAAACGTAATTTAACGTAGGTGAAATAAACCGCGCCGACTAAGTCGCGGCAGTTCGCTAGTCTGTTCATAAATAAACTCCGAACTCAGGTCGGTCGGACTGCGGGTTGTTCGAAAGAGATACCGCGCCCCCGGAACGCAAAGGGCACATGAAGGAACATAGACGGGTTTTAGTCAGTAAAAGTCTGACACTCCCTCCCGCCCCGCTCAGGGCGGGGGATGATTTCCCGTCTATAAAAAAAAAAAAAGGTCGGTCGGAGCAAAGACAACATGTTTAGATGGGGATTCAGTGATGGTAGTGACTTGAGCTGTTTGTGCGGTACAGTAGTTACGATGGCCTATCTCACATCGTGTCTTGCGTGCCCTAACAGCTGCACGCAGGAAGATTTAATGGCTGCCACCGATAAAGCAGTCAAACTGGCTAAACTCTGGGTCGTATACTTATATTATAGTTTATCATCGAAATGCTAAGAAGAAGAAGAAGATCAAGATCATGTTTACGTCTTTAATTGCAGATTTTAACATAAAAAATAAACTGCTGTCCATACAAAGCGCACGTACACGATCAAAATGTTTGTAAAAGCCGATTTTACTTCGATACGTTTTCATTGTTTATACCTACTAAAAAAAAAACTAAGTTTGTTTCGTTTTTTTTTAGGGTTCAGTACCAAAATAGAAACTTATGGTGCCACTTCGTATTTCTGTCGGCCCCGGCTGCTAAATCAGTTACTACTAAAGATAGAAAATATTTTGGCAGTTTCCCATAGCTTATTAGCTATTGCACTATATTAAAGTACCAAGTCCAACTTCCATACATTCTTGGCAAATGACCTTTATGATTATAAAACCGCGGTCAAGCGAGTGAAACAATCAAACTCGAAAATATTTTTTTCTTTTATACATTTGTTTCAGAGCCGAGCAATCCGGACAGATAGGTAGCCGCTCGCAATTTCCTTTTTCCAATAAAAGTCTCCAATCGAAACATTTAACAATTCATGAAAACAGCACTTAGTGAGTATTTTGAAAGTAAATTATTGAGGGCCAATCTAAAGTGATTACTCCGGGAATAGACGAGAAAATTTGATTGATTCTTAACATTTTTAGATGCCAACCTCTCTTTGAAACCAACTTTAGTCAATATTCTTCTCCACCAGGTGATAGATTCAAATAAAAACAATTTAAAAATACTTTTAATAAAAAAACTGAAAACCAAACTCATTGTCAACTTTTTATTAAATTTAATAAACTCAAGTTTGCTACAGCAATTGAGAAGATAAAATTAAAAAATATCGGGTAGAAAAAATGAAAACGGAGGCAAAAGCGTCTCACAGGTGCGTTACCCATTTATATTCTTTCTGAAGCTGAAATTGGGTATTATAATGTCTCGTTTCACAGTGTGACAGAGAATTTGCACTTCATAAGCGTTAAATTGGTCATTAGGCCTCCCCGTCGTCAAATAAGCGTAGCAATAAAGTGTGAAATATTTATTATAACGTCTTCGCTCGAGTGTTGAGATGGGATGTGTTCAGTAAATTTTGTATTACCCACCGAGATATAACGTGTGAATTGTTCGTTGTCGGCTGAATATGATTATATGACGTCAGCGAGGCGGAATCTTAAGGAATTATCAACGGAGATTCGAGTAGAATTATATGAGTAGGTTAAGTTATTAAAAGCTGTTTCAGCACACTTGTGTCTTGATGAATTTTGTGGTGCGTGCGTTTTAATTCTAGCGTTAATTGTGGGTACCTTTTTTGCGACGTGTATTTATTCTCCAAAACATCCCTAGACTGGGTATTTGTGTTGGTAAGTAAGAATTTTCAAGTGAATAATAAATTGGAAGCCTTGAGTCGAAATAATGTTTACTTTTTAATTTTAAGTAAAAGTTTGCCTTATCTAAAATATACCTACGAAACCTGTTTTCTTTTTGGATGTCTCTTTACTTACTATATCTACTCCATTCTATGTAACAATAGAAAAATAACGTTACAACGCTATGTTATTTCAAGGCTAGCGTATAAAAAGCTCCGTTTTTTCACGATAAATATAAAGACATTCGTTTAAATTTATCTTGAAAAAAACGGAGCTTTTACGAACTAGTAGCCATTTCTAAAATAATGTTAGTTTAAAAATATTACCAAAATGTAGTAATTTTATCAATGTAATGTTTTAGTATAGCCTAGAAAATTACTAACCGGGTTAAAATTTACGGATAAATTCCTGGAATAACCCACTATCATAATTTTCAACTTTGCAATTACGCTTACAACTATTAGACCAGCTTGGAGGATTATGATGTCATACCATTCAATACTTATTTAATTAAGTTACATTTAGATCCACAAAGGGGCCGCATAGTTCTCGAATGGAGACCACGCACCGGCCATGCTCAGCTTGTGACGTCCACTCACAAGGAGGATGAACGGCCTGATTAAGACCGCTGGAAGACGCTGGACGCAGGCCGCTTCCAACCGATATGATGATGATAATGATGACACTTAGGTCCTCGTAAGCAAAGGCGTGGGCACAGCTAGCTTTAACAATATTTTTTCCAATGCTAAAATGGAGCAACAAAATCGAGTATGCGATAAGTAAACTCACAGTAGGTATATAACATGAGATAATAAACAGGTGTTAGGCAATCAGAATCTCAACCTTGACTAAAGGTAATACCGTACATCAAGTAATTTAGGAAGTAAGCTCCTAATTACAACCAGCCAAGATTTAGACAGTAATGAAACTCGTAAAGAGTTCCATAAATTTAATCGGTGAAGCCATTTGTGTAACATACGTAATTATGAAACGTGAAAGTATGTTGAAAGTAGCCCTCGCCAAATTCGAGTTTAAAATATTTTTTACACATGAAAGAACCAAAAAAATGTGATACATGTTACAATTATTCTATGGATATCATTGTAAACTACTAGGTACGATCAGTAACAAAAGTAGATTAACATTTCAGATTTTTAAATCCGTATAATTGAGCACAATATCAAAGGAAATAAGAAACATACATACCATCACGCCTGCATTCCCCGAAGGGTTATGCAGCGGTGTACACCCACAGTTCACTAGTATTTTTAGGCCCCATAGGGGCTAGCCTATTGCCATCAAATACGGATGGATCTAGAATAAAGATAGAATGAGCTCTTAGAAATTGCCTGGAATTCTGAATAGCAGTGCATTGTGTTGTTCCGTGTCTGTTTAAATGATATGTAAAGTAACATTGTTAATCGTTTTTTGTTGCTGATCGTACTATTGCAAGATGTTGAGATATGTATCCATAGAACCGCTGGACATGGGGCTCAGCACCAGCAGTTATTGTGGCTATCTTTAGGAGAGACCTATGTCCAGCAGTAGACCTCACTCGGATGTTATGATGTGATAGAAAATTTCTACGAGATCTCGGTCGATCCTTCACACACAAGCGACTAACGCAACTTGGGATATCTTGTGATAATATCATACGTGTGTAGAGAGGTGTTTATTATGATATAGAAACGAAAGCAAATTATAATATTCAAAATAACCAACGCCTTTAAAAATCTGATGAACCCAAAATATATGCAATAATAATCATGTTCAGCACCAAGCGAATTTTTCCAGTACTATTCAATTAAAAAATGGTGCAAAGATTTTATAAAACAACAAACGTTACCGCAAGCCACAACAGATAGGTACCTATTCAATATATCAATTAGCTCGCAAATTGGTGCCAATTAAATATTACCGCGCTTTTTCCGCTTGCTCTGCGTTAGCAACTTGTATGTTGTATGATAGGCGTTTTTTATATAAAATATTTTAATGTAACTGCCCCGTTGGTCTCGTGGTCGCAAGTGCGACTGCTGTGCAAGGGGTCCCGGGTTCGATTCCCAGGTCGAGCAAAAAGTGTTATTGGGTTTTTCTATGGAATTCTCAGTAGCAGCTCGGAGTTTGGATTTGTGCCCGGTTAATGGCAATAGGCTCGCCCCCTATTACATGGGACCTAAATATACCGGCGAACGGTAGGTGTACCAATGTACACCCAATGTATGTGTATGCGAAGGGTTAGGCAGAGGTGTACCAATGTACTCCTCTGCCTAACCCTTCGGGGAATACAGGCGTGATGGTATATTTTTTATTTTTATATATTTTTATATAAGACTCACCAGTTCCAACAGAATCATAGTCAGTAGATAAAACACGCTTCTGAAACAAACAAAAAAAACATAGGTATTACAAACCTATGAAAAAATAAAAATATTTTTGTTATTTCACAAAAATCCGCGAGGATGAACAATCTTTTCTTATACATTGATCCTATTTGTTCAAATGGTACATAGTATTGCTTTCTTATCCAGCAATACTTAACTGATCTTTTCAAAAGGCCCTCAGGTATTATACCTGTGAGCTGTAAACGTGTCTAACACATAAAAGGGTTTCATCGCTAAGCTATAAGTATATACAAGGCTTTTATATTGTCAGAGAAATGAAGAAGTAAAAATAATAATACTAGCCTAACATTGTTCCACTGCCGGGCAAAAGCATGAGTATTGATCACCATGCTTGCTCAAGGTGGATTGGCGATTCCAGAATTTTATTTGAAATAAGTCCAAGTTTCCTCACGGCATTTTTCTTAACCTATGTCGGTGATGTTCGAGATAAATTTAGAAGGTACATTATGAAAATGGAAAAGTTACATTGGCACTTGCCCGTGCCCGGTTGGGAACACCTAACCTAGTGCATGACAGGCGAGTGAGAGGAGAGCGTTATAAGGGAGTATTGACTTTTAATATATTACTGATATTATAAAACTAAACAGTTTGTTTTTTTGAAAAGTTGGTCCGATTTGAAAAAATCCTTTTCAGTAATTGGCTTTTTAAGTTTTTGGCCCCTGTGCCTCGGAAAGCACGTAAAGCTGTTGGTCCCGGCTGTCTTTCGTAGATCTTTGACAGTCGTTACGGATACTCAGAAGCCAATAAGACTGACAACCAGTTTAACCAAGAGGTATCGTGTTGTCCAGTTACTAGGTTGTGGAGGTCAGATAGGCAGTCGCTCCACGTAAAACACTGGTATTCAGCTGCATCCGGATAGACTGGAAGCCGAACCCAAAATAGTTGGGAAAAGGTCAAGCAGATGATGGCTTTTTATGTTTTTCAGAAAATATAAATTACGTTACATAAGAACGGAGCAGTAACCAAAGGCGTAACTTAACGTGTCCAAAATCGCGTTGTAAAACTAGTTCAAAATACAGCAAATCGGATAAAAAATCCTAGATTTATAGCACAATAACGGACAGACGAGCAGAAAAGCGTTGCGATGAATAAACGTAAAGATATCTATAGACACAAGCTCAGTGCCCATTTTGGAGGGCTGATCCAAGCGCGTGCGACTCCCAATGTCAACAATGTTTATTCGATCCTCTGGAAAATGAGTGGAGTGTGTACTTTGCGGATATACGGTGTCGTGTCTCGTTAACAGATTCAATTGTATTTTATTATACTCACACGTTGTTCGGATATCGGGCCGAATTGAAAATAGGGATGGATTGAAAATGGGGCGGATGAAAATAATGTTTGCGTTGCATGTTGTAACTGGTTTTTAGGTTCGGATTTGCAAGGAGATAATTGGTTTTCATCGTGGCCCTATGGTTAAGGGGTCTGTCTGAGGCTGTAAGTTTGCAACCGGGCACGAACAAGTACCAATACGAGTTTATATTTTGAAATGTTCTTTATAACTTTATCTTGGACATCACTGACATCGGTGAAAGAAAACAACGTGAGAAATATAATGACATAAGTCTGCAATTGCCAATACACTTTGAGCAAGCGTAGTGACCAATTCTCATGCCTTCTCCGTATAGGAAAAGGCCTAACCAGCAGCTAGCCTATTGTAAACAATAATAGGCAAGTTTTGTAAGTGGTTTTAGGTCTGTTTAAAAGACTGTCCTTTCAAAAAAAATATCAAGGTTAACTGAATGGCTTTTGGAAGTGACAATTTTGCCAATTTCAGATAGATTATTTAAAAAATGTTGAGCAGTACCTAAGTAGAAAAATAACAAAATCTTATAAAAGAAAATGATTTCTACGTAGACACAAACAGAACAGGAATTCCAGTGTTACAAGAAAATATCACATGAAATAATAGAAAAGCGTACAAGCAATAATAAAAGAGTGCCCGTAAAGTTTCTTGCTCGTTCTTCTCCGTAGGGACCTACCTACGTTTTAGAACGTGGAACTTCATCTTTCGGACTAACTGACCAACTTCTTGCAAATTTAAAAGCGCCTGTGTTCCTGACGTCACATCGGGCCCCACACAGCGCGGCGGCGGCGACACCATCTTGCTCGCCCCTCCAGCCGCGATCACAGTGGCAGGACAGCGCCACGCCACTCGCTCGACCACTCGCGGACCCCTCTAACGCGCGCGCGCATAATAACGGTTCTTCCTAATTTAATACAGTCTCATTCAATTTCCAACAAGAGTTTTATTTATCGACACATTCAAGACCACCAGCAGCACACCTGGAGCTTGATATTCAACAGCCTGTAAATTGTTTAATTTAAAAAAAAAATAACTTTGACTTTTTGTGTTATTTTAATGTTTACAAAAATGTGTCTATCTGCCTTTGCTTTATTTCTATGTTGGTTTTAATTTAACTTCTAATAGCCGATTTTTTTAATGGTCAGATTGATATTTTGACGACCATTATATTGTGCATTGAAAATAATGTCCAACTGTCATATTTATTTATAAAAAAAAATCCTAACATAAAAAAGAACTCCTCACAATCAGCCTTAGAGCCTTTCCAGATAAGGCGTTTTACGCGCGACTCTGCGCATTCTCGAGATACTTGAGCTACATATTATATACCGTGTAGATGATGCCGCGCGTTTCTTTACTCACGCGTAAAACGCGTGCAATGAGCGGGACTCTGGACTCGTGCAATTTACGCGCGTGTTGAGATACTCTGGCGCCATTACTGCGTCCGGGAACTACGTGCGAGTCCGTGGTGAGTGGACGTATTTTTTTATTCAAAATGGAGCGGAGGAAATAGATTGCGTATAACTTCGATACGGAAAATTTTATTATCGTAGAAACGCGCGTAAGCCGCGTTATCTAGACTCAATATAAATAAAATCGCGCGAGTGATCTCGCGCAACGCATCATCTGGACAGGCTCTTAAACTTAAAAAAAAACTACAGTCGCTTTTTCATTTTTTGAATTTAGAACCAAAACAAAAAGCGATACCAAGTCATTATATCTGTATCACTCGCTTCCCAAACAAGGCAGGTTTGTTAACTGTAAAAAAGCTATAAACTTGTTGAAATCAGTATTCTAAAGCTTCAGTGACAAAAATAAAGGACGCTTTTGAATTCGCAAAAATTCTACTGAACACTTATTGCAGGAGTTTTTACTGTGAAGCAGTTGAAAGGTGAATATTTCGTGTTTTTATTTTAAAACACAATACATCGCTTTAAAATCGCATAATAACTGCATTTCGGATACACGTATCACCTATATTGTTACAGATTTTTTGGAAAATGTGAATGTTAAAAACAATCTTGATACTTTATAGATAATCGTTGATATCTGAATTAATTTCATTTTCAATTAAAACTTGGCATTTTCTTTAAATCTATCACTAAAAGCCATGCACCACCACCATTTTGAAGACAAAGAAACATTTTAGACTAAAAATTATGTTTTAATGATCACAATACTTATACAGGTTACAAGTACATAGATTCAATATTGAGTAGATTTTGAACGTTTTTTAATTACAAATATACCTACTTGTAATTAAACTTAGGTAACTGTTTTAAACGCAAAAGTTTTTGCGTATCCATGGATTGATGTTTGTTAGATATTCATATTTCATCATTTCGGATTGATGGAAATGGCAGGCAGGAGCTTAGAATAATTTTAATGTAAATATAAGTAAAATTAATATACCTACTTACGTATCTGTACACTTTTTTTTGCATAATAATTACAGAACATAAACTACCGAATAATTACTACTTAGTACTTTGAGATACCTTATTTCTTTCAGCCATTCCAAATTCGAAAGTCTTTATAATTCAATAAATTATCCACGCTTTGTACAACGTACTTCATATTTGTCAATCAATTGAAATGAAACATCGTATTTTAAATACAAAGAAACAGCATCATTTGCTTCAGATAAACATACGATTCACCGGAAAAGTATAAACGAGGCTCTGTAAGCCCAATCAAAGGCACTCTTTGTTATTCAATCCCGTTGCTTTCACTAAAAAAAGAGGCTGGAGATCTTTCGAAAGGGCTTTTCATGAGCGAAGAACCGTTTCATATCAAGTCGAAATAGAGTGTGCATAGTGCATTGCGTCGTTGTTCAAACATCCCAAGACGCACTCATTCAAATTGTACACTTCACTTAGACGTCGCCTTTCTTGTATCGTTCGCATAATCGTGGGCAATCTTTCTGTATGCGGCGTACGAGAACGCACTGCTTCACCGATTCTTGCAAACATTTAGCCCGCTTGGAGCAATATTTGTGTACCCTTTTTCAGTACTTACGTCTTTTGGAAAACTATACGCTGTAGGCACATAATAAAACATTTTTTTACCATACAGCAAATGATGATGATGTACTAAATGATTTATTTTGGGTGGTCTAGAATGATTTTTTAGACCACCCAAATAAATCATTGTACGTCGGTAATTAACAATGATTTATTTTGGAAAACAACAAAATCAGCCGTTCTCTGTTCATTTTGACCATGTTGGTTGCACTGTTTTTGCAATAGTTGATTTTGTTTTTATATTCGACGATCAATTTTTGCTCTAGTATTTTGTAAATCCATAGTAAAGGCCTGCGTTACGATGTCCCTTACACCATGTATGAATAATAAATAAATAAATTGGTAATACCACGGCACGCCTCGATTGAGGCGGTAAGTCCCCTCTTTGAGGAGTGGCTAGAGCGGCGCCACGGCGCCCTCACCTACCGCCTGACGCAGGTCCTCACCGGACACGGATGTTTCGGGAGGTTCCTGCACCTCATCGGGCGGGAGGAAACGCCCGGGTGTCACCATTGTGAGGATCGTCCCGAGGACACGGTGAAGCATACTTTGGCGGTGTGCCCTGCTTGGGCTGAGCACCGCCGAGTCCTCGAGGCGGCCATCGGCGGCGGCGCCCTCTCGCGTCCGGCACTGGTCCAGGCCATGGTCCGGAGCGAGGGGGAATGGGAAGCAGTCGCCTCCTTCTGCGAAGCTGTAATGCTAGAGAAGGAGGCGGCGGGACGGGAGAGGGAAAGGAGGGTCCCCCGTCCCAGCGGCCGCCGCGGTAGACGATCCGGGCGTCGGGAGCCACGTGACGACTCCCGGCCACCGTAGACGCGGGTCTGTGGACGGTGAGCAATGGGTAGCTCACCGTCCGTACGTTCACTAGCGACAGACCGTGTCGACGGCGCGTTCGTGTTCCACGCGCGCCTCAAAGAGATGTCAGCAAAATTGGATGGGGCCACTGAGGGCCGATGCCTGCCGGGGCTGCGGGTTGTTCGAAAGAGATACCGCGCCCCCGGAACGCAAAGGGCACATGAAGGAACATAGACGGGTTTTAGTCAGTAAAAGTCTGACACTTCCTCCCGCCCCGCCCAGGGCGGGGGAAGTTATTTGATGATTTCGGTTCTCTATAGTGTCACCTAACTTTTTTATTCATAATTTAAAGTTCCATAACTTTTTTTATCCTAATCATCATTTGTCCGAATGATAACTTACCCGAACTTAATATCACATAATATCACATGCCATAAAATTGAAATCCCTAAATATAATATGTCATAAATCCGTTTGTCATAAATATTACAATCAATAATATACAAAAGACATAAAGCCTTTTTCGATAAAAGTTATAAATCCTAAATTCAAATTACATAACACTTTTTTAAAATAATAATAATCTTAAAACAATTTTTTTTTAAGATTTTAGAATTTTATTTTTATCGTTTTTGCAAGCAAGCCAGCATGCAGCATGCAAGCCAGCATGCAGCAAGCAAGCAAGCATGCAGCATGCAAGCAAGCATGCAGCATGCAAGCAAGCATGGAGCATGCAAGGAAGCATGCAGCATGCAAGCAAGCATGCAGCATACAAGCAAGCATGCAGCATGCAGCACACAAGCAAGCACGCAGCATGCAAGCAAGCAAGCAGCATGCAAGCAAGCGTGCAACATGCAGCAGGCATGGTTTCTGTCACGGCTCCGGCGCTGCGGGGCTCCGGCGGTCCCATGCGAGCTTATCGTCGCAGATGATTTCACGCTCACCACCGCGGCTTCGGCTTGCTGGCCGGCCTCGCCGGCCAGCCTCAGCCGCGGCGGCGAGTGTCAAAACCACCTGCTCCTCAGATCGCGGGCCGCCTTGCCCCTCCGCGCCTACGCGATTTTAAATTACACTCTAGGGGTAGGGCAGACAAGACTACGTGAAGTCGGTTTTGCAGCGATTCGTTTCTGTCACTAAAACCTAATTTTTAACAAATTTTTTAGGACTAAAAAAAATATTATAAATGAACATTCGGAATAATACACATTATTTAACGCAATACTTAGGACATATGACTTTAGGTCATGTAAAATTAGGAGCTTCAAATTTTATAGTACTCGATATTATGACAGAATACTTTTAGAACTGAAGATAATTATGTTACACAAAATTTCGGGATTTTTAACATTATGGTTACTGAGGTTTATAACAAACGTGTTATAGATAATGATTTTCGGTCAAACAATTTTAGGAAATTTAAGGGACTCCCGATGATTTCCCGTCTATAAAAAAAAAAAAAAAAAAAAGGCCTCTTCTCATACAGAGAATTCTTAATGATTCATCCCGCGACTTTGACAAAAGTATAGCATGAGGCACTCGGTAATAAAGTCATTTTCTATCAGTGAAACAATTTCTGTAATACTGACCAGTACCTCCATACCTTTGACAAACAAAAAACGAAAACATAAACAAAACAAACTTCATAAAATTAGGACAGATATACACAGATAACACCATCCACCAACAAGACCCTTACATTTGCGTAAAATTTAAATCGGAGCAGTTCCAATCATTTGACCAACATCACAAGTCAAATGCTATCAAAAGACTCCTTCAATAGCACCAAGTCTACAGAGGAGTTGGAACACGAATGCTCTTTTCGAAATGAAAAGAAAACACTACGATGCTTCCCAGCATAAATTCTTGGCACTCGGCAAAATTGAAAAGTCTACTCAGTAGAAGCTTCCGTTTAGGTAGAAGGCACAATCTCAAATTGTTTACGCTCTCGTGCCCCTTAAGACAAGAATGGTGGCTGTTAGACGCTAAGGAAATGAATATTAGAGTGTATACATGTTTGTGTGTTCACTGCGAGAAACAGCGCGATAGGGTGAACTAAACGATGAATTGTAGTTTGTTCTTTAAAATACAAATTGACTGACTCCTTTTGGGGAATTTTTGATTTCGTTTTTTAAATTGAAGGGTGGTCATCTACCTTTCTTGTAATTGTAAATACGTGAACATTATAATTGCGTTTTTGTGCAAAATTTATCCGTAATCTATATGTTGCAGTCAAAACTCTTAACCAGTCAAAAGTACTATTGACTAGCAAAATCAGTCAAAACTACTTTTGACTGAGCAGGTTGGTCAAAAGTGGTTTTGACTGAAAAATATTGGTTATTAGTACTTTTGACTGCAAATTTGCGGTTAAAAGTACTTTTGACTAACGCTCTTCGTCAAAAGTAGTTTTAACTGCAATAAAGCATCAGTCAAAAGCACTATTAACTTGTCAGATATGAATAATGCTTAAAAATCATAGTAGAGGAGCCCCGCTTCGCGGGGCTCAAGGGTTTACAAAAAAAATAACCACGAAGTGGATGGCGGGGTCTGTTCGCTCGCTTCGCTCGCTCTCTAGACCCCGCCATCCCCTTCTAACCTAACCTGTCCGAGTCGGGGTGCCCCAAGTCCCGAGCTCGCTTCGCTCGCTCTTTCATCCTATAATTTACTTTTATAAAGAATAGATATTATTATTAATTTTTATTGCAGATTAGTGACTGATTTTTAAGAGTTTTGACTGATTCGAGCAGTCAAAACCACTTTTGACGGAATCACTTAGTTAAAAGTACTTTTAACCAGCTCCATTGGGCAAAAGTACTTTTAACTGTTATTTTAGTCAAAAGTATTATTGACTAAAGCATACGGTCAAAAGTACTTTTGACTGATTTTGCTAGTCAATAGTACTTTTGACTGGTTAAGAGTTTTAACTGCAACATATACATATAATAAAATCGTAGCGAAGTCAAAACTGTACATTAAATATTTTTGAAAAAAAGTAATTGCTATGAGGTCGGGGAATGATTCTAATGCCGAAAATATAGTTTTTAGAATTTTTGTCTGTTTGTCTGTTTGTCTGTTTGTCTGTGCGTTTGTGCACGCTAATCTCAGACACGGCTCATCCGATTTGAATGCGGTTTTCACTAATGTATAGTGGTAGGCTTAACTTAAAACTTAGGCTATAAATTATCACGCTATTTGCTTTGAGGGATGAGCAATGTTGCATTATGTTCGTATTCTTCTACAAATTCTCACGGTATTCAAATAGACGAGATATTATGTAAGAATGTTGTAGATAGCTGCGGATTGAATTTCTAAAATAATATCATCACGCCATATCTTTAAGGAGCGAAGCAGTCAATCATGTTAAACTAGAACGGCTATTTTGGAGTAATTGTCATCGAAATAATTAGTCTAATGGTTTGACGGTCGCCTTGCAAATCGCTGATCCTGAGTTCGATCCCCCAAAACTGTTTCACTTTTTGTGTACTTTTTATTGTTTTTTGTTATGCTAAGTGATTCCCAATAATAATAAAAAAGCAGTATGCACATTTCTCCCATAACATTGATTTGTTTAGTTATTTTTTTTTACCTTTTATATTTCTGTAGTAAATAATGTCTATTTTTACATAGTTATCGCTGATCCTGAGTTCGATCCCCCAAAACTGTTTTACTTTTTGTGTACTTTTTATTGTTTTTTGTTATGCTAAGTGATTCCCAATAATAATAAAAAAGCAGTATGCACATTTCTCCCATAACATTGATTTGTTTAGTTATTTTTTTTACCTTTTATATTTCTGTAGTAAATAATGTCTATTTTTACATAGTTACATTTAATACAGCAGCGAAGTCAAAATAGTGCATTTAAAAAAGTTATAGGTATGGGAACGATAAATAGTAAAATATTGTTCTAATGGTTCGACGGTCGCCTTGCAAATCGCTGACCCTGAGTTCGATCTCCCAAAACTGTTTTACTTTTTTTATATTTTCTATTGTTTTTTGTCATGCTAAGAGATTCCCAATAAAATTAAAAAAAGTAGTATGCACACATTCTCCCATAACATTTATTTATTTAGTTATTTTTTTTCATCTTTTATATTTTTGTAGTAAATAATGTCTATTCCTACATAGTTACATTTAAAACAGCAGCGAAGTCAAAATAGTACATTTAAAAAAAGTGATAGGTGTGGGAAGTGGGAACGATAAATAATAAAATATTATTCATGTGACTTAATTTTTACAAAATAACGTAGTATTTAGAGGTCTGACCACCACATGGTTTTACATTATTAAGCTACGAGTATTTAAATTCTTCTTTTCATATCGGTAATAATAATGTATGCCACTTGAGCCAAGCAGGCCGCGATTATTGCCGTGTCAGAGGTGTTATTCAGATTTTCAAGGGTGCAAGTGACCAGACAATTGGGACACTCCAGTATATGGGGCATAGTCTGATCAGGAGCACTGCAATTGCACTGGGTGTCAAACAGGTCTATGATGCCCTAATATTTCTCTAAATTATGTTGGCAATGACCAACTCGGGTGCGCACCAAACGATTTAGTGCCTTCCTGATAGATCACTGCAGTTCACTACCGGGAGGCAGGTATTCACAGGGCGTCAAGTTGTCGTGTCATGTCTTCCTTCCCACAATCTACTTCTCTCTTTGGGTGGAGGAGTTAAACAGTTAATCGTGACATATGTGGGAATGGTTACTTTATTTGTCATGCCAATAAAGTGCATAGCTTCGCGGTATAACGAAAGCCATGCAAAATATTTAGCGTGATATCGATCACAATTGATTGTTATTTTTTGTCATTCTTTCGACAGGTTATAATGATACAATGTTTAGGCACACTTTAACATAACGTTTAAAACTGAAAAGAATGAACCGAACAGAATTCGACTGATAGATCCACAAAATTTAAGAATTACCAAGGTATATGGATCGCTGTGCCGTGGGCCTCGACACTTCATACAACTGATGAACGATTTATCAGCAAACATTTTGTGTGCAATATTTTATAGTCTGGGTTTAGCTGCGCGGCTACCCCAATCACGGCACAACAATACTGCCAACCAGGAGTAGCAAAGGAGATGGCTAAATGGAAGTATTGACCACTGCCCCATGTGCCAGGTACCATGTATAAATATGGTACCTAGCACAATGCAACGCTGAATGGCTAAATATTAGTATTTGATGTAAAAAAGTTTCAGATACTTTTTGGGAATAATATAATGGTAAAATAATATTGCCTAAAAAGGAAAAAAGGTATGTTTGACAGTATATAATTTTCTTCAACTGACACTTTCGAAAAATAATAAAACTAAAAACGAAAATGAGGTTGTTTATTTATAAGCGAATGTTTGTGATGAAAAAGTTTTTCATTTTTTTAGATACTTTATTATGTTTAATAGTTCACGAAAGTGCTAGAAAAATATTAAACACTATATAATACATGAATGATTTTTTAAATATTATGAGGTTATGTAAGATTCATATACATTCCAGAATGTATCTGGCCCGGGGGCAGTCATTTAGCCATCACCTTTAGTTTTTTAAGTAGTAAGTTAAATTCTTTCCATGGGGCTTCAGGATTATTTTATAAGAAAATCTCGGTGTAAGATCCCACCAAATTGAATTGGTACCAAAAAGCCTACTTCTTTTCCAATGGCTAAATAGAAAAAAAAAAGACAAGAACAGGAAGATAGAAAAAATCTGTTAACATGAAGGTCAGATTCTGTTGGCAGTTGCTCTGTCTACAAGATGCATATTAACGGTCTTGATCCATCTTGACCAGACATATCCAAATTAAAATGTAAAGTTCTTAATAAAAAAGCATCTATTAAAGATGTTTCAATGGTTTAAAATCGAAAAATAAGTAAATTTTGACTCTACATCATATTATTTTCGACAGCGGATAAAGTCATAACATACACCATACCTGTTCATGACCTAGGTATGACGGAAGTCAATTACTAACCGTGTACGAAACCAGACTCCAGATTGCAGTCACCTTTGCAACCATTTAACCTCCTTGGAGGATTTTGATGACATCGCAGTCAAGACTTAATTCCTTAAGTTACAGT
Organism: Caradrina clavipalpis; assembly: GCA_932526535.1. Taxonomy (NCBI): domain Eukaryota; kingdom Metazoa; phylum Arthropoda; class Insecta; order Lepidoptera; family Noctuidae; genus Caradrina; species Caradrina clavipalpis. The sequence goes on along the minus strand of OW052095.1, from coordinate 14,088,194 downwards.
TAGGTCCACATGCGCGAAGCATCGGGCACAGCTATAATAGAATATATTTAAACAAACAGAAAAAAGAAATGGCAACTGTACGAGGTGTATTAGAAATCAGTTTTCGAAAAGGGTAATAAACTCATAACACACATCCTTCTTCCACAAACATGCTTTAGTCCCTGGTACGGAGCAAGTCCAACCATGCACAAATCCAGACTCCGGACACAGACATACACACACGAAGATACAGACAAATTACTTATAGAAAACCCACTATCGTAACTTTTAGCAGTCACCTTTGCCACCATTCCTGCTTGGAGGATTTTGACGACATGGCATTGACTACTTAATTTCTTAAGTTACACTTATGTCCACGTGAGCGAAGCTGCGGGCATCAGCTAGTTTCTAAATAAAATTAAAGTTTTGTACATAAATTATTGTAATTTTGTATGCAAAGTACATCATATTTACGTGTAATTCTTTAGATAAGTATTGTAAAATATTAAATTTAAAAGAGACTAAGTAATCTAGTTAATGACGATTTAAATTGCCTTTTAATGGTTTAATTGAAATAAATAAAAATTTGACTTTGACATTTTTTATTATATTAAAATGTTCAAGTTCTTGGTAGGTAAATACTATTTATTAAATATATGTTTCTAATTGATTGCTATTGATTTAATTGATCTTTAAGAATTCTGTTTGAATTTCTGTAAGTAGGTATGCATATCTAATAATTGTACAGCGGTATATTATATTTAACAATCCTTTATAAAAAAAATCTATCATGATGTCGTGCCGTGCATGAGGTTGTAGGTTCTAAACCGAGCAAGTAATAAAGCGACTTTTACAATTCATATACATTTCTAAAATTGTCTTGGACGTCATTTGACATTGGCGAAGGAAAATGTTGTAAAGAAACATGGAATTGTAAGTCTGAAGTTGTCAATCCGCTTTGAGCAAGCTTGGTGATCAATGCTCCTGTCTTATCTGTGTGAGAAGAAGCCAGTATCCTGCAACGACGGCCTTTATCTTGCTTTTATACGCTAATCTTATCTGTAGTAGACTAGTGAGAATTCACAAAGAATCGCCATCGCCAGTTCGCCCGAAACGGTTAGAATTCGAGATTTTTTGTGCCGTTAGATTTACTGTGAAACACTTTGGACAGAATCGAGCCGCGCGGTTGAAATACACGACAGGAACGGGCGAATAGAAAAATCGCTCGAATATAGAAAAAGCCCTCGGATTCTGGATGTCCGCCCGTGCACCTTCCGATGTTCTTTTTTTAAAATCCCCGTCACTCACAGTGTTATTTGTAGGCGAATTGATTTTTGAATTGAAAAAAAAAATTGTTTTTTATTTCAGCGTTGACGAAAACAATATGGTTGGCTACTAGTGTTCTGTTGTTAAAGTAAACAAAAGAACATCAATATCGTATTCACGAGGGTAACAAAGCCATTATGTAAAAAATAATTGTATACATATCAATACATACAGATCTTCATTTATTTTATTTACTTTTAATTTTCGTACCGATGATAGGTACATCTATTTTTTATTTATACTACTTACTAGCAACACGCAAGAAAAGTGGCCGAGGCAGTAGGTGGCCACGTTTATTTCGTATTTTATTGATAAAACAGTGTTGTTTTTAGAGAGATTGTGTGATTGTGAATCATTGGTTAATGGTACCTATATCTGTATTCTGCAAACTGTACCTTGAGTGTTATCAAAGAGTGTGATTTAAAAAAAGAAAAAAAGTTGCCTATCTATTCCGTAAAAATCTAAAGCTGATAATGTGGTATGAGAGTGATATGAGTTCAGGGTAAATTATCATCCCACTTTTAAAAATTCGCAGCTTACCTCCCCACTCTACTTAAACTCACCAAAGTGTTTTTTTTTTTACAGAATACCACCGCAAAAGCTCTTTTGTAGCTAAGTTACTCACTGAACCGGCAAGTCGGAAAAATATTTTGAAGTAAGTCAACATGAATCCATAACTTAATATCGAATACCATTTCTTACTTGTCATCTGCCACGTTTTAGGCGCATTTTATTTGTCATTTTCCCCATGAATTGTGGTATCATTTTGAGGAAAAACGGGTATACAGGAAAAATGTTGGCAACTTTGTTAGCAATCAAGTATAGAATCGCTTATGCCTACTTTCATGCGTATAACATTTGTATTAATAATTGCTGAACCGGCCTTGTGGGGATTCACGTCACTTGCGAAGATAGTCTGCCTTATTGTTTATTTTTCCTTGTATTTGCTGTCCGAGAGTTCGGACACATATTTTGTCTTGGACCTTTAAAGGATGCGGATGCTTAGATATTATTATAAGAAATAGCTTAGTCTACCTTTGCGTGAAAGTCAGTTATGTTTATTTACGCGGAACCCAAATTCTTTATTATTTAAATAAAATAAAATAAATAAATTATAACATCAGCTATTTGTTAGTGAAAGCCCCATCAAAATCGGTCCTGCCGTTTCGAAGATTCGCCAAAACAAACAGGCTGATAGACCACAATTTAAAAAATAGTTTTTATAGTTATACCATGTAAACATTTATATTTATTTTGTAAAATATGTGTTATTGGTGCCTGTGGAGCCTGGCGGTCTGTCTGTGTCAGCGACTATATCAGGAAACGTAATAGGTAAAGAGCTGACATTTTTACATAGTCAGTATTAAAAATAAATGATATAAAGTTGAAATTAAAAAAAAAAACTGCAGTAGTACGGACGTTTTGTTTTTAATTTAACTGGCTCAACTACCTACAGTATTAAAGATCAGACAAACATTTAACATACGGAGTCGCTGGTAAAAGCTAATATAATGCTAAACAACAGGATATAGAATATCAAACAGTGACTAGCACTAAACACAATATGCTATTGCAATAGATACAAACGATGGTATCTCTTTGAGATAGTTACACGGTATTGCATTGAACGTTGTCACCGAAGTGATTCACGAGATTATAAGTGGAGAATATTGTATTGAATTGCACTGTGTGCGACTCTAATATTATTGGAGAATGTATTCATTATGATTGCATTGTTCTGTTATTTGCCGTTGTCCTGATTTCGTGGTCACAGGAGCGTGGGGCCCTGAGTTCGATTTCTAGGTCGAGCAAAAAATGTTATTGGGTTTTCTCATTAGGAATTTCTCAGTAGTGATCCGGAGATTGGAAATTGTTGGTATGATACTTCTCGGTTTCGGAAAACAAGTAAAGACGTTGGGGTCGTATGGAAACGATCACAATCTATGTAGACCTATATTTTTTGACATTGAATCCCTCTGAGACGAGGTTGCGACTACATTTAAACGTTTTTTAATAATTAGTAGAACAGTCCTTCAGACTTTTTAAAATGTAAAAATCCTTTTGCCATATTCGAAAATATGCTACTGCTCAATCAAAAAAGATCCTTTACCCTAGCGTAATCATGTACTCTTTCTTAGTAGCACATCAAAGTATTTATGTAAAACCGAACATCCACAAAATGCTTGCTTGTGACGTCACAAATGCCAGCAAGCCGGCACAAGACGGCGAATTCCAATCTCTTCCCTTACACTCAATAAAATCAAAGAGTCTTCTCATGTCGCGTCTCAACATATCCTAAACGATGTCAAAGTTCTTGTGTGTCCCTTACTATGAGGTAAAAAAAAAAAATTAAGATGGCAACAGAAAAAAAAGTAAATAAATATTACCTGCAGTTATTTTTTTCCTTTTGTTTAAGCTCTGAAAATTATCGATTATAGAACTATAAGTCTTGATAGTGATCTATACTAATACTAATTTACTAAAAATATTATAAAGAGGTAAAGTTTGTCAGGTTGTAGGAGGATAACCTCTGGATCTACTGAACTGATTTTTAAATTCTTTTACCTATAAAAAGCCACGTTATTTGTGAGTGACATAGGCTATGCAACATCTCGCTACGACTCATCGGAGCGGAGCAGTCACCAAAGACGTAATGTAAGGCGAGTAAAATATGCCACGCGGACGCGTAATTTCCGTGCTTTATATTACTGTAAAACACGATAATAATGTGTAATCACTGTACAACATAAAACACTTAACTTAATTATTTTTCTTGTAGCAAACAAACTCGAAAACTCAATCAAAACACCCGTTTGCCGCAAAACATAGCAATCACTCTCGATCGACTGAACACGACTGTATTGCAAACGTAATGACTGTGCGATGCGACGATACAGCGATACAGCTTCCAATCAATTCATTATACAGGTAGAATAAGATACACATAGATACAGATAGACTGCCCTGTTGATCTTATTACAAGTGTGGGGTCCTGGATCTGGATCCCAGGTCGGACAAAGCGTTATTGACTTTTTCATACAGGGCAAAGGCCTTCCTTTTCTCATACAGAAAAGTCATGAGCATCCACACACTCTAAAGGCTGATTAACGATCTTACACTAAATTCGTTGTAAGTCCTAGAATCCGCACGATGTTTTCTCTCACCGATGTCTGAGACAAATCTGGAAAGTACATAATTATAATATATTGAGAATATTATACTGGTATTTTTTTTTTTTTTGGAGTCAAACCTACAACCTCATGCATGAGCCACTGAGCCATCACGACATATCTATCACAATGGTGACTACTATAACAAAGTGAAAAGTGAATTAGTGAAACAAACAAACAAACAAAGTGAGTAACATTTTACTCACTTTTATTATATCTTTCTATTTTCACAAAAAAATCTTCTACAAAACAAATGGTAGTAGCAATATTTTAATGCGATTGTGTTGTCTCAGATATTGCAAGGACTTTTACCATTTCTGTGCCTATTTGAAGCTCTCCAGTCTCTTATTTTGGTTCCAGTGTTCAACATTATTCCTTGTATTTTTTGGTGATTTGAATGTATATGTTATTGTTCTATTCAAGCTTAGGTATTGTCGGTTTCATTGTGTTACACAGGAATTGTAAGATATCCTTTATTTATTTTGTGTTAACTTGAGATAGAAAAAAATACCGCTTCTTATGTTAACGAGGCCAATTCCTGTAAATAAAAACGTTCATAAGCTAGTTAGTCGCAATCTCATTTTAGCAAAAATCAATGCATTTGTTTTTTTTTTCTATATACTATTTTGACGGATTGAGACTAAAATTAGAATGCATGATGGATGAATGATGAGTTGTCATTGTCTAGTAACTTTTAGGAACATTTGCATTCCAATCTCAGTCTCAATTGTTTCGCTATATTTGCTCAGATGAGATCGCAACTTGATTTTGAACGTTATTACTATATTTACGAGAATTGACTTTCTGAATAAAAGATGGACAAGTGTATCACTAAGTTTATTTTTTGCTAGCTTGTACTGTCACCATGCAAAAATTGTTTATTATTTTATTTTCTACATAAATAATTTTACTTGTCTTACATCGAATACCCACCAATAGTAACCAAATATTTATACAGAACAGTTCAAACCAACTTCTCATTAAAAAAAAATAATGATTAAGGTAACTTTTAATTAATTCACAACTCTAATTGATCAATTAATAACCACTATCGTATTATTAATGATAAAATAAATCTATCAATAAAACGTGAACATTATTATCGTAAATAGAGAAAAAAATTGTTATCAATTTAGTTCATTACCCACTTTATTGAGTTTATCAATCATGAAGTTAATCCAATCAATCATCACACTGCGTTAATAGTAAAATAAGTGGCCTTCAATTATTATACACTAACAATTTCAGAATGTTTTTCTCTTTTACAAAAATATAATATTATGTTAATGCAATAGGCTCGCCCCCTATTACATAGGACCTAAATATACCGGCGAACTGTGGGTGTACATTGGTACACTCTGCCTAACCCTTCGGGGAAAAAAGGCGTGATGCTATAAATAAAAAATAAATTTTGTTATTTTCTGATAGTTTGCAATAAAAGAAAATTAATAAACGGAAAAAAAACAACTACAAAAATACAAGGAACGTAAATTTTTAACAAAAAAAAATTGAAATAAATGTAATCATATTATTATATCATAGAATTGCGGAGAAAATAATTAATTTAAATCAAAGAATTGCAATCACAGAAGAATTGTTTTTAAAATCAAAATAAACGAAACAATTTATCACCGTTGATATTTTAAATTTAAAAGTACCGAACCAAAAAGTTGCGAAGTGAGATACCATCGATCATTTCATAAGTTTTATAATACCTTATATGATAAATGATAGGAAAGGCGTCGACTGTAACTTATTTTAGTTTTCATAACTCTCTGAATAATCTCTTCGACAATTTTTGTTACAGAAAACTTCTGAATTACTGTATTATGAAGTGTCTCTGTTCTTTAGAAATACTTTCTACACAGAGAAAAAACTGGCAAAGTATGAAGAGTTCCGTACCTCGGTATAATATTTAACACTACATACAAATGTAAACGATCCTTGTGTGCACACCTTTTATTTTTAAATTTATTTTGTTTGTTGCTTTAGTGGCCATATTAATGTACAATCTGTGAATCGAAAATGTCAACTCTCTACCTATTATGGTAATAAAGGTATCATTCATTCATTTGCGATTAATGAATTAAAACCCGCTGATAGACAGGCGGATGGACATTAGAGGCTTAATAATAGGATCCCATTGGCGCCCATCGGGTACGAAACCCTAAGAATGAAGTCTGCGAAAACATAAATAAAACACCTAGGAATAAAGTCCCATAGATATACCTACTTTTGTAAAAACCGCGAGCAAAGAACTGTTAGGAGTACTTTTGCAGACGGAACTTTTTTTGTTGATACAAAGTGGAATTTTTGCAGCCAGGCTTCTAAAATTCTTTGTAGACAGAGTCTTTTTGCAAGTAGAAAGTGTACTAGTTTGTTTTATTTCTGTGTATAAAAATGTTGGGGCTGGCTTGAAGTTGACACCAGGACTTTAAGTAATTTTCATTAGTAACTTGCAACCTGCCCCGTCTTTGCATGGGTGCAATTTACAAACGCTATTTAGAATTTCCAATATTTTCAAAGGGAAAAAATCCAAATTAAAAATTTACACTAAACTTTTTACTGACACCTGCAGTCGAATCGTTTTCAACAAATGTTCTCTCATAGCGGCAATTGAATTATTAAATACAAAGACAGATTGAGATTGTTGTATAAAATAAAAACCAAAATTAAAGTTTTTGTTGTAAAACGAATCGAATGCTATGACGTGAGATCTTCCTTCCCTTATCCCATGATACCTGGGGGGTCGGCGCAACACGTTTTCTTCTTTCATGCCGTCCTGTTAGCCGTCATGCTATCACTGACTCCATTTTCTTTCAAATCATTCTTTACACAACCCATCCATCTTTTTTTATTCTGAATTCAAATCCCGATGTGGAATTTGACTGAGTGTTTGAAATAAAACTATTTCAGCCAGCTTGCCACGGTATAAAACCTTCACAGTATCTAAATATTATGTTTTTATTCCACAGAGTTGTACTAAGCAACAAATCTTTAGAATGTAATGAAAACAAAACACGTATTGTATTAGAATAACCAAGAACATATCATGATATTGTGTTTATTAAATACACAACAATGTGAATGAAAAGAAAACAAAAATTTATAAACATTGTTATGGCTCATATATGCGAAATGATGAGTAATGTATGTACCTAATATTAGGTAGGTAAACGGTGTATTTATTCAAGGTAATTAGATTTATCGTGGCTGAAATGGCGTCTTAAAGCATAAGGTAAATTTTTTTCCTTAAAAATGTAAACCTTAGAAATGTATATAAATGACAGCTTTTATTCGCTACTTGATATGCGTGAATGTCAAAGACCATTAATTAGGCCCTGTCGCGAAATCTGTTCTTAACAGGCGTCACTTACCTATAAACTATTTACCTGGATACTAAACAGCTTTACAGAGAGTGTTTTCAAAATTTCTTGTTTAGTTAGTGGGTGAACTTGTGTCTTTTCGCTTTTATTTTTCTTAAATAAGTTTTTAGGAATGAGGAAAGTTTTAAGAAACTACAGTAGTTTGGTTACTATAGCTGTTGGGTCTTAGCATGGCAATATCAGTTATTAACCTTTTTTAAATATCTTTTCCTAGGAGTCCAAAAAATAAACGTTATATTATGTTTGTATAGTTCTTAAGATTCCGTTCTTAAAAAGAGGCCAAACGGGATCCTACTACTAAGACCCTTAAGATTCTGCCATACATGATTTATTTCAATTTTACAAGAGAAAATGTTTTATATTTACGTATTTATAAAGTTAGCATTATCCTGCATCAGCCGGCTGACACTTAAATAAAAGCATCTAAATTAATTACTAAACAGACAAAAACACACACATTTACATAATTAATTCGAAACATTAATAAAATTTCGTTATCACATTAAACTGCACATTTGCCTTATTAGACCAAAAACTAGGTTCTAGATTAAATTGAGTGTAGTTTATTAATACATTACGTATAACGCCGCTTGACCTACACTTTGGACGGTTGAATCTAGGGTAAGAGCTAAAACTTTGTTAATTAAGAGACGGCTTAATTGCTCAACTATACCTATTTATATGAAAATATTACCCTAAATTATTTTGGGGTTATATTTTGGTATTATGAACATTTATGTTGTTATTATGTCTTATGTTATTATGTCTTATAGATGTGAATTACTTAAGATGGTACTTTTATTAGGAACAACGGCCAATAATTCAAAGGAATATATGAAATAACTTGATGTCTAACATCGTCGTAAATTCATGTTTAGTAGTCTGTACATTATATTAAAAATATTCCACCATTAGAAATCCCATCAAAGAGGAAAATGTCAAAGGAAACTAGCTAAGTACACGGCAGGTGTTATAGTGCATCAGTGTGCACTATAATATCTCCTATGTGGAAAGGGGAGAGATCGCTTTCCACACTCTCACATAGGACAGCAATACGACACTATCGGAGAGAAAAGACGCAGGACCAACAGCTTAACATGTCTTCTGCGGCACGGGGTTGTCACATTACTAACGTATAAACCCCAGCCTTCTACTGAAACGACAACATTCCGCTCGACCTACGAATCGAATGCAGGACCCTTACTCAGCGGTCGGTCTTGCGAACACGAGACCAACGGGGTAGTCAGGGATTATTATTTTAGTAGGTTCTTAAACTACCAAACATTTACATACTTACTCATCTCTTATACACCCACACATCTTATGCCGCTGCCACTGCCACTAAGGGTTTAAAAAAAAATAACCACGAAGTGGATGGCGGCTGTTCGCTCGCTTCGCTCGCTCTCTAGACTCCGCCATCCCCTTCTAACCTAACCTGTCCGAGTCGGGGTGCCCCAAGTCCCGAGCTCGCTTCGCTCGCTCTTTATAAAAGTTATACTAAACAAAATTATGCGAAATTATAAGTATGCCAAAGGTATTTATGCCAAATAAAATTCTGCGATCTTAAAAGTATGCCATTTTAAATTCTGCCAAAAAAGCGTTCTGCCAAAAAATAATTATGCTATAAAAATATTATGCCTTAAAAACGTTCGTCTAAAGAAGTTTATGCGAAGAGAGTTATGCCAAATAAGTTTCGGAGTATCAAGTTTCTGCCAAATAGAACGCACCCCACAAAAACATCCGACCCAATTCCATAATAACAATAGGAAATAAAAACAAACTACAATCTCTTCGTTCATTTGTTTCGAACGACATTAACTGAATTCAAATTAATATCTTTCTCGTATTAAGCAACAACGTCGCTTCTACTTATCCCGTCATCCTACTAAGCGTTTGATTCATTATGTAGCAGATATCACTGGGTACAGCTATCTGAAGCCACTTAATCTACACATTTTACAAGCCAACCTGCTTTTATAACGTGCTTAGGAATTTAAAATATTCTTTTATTAAGGTACGGTTTCACGGTTGCGTACTAATTGAGGTGGAAATTAAGTATGGAAGTGAAAGTCGGGTTACGTATTTACATTGAAAAAAATATGTTAAAGATTTTTAATGTATTTTTACGTAAATGTAAAATTAAAATTGCAACAATACTCATTGTACCTACTGTTTTTGATAGGAAATTCCTGTTTTTTTTCTAAAATGCATTTTTTTGTCGAAGAAATAAAATTATCAAGTTCCAACTCTTTTTCCGAGAACATCAGTTCTAGCTTTCACGCTGCTCAAATGCAATTACAGACAGCTACCTTTTGGAATACTTGAACATGACCTGTGCTATTCTGTGAAGTCCACTTTAAACCTTACCCAAGTGGCTGGTCGCAATTCGAAAGCTAACTCACTTGATTTCAATGGTTTCTTTCTCAATGCCATTCGAATAAATATCTTTTTTTAATTGATAGATATATATTTTTTTAACTGTATGACAAGAGCACTAGACTGTCGTAACAATAACCAGCACTTTATTATTTAACTGGTTCACAATAAGGTCCTCCGCCTACATCCGACTTTATGTGGGACTGATTGATCATCTGCTTAGCCTTTCCTAACTATGTTGGGGTCGGCTTCCAGTCTAACCGAATGCATCTGAATACCAGTATTTTACATGGAGCGACTGCCTATCTGACCTCCACAACCCAGTTACTGGGCAACACGATACACGGACGGTACGGTTTTGTAGGACCAATTATCGGACCGATTCAATAATAATTTTAGTCGGCCGTGTGCGTTGGTACATTAGAATTCATGTGTTCCATTTTCGCCAGCAACAATATCGGGACAATAAGTAAGTCATGAGCGGAAAGGCCCTGTGACTATGTAAATGTTTGAGAAATTAATGATATTTAAAATCGTAATTTCGGTATGATATTAGAAGAGTACCTCTACTGTTGGTAAGATCAACATCACATGAGACTGAAAGTTAACATCGTCATCAACATCGAAGCATAAATTTTATAAACGGGAATTAATAGGTACTTACAAAAAATTTAATTACTAGTTTTCTTTAGCAAAACCAACCCTTAAAAGTACGATCGAAACAGACCCTATTCTTTCCTTTGTTTTAAATATTCATCACCTGCAACTCTCCGACTTAATTTAAGGGACATCGTAATCTGGCGTTCGGAGTAAGCTTTAAATACCTTTTTAAGTTAAAAACCTTTGTTTTTTTTTTTCTACAATTTATTTTCCACTAATGGATTGCGTTGAGATTGCTTCAGTACTATTTATTGTGAAACTTGACCTTAATTTGTGTAGTGGAAATGAAAATGGGGATTAGTGTATCAATTGGTATGAGGGCTTTGCGCTTTTGAAGGATTTTAAGAGCTATGTTAGTCACTTCTTGGCTAGGTACTAATAATAATACAGTTTTTATTTTTTACCGATCAGAAATCATCAAATGACTTCTCCCGCCCTGGGCAGAGTGAGAGGGAATGTCAGACTTTTACTGACTAAAACCCATCCATGCTCCTTCTAGTGCCCTTTGCGTTCACGCGCGGTATGTCTTATGAACAACATTAATAAACCTAGCTTATTCTTTTCCCACTGCAGGGCATATACCTCTTCTCAAACAGAAAAAGCACGAGCAAATTAAGTATAATTAAAAATCAGTTCATTAATTTCCAAGATTACAGGCCGTAAAATTTGTTTGGGATATCATAAAACCTAATTCTAATTAGCTGTTATCAAACGATCTTACCCAGAACCTTAAATAATTCCTATTAAAGGTCCACTTAATCATCTACCTACTTAAACAGCAGAAACAAGCTTGATGCTAAACAAAATGAATTTTTAATCTTATCTGAGAGAGCTCATAGAGCAGAAATATCAACGTAATAAGTTTTATATAAAAAGGACCGTGTTTTTTTATTTATTTAAGACAACAGCTTTCTGCTTACCCTCACCTGTATTGTACTCGACCTGGCGTCCTATTAAAGACTTCGTCGTTTCCGCTAGTCGCTTTTTTTTTGCAAAAAATACTTTTTTAGTTCTTAAAAAGGTTTTCTTTTTAGTAACTGTGTTAACAGAATTGTAAGTTTGTCTTGAAATGCTAATACGATAGTGATTTTTCGTTGTTTTGTTTGCGAAAAAGCGCTTTTAATTTGTAAAATTATAATAAACAGCGTATTTTTTTGTTGAATGAATCTTTTATCAAGGTATGCAATGCAAACTTTTGTATACGGTTGTTTCATTGTAAAATAGTCTTTGAAAAAAATTACAGACCATTTTTTTCGTATTTGAGCAACAGTATTATTCTGGCAGAATCTTCAACGGTGAAGTGAGTTTGATGTGTGCTGTCAATGTGAGATGACAGAGGTCACCTCATACTCATTTTTACAGAATACTCCAGCCAATTCGCAGAGGTCTACCTAAATTATCGGTATGGTAAATGTTTGATACTTCTTGCGTGTTACATCGGTAATTCATGCAGATTCGTGCGTAATGTAATCCCGGCATTACCAGAAACGGTTGGCAACGCATTTCCGTTTTTACTGAATCTGTAAAAGTAATGGAATTGATTTACAGTAGGTTGTTTCCTTGACATTTTTATAATCGGTGAACTGAAATATTTGTTTATAGGAATTATCATATTACCCGATCGGCGTTCACTGCTGGACACGAGCCTTCCTAAAAGAAAGCCATATTGACCGGCCCTGCGCTGTCCGGAATAAGTTATTAGAATAATTGTATTGAGTATTTTATATTTTATATATAATATACCATCACGCCTGTATTCCCTGAAGGGTTGAGCAGAGGTGTACCAATGTACACCCACAGTTCGCCGGTATATTTAGGTCCCATGTAATGGGGGGCGAGCCTATTGCCATTAACCGGGCACAAATCCAAACTCCGAGCTACTACTGAGAATTTCATAGAAATCCCAATAATACTTTTTGCTCGACCTGGGAATCAAACCCAGGACCTCTAGCATAGCAGTCGTGCTTAGCACCACTAAGCCAACGAGGCAGTTGAGTATTTTAAGAGCTGTTTTTTTATAGTTAGGCAGGTGGGTGGGGGTGGTTAGGTGGGTGTACATCGGTACACCTCTGCCTATCCCTTCCGGGAATACAGGCGTGATGGTATATTTATATATTGTTTTTTTATAGTATAATTTCCAGTTTTGTACACAACAATTATGATGCAACAAAGTACCTATAGCTCTAAAAATCTCTTGTATTCGAAACGATAGTTTAATTTAATCTTTTTAAGTTAATTTTTCAGCTCGAAAACGAAAACTTAGATAGGATGGCTAAAAAAAAGTATCAAACAATTTTCTCTTCCAACCAACGTATGATCGCGTCGAAAAACTGACGGAAAAATTCTAGCAGACACCACCACCAAACTTTTCAAATCCAGTTCAGCAAGTTTAAACCCACTTATGAATAGTGAATACTCGTGTAAATTTTCACAAATCCACTGCGTCGCTGGAAACTTAAACCGTGTTTGAACAGGTTTCAATTCAGCTATCGAGAAATGCAAGTTGCTGAGTTTCAATCTATCTAGTATCTAGACTGTGACAATTGTGTTGAAACGAATTAGTGGGGAGTGGGGTTTCTGTAATAGTGTAGCGGGATTCCGTGTTTTTCAGGATAATTCAGATGCAATCAACTACTTTTCTAGAAAAAGCATTGTAGGAATTTGAGACGAAATTGATTTTACTCTGCATTTATCTCATGGAGTACCTATCTGTTTTATGTTTGTATCACGAAAATATTTTCAACCTATATATTTAATTTTATTATTAAAAAGTACAGATACAAGTTGTTACAGTTTCAAGAAACATTTTTAACAAAGTACAAATTCAAGAGTGGAAGTGGATGAATTCATTCTAGTTAGATTACATAGTCACCTATATTTTGTCTCGCCAGCCCAAGTTTACGTGATAGGATTACAAAATACAGTGACATTATTATAAAATTAAGTTCACTATCAAGTAGTAAGCGTGTAAAGTATGTGAGCACGTTTTGTAGGAAATCTCCTTTTTGCTTCGCCGTAGTCGGGTAAAAGAATCGTATTAACATTCAAATAGTTTGTTTATCAACGACAAGCCTAAATATATAAAAACCATTATAAAACTCCCAAAAAAGAGAAATACCCAAACATATTTTACCATTTCCAAAAAGACACCAAAGCTTAGACTTCACTTACACTGCCAGCGCTTAAAACAAGCCCATCCGTTCGCAATGGTTTATGATTAATTCAAGCCACGGTAAATACGTTTATTTCGTAGCCGTGGCGTTGACAAAGCGCACGCCAGTGTACGTGACGAAATTGGCCGCACGCTCGATATCCGTGGGGGCTGCTGCGAAATAAATCGCTCCCGTGAACATTTACCGGCTAAGCTGATAAAATTTAACGGGGAGCGAGAAATGAGCGAGGTTAAGCTGGCGAGCTGTATCTCTTGCAATATGTTAGCTAGAGCTATCTGCGTGTCATTCGTTGATCGATTTGGTATTTCAATGTTTCGTTGGCAATCGATAGGTGGGACAATTAACTGGGTTACTTTTTATTCGATGACAGCGAAGCGCTAAGGACGGTTATGATTTTGACCGGTATATTGTCCCTATGTATGTGGGTATGTATGTGTTCATCTGTTCCCTCATAACTTTTAAACTACTTATCATAATTTAACAAATGAGGTATCGTTAGAAGCGTCTTGTTAGTCCACTGTAGGCTTCTTTTTAATCAGACATTCACATGGACGAAGTCCGGGTAACAGCTAGTACCTAAGTACTAGCATTTTTTTTACATTATTCCTAACTTCATTATTTTTCTTCGACAAAACATCAAGGATCAAGAATATCCTGACAAATAAACCAAATCCTATAAGACCTAATTTCCGCAAGCTATCCTAGTTCCAAATACGAAAAAAATCCATGAAAGTCCAGCGGCCATATTAAATACGTAAGCTACGATACACAGGCTAGAAATATCTGAGAAAAATGTGGCTGCAAATAGACGGAGCAAATAGTTCAGGAGCGGTAGTTTTTCTATTAGATCCTGGCTATTACTGTGGACATTCGCGCGATTTTCGCAGAGTATTTTTGCGATTTTCTAGTCAACACTGAGTTTGTGGAAGCCTGATTTAGTTAGACTGTGTTATGATGCTCAGTTTTTTTACTCTGGTCTTAGTTTTTTGCTAAATGAATTGAGTTTACTGTATACTTGGGACTTATAATACACTAGCTTTTGCTTGCGACTTTGTATGCGTAAATGTCGGATATCGTGGGCACGATAAAGTAGCGGAATAAAAAGTAGCCTATATACATAAACCTTGAGGTTCAAATTTAGTCCGTACAAAAGTTCATAAAAATTGGTTCAGCGGTTTAGTCGTAAAAGCGTAACAGACAGACAGGCAGACTTACTTTCCCATTTATAATTATAGTATAAATGTAGTCTGCTATTTCATTACAGCTTTCTAAAGGAAATCTGGCAATGATTAAACGTAAAAGCTTGTGAGAATGGATGGATGAATTTGTTACTTTTTCTCACGCTTAAACGGCTGTGCGGAATTAGCCGAAATTTGGCACACATATAGATATTGATCTAGCTTAGTAGTAAGATCATTTGTATCCCGTTTTAGTGTCTCGGTAGTGTATTTTAGAAAATTGGCTTCATTTTGAATTCTATGCTGGTGAGATGGCAGACAAAAGCTAGTCAGAATATAAATAATAGTAATAGCGAACCATAATTTTCTTTAGGATACAAATAAATAAAAAATTGGGTAATGTTAAAAAATAGCACGTTGTTGTAGCGATCGTAATCGCTCGCTAAGATAGTACAAACTTCTTCCTTACCTTTCCGTAGTCGGTTAAAATAAAATTCCCGATTAAAATGTTAATTTGCTTAAATCTATGATTTTAAATCTTTAATTCCTTTATTGATCCAACGATAAATCAATATGACAGTTATTGAAAGGAATAACAAATGAAAGGAAGCTAATCTCGAGAGCAAAATGATCAGCTGTTTTACTTCCCACGATTGTAAAAGTCAACGAAATATCGATTACTTTAACTCGATTACAATAGACTACCGATTTGTTTGAACTTACTGTTTAACTTTGTTTAAATATGCATTTGTGTCAATTGAAATTATGTCGCTTTAACGTGATAATACCCATTATGTTCATAGTATTGTTTTAACAAGACTAATATCAAGTTTGAATTGTTTGAATAACGAACAATAGAATTTGACCTTTTCAAAAAGGAAATTCGGTTTGTTGATTGGTATAATAAAACAAAAGGAATAATAATCGAAATAAACAATGATCGCATTTTAATCCATCTCAATTTGTCAAAAATACTTCTAATTTGCTTTTTAAAAAGTTGTGACATTGATTGTGGCTGAGATGAGATTGCAACTGGATTAGTTACAAGATTGGCATTCTAGTTAGAGATAAACTACAAACTAGCATAAAAAATAACTTTTATTCCAGCAGGTCTGTTTATTCAGTAAAAATCTTCCTAGATGAATTTAGACGAAGTGAGCTGTTAATCCCTGGCCATAGAAAAATGCTCTGAGAAACCCCCGTGTCTCAGCCAAAAGTAATTGGACGAGCACCGTGAAGCTTTGTTTGAATACCGACACACTCCTCCGTCTTTAACGAAGCCTAGGTACTCCATGAGATAACTCCCAAAAAAGCAGTCAATCCAAAACATGGCTGCCTCAAACTTAACTTGCCTATATTCACCAAGGGACATTTTTACATAACAGCCTTCATAAAAATCATACAACTATAAAAACCCGGACGCAAAAAAAGCAACAACCAAAAAATACCTTCCAAGGATGTTTACAAATTGGCCAATGAAATGATCCGCTTTACTTCATCAAAGATATTGTGAACTTTCCAATTGAATATCCGCAGAGCCTTCCAAACGGGGTCAAAGGGAAGGGAACGGTCATCCGTAGTTACACCTTCATTATTAGACAAAGGGACTAAAGTACGGATGGTTTGTTTATGTTTTGTATTTGAGATGTTTTTTGTTAACTTTTTCTGGGGCTGTGATGGTCCCGGTGCCTGCTGTGTTGTTGGCGTGAAAGTAGATTAAGTGTTAAATTTTTTTAACTTAGTTGATTACATTAAAAAATAACTTAAATTGAATACAGAATTAGAGTTAAAAATTGCGTACAAGATAATAAATGCCACACGGAAATATAAGTATCTTGCACACAATATTGAACTCTATTTACGATTGAGTTTAGTACATTATCAATTAGTCAATGAAAACTGCGTGTGAATTTTGTTTGAGCTGACTGCAACATGTTGCAGCACATAATAATATTGTTAGCAAATTTGTATCGATTTTCGTGTTATGCTATCTGGAAGAATCCTACAGACATTCAATTTTACAGCTTGTAACGACAACATACAATCCTCATTTATATGCACAAGAATTGAATATAAATAGCCTTATATTCTTTGTTATAAGAATACTATTTACATACTTATTTTACAACATCTTTTGTTTTTTTTTTTTTTACGTAAGGTCGTCTTCGGTTTAAGTCGATGATAATTTCATAATTCTTGGGCCCAGTTTAGCGCAGCATCGGTAGCGTAGAATTTAATGTCTTCTTAAATGCACTTGTACTTTGGAGGACATTAACTCCCTACACTAGGGACACTTTGGGCAAAGGAACATTAAATATTTCTTTGCCGAGTATGTATTTTACTTGTTGATCGCATTCTTTCCTATTATATTTCTCCTTTCTTCTATTTATTTCGTTCGCGTGAAATAGCTCTAAAGATCAGTACAAATATGAAAACAAAACGTACCTAATATCTCCCATCGAACTATAATGTTTTAACCCGAACATCCATTTAAATAATACATCCACTTTAATCGGAAACATTGCGGTGCACTCTTTTAAATCTTCATACATAATATTGTGAATGCAAAGCTGCACTAGGAACTTTAAATAAAACTCCGATTACCGAATTATTCGAATCACGTAACAACCATATATTCCCAGACGATTCATACGAAACTTTGGAAAAGGGAAGTATGTATCTAAAACGTTCAGGAAATTTAAAAGAGTGTAACATTAACCTGGATGAATTATAAAACAAAAATAAGATCAAAGGCTACGATACAAGTTAAAGCTTAAGGCTTTTTGTAAAGGTTCTTTTTAGAATGCTTTTATTAGCTTCACCTATAACTAACTATGTATCTGCCAGGGTTGCTGAATTTGTTCGAAAGAGTCAGCGCGGCCCTGCAACGCAAAAGGCATTAGAAGGAGCATGGATTGGTTTTAGTCAGTAAGAGTATGACACTTCTTTATATTTTTTTTTTTTTGGACAAACACGTTAATCTTTAGAACTACCATTAGGATTGGAAAAAATCCTCTTGTATATAATAAGACCGAATTCATAAAGAATATATAAAGAGAATATAGTAAAGGGTATGCTACGATGCACGCCATGACAGTAATAGGCTGGTATTATAATAATTATTTTTTGCAAAAATGAAACAATAGTGTACATTCACCAAAAGAAATAAGAACTAAAATCAAGTGCTTCAAAAATGACACAATAAAAAGAATTCAACCTCACTCAAAAACAAAATAAAAAATATCTTAAAGCCAGACAAAAGGGAATTTAGAGGCGATTCACAACACACGGCAAAGGTATTAACAAAGTGTATTTACTACGACGCTCTGCACGATTAAGGTACGTTACAGACAAACGATTACCGGCCTAGCCTGGTTCAAAGTCAAAGTCAAATCATTTATTTGAATTAGACCATTAAAAGGCACTTTTGATTGTCAATTTCATGAGAAAAAAAAAATAATGGAATCTAGTTGCTCATTTAAATAGGTAGTTTCGTATGGGTCACTTCATCACTTGTCAATTTGATATAATGATCTGACTTGTGTCAAATCATTACGTCAAACTGACAGCTGATAAGTTTCATCATACATTATCTGACATAATATTATTATAAGTCAGGTAGTGTTGCGCTTTATGCGTAATTTGCTTTTCTCAAAATCTGAACCAAATCTTTGTGACCTAAACTTTAAATGGGGGAGTGTTTTCGGTCGTATCTGAAAAAAAATTGATCATGATAAAAAATTAAATTATTCTGTAAAACATGAGTTATATAGTGATAAAATCAAAAAAATAGCTAGATCGTCTAGAGCGTCGTTAAGGAAAAAAATCTTTGCTTTCACGCAAAGATTTTTTTCCTTAACGACGGAACCTCACAATGGTACACGATGCTCAGTACGCTCACTTCAGCGAAATCAATCGTAAATTTTGAAACTGGTAGGTACCTCAGAAGTAGATACTGATCAAGAACACCATTCGACATGATCATCCTAGATCAGAAGACGAATCCACTAGGATTGCATTGCAAATATGAAAAACATTATAAATTAGACCTATTAAAATTCTAAATTAAGATTTAACAAGAAGAATAAATTATTCGAATTTCAAAAACGGATCTGCAAAATGTTTAATAAAAAATCCTAGTCAAAGTGTCGCTCGTCTGCAAACCGCCTTATAAAGGCGAATGTAAAAAGTATTTTTGTCTTACTTTAAGTATCTTAGTTTTATTTTAGTTTCAACATAACGCTTATCTGCTTTTAGCAGTCTTTATACTGTGTCTCTTTTATAGAATGTATGGACGGTGAATTTGGTACAGTTTATTTAGTTAAACCAACATTGTTGAAAAATTTAACTAGTTACGAACAAACTGACAAAGTGGGAATATAAAAGCGAATCGGACGGCAGATTGTTTGTTTATGATGTTTTTAGATTGCTAGAAAAGTTTTCCACTGGTTTCGAGTACCTTTTAGTGCCTAAAAGGATATTTTAGGTTTATTTTGTCAGTCAAAGTTGGTTGGCGGGATTTTTACTATGATTGTTTATACATACTATTTTTCATTCAAATAAATGTTAGGATATGCGGCGGGTTGGATGGGATTTCATAAGAAAAACTTTTTTCATGAATTCAGAATATTTCGCTGCCATCGTATCTTTTTAGTGTTGCTTATTTAAAAAGAAATCAGTGGCTCTACACAAAAAAAAACAAAATCAGTTTATAATGAATTAATTTTTTGACCGATAAATCGCTGGATATACATAAAAAATACATACAGCCGAACACACACAACGACTCCTTTTTGAAGTCGGTTTAAAAGGGCACCTACACCTACATAGTCAAAATGTATGGAACAGCTGATTCTTTGCCATCATGACAGACGCCATGAGACTCAAAGCCATAACAATAAAACCACTATAGTAATAATTATCTAGCCTCATTTTCATATAATTTAATTTTCATATAACCACATTATGCACGGTTTCTAAAATTAAAATCATAAAAATAAAACTGCATTTTTTTTAATTCTATTTGTAAACGAAGGTACTAAGTAAAACTGCGTTCATTAGTCATTCGGAGTTAACTGTTTTAATTAAATCTTCACTCTTTCGACGTTTTATTCACACTGTTGGTCATGAGCAAACTAAATAGATTACGCGAGTTAACTACGTTAATTATTTTGGATTTGAATTTAGCAGACTCGAAATAACACTTTGACTTTTTCCACAAAATATCATTCGCCTACAAGACGTTATTTAATTTAATATCTTAGGACTTCGGAATTAGTAGGCGTTAGTTAATTTTGTTAAATATTTGGACTAAATTAATTACGTATACAGGGTGATTTGAAATTGCTCGTATTCCTCTCGGGAGAAGAAACTATGACTAATTTAGAATGATTTAACCCCTATCACTTGGGGGTCGAAAATCCTCCATTTTCGAGAAAATCTACTTTGTTTTTATTTTTAGAAAAATCTGAATTTTGGTAATTTTGGTAATTAAACATTAAATCCAACAGTAAATTATACAGTTTTTAGCTTTAGAGAGGTTGGTCAATTAGTAAGCTATCAGATCATAGAAAATTTTTGGCTGAAAAGTGATAAGTTTTTTTTTATTAAATGTTAATTACCAAAATTCGGATTTTTCTAAAAAATAAAAACAAAGTAGATTTTCTAGAAAATGGCGGATTTTCGACCCCCAAGTGATAGGGGTTAAATCATTCTAAATTAGTCATAGTTTCTTCTCCCGAGAGGAATACGAGCAATTTCAAATCACCCTGTATATTTTTTTGGTTTGAACTCGCAAATCTCAAAAGCGAACGCAGGAAGTGTGGGGAGCGAGCGCGTGACGCGCTGCAATAGTCAATTACTCAGCCACTGCGCTAATCGTGTCGTTCGCTTAAAAGAAGCTGCGTTTTCCCTGAGTGCAAAGCAATAAGGGATCAGTAACAAACCTCTTTATCATCATATCAGCCGCAGGACGTCCACTGCTGCACATAGGCTCTCCCATAGATTTCCAAAAGGACCGTTTGGGAGCGGCTTGCATCCAGCGTAAGAAAACGCGTCTAGTTATATTTATTCCAATTTCAATATACCTTACATATTTTCAACATTGTTGAAGACACCTGCCATGAAAAAATATTCCACGTAGAACCCATTCAGCTCCAGTCGTATAATAACCATCCAACTTCAGGCGAAGAAAACTGAATTTTCAAAACTAAAATTCTTAAACGATCGCTTCATCGAACATTTCCGCCGACTCTTACAGCGGGGCGACATTCCCTCCCGTGTATAAAACGGGAGACATACTTTGGGCACAAATTAGGAAGGAACAGAAAGCCAACTTCATATAACGAGCGAAATCGCACGCACACTTAGAAACTTCTCACTTCAAGGCGAGTGCAAGAGACACACGCACGTATGCGTCTGTGTGCGTACGTCTATTTTCGCTCGTGGCATGAAGCCGGCCTTCTGTATCCTGCCTACCTAATCCGTACTTTGAGCGTACATTCAATTACTCGTAGAGTGTCAAAGAGCTTTCAGTGTCGTGTGTCGTTTAATACTCAGCACTAAACGGTTCAGTCGAGCTAGCTTTTAAAATTTCTTATAATATACACTCTTTGCATATTCCCCTAATGTAAAAATGTAAGGTGAGATTTTAAATTTTACGCCAACAAAATTGTTTAGGTACTTCATGGTTTATGAAATTCTGCATCGCCTTAAATAAGAATGTAGGTATTAGCTACGTTGACGTTGTTCATGAATAATGTTGCAATTTGCGCGTTTTACGACAGTCGCACGAACTTATTCATAGATTCTTCCTCTTCGAGAAGTGTTGTTATGCTGTTAAACGTATTAGAAGAGGCTTAAAGGCTTACTACAGTCTTTTGTATTGACCAGAGGATTGTTAAGTAGTTCAGAGATTCCGTTGGATTTATTCAAATAACTGATGTGTAGAGATACCTATTTAATAGAACGGCAAGTTACACGTTGTTTCCATTATTGTGATATTTTTATTATTCTGTACCACTTTATTCCTTATTGTTCTCTCTCTGGTTATAGAAGATATTGATGGTTAAAGTTCCAACTATTTTTATTATTTATTTGTATTATTTTTTATTAATATGTTTGAAATAAAATAAACTTTAAATATCCCTTCGACCCCTGCACATATAGTCACAATATTTTGCGGTTTTTAAGTTGCTTAGTGGTACGATTGAGCGATGTTTCACAACCAAAAATAAAAGTCTTTTCCTAGCAATATTTTTTTCTCAAAATTACTTAGTTTAACGGATAGAATGCGTAGTTCACAGCTATGTAATTTGTCTTTTTCCAGCCCGTATGTTCGAGCCGGCTTCCCGTTTAACCAAAGTAGAGCCAGTGGTTTGATATCAATATTTTACACGAAGCGCTGCAGAAGCACTGCAACCTAGTTACTGGAATTCTTGTATATTATGCATGCTACCTACGTACTCTGAAGCTGAATGAAGAATTAGAATGTTCACGGAATACACAGACCTAGATATCGGCTATTTATGTTTTTATTCAACTATTTTAATTTTACAATTATCATTCATATTAACAGCCTTAAAATAAAATAAAAAAACTTAATAATAATAAAAAAGAAATTAAAACTATTAGGCATCAAAAAGTCCTCCGCATCGCCGTCTACCGGAAAAGTGCCCAAAAGACTGGCGTTATTGCCACGTTGGATAGCAATGCTTAACCTCTGGCCAAGGTAAAAGCCAGCCTTTGGGTCACGAGAAGCGTTATTCAACTGATCATTATCGTCAATGAGAAACAGCATTATATAGCCTTTTAAACAGTCTTCTAACAGACTAGCTTTTGCTCACACAATTTTTTTCACCCGCGTTATGATACGTCTTTTAGCGTGATGTTTTATTGCCTGTACTATTCTTCAGGAATCTGGCTATTAAATACAAAGATTTTTTCCAATCCAGAACTGTTAGTTCAGTATATTAGCGCATTTAAAAAATAAAGCTTTATATCTATAATTATAATATTTACTCTAGATGACAAAAATAGTATATACAAGAAGCATCTTCTCCAGGCTCTTATCTAAAGGTTATTTTCGGTACAGAACTGCAAAAACCCACAAAAAGCTTGTAAGAACATACGGTTATTTCTCAATGTCGTAATGAGTTTTCAGTCCAACCAGTACTAATGAAAGGGGCGTGTTGAAAGCACGTATAACACCTACTAACATATTGGATTTAAAGCTACGGTAGTGCATGTACAGTGAAACTCGTACGAGTAGCTCTAAGGAGTGTCGTATTAGTGTAATCTATTTGATTCGGTTGGCCTTTGTGACTTATTTTGGCATGGATGGTCATCTGTGATAATTTACTTCCAAATGAACCGAAATTTGTTGACATTTTGCATAATTGTCTACCTCTAAAACATAGTAAGTATCTCAGTAGATTAAGTTAGGTTACTGATTCACATACATAAATGCATAAACTCACGCCTTTTTCCCATGAGGGTAGGCAGAACCTACATACTCTTTTACATACTCCTTTCGCTATTTACTGATATACATAATTAAAATAAAAGAAACAATAAAAACATTATCATACTTAAGAATTCGAGTGGTGTAACAACTGTTTGTTACGACATTGAAATGGCTTCTCGAACCTAAAAGTACATCAACCCATCTGTCACAGCTTTGAAATATGATAAAATGAATTTATATGCTTTAAAGTTGTTTGTGCATCACCTTTATTTGTTTTAATACAGTTTATATAAAATTGAAATGGTTTGAATTTTTGTAATCAAAACAGTACTGGCAGAATTCTTTCATTGTACGTGCAAGCGAAAACTTTAATAAATTACGTAAACAGCACGATTTTGATCCCTTTTCGACAAGTGTGTCCGCGGCCAGAAGGTGCCTGAGCCTTAGCTTCTTTGCCTAAATGTAAACTCGGTAGCTTTATATTCTGATACATTATCTTAGTAATGGTGTTCTTAGCTTAAGGGGTTTTGGTGTTGTTCCGCTTTTATTTTTAATTTTTTGTGTGAGCAGTGCGTGTGTTGTTCACACCATCTCTGCCAGTCTGATTTCTATAAGTGAAGACTTGTAATTGGCTGTCAGTTTGACCTACTATTTTATATTCTGTTTTGTTTAGCTGTAAGTCTTCCATTAATAAATAAATAAAAGTACACTTGTACTGTGACATTTAGACCCTCACTTGACATTTAGACCCTCAACATACATTTGATACATTTTTGAAATAGGAACACCAAAATATTCTTAAACCACACTAAAGTAAGTACCTATTTCTTGACCGGTTTATTTCTGTAAATAAATAAATAAAATTGAATTTTAAATAGTTTTCAATCTCACTTAAAAAAAGAATAAGGTATTTTGATGCGGATTTTGTTTAGTTTTATGTTTATTACCTCAGAACTCTGTCGTTTATCAACCTATGTTTAAACCCAAAATATCTCAACGTACACCCATCTGTCTATGTCTTGAAATGTGAATGATAGAATGTTTTAAATGTAGGTATCTGTCTTTCGCTTTTCTTTTAGAGACAGTTTTTTATTGTTATGGAATACCTTGTTAGTCTGGCTTACGGTAAGGACACTAAGCTTGTATCAACGTATTTTCCATCCTTATTTCTTTGCTATACAGCTTAAGCTTTCAATCTGGTAAATATTAACATAAAATTTTCCTCATTTATAAACACATCCACGTGGAACTAATTACTGAAATTGAAGTGTCTATTTGTAATGAAAAAATAACAGCATTTTACTAAATGCTATAATAATGCTAGTAGCTTTTTTAGATTGTCTGTATCTGTCTATTTGTTCCGGTTTATCTCCGAAGCGGCTTAACCGATTTTCACGGAACTTTCACTAGCTGATGTTATAAGCAGTAATTCAGGCTATTTTTGGAAATATATTTGGGTTCCTTGCAGAAAAGTAAAACCCCTCAGAAAACCGACATTCGCAGGGGGATTCGTAGAAATAAGCTAGTTTGCGTCTAAAAATAAACGAATGTCAAGTTTATTTTCGACTGAAATAGACAGGTCTCCGTTGATTTGTTTGTTTCTTTGATTAATTAAAAGGAATGGTTCATTTGGCATTGCAAGGAAGATTTAATGTCAGAAATCTTAGTCGATGGGACGGTGACATCAACAGGACAAAGTTAAATTAATTCCATGGTGATTTCGTAGAAAATTAATCTTTTCAAAACGCAATACTGACCTTACGTTTTTTGAATGGGAAAGTATCTATTCAAAAATGTCTTTGGTTATTTTCCGTGTGATGAATACAAGCATAATGAGAGATATATTTTTAGAATTGTGTATTTAATGGACTTTAAAAATGGAATTCCAAATTAAATTGGCTACGTATTTTTGCACACGGCTTCCTTTTATGATGTAGGTAAGCACTAATAAAGGATTCTCGGAAATTCAACCCCGAAAAAGGTAAAAAAGGGAAGTTCGATTTTTTCGAAAAATATTTATATAATGGGTTAATCAATTGTGGCACAAATGCGAATATAAGCAAATTATACAGTTCGATGTTTTTTAACAGCCCTTAATGAGGTCCTAAGGGTCGTGAGTTTTCAACGAAAAACTATATACTAAATAGAACAAAATAAATTACTCAAAAAAGCCTACCGTTAGTAAAACTTGTTGATTCGGTTTTATCCTCAGGCACCGCACACCTTCGGTACTAACATGGGTCGAGGGACAGCTGACGCGACCACAAGAGTAATAACTGGTTCAGCTCTTGAGTTGGGACTTTTAATATCGCGCCCAGTGTTGTCAACACCCTCTTTTTGGTGACTAGCTGTAATTTGACAGGACGTAAGTACGTGGTGTGAATTCACTTATAGATGTCAGATTATACTGACAAGTGATATCGATAGATAGAGAAAAAGAAAACGATCTTTTGATTTTGAATTAGGTTGTGGTTTTGCTGATATAGTGGCAAAAATATAAAAAGAAGATTATATTTTTTGTCACAGAAATACGTAGCCATATAAAAAGGTAACTTAGTGGGTAGGTATAAGACTGAAATTAATTCGCAGCTTGTCACTTAGCTTCTCAGCTTTTAGCTGAGCTAAAGGAGACCACAGCATCGCGTTGGTTTTCAGGACCAAACTAACAGTATTTATCAATCTCTAGTCAAATACGACGGTTCTCATATTTATACCCTACGTTTGATATATCACGTATTATATTCATTTAGCTAATAGCGTTCCTAATTCTTTAAATAACACAAAGCGCTTAGAGATAACGTAGCTTTTTATTATCGAAAGAATTTTCAGAGTGTGCCTAGCAGCTGTTCCAGAGATTAGCGCGTTTGAACAAAAAGAAACAAATAATCTCTTCAGTTTTAATATAAAGTTTGTATTATTATTGCATCACTATCGATAGAAACAAAGCTTAAGAAAGCAAGATAGAGAATAATGAAAAAAATAAATTATATACTTTTAATACGTCACAGGCCCAAACAATCTTACAAAAATAAAAGAAAAATGGATTCACTCCATGGATGGATCTATTCGAAAAGAAGAAAAAGCATCCCCCTACCTCCCAATACCAACCCCAGTTTTAATACTAAGTTTGTTAGTATTAATACCTTGTCTCCAAGCACATATAAAACGGGTCTGACTGAAATATTCCGACGGGACGCAGGTTGAATATTTGGGTATATCAGACCTTTCATCCCGCACCCAAAATTTCATTACGATCCATCGCTTCGTCGAGGGATGTTTGAGTAACAAACAAATAAACAGACTTTTGGGTTTATATTAGTTAGGACTTGTTATGTTTCGTCTAGGTTTTTTTCTATTTTGGGGTGAACAACTTTTGGGGTGGAAAGGATTGCATCGTCAAAAGATCCTCTTCTCATACAGTGACGGCATGAGCTTTAATCATCACGATTGATCAAGGTGGATTAGCGATTTCAGACTTATAATCATTATAAGTTCAGGTTTGCTCACGATGTTTGCCTTCACCGATATTATAGATATCCAAGATAAACTTAAAAAGTACATATGAAAAAGACAGTCACATTGGTACAGTTGCCTGGTATCGAAGCCGAACCCCGAAACCACATGAGTGTGAGGCGGTTAAATATTCATAAAATAATATAATAATATTTATATTTCTGAAGAAAACGATATTCTGAGTATTTATCTAAATCATAGTAAAATTTCCATTAAAATACATCAAGTATTTTTTTACGCATAAACAGAGCGAAGAAACGCGTCTATTTGTCAATTTAAAAGATTTTACTCGAATGGTTCATGTAGATAAAGCACTAGCAAGCGCCTTGCTTTTACCATGAAAAGCACGCAATGTTGTTGAAGCTGCTGCAATTGGTGAATGGGCTATGGGGCTTTGACAGACGTTGAGAGAGCGCGAAATAAGTAAAAAAGTTGAAGGTATGTGTCGTATATTACAAGGTATTTATTTGTGAAAATGACAGGCTTATTGGTACATGAAACTTAAGGAATTGTCATAAAAGGTAAAGTATCGTAATTTCAGTCAATCATAATTTACTCATTTTTATTTTTATGTTTTACTAGCTTTTGCCCGCGACTTCGTCTGCGTGGATTAGTAGTTCCCGTTCCCGGGGGATTTCCGGGATGAAAACTATCCTATGTCCTTCCTCGGGTCCCAGACTATATCTGTACCAAATTTCATTGAAATCGGTTCAGTGGTTTAGGCGTGAAGAAGAGACAGACAGACAGACAGACAGAGTTACTTTCACATTTATAATATTAGTAAGGATAACATCACCTATTTTCCAGTCAAAATCTCGTCAAAATTGGTCCAGCTGTTTCCGAAATAAGCCGGAATAATCTGAAGGGTAGACAATTTTTTTTTTCTTGTTCTTTTTCTCGTAAAAAAAAATATAAGCTTTTACTTTGATATCACAAACCTACACTTCAATTTACTATATTTAAATAAATAAAGAACAAAATTAACGAAAGCCACATCGCCATTAGTTTAATTAATAAATTAAAAATTCTTTTAAAAATCAGGAACAAAAACCACTTTTCAACCAACCGAACGTCGGACATGATCATTAAAAGTAGACACAAGTATATCAGTACGGAGCCCATTAGCGCACAATTTCAACGGAAAATAATGAACAAAATAATATCGAATATTCAGGAAAATATTGCTTGCAACCTACTTTTAATGTTCGATAAAAATTATAAAACAAACTAGAGTTGTTTTTGTGTGCGTTTGAGGAAAGCTCTTCAGGTGCGGATGGGAACTGCGTCAAACAGAAACACGAAAGTGTGACGTCATTAAATTAGTTTGATCTAAAAACGTATGAACGTGGCGAAAGGAGTTTATAGGATTGTAGCAGGTGGCGTTCTGTGGTTTCTACCAAGCCCCATGGAAAAAAGGCATGAGTGTATGTATAATCTAAAAACCGATGGATTTATACGCGTATGGTAGAAAAACAAGTTTTGATACGTTGTGTGGATGCTAGTTTGTTTGGTCGTTTTGCAAAATTTGGGGTGTTTGATACACTTACGCTCATAAAAATAGTTTTATTCCTATGTTATTGTAAATTATTGTGTGTGTATATTACACGCCAGAAATTTCTCCTGTATCGTTGTTCCAAACGGAAACCGAACCCACAACACGCAGCGCTGGCAGTCAATCCAAATCCTATATTCATGTCATTGTATGTCTATACTACATATGCTTTTACTCAATAAACCTCATTTCTATCTACATAACGTAATTAACAAAGTCTAACGAACTTATCTATGTAAATAAATAGCTAAATGTTATTATGCAAAGCTATATAAAATTTTATACAAATTTGTGTCTAAAGCTACAAAAGATGCTGTGGAATTATGATACATTTTGTGTATTTCTTTTCTGGCATTACCTTCAATAGCAAGGTTGTAATAACACAAAAATAGAACATCAAAAAAGGAATGGAAAAAAATATCTAGCTATTCTATTTACATCTGCTAAGGAGGGTTCAGATTATGCTAGTCAAGTATTTTATTCAGTTTACGAGTACGTTTTAAAGGCGGGTATGCACTACATCCTGAAGTATTACATATTTGTAGCTATTTTAATAGTTCTTCATTTATTAAAAATAGCACGTCAGCTATATAAACATAGACAGGAAATTAACATTGTAGTAGAATAAGGCTAGTCTTTATATTTATTACAGACACACACAGTCAGACAGTTATAATATTAAAATAAGAATGCTACCTTAAAATGATGATTAATTTTGTAGATGCTATGCTCAAAACTAAAATGGAATCTATATTTATACTAATATTATAAAGAGAAAAGATTTGTATTTTTATGTGTATGTTAAAAAACGAAAAAAACGTTAGAAAGCTACATTATCGCTAAGTAATATAGGCCATAAA
Source organism: Caradrina clavipalpis (assembly GCA_932526535.1). NCBI lineage: Eukaryota > Metazoa > Arthropoda > Insecta > Lepidoptera > Noctuidae > Caradrina > Caradrina clavipalpis. The sequence goes on along the minus strand of OW052095.1, from coordinate 14,058,557 downwards.
TAACATCGCGCTGCGACCAGCGAGAGCGGAGCAGTAACCAAAGGCGTAACTTGATGCGGGTGAAATAAGCCACGCAGACGAAGTCGTGGATAATCCGCTAGTCTTTTATAATTTGCTTACGTTATTTTTTCCTTTTTCACATACAAACTTTTATAGCTACTGCTTAACAAATTTTTCTTCTTCTAATCGTCAGAAAAATATGACCCTAAATTTTCGACCAACAGTACATTCTCTAACACAATTGTACTACATTTTTTCGTAGCGACAGACAAGCCTCTCAATAGAAGGAAGACAACACGGAGAGTGGATCAACCAACACAAGGATAGCTGTGCACACACAAAGTGGCTTCTTTTCCGGACATTCCAAACAACGGGAGCATGTGTCTTGACAGAGAAGTGGCTGTGTTGCCCGGTGTAATAAATAGGACATTACTTTTTTTCTTGAGAGTAGTAAAAAGGTCAGAAGTATTATGAAGAATGTCGTTCAACATTATTTTGTAAATAATAAAATTATATTTTTTACTTTTCTGTCAAAACTATTGATTTCGCGGTTTTGTTTTCCTTTCGTTTTTCTCTTAAAACGTGACTGTTTAATATTCTGTTTAAAATAAAATCAAGATGAGAATAATTACCATTTCATTTGATAAAAATTAAGCGTAATGGCAAATTATTGCAACTAAAAAAAAGACAGCCCCTTCAAATTTAGTCACTATTATTTTATTGTTAGGGTTTTATAAGAAACTAGCTTCTGCTCGCGACTTCGTCCAAGTCAAGTTTGACATAATTATCCCTTTGGAACCGTACATTTTTTCGGGATAAAAAGTAGCCGATGTGTTATTACCTATCTCACTGCTAGATTTCATTCAGATCCGTTCAGCCGTTTGACCGCGAAGAAGAGACAAACATACAAACTTTCCCATTTATAATATTAGTAGGGTTAAGAAATTTAGAAGAACGAACGAACGAAATAAAAAAAAGGAATAATAATATAGAATTTATCACTTTTAATTTACGTCATAAAATAAATAATATTGTTATGCTAGGACGATCTGAACGGTGCTTTAATCCTAACATTTTTTGTAAATAAACTAGTGAGTGTACGCAACCTTGTTTTCGCTTCGTTACCGTCATTCCAGTCACGTTTGTCTCATACAAATGTTGCTCCCGTTCTTGTGAATATTTACTTTTTTATTCACCATAAATGCTGTAATAAATCGTGTTTATATTTTGAGCTTCAAGTTCCGTAATGCGTAATTATTTTATGAAAACTACAGTTGTTATAAAAATGTGATGTGAGTTTATTAATTTGTTTTGCGTTGCGATAAGTTACTGTAGGCTGAATATTAAATCAAAATAATTAATTATACTGAAAATGACTGTCGTTGCTCTTTTTACCTCCTTCTAACTCCATTTTTCTTTGTTTTCATTCAATAATATATCAATGTTATAACAAAGAACAAAATAAGCAATATTTTGTAGAAGAATCTTAATTGTCATATAAAAAATGGACTATTCAGGGTCTATGTCAACTTTATGACAAGCCAGCGCAGCCGTAGCACTAGTGGTGATCAATCTATGGAAACGTAAAAATCAATAGCAGATATAATAAATAATAATAATACCTGCCTATAACTGTCCCACTGCAGGGCAAAGGCCTCTTCTCATATAGAGAAGGCACGAGCATTAATCACCACGCTTACTCAAGGCGGATTGGCAATTTCAGACTTATATTAATTAAGTCCAGGTTTCCTCACGATGTTTTCCTTCACCGTTGTCAGTGATGTCCAAGATAAACTTAGAAAGTACATATGAATTAGAAAAAGTCACATTGGTACTTGCTCGTGCTTGGTTGCGAACCCACAACCTCGTGCATGAGAGGCGGGTCCCTTAACCACTGGGCCATCACGACATTTCCAGCAGATAAGTTTAGAAATTAAGGAACAATACCTTAGTGTAAGAAATAATTCGCTTATACAAAAATGCTGTTCCATATAAAGCTGGAATACCTTACAAGGTCTTAAATGTATGGAACGGCTAATGTTTTTCTGACCCAAGGTAAAAGTTTGTGTATATAAATGGTAGACTTACATGAAACAAAGATCTTCCGTATGTTAATAATATTTATTACGCCAGTTCCGGTCTCAGTGGTCCTCGACATTTTGCAGCCGCTGGTATATAATGCGATTATGTTGTCTTGGATATTACTTGTCAAAGCTTTACCCGAGCCGCCTCTCTGTTGTGGGGCTGTGATTTCGGGTACAGCCATGAAGGAAGCGTCAGCGATAGTGTCGTGGATTTAATGTTTTTCACGACAAATTGAAGTGACCCAATGGCTTATTGCCATTTGAGTGAATTAAATGTGAAAGTAATAATTTACCTAACTACAAAAATAATTGTATTTTTTCTTGTTTTTAATTGTACAGACCTATCTACATTTTGGAGCGGGATAGCTTTAACTTTCTGACTGACTGACTGACCGTCTTTTTTACAGTTGAAAAGTGCCCGTAATATGTGGTTTAATGTAGTAAATGATAATTTAAATTGTAAATTAGAAGCTTTTAGCTACAAACACTATCTACCTACGTGATGGTGAAATTAACTTAAGGGATTTCTCTGAATTACGAAAAATATTTACCGAAAAAAATTGCGGTTACTCTGAGATAAAATTATAAAATATCAAACAGACACGTACAAAGTCGCGGGCAGAAGCTACATAGTTCATAATAAAATTGATTGTAACACTTTCATTCTTCTACAGATATAGAGCACATTTACTCCATCTCCTTTATCTTACAGTCTAATATAAAACTCGACAGTAAAATTACAATCATGTCCAACATATGTTTCGTGGCCCGCATTGCAAGGACACGACCGTATTTCTTACGTTCCAGCTAAAATATGACGGTTGTCTCAACTAGAGTGCACGAAGAATTTGTTCAGGCTAAGCTGACGTAGTGGGTTAACGTCAACTTAAAATAGCCGCGACTTGATTATGGACACCATTATTCTTTTTGCTACGTTGGAGATTTGTGGGGTTCAGTTTGGAGGGTATGTGAATATTTTCAAATTGGAGTGTTCTTTTTTGGTTGTAGAATTTTATGTTTAAATTTTTTTATGTTTATTTTATAATATTTTTTAATAATTATGTGTTTATAGCTCTTGAAGTACTATATAAGATGTTGTACTTATTGTTACAAATAAAAAAAAAATGAAATTAATTATGGAACCGTAACAACGTGTTGGTCAAATAAAAGCGTTTGTGACAGGTTGTAATTGATAAAAACGCAAATGGTCTTAAAATTGGTCACCTGTGAGTCGGAATCACATTATTTTAATATTTTTATGTGCCATTGGCGGCCACTATATCACTTACCCTGTGAAAATTTCAAGTGTGTACACATTATGGTTCCAATGGAAAACAAACCGAAAAACCACCAAACAGACGGATGGGCAGACAGTAGAGTCTAAATAATAGGACTCCTTTTGGGTACAGAACTTCTTCTCTGATGTGTCTCCACCATCTATAGACATCTGCAATACCAGGGGCCTCACAAATGTGTTACCAACGTCTGGGTTGGTAACGCATTTGTGAGACACAGACAAAGCCTAAATGTACACGTGTGTCTGGATTTATTACCAAGTGACGGCAATAGACTCACCTTCTAATACTCACATTATAAACTTACATATTTAGCGAAATATGAGCGTAGACCTCCCCCTATTCCCCCCATTCCCTGCATACCCCTTTAAGGCCCTTTATGAAACACAGACGTGATACGTGAAAAGTAAGTTAGTAATGAGTAAGGGCGCAGGTCGTCTTTACTCGTGGGTGTTGTAAGGGACTACTGAAAGGTCATAAAATTATGTCGTGGGCAGTAATGTCTGCTACGGTACTTTGTTATCACTAATCTGGAAGGGTGTATGGCCTTTTATGACCGGCCATTTTTAACCGGCGAAAAGGGGGAGCGTGTGAAGGACATGTTTCAATGGGTTTTTGTACATTAGTCTTTTAAAAAACCTGGTACCTTAGTACTAAGTCTGAAATCACCGAACCGCGTTAAGCAAACATAGTGATCAATCCTCGTCTTCTTTGAAGGAGAAGACGAGCATTTGCCTTGAAATGGAATAATATAAGGGGGGATTTTTAGGTTGAAAAAACCAAATCATAAATACCTATTTTACAATGTGTAATAGCCCTTAACTACGCATCTGTTCATCAAACAAAGTAGCTTTGAGCAAAAATTATTCCTGGGAGACGTCATTTATATTTTATTGTTAAAAATCACTGTTGTTTTCACTCCCTAATGTTAAAGTTTCACTTCTTTTACAAGGTTTTTTTACGTAAACAACTTATAAATGTGACAGTTAAACTTTAAAACCCCAATTTACCCCTGCACTGTACGAAGCATAATATTTTACATTATTTAATAAAAAACATTGAGTAAATAAATGTTTGCTCAATGTTCTGGTTTGCTGAACACTTGAAGAGTGAACATAGTTAACAGCCATATTGTGATGTATCTTTTTACCGCTTGTACAACATTCAAGAAAATCTTGTCTTCACATACAAAATCAGTTCAATTCAAGACCAACTCAATATCATTTCCTTTTTCTGCGATCAACATATACATATTCATAGTGCAACCCAATCAATCAAACATTCAAAAGAAATTTCGTACGAAGGCCGAAGAAATCAAATTTCCGTCGGACTCGCGCTACCAACTTATTGGTCAAGCGAATATTCATACAGAACTGTTATACGGAATATACAAAACGATATTTTTGATCAGCAATATGTATCAGAGGAATGGAGAAACGGAATATATTGCGTCAATATATTTAAAAGTATTCGAGATTGCGTGACGTTTGGTGAGTTTATTGCATTCTGTATGTTACATCTATTTTTAGTAATTATGATTGACGATCGATCTAGGACTTTTCTGTTTGGTCAATTTTATTGTTTCTGAACTACATGAAAGAGAAATTCTGGCTGATTTAGACCTGTAACTAAGCCTTCGCTGTCTGTTCGGGTCGGTTCCGGTTATTTTTTGAACGATAATAGGTAGACACTTGAGATGTGACCTATACCCATAGAGCTAATAGGCCACACACGGTCATAGGGCCTCTGCAACAATTATAAAAATAAATAAATTTAAAATAATAAAGGCAAATATTAATGGGAACCCTTGGCTATACAAGAAATGTGGTATTTTTTCTAAACTTAAAATAGTTGTTTAATTACGGTAACACGGAACCCTACTTATGCGAGTCCGACTCGCACTTCACCAGTTCATTGAACTAACACAAAGTACCTTTACGTAACACCTAACCACGTCAACACACCTATCATACAAGAACCCTCCAAAAAATTTCAATACCCGACAAAACTCAATGAAGAAAACTCCATAAAAAATATCGAAGTGCCTTCTTAGAACAACCGTAAGACGACGCAACGTTAAGGAAAGAGATATCGCCTCATTCCTTTTTACGAACAAGAGATCGTAGCGCGTAATGTTTCGGATAATCGTGATAAACAAGCGTGGGATGTGGGGAAACGTCACTGGTGACGTCACATGTGTGCTGCGTAGAATAAAAATATGTAGATGTGAAACTCGCACCCCAAACGCATTCTAAATTTAAATAAACGAGCGCATCTCGCCATCAAATTGAAATGATTGGTGAGTAAACATCATCATCTCCTTAGCCTTTTCCCAACTATGTTGGGGTCGGCTTCCAGTCTAACCGGATGCAGCTAAATACCAATGTTTTACATGGAGCGACTACCTATCTGACCTCCACAACCCAGTAACTGGGCAACACGACACCTCTTGGTTAGACTGGATCAGACTTCTTGGCTTCTGACTATCCGTAACGGCTGTCAAAGATCTACTAATGACAGCCGGGACCAACGACTTTACGTGCTTAGTGAGTTTGGTGAGTAAACATTGTGATGAAAAAATACAAAAATAAGAAATAACAAAATGAAAAAATATTAAATCCGGTAAATATATAAGAAAACAATTAAAGCTTTTATAAGGTAGTTTACATATGAGAATGGAGAAAAAATAAAAAAGCTCTTTTAAAAAAGCACGATGTTTTGTACAGTAAGCTATACCAGTTACACGAGATAGCTCCTACCCGCGACTTTGTCTGCTGGAAATGGAATTATCCTATGTGTTAAGCTAGATCTATACATGTATCTAGTTATTTGTGTGCTTTTTGGCTAAGGAGATGGCTAAATGGAAGTATCGACCACTGCCCCAGAATGTATAAATATGGTACCTAGCACTATGTAATGCTGAATGGCTAAATATTAGTATTTCATGTAAAAAAGTTTCAGATACTTTTAAGGAATAATATAATGGTAAAATAATATTGCGTAAAAAGGAAAAAAGGTGTGTGTGACAGTATATAATTTTCTTCAACTGACAATTTCGAAAAAGAATAAAACTAAAAACGAACATGAGGTTGTATATTTATAAGCGAATGTTTGTGATGAAAAAGGTTTTTTTTTTTTTAGATACTTTATCATGTTTATTAGTTCACGAAAGTGGTAGGAAAATATTAAACACTACATAATTCATGAATGATTTTTTAAATATTCTGAGGTTATGTAAGATTCATATACATTCCAGAATGTATCTGGCCCGGGGGCAATTATTTAGCCATCACCTTTCATTCAGCCGTTTAGGTAAGCGTGAAAGAGTATCAAACATCCATTGCATCTTCACTAACATATGCGATTAAAATAGTAATAGGATTTACATTTATGTAATTACCTGAATACACTCTTAGCTCCATATCTTGTATGGGTATGAATGCCTCCTTGGTCTTTGGGATGGTAACAACTCACTGGGATTCCCACCGGTGACGAGTGAGAGAGAGAAAGATGAGTACCTATACAGGGTGTTAAATTAAATGTTAAGTTAATAAGTTTAATGATAAGAAAGTGGTCAAACTAGAAGAAAGCAATTTTTTTAAAATATCTAGCGGCCAGGGCCATATAAATTAGGGCTGAGTAAGTAGCAGATGACTTCACCTATCCACCATCTTCGTATGTTCAACGTTCTGCCAAACACCCTGTAGAATAACTTATTGCAGTGGTCGCTTCTACATAGATTTCTTTATTCTGTGCGTAGTGTCAGAGATTCACACGATACGATGGTTGAGCTAAATGCCTAGTCGAGTGTAAACAATGAACACGGTGTTAGTACGTTTTTAAGGAACTCTTTTGTATGTGGGTGCGGAACTTGGTGGCACTTAGTGTTAATAGGAAACGTGAGGCATATGTGTATGAGGTTTTGGGTTCGATTCCCACATCGGGAAAGTATTAATGGGTTTTTACATCGAGTTTTTAAGTGTCAATAAAAATTGGCACATTTTTGACATTGCTGAGATGAGATTGCGACTAGATTTTGCACGTTTCTTGCTACTAGACTTGGCTTTCAGAAGACTGACTCAAATTAAAGATATTTTTAACAAATTGAGATTGGGACTAGAATGCGAGCGTTGTTAAACTTTCAGCAATTTCTCCTCTGGTCATCGCGTTCGACGATTTAATCATGGCGTAGCTGTTACTACGACGTAGCTGAGAAAATGACGTCACAGCTACGCTGTAGCTCGTACTACATAGCATTGTGTGCTATATGAAGTTTGAGCTTATTTATTTATTTAAACTTGCATTATAACATTATCAGCCTACAGACTGCTGCAGCGGACTGCCGCTGCCGGACATCAGCATCATCATCATCATATCAGCCGCAGGATGACCACTGCGGGACATAGGCCTCCCCCATAGATTTCTAAAAAAACCGCTTGACCTTCCAAAAGAAGCTAAAGCGGCCTGCATCCAGCGTCTTACTGCTGGGCTGGATATAGACTTTTCCAACCCATACCACTTAGCTCGATTTACAGCTTCGATAATTCGTCTGCCTCGACATGCCTCAGTGGGCTAGTGGTCCTAAGCGCGACTGCTACGCTAGAGGTCTTGGGTTCGATTCCCAGGTCGAGACAAAGTGTTATTGGATTATTGCACGATTAATGGCAACACACTCGCCCCCCATTGCATAGGACTTTAAAACATACTGGCGAACTAGGGTGTACGTTGGTACACCTCTGCCTAACCCTGCGGGGCATACAATCATGATGGTATAGGTGTATGTGTGTCGATAATTTGTTCCTTAGTTTTGTAAAATGTTTACAAGGCGTAGAAGTTGAAACATCTTCTCTGTAACTTTATGCCAATTATTATACTAAGGCACCAAATCTTTCATGTTAAATTTACTCTTATTTCATGCTACTCTTGACCCCGAAGGGTATCGAAGATCCACACGATCCGATTGAGCCAAATGTTCAGTTAAGCGTGTGTAAAGAATGCCGACTACAGTGTTTGAAAATGTTGCATGGTTGGTTATGTAAAGAAGGAGGTAAAGGATCAGTGACATTGCTCTTATCCTTATTTCCTACTTTATTATAAATACGAAAGTTTGTAAAGATGGATGGATGTTTGTTACATTTTCACGCTTAAATGGCATAACAGAATTAGCTGAAAAAGACAGTACACAAATAGTTCGTGATCCAAGTTGCCCGCATTTTGTCATTAGGCCACGGCTGAAATTTTAAGAACAATATGTGAAAAGGCAGAATATACGGGTACTTGCTAGCTTATAAATTTAATATAACCGAAATAGCATTATTGCCTGAGCTTGAAATGGAACTTTAGACGTCGTGTTCAATTTGTGTGCTTGCTGCTGACCAACATGGCACTGTATTATTATTTTTGGCTTTAGACTAGTGATATGTGTGCGTTATCAAAATCGTATATTGGATTTCAATTCCTACCTTACAATCATAGATCTTGAGAAAAACCCTTTTGTAACAGACAAACTGAAAGTAATCTTACAAGCTGTTTCGTTTTGTTTTAAAGGTACGGGAACTTATTAATAATACCAGCCTTTTACTGTCCCACTACATAACAAAGGCCTCTTATCATATAGAGAAGACACGATCATTGAGTATCACACTTCCTGCAATTTCAGACTTGGATTATTACAGACAGAACCCTTAAATTGGAAAATTATAAGCAAAAGTTAGTCCAGGAGCGTCCACTGCTAAAACATCGTTATTTCTACATAGACCACAATATAAACTATTCAACTCCACTTAACAAAGTATAAGGTAGAAACTATCTTCTCCATTTTGCTTGCCATATAACAGAGGTAGGTAGGTAAGGACAGTCGCAGACACGATACTTTTACCTACCGTGGGCAGCTAGCTAGACAAACTGAATAGAAGGTAGATAGCTGGGAATAGATATTGATGATACTGAGTAATTCTACATTTTGTGATAGATATTTTTAGAATACGCTCACGCCTATTGTGTTGTAATTTAGTGTGAAATTGTCTATTCGACTGCAATAGCTTCTAGTTCTACTATTTGCATGATTTCTGGAATGCCGATTTTAGATGTTAGTTTATTGGAATTGTAAGTGACAGTGTTGTTGGTGTGCTTATATAAATAAATAAATATTTAGTGCTGATTCTCGTGTCCTGTATGTATCTGACTGGGCTGAATTATTTTCACCTTGGGATGATAGTGTAGGTATGTAATAAATTCGGCAGTAAAATAATTACAAAATCGGGATTACTAAAACCATTAAAGAAACGAATTCAAAATGGCCGCCAAACAAAGGAGTTTATCATGCCGTTTTATTTACACAATATAGCAAGCGAGTGAGAGGACACTATAAGCCCCACCATTTTCAACTCATTTTTATTAATAGCAGAGGTTATAATGAGTTTTTAAAAACAAAAGAGGTCATAAGATTCAACGCAGATACAGTCTCAAAGTCACTATATCCTATGTTCCTATAAGAAATGTAGCCAGTGTACTCCCAACGTGAGAACGCTAAAACACTAGGATGCTTTCAACTTATAACGTTTCATGGTCTCCTTGGGAGATCTCCGAAGTACCCTGTACTGTTTTATTAAAACTTTTATACTGAATTTTCCTTTATTTTCTAGAACAAATTGTGGATTTATTCGTCCCATTTGTTATCATATGTGTATGAAATAGAGACCATTTTTTATGCACCTTGTTAACTTTTTGCTACTTTAAGCTTTTAGGATTTTTTTAGAACTAGTGATGTTATGTGAGCTTGATAATATTTTTTATAAAGCATGTTCTGGGTGATGGACACTATAAATGTCAACCAATCTACTTGGCTGTCATTGAGGTAGTTTCAAATATCGTAAAATAAACTATTTAGTAAGATTGAATTTATCCGTAAATTAATATAAAAATACGAGATGTCAGAAGAGACATCTCATAGCACTTGTACTGCCTATCAAAGTAAGTATCATTAAGCTAAAGTTGTTAATGGAAAACGACTTTTATTTTAATTTGCTGTGAAAGTGCGGAATGTTACACACGCAACACAACGTGCAGACGTTGCAGTAGTGAATTGGTAGAATATTTTTATTACAGTTAAGTGTGTGTGTATTGTCTTCTTATTGTAAAACATTTTTCTTTAAAAAAGTAAGTATGGAGTTTCGTACTTTGTCTCCTCCATAGATTCGTATCTATGGAGAAGAATAGGCATGAAGTTCTATAGTTACGAGTACTTTTGACTGGTTTCGTCACAACCGTTTGGAATAAGCAAATAAATTCAAAATTGATTTTTTTTTATTGTAAATTGCATTTAAAAGTGTCTTTTAATGTTCCGATGAAATAAATAAGTTGATTTTGATTATTTTTGCCGCGTCTTCATCCAGAACGAAAACAAAGGAATACGTCTGTACAAAACAAACATCGAGCAAGTTTGCTTTCAACAAGAAATATTAATTATAATTACGACGCAAACCTTCAAAATAATTACTTAAGATACATACCCAACATGACCAGTCTGTACATAGTTGTTTAACATTAAATTAGTAAACTTCCTTGATAACCTATTGCTCTCCTCCATGATGGCGGTTCAACAGCAAAAGTTTTCGCATTACGCCACGCGAGGTATTTTGGTGTACTAAATATATTTTACGAGTATATATTGCGGTTAGAAGACTTCTTTAATATAATTTATTGGTACTTCCGTGTAATTGTGTGGGTACTTAGATTTACGTAAGTATGAGTGTACATAACGCAATAATGTCGAAGTAGATCTCTTACATTTGGCAATATTGCTTAGGTGCATACACCTACCAGTCTTTCTAAGGGTATAGTGTTTCCCAGTAACTGTTGGTTGTGGAGGTCCGATAGGCAGTTGCTTCATGTAAAACGTTGGTATTCAGTTATATCCAATAATTTGGAAGCCGATAGTCAATTGTTTTATATTGTTTTTCACCTACATTGATATTAGCGTGCAACTAGCATTATCTTTCTGACTAATTGATCGACTTCTTAACAATTCAAAAGTACCTGTAACTGGTTTAATGGAAATAAATGTTTGAACTTTGAATATAAAAAATACTATTGTTTAATCAGGAGTGCAAAACGTTTAAATGAATTACGAAACCTCACTAAAACATACTCAACCCACAGAAATACAACTTCTATTCTGATTACTTTTAGGTCCACTTGCACCAGGCAGAGTTTCTTTCCACCCTTAGTTAGTGTCCAATAATGCCCATTACGAATGACATTTTATAATTTAATCTCGTGTCACCAAGCTCTAAGTTAACTTATTGGTGTAAGTGGGCTTTACCTACATATCAAACCTACACAGTATTTTATTATAAACCTCAAAGGCTTGTGTTCCAAAGATTCGTTTTTTAGTAAAATGTTTCTATGTATGTTTTACCAAAAAAAGTAAATAGTCGGTTGGTACCCAGTTTCGCGGTAAACTGTTTGTTAATTAAAAGTAAACAGACCCAACAGTTTGGTTACCGCATCAGTACTTTTTCACTATTGTTTACATAAGTTTCATCTCTTTGTTAATTGTTGAAAGTTTATTTCAAACTAAATGCTTTCTCTGTATGAGAAGAGGACTTTGCCTTGCAGTGGTATAATGAAAGGCTTGTATTTTTCTTTTTTTTTCTTTTTATATATGATGACACTGTTGGTGCTGTGGTTAATAGACTGAATGCTGCACTGCGTGTTGCAGGTCCGATTCCCATCAGAAACAAATACTTTTATGTCCTACCAGGAGTTGCTCGGGGTCTGGTTGATTGTGTTTATGTTTGTAAACACACTCACGATATATATACAACCAGGGATCGAATGATCGGAAACATATTTACTTAAAATTCAGGTGTTGGCTTTTATAGGTATATTATAACATTTTGATTTATACAGGACAATTTTTACCCCGTTTTTATGTTCCCATGAAATACGATACATCATATTTGACGCAACCAAAGTCACAGGTGGAATCTACTATTTTATATTTATTTTCCATTTGCAATACTACACCATCAGATTCAGTCACGCAACATTAAAGCTATACCTTCACCGAATTCGAACATCCAATATGGAACTAAGCGAAATACGATAAAAGGGGAATGCCTACCTTACTGTGTAAAGAGTAACCGCATAGTGAGTATAGTGATCTATCATTTTTATGAGCTCCCCATAAAAGCTCTAAGCTGGAAAGCCGAGTGTATGTAACAGCCTGTATAAAACCATTGTAGCGGGAAATTCACTAAAGTTTGCGTTGTAATATCTACTGTATTTGTGACGTATGGCTATTGTATTGTCAAATTACCGTTTGATAACTTGTCATTCGGAATTCAAATTTTCGATTTGGTTTTGGAATGGATTGTGATGCCAGTGTTACTAGACCTGCTTATGTCGTTTTAGCATGGCTTTTGAAGATGGGTAGAGGACTATGTCGTTAAGAGTGTATGCGTACTTACTAGCTTCAAAACTGGGTCTCTTTTCAGGTATCAGGATAAAAAGGTGCCTCATGCACTTATATTTGACGCCCGCGTAATTCATAATTATTTTCTTACGGTTTTTGCAATTTGCAGCCTATTAGGTCCAAATAGGCACATTCACGATTAACACTGACTTTGAGAGTTCAGTTGATGATTTAAATAATTGCAATTGTGTTAATACTTTGTGTTCCTGTCCTGTATCATACCCGATACTTACTGAGCTAATTTCAAAAAACGTAAGAAATTCGCAAGCTATTCTACGCTCTCAACTGATTACATATTTGATATCAAGCCCACACACACAGGGATTCCCTGACTCGTGAGTTCTTGTCTTCCAGAGGACTTCCAGAGGATTACTTTTAGTCTTCCAGAGGACTTTCAAATCATATATTATGTTAGTTCCACCAATAACAATCAGATACATACATTAGGCAGAAAACTCTTTTCTGCAAACTTCAAAAGAAAAAGTATAACCTACTCGTAGCAATTACTCCATACTTTATACACACGTTGTGTGTGTACGTTAGATATAATAAATCTTTATGTAAAAATACTCTCCATTTTATGTGTCGTTACGATCTTATGTTACAGTTTTCGCTTCCCCTTTTAAGGGTAGGGGTTGAAGATCTAAGGGACGAAGAGGCAAAGTGGTATATGAAAAAACCCGGTCAAGTGAGTTAAATGTGCTCACTGAATAGATTCCGTACTCATTGGAGTTGCATGTGGCGTGGTAACTCAGATGTTTAGAAGTCGTGTTTATCTCGTCTTACAGTGTTTTGTGATGTGTGACGGTTTCAGGCGTTAAGGCTGGTGTGTTAAGGTTCAAAATTACCTACTATATTTTTTTTTGTAATTTATAACCCTTTCATTTACAATTGGCAAACGTTTTTTCATGTTTTTTTAATTAAATAGTCACATTCACGGATTGCACTGACTTAGCAAGTTACGTTAATGATTTTAATTTATGGCTGAATGATTGGGTACTACGCTACGTGTCGCGGGTTCAATTCCCGTACGGAACAAATACACGTATGCCGTATGATTTACAGATAGTTGTTTTCAGTCTGGTTGTTTATGTATGTGAGTTTATATGTTTGAGTATGAGAAATTTCTTATGTAGGATAACGTTTTTTAATTAGGAAAAAAAAAACATAATACTCGTAGACATTATTATTGTGTAAAATAAAATATAGTGTATTAGTGTCGTGTCTATTTTTGATTGCCATACAACCTGACACTGAGCTGCAAATTGTGAAAAAAAAACGAGAAATTTTGAATTTCGCGGGCAACCTTGGCGCTACCCCCTTAAACATAAAGTGTGAATAATCAAAATTGTGCACAAGCAGCTCTCCGGGATGCTACAAACTGCAGGATAATCCATTTTTCTCAGCTTGCTAATTGGACGGCCACAGCAGTTGCAAAGTTTCTGTACTACGACGTTATTCTCCTCTCCCATTGATCATTATTAAATAAAAACGGCCAAGTGCGAGTCGGACTCAATTACGACGGGTTTCACCGCACAATATTTAACACTACATATAAAATACATGTTTATTTCATGACCCCTTTTTATTTTTTATTTTAACTAGAAATAGAAATAGAAATATATTTATTGTTACAAAAAAATTACATAGTTATAATTTTAACTTGTGAACTCCACACTAGGTCTAGCCTGTCTCGTAGAGTCCTTACGAGTTTTAAACAATTTGTGGTACCAGGGTCGATACAGTATTGTAATTATTTAATATATCTTATAAAATTATTGTAGAAAACAAAACAAATAATAAAGACTTTAAAAAATAAAAATAAAAGACATTAATTAACAAAAACAAAGATTAACTATGTTTTATTTTTATAGCGGCCATAGTAAAACACTTAAAACATTACAAGTTTCTGTTTCGGTTCATATGACACAACCCTGTGACAGTCGAATAGGTTCTCGTTGGCACTCTTTGGGTACGGAACCCTAAAAATCAGCCAGGTATCCTAACACACACTTTTAATATTATAATATGTGAAAGTAGCTGTTTGACTGTTACTCTTTCACAACTGAACCACAGAACCGATTTCGATGAAATTTGGTATACTTGAACCCCAAGAGACACGACTTTCTCTGCGTCCGCGAAAACCGACTTTCACGTAGACGAAGTCGCAAGCATAAGCTAGTAAAAATATATGGCGTTAACAAACTTCATCTAATAAAGCCAATAGACAGTTAATTCTCTAACTCAATAAATATACTTTCGTGATAAAATTCCGAAGAACATTCACGAGACCATTAAACTAGAAATTGCACTGTATTGAAGTTTGGGTGATTTATTGGTACTTATACGAAAGATATGCGTATGGCGATTCGGACTTTACCGCTTAAGGAATAATGTACATATTGTTTTATCTAGTGTTAACAGCTGGAGAATAAAATGGCGCATTGGTACCTCTATAAAAAGGTTGAGTTAGAATATTAAATTATTCATACAAATTACGTCAGACGAATCAGTTCATAATAAAAATATATAAAAAATATACCATCACGCCTGTATTCCCCGAAGGGTTAGGCAGAGGTGTACCAATGTACACCCACAGTTCGCCGGTATATTTAGGTCCCATGTAATAGGGGGCGAGCCTATTGCCATTAACTGGCACAAATAATCCAAACT
Source organism: Caradrina clavipalpis (assembly GCA_932526535.1). Taxonomy (NCBI): domain Eukaryota; kingdom Metazoa; phylum Arthropoda; class Insecta; order Lepidoptera; family Noctuidae; genus Caradrina; species Caradrina clavipalpis. The sequence goes on along the minus strand of OW052095.1, from coordinate 14,043,027 downwards.
CCGAGCTGCTACTGAGAATTTCAAAGAAAAACCCAATAACACTCAATCAGTTCATATGATTTAAAATTTATGTTTTTATACATTTTTTGCAAATGCCGATGAAATCCAGCAATATTTTTTTGTGTATTGAAGACAGCTCCTTGAACGGTAATGTCAATCATAATATAATATTAAATGAAAATATTATGTTACTTTTAAGAATTGATAATTCTTTACTAATATTAAAAAGCTGAAGAGATTGCTTGTATTTATTTTGCTGGACCTTACATGTCTGCCGCATCTCAAATGGCCTAAAGGCCTGTAGAGCACAAGACTGGTGCCTCAAATGCGGCAGATTACGAAGGAGATGGCGAGACGATTTATTCGGTTTCTTCGAGAATTGGCAAGATGTAGCGTATAATCGCTACACATGGAAGGAAGGGGGGGAGGATTTTACCCAGCATTGGGACAGTATGGGCTAGTTATACTTATCATCAACTTCCTGCCCTTATCCCATGTTACTTGGGGTCAGCGCAACACGTTTTCTTCTTCCATACCATCCTGTCAGCCGTCATGCTATCACTTACTCCTTTCTCTTTCATATCATTCTTCACACAATCCATCCATCTTTTCTTTGGCCTCCTTCTTCCTCTCCATCCTAGTTATACTTATAACGCTTATTATGTTTTTTTTTAGTATAAGTTTGCATAAAACCTGCTGTTTTTGTTGGATATTATTGATAAAACACATTTGGCGTGTTCAATTAGTTTGACATAAATAATGAATTGAATTATCGAGAGATTTTGGAAGTCCTAAACTCAATTATAGCCAACATTTTAGTGGCACAACTTAAAAGAAACAATGTAATTTCGGAACTTCGCCAAAAAATTCAACAATAATCAACAACAAAATGTTTCTTCCATAAGTAATATTGCCTTCATAATTGTATTATAGCTGTCAGAAAGTTCCAGAAGTATATTTCATTCTTTTATTATACGAACGAATTCAACAATACCCTAATAGTTCGGTTTCGATAGAACTGAGCTTGTTTAAAACTTTTAATATTTTCAAACGAAAACTTGTAAAAAATATTCATCGAGTATCGTTCTTTGTTGGAGCTTTTGAGGGTAGTTTTAACAAGTAGCGACGTACTTTGGTGTCAGACTCGATTGCTTTCATATTGTTTAGAATATGATTATGTTTGCTCTTGTGTACCTAAATGGGGTGGAATGGGACATCGAAATGAAAAGTTTTACCAGGTATTCAGTAGATGATTCTAGACAATAAATGTTAATAAGATTTGCCGGTTATTTGATAAAAATCAGTAGTACCATACATTAGATCAAATGTATCAATGATAGGATCGATTTATTAATACGATCGTATTTATTAATTAATTGATCGTATCATCGATCAGTAAACAAATACCTTTAAAATAAAAACAGAAGACATCAAATTAATATTTGGGAGAAGAAACTATTAAAGAACTCCTCATCTTTTTCTTGGATCTCCTGTTTTTGTTTTACGATTTTACGTAAGTATTTTGCAAAATTATCCGCTTACCTACATTGTATCCCCTGCAATCAACTGAAGGCCAGTTCAATTAATTAACAACGATAGTAGTTAATGTAGTCGCAATCAATCATGGGTTTTTGACAATCAATCAATGTTAGAAAATGCAGTTCAATTAAAGGCATATAGGACAGATGAAGACGGAGAATAAAATTACGATCGTTTCTAAAAGTTAAAAGAATTGCCCCCTGGATAACCTTAAAACCATTCTCAACAAAACATAAAAAAATTAACCACACGACCTTTCTCCACCAGCTTAACCATTTAAGTCCCACAAAGCTGTGAAAACCAGAGCAAAAACATCCTTAAAAGATCAGATTCGCAATAAAGATGTGAGAACAAAATTAACCTACGCTTATAAACACAACGCTGACGTCCCTTCATATCTGTTTTAAGGAAATTCCGCCGACCAACCAAACGCAACCTAAATACGACTGTTTTATCTTTTTGTTTACGAGCTTTGAACGTTATATGTGGCAGTTTGGCAAAATTTAACTCTCGTTTATGCTTACTTTACATTTTGTCGGCAAAGTTGGCAAGATGTGGAACATGGAGTCTTAAAACTTAGAATTACGTTGTGAATGCTGTGTGTTGTTTTCTATCTGGTGTGTTTTATGTAAGAATTATGTACCCGTGTAACCTATAACTAAGGCGTAGTTTTGCATCCTTGTTAAATTTTTGGAGGCTGTCTTAAAAGACGAAGATAATCAAATTAAATCATGACACTTGGTTAGTAATACTGCTAATATTATAAATCCAAAAGTTTGTGAGAATGGTCGGATGAATGTTTGTTACTCTTTCACACTTAAACGGCTGAATAGATTTGGATGAAATGTGGCATACAGATAGATTATAGTCTGGAACATACACATAGGAATATCCCACAGGAATCGTATTTTTTTTGGGATTAAAAGTATCCTTTGGGTTATTCCACATTACAATGTAACTCAGTGCCAAAGGAGATTGCTCTGCGCCCATACATTGTTCGCCCTGGAACCAAGAGCATCGGAAAATTATATTTTGTGTTGCCGATCATTAGTAAACAACTATAATGATCTTATTTTTATAGCGGACTAGCTGCAGAATAGATATATTCCAAAAAAAGAATCAGATTTTGAGGTTATAATCGAACCATAACAACGAATATTAGGTATAGTTTTTCATAGCTTAGTGATTTTTAAGAAACTGAAAAGCAATATCATAATGTATTTAGCTATTTTAAGCACCTCCCTAGATAATTGGGTAGGTACCTATGCAGTTTTTTTCTAAAGCCTAAGTGTATGTAAGTTCAATGTTTAAATGCATAGCATCTATTACCTGTATTCTTAAAATTCGTTTAGGAATGAGAAAAAATAGTAAAAATAGAAACGGCGCATGCTTGAACAGCGCAAACGTGTGACTGTTACCCAGCCGAGAAGAACGCAAACAGAATAATAAACACGAAGGAACCCAAAATACTCGTATGCAGACAAAGTAGAAATATAATTACCAAAAGAGGTGCAGTCCATTGTTGTACACTAATACACATGCAATAATAGTCCCAAAAGTCACCAAAACACACCGATACAAACAATAAAATTACAAACAGCAAGCGACGCTATTGTAATCATCAGTTCATCAGTAAACTGACAGTGACAAGTGACTAGGGATGACCATCTGAGATCAATTAATCGAAGAATTAATTTTTCAGGTCAAATAGATCAATTTTTTTTTTATCGAAACAAATCTGATTTTACTGATAAGAGATCATTTATTATCTTTCTTGTTTTTCAAAAATTGGATAATATTTACATTATAAATGTATGTATATGTGTGTAAAAACCCCAATAACTGTTTGCTCGACCCGGGGAATCGAACCCGGGACCTCTCGCGCTCAGGACCACTAGGCCAACGAGGCAGTAAATATATAATTATAAATGTACACTTGAAAAATAAAATCGATCTATTAGACCACGATTTTTTTGTAAGTCGATACAAGGCTTACGATTCGAATCGATTTCAAATCGATTTAAATTATACCTTTAGGAAATTAAAAATTCAGTCGATCGATTACAATCAATTGGCCATCCCTATTCTTTATCGACACGACATGACGTTTTGTGAAGATGGCGGCGATTAATGTTATTAGTCGCGTAAAATACTTTTTATTGATCATTTTTGCATATAGCTAGTCCATGTTACAAAAGTATTTGCATTTAATATAATAAAATAGACAGTTAATTATCGTGTATTCCAATACATTTTGTTGCAAAGGGCCATTCCGGGCATTGTCCTTTAATCCAGATCTGTTCAACCGTTGAAATGCAAAGAAGTAACAAACATTCATTCATCATCATAAACTTTAGCATTTATAATATTACTAGCTGACCCGCCACGACTTTGTTCGCGTGGTATCCTACCCCTACCCTACCCCTACCTTACCCGTACCCTACCCCTACCCTACCCTACCCTACCCCTACCCTACCCTACCCCTACCCCTACCCTACCGCTTCCCTACCCCTACCCTACCCCTACGCTACCCCTAACCTACCCCTACCCCTTACCCCTACCGACATTTCCGACTTTTTTTTTTCGTTTCATTGTTTTTAAGATGTATTCTGCTATTCGGGACGGAAACAAATCCAACAAATCAAAAACCATGGCAATCGGTCCAGCCGTTCTCGAGTTATAAGTGTTGTAACAAACACGACTTTCTTTTATATATATAGATAGTAGGAGTCATTCGTGTTGGGAACTACCTTCTTGAATTTGACGAGGATGCAAAACTACACTTTATATATCGCTATTCACGGTTGTCGTTTTATCTTGGTGTGCAAACCTCCCATGGCTTATAACATCATGGTGTCTGCACACAATGGGCCATGTCACGTTTTAAAGCTTTTTGATAGAATACTGTAGTGACGGGTTAAGTTTTTTATGGGTCAGATATAGGTCATAAAGTATGACCATTCGGATCGTAAAAGATTTGACTGAACTATGTTATTTCGTTATTTGACTGTTAGCGAATAATAAGCTAGATTTTTTCATGGTTAATACATCTAAAAGTAAATTAGACTAATTAGCCAAAAAAATATATTTAATTTTAGTCCCAATCCGTCAAAAATGCCAGTTATTTACCAACATTTTTGATAAGTATTTGACATTGACTGTCACTCAGGTGAGATTGTGACTATGTAAGCCTATAAATATAATTATTTAGAATCTCCAACAAGGATAAACAGAGGCATCAGATTACCTAAATTGGCTTTAAAGTTATTGACAAAAATAACAATCCCTTGTTTACCATTTTTAAATCGTATCAAACATTAAACAAGATACATTTTACGATAAAATAGAAAAATCACGAATAATCCTAGGTACGTCTAGTGCCGACTTAAATATAGCACTTTATCTGCTTTCTCATAAATCCACCTATACTAATATAATAAAGCTCAAGAGTTTTTTTTTGTTTGTATGTTTTAAACACACTAATCTATGGAACTCTCAGTCGGTTTTGAAACAATATTTTCGCATAATAATAGCCAGATTCATGAGGAAAACTATAGGATAAACCACATCACGCTACCACGCACGAGAGCGGAGCAGTAACCAAAGAAGTAACTTAACGCTGGTGAAAAAAAAAACGCGGACAAAGTGGCGGGAAGAAGATAGTGTATTTTAGAATTATAGCATGACTTTAACTGCAATATTTTATTCATAGTCTCAAATGACAGCACATATCGAAAAATTTGCAAGTATATTGTACTAGCGATGTTCAGAATAAATAAAGTCTTGGGATGTTTCCAATATAAACTTGCAAGTCATAGATGCAGTTTCAGATCCCTTTTAGAATAACGCAAGTTGTATTTGGAGTACGGTGACCTTCAGCTTATATAAACTATTTATTTTTTTAAACGTTGGCCCACACTGAATTTATTTCTCCTGTATCGTGGGTGTGTTTACAAACATTTAAACTCACATACATAAACAGGCAGACTCTGCACAACTCTACCTGTCATACAAATATCTGTACCGTGCGGGAAATCGAACCTGTGACTCTTAGTGCAGCAGCCAATCCCTCAGTCATTACGCCAACCGTGCCGATTTGGAAAGGCTACTAAGGGCCGGTGCATACCGGGGCTGCGGGTTGTTCGAAAGAGATACCGCGCCCCCGGAACGCAAAGGGCACACGAAGGAACATAGATGGGTTTTAGTCGGTAAAAGTCTGACACTCCCTCCTGTCCCGGCTAGAGCGGGAGAAGTTATTTGATGACTTCCCATCTATAAAAAAAACCGTGCCGATGTATTGTATGTGCGATGTGTGTTTAAACTACTAGCATTGTAAACAACTCACGTCGACTTTGTTAATTTTTTGTATACAGTGCGACTTTAAATTCAGTACAGATATTTCAGGGGATGAAATTACTCATAAATATAAACAACTTTTATTATAAAACTCTGAAATATGAAAGAAAAAAACAAAAATGCAACTATATTACAACGCGATCAAAATGTATGGCACAGCTGATTTTTATTTCGCTAGCATTATGATTAATGCTCTTGTCTTCTCTGAATGACAATGGACATTTGCTCTTTACCAGCACAATACTTCCTACTAATCCTTTTTTTTTTTTTTTTTTTTTATAGACGGGAAATCATCAAATAACTTCCCCCGCCCTGGGCGGGGCGGGAGGGAGTGTCAGACTTTTACTGACTAAAACCCGTCTATGTTCCTTCATGTGCCCTTTGCGTTCCGGGGGCGCGGTATCTCTTTCGAACAACCCGCAGTCCTAACTAATCCTTACAATTAATTTATTACTAATATTATAAATGCGAAAGTTCGTGAGAATGTATGTTTGTTACTCTTTCACGCTTAAACGGCTGAACGGATCTGGATGAAATTTGGCACTGGGATAGATTATAGTATACAATAACATAACAACACAACTAGATTCATTAGTTTTAATTTTTTTGACGTTCAAAAGTGCCTTTTAATGGTCTAATTGATATAAATGATTTGACTTTGACTTTGACTCTACTTTATAGGATACTTTTTATCCCAGACAAAGGTGTGGTGACCGTGGGATAATATATCAAACATTACGCGGACGACGTTGCGAACAGAAGCTATTTATTACATAAAATTCACACGGACTAGTGGCGTGCAAACGCTTGTAATTTATAAAATTCCCTTCATTCCATCAAAATATCGCTAACAAATCTAGCAAGCACGGATGACCGAGATTTCTCAGTAAGTAACACAATAATAGAGGGAACATAAACGTTGAGATAGCGGACTTTTATTTCATTCTAAGGAAAGAAATCTTCACGGGTGAGAATATCGCATGTTTATTGTTAAAATTTTATTTTCTTTCTAACTGTTTGTGGTCACGAATTCGCTACAGTTTCCCAGAGAGCCAGCAATAAAATTTATATAAAGCTGCAACTGGTTTTATACGGCGACTTATACAAAACATTTAAACGTCATAAAATTTTATCAAATGTTAGTCAGTACCTAGTTGAAATTAATATTGTTTCTAAAAGAGGGTAATGTGTTTATCATATTTATTTATTTATGTATAGTATATTTGTTCCTTTGTGGCTGTGCGGTTTAGAGATCGAACAAGTGGACCGATTATGGTGATTCTGACGTTAATCGATTTATCTTAATTTTGCAAGTGTTCCTTAAGATTTGACAGTTACCAAAATTATCGGCAACCAGACTGTGACTGTTGTGAAAATAAAAAAAGAATATTAAAAGAAAAATGTCGAAATTATTTTTGAAAATAGTAAATTCAAAAACATAAAACTATTTTTTTTTTTGAAAACGTAATATTCTTTCACATTCTTTGTGTAAAAATATCCTTTAAAAACGTAGAACAAAAAAATACGGTACAAAAAAACGGTTTCCCTTTTCAGCTTTTGATCAACATGACATATTTATAAACCAAATCCATAACAACACTGAAACAATGTTCCTTAATCCTGAAAGACTTTTTCAAAGTATGTAGACGCGTAATTTCCTGAACGTCAAAGGCATAAAATGGCTCGAACCCAGAAACATTATATTATTCAAATAAAATATCTTGTACCAAAGCAGTTACATGAAGGCTCAAGACATAATATGAACACCATACTGCACTTACGAAGCAGAAACACGATACTCAATATTGTAGACTAGGGTTTTGTTCGATTTTGATACTTTATTCATAACTAGCTGTTGCCCGCGAATTTCCTTACGAATTACATTTTTTTTTTTCAAATATTTAAGTGTAGCCTACCTGTTGGCTTTTGCCCACGATTTTAAAGGTTTGAGCCGTCCCTTTTTGCATGGGATCTAAATATACCGGCGAACTGTGGGTGTACATTGGTACACCTCTGCCTATCCCTTCCGGGGACACAGGCGTGTTGGTATTTTTTTTTATATATTTAATGGTTGTTTTCCTATACCTAAGGAGCAATACTTTTTTATCGGTGAGAGGTAACCTATGTCCTTTTCTGTCATGTTCAGGTGAGTAGTTAAAGCGTGAAAGTGTAACAAATAAAACAATAAGTCATAATAATATATAAGTCACTTATTCTAAACTATTTTCTATAGAGGCTGACTCATAAAATACTCGTGAATACGAATGTCTTCTCCATATATTCCTTGTCCGAGATAAGTGACATTAATGCGGACGAAGTTGAAGGAAGAAGCTAGCTATTTTATAATCTTAGAACACTTTACAGATGCTGCTTTTCATATATTGTTTAAGCATATAACAGACACACATGCAAAAAGCTACAACAAATCAATTCATATCGTAACTATCCCACACAGTACACAGAAACGATAAAAGCTTTATAATCTAACAAATAAATAAAATTGAAGTGTGTGTTTGTAAAATCAAAATAACAGTTCTGTTTTTACCTAAATGCATAATATAAATGTTTTAGAGTTTTTAACTATCTGTTTGTTTTGGATAATCTCTGTAATGCCTGGACTGATTGTGTCAAGACTTTCACTAGCAGTTAGCTTAAATAATAAGAAGTAACTTTGGCTTACAGTCACTTACGCTACTTATATTAAAAAAAAAGGTTTTCCATCACCATCACGCCTGTATTCCCCGAAGGGTTAGACAGAGGTGTACTAATGTACACCCACAGTTCACCGGTATGTTTTATGTCCCATGTAATAGGGTGCGAGCCTATTGCCATTAACCGGGCACATATCCTAGCTCCGAGCTGCGACCCAATAACACTTTTTGCTCGACCTGGAAATCGAACCCAAGACCTCTAGCTTAGCAGTTGCGTTTAAGACCTAGTGGTCTTAAACGCGAGGCTACCGAGGCACTTATATGCTACTTATATTTCAGAAAAAGAATAATGATTCCGAGTAAACAAGATAATACCCCACGGATAACCGACATTTACGCAGATAAAGACACAGGCATAAACTAGTCTCTATAATAACAGTAGGCCTAAGCTTAAGGTCGACGACACGCGCCATATTTTCGTCTTAATTTGTGGAGTGCTCTTCGAAAATTAGATCTATTATAATCGTTGAAGGAGACAATGACTTTAGCCTCGAGCTATCTGCGGAAAGTTTTCATTTAAATTTTAAGCTCGGTTCATATTGGACGTAATAATGACAGTAACAGAGTTTTGCTGACGTTACCTATAAGATGTGTTCTTGTAAACGTGTGTGTCGGGTGTTAATCGAAATGTATGCATAGGTATATTTTGTTGCCAGGCCGGCTTTTGCCCTGACCGAATTTAATTTAAAAAAATGGTTTGGAGGGAATATCATATCACAAACTTTTAGAATGCAACTTTTCGTCAGTTATGAAAAAGAAAAATCAACGCCATAGATTTTTTTATAACCAACTTTTAGAACCAGAGTAGTAGTTCCATAGAGGGGAGCGGTCAATGCTTATGCCACCCCCGGCCGTTAGGAAGAGATGGAACACCGCGGTGGTTTTAGGTGCTAAGAGTCCAGCATGTCCTACCGTCACCCCCTCGACGGAGGAAGTCCATAAGGATTAAAACTGCGCACCAAAAAAGTATACCATATAAGTAGCCTTAATCTGTGTGTACAACGGTTTAAGATGCAATGTTATCACAAAACGCAAACATGTTCGTTCACCATTAAAAACGCACAAAACGGTCCGACCGTTTCATACAATATTTTACTATCATACCATTACTTTTATTTTTTATGAAACCTTCAGTATTTTACTACGTGGACAGAATTTAATAAAGGAGCGAAACGTCACAAAAGTTCCGCGAACTACGTGACGTCATGTTGGCTTTTATATTACCGCCATGAAATGTTTAGAATTATTTGTATTTACACGGAAAAATAACAATCAGGTACATTCTCTTTCCTTTTTTCGCTAGCTATGATAATAGCTGATTACATCCAGGGTCGTGTGCTCCGTCCCCTATTACATAGGACGTAAACATTCCGGAGGACTGTGGGTGTAGATTGGTACACCTCTGCCGAACCCTTCGGGGAATACAGGCGTGATGGTATTATGTGTCATCAGCGCCGTTATTCTCGTAGTCGAAAGGCAACGGCTGAACGTGGAGTTCTCAGTTCGAGTACCAGTACCCAGGTCGGGTATTCCATTAGACATTTCTCAGTAGCAGCCCCGAGTGTGGAAGTTGGTCATGTGACACCCCTGTGCCTAGAAAATTATGTAAAGCTGACACCCATACCCTTCGGACACACCAACGCTACTTTGCGGCAGAAATATGTATGGTGGTCGTACTTCCCCGAACGAGATACGCACAAAGAGCTCTACTACTATTAAAATAAGATATAAGTACCTTATCTTCTTCAAAATCTAATCCGAGATTAACTTATAGCTCCTGTTTTCATGATAAAATACATTATATTTCAGTTTTTTTCTGGGAATTCATCATTCATTCAGTCATGTTAAAAAGGTAAATAAAAAAGATATTAACTCAAATTCAGTCACAAACCTGGAAAAATCCTATTCAGAATCAACCCATATGATATGGAAAATTGCCTTTCGTCTTCGATCGCCTTATAAGCTACTATGATCTGGCCGCGACTTCGACTGCGTAAAATTCTGAATTAAACTTTCAGATTTCTAAATTTTCTCATTGGAACCGTACATTTTTTCGGGTTCACAGCAGCCTATGTTCTATTCCAGCTATAATCCATTCGTATGCAAAATTTTATCCAGAACCGTTCAGCTTTTCTGACGTGATTGAGTAAAACATCCATCCATTCAAACTTCCGCATCTATAATAGTAGTAAGATGGTCGACGAACTTAATCTTGAAATAGGTAAGTTTTCTGAGAATCAATATGTACTTAGTCGTGTTTACTGTATTAGAAACAATTCGTCTTACATATCGTGGAATATATTACCTATCTTCTGAAAATATACGTTTAATATATTTTGGATACAGAATTTTCTATAACACCTTTTTTTTTACAAACCTGTTGTATATCTGAAAAACTTTTTCACGGACAAGTTTTTTCTTCAACAATCTATCAAAAAAACAACCCTGATCAACATTTTGATGTGGATATTGTCGTAGCATTTCTGCTACGTCATCGTAGCGCATGTGCTACGGCCTCGTAGCTGTTGCTACGCTCAGTAAACGCTTCGTTTACCAAAAATATAAATCGATAAAATCATAACAACATGGAAATAAAAAAACTAAAATAACAAAAAAAAATCTTTTTAAGTACGCCGCAAAGGTTGAAGGTTGACAGTATGGGTGACGGTGCAATTACAGGCACATATGTGACGTTTCAACTTTGATTTTTGGATGGCAACGCATCTGCAAGGCCTCTGGTATTGCCGACGTATATAGGCAATGATGTCCTTGTTCGCCATCCAATAACAAAAACAAAGTTACAAGCAAGAGACAAAAATAAAAATCTGCACCGCTTTACATTGACAATAAAACACATAGTATCTATTTTTAGTTCAATTGCAAAGGCTAAACTGCAATATATATTGGTCATAAAAATAGTAACGTTATGGCTTCCATAACTAGTTGCAATAAACTATTTTATGGCGTCATTCAGTGTCACTTTTGAACACTACTTCTTTCTAACTGACTGCAGGAATAGAGGGGATTTTTAATTTCAAAATCTGATTTCTAAATTCAGTATCATAATTTTTTGGGTTTTGTACTAAGAGGATGTAGTGACAAAGGTTCAAAAGGGTATGCTTAGATGGTTCGGTCATATTGAGAGGATGAGTGAAAGGCGACTAACAAAAGGTATTTATGTGGCAGATGTGAGTGGCAACGCCGGGAGGGGACGCCCTAGAAAGACCTACCCTGACCTTATTGGTGAGGTTCTTCAGAAAGGTCGGGTGTGCAGTACTCGTATTGTAACCGGCGTGCTTGTATGAACGTGAACGAGGCGAAAGTAGTATGTAAGGATCGTAGCAGGTGGCGTTCTGTGGTTTCTGCCTACCCCCATGGGAAAAAGGCGTGAGTTTATATATGTATGTATGTTGTACTAGAAGATTGTCAAACGCGACCTTATTGTTAACACTACGCTGCCAGTTAGATTGTCTGTCTGTTATAGGGCTGTATCTTTTGAACCGTGTAAGGCAGTCGCTGGGTTGACGTGGGCCAAGAAAATAAATTTAGAAGGACATAGGGGAAACCTTTGCCCAGCAGTGGGATATTATTAGTAAAATATACACAGCGTGTTTTACTATGGCCTGTATAATGACAAATAATAAAAACTAAAACGTACACAATTTAGGAGGGTCTCCACATACAAGAAATGTTTGCAAATAGTGTTAATATTGTACGATGCAACATTTTCTGTGCGAGTCAGACCAGCACTTAGGTTTTTCTTCTTCTTTCCGAACGAAAAGTCCCTTCTTCTTCTTTTATTATTATTTCATTATTTTTTATAAAACTTGGCCACAATGCTTGGCCACAATACTTGACCCTGTTTATCTAGGCATCAGTGGCGTTTTTAATGTCCTCTAAAGTGCAGGTATAGGACTTGGCCGGTTTAATTTTAAAGTGCTTTCTTAGGAACAACTTTTGAAGTAGAGAATAGAACTTTTAAATGAGTGACAATGTAAGGAAACACTCACAAGTTTATAATGTGTTTGTGTAACGGGTGTGAAGACACACTTTACGAGGCTAAAAGTTACTTGTTCTTATCATGAAGTGCATTTTTTTTGCACTGTACGTGAGAAATTCTGGTTGTGAAGATAATGCTGGTCAAAGTTCTGACGTTTTTTAACGTTTGTTTAAGAAAACAAATTTTAAATGTTTTGCTTTTATTACATTGCGGTGTACCAAAACAGTGATTTGTCACGTCAAAATAAAAGTGTTTTCACAGGTATATTTTTTGCATAATGTAACTTAGCTTGATGTGTCTTTTAACTCCCATATATTAGGTACTCCACTTAAACTATTATATTATAATAGTTTAAGTGGAGTACCTAATATATGGGAGTTAAAAGACACATCAAGCTACGTCGCGGGCAGCAACTATAATATTAAATTATATTATAATTTAATATTATAGTTCCTGCCCGCGACTTCGTTCGCATAGAAATTAAATATACCATAAAACAACCTACGACTGAAGTAGCTTTCTTTCAGTAAAAGGTTTTTTCATAATATAATCGGACTAGTAGATACTTCCAGAGAATTTACAAACAAAAAGACCCGGCAAGGTATTAGTTCAGATAAAAAAGCTAAAAATAATGCAGGACAAGTTTACAACTTTTTCTGGACTTGAGAAATTGTTTTAATTTTATCTCAGATTTAAAAGCGAATCCGTCAGATCTTCTTAAGTCTATAGAAATGACATCGCCTAAGGCCTCAGACAAGGTTGAGACAAAAACTGTAGGTATCCTTAATAAAAAAACATTCCGGGTATACCTTTTTTGTAATTGCTGGCTACATTTCATTGAATTAGATCTATAGAAAGCATTTTTTTAAATAGATTCTTCTTTTCTGTATTTATCGCGGCAGCATTTGATTACCGAAACTAGAAGGCGGAGAAAACATAACGATTTTTGGGAACCCAATTTTAATTGTCAGAATAATTTTATCAGAAGAATTAATGTGACGGTTTTATAGCTTTTAAACACAAAATAATGATATGCAATGGCCACATTTACGTTCCAAAAAATGGTTATCTATCGATTAAAAAATTGCCTAATAAAAGGAAATATTTTTAGCTTAATTCTTATGTTATTTTTTATTTATAACTTTCTCAAACCAATTTTTATCTTATTCAAACTCCCATAAGTTATAATATACTATGTTTTCAACATTGTGTTACTTTCCCAGCTTGTGGCGTTCAATATAATATTTCCCACCCCGTATAAACCGGGTGGAGCCATAAATAAGAGTATCACAAAATTGCTCTGTAGACTTACTATAATATTCAATATGCTCTGGATTATGGCTATCACTGCTACTAACTTGCGATTGAACATGTATTTTTAAGTATGTAGCTTTTACTGCTGTTACTACTTGTTTGTATTAAGTTAGTAGAGCAATTTAAATGTAAATATTTTGTAAGTCGCTCGTCAATATTTATTTATTTTAAAAATCAACTTGAGTTTTCTGTTGAATTTGTGTCTTTATTTTGTTAACGATGTTTAACAAAATTCCTGAATAAGTTGAACAAAATTTAAGCATTGTTGTTATATTTAGTAGTATTTATGAGTATTGAGTATTTAACATGTTATTTTCCTCAATTTAATCTATTTTTCTTTTCCTTTCTATACCATGTCATTTCAAAAACAATTTATTGTTCAGGAATAAAACAACTAATTTTATGATTTAAATTGAAATACTTAATTAATATTCAAAATTTCTACACATCATTTTTACACGTCAGGAATGAAAAGTCGTTTTGAATATTTCAATGTCGTTTTTTATGAACGTTAACCTAACGTTGGTCATGTCAATATTTTCTTTCAAAATGTTTATGAGACAATTTTTTACGACAATGTTATACACCTTTTATCTGTGTCACTATTGTATAGATGTAGACTACTCGAATTTGTGCATAAGGGAATTAAGACTATGTTTATGGAGACAAAGTAGCATCAGACAGCTGACTGACAGTGATCACGGCTCTTGTCTATTCGTGGTCAATTAGGTTTTAAGCTTATGATTTATAGGTACATATCGGAGCGACCCTGTACCGCCGAAATCGGCGACACTGAATGACACACACCGCTACGCAAAAAATTTCGATGTGCAAGGCAAGTCATTCAATGTCGTCATTTTTGAGTAGTGACGTCACATTCGTCCAGGAACGTTCATGATTATGAGTAAAACGCTCAAAACTCACGCTACGGTAGTAGGATGTTTTGCAATGCGGCATAACAACGTAACACTCAAAGCCACTTGTCGGCCTATACCGAGTAACAGCACTTTACGAGTTCCAAATTCGACCAGCAACGGTCACAATAAAACAAATAAATCGATGTTACGTATAGGTCAGAAAAGATGTAAACAACTGAAACCGGTCAACAGTACTGAGGCCTTGTTTACATGCGACCGTTCAAATTCTCTTTGTGGCCAATACACAATGTTGTACATCCAGTACATGGGTACTAAAACTACTTTAAAACAAAGCTGTGTGGAGCAAAATTGTATGGAAAAAGTTTATGTACGACCAAAGTCGCTGCAAGCAAGTAGTGTGCCTGAAGTTACCATCATATGAGTTTGAACTACCTTTAAATAATAATATTACCAGCCTTTTATTGTCCCTCAACAGGCCTAAAGCCTCTTCCCATATGGCGAAGACATTTCAGATTTATAATAATTTTATGTCCAGGTTTCAGTGTCAGGTGTCAGTGCTGCCCAAGATAAACTTAGCAAGAGCATATGAAAAAAAAAATGACATTGGTATTTCTCAGTGCCCGGTTGCAAACCCATAGCCTCGTGCTTAGCAAAAAGCCACAATTTTAAACTGCGTGTAACGTTTATAGACTAGTAACGAAACACGCCAAACATTTCAGTTTCAAATATGAACCGTTTCAGTTTGGAATTCATGCATTATTTACTCATATACCTCACAACATGCATCTCTAGTTCTGGGTTAGGCAAACTTTGTTAATCAAATATTCAACATCGGTTAACGTTTTGTGTTTGTTTATTTTTTTAATTTAAACAAATATATCCATTATTTAAACTGTAATCGAATTATTGCATGCTAGTGTTCCATTGTTTTTCACTAAATTGAAAGGAAGTAAAACACACAAGTTACAAGTTTTTTATCGACGACCTAATTATGATGCTGAACTACGTAATATTTTGTAGGAATAAAGGTGATTTAGGGGAAGCCTTTGGCAAAACAAAAAAATAATAAAATAAAACATAATTTTTCCTCAATAAAGATTAAAGATTTCTCAAAAGTGGTAGATGGATACCATCTTTTTGAACACTCACGTTTTTATTATAATATACAATTCGTAGGCATGCACTACCACCATGCAGCCTAACATTGAACGCATGGCACTGTCAAATGAACTGTTAATCAGACTAATAAACTAAATAAAAACTTCCAACCAAAACTTTAATTATTCAACGTAGCGTCACTAACAATTTACAGTATCAATTTAAAACAATTCATGTGTGTAACCAAGTATTTTGTAACAAAACCGCGGTAGATAAATTTACACGTGACCACTTGGCAATTAAAACTTGTGTGGTGAACACGATTAGCAAAAACTACACTCATAGACTAAACATGGACATTATTATAGAAGCGACATTTTTTGTATCGAACGCCTTTAAAATGCCAATAGTTTGGGGCGTATGAAAAATGCAATGAGTTTTACCGATTTAGAAGCTTTAGAGTGGTGGTAAAGTCGTAATTGTTATACATAACATAACATACCATCACGCCTACATTCCCCGAAGGGTTAAGCATGGTTGTACCAAAGTATACCCATTGTTCGCCGGTATGATTGTATAATGATATGATGACGTATAGTATAATTGTTTTTAACCCCCGACGCAAAAAGAGGGGTGTTATAAGTTTGACGTGTCTGTCTGTCTGTCTGTCGGTGTGTCTGTCTGTGGCATCATAGCTGCCGAACGGATGAAGCGATTTCAATTTAGTTTTTTTTGTATTAAAGGTGACCTATGTACGAGTGTTCTTAGACATGTTTGATGAAAATCGGTTGAGCCGTTTAAAAGTTGTGGGGGTGAAAGTAGGGAAGAAAAACCGAATGTCTGTAAATATACTCGAGAGGGGTCTCAAACTTAACAAAATTGACATTATAATAACTTACCTACCTATAAAAAGGTACCTATAAAAAGTATAAAATAAAAAATTAAATTAAAAATTTAAAAAACCCCCAACACAAAAACCTAAGTTCCCTTTAAAAAGTAAAAAAATAACAAAAAAATACGTCACGTTGGGGGACCGATGTTGCATTTAGGATACGATCGTCCCGAGCGGTCCCCAACGTGACGTATTTTTTTTGTTATTTTTTTACTTTTTAAAGGGAACTTAGGTTTTTGTGTTGGGGGTTTTTTAAATTTTTAATTTTAGTGCAAGAAATAGATAAGCAGTGCGTTTAGCGTCACCTTATTGTGCCAATGGAACTACTGGTTGTTACTTTGCCACTTTCCTATACAGTATACAGGCCCAAGCTGTTGTTGCTTGTGAAGCGATGCCCGCGTGAGAGAAGCGTATAAAACGTTACCCCATACCAGGAATTTCCTCTGTACTGTGGGCGAGTTTACAAACATACTCGTATATACTCACACACACAAACAACTAAACCCAGAACTCTGCATGGTCATACAAATATTTGTTCCGGCAGTTCTCGAGCCCGTAACACGCAACACAGTACCTTTTCGTTCAGACACTATACCAGTCATCCCATCAATTAAAAATTCTCGATCATAGTGAGGTTGATGACAGCAGCAGTAGGTAAATAACTCGGCAAGGTAAGTACTCAAGTTTCACATCTACACAATTTTATTATTCTTTGCCAGTGTGGAGTATACGCACGACGTCGACACCAGATAAATGGGGATAACTTTTAATTGCTTTCCGACATCAGTAGTGATAGTACTGATGTTTTTCATGTTTGTACACTTTTTGCTTAATTCACTGGTTGACTGGTTATGTGGAACACATTTAGGCATATTGGACGTTCACTGTTGTATCAGAGATGTGAATACGCATTGTATAGAGGTATATCACATAGCTGTTAACTGCACATACCTACTGCCCATTGAACTAAGTAATATTGGGCAATTCTTTTTGCTGGGAAAGGATCTTCTCATTAAAAATTAAAATAAGCAGGAATTTTGATCTTCAATAATTCTCCTTAACCAGAAGGGTTCTTGATATGACCTTAAATAAAAAAAAACTATCATAAAATATGGATAAACCATATAACTTTCGGCTTCTTTAACTACTTTTTATACCTATACGTTACCTACGTATATACTAATATTATAAACAGGTAAAGTTTGTGAGTTCTTGAGATTGTAGGGGGTAATCTCTAGATCTACTAATCCGATTTTGAAAATTATTTTACCCATAGAAAGCCACGTTATTTATGAGTGTCATATGTTATATGACATTACGCTACGACCCACGGGACCAAAAGAGTAACCAGATTCGTAACTTAACGCGGGTGAAATAAAGTATTTTAATGTCGAGGTCAACAGATATTATTTTATGACTAAGGTCAGTCTTCTGAGATAAAATTTCAAGACGAAAACTAAAACTCAGAAGCTCACAAACTAAGAATAACTTTTCTGCTTGTAAAGAGAAATACAATGCTTTGTTTGAATAGTTATCATCACTAACATAGACTGTACATATTTTCTGTAAAGTTCTGCAAAAATTTAATTAATTCTAAGTATGAAACGAGTGTACTGAAAATGTAATTTAATTCATTATTACGTAATGGAAGTTAGTGTTGATTTAAAGAATTTCATAATTACGTATCGTGTAATTAATTAATTTGAAACAGCAAAAACTATTTTAATTTTCCCACAATATTTTTATAATTTAATTTAGTTCACAGCGAATTTTTTTTTTAAATTAGTCTTTTTACAGTTTTCAATACAGAGTGCCTGATATTAAATTTGGACTGCAGTGAAACTCCAGACAAGAATTTAATTAATTCCATATTCTTCTTATTCAAACATCTAAACTACCTTTCACCAATCTCCTTAGCAAATGCACAGAGAACTGAGCTATACTCTCATTCTAGACAAAAGCGAATAAATCTTGTTCTTGTCAAATAAAAGCATTCATTGCTTGCACGGTAACGTTGGCAAATTGTGAATAATTTCTTCGCCATTTCGTATCTCATGGGACGGTTGATTCAGCTGTAACGTCCATTTGTTCAGTTTTATATTTATCTACAGAATGATAATTGAGTTTTTGATTATTTTTTTTTTACTGTGAAAGTAGTGTTCAGGAATTGTTGCTAGAGAGAAAATTCAAATGTCTCGTATTCAAACATGATTCTTAATCTGGTGTTAGTTCTAAAAAAATGAAATGTTCTGTGCAATAAATTTATTGCTCAATATGACACGGCAACGAACCGACCCGAATAGCTTCGAAGAATCCAACTGTTAACTGCGCCGCAAACCGTCATCTTTTTATCTTGTCATTATAAAACGATTTTTATATACACGATGTAAAGCCCTAACTTGAACGGCAAATTATATGCAGCGTCCGAGGCGTGATGTAGTGACGGATAGTAATGAATTTGTGATGTCCTATGCCTCCTCTCTTTTTAATGTGCTTGTTATTTTTTTTTGTCTTTTTTAGGTTCTAAGTTATGGACAATAGTTATACCTAATTAAATTATTGTGTTTTTAATTGAATAATGAACTGATATTAATATTAAAAAAATTAAATAAAAGGTAATTCATACCATCGTATAGAAAAGTTATACGTCCGCAAAATAATGTAAAAGTTCATAAATGACTAAAAACAGTATCTACAATCTAACACACCGCCAATCTTTTCACAAAATCACTTCTGCTAACGATTGTACCATTGCATCGCTCACCATTTGTACTTCCAAACACTACTTTGTCTTGCAAGTGAAAGGCTGAGAAACAAAGACAATCCAGATCTTTCACTGCACTAATGGATAGTGCTACTCGGTCCGTTCAATACTTTTTACTTTAATTACCTACTGGTGTTTCTGATTTTTACTTAAAAGGGGAATTACTGTAGGTGTTTGTTTTAATAAAATGTATATGTTTTGTTTGATAAAATGTAGATTTTATTTAGAAGATTTTTTATTACTTTAATATCGTCATGGTCCATGGTCTCTCTTACATAAGAGTAATTTAAATAGAATGACATAAAAATATATATTTTTTTTACTTTTTTCAAATTATTATGTACTTTCTAAGTTTATCTTTTAAATCACTGACATCGGTAGGTAAAGGAAAACATCTCATGGAAAGCTGGACTTTTAATTAATATAAAAGTCTGAAAATGCCAATCCGCTTTGAGCAAGCGTAGTGATCAATGCCCATGCCTTCTCCGTAGGTTGTTAATAAAAAGCAGAAACTGCACAGTTACTCTGACTTAATTAAAATAAGCTTTGCCTGCTTACATTACAATTTATGACATCATTTTGAACACCACGCGCTCCCTTATGACGTAATCATAACTTTTGTATGAAGAAACATAATATACAAGGCAACTTACATACATAATACATAATAAACAACCCTAAACATAAACACAAGGAGTACATCGTATACTTACAGATTGCTTATTTAAAATTCTCAAGTTTCGATATACATGTACTTTGGAACATGAAAGTTAAAACACACTAGGTACTGTCGAACAAGGTATTTGGTATTGGGGTATGCAGTCTGACTTTCAAATACTTTCAAATACTGCTGGTGGGCTGGTCATTATCCGTAATAAGTTATACCTAAAGGTCCAGTTGAAAATCAACGTCCGGCTCAAGTGGTCTGGTTTTTTTACTGCACCGGTTTGTTTGGTGAAGCTATGGGGCACACATTATTTTTGTATTTCAATTGAATAATCTTTTTCTATTTTTTTTATATTTTTATATTTAACCTTTTTCTAGTAATTTATGTGTATACATGGTCGGTCTCATACATTATAATATCTTCCTTTTCCTTTATTTTTATTTCACTCTCTTATGTGTGTAAAGTCATTATTCTCCCGACCAAAATCCGGTCACAGTGTCAAATCTCATTGGAGGCTAAGCAAGTAAGAAGGGGATATTATATTGCACATATGTGTATGTGCAAATACAGGTGCCCTCCATCTGCCTTCGCTCCCATAGGCTGGACAGCAATTCGATACGACCAGGACGAGAACAGGTGCGGGCCTACGGCTTAACATGCTTCGATCAAAGAGGGTACTGAAAAATCCCTAATGGAAAAATCCAATAACACTTTGCCCCTCACTTTGAGAATTGATCCCCCTGGGAATAGGCCCCCGTGCTCAGTAGTCGCGATTCCAACTAAAAGACCAAGAAGGAAGAAAAGTCTTTGATAAGTTAAAAAGTTGCATTGCATACACAATTCAAATAATTTTAATTTTAATTTTGCAGTACACTGTGATGCTAAATATTTTTGCCTGTATATCAAATTACTTGAGTGCCTGTACATTTAAGATTTTAAAGTAGATACATCCCATACTACAAGTTATCTATCGGGCTTCAAAGCGGGAGTTAGGTAATTAACTCCACAGTTCGTGGCGGAAGCCAACAGGTCTAAGGGTGCGGCTGTTAAAACGACTGGTAGCAATAAGATTCCGTTGTCTGTCTGTCTGTCAGTCTGTCAAATGGCTGTATCTTTTAAACAATATTAACCGACACATTTTCACAAATTTACTCAACCCAATAGTTACTATGACCGCTATAACAGCAAATAATAAAAATAAAATAAAGTCATTAATAAAAGGAGTTTCTGTACAAGACTTTCTTTTTGTGTCTACTGGTAAATATTTAAAGTCAAAGCATTTATTTCAATTGGACCATTTACAGGTACTTTTGATAATGGCTATTTGTATGGTGGTACGAAACCTTTTGTGTGCACATGCAATTCGCATTGTTTACTATCTATCATATGTCTTCCCATAGAGGCAATTCGAATAACTATTTAAACATAACTTTGCCTTCATCCGCGCTAGTGGAGACAGCAAAAAAATTATAACTTCCGCGAAAAGAGCCGCAAGAACGCAGCAGTAAGCCTGGCAGTACTCTCGTGTCGTAATTGGTTCAGCCCGGACGGACGGACTCGTGAGAAAAGACCTATTTCATAAATCACTTTGTACTTTTTTTTTCAAACCCTTGCTGTGTACGACGAGGCCTATAAGGACTTTTGTTCTAACTAACCTGTGTAATCTCTCCTTGTCTCTCTTCCTTCTGTGTAAATTATATCGTTGATTATTTTAATCAAAAACTAAACCATTAATATATTGGACGCCTTAACATTAGGAATTCTCCATGTACTCTGAATGCATTTACAACAGATTATAATCCCACAAACACAAACAATAAAACCCACAACTACGACCGACAGATTCCCATACAAGTTCAAACCTTTAATAAATTTTTGTAACCTCTTTATCTATTCCATTTCCAAGAAAAAACGACGACCTAGCTTTCAAAGCGCAAAATGTAACTACCAAGTTTGCCTATTTCGTGGCCCAACTCAACGAGTTGGTAGCAAAAGTTTAAAATTCAATCAATTTTGCGCTCCACAGCCTCTATTCACAGTTCGGGTGTTTTGTTCCTGTAATTTTCCTTGTTCAGTATTATGTTTGCCGGTTCACTCCTGTTCCTTTGCGGTCATCGTGTGAAACGGTTTAAAATACCAGGACTTTCATGTAATCAGTTGATTGGGCTTTTTTCAATCGTTTTTTTTTTGTTTGCGATTTGGAGTGAGAGTGTTAGATGGAATTAAGTATGGTCCTATTAAAAATAATGAAGTAATGACTATATACCTAGTTAATGTTAATGAATAACTAGTGAATTATTCCAATAGTTAAATGTTAAATGAATGTTGTGGTTATGTTAAACTTATTCAATATAACATCACAACAAAAGAAAACTGGGATAAAATTGCTTGCTTCGATTAAAGTGTATAACTGTATAATTATTATCTATTCTATTATAAGCATAGCCAGCTTTTGCCTGCAACTTTGTCCGCGTGAATTTTCCTACAGATCCCTATTTACTCTAAAGTAAAATATAGCCTCAAACACTTAGGAATAACGTAGCTTCCTCTAAGCGGAAGATTTTTTTAATCGGATTATCTTTTAGTTCCGAAGCAAATTGAAACAAAAAAGCAAACCAACAAACTTTACAGTTTTTTAATATTATTATCGATTGAATCACGCATTGAACAAGCGTTATAGTCACGTTCTTTCTTTGTATAAAAGTCTAGGCTTTTATACAAAGAAATATATACAGTATATTTTATATAATTGTGTCCTTTATCCAGGTAATCACAGGTATTTGTCTAGGACACAATTATATGCCAGTATCATTTCACATAATAACGTCCAAACTCCCAAATAAACAAAAGAAAACCGAACAAAAACGAAAATAATCGCCCTCTAAACGGTATTTAGGTTGAATTCGAAACGTTACAGCGTGATAATCGAGACAACGTGACGCTCTTTACAGGCACGTAGAATATGGACGGCGTTTGCAAATGCCGCTAATGGGCGCAGCACTTGATGTATCGTATCGTAAAGTTGCGTAGCTGCGTGGAGTTGGACCGTTTTCATGGCGTTTTGCCTCTGCTAGAGGCAGGGTGGAGAGACAGACAGCCAAATAACATTTACAAAGAATAAGTTCTATTTAACCTTTTTCAAATTTAGAACTGAAACTAAAACTGGTACTGGTGATTTTCTACTAACTAGTAGAAAATGCCTAAGGCATTAAGTCCGCCTTTGTACGGTGTATTTTATACATTTTGTGCATAAAGTTTTAATAAATAAATAAAACAATTATTTGCATATCAAGTGTACAGACAGCATCATCAACTGGTTTCCCTCTTTTCGAACGAATTTTAATACAAGAAGGGTAACCAATTGATAACGCTGTTTGTACATAGATTTGTATTGTGTAATTATACGTATTTTTACCACCTGTGAAGATGACCAAAAAATCAAAATGTATCAGTGATATTTGATCATCATTCATATGATGATATTTCATTTTTATGTAGGCAGTTACATAGACTTTGTCGAATACAATAGTTTGTATACATTAAAATACCTAAGAAAAGGGGGTACTCGATTTATGGCTGTCCGTATAACTACAGGACGTATTTTCCCACATCGCACATACACACGCCACACGTATGGCACCAGTACGTAGGATAAATTTAAATTAAATAAAGTTAATCTTTGAAAATAAAACACGATAATCTACTTAAAATAAGTCAGTTATTTAGATTACAATGTGTAGAATACTGTCCGGCTCGCATCTACATCGGTACCGGCCATGTTTTGCTGTTGGTGTGACTCATTTTAATATGCGAACAATCTCGTACAATTTCATCGAATGCATCCTGCACTATAAATTTTTTAATAAAAATAACAAACAAAAGCCAAAAAAAATCGAACCACAAATTCTAAACCACAAAACATTTTAATAACGCCCCCATAAAACGCACAGGCGATTTACAGACAAAACATTATGCAGCCAACTTGTACAATGTAAACATAAAAATATATGAAGCTTATTTTTGCTGTGGCAACTTTATTTCGCGGGTGCACCGTGATTCAGGACGTGGACGCTAACGAACCGAGAGTTGTGGAACGACAGTATTTGAACAACAATGTCTGCGGCTTCCAATGTTAAAAACTAAAGAGTACTTCTCACTATTTTTGGTGTTCGACTAAAGTTTCAGAAACTGTTTTGTTGATATTCATTAGTTGTTTAGGTTTGCAGAAAGTTCGGGGTTTTAATGATAGAAATTGTACTAGCTTAGTATTGTCTTACTGTAGGACAAAGGTCTTTTATCATACAGAAAAGACACGAGTATTGATCACCATGCTTGTCGAAGACAGTTTGATGATTTTAGACTTAAATAATGTTGATTATAATCCAGGTTTTCTTACGGCATTTTTCCTTCGCCGATGTCAGTGATGTCTGAGATAAACTTAAAAAAAAACCTTATATTAATTGAATAAGTTGCATTCGTGTTTGAGCGGTATCGAGCCCGCAGACTCATGCATGAGAAGCGGGCATCTTAATGATGGTGATTGTAAATGAAAAAGAAACGCAGTCTTATGTTGCAACATAGTGTACATTACATAGAGTTTGATTTTCAGAGATTTGTATCGATTAATACACCTTTTTTTAACTCTCCACCAAACAAGCACCAGCTCTACAGCTCATAAATTCCTTGAAGGCTCAATTTTAAGGGAACTCCAAGCAATGCTGATGAGCAGCATTCGTGAACTGACCATAAAGTGAATGTCCACTTGACTCCGTAGATCCACACTGGATTTAAAACCTTAAGCTGTGGGGTAACGAGTACTTTTCCAAATGCTCAGCTGAAATTTCCTCTTTATTCTCTCTATTTTCAGAGTGGTTTCACCTAAGGTGAACATATACGCGAAGAAGTTCGAGAGCACCGGTAAGCGCTGAACAAGTTTTATTTAACGAGGTGTATGCAGCCCACTTCAAGTGTTCCTGTTAGGCCCAAACAAACTTCAATAAAAAGTCTCCAATGCAAGAAACTAATATCATAAACGAAGCTAGAACTATCCTGTCTAGTGCGAAGAGTCCTCGACGCCTCGATGGCAACTTTTTGTTTAGAACAAATGGGTGTTGCCAAAAAATGTTCACATAGCTCGTTGCAGTAAATCTGATTGCAGCTTGGCGGAATTTTTTGAAACGTAATTTTAACCGTGGTTATACAATAAAATTGTATTCTGCAATGTGTTTTGTTGTTTTATTTTCTTAAAGAAGTAGATTGGTAGGATGCGCAATGTTGATGTTTGTCTTGTTTAAATTGTTTTTATTTTACCACTTTTAGTACTACTATCCTCATTAAACTCGATTACTTTCAGGATGCTGATGTGGCCGCCCTGATACGGTTGCGCTTTAGAGTTGCTTGCCAAAGCTAGCCCTGATTGCTTTTAAGCAGTCATACAGAAGTGATGCGCATTCTTAGTCCGTACGGTTCGGGCAAGTGCTAACAGAATCATAATTATGTTTGCAAGCTGATAGACCACTGTTTCACCATTTTCAACCACTGTTGCAAGGTTTCGGGTAAGCCTGTGTGACTTTGCAGTATTGATGTCACAAACTGGTTTTTTTTTGTAAGTATTTTAGTAACGTAGTTTGTAAGAAAATTGTTACTAACACTATGAGTCTTGGTACATGAAAATAAAGTATTTAATTAAAACAGGCATCGGTCTTGTAAACAACACACTTTTGAAGCGAGCATAGAACTATTCAATAATGTCACGTTTCGAATAATATGATATTTATTTAGGATACATGACGTAGGAGTAAAAACCGGCCAAGTGCTGGTCCGACTCGCACTTGAAAGGTTCCGCACCATCGTACAGTAATTAATACTACATAAAAACACGTTTTTTGTGCCCATATCACCGCGCCTGTATTCCCCGAAGGGTTAGGCAGAAGTGTACCAATGCGCACCCACGTTCCCTGATATATTTAGGTCCTATGGTAATAGGGAGCGAGCCTATTGCCACAAATCCTAACTCCAAGCTGTTACTGACAATTTCATAGAAAAACCCAATAACACTTTTTGCTCGACCTGGGAATCGACCCCAAGACCTCTAGGGTATCAGATGCGCTTAGGTCCACGAGGCTAACGAAGCAGCTACGTATCTTATATGGACTTTTTATTATTTCAAAAAAAAAAGATATAGCATAATGACAGACAGACGGACAGAGTGCAAAGATTTAGTAATAAGGTTCCGTTTAAATAAGTGGGTGTCCACCTCTTTCTTCACACTTAAGTGACTACAAACAAAAAGCAAGTTATCCCTATTGCCTATAAACTGCATTCCTTTCAGAAACTTTTCAAACTTGTGCAATAAGAAGCTGCATTGTTTTTGCTTTATCTTTGCCTAGAAAATATGCTGAAAGTTCAGACCTTCTAATTAAAAGGACTCTTGGACTAAAGTCAAGAGCTAATTGCTTTCATGCGGGCTTGAAAGAAAACGGTGATCTCATGCTGCTGCGAGTGTACAACGCCTGAAGAAAATGCCAAAATATTTTCCTAATGTTCATGGTGAATTTAATAAACAATGACAACAAAGGAATTTAATTCTTAAGGTGGAAGCGTTAGGGTTATGGTTTTTTGCAGCTCAGTATCAAATTGAATTACGCAAACAACCAAACTTTTGAACTTTATCGTGTCACCAAAGACATTTTTCATAATTTCAAGGCTGAAAAATAAAACTAATACTTTTAAAATAAATGTAAGTACCAAACTATTACCAAAACCAATCTGTGTTCAACGCAAAGAGCCGAAACTAAGTCGACATGCAATATAACAAAAGCCAATTAAAAAGTTGCGAGACTGTAACAAGAAATCTAAACAAAGTTAGGTAAGTTTGTGTGTTGTCCCGACATATTTGTAGCGCGTGATGTCAACTTGGACGATGCTGAGAAACTAAAGATATTTGGTGCAAGTCATAAGCACTGATTTAATGGTGAGTAAACATAGGAATCGGAGACAGTTCAAACGCCTGTATATGGGATTTTTCCAGTTGGGGGTGTCAAAGGGGGAAGGGGAGAAAGGGGATTCAGCTGAGCGTACGCGATGCTCTCAGAATAACTAAATAGTTTTTAGTCAGTTAGAGTCTGACAGAGATATTACACCCAGTAAAATAAAGCAAAACACATATTTGCGTGACAGTACGTTTTGCTAAACTCAAAACTTAAGAAAAAAAATGAAAGTAAAATCATAACAAATTCATATTTTTATTTTTTTTTCCTCAAATATATGGTCACGTTTGTCGCAGTATCAGCGGCTTTTTTAATGTACTTCAAAGTGCAGGTGTGGGGATATCTAAGTAAGCAGCAAGTGGGATCTATAATCCCCCAATTCACTAGTTTGTGTTTGCAGCGGCCTACTTGTGTGCGCCGTCTATTAAGCGCTTTCCATACTGGCCACTGCAAATGAAATCCGTGTGCCAGGTGTTTCTAGGGTTGAACAAAGTAGAGTGGTGGTGGTCCTACAACTTACGTCTCACCGTAGATCGTCGGTTTTTGTTACATATATACATACATAAACTCACGCCTTTTTTCCATGGGGGTGGCAGAAACCGCAGAAGCCCACCTGCTACGATCCTTGCATACTACTTTCGCGTCGTCTTTTTGTTTTCTTCTGTGGTAGAAAATCCTCATGAATGTCTGCCCTCTTACGGAGGGCGGAGGGATCTGTCAGACTCGTACTGACTAAAAACTACCCTTTTATTTTCTTCCCACAGTTAGGTACACCGGGTATCCCGGGAGCGTACGCGCCTTATGCGATTTCCGACTGTCCACTACTGCTGGCCTACTCAGGTCGGGGGTGATAGTGACGTCATTGTGCTCCCCCCCCCACTCCCCCCGCGACATCAACCTGACCCTAGGTACAACGTAGAAAGCTCTAGAAACAAATTGTATCGCAAACAAAAGCTTCTAACTTGTAACATTTAAGAGTTTCTTGTCCAGTGTCAGTGGCAATCAATATAGTTTCTAAGACAGTTTTTATTTGTAGCTTGGCAGTGATTTGGTAGATACTTTTCTTCCTCAATCAATTTAGTTACAGTTATGAACTTTTGTTTCTTATTTTTGTTTCATAAGAGAAACTGTTGTTTTACTTGGAAATAATAGTTACTTTAGGTAACTTGAGCTACACAATGTTTAATAATAAAAACAATTTGTAAAGTCAATAGCTTTTTGTTAAGTGTATGTCGTTTTGTTATATTTTTACACAGTGCTTTTATTTTAATTTTTTGTTTCGGCTAATCTCCTATGCGGCTGGACCAATTTTAACGGAACTTTCACTGGCATAATTATAGCTGGTACCCAGCAGATAACCAACATTCACATGGACCAAATCACGGATATAAGCTAGTATCAAATATTTATGCACAATTCACTCAAAATACTGCAACGTTGCATGCTCGACTATTGACTTATAAAATAAAGCAATAATTGTCAGTGAGACTAAAAAGCGACGTCGTTGCCAGTTTAAAATATGATGTTCATGATGCGTTTGGAAGGCTTCCAAGGCATTGTTGCAATACCCGATCACGATAACGAGCTAAACATGGACGACAGCCGATATTATTTATTGACTGAGATTATTTTTATTTGTGCTAGGAAAGAAAACCATCGCGTGAACGCCATATTAGTTTAAATTTAATGTCTACGTGGAGTCTACGTGGTGACTACGTGATGGCTACTCAGCGTTCACGCAATGTCAACGAACGACAGATTCGAAAGCACCATTAACGCATCTTGCTTTTAAATAAAATCCTTTAATTTACATAATTACTTTTTTTTCGTTAACGTTAAATGCGACTTAAAAGGAATAAAAATAGAATGGGTCTCAGTGTAGTTTCCTATTACTAACTCACAGAATAACAAGTTAACGATGGAATCCGTTTTTCTTAGCAACGGCTTTCTGTTTTTTTTAGATTTGTAATTCTATTTTACCGTACCTAGAAATCGCGTCCGTAGATTTATAATTAACGTAACTCTCCAAATTTGAATAACCCATTTTGTTCATTTAATGCAAACATGACGTTACGGCCAGTTTAACTTGGAGAGCTATATCCATAATAATTATGATTTAATGATTATAATCCTGTAAATACTATTCGTTGCCGTCATGTTAATTAATATGACCTGTTAATAATAATACTGTTGATAACTGGCTACTAAGCGGCAAATTGAAAAACATCAAGATTTTGAAAGAATACATACACGTCATGGCAGAAGTATCTACATCTTAATTGAATAGTTTTAAATATTCATCGATCCATCTTGTAAACTATTAGTCCCGTGAAGATACTCATGGAGTTAGATAGACCGTTGACTTTCGAATTTTATAGTCCCATAATAAAAATATAAGTGTTATTGGGTTTTTCTACGAAATTCTCAGTAGCTGCTCGGAATTTGGATTTGTGCCCGGTTAATGGCAATAGGCTCGCCCCCTATTACATGGGACCTAAATATACCGGCGAACTGTGGGTGTATATTCGTACACCTCTGCCTAACCCTTCGGG
Source organism: Caradrina clavipalpis (assembly GCA_932526535.1). Taxonomy (NCBI): domain Eukaryota; kingdom Metazoa; phylum Arthropoda; class Insecta; order Lepidoptera; family Noctuidae; genus Caradrina; species Caradrina clavipalpis. The sequence goes on along the minus strand of OW052095.1, from coordinate 14,013,267 downwards.
GAATACAGGCGTGATGGTATATATGATAAAAATAACAAATACAAAGCATTGATCAGCTGTTTTTTCTATTGATTTAATTGCTTTATTTATTTCCATAGGATCGCAAACGAGAGGCGAAGTAACCTTTATCAGGTAATTGCCCTGACTAAGTGATAAACAGCAATACACGTGGAAAGACAACTAAAATAGAATCACGTGGATAAATCGACGGAAATTCTCGGAAAAATTAAAATACATAAAGAAATACGCGTCAAGGAAGTAAACTCCTTTTTTTGACCGGTAACTTTATTTTACCTGAGTTGTTTTTGTTATAATTTCTTAGAATTTAAGAAGAATCTTTGAGAAGTGTTATCTTTGTACAATCCTAATCATCCAAAAAAATAATAAGCTGGTACAAATTTTCTATTGGTTTTTATCTACCACTGGCGTATGGCGCGACTTCGTCTGCGTGTATATAGGTTGTATTTAATTTTTATTCCGCCGAAGCCTAATCCTTTTAAAAAAAGAATCCTAAGTTATTTCTTATAACATTAGCTATATGCCAGTAAAAGTCCCATCAAAATCAGTTCAGCCGTTTCGGGGATGGCTACAGAGCAAAAAGGTAGACCGACAGACAGGCCGAGAAAAATTCATTACCGAAACTGTTTTTGTTGGCATAATTACCACATACAATCATATAATTATAAAGTGCTTTTTTTTATTCGAGATGGGTAAGCTATTAGTATATCTCTAGTCTTGATTAGAGGTAATATAGACAAAGTCTACAATGGATTGAGCTTACCCAGAAGAAGTCTGATCACTTTAACTTTAATAAAAACTGTTATTTAGGCATTACAATCAGACAACTCAATTTTATTTATTTCTATAGAGTAAATGGAAAATGCAATTTATTCAGTCGTAGCAACAGCCGGCAGAGCTTCAATAATGCCGTTCCTGCCTTGAACTATCGAATATTTAACGGTTTAAGGAGCTTAACTCTATTGCGAAGTCTTCCATTGTCTTCTGCTATAGTACAGTATACAGGCTAAAAGGTCAAATTGTTACAATTCTAGATTAAGTTGTATTACTTTATATTCTTTTTTATGAAAATGGTTTTTCTACATGTCGGCTTTTCTTATAAGCTTATTTTAGTGTTAAATATGAACTTTCTTGCTAGTTATTCTTCATACAAAACGAAAAGGGTACATACTAGACTGCACTGTTTTTAAATATTTTTAATTGACGTTTAAACTGCCTAAAATGTACTTCTTTTTTTTTGTTAACCTGTTCTGTCTCACTCCTGGTGAAAGGCCTCCCTCCACCCCTTCTATCCTTCACTCTCCCGTGCTAACGCACGAAAGCGGGTATCTGTGTAACCAGGCAGGTTTCCATATAGTTGGAAAAAAATGACTTTAACTTTTAACTTTTCGCCCAACCCTAACAAAAACCGCTCAATCAAAAAAAAAAGAAAAAACAAAAGCGTTATTGAAACTCTTGGGTTCGTTCATTGAGACAGAAAATGCCGTGATCCGAGTATCAACTCCCTAAAACATACATGATTCCCTGTTCGTACTGAAAAGATAAAATATTCTATGAATAATTCACACGTCATACATCGACAGGGCTGAATAAGATCGTCTATTCGTCTCGTCAACACAACGGAGAAACCTTGAGCGAGTACTTTTTTGGGCGCCTCAAATGCGCTTTGGTGATGTTTGCTTAGATATATCGTCAGTGTATGTAAAATAATAACTGATTTTATACTACGTTGTGCTGTGTTTTGTTTATAAGAAGATAGGTTCTGCTCGTATCTGCGTAGACTTCAGAATGAAGCTACAGTCCTAAGTTATCCCACGAGAACACAAATGCGGGTTAAAGCTATTTTAAGTGTTAAGCTAAATAAATATGTGTGACTAATTTCAGCAAATTCCGATCGGACGTTTAAGCGTGAAACAGTAAGAAACATTCACCACCAACTTTTACGTTTAATAACAGTAGCAGGACAGCAGGATACGCTTAGGGACCCATAAATGTAGTCACCGATTATTTTCGATTCCGTAGAGGCCTAAAACAACAAAATACCAATGAGCCGAAAAAATAAAAATGCAGTTTAAAATCCGATATACTGGCTATCTTTTTATATTACTCGTATCATCGTTTCAAATTCGAATTTACGAAAATTTTAACAAGTCATCAATTTTCACCATGGATTCAGTTCACGATTCTAGACCGCCCTGCGTTGAAAATTTTCATCGTGGCAGACTGACTTGATTAAGGAAGCGTCTGGAAGTGTAGTATTATTACAAATGGTCCTTCTAGCAGAACAAAAACGTACCTACATTGCACATACAATGTAACTGCTACTCTATTTTTTACGCCGTTTGTATTACCATGAAAAGAACACGACAAAGAAATAAAACAAAAAAGAAACATGGAAACTAATCTGCAGCGGCATAAAACCTCCAAATTCACCATTAACTCATGTACGTTTTAAAAATGACTTCAAATTTTATTTGACGAACATTACAATAAAAAAGCTGTAACGCTCCCCGATGCCGGAGCGAGCGTTTGATGAAAATACAGTATTCAACATTCGAGTCACGATTCTGTTAAATTTCCCTAAAGATAATAAACATTTTCGAGGTAAATTAAACAGTTGTTTCGTACCACCGTAGGTACACTGTTTTTTTTTCGACCAACGCAACGCCCGAAAAAGTTGACGTGTTATTTTATATACATCCTTCGTAATTCCATGGACCTTAATAAGGTATGGAAATTAATGTAATTATACTGTACCAACGTTAATTACGACGATAATTAAGTCTTTAGGTCAAAGGTACATTTGAGTGATATGTATTAATAGATAATTGAGAGGAAAGGACGGGAAGAGTATAATGGAACGTATACGTTCGAAGGACCAATTTTGGTCTTTGAAGTCGGCCTGCGATAATAAAAGGAATTATGTTACAAGGACAGTTTTTGTCTGTTATTTCAGGATGACTGTGGCGACAAATAGCCTGCTGTGTATATCATACACATGTATATATTTATGGATATGCCCTTAATTTTGATGAAAATATCTGTCAGAACGTGACATCGACGCCATTTTAAGTATTTGTTATATGTTTGTGTATGAAAAGCTTCGAAGCGCAGACTGGGCCATTTTCTGTCTCAAGGCGGCAGTTTTTGTGTAGCTAGGGCTTGTTTATAGATGCAGGTCAGTATTCACTTATTCTGTACCAGTGAAACAAAAGAAGCCGTCTACATCTTCTAAGTATGTACTTCAAAGATATTACTACTACTTGTAAATTGACTTCCAATTGGATGTTAATAATTATTATGATTATCTTATGCTCTTTGATTTAAATACCATAATTAAGTAGTTCATAAAGACATATCAATAATGAAAATCTCTATTCAGAGTTCTCAGTACAGGTAATTAAACATTTGGGATTGAGGCGTATATTCGAGGCTGAGAATACAGAGAAAATTATTTATTATTTCTTGAACTCTAGATAGGTATTATGTAATTTAGTTCGTGATACCTATTTCATGTAAAATCTCATGGGTACATTTTGTAATAGCTGAAGAAAATATTACAAAATTCTAATGCAAAAAACATGCATTTTTTATAAACTAATCTCATATGAAATATGGATATGGATAAGAAATATGGATTTAATAAGAATAATTTAAGTTTCGTTTAAAATTATGAATTTTAACGAAATTTATAATAAATAAATATACCATGGCGCTCATATTCCCCAAAGGGTTAGGTAGAGGTGTACCAATGTTTACCCACAAAATAACGAACGAAATTTATTTTAAAATATTCTTTATCTTAAAAACAGTTGAAACTAGCCTTTAATATCTCCGTATCGTGAAGTTCTCAAATATGGTCCCAAACAGAAATGATCACAAAAATAAAAGGAACACCTAAGTTCGGCTCCATTAGGTGTCTTTTTGCACTCGTTATGTTCCACAACAAAAGAGTTCACTTAAAACTAAGCGATCGGTAGATAAAACACGAATGTATTGTGACTTTATTTATCACCCAATACTTGAGTTGCAACGCCATAACTGAACTGAGTAAAATACGGCCTCCCGCTACAAGTCTGTTGACCAAGATATAGAAACACTGGATTGAACAGCAAATAAAAAAATAATAGTAAAAGTATGCCACCAATTTATACTGAATCAGTCTGCCACCAACCTCATCTTGTCTAAATCTAGGTATAGTTTGTGTTACATTTGCTACTATCTCGTGATAACGGTATCTCCCAAAGATCTTTGAGCCAGACACGGGAAATACAAAAACTATTTAAAAGTATGTTTTGTTTGCAACAATGCAGAAGGCCAGTCCTACTAATTAATAACGTTCGAGTTCTAGTCACACTATTATCTCGGCGACAGTTAATGTCTAAAACTGAAGGTAAAAATACAGGCACTTTTGAACGATTGAGACTTAGATTATGCTATAAACGTTACTCAAAGTTAGTAGAATTCTCCCCAGATACTGGGAATTGAAAGCTTAGGTACCTCAAGCCCATTTCACTGAAATTCGCCGACCGTTACAAAATAACATTGCTGGAATACTTTTCGACGCCAAAAATATAAAATTGCCGGAATCAAAAATGTGAAGATGACAAAGAAAGGAATAGGAATGTGGAAGACAGACGATAGACATGATAAATAAAATGCTTTGTTCATTTTTAATTCATGTTTAGGAGTACGTATTTTTGCAAGAATGTCGTCCCCATCTTATTTTGCAATAGAGCTGTCAAGGATCTACGCCTGCCTAGAAGTAACTTATCACTCGTAACTTGTAGATCGAGGATACTCAAGACACTGATCGCACCTTATCCTATCTAGCAACGCTATCTCCGTGCACCAATGCATTTTGTATACTACCCACGTAGATGCACTAGCAACGGTTGAAGGCAAATAAATTCCGCGATTTGTGGTTGGAAAGCTTCCAGGGCGCTGTTGTTGGTCGACTTGGGATGTTAGGTGCCCAAACACGGCTGGTAAGCTCTCGCAGAGATAGTCTGTGATATATATTTTGTTGCTAATTTATTTTGGCAATGTTGCTGGGCTGAGATGATTAAGGGATTTTTTGTGACGTTGTTTTTTAATTGGTAATTGTTTTACTCCTGTTGGTGTCTTTAGGTTGCATTGATAAATGCGTTTGCTTTTTGCCCAGAGCTTTTCTCTCTTTAAACAGTTTGTATACTGTAGTGCAAAATTGAATGATTATTTATTTATTTATTTAGAAATACCAACAGCGTTACAAAAAAATACATACAAAATTACATATTCCATATAGGTTAGGCCAATTATAGGTTTCCCTGAGTAACCATAAGAGTATAATAGCTTATGAACAGACAATGGCAGTTGGAAAAAGAAATGTTAAAATAAAAAAAAAGTCTGCGTTCTAAATTAAATACAAGCTAAATTAAGCGTAATAGGTACATCTGTTTAAGCCTAAAGGAGTTGTTTATTTTTTTAAATCTTTACAATTTGCTTTCTAAATGACATTTTGGATGTGCTGAAAATATCCACATCACAAAATGAAGCGTTATAGGCTCGAGCAATGCGGGTGAGTACAGAGTTTCTGGCGTAGTTGGTGGCATGTCGGGGTATGTGCAGCAGTGGCGTGTGACGCGTGCGACGCCGCTGAGTGTTAAATGTCACCTGTGACACTAACTCTGAGCAGTCAAGTCGTCCGTTGAGTATGTCGTACAATAGCCACATGTCTAGGAATTTGCGTCTATCCTCGAGAGTCAACAAGCCATGTGCTCTGCAGCTGAGTTGATATGGATATTATAATACTTAATGTCTTAGGGTCTGGTTTACCATCTCTGAATACTCAATATTCACTAGTTATGTTAAAACATGGTACAGACTTTGTATTAAACTATCTGCCCAGTAATTAAATCTGAACTTGTTAAAAGGTAATGAAACGGGACTGTAGACTATTAATATTTATACATTACAGTAAGCTGCTGAGTTTTCATTCAAAAATTGAATATTCAATCGCGCTTATATTCCCCGCAGGGTTAGGTGTACCAATGTACAACCACAGGTCGTCTGTATGTTTACGTATCATATAATAGGGGGTGAGCCTATTGCAATTAACCAGGCACAAATCCTAATTCCGGGCTACTACTGTGAATTTCATAAAAAACCCAATAACACTTTGCACGACCGCGACCTGGGAATCGAACCCAAAACCAAAAATGTAATGTTCATTAATAATTTAATGTTAATTTAATGTAATGTTGTTTAATTTAATGTTTATAATATATTTGAATAAGTATACGTCATTATTGTCAACTTTGTTATTTTAGCAAACTATTCAAACAAGTTGCTTTTATGTATAAGGGTTCATGTATGAAGACGCGTGTCACGCGATTCTTGGAGAGGCCGCGCTTTAAACGTAGCAATACCATTGGTATCGCCAAATGCCGAGCAACTACCTTCAACTTTCTGTCCAACTTCTTGACAATTCAAAAGTGCCTGTAAATGGTCTATTGGAAATAAATGCTTTGACGTGTCCAAAGTCCGCGGACTCTCACACCCAAGGCTTTCCTTGCATACTCCACTAAAGCAACACTACATATAAAACAAACGCTTCTACATGGATACTACACACATGATATTTCTACATGATAGGTTCATGCATGGCCATAATTATAACTTATCAACCTCCAAAGTCACGATAAAAGAGCCCGAGTTTAAAACAGTTTATTCAGAAATTTGATCGAGCGTAAATAAAACCTGGAGCTATTATTTAAAAGATTCTATTATTACTAACCAGATTAAATTGTAGCTTTCCACCTTTTTACCCGTAACAGTGAATAAGAAAGTAAAAGGAAGCTTACAATCTAATTCAATTTTCAAACAATTTAGTAATTAGTTTTCTCCAGCTACAAAAGTTAAAATTCGATACATTTTAACGTTATTTTGTTCGGAGAATTTATAGGTACTGTCGGTAGAATAACTTGAAACAGTACAATCGATTCCTCTATACTAATATTATAAAGAGGGGGAAAGTTTATGAGTTTGTGAGGTTATAGGGGGTAACATCTAGCCTTTTTTTGCGGTTCATCAAAATCATTAATACACCATCACGCCTGTGTTCCCCGAAGGGTTAGGCAGAGGTGTACCAATGTACACCCACAGTTCGCCGGTATATTTAGGTCCCATGTAATAGGGGGCGAGCCTATTGCCATTAATCAGGCACAAATCCAAACTCCGAGCTGCTACTGAGAATTTCATAGAAAAACCCAATGACAGTTTTTGCTCGACCTGGGAATCGAACCCAGGACCTCTAGCGTAGCAGTCGTGCTTAGGACCACTAGGCCAACGAGGCAGTCAAAATCATTAAATATCTCTATAATCTTCTCCCGCTCTTGGTGGAGCGGAATTAAGGGAGGTGTCAGCCTCCTACTGACAAAAACCCATCCGTGTTCTGCTAATACCCTTTGCGTTCACGAGCCGCGATGATTCTTTCGAACAAATTCCGCAACGCCGACAGGCACTGGCCTTAGCGGGCCCCGTCTATCTACTGAACCGATTTTGAAAATTCTTTTACCTTTGTCCTTTTTCCTTTTGTGAGTGTCATAGGCTATACATAATTATAACCATGCTACGAACCACGGGAACAGAGCAGTCACCAAAGACGTAAGGTAAGGCGGGTGAAGTTAGCCACCCGGGCGAAGTCGCAGACAGTTCGCTAGTTAGAAAATAAAAAGAGAATACTAGACTCAGGCTGAAATAAGTGAGGGTGGCAAAGTTAGGGGCGTTTAAAAGTAAATCTTAGTAATGTTAAGTTAAAGCTGAATTTCATTATAATTGAAAGATATTACGATTGGATTCTTTGTTTTAGCTTGTTAAGTAAGTTTGTATTCATATTTGTATTTGGTTTTGTTTGGTGGATTTGTCTCATTGGTCTTGCGTATGACCGGTCGTTTCTGGGTCGAAAAAGGGAAACTGAGTTTGTCAAATTTAAACCATTTGTGCTATGACTTATGTGTTATATTGTATAACTGACGTATCGTTATTTTTTCCCAAGGCTTTGTTCTGGGTTGAATTTACAGATTCGGCTAAGTTTTATTGGGTTCTTCTATTAGAAATTTCTCAGTATCAGCTCGGAATATAGATGTACGTGGTGTAAGACTCCAGTGACTCAGAAAGCACATAAAGCCTGAGTGAGGAGAGGTATAGCACCTGTGAACATTTGCGCACACACTTGTGTACCATTATATATCCTGCGAACTTGTCTAATCCATTGAGTTTAGCCACCATGGCGAATATTTGGTCCCGAAAAATAATAATCAACTATATCCAGTATCGGCCAGCATTCTTCTAGACAAGGCGTACCGTTCAATTTCGCTTGATTGTAAGTACGTGACTCGTTCTTCCTCAGCTGTTATTACTAGAGACTATGCTTAATAACTGTATTATTTGGTACTTTTGCAACCGTTTTGATATCTATATTTTTATAGAGAACCGTTTCGTGTTTTCTATTTGTGTTTGGTTATTATATTGGTCTGCTTTTGTGTTACTGATGTTTTTGGATTGTCATTGATTCAATTTTTATATAATTTCAAATAATAGGTAAGCTGTGTGTTTTTGACAATACATTTCTGATAAGGCAGGTAATACACATAACTTTTTACATAATGTTTTTATCTAAAGGTTTTCGTTTATCGTATAAGTATTCAGACAGATATTTAGTAATGGTTCTGGTATGTTTATTTTATCTCAAATTACTATGACCAGTTTTGTTTTAGGGATGACACAAATGAGCTGACCAAAAGAATTTAAATTATGTTTCATTCCACCGCCTCTCGGTTGCGACTTTTTCAATCTATATGGACTTTCTCAGTTTGTCTTAGCCATTACTGACATAGGGCAAAAAAGCACTGTGGGGACAACTGGACTCATAATGAATGTAAGTCTGAAATCGCCAATCCACCGTGAGCAAGCGTAGTGATGAATGCTCGTGCTTTCACTGTATGAGAAGAGGCTTATACCCTTTAGTGGGACAATAATAGATTAGTATTAATATTACTATAGTCTTCAATACACAGAACATCATCATCTGCTTAATCTTTTCCCAACTATGTTGGGGTCGGTTTCCAGTCTAACCGAATGCAGCTAAATACCAGTGTTTTACATGGAGCGACTGCCTATCTGACCTCCACAACACAGTAACTAGGCAACACGATACCTCTTGGTTAGACTGGTTGTCAGACTTCTTGGCTTCTAACTATCCATAACGACTGTCAAAGATCTACGAAACGCACACAGAACATTGACCCTTATAATATAGGGTCAGTAAATACATGCGTAGAGACAGTTTTATTGAAATTTTTACAACAAAACACTATCATAATATTTATTTTGTGCGAGTCGGACACATAAAATTACGACTTCCCATACAAATGTGGAACTTCCGCGCAGTTAGCTTGCCATCATATTTCATGCACTGAATGCCATGTTGGGTGGCCGGCGACCGAATGTTCTGTCCAATAAACTTAGGTTTCTTAAAAATAAATGGCGGATTTTTTTTATAATGTTTGTTTTTGTAATTTTTTTCGGAACTATGTGTGAAAAAAAAACAATTAAATTAATGGCTCATAAAGTATGGTGCGTAATACCCCGTAAATATTGGAAAAAAGTTTCGCAACAATGATTAGACATGACATGATGGGAAATCATCAAATGACTTTTTTCGTTCTGGGAGTAGCGGTAGGTAGTGTCAGACGATTACTGACCAAAACCCATCCGTGTTCCTCCGTTTTTCAACAAATTCCGCAACCCTTGCAGTTGTCAGGAAACCAGGACTTATTAACTATGTGTTTGAAATCGTCAATCCGCCTTGAGCAAGCGTGGTAATCAATGGTCGTGCCATCTCTGTATGAGAAGCAGCCTTTGCCCGCAGTCGGACAAAAATACGCTGGTATATAAATATTATTATTAATTATACAGTCATAAAAAAACCTTGACCTTTGGTTTTACACGTGTATATTTACAACACAAAACGAACCAGAACACATAATTGAGTAATAAAAAGTTGTAGGATTACTGTAGCATTGAAATGAAAGCGGTTTAATTTTATTAAGCATTAAAACTGACGATGTTTCGAACAAGTTAAGCTCGCTTTATTACCAGTAAATACGTTTTTAACAATTGATTTCAACGTACAAAGTGAAATACTATTGTAAAATATGTTTCGGAGATTTACACATTCTCTATTTGAATTTAATATATAATTACTGGCTGTTTTTATATTTTCTCTTCATTTTAATTAGTTTGAAAATAGAATCTTGTGGCAAACCACAATATTCTATTTTCAAACTAATTCAGTAAGTAATTCAGAGTTCTCAGCTTAATACAAATGTTAAGCTGAGACCTCACGGAGTTATTTTTAGAAGCTAAGGTTTGGGTTTTCTTTTTGTCCTTTACAAAAAGAAAGACAAAAAGAAACGTTACAAAAGAAGAGTTACGGTTGCTTATCTCGAAATAATATCTATATACAGAAATATAGGCTAAATTTCACTTTACTGGCTGTTTTTCAGGAGGGTAAAAATACTCATAAATGACCTGAAATCTATAGTAAAAAAATAAACTAAAAAGTATTTGTTTGTTTTTTAAAATCTGCTAATTGAAACCATCAGTTGGATTGGAAAATAGAATTTGAATATACGAGTAATAGCCAGATTTATGAGGAATTGTATAGGCTATATAACATCCCGCACAGGAGCGTATCAATAACCAAAGACGTAATTGAACGCGGGTGAAACCGCGTTGTATAGCTAGTTTTACTTACCATTACCAGTGGGAAAGTATGAATGGATGGATGTTTGTTACTCAATCAAGCCAGACCGGCTTAAAAGATCTAAATAAAACGGTCACATAGATAGACTATAGTCTACAATAGCACATAGGCTACTTTTGATCCCGAAAAATTTACGTTTCTCTTAGGATAGTTAAGTAATATAGCAACTTGATGCGAACGAAGTAGCGGACAGAAACTTGTATGAAATAATATCATCCCCATTATACCAGTCCCAAAGTAATAATATTTAATTGTATTCATAAGTACGTTCACTGCCCCGTTGGTCTCGTGGTCGCAAGTGCGACTGCTGTGCAAGGGGTCCCGGGGTCGATTCCCAGGTCGAGCAAAAAGTGTTATTGGGTTTTTCTATGAAATTCTCAGTAGCAGCTCGGAGTTTGGATTTGTGCCCGGTTAATGGCAATAGGCTCGCCCCCTATTACATGGGACCTAAATATACCGGCGAACTGTGGGTGTACATTGGTACACCTCTGCCTAACCCTTCGGGGAATACAGGCGTGATAGTATATTTATATATATTTTTTTTTATAAGTACCTTCACTCCTTAAAGAATGACCACTACACTAAAAGCCAAACCGCTAAATCCCAATAACATTTCCCCAATTCACACATCTCAATTTCGAACATCTCCTCTATAGAAATTATTCAGCAAATGTAATCCTAGCGTACTCTTAGTCTGGCGCTCCGGGCAATAAATTTACACCACGCTATGTGGAGTGGTGACCTAGCACTTAAGTCCGACACTGCTTATGTACCGCTGTGTCTTCACACCTCGCTTTTAGCGCGCGCAATGTAAACTTACATTAGAAAAGAAACATTTTGCTGGTGTAGATACATTTATGAGCAGTAATTTAAAGGCTAAGTGCTTGTCTGCACAATTAGTGGACTGTGTGCTTTAGTTGGTGTTAAATCAACTTGGAGTTAGTTGCTGTGTTTTTTGGTTGACTGTGAAAAATATGGGCAAGTGCGAGGCGGCCTCGCACTAGAAGAGTTCCATATTCCGTACACTATTTAACACTACATATTTTTTTATAGTCTAATAAAGTAGACACGTTTCTTGTACAAATAAATATTATTTGTTGTAATAAAGCCATAGTAATATCACTATATGAAAATTTCATGTGTTTGCCTAATACGGTTCAAAAGATACAATCCTGTGGGAAACGGACGTACAGACAGTAGTGTTGGCATGTGGTTGGCACCATACAACTGACCGATTACAAAACTCGGTATCACGTAGTAAACTAACGAGATAAATATATTTTTATTGTGGAATTTGCCCACCTTTGCTCAATAACAGGCCAGCAATATTAATATATTATTATTAATTATCTTTTTACTTTATAAACCAACGGCGGCTTATACTGACATCGCCATCTTGTTGAAAATGTTTTTCTTTTTAATTTATTATCCACAAGTGTTTGCTCGCAACTTGTTATTGAGCGGTTAAAGAATTATTTTCTAAAATAAAAGTGTAAGTTACTCATAACAATAGCTATTTGCCGGTAAAGGATCCGTCAAAATCGGTTCAGCCATTATGGAGATTAACCGAAACAAACAGACAGACACAAAAAACTTTTTTTTTTGTTGTTATAATTTACCGTGTAAACATTCATATACGCATTTATTAAAAAGCAGTTATTTAAACCTTACAAACAAACACTTCAATTTTATTGATTTGCATAAATTAACACCAAAACCAATTCAACTTATCTACCGTCCCACACATTTCTCTCTTGAACACTATTCAACGTACCCTATGACGAGGCTCAAGTATTAACTCGGCAGCTATTGTAGTGTAAATTGACCGACCCACTTATGTCTCTCCGTGTAAAATGTAAAATATGAGTTAGTGTGAATGCGTCATCAGCATCCATTCAGTAATGTCTGCTAAGAGCTTTGACCTTTCTGTGGAAGGTAGCTTTAGGGTTAACGCACACGTGTGCACTATTTACCTGGGTAGAAACACATAGAAGGCCTCAGATTATAAGTTAAAGTATTTATTTAAATGAAACTATTTACAAGCATTTTTGCATTGACAAGGAGTAGGTCAGTTAGTCTGAAAGCTGAAGTTAGTTGCTTGTCCTTAAACGTAAGTAGGTCTATATGGATAAGAACGAGCAAGGAACTCCATGGACGCTCTTCTCAATTAAGTTTGAACAAAACCTGTTTACATTATGCTCGTTGCTTTTATATGTGAAATTAACGTAGGCGATTATAGCAATATTTAAAAAAATATATATATATATAAAGATATTAAAGATGTAAGCAGTCAAGAAATCACCACTGACACTGGGACAATACAAGTAGAAATAAAAATAAAAACTGTGTAGTGAAACTATACATTAGTACATATGTGAGGAAACCTGTTAATATTTATTTTATTACCAAACACAAAAAGCCGTCACCTTGGTATGGAATCGTGTCATAGTACTACTTACTTGTACAACTCATAGTGTAGTTGATTTCATCGAGTATACGATACGCCCCGTTCCCGTTAACTGACTGTGGTTGGAGTGTGGTCGAACGACTCACACGTACGACTAAACACACTACGACAAACTACAGCATAGCTACTGAAAGTGGAATGTGGTACGGTCAGAAACAAAAGTCGTTTAATACATTCACAACGGGGTAATTCTGGTATTTGAAAGGGACGTATTTTAAAATACTATCAAATAAAAACAAGAATAATTTATTAATTTAATATGATTATTTATGACTTTTATGACAACATTCTAAAATTTGACAAGAATGCAAAACTGAACCTTGTGTTATAGGAAATAGGTAAGGGATCTGAAATCAAGATGCCATAAACTGTTAGCTATGGTTTTAAATGCCAAAAAATAGTGTTCGAATTACTTTGTATGAAGAAGTAACAGTGTGAATCGATGTTCTTTGTCGTTGCCTTTTTTATACATTTAGATGGAAAACAAACTAACGGCCCACCTAATGCTAATAAGTGGTCATCACTACCTATAGACATCTGAAATACTAAAGGCCTTTCAAATGTATTGCCATCCCATAGAAAAAGTAGAAAAGTCTCATGTTCTTTAAATTACACCAGCAAACTCTTCAAACCCTTCAAACCCAAACACAGCAACGCCGTTTTGCAGCAGAAACAGGTATGGTGGTAGTACTTCCTCGGACAAGCTCCTTCACAAAGACTTCTACTACGTGTGAGCTAAGCCTTACCGTCTGTACAACGATCAGTAGCCAATACACTTAGCTAGGTTATTGGATGTCGATGGTTCATGTTATTAGCGTCCATTATAGCTGAAATTATGTTATGTGGATGCAAATTTGTAACTGACAATATGGACAGCCTTTTAAGCAATCAATATTTGCGATATTGGATTATCTGCTATCAAACAATGGAGATATCATGGAATGAATTGTTGCAAAGTTAAAAAAAAAAAAAAGTTGTTTATTTCATTAACATATTACATTACACGATTTATAATAGGAGAACCCCTTTTAAGCAAAGAATTGCTTGTGATAGGGGACTCCGCTCTTCCCACTTAATTGACTATCAATATGTACAATGAAACAAAACAAAACAGTTAACTAATATTACGAGTATTATTTCGAGTAAAACAAAAAATTAGCTATAAATAAAAATAAAAAAAAGGAATAAAAGATTAAAATTAAAAAATAAATTATAAGTATACCAGACTACATAAGACGTCACAAGAAGTTACAAGTTATAAGCTGAATAGTTTGTTTGTTTGAACGCGCTGATCCTCGTAACTCCTGTTCCGATTCTGAGAATTCTATAACTAGTGATAAAACCCAATAGAATAGATTTGATCCGTAAGAAGATTAAAATTTACGTGAACGAAGTCACCTGCAAAAGGGAGTTGGATTATTTAGGACTTCTTACGCCAAAAAGTTAACTTAGGCTTAGCTACTAACACGAGCTTTTTTTTTCGTAAGCCTATTCTGTCTCACTCCTGAGCAAAGGCCTCTCTCCATTCCTTCCATCCTTCTCGTATTAGCGCCTCGTCCTTCCAGTTAACACGAGGTTATATTACAAATTGCCATAAAAGATGGATCCGTATCAGCGACAAAACTCTAATTTAAAGATAATCCTGACCGACGCAAACGGGTCTTACTTGTTTAGATTTTTAACAACAAATTATCGATTCAGTAGATAAAATGCTAATACCATGTGTCACCACTAAACACTGCAATTTAAACATGCCCTTTGTAGATACCTAGTAAATAAAGGGCTTTATTTGAACATGCAATTAAAGCACCATTTCTCGTACATTACCAGGAAATCTAGGCGTTCTTTTGTCCACCACGCCGGAGGCTATAAATTGCCTGGCGCTGTAGTGAAGTGACCGGCTACTTAGCTAGCCACCTGCCCGTGTCACACCGCTCGTAGTGTGAACTTGGGAACAGGCGCCGTCACGACATTATTTAAGTTAAATAATATTTTTGTGTTGAATGTAATTTTGTTATGGTGGTAGTTATGTCAGTATTTTTAGAGACAGCGTGATAAAGTAGCACTGAATTGATAAAACACAAAATCAAAGTATTAAGTATTTCAATTAAACCATTTACATGCACTTTTAAATTGTCAAGGAGTTAGTCATTTAGTCAGGAAGTAGCCCGTCCCAAAACATAGGTAAATTTCTATGTAGAAGAACGAGTAAGAAACGCCATGGACACTCTTTCAGTAAAGATTTTCTTGTTACATCATTTTTATTCCTTTTAACACAATGTTAACAGGAAACAGGAAAAAAGCAAAAATATAAAAGAATCCAAAAAATGAAGACATAAGCCACGGCAGTTAAGAGATGACTAGTCTTAACTGTCAACGCCCGTTCACGAAGATGACGCGTGAATCAGCACCATTTATCATAACCACTGGAAGTTAGCGTGAGAGCGGAGGAATTCTTATGTGAATACTTTCTCTGTCTAAGGACCGACAAGTTAAAGAAGAAGGGGACACATTCAAAGTGATGAGGATGTTTTATCCTTTTATATTTTGATGATTTATATTCTGTGAAAATCTCCCTAAAAATATAGTCACTTTGAAGTGAGCTGTCAACCCCTAGCATTATATGCAATGGGACACCATGGCTGGGGAACCTTCCACGCAATGTAACTTGTGGTATTTTCGGATTGCACGAAACTGTTTATGATCAAGTCGTATTTAAAACTGGAATGCACGAGGAGTAGACCATTGGTTCAAGAAGGCTAGGGCTGCGGTCAAAGGTGAAGGTGATTGTATTAGTATTATGGATTAAATAATCGGAAATATAGGATTATTATTTATTACCAATAATAACACCTCACCTCAAGGAGCACTGTAGTTAATGACGCTGTCCGTTGGTTGACATAAGGATAAAACACCAAAAAATACTACAACAATTACCCATTAATATTCACTTTTCATTCCCATCAACATGCAGAATTGCTTGTTAAGGAAAAAAAACGGCGAAAAACAGAACACTGGACAGTTTCCTTATTTTTCAAGTTGTATGCATTAGCAGCCCTCCTCAAAAGTAGGTAAAATGTTTAGCGTGGCAATTAAAGGACAATTTATTTCGTCTGCTTTGTGAATAAAATGGCTCTGCCGACGTATACCTACTTAGCGATCTTAACCGTTGCAAATAAGGTTGACAAATAAATATATTTTTCAACATTTTAAAAAGTGGTTTTTTAATTTAATGATAATGTATCTTCACGAAATTTTTGATGTGACAAACCCCACAGTTCTATGATAAACCATTCAACGCTGTATATCAACCAGATCATTTAAGAGAATGTTCTTGTAAATAGCTAACGGTCACGTAGGACACTTGATGGACGCAGCTCTCAAAATCCACCATAGCTAACAGCTACAGATGTCTAACTAGACGTATATGCAAGACAGACTTGACATATGGGTCAGAATCGTCGTAAGAACATCTAACAGTCTGAAACGTCTGAAATTTCATCGCGATCCAAAGTAAAATAGAGGCATTTTTGACAGATTACATTGAAGTTATTCATAAAATTTTTAGAATTGCCTCTCTAAAATTGCTTCGTAAAATTGTATTGAGTGTTGGAACACAAGACCAGTCCCTGGAGCGAAACATAAACCAAGTAGGCAACCAAAAACATATTATTACACGAAAGCGTACCATTACAACCAAATTACATCCATCCGGAATTTCAGTAACAGTACAACTGCCTCTCCCCACATCTTGAGGTCAGACCACAACGCTACTTGGTATGAGCGCTAACTAATGCATGTAGTGGCAGCCCATTTATTGGCGCATTCAGTTAGCGGGGTCCCGCCCTTTGATGGAGCTGGTGTAGTGTGATGTGGTAGATTTGGTGTTTAATGAGCGATAAAAATATATTATGTTGCTGGTAGAAATCATGTAATTTACTGTGCAAGCACACGCAAAGGACGATACCGAGAAACGACAATGTCGTGTATTAATTATTTGTACTGAAAATATTTTATGTTAATTATTAAGTTAGTTATTTTATTTTGTTAAATTTGGGAATAAGGGAATACTGGGGTGATTTTTAGTCAGTAAGAGTCTGACTGAGCCGTCCGCCCGGCGGGAGAAATCCGTGAGAATTTTGCATCACTGAACAAAAAAGAAGGTAAGTTTACCTGAAATACGCGTTTTAGAAGTTATATAATCAACAGTTTGAGCTTTACCGAACCAGCACCACGAAACAATTCGAAAATACCAATATCTCATACAATAGATCAGAAATGAACCAATCGTATGTAACATCGAAATGCCTAACCATTATTGAAATAGTTACGCTTTAACTGTTCAAAATAGTTCAAGCAATACTTAAGGTCGCCATAACGAAAATTTACTTAGTATTCTGTACAATGATGGGACCCACTAAATTAATTTTACTAAAGTTAGTTCCCGAGAAATTCTGCAAAGGGCCAATTTACCCCAAGGCTTGGCTCAGAATGTCTTCAAGACGTTTTTGGTTTAATTTAAAAGTACTTTGATGACTTACTGGTTTTGCTACCGCCAATGTCACTTCCCAGTGAACCACTTACGAAGTTTGAATATTTAAACCTCACTCCGTACAAATAGCTTTTGGGGTGAATTGCGATATTCTTGGACTTTGTTTAAACTGTAGCTTGCATTTTCGAAAAATTATGTTTTTAAGTAGATTTTTCTTTGGCATCATTACGTAATTACAAAAAAATAATAAGTTTTTGTGTTTGTTAATCTAGTATGACACTAATGAAAAGAAGTAAATGAACATCGATCTACGAAGATTTGAATTTTTTTATCTGCACTTCTTTTTTCGTTGCCTCTCACTACAAATTTCTCACGTGTCGTATTAACTCACACACACAAACAGCCAATAATAGAACAACTACCGGTAGGCCATACAATTAATATCAGCAGCCCTTAACTTCAACCGTAGCGTCATTCCGTCATTGCTGTCCTTTATTTTGTTAAAATTTTCCTAAATCTTAGAATCACTCTCGTCTATCTCGGGACAAGATATTAACTTAAGTTCCATTACGTTAGAACTTAACACCTTCCCAAACAGTGCCTTTTGGGGTACACCTATCATGTAGCTGTTAATCACCGAATTGGGCCCAAGAGGTCCCAATTTTGTTATCGAAGCCTTAGCTGGGACATAATCTCTAGACCAAGAACCCGTCTAATGAATTACGGCCACTGTAAATTGATCTACCTCATTCCCATCCCTTGCGAACGCTGTCTTCTACAGAAACACACATGTGTTATCAAAAGGGGTTCCATTAAAATTGGTAGGTTCGTTACCAAACTTAATAATTCAATTTAAATTAATGATAGTACGGTTATTGCTAGAACTATCGGCGTGACCTGTCGTAATGGACGCATAAATAATATTGTACAACTGCGCATTATTCTGTGAAACAATAGCTCTCCTACATTTAGAGGGTGTGTTACTCTTTTTGTGAACGAGATAATTCCGTGTGAACATGCTGCGAACTTTTATTTGTGATGTTCATTTTGTTAGTTTACTGCAGTGAGCGCGAATATTTCACTTATTCCACTTTGCATTTTCTTTTTTTTGCACTATTGTAGAGAGAGAGGAGATCATTTTGTTTGAGTGTATAAAATGTGTGTATGCAATTTGTTTCGAACTTATTTTAATAAAATACTGAACATTGACAATCGGACTTGAGCAAGCATTGTGATCAATACTTATGCCTTCTCGCCACGATAAGAGGCCCTTGCCGTACAGAAGGTCAATAATAGGCTGGTATCACTATTTTTCTGCTTACTTATAACCTTCTACAAAAAAGGTTCTAACATACTGAATTGGTCTACAGAGGTCGTCACCCCAAGGGAGCGCCACTGGATCCTGGGTTCGATACGGGCGGTCAATGTTTTGTTGGGGTTTTCCACTAGGATTTTTTCAGTAGCAGCCTGGAGTATAGTAGTTATCGGTATATCGCTCTTGTGCGTGGGGTACGCACGCTGGTCTAGCGCCTGATCTATTTCCCGTCATGTCAGAGTACATTCCATTCGAACTAAGAGAGTGTGGGGTGCACCTGTGTTCGCACACTAAGTTTTGAACTATAGGTAATATTTCCTGCGTACTTGATTAGTCTCCTTTGATCTAAATTCGATCTGATTCGGTATATCATTATTGTACTAAATTATAAATTTATAACATGTCTTATCTATAATTTCATGAACCTACTGAACATTTTGCCAGGCTGTTTAATCAAAGAGGAATACTAGGCAATTTATTACGGAATTTGTCAATCTGTAATTATTCTAAGTACTAGCTTATACGAGCACAAGCTAACATAGGTCACTATGTTAGCTTGAAATTAGGTACCTAGTAAATTAGCTCTTTGTGTCGGGACTCGTTCGAGTAATCACTAACACTATTCCTAATTCTGCCATTAGTTAAACATTGCCAATCTAGTTTGTTTGTTATTTACAGACGCATAAGGCTTGTTTAGGGGAATGCAAGAGCTGGGCTGAATTTTAATTCCTTGCCAATCTCTACTTTTACAAAATTGCCAGACCTTTAATTGTCTGACGCTGGTTTTTAACTGGACCATAAGTTGTGTCGTGTTAGGAATGTAAATCAGCAACGTGTAAGATTTTTTTTAACTTTCGCACACTAGGTCCCTTTCATGTTGACCCCAAAACAATGAGAGTAAGTAGTATGTGTGTAATAGAATAATGTTTGTGACTTGGTAATGTTCAAATTATGTAATACTAGCTTCTCTGCGTCAAAGATATACTTTCTTACAAGAACCGTACTTTTTTCCGGGATAAAAACTAATCCTATGTGTTATTTCACACTACAATCTATCTCAGTGCTAACAGAATGCGTTCAGCCGTTTAAACATGAAAGAGTAACAAACCATCCATCCATCATCACATACTTCGCATTTATAATATTAAGTATAAGGATGAGTAGGATGTGATAGATAAGTATAATAAGTAAAAGGAGAAAGGAACCCTAACAACTACCTACCACCCAAAAACTTTATTTTAACGGATTCTCCGAACACGCCAACACTCCACAATGATTGTAAATACTAAACTATTGCCGCAAACTAGAATTAGCAACTCCATATTGATGTTCAGAGAATAGCTAGGAGTTCGAGAAACATAAACAGAATAATAATGTCAATAGAAGGCCCACAGTAGTTTGATTTGTTGTTAGATGAACGGGTACCAACATTGCGTTGTGAAAATGGAATTAAAGGACAATATTATCTTATAACATAGAGCTCCCCGAATGTGTAGGCAGCGTATACGCCCTCTTTCTTCAGTGACGCTTAAAGAAATCAATCTACTAGACTGTACCATGCTTCTTTCTTCTTTATTGTGTGGGCAGTAAGGTCTAACGACCCCACACACCCTAGTGTCAGAGTTTCTAAACCGCCTCAAAGGCCTTTGACATGGTTACCGATGCCAGTGACGTCCAAGATCAACTTAGAAAGTAGATATGAATTAGAAAAAGTCACACTGGTACTTACACGAGCCCGGTTGCGAAGCCACGGCCTCGTGCATGAGAGGCTCCCGCCGTAACCACTAGGCCATCACGACACTACCGTACCATGCTATCATGCTATGATTGCTTTGAACGTATCAGGCACAGAAAAAAACATCACACGGTATATTATGCACTAGAACATCTCATTTGACAGTGGCACGATAGTCGCAGTAGCTGAGTGATTGGCTGCTGCGGTGCATGTCCCCGGCTGGACTCTCACACGGTACAAATATTTATATGGCCTAGAGATAGTTTTTCCGGGATTGGATGTTTGTATATGTGAGTTTATGAGTTTTTTAACGCGCCCACCAAAACGGAAAATTTCCCAATGTGGAACAACGTTTAAAATATAAATAAAGAAATGTTGACGCTCCGTGCATGAAACGCGAACGTGTTGCAAGGTGATGCAATGGTCAGCAGAACATAGTCTCATACTTTTCGATACATATTTTTTGCCTGACTTGTTCTTAGAGCTATCTTGGTGTAGTACAGTGTAGTGGGCAAACTCCTTAACGCGAGATTTCTATTAATAGAAAAACCTCAAACACGTTGCTGAATTTAGACACAACATGTTAAAGCCAAGCTTAACCACTAAGGAGAGATGAAAGAGATATAGTGCCCCCAGAACGCAAAGGGCGCAAGAATGAACATGGATGGGTTTCAGTCAGTAAAATTCTGACACTCACACGAAAGAGAAACCGCAGCGTATTTTCTTCGCATTGTTATTCTATTACGTAAAGAAGGCCGGTTTATAGATTATAGGCCGACTTTCTGCGTCCTCCTTATTAACATGCATACATACATAAACTCGTGCCACCTTCCTATAAGGGGTAGGCAGGAACCACAGGTCGCCACCTGCTAAGATCCTTACATACCCCTTTTACCTCGTTCACATTCATACATTTGTTCATACAAGCACGTTACGATTACTGCGCACCCGACCTTTCTGAATAACATACCTTCCCTATTGACAGTAAACAATAGACAGACAAGAATTAATCAGAATCTCGCAAACACTAAAATTATGAAATTACCTCTCCATCCATAACTTATAGAATTAATAGTGCGCCAACTATAGTGATATCAGGTTAATTAAATCAAAAAGCATACATCAACAGTGGAATATGCAAATACGTCAATTGATAACGTAAAAGGGGCCACAATTTACCCCTATCTATTAATTAAACTTATTAAAATGGACAAATTCAATTGGATTTTCATGAAAGGCTGAATTATGTTGATTTGCATCTGATACAGTAAGTTCGGCGTGTTTAAATCAGCTGCCATTGTTTAAGCATTCAGTTTCTCTGTTTGGCCGAGATATTATTTATTGTTCACGGGTGATCATACAACGGCGACGCACTGAATGAAATGTTTAAACTGCTGTTTTCCGGATTTCAAAAGGGTGCCAATACCGCCATATTGTGTTGAAAGTATCTCTAGTGTTTTTTTATGTTAGGTATTTATTGTTCTCATTTGTTCATAGTTATACGAAATCCATCACATACAGGGTGTTTGGCAAAACGTTGAACATACGAAAATGGTGGATAGGTGGGGTCATCTGCTACTTACTCAGCCCTAATTTATTTAGCCCTGGCCCACGGGTTTTTTTTTAAATTTTATTTTTTTGTTTTCCTAGTTGTAGCCCATCAGAGTGGCAGGCTCCTGAGAAAGGAATCTCCTCACAATACGTACCGTGTCTCTATAAATAAAGAAAGCGATACTCCTAGCTTTCTTTATTTATTTTTTACTAGCTTTTGCCCGCGACTTCGTCCGCGTGTATTAATAGTTCCCGTTCCCGGGGGATTTCCGGGATGAAAACTATCCTATGTCCTTTCTCGGGTCCCAGACTATATCTGTACAAAATTTCATTGAAATCGGTTCAGTGGTTTAGGCGTGAAGAAGAGACAGACAGACAGATAGACAGACAGACAGAGTTACTTTCGAATTTATAATATTAGTAAGGATTAGGCTGTTTTATCTCACTGCCGAGCAAAGACCACTCCACTCCGTCCATCTTCCACGATTCTATCCTTTATGCTATTACACAACTAAATTAAATAATACCGATTTTGGATAATATCACTTTATTGTTGTAGTCATCTCTATTTGGCCGTAGTATAAACTGTGAATAGCCTTTAAACTCGCAATAGCGGGAAAATGAATGACATTCATTTTCTTCACAAATAGCAAATTGAATACCGTGCAAAAATGAGTACTTTGTATCCTTTCAGTCTCACTAACAATTGCACACTCCATGTAAAACGAAGAGAGCAGAAAATGGAAATTCAAAAAAGGAATACAAAAAAAAAATATGAGAATAAATTTCCCAACAATGAAAACGGCAATGCTATCGAATGCCTGGATAGCTTCCAGGATTTTTAATATCTACCTCCAATCTCTGGAACGATTACCTGCCAATGGAATTATTCTTTCCCGCACAAAATAAAAGTGACTCCCTTCATTTCCATGGAAAACGATCTGAGTTGGTGCCGTTTATTGAATTCAAATCACATTGGCTGGGACAAAGAGCTTTACAAAATTTGACAGTTTCGATAATAAAAATAGTGTTCTTTTTTTTACTTGCGATCTTCTAGTGGTTTGTTTGTTTTTTAATAAATGAAAGGATTGAGAAGTTGAGCGTCGGAACAATTAACTTCTTTCAACTTAGGTATTCTGTTTTTGCTAAAGATGTTTTGTTTTGAGTTATTTTTTGTACCTATCAAGTATACCTTTGTGAATACTTAAAGCAGATTTTTAATTCGTCATAACAAAGCAATACACATGGCGGTTTGACTGCTTTGTGTAGAAAATATGTCTAAGGGTGAATTCCATCAACTTTTAGTATAAATCTTAAAAATAGACAAATATTTCATACAAAAATATATAAAAAAATGATAAAAGGGCGAAATGTAATAAAAAAAAAAAATACCAAAACCCGTCTATGATAAAAATCATTTATTTATACTTTATAAATTCGATTCTTGGAATTAATGTTTTATGTTCACGTTAATGATGGGTACCAAAAACTACGATCTTCAAAACTATTTGTCCAATAGGTAAGTAGTTATGTTGATATTTCATTTTATTTTTTCTATTTTAACAGACTAGCGATGGCCACGATCTCACTTGAAATTCAGCACTATGGCGGTCAATGACAGAACACGCATGCATATTGCAACACAATACCAAATACAATGTGAAAACTTGTCGCTGACTTGGAGAAAATGTTCAAACAGAGTTCAATCCACTTATGCTCTTCGGGCACGAGACGGCTAGAACGTTATCGAATAAAGTTGTTGACCCATCCAATTACTGCACGGACTATATGTACCTTAACTTGGATGGACAAGGCTGCACGATACAAGCTAGATCGCTGAATTTTAGTTTGAAACACATACATTAAAAAACTTTGGTGTGAAGAAGGAGCACTATAATCTGTCAAATTATTAAGGATAGCAAATCATTTATGTATTAAAAACAAGATTAAAAAATGCATTTACGATAGTGTTTAGGTACTGGAATTGCTCGATTGCTGCATGTTACATAATGATAATATTCTTTCATAAAATAAGCTCATTCAAATTTAAAGTAATTGGTTTGCTTAAATGCATTAAAAACTTAAAACTATCTTGGCCCAATTAACATTTTATCGTCACATAATTTATCACTAACTATGTGTATTGTTCTTTATGAGTGCAAGGATTTACGAATAACTACATTTATTACTCCAGCACACTTACCCCATTTTGTTCTACAACCAAGTGTAAGCCAAAAAGCGTGGTAAACTGCCACAGACTTACAAACTTGTTAACAAGGCAAACCAAATAAAAGACTTTAGCCAACTAAACATTAATAAACCAAATAAACCCCGAACACAGGAAGGTCACGATAACAAATCTCTAACTCTGTATTGACACAGAGAGGAACACAGTATTTGCATAGAACAACAAACAGGACTATCCAGTCGTAATTACATGTCAAACTATGAAGGGGGAACTAAAACAATTACTGTGCGTCTCTGTGTAAGTCAGGAATTATGTGAAATTGGGGCGTTTACACAGTGGCTGTTGTTGGCCGTGCACGATTTGATGTAGCATTAAGTTTCATCATTTTATTTAATAACTCACCGGCTTCAAAGCTAATGTAATAAAATGTATAACGCGTGTAAGCTTTAGTAGCGTCAGTAGCAGTAGAGCACTTTTTGAAAGAGCTCCTCCGGGATAATACTACCACAATACCTATTTCTGCCGCAAATCAGCGTTGCTGTGTTTCGGTTTGAAGGGTATGGGTGCCGGTGTAATTACAGGCACATGAGACATTTAAACTTTGTCTCTGGAATAGCAGCGCATTGGCAAGACCCCTGGTACTGCAGATGTCTATACGCAGCGGTGACTACTCAACATCAAGTGGGCAGGCCGGTTGGATGGTTTTCCCATTAAAAAAAATTAAATGAAAAGAAAAAGCTGCTATGAGTGATTGTTGACAATATGTACATTAAATCAATTACAGCAATTTAAGAATCTTAAAAAAATTGACATTCAAGGAATCACTTCAAATGCTGCAGCAATGAGAATTTCCAAAGGTGGAGATTCTCAGATGGCACCGATCGTCAATGCCTATTAGGCGTCCCTCTACAGACTATGGGTCGGTCACCTTTCATCCTGCGCCGCATGCCCTGTCACCTGCACACATAAGCACCTAATGACTGCGTCAGCGGATGGTGTTATCGTAGCTAAATATCTATAATTGCCGTCGATACGCTTAGAATGAACGAAGATTTTATTGAGATGTCAGAAGTAGGTACAGTGAGTAGATTTTTTGAAAGGGATGGTCTTGTATATATTTGTATCTTCTTTTTTATATTTTTCTTTTATCTTTTTAAGTATTATGTCTTTAATTATTGTAATTGTAACAACTTTAACCGCTTTAATTAAAGTAAAATAAATAAAAAGAAGAATGATGGAAATTCAGACGGTTAGATAATGTACTGTATAGTGAGCATAAATTACGGTTATTAGTTTATGTATAAAATTTACTGAGTTATATACAACGTAGTAAAACTTGAATGTTAAATTTAATTATAGGTACTAAGTAATGTGTTTAGTTATAGGCACTTTACTTAATACAAATTGTTTTTACTCCCATACTACAAATCATATTTATTATGCTCAGTACTGTAAGGTACATATTCAGTACTAAAAGGTTGTTCATACACACTTTACTCATAAATTGAAATTGCTCTTCGGGTTCTGCATCACACGGGACAGTATGTCAATTGGTCCATCTGTCACAGGGCCATATCTGCTGAACCGTAATATAACGACAAATTACAAAAATAAAATAAAGTTAAAAACTAAAAAGACATTAATTGTTTTATTTTATTAAAATATTGAAAAACGAAATGCGTAGTGTAAAATATTGTACGGCAGTACTAGATCACTGTTTGTGTGAACCGACTTGCACTTAGCCGGTTTTTATGATACAGTGGATAGAAAACAAAACCAGCTATCAACTGTAAATCGAATCAACAGTATTTTTATGTCTTTGAATGGTACCTAAACAAACCGACCACGGCCCACCTGATATTAAGTGGGCACTAATGCTGACCAATCATTAATGTCAGAGGCCATGTAGATGCGAGGCTAGGCTATCCTAGAAATGAAACTGAAATGTCTCATGTGAGATAAAACAACTTATGACTTGACCACTCTGTTCTGTTACGAGCATTTGATTAACTTTGGCAAACCAGCTGTAAGTACATGTCATTTCTAAAACTACGTACTAAAATATGTGAAAACTTATCTTACTTCATAAACTGATAGTGCTTCTAGATAGAAGGTAAATAAATAAATCTTCAATTTTATTTTTTTATTAATATGCTATGCATATACTTTAATTAATATTCTAATTATTCTAATTATTTGCTAATAAATGCAAAAGTTTATAAAAATGGATTGATGGATGATTGTTATTCTTTCATGCTTAAACAGCTGAATGGATGTGGATGAAATTTAGCACTGAGATAGATTTTAGTATGCTGTATCACATAGGATACTTTTTATTCCAGAAAAATGTACGGTTCCCGAGGGAAAACATATCAAATTTGACGCGGGCGAAGTCGCAGGCAGAAGCTAGCATTAAATATTTTAGAAAGTTTAGTAAAAATAAATTCAACACGTCATATTATTGTGTAGAATATTTTAAAGTAAAACACATCTCTATTTTACGATTTCGAACTGAACAACATGGATACCAAAAATTAACGAACGCAAATTTAAAACGTACCGCTAATTCGTCAAGTCCCCAACAAATCCTTAGCAGCTAATTCTCTGGCGACTGTTAAAGCTAGTTTCGTTAAAATAATTACCCCGGGACACAGAATAAATAAATACAGAAGGCCAGCGGCATATAAAGAACAAAGACAGGGGCACGCACACATATACACGTACATCGAGCGATTTCGAACTGCAAAACAAATGCTAATCGCGAGTGCGTGTACACTAATTGTACGTGGGTCGTGTCAATGTGTGCGTGTGTTGTCGCTCGTAGTATCGAGTTGAACTTCTGTATTATTCTATTCAGTGCCGGGACGTTGTCGGAACAAGTTACAGCTTTGATTAAACCGAGACCAGGGCTCGCACCTCGTCAGTACTTTGTAACTGACAGCGTGGAACATTGCTTCGGGTTGTTATGAAAAATTGTTTGTATAAAATTCTTATGCGTTCTGGGTTGATTAGATTTTTTTGTTCCGTGGAAGTAATAAGGTTGATGTGGATGTACAAATTGCGAAAGGGCATCATTAGACTTTAGATTCTACTTAATTGTTAGTATGATGTAAAATTGTTTGTATCGTTTTAGTGATGATGATTAAAATCAAGCTGTGTGAGTCAATTTAAAATCTTGAAAAATCTGGTGTCAAAGAAAACCTAGTCTAGTCAAAGCATTTATTTGACTTCGTCTGCGTCAAAGGTAATACAATATTGAATCCAAGGGAACCGTAGCATCTGTGCTATTCCATACTATAAACTACCTCTATGGTGCGCAAATCTGCAGATTTTAGATCCGTTCTTTTCTGGTGTGATTAGGCAACAATCTATCCAAACTTCCGCAATTATAATAGTAGCTATTGGGGCTGTTGCCAGTTTACGTTGGGGTTGACACCATGGGGTCAGAACATCTTGAATACTAAAGTTCCAATAACCACAAAACACAAAACAACATAAGCTGTGATTTTCACCAACACCATAAATCCGAAACAAGGTACAGCCTCAAATTCAAGGTCCTTAATTAAAGGTCTGACCCTCACTCCGTTTAGTTTTAATCTTCATACTAGTACTAATAAACGCACATAG
The DNA here is from genome assembly GCA_932526535.1 of Caradrina clavipalpis. Lineage (NCBI taxonomy): Eukaryota > Metazoa > Arthropoda > Insecta > Lepidoptera > Noctuidae > Caradrina > Caradrina clavipalpis. The sequence continues at coordinate 13,985,064 of OW052095.1, read as the reverse complement.
TTTGGAAAGTTAAGGAAGCTTCGCTAAAATTGTGAACTGACCCTTCAGTTATGGGTAATAAAAGTTTTAATGCCTTGACTGGTAATAGTAATGTAAATTGTTGTTGCTAAAGCACTCAGATGGATGAAATATCAGATGATACAAATTGATATGATGGTAGAGAAATATTTCACAATACAACGAGTACTAGCTTATTATTGACCCATTTCAGAACAAAGGCCGCATTCCATACAGAGAAGGCACGAGTATTGATCACCACGCTTGCTCAAGGAAGACTAGCAATTTTAGACATATTATATTAATAAAAGTCCAGGGTTTCCTCCCGATGTTTTTCCTTCACTGAGTTTAATTGAAAGAATTACAAAGTCGTCAAAGTTAAAATATTATCCTACGAGAACCGTACATTTTTCGGAGATACAAAAGTATTTGATGTGTTAATCCACACTACAATCTATCCAGATCCGATCAGCCGTTTAAGTATGAAAGAGTAACAAACAACCCTCCATCCATCGACCCATCCATCCGTTCTCACAAACTTTCGCATTAATAATATTAGTAAGAAGATAAGATTAGTAATAGATTTTCTATGTTCAATTCTCAGCTAAATCCAGAATAAATTCAATTAAAACCAACACACGGGTAAGTACTAACTGCATGTCGCCGACTAAGACAGTCCCAGTAAAACTCTTAGTTATAACCACAAAAACTTTCACCGTCAAACATTACGAGAGGAACGCTTCCATTCCGATGTTTAGTTTTCTTTAGCTGGCGTTCTTAGCAAACTCGTTTCAAAAGTTCCTAGAATCCCACTGTTGGCAATTTTACACATTTCACAGAGGCTCAATACGGTCCAATAAAGGCGGAAAAGAGAACAGCCGCTAAATTCAGGTGAGGTTTTAGTGGAGGCAATTTTTTGAACGTTGATTTTTTTCTCTTTCCATTTCCAAGGTTTCGGTTCAATAAGGCACCCACTGCAATGCTTGGAGTTTCTTTGATAGACAAAATTCGCAATGAAGTCATCTACCAGAGATCTAAACTCACCGACTTTGCTCGCAGAATTAGTACGCTAAAGTGGAAGTGGGCCGGTCATGGCTGCAGATGGAGAGACGATCGTTGGAGCAGACACGTGTTAGAGTGGAAACTACGTTTAGGCAAACGTGGTTTGGAACGCCCTGCTGTACGGTGGACCGACGTTTTAAATGGTGGTGGCCGGCGGATGGTTGCGCGCTGCCCAGAATTGGGATGATTGGCGCTCTTTAGGGAAGGCCTACGTTCAGCAGTGGACGGCTATAGGCTGAATTGATGCTGACGCCACTCACTACGTCTAGTAAATCATATGCGATCAACGCTTATAACTTCACTGCGTTAACGCGACGCTAACGCCACGTAAACGTGACGTTGTGTCGACGCAATCACCTAATAATTCGCGTCGTACTATAGTTAAAAAGTACAACGTTTTTCTTAGTCACTTTTCTATTTATTTTTAAACAGTTTGAACCTAGTATAAACTCGTAACTACTGACTATTGTATATTATTAATCGTTCACGAGGGAATCTTGCTGCATAACTTTTGATAGGTATAAAAGGAAGTCATAGTTACTGTGTCTTGTTTTTTATTATACTCAGGAGTAGGAACAGCTTTTCTATTTTACTTATTAATGAAAATAAAAAAGAAAATTACACCATTTATTTTCAAGTTGTTTTTACTTTACTGCCTTTGGGTCATAAAATTTTGAAAGTCTTTCTGTACTTCAGATGACACCGATTTTCTTACATTTTAATTATTTTCTCATTCTTCTCCTTTTTTTCTGATTCTGTTTTTTGTTTATCGGTTGTTCAGAATGTAAGTTTATAATAATGAAAACAAATGAATAACATTAAAAGTTATCTCTCTCTCCACAAAAGTGGCTTATTATTAACACCTAGGACTAAATTATAAGTGCAGACAAAAGCTCCTTTGGACTCTGGAGTCAAATGACAAACCTACAGACTATAGCCAGGATTGTAAGCTTCACGTTCTTTCCATGGCAGAGGGAGGTCACTCCACCAACTTCCACTCGGGACTACCACTCGGACATTTCTAATGGCAAAACCCAATAACGCTTTATGCTAGGAATCAAACCCAGGACCGCAAGCTCAGCACCACGTGACCATACGAGACAGTTGCTCACCTCAAGGTTACTTGTTCTAAATTTTGAAGGACACTTCTACAGAGTAGACTCGTAGGAACTGACCAGAAACGGCAACAAGAATCATTTTCGAAACTCATCAAAAATTCATAGGCAACATAATCTTTCGCCATTTCACCGGGTAGTGAGTGGATACTCCCTTCCGAGATATCCCTGTCGGTACACCTTATAGGATTTGTGGTTTACAACGCTCCATACGGTACACCGTTTCCCATAGTTAAGCTTTATCATCCGATTTGGGAGTAAGAGGTAGAGAGGTTATGAATTATCAACACATGGAAGGTGAAATAGTATTAGTCTAACCTCAAGCGTATTGTTCACGTGCGTAATCTAACTGCGTAGGTACTTGTGCTGTGTGTTAAGTGTCGTTGAATTAATTTACAGTACGAGGTATTATAATCGGTGTTATTATAAGGTTCTCGGAATATGGTCGTTTTGGAATATAATAAAGATAAGGTAATAGTTTCGCGGATGTAAGGATCAATGGCTGGTCTTTTTACCCGACTGCGACAGAAGGAGGGTTATGTTTTTCGAGGGTATGTTTGTATGTATGTATGTATGTATGTATGTATGTATGTATGTATGTATGTATGTATGTATAATTGTTTGGCACGCTCTGCAGCCTAAACGGCTCGATGGATTTTAGCTTGAGAGGTGTCGTTAGATTCGTATTTACTGTGAGAGTGACACTGGGTATATCAAAATAAAAAAAACAAAATGGCGGATTTTTGGCGCCAAATTCAAATGTTTGGATCGCTCTGCAGCCTGAACGGCTCGATGGATTTTAGCTTGAGAGGTGTCGATAGATTCGTATTTACTGTGAGAGTGACACTGGGTATATCAAAATAAAAACTAAAAAAAATAAAAAATAAAAAACGGTAATTTAAAAAACTAAAAAACGGTAATTTAAAAAACTAAAAAACCCGACTGCTATTCTTTAAAAATCCCTAAAACAAGATAAATTGTAGCAGTCGGGACCCATTCTAGAAATGGAGGATTAGTGAATTGAGAGCACATACCTATATTACATTGCAGATGGTCCCGAATGGGTCCCGACTGCTACAATTTATCTTGTTTTAGGGATTTTTAAAGAATAGCAGTCGGGTTTTTTAGTTTTTTAAATTACCGTTTTTTAAATACGTAAAATACTTTTTTACGTTTTCTTAACAAACTATATTGAAGCCAAAAATGAGGTCAAAATCAAATTATAAGCTCATTTTTCGATTTGACAATTCATGTGAATGCTTTACCGGTTTTTGCCGTTATATCGTTTTTAACCGACTTCAAAAAGGAGGTTCACAATTTTGTTGTACTTTTTTATCTTTGTTACTCCGTCATTTATCAACCGGTTTAACTTTTTTTAGTACTGGTTTCGAAAGGCCTAAAGAATACTATTTGCTAATAACATACCATCACGCCTGTATCCCCAAAGGGTTAGGCAGAGGTGTACCAATGTACACCCACAGTTCACCGGTATGTTTAAGTCCCATGTAATAAGGGGCGAGCTAATTGCCGATATATTTGCAAATAATATCATTAATAAAATTTATACTTTTATTTCAATTGCTCGTTCACTATGCTCGCTACCTTACCGGGTGGGAGTACCGAGAAGGTTCACCCATTGGAACGCCGAAACTTTGCGCTAAAGGTGACATATGCACCTTAACAGCACTAGAACTTATTGTGGTTTCCATTTACTGATTGGAAACGTTTGCACTCGCTCTTTTATTATGAATTCTGGAAATGTATTGTTTGGTATCGTGCCGTCGGTTTAGAAATCAATAAAATATGGTTTGTGTTTCTGGATATAATTTAGCTTCTAAATTTTGACAAAAAGGAAATGGTAGGTCAATAATTTATTTACTTTCATAGTTAGGTAAGTTAAAAATGTACCTTATTGAGCTAATACAATTATTACATGTAATTTATTAAATTTAAATATCAAAATCAATTTACAAGACAGACGTTTACGTTGGGATTGGAGAAGCGTCAATATAATAATTATTGCACCTAATATGTGAACATGTATTAAATCTATTAATCATTTTATTTGTAAGATGATATTATTATGACTGTGTGAGTTTGTCAACAAAACAATATGTAGCTTCGGGAAACGGCGGATCGCGGATGATCAGAGAAAAATCATGTACTCTTCTGTATGGTAATCCGTGGAGTCGGATGAGTGATCCGCGCGGTGTCGCAATATTTCGGATGTTTTTCGATGTTTTTGATCCGCTCAACCTTACGTTGCCGCGGTGACTGGCGCTGTCATTGTGTTATTCGATTAAATATGAATACAGAATCCACTTAGTGGAAAAAAAGCTGATTATAAAATTCCACTTGAATTTAATCAAACGCTGTTTTAAAAAATCGCATAAATAACTTAACCAAATAATATAGAAATTCTATTTCGAATAAAAACACAAAAAATAAATATTATTGTGTGGCCTACAGCAAAACTGCTAGACCACTTATGCCTAACGCTTTTTAACTGAACAAATGAAATACCTACCCTACATCATTAAAAAATAATCCCAACTCTCTCTTTATGACGCTATATTAATATTATAAAACCAAAGAGTTTTTTTTGTTTGTTGAAACGCGCTAATCTTTAAAACTACCAATCGGATTGGAAAATATTTTTGTGTATGTTAGCTAAATATATGGAGAATATAGGCTATAATATAACACCACGAATCAACCCACGGAAGCGGAACAGTAACCAAAGATGTTACTTAATGCTGGTAAAAACAATTAAATGGTGGTCCTTTGGAGGTTATACCCTATCCAAATATAAGGTGCTATAAAAATATCTGCCACGGCTTTAATGGGAGGTAGTATTGTGTTTAAAGATAACAATAGTAAAGAAATTTCGTACCCCAGAATAGTTAATAAAATTTGAGAAAATAAAGTAGTTTAATAAACATTGACTCTATTCTGCATAACAGGGTTCACAAATTACGCGAAACGCAAACGATTGAATTGTATTCGGTGCGGTGCGGCAACAGCTGACCGATGGATGGTTTTATGCGAATAAATCAATTCAAATTTATACGTACCTACATTTTTTTGTATGAAAAAAAATATGACACATAATCAATAATTTATCTTTACTATTGTAAACTATAAACACAATACTACCTCCTATTAAAGCCGTGGCAGATATTTTTATAGTACCTTATATAAAAAAAAAAACATCGAAATTCAACTACACCGCAAAAAGGTATGCGTGGTCAAACATAAAAAAAACATACTCGTACACGTGTGTAATTGAGAACCGCCTCTACTCTTTTTCATTTTAAAAAACTCCGCGGAATAAGTGGTGAGACGGAACTGGTAATAAAATAAAACAAGAAAGTTAATAATCTAGGATTCTAGGCTACCTATATATTTTCTCAACTATTTTCATTCCCTGACAATCACCGCATTGGCTTGAACTTCTAACAATGTCCTCTGCTTATTTCCGCCCGTTTTGTGGACTCATTCCGTTTGTTCTTTACTCCGGACCTTTGTTTTACCAAGTTCCATTGTATTTGTTTTCTTGGTTTCCATTAGTATTGAGAAAGATTTTGTTGATAAAGCTGACTGGTAGTTAGTAAGTATTGTTTGTGTGTTGACAGTTTTATTTCACGTATTCTGTGAATTTGTTTGTATCTCAATTTATATCTAGGGAGGTCTATGACTAGAAGCGGCTGTCGTTCGGCTGATATGATGATGATTCGATATGTAGCTAAAGATTTGAATATAACTTAAAAAAAAAAACACATCTGTAAGTATTCCCCAATGAGGTAAGCGTTTGCTAATTTGAAAAATCCATCAATAAGATTGGAAGGTGAATTTGTATGAAAATCTTAAAAAATGTGACATTTAATATCTAGTGCAGTGATGACCCACCGGTTATGGCACCCGCTTCTCATATATGAGGTTGTGGTTTAAAATCCGTGCAAATAACAGTGTGACATTTTCAATTTGTCTCGCTTTCTAAGTTTACCTTTGACATTCACTGACATCGGAAAACGGAAAACATCGTGAAGAAACCTGGATGATAATATAAGTCTGAGATCATGAATCAGCCCTGATGGTGGTGATCTTTGCTCGTGTCCTCTCTGTATAAGACGAGACTTTTGCCCTTCAGTGGAGTAATAATAGACTGGTATTATTATTAGTACCTATCTTAATTGCATCTGTTCGAAGCCGGGACGGATTTATTAATAAAAATAAATAAATAAACATATTACCACGTTTCTCTCAAAATTATTCTAGCTAAGCAGTAGTATTAATACCAATTTCTACATACACCAAAGTGTAAGTAGTTCTAGTAACCATAATTTCTGGAAATACTATCTTGATACGAGTGTGCCATCAGTGTTCGTCGGAAACATGCTTTGAACCACCTCAACATTGTTAGTTGCTTTGAGCTTGTAATGGAAACATCAATTTTGTCTAATTGGGTGATAAGACGAGCAAAAGCAACGGGATCTTAAAGAGCTTATGGTTCATAATCATTGATTATGCACCAAGTATTATAGTTTAGACTCTAGAGTCATTAGATCTACGTCATTTGAAATATTGAGAACAGATAGATAATTATGTAGTTAAGCAAATGTATGCTTGCTTTTTAGGTTCAATACATGGTGCTTTTGCTAGTATCAGGAACAAAACGACTGACAAAATTTTTGCGGAAGGAATCTATACTAATACAATAAAGATGAATAGTTTTTTTGTTTGTTTAAACTCGCAAATCTCTAGAGCTACCAGTCAAATTGGGAACAATCTTGTACCTGTGGGCGACAGCTCTTCTGTTTTTACCCGACTACGGCGAAGCCAAAAGGAGGGTTATGAGGTTGACCGGTATGTATGTATGTATGTATGTATGTATGGATGTTCATCTGTTCCCTCATAACTTCTAAACCATCTATCGTAATTTGACAAATGAGGTTTCATTGGAAGCGTCTTGATTGTCCGCTGGTTACAGGCTACGTTATGTTGCAATAAAATGTATGTGGCGCCCTCTAGGGCACATAAAGACATGAAAAAAAAAACATCTAAATGTGGTCGTGTTGCATATCAAATTAAAGGGCTTAATTAGCACATTTCAAATATATATATATTGTAATAGAAAAAATTGTACATGGCACCCTTGAGAGCGCATCATAAACCTATGTGTAGCAAGCTAACTTACCAATATTTTGATTGGGAGACCTAATAGATTATTCCATATATTGCGTATATGTTGCAGTTTCAGTAATATTACGTATATAAATATCTAAATTTGAACCCCAAAATAATTTAAATAAAAAATAAGTTTAAAGAACTAAAACCCGACTACAAAAAATTCACGTTCTAAAAAGTATGAAACAAGAAAACATTCTCATCTGACAGCCGTGGTCGTATGCCACCTATTCCGGTAAAACAGTGTGTGTATAGAACATTAATCTTTAGCAGTAAAGTTTAGGGCAAAGTGGCATACGACCACGGCTTTCAGATGAGAATGTTTTCTTGTTTCATACTTTTTAGAACGTGAATTTTTTGTAATCGGGTTTTAGTTCTTTAAACTTATTTTTTTTTTATATGAAATTCTGACGGGGCGACAGTCGCGCGACAGCCGCGCTGCTAAAGTCGCCTAAATGTGAAAGCGGTCTTATAGGCTAAGTAATACCAAATACGACACATGGAAGCTGAGCAGTTACCAAAGATGTTACTTAACACGGGTAAAAATAACCTTACAGCCAGAACCTAGACTAACAATAATTCATCCCTACATTTTAATGCTAAAACCCTCATAACAGTAAACATTAAAAGCAGGTTAAAACTATGTATATCCGCCATCTTTATCTTACCTTGCAAATTACTGAAACAAAATAGAAACAGACAAAAGCCCTTAATTTATTAGCAACATTAATTTATCCTAGTAGTGAAGAAGGAAGGAAATTATTTTATTACAGCATTCTACGAGGTAGAATAATATCGCCTGTGTTCTTGAGAGTGGAGTAAGGATTTACAGAAGCTAAACGGGGCGTGAACTTGCGTTTCTAAAGTTTATATAAGAAGAAACTTGGTAGAACCGCGTGGTACATGCTTTTACTATACGAAGTGTAAAAAGCTACTTAATGAATTCGAAAGTTACATGGTGTTCCTATCATACCATCACGCCTGTATTCCACGAGGGGCTAGACAGAGGTGTACCAATGTACATACACAGTTCTCCGGCATGTTTAGGTCCTATGTAATAGAGGACGTTGTTCTTTTCATTGTATGGAAATCTCAAACTTCCAATTTTTTGTACGTGTTTTACGGCACCTGTATTATTACATGCACCCATAAATACAATGTCTTGCGTGCGTTTTATATTACGCGTTACCATGAACAGTGATTTTCATCACAAATCTTATATAATTTGTCAATCTCAACTTAGTTCAAAATTTTTAGCTATATTTCAAGCGCGGTTGACTAAAAAACACATAACCAAACATAATATTTTACCACACTGAACCTAAACCGCATTTCCACGATTTCCTAAAGTGCAAAAATTTCTTTAAAATTATGACTCCACGCTTTACCAAGGTAATCTACACATAAACTTGCCGTTGACGTGTTAAAGTGCGCAATAACATAGCCAGTCGACAAAGCCGTACTAAGCAAGACTCTTATTTTGTAGTGTGAAATAAACCAGAAGCCGCAAACTGGAATTTCTTGGAATACGAATTGAAAAGGTAGTGGAATGTTGGTATGAAACGAAAACGACTTAAAACGTAAATAAATATATAGGACCATTCTAAAAATAATTTTCTGGAATGCCAGATTATCACGACGTTAGAAATTCTAGAGAAGAAATTTTGTTTTTGTTATCGCTGCCATTTATTAAGTTTCTTTTTAACTGTAAAAGCTCGCTCTTACTCTTTTCTCTCTCTAGATTTTCCGAATTTCAGGGTCACGGCGACCAATCTTATTGATTGCGGCTTGGATAGTTTCAATCATGCCTGTGCACTAAAATATTTAATGCGTCAGTACGCAGGTGCACTCTCTCTTCTCTGGATCTCATTGTAAGATGAGACGGCAACCTGGCACAACCAGGGAGAGATCATGATCAGGCCCAACGATTAAACGAGCTCCTTGAAATGTCTAATTTCACCTTTATTGGTCTGGAATCGCCAATATGTTTTGAGCAAGTGTGGCTATATAATTATGCTCTTGCCCTGTCTGTATGTATGTATGTATGTATGTATGTATGAAAAAAGGCCTTTGTACAGCTGTGGAGTAATCATAGCTAGCTAAGCAGAAAAACATTGACCAACATTAATCCATACAGTTTTAAAGTTGTTTGCAAATAAAGTCACTAGTATACCATCATAGTCTATCACCTTCACCTTCAGTCATTCCTAAACAGTCCACAAATTGCCAAATAAATTGCCCCCTGCCTCGCGGTACATACAAGGGCCCAATCACCTCGTATTGCTATCAATCTACGTGATAAGTGTTCGACCAAAACGATCTCACGTCTGGCCCCCATTTGCGGAAAGCTTTTAAGGGTTTGATCACAACTAGTCACTTCCTATGTATTCATGAGGGGTAGGCTTTCTGTATGAAGTAAGATTACGGACGTAGCGGCTGAGTAATTAAGTAAATATTAATGTCTGGTGGTAAGATCATGTTTAGTATTTTGTAAGTTATATGTTTTCTTATCTATACTAGTGTAATAAAGCCAAAAAGTTTTTTCTGTTTGTATAAAGCCTCTAATCTATTTTACTACGAGCCGGATATTAATACAAGTTATCCTGCTATAATATTATATTTATACTTATTAAACACATAAAAAAACACAAAAAACAAACACAACAAAACAAAACACAAACACACTAACACAAAACAAACAAAACATAAACAACAAACACACACACAAACAATAAATAAAACACAAACACAAAACACAAAACTTAAATTAAACAACAACAACAACACAACACACACAACTTAAACATTTTATTTTTTATTTGTTATTATTTATAATTTCTAAATATAAAAAAATATATATTCGCCAGACCGATTTCGGTCACTGCAGCCAATTTCAACGGAGACTAACCAAGTACGCTGGACATATTATTATAGTGCACAAGCGTGTACGTAAACACAGGTGCATTCCCTGTTCCCTAACTCTCATAGTCCGATGGGATAGAAAGTCGACATAACCTGAGAATGATCAAGTGCAGGGCCAACGGCTTCTACGGTGGATGCCATCATGCGCGTCAGAGCTCTCTCGGCGGGGGATGCTGTGTCCCGGGGCAGGGTTGTGCTGGCGGTGTCGCTGGACATCGCCAATGCGTTCAACTCCCTGCCCTGGTCCTGCATTAGGGAGGCACTCCGGTACCACCGGGTGCCGAACTACCTCCGTCGGGTGGTCGGGGCCTATCTGTGTGATAGAGCCGTGATCTACCCTGGTCGAAATGGTGAATGGAACCGGCGAGAGATGTCGTGCGGTGTTCCACAGGGATCGGTGCTGGGGCCGCTCCTGTGGAACATCGGCTACGACTGGGTGCTACGTGCTGACCTCCCCGAGGGCGCCAGCGTAGTGTGCTACGCTGATGACACGTTGGTCCTGGCGCAGGGGTGGTCGCACGAGGCGGCGGCCGACCTTATGACACGCGGGGTTGCGATAGTCGTCGAGAGGATCCGGCAATTGGGTCTCGAGGTGGCCTTGCACAAGTCCGAGGTCCTGTGTTTTCATGGGCCTCGGAACGCGCCACCGTCGGGATCCCAAATCACGGTAGGAGGGGTTTCCGTCGGCGTCGGGTCGACGATGAAGTACCTGGGACTTGTCCTCGACAGCCGATGGAACTTCGTGGAACATTTCCGACGTTTGGCTCCCAAGTTGGCACGGGCGTCGGCCGCTCTGAAGCGGCTCTTGCCCAATTTGAGGGGGCCAAACGCCTCCTGCCGGAGGCTCTACGCCGGGGTCGTGCGTTCGATGGCCCTTTACGGGGCCCCGGTGTGGGCGCGGGGCTTGAGGCGGCTTGCCGCCCATTACCTAAACGCGTCCCAGCGGGTGATCGCCATAAGGGTCATCCGCGGATACCGCACGATCTCCGGCGAGGCAGCGAGCCTCCTTGCCGGATTGCCGCCATGGGATCTGGAGGCGCTGGTCCTCGCGCGCCTACACGAGTGGCGCGCGGAGGCACTGGGCCGGGGCGAAACTCCGCTGCCGCGGCAAATTGCCGCCCAGCGGACGGAACTCCGGCTCGATCTCATGGCGACATGGAGAGAGCGACTGTCGCAACCTCGTGCAGGGCACGCCTTGATTGAGGCGGTAAGTCCCCTCTTTGAGGAGTGGCTTGAGCGGCGCCACGGCGCCCTCACCTACCGCCTGACGCAGGTCCTCACCGGACACGGATGTTTCGGGAGGTTCCTGCACCTCATCGGGCGGGAGGAAACGCCCGGGTGTCACCATTGTGAGGATCGCCCCGAGGACACGGTGGAGCATACTTTGGCGGTGTGCCCTGCTTGGGCTGAGCACCGCCGAGTCCTCGAGGCGGCCATCGGCGGCGGCGCCCTCTCGCGTCCGGCACTGGTTCAGGCCATGGTCCGGAGCGAGGGGGAATGGGAAGCAGTCGCCTCCTTCTGCGAAGCTGTAATGCTGGAGAAGGAGGCGGCGGGACGGGAGAGAGAAAGGAGGGTCCCCCGTCCCAGCGGCCGCCGCGGTAGACGATCCGGGCGTCGGGAGCCACGAGACGACTCCCGGCCACCGTAGACGCGGGTCTGTGGACGGTGAGCAATGGGTAGCTCACCGTCCGTACGTTCACTAGCGACAGACCGTGTCGACGGCGCGTCCGTGTTCCACGCGCGCCTCAAAGAGATGTCAGCAAATTGGATGGGGCCACTGAGGGCCGATGCCTGCCGGGGCTGCGGGTTGTTCGAAAGAGATACCGCGCCCCCGGAACGCAAAGGGCACATGAAGGAACATAGACGGGTTTTAGTCAGTAAAAGTCTGACACTCCCTCCCGCCCCGCCCAGGGCGGGGGAAGTTATTTGATGATTTCCCGTCTATAAAAAAAAAAAAAAAAAAAAAAGGGCCAACGGCTTTACGTGCTTCCCAAGGCATGGGGGGTCACATCACCAACTTCCAAAGTTCGGACTCCTACTAAAAAAATCCTAATGCAAAAAACCAATACCTAACACTTTTTTCTCGACCTGGAAATCCCTAGAACGACCCTAAACTCTACAGTGACAGATTATCATAAGTCGTTCTGATTGGTTGACCGAGTTATCAACCATCAATCATATGCGCTTCATATTTTGCCAGAGTAATTTAGTAGATTAACCTCGTATACTAAAGTACTTATTCAAATACTAATAAAATGTTTATTACGAACATTCAACATCGTTATTATTAAATATCCCACGTACAGGTACAATCTCGTAAAACTTTTACGAGTATTATGATAGAGAAACTATGTAACTCCTTAGGTAGAAGGACGTATTGATCAATCTTCTCCTAAGTAGGTAGTTTGGAAGAATATTGCAGGCGTGGAGACGGGACCCATCGCCATGCCTGTGTTACAATGTGCATATTCTCAAAAACTGTCTGAAGGAAAAGTTTCCGTCAGTTCCAAACTCATCATTGGTGGCTTCCAAGTTTTACTCGCTAAAGTAAACTGCCATAGAAATGGATATTGAGATTACATTTTAGACTTTAATGTTTTAAAATAATACTGGGTCTAACCAAAAATGATTGTTGGGAAATGACTTTTATGTATGATGTGATAATTCACTGTTTATCACAAAACGTGATTATGGGTGCACTCAACAGCACACGCGCCGCGGGAGTATTTAAGGTTTAGTTATAACATTTCAAACATGTTTTCGTAAAAACAGTCATTTAAAAGTTGGAACTTTGACCTTCCGATTCCTTCCTCCTTAATCAGAAGTTACCAGGTTTGGTGCAGAACAAAAAAAATACCGGATTGAGTGTCATTTTACACAGTGTTAAGGAAAAATACATTTTAAAATTAACAGCAACAAAGTTCATAATCGGATTTAACGCTACTTTCTCAGAGCTATTTAATCAACGACGAATAATCTAATCGTGAGCTTCCATCTCTTTAAATTTAAACCCAATTTCACAACTCAAAATCAAAAATATTTCTCGTTTGAACGAATGATAACTTTGTTTGCTAGAATATAATAAGATGTTTTACAATTTATTTGTTACACTATTTTGAACCTTTTGGTTGTACAAATTAAATGTTTAATCCAAAAATAAAATAATAAAAAGGATAATTGACATTTTAAATTTAGAATAGAAAATGATCACCTCGAAGCGTTCATATCATCAAAACTGAAGGCCTTGGAGGTTAACAAAAGGGCGTTGAAGGCGCCTAGTAATGTCTGCCTCACGAAAATGTAGATACGCATCAGTCATTAACACTTGAGCCTGTCATTTTGCTTGGTCCTTTGAGGCGCCGACAGATTCTCCAGTGGGTGTAGCAATTTTCATGAAAGAACATGGTTATTTTGGTAATAACCCCCGGGAATTGAACCATTCAGGCGTTAGGTCCGATTTTGAGGCCTCCCCATTTTTGAGGCCTGCTTTGCTATGCTGCGAATTTTGGCTAAGCTTCTCCTGTATGTGACCTGAAAAGTGTTAATTGCGGTATGGTGAGACGAAAGTTTTAAGTGTGTTATTCCGCTTTTGCACTTCATAATGAAGTTGAGTACGTGCTGGCTGACTTCGCGAAAATAAGTTTTATTTTTGCGATTTTGATGGCATTTTAGTGGGTAGCCAGACTTTAACTCAAGAGTACATGAAACTTCGTTATTTTCTATATCTTAGCCATTTTACGACACTTTAACATTCAATGCAATGAGATATGTGGTATACATATACGATACATTTGACGCTGTGTGTCTCTGGTTCGCTTCCCACACGAAGCAAATAGTTGTTTATCTGCAGTAATAAATAAATACCTAATTATACATAAACTCATGCCTATTTCCCATGGGGGTAGGTAGAAACCGCAAAACGCCACCTGCTACGATCCTTACGTTCATACATCTGGTCATACAAGCACGCCGGTTACGAGTGCAGCTGCGACCCGATCTTTCTGAAGGTCGATTTATATCACTAGAATTATATTATTATTTAATTAATACAAACTTCACCTACTTTATTTGGTCAAATCGAAACTACGGTAAGCTAACCCCGAAATTACAAAAAAAAAACTTCCATGGACTGATGAACCACCATTATCATGAAAAATTTCGAAAAAATCTCACTAAATACGACGAGAACTAAACTCCGTCCGGCTCAATAGCTCCTTTTACGTGCTAAACCTGCATTTTCCAGATAAAGCTGCCCCGATCTAGTTCAAATAGTATCTTTACACATGAATGGAACTGAAACGTGGTTTACAGGACGGTGAATGAAGCAATTTTTGGACATACGCCAACGGGTAGCTTCCTTCATATTGTCATGCAATAGAATTTGAATTTTATTAAAATAGGTTTAGAGTTTTGATCGATAGTTTGCTTTGTGCGATACAAGAACTGAGATTTCGGTGCATACAAACTATACTCTGAAATGTTTGGTAAAGAAAATGGATAATTTGAAATGAAAATATGAAAGGCTTAACTTAGATTCGTTCAGGCAATATCAACCATCATAAAATGATAGAAAAAAATGTATATTACATGCTACTTTTTATTTAAAAAAATATATGAACCCCTAAGAAAAGTCACGCGTATGAACACGCAGTGCAAAAGCTAGTATATATTTTACATTATCTACAAGGTCTTTACACATTTTAGGTAACTACAGATTTTCTTACTGCAATATGAAGCGCTCATAATCGTTAATTGTTTTTTTAAGAACATTGCCTTTCTTTGCATTAATGCGTTTAATAGATTTGTAAACCCAATAGCAATTATGTCAATGTCAATGTGTCATGTGTATGTCACTTTGGACGTTTGTTTGTCTATCTCTTTCTCACACTTGAATGGCGGCAGCCCTGTGCAGAGCGTTGCGCTCTGCTATCGCATTATGTCTATGCCTTTATGGGAAATCATCAAATGACTTCTTCCGCCCTGGGTGAAGCGGAGAAGAGTGTCAGGCTCTTACTGACTAAAACCCATCCGTGTTCCTCCTAATGCCCTTTGCGTTCCAGAGCCGCGGTAACTCTTTCGAACCAATTCCGCAACCCTGGAGAAATGGAAAACTTTTCATCTAGGCTAAATAATTTTTGAAAATATGAAAATCGTTATAATCTCCTTGGAAACACAACCATTGGGATGCTATTAAACTGATGTAGGCGTCTGAACATAAACTAAAAATAAATCATCAAAGTCTCACTACAAAAAGGATTCCAATTTTAGTCTAACCTTTAAGCGGTATATTGTATTATGAACTTTATTTCAAAAGTCATAAAGTTCACAACACAATAACTGACTTCAAAACCAATACAGTCAATATACCGAAATAAGAATTAACTATAAAATACAATAACAGGCTCAAAAGTTTAAGGTTCGACCAAAATTAGAACAATATTAGGCAAGATAAAAATAGTAATAGAAAATATATTTTAATAAGCCAATTGATTCCTTGACTTATTTATTATTTCGCTCCAAAAATATATTCTATAAGTCCCTTTGAGGATTTAATATATCCGACAGTCAAAAAAAAATTGTACAAAAATGTACATTTTTAGCTCCATAAATCTTCGTGACATTTAGTAGTATTTGAGCTATTTCTGAAGGACTTCATCCGGGAAAGTGCTACCACCAAACCTATTTCTGTCGCAAAGCAGCATTACTGTATACCAATTTGAAGGGTATGGGTGCTACTGTATTTAAAAACACGTGTGACATTTTAACTTTTTTCTGGAATAGCAACGCATTTCCAAGGCCTCTAAGTATTGCAGATGTCTATAGGCAGCAGTGGCTACTTGCCATCAGATAGGCAATCTATTTGTTTAATCTCGAAATTCGAGCTAATGTATTACTAGACATATTATTTTATATACTGTCCAAAAATATACCTATAAAACATACCCTTATTAGCTTTTCATTTTATACTGAAATTACTCAAATGAAATAAATGGGTAACAGAGACTGAAAAAGAAATTACTTGTTCTACAAATATGAGAAAAGGAATGGTTTTCTATTACACCGTTCAGGTCGTAATACTTTTAATGTAGATTATTATCTATACATAAAAAAAACTAAGTATCTGTTTGTTATGTCAAAATAACAACATTTAACGATATGTTTACACGGTTTTAACACGAAGAATACTTAAAAAAAAAATTGTCTGTATGTTTATTCCATCTTATGTCCAAAACGGCTGGACTGATTTATTTATCTATCATCATGTAGAACTGTTCCTCGAGTTCAATCTCCGCATACTGTGAATCCTCACCATGCTCTCCTGGACACCAGACTGGACTGTGATGTGTTTGAGAATAAATGGAAAGTCGTGTTAGAATTTTTGAAATACTGCGAGAGGAACGCATAATAGGCATGCGACTGTATACTTCAGCAACCGACCATGTTTCATTACATGTTTTATTGAATTTATGTAACCACGTTGTCTAAATTGATTTACTGTAATTGGTTTATCCGTTGTAAATTAACAAATAAATACATAAATATTTTATTTATTATAACACTTCTTTGTTTTTAACGGGTTTAATTAACTTACTTTACATTGATATTTGCCCAGTTTTGAAGTCGCAGCCTCATTATGAGAGGTCCCCTTTATGACAGGACCTTCGCGCCATTTTATTAACTTATCACAACTACTCTCTCACTGCCTCGTTAGCCTAGTGGTCCTAAGCTCGACTTCTACGGTAGAGGTCCTGGGTTCGATTCCCAGGTCGAGCAAAAAGTGTTATTGGGTTTTTCTTTGAAATTCTCAGCAGCTGCTCGGAGTTTGGATTTGTGCCCGGTTAATGGCAATAGGCTCGCCCCCTATTACATTGGGACCTAAATATACCGGCGAACTGTGAGTGTACATTGGTACACCTCTGCCTAACCCTTCGGGGAATACAGGTGTGATGGTATATTTATTATCACAGCTATACTTCAAAAATTATCTCCCGGCGTAACCACACATTTCAGCCAGCGAAGCAAACGTTACGCTTCGGTGTGACGCAAAGCCACACTAACACCGGCATAGCTTGTAGCCTGTCAGAAGCACACTGTCGCTGACAAAATAGCTTGTGCTTGGCTTTAAACCCACAAATGGAGACCGAGCTTAACCCTCTGACGCAGATTGAATAAAACACTGTTGATAAGTTGTTTTAAGAACAGAGTGAAATAATTTTTATATGCAGCTGTAGAATAAAAAACAGAAAATCTAAAAAGAGAAGTAACGGCTTTCGTTTTCTTGTCTGTTTAACTACAGGGCTCGGGTAAGTACCAATATGACTTCTTCCATTTCATATATTTTTTCTAAGTTCATCTTGGATATCACTGATATCGGTAAAGGAAAACATTGTGAGGAAATCTGGACTTCTATAATAAGCCTGGAATTCACCTTCCATAAGCGTCGTGATTAATGCATGTTGGGGCCGGCTTCCAGACTAAGTGGATGCATAAATAATGTAGCCTATTATTGTCCTACTGCAAGGCAAAGGTGCTACTCATACAGAGAAGGCACAAGCATTGATCACCACACTTGCTCAAGGCCGATTGGTGATTTCAGACTTATAATCATTAAATCGATCATATCGAATCATAACAATTATATAAGTTTTTCTACACAGATGTCAGTGACTCTCAGTAGCAGCTCGGAGTTTGGATTTGTGCCCGGTTAATAGCAATAGGCTCGCCCCCTATTACATGGGACCTAAATATACCGGCGAACTGTGGGTGTACATTGGTACACCTCTGCCTAACCCTTCAGGGAGTACAGGCGTGATGGTATATTTATTTTGATATTTATATGTCAGTGATATTCAAAATAATTTTTGAAAGTATACTATAATATATGTAATGAAAAAGTCACATTAGTACTCGCCCGGTATCGAAATCGCAACCTCATGCACGAGAGGTGGACGCGGTGTAAAAAGATACTTAACCAAGTCAAAAGTTACATCTTCTTCCCATCATTGCGAACTTTCTTTTTGTTCTGCGGATATCTTTTCGTTTCGGCTTCTTGAATTCCAATTTTTTGTAGATTTTTTTTTTTTTTATGAAAATAGATTTTAATTGATATAACCAACACGTTAATATCCCCATGGTTCCTGTACCATTCCGTGTAACCGTTTTTTTTTTAATTATTTACCATAAACAGTGATATACCACACCATAACTACAAATTAGCCCCAGGAAGAATTTTTGCTCAAACTTAGTTTAATGGCAATATGCTTAGTTAACGACTAATGTGATGTTTATTTTTACACCCAATGTCATACCCTTCCTAAAAAAAAAATAAGAATTTAAATAAACATAACGATCGAGTTTGTTCTTGTTATGGAGACAACATAAACCTCACTCGATGATATAAAGTTACAGGGAAGGAAATTGCTCGCTCATTTTTGCCTCAACTTCAGTAGGCTGTAACGACATATTTTATTCACGACGCTACCATTATTTGCTGCCAAATATTATCCAAGTACTTCAAAGTGATGTAGGGAAGTATTGAAATTTAAATAATAATATTTATGTCTGTTATTGTGTGTCTCTCTCTCTCTCTCTGTCAAAGTTAAAACATTTATTTAAATAAGGCCACTATAAGGTACTTTAAACATCATATACGAGAAAAATTAAGAGTTGAATCTAGTTGCGCAAAGTTGTTCCAGAACATATTTTCGGAGAACAATAGGTAAAAAACTGTACACTCTTTTTTTAAAATCAATGTTTTACATACATATTTATATATAATACAGGATATTGAGAATTACTGTGCAAAAATTACCGTTACGTACCCCTAAAATTACATTTTTTTTGTGCAATCCGACTTGCACTTGACCGATTATTTCGTTTTAACCCCAGAAATTCCCAAAATTAATTTCCTTCTTCATAAAAAACTTTTATCTGCTCAACAAACTAGAACCATGCCTGCGTGCAACTTAAATTCAATTACCCAACCATGCCATAATGAACTTTACGAACAAATTAAAATTTTCATAATTCCTTCAACCCTTAACTATAATTCCCTACGAATTAAACGCAACACATCAATTAGACCAGCTCCTACTAAGACACTATACACTGGCATACACAACAATAAAGCCGGTACACACCGCTGGCCGGAAGGTTGCGACAGTGTATACACAGCTCGTTGAGACCGCCCCTTTCGTGTTACAGACTACGTTAACTACCGGGCTATACATGTAAGTATGAACCTGCCTTAATATCAGGAATACTAAAGCAGGTTCTATGAAGGTAGAATTAAGCTACTGCAAGGTTATTTCGCTACATTAATCACTTGAATGTGCGTTGCATTCATGTTTTATTTGTTTTAATTAAAATAATTTATTTATTTAACTTTAAAACGGCATTTGGCTAATTAAATTAGTTAAAGACGTATATTTAATTACACGACTAAATGCGTATTTTATTACTTTTGCTTAAGTATTTTTAGTTCGCCTTGTAAAATTAAAGAATAGTATGGTATTGTATTGTATTGTATTGTATTCTATTGTATATTGGGCTGCTGAACGCAACTAAACGTATTTTGTATAAGTTTGAAACATAAATTAATTAAAAGGACGTAGGTCATACACCCACGAGGTGGATCTAATTACCTGATTAACACCACAAGAGAACGCTGGATGCAGGCCGCTACCAACCGGTCTTCTTGGAAATCTATGGGGGAGGCCTATGTCCAGCAGTAGACGTCCTGCGGCTGATCTGATGTCGTGAGTGTCGTGATGGCCCATTGATTAAGGTGTCCGCCTCTCATGCACGAGGTTGTGGGTCCGCAACCGGTCACGGGCAAATACCAATGTGACTTTTTCTAATTGATAATTATGTAGTTTCTAAGTTCATCTTGTAGATCACTGACATCGGTAATCATGTCAGAAACCCTTGAGGCGGTTTAGAAACTCTGACACAAGGGTGTGTGGGGTCGTTAGACCTTACAGCCCACGCGATAAAGGAAAGGAAGGCTGATCTGATAATGATAAAAAGAAATTGCAAAGCTCAACAACAAAGATGAAGTGTCAAGGTTTAGCAGACATACTAAAAGCCTACCTTTTTTGGAGATGCTTCACAACATACATAATAATAATTAGCCAACATGTTCATTTATACATTTTTAACAAAAACAAGTAGGTAATATAAAATATGAATAGGGGTCGGAACTGCGCAGACATGTACTAGTTAATTTTAGTTTAAAACTACTATAACTATGCAGTACGATGTGACAGGAACTTTTTGAATTACCTACTACAGTATACGGTATACAAAATTAGGAATAAAAACAGAAGCGAAGCAATTTTTTTAATATAATTTTAATAATACCAGACTATTATTATCCTACTGCAGGGCCAAGGCCTCTTCTTGTACAGAGAAGGCACGGGCATTGATCACCACTCTTGCTTAAGACGGATGATCGATTTCAGACTTATATTTATTTATTTATCACTCAAAACGAATTTATATGGCAGATGTGAGTAGCAATGCCGGGAGGGGACGCCCTAGAAATTTCTACCCTGAACTTATTGGTGAGGTTCTTCAGAAATGTCAGTTGCGCAGTACTCGTAACCGTTTTGCTTGTATGACAAGATGTAGGAATGTGGATGAGGTGGAAGGAGTATGTGAGGATCGTAACACGTGGTTTCTGCCTGCCCCCATGGGAAAAAAACGTGAGTTTATGTATTTAAAATTGCTTAAATACTATTTTCATCCATATTTATATATACCCTATACTAATAGAACCTATAACCCACCCTTATCATATCAGTTAAATAATAGTGTCTTATCACAAAACCCTTCAGCCGACCTCTCGATACAAAATTATCTAGTTTCCGTCCCTTTCTTGATCTCAACAACTAATCTATTTCCTCTATTGAGATTAGCCTTACATCTATCCCTTCCTCACATAATGATAATATCATTATTAGCTTCGCAGTATTATATGTATTATTTGATAATCAAAAATACACCATCACCATCACGCCTGTATTCCCCGAAGGGTTAGGCAGAGGTGCACCAATGTACACCCACAGTTCGCCGGTATATTTAGGTCCCATGTAATAGGGGGCGAGCCTATTGCCATTAACCGGGCACAAATATTAAAAATCAAAATGAAATTATTTATTCATACTATGCAAACGTAAGTCATGTATGTGTCTGTCTGTCTATTACGCTTTTACGACTAAACCACTGAACCGATTTTAATGTAATTTGGTAAGGGGTTTTGAACCCCAAGAAAGGATATAGGCAAATTTTTATTTCGCTGCTTTGTCTGCGATAACCAACATTTACGCTCACGAAGACGCGGGACAAAACTAGTTTCAAATAAACCTTACAGGCACTTTTTAATAATTTCAAGGACGTCGGTTAGTCAGATACTTGAAGCCTGAAACCTATTTTTTTTTTATGAATAATTTTGGCATTTTTTTTTAAATTATTTACATACCACAAATAGTGTAGAAGATATATACACACAGATAAAAATATAAAAAAAATCGTAAAAAATATAAGTATACATCCAAAACTGTCGCTTATTGGTTTTAACCATTAACAAATTATAGTCGACCATCTAAGTGTCCTCGACTCAATTTGATTTTCTAATCAAACAATAACAATCACTAAATAAATTACGTCAAGTATCACAGTCGTATCTCTTTAATTGCATCATAAACCATAATGAACTTCGTCCGACCAACTCACAGTGGAGCGAAAATATTTTACGTGGCCAAAATCTTAAAAAGAAACATTACACATAATGAAAAAGCTATACGAAACTTTGTAATAACCACTTAAGAGTGTTCTGGTTCAATATACATCGTTACATCGGCTAATGGAGATTACAAGGCGACTTATCGTGAATGTATCTACATGTTAAACTTGTACCTACATTTTTATCCACTTTTATGCCTCTAGTAATCCTATCGGCTTTTGGTCACGCATTGTCGAATTTACCCACTGTACTTTTATTATTCTATTTTTGAATGTAAAACATGTTGAAGTTCGAACGTATTGTATCGGATCAAATATTTAGGGGGCTTAAGTCTGTGGGAATGATTGCCGGCAAACACTTACTTTTAGAAAAAAACTTTTAAAATAACGTTGTATTATATTATTACTTTACGTAACTGTACCTGTACATTTTTCGGCACTAACTAATATTATCTTGTCTTAAGAGCGCGCATCCAGAAAGTTGGCAACGTCGCAAACAGCTGTCAAATATTTCCCTGTTTTGATTAATTTGTCAATATTACTGTATGAAAATAAGAAATATGGCTTACTAATGCACTAGAATATTAATAATGAATTGCAATTAAAACACTGAATTTGATGTTGTACCCGTTTTAGGTGTAAAAAAGGCATTTGTAAAGTTTCCAAATACTTTTTTTACATCTAAAACTAAATATTCGATGTTACGATATTAATTATTGCATTTCATAATGAATATTCTAGTGCATTAGTAAGCCATATTTCTTATTTTCATACAGTAATATTGACAAATTAATCAAAACAGGGAAATATTTGACAGCTGTTTGCGACGTTGCCAACTTTCAGGATGCGCGCTCTTAAGACATCGACATACTAAATATACCAAAATCACGTGTGATGTGCTGTTCAATTGTTTTCAGAGTTATAATTTAAGGATTGTACACCAGTTTGCACAACCCTCTACAAAAATAGGCACAGTCCCGCTGGGCTCTGAGCTCCCTTCTTGGGTATTAGCTCTGTGCGCTTTTAAACGTGACGCTCACAATCCCGCGCTCCGACCCTATCAAACTTGGGAACGAAACCATAGCGCGATTCAGGAATGGGTCTCAATCTAACAACGCCATCTATCGAGCGGTGGGGCAAACTTTTCGCCTTGAGTTTCAATTCAGTTTTTCAGTAAACAAATTAATTGAAATCGTTTATTGTTGCTTTTGGAAGATTGTTGTGTTTTATTAAATGGTTTTTTATTCAAAATAAAGAACAATTATATTTTTGTAACAGAATTTCACGTGGGTACCAGAGATATAAAGATCGCTCTACAAAGCTGAGTATTTTATACGAGCTTTCAAAAAGAAAATATATAAACAACTTACCGAAGATTCAACCAACCAGTATTAAAGTATAGTCTACGTAAAAGTAATAATACGTTTTAGAACTGTATTATGAATACTCGTACTAATAAAGGAGGCTGAACAGACATCACGCTTGATTTAATGGTAGGCTAATCATATTTTGCTCAATAAGTAATTAAACTCGATGAAATCCTAAAATTAGAACTAAACAGATTTTAATTAACAGTGTGGCTCTATTACTATTCAATGAAACCCAACTAATCCTATTCACGTAACCAACCAAAACAATTGTCTCCATTCATAAATCATTGACATCATTAAAACAGGTTAACAATCAAAAACAGTTTATATTAGCCCTATGTTAACCGATATTGTCGTTTCAATTATGCGCGGATTGTGGACAAGAATTAATATGTATTTGTTACAACGCCGGTGTCGGTGGCACCCGCCTGAATCCGGTTAAAACTGGTATAATCCGCCCAGAAGCGGCCGAAAGCGGATTTGTCCGATCATGTTTGCCTGAATTTTAGCATCGTGTTGCAAATTGAAGAGAATGTTATTGTGTTTTTAGGGCGTTGCGATTAAAGCTAGTTTAGTTGGATAAATTGCAATAATGATAATTATAACATTAATTAGGCTAGTACATAAATTACGAATTGTTTATGATTATAAATTGTAATTTGAGTATAATATCAAAATGTTTCACAACTGCTCTTTATATTTATCACTAGCTTTTGCTCGCGGTTTCGTCAGCGTGCATTTTCTTACGGTATTTTTTTCTATAATTTTCTAAATGTTCTATACCATAGCACTCAGGGATAAATTAGCTTCACCTACAGATTCGGACTATAAAAAAAAAAAGACCAAACACATAGGCTTTAAAATATTAGTATCTGATAGAAAAACAAAAAAAAAATTACCCAAAGACGTGTTTCGAATATACACGTTAAACTGTCCAATAAAAAATCACGACAACACTAAAAACCACACAGCAATATCCACTACCTATTCAAATACCTTTACGTATTCCAAACTCACCCTTCGACTTTTATTAAAAAAAAAGATAATATAGAAAAGTTCTCGTATCAAATTCTGTCCGATCCCCGCAGGAGATTGAGCAGTAAAACGACGTTAACCGACCCAAAACATCACCGAATGAGAATTCCCGTCACGTACGAATCAAGTCCCATAAGGAATGAGTTTGTGGGGCAAGTTTCAATGTCGACAGCGTCTAAAGGTTCTTTTTTTTTCAGTGGATACTCTAACAGAACACAAAGCCACATCGCGACCTCTTTCGCTATTTAATTTCAAACGTGGATCGTTTTGGAAAGTGCGTGACAACATTATTGGAGAGTATTCTTAAAGACTTGTTTTATATCGTGATCTGTTTATTATCTTAAGTTAAAACTTTAAGGAGTGTAAAAAGACATAATCACATAACCATTTACTATGCATACTGTCAATCACACTAATTAAATTAAAATGACTTTTATTTTTTATTTATTTATTTATTAAAACTTTATGCACAAATGTAAATATACACCGTACAAAGGCGGACTTAATGCCTTAGGCATTTTCTACCAGTCTACCTTAGGGTGATGCAGAGACAAAACATAGGAGGTGCAAGAAAGAGGGAACAGAAACAGAAAATCACTAATCACTTTTTATGTTAATCACTGTTTGTAGTAGCGCACGGCGCAACATAATGCACGCAAACCATTATGTTTATACGTGCTGTACTCATCAAACAAATTGGGATGTCGACCTTCCATATCTCCGTAACAAATTAAAAAATTGAAGAATAATTATCAAAGAAAGCAAAAAAAAATCGCTATGACGGGAAGAACATGTAATTTCAGCTTTTTAAAGTGTTTTATTTACACCCGGTTTATTAGGCCAATGTGGGGCACGTGGAATAGATATTTATTATGCACCAAATAATTTAACATTCAATCAATCAATTTGAAAGTTTATTTAAGAGTTACAATTGGAGTTATAGGTTATTTGGATCTATATTATTGTGATGTGGATATAAACTATAAGTCATTATTGTAATGTTTTTCCCATGATTCAATTACCATTAATAATTGTATTGTATTATTTAATAAAAAAAAAACTCAAACTACACAATATGTATTAAATTAATATACTTGTAATTATTCTCACAGTACTCGAGGTATATCGATGGTGGCATTTTCCATTTGTGAAAATATGACAAAAAAAAAAGATACCGCGCCCCCGGAACTCAAAGGGCACATGAAGGACCATAGACGAGTTTTAGTCAGTAAAAGTCTGACACCCCCTCCCGCTCCGCCCAGGGCGGGGGAAGTTATTTGATGATTTCCCGTCTATAAAAAAAAACATACACACTCCGTGAAAATTTCAAATGTCTACCTATTACGGTTAAAAAGAAACGACATGCGGACGAACAAAGAAGACGGACAGTGTCAGAAAAATGATACTTAGACGTACCTTTAATATCTCCATAACCAGAAGATTTCCATGTATGACCTATAACAAAAAAATATCACAATGAAAGAAAGGACATGTAACTTTCGTCTTTATTATGTATATCATTACATAAAATATATATGAAAAGTAAAAATAAACAATTTTGCACTCCCTTCATCACCGATAAAATATTACTATCAATGTATCGCACGCCACAAGAATAAAGGACTAAAATTGATTAAGCAGTTTGGATGCCAAGCCCGCATTCCAGAGATTTCGAGTTCATACACCTTTGTATGAACAAGGCTTGTGGCCGAACAAGGTAATCGGCCATATTTAATTGAACCCACGTAATACTACGGTTTTATTGAAATCTCTCCTTTAATAACTTCATAATAAAGTTCTTGGACTTTCATGAGCGGTATTTTCGTTTATTGCTGTTAATTGATTGTATTTATTTTATGGGATTATTAACTTTGGACAGTGACTTCGTCTACGTCGCTGTCGGTTATCGCAGTTGCAGATCTGTAGGGGAGAGTTGGATATTACCGAGCCCCTAAGGACTTGGACCTATAATTAGGAAACTGTTTGATATTAAAAGAAACAAAATTGAATAATTAGTAGGACATTTTATTCAGGTACGCATACCGTATATCAAAAACTTCCAAAATTTAAACAAAAAGTAATTATTGTCAATTTACTAAAAAATGAGAAAACGCGGTATTGTCAAACTGGTCTGATAATATCGTGCCCAGTGTTAACAATAGTTAGTAATAAAAGTAAATGTAGGTATAATATTTATTCATTATATTATATGTATTTTCATCCAAAAAGTCATATTAATCACAACAATTGATATCACACACAATTGTTTATCTTAAACTCAATAAATTACTCAAATTCAATAAAAATTGCGTTTTTTCGCTTAGGATATAAAATGCCACAAACAGACGCACATAGAGACACATCATACATAACTCTTTTGTCGAGGTAAAAACAAGTTAATGTAAATAAAACATACTTTTCATAGTTCGACTCCCCCAGCGCGGAATTATCAAACTTGATCATTTTATTTTTGAACCACATAATTTTATGGAAAATATTACAGTACGTAAAAACGTATTCAGACATTAATTCTACAGTATACAAGCATTACAAATGTATAGTATCAAAGTATTACAATATAACTACAGTATTACTTACCTCTTACCGAAAGTACACCAAAAATTATAAGGAGTTACGAAAAAAACATCTTCAGCGCATGCTATCCCCATCGTCGTGCATATCATAACGGCGGTGCTTGGGGAAGGGTGTAGGCATGTCCGGCTTCGATGTATACGCACTACATCGCAGAACTAGTGGATAGTTTTTGAATTATGCTGATGCGCGGAATTATCAACCGCGCGGTAATATCCAACTCTCCCCTACCATAATATATCATCAAAGTTGGTTTAGTCGTTTAGTCATGATTACGTAGCAAATAAACAAATAAGCTTACTTACCATCATACCATCACGCTTGTACTCCCCGAAGGGTTAGGCAGAGGTGTACCAATGTACACCCACAGTTCGCCAGTATGTTTTTTTAAGTCCCGTTTAATAGGGGCCGAGCCTATTGCCATTAACCGGGCACAAATCCTAACTCCGAGCTGTTAGAGAATTAACAGAAAAACCCACTAAAATTTTTTGCTCGACCTGGCCGGTCGAAATGAACCCAAGACTTCTAGCGTAGCAGTGCGCTTAGAACCACTAAGCTAACGAGGCAGTTAAGTAAACTCACTTTCGCATTTATTACCTATATCAGTATATATATTTTCAAAGAACTGAAACGTCTTATTTTAAAACATGAATATCTATAGAAATATTGTTAGTTCCATGTTTTATGCAAACCAATTCTTATCTGACTCGCATCGCTTCAAGAGATCTTAGATTTAACAGTATGATGTAACCAAAGCATTACCAGTCTTTTTGACTCAAAAGCTAAATAAAAGTAAGCTGTTATAATACTCAAATTCCCCCACATAGAATTAACATAATATTCTGCACACACCGTTTTATAACCCAAAGCAACAAAAACAAAAATATACAGAACGCCGTCACCTCCATAAGAAAAACTCGAACGCTACAATCCATATAAACTTCAGCGGCACTTTTATGATAATCCAGTGGAGAGACAGCTATTACTTAACATATAAAATGCAGAAAAAATACCAACACAAATTATCTCCAGAATGTTCTCCGAAGGGCCATAAAATGCAGCCTTGCTTATCGACCGAACAGACAGTTAAATAACTCCGGTCCTTGCCTGAAATAACGTGGAAAGGACTGAAATATTTCTAAGATAAACTCCTGATGGCTCTAGTTACTCGTTAACATTATAATAATTGAAGCTATGTACCGTACGATGTATTTAAGCTGTAGTTTGTGAGATACAAGCGTTGTGAAGTACATGCTCTAACTTTGCTAAAAATGTTGTGGGTAAGATCTCTCCCCGGTTGTGTTAGATTTTCGTTTTATTGAAAACGTGAGAGAAGAGGGAATGTACCTGTATTTGCACATACACTTGTGCACTTTAATATCTTCTGCGTACTTTCCTTCCATTGAATAACCGAAACCAGTCTAGAAAATATTATTGTCACAAACTTTTGTCCGCAACTTCGTCAGTGTAAATGTCAGTTATAGCGGTCCCAGACATAGTCGCGGGATAAGAAATGGCCAATGACCTTTTTTGTGGTTGAAAATCTCGTACAAAACATCAAAAGTGGTTCAGTAGTTTAGTTGTGAATGTGTGTTGTGAAGTGTGTAGGCATTAAGTCCGCCTTTGTACTTTTTTTGTGCATAAAGTTTAAATAAATAAATGAATAAAAGACAGAGAGAGACAGAGTTACTTTCAAATTTATAATATTAGTATAGATTAGGGTAAAATATATTCAGGGTAAAATTGATATCAAAACCGTTAACTAGAACACAAAAACAGAAAACACGCCCAAAATAATGTCGTCGTAATCGCTTTTATCGCAGCCATCGGATGCAATACAATTACACAAGAACCAAATCAAGTCGGCTGCCGCTGATTCACTACAGTTCAAGACAATGCAGTCGCCATTAGTAAGTACCGAACGCGACCAACAATAGACTTGAGAACAAAGAGACATTTTCATCCACAATAGCTTTTCCTGAATATTGTATTTGACTGTACTATGTCAGGGAATCTTAATAGCGAACGCTCTTAACTCTTACCTCGTATACTTAAGCTCACAAGTTCCAAGTGATACTTTAAGTTTCTACTTCGGTTCTCATACAAAACTTTTGACGTATTCTCATACATATTTAACAGCGGTGGAAAATGAATGGTGTAATTCAAAGGTGTACGACTATGAATACGACCCTGTTCGCGTTATAGCGGGAATTTTAAATAACTAATCCTTTTTATGTTTAATTTTAACAATTTAGTTGTGTTTGCGTAACCTATACTATGTGTTTTATAACTTGAGTTTTTAATTTGGTGAAATGAGGCATCATTGACCAGTCTGACTGCCAATATGATTGCGGAAATGCAGCTCTTGTTCTTGTTGTTCGTTGAGATTATGTCCCATTATGCTGGAGTGTAGTGACACTACACTCCACAGTCTGTGAGGATAGATGGATTTTTGTTACTCTTTCACGCTTAAACGGCTGATATTTGGCATTAATATAAATTGATAACATAGACACACAGGATACTTTTTATCAAGGTAAGATGTAGGTACGATTCCTGTGGGATCATTTAAAAAATTACGCGGAGGAAGTCGTAAGCAGAAACTGGTCTGTGAATTAAGGTGAAGTAAACTATATTATTTTATATTGCTCTTACGTATATAGGAGTAACAAAAATAATGTAACCAAGATGATGTAAAAAAATAAATTAAAAAGACTATCCGTGGAGTTTCTTGCTCGTACTTCTCTTAAAAGCCTCAATTCGTTTATAGCTTTATTCTACTAGTGGAAATCGAAAACTGAGCCATCTTCTGCACTCCTGAGGTGTCATTCTGTTCATCACTCCGAAGATTCTCATCCGATCTTCACCAAATTTGTGGAACCACCCTTGGAATAACTCCTTTCCAACAAAAAAAAGTAATTATTAAAATCGGTTCATAAAAGACGAAGTTATCAGAGAAGACACATTAAAAAAGCATATTATACAATCCAATTGAGAAACCTCCTCCTTTTTTGAAGTCGGTTAAGAATGATTTGAGGCTGAAATTAATTTTCTTTTCGCAAGAGGTTGTTTCTACGGCTTACATTGCTCCATTTTTTTCAAACAAACTATTCTTATGAACAATAATTGTATTATAAAGCTTCCTCATTATCTTAAAGTATTGTGAGAGATGAAAGAGAATATTATTTTTAGACAGTGTTAAAATAACAATGCCAGGCTGTTATTGTTTCATGAGCATTGTGTGGCACTCTTGCTCTTAAGCAATCTGACTTATCAGATTGGCGATTTCAGACTTATAAGACGAACCTAGTTTTTTTCACGATGTTTTCCTTCTCCGAAGATAGTAAGTAATTTCCAAGATAAACTTAAACGTAAGTACACATATTTTGAAATACATATATTTTCGATAGCATTTTTTATTTCTCTACCGTTATTGCGTTACCAATATGCGCCAATGATATAAAAGACATCATATCGATTTAAAGCACGCAGTACTGTTTTCTTCTAAAACTAGCTAAGTAACTTGTAAGCCTAGTACGAGCACTCGGATAGTAATCGATTCTAGATTCATTTTAACAAACACAATAAGTGTCAATAATCTAAATAAAATTTAAAAAATGTATTAATATTATTGAAGAAACGGAAATTTCCAATTTGAAAATCGAACGTTAACCCCACGCGCTAGACCCTCTCAACCCAACACTTTCACGAGTGCCGTAAAATTGAATTTTTCCATCAACTTTTACAGCTAGTGGATATTTCTTACATATGAAACATTATAATATCAGTACAGTTTCCCTCACACGTGACGTTCGATGTGACGATCAGTCCGTTACAGCAACAGACTGTTACTTACATAATTGGTTCAAGTTTGCATTGGTTCTTGGAACAGACAATTCTGAAGAAATTGTCAAAGATTGTGAGAGCTTAAAAGGCAGAAACAAGTACTGTACACGACTTGCCAAAAGCTTCCAGGAAATTCAAGCTATGACTTCAATTTTATTTGACAGTCAAAGTTTTGATACTTGGTAACCTGACGACTTCCACAAAATCAGAAGTTTTGCCCTACTTTTAAGAGCTATTTATCAAGCAGGTATCTATATTTTGGGAGACTAGTAATTAGCGCCCGATACTCCTTTACATAGTATAAAACAAAACCACTACCACAGTATTTTACTTACATCTTTTAAACTACGCAACGGATTTTAATACAGTTTTCAGTACTAGATAGAGTGATTCAAGAGGAAGGTTTATACGTACAGACCAACACGCTACGGCCAACAGAAGCGGAGCAGTAACCAAAAACGTAACTAAACGCAGGTAACACCGCGGGGTATATGTATAGCTAGTAAATACATAGGTAATTGTACTCATGACAGCAAACCACTTTCTCAAAGATTTTATTTTTTTAATTTGCAAAACGCTTGACTCGAGACAGACCAGAGACGTAACGCGCACGTTTTTCATACAGCTAAGGGTCTGCCCCCACAACCGAGAATCGGCCGGCATTTCTTCTAACCGACGAAGAAATCTGTTCAAAAAAACGGACGGATAATCGGGCCGATTATCGGTTGTGGGGGCAGACCCTTAGGCTCTCTTCCGCGGCCAATTTTTATATTTATGTCGGCTGTATGCGTTGGTATGTTAGAATTCATATTCCATTCCCAAAGACAAAAAAATCTGTCAAAAATCGGCCAAAAAGTCATTAGTGGCCGGAGATTTACAGGTAAATGAAAAAATCAAGTTTGTTTAGGAAAGTCGATTGTTATCATGAGTACAACCACGTGTAAAGTATCAGTCACTAATTACCTACACCCGATATATAATTATAGTTCTCGTTAACACTAAAATGGTCCAAGGGACAGTACACCCGACACCGGCGACCGCAAACAGGCACCGCTGACCACAAACTGTACCGTTGACAACGTGCCAACGTGAGGATTACCGCCACCCGAGCTCTTAGGGCGAAGTTGGAGGGAAGTGTTTTAAATCGCCTAATTGGATATGATAGGGGCGTTCTGTTGCAGTAATGTTAAGTTATAGCATTTATTTCAATTTGACTATGCCATATACAGATTGCTCAATCCTGGTCGAACAAAATTTTATGACTCCATCGATACTAAAAGAACCATCACTATCACGCCTGCATTCCCCGAAGGGTTAGGCAGAGGTGTAGCAAAGTACACCCACAGTTCGCCGGTATATTTAGGTCCTATGTAATAGGGAGCGAGCCTATTGCCGTTAACCGGGCACAAATCCTAACTCCATGCTGCTACTAAGAATTTCATAGAAAAACCCAAAAATACTTTGGAATCGAACCCAAGACCTCTAGAGTAGCAGTCACGCTTAGAATCACTAGGCTCACGAAGCAGTTATACTCCTGTGATATTACTGAAATACTTAACAAAAAAAAATCCGCACATATAAAAAGAATCCTCTATCGCTATCCAGTAGAAGAACTCTGTTGACTAAAAGTCACTAGCTAGTCCTCAACTGGCAGTGTTGGCACGTTAACAACGCTCGGTGCACGTTCAGCATAGCGGCGAGCTTGCGGTTACCTGCCGTCATCCCCCGTCGTGTGGAGTCAGCTAAAACATTTCATGTTTACACGGTACTAGTCGACGCATTTACTTGATGACAGGTAAAGCTAGATTGGCGGCGGTTATTGCGTACGGGGTTTTTATTTCAGTAGTTTCGGTACTTCAAAAATCATTTCTGGATTAAAAGTCATTTTTTTTTAAGGACTTTTTTTAAGACTCTTTCTAACTTAAACCCGTCAGTGTTTCTCTTAATGCCCTTTGCGTCCGCAAATTAATTCCGCAACACTGGCAGATTTAAAGCCATCTAGTACAGCATTTATTTATATTAGTTCCACACCCTTCTTTTTAAGGATTGAAAATCATCAAATGACTTCTTCCGCTACGAGCGGAGCGGAAAGGAATGTCAGACTCTTAAAGATTAAAATCCATCCGTGTTCCTCCTTCTGGCCTTTGCGTTCCAGGGTTCACGACTCTTTCGAACGAATTCCTCAACCTACACAAGACATTAAGTTTTAGTTCCAGGTAGAGGTGAGCCAATTGCCAACCGAGCACAAGTTCTGACTCGATTTCAATGAAATTACATAAGGTAAAATCCACGTTCACAACTTTCAGTAGTAACACTTGCAACTATTAGATAATAATAATAAAAAAATAATAAAATCTTTATTCAAAAATTCAAAAGATAAAATACACAATAAAACTAAAAATAACAGTGTAGGTAAAATAATGTTAGATGCCTGTACTAGGATAATCCTGTATCACAGGCTGCAGGAGCTCCATCATATGCTAAATATAGGACAGTACGTTTTTTTTTTTTTTTTAATATCTAGCATTACATAATGTCTAATTTATTTATTTAACTTAAACTCTACTAACTTACAACTAAAACATATAATTATTGCAGAAAAGTCTTTGCATCAGCAGAATTAAACTAGGTTGCAAAAACACACTTGAGGCGCTCTTGTATATATTAGATATTTGCACTAATGTGCTTATACATTAAAATAAATCGACGGTAAGTGTGTCAGCGCAGTGCATGGTCTGTTACTGTCGTGTCAGCAACATGTGTTCAATGCGGAAGTCTAACACTCTATGTGCCCTCGTAGTCGATCGAATTGATGTACCTAAATTCTGCTAATTTCCTAGCAGGGCACTCAACATCTCCTGTCTTATGGTTGTTGGGCTGATGAATTAGGCTTACGTGGAATATTGTGATAATATAACAATGTATTCAATACTTATTTTAGATCTACGTAAGCAAAGCACAGCTAGTTAATACAAGGAAAACAACAGAAGTCATTTTAAACAAGCCGATTGTTTTAAGAGCCTCTTTAGAATAATGAAACTTTTGAAAAGAATAAGAATTTTACAATCACGACAAAGGATGTTTGAAACAAAAGCAATGGAGTGGAAATATTTTTAATGGTCAAGGTGAGAAAGTTAATTTTTTTGTTAGTAGATTCTGCTTGCTGCTTTTTTGCTTCTGATTCTGCTTTTTTTTTTTACTTCGTCTACGTGAAAGTCAAATAAGCCATAAAACATATCCGTCGACATTTGGAAGTAGTGAAGCTTTCTATTATTGAAAGAATCTTTGTAATCCAGAGATTCTTTCAGAGATTCTCAATAAAAAAGAAATCACACTTTATCTATTATAATAACCCTCCTTCTGGCGCAGTCGGATAAAAAGGTAAAGCTTGTGAGTTTCCCCATGCCTATATTCATCATCATCATCATCATCATCTCAGCCATAAGACGTCCACTGCTGAACATAGGCCTCCCCTTTAGATGTCCACATGTACCGGCCTGTGTATGCCTATATTACTGAAGAATAATGTATCTATCTATTGCTGAAAAAATTGTTAAAATTGATCCAGTAGTTCCGGAACCTATTCGCTACAAACAAGTATACAAACACAAAGAAATCTTAACTCTTTATAATATTAGTATAGATGTACATAGAATTAGACTGGACTAGACTGAATTAGACTGTTTATTGGGACTGCCCCGTTGGTCTCGTGGTCGCAAGCGCGACTGCTGAGCAAGGGGTCCCGGGTTCGATTCCCAGGTCGGGCAAAAAGTGTTATTGGGTTTTTCCATTAGGAATTTCTCAGTAGCAGCCCAGAGTTTGGAAATTGGTGGTGTAACACCCCCGTGCCTCGGAAAGCACGTAAAGCCGTTGGTCCTGCGCCTGATCTCTCTCCGGTCGTATCGGATTGCCGTCCCATCGGGCCATGAGAGTTAGGGAAGAGGGAGTGCACCTGTGTTTGCGCACACACTTGTGCACTATAATATCTCCTGCGTATTTGGCTAGTTTGCATTAAGATTAGCCGCCGTGGCCGGAATCGGCCTGGAGAATTGCATTTACACATAGAATTACAAATTAAGAAAGGACAGCTAAATTACTTTCAGCGATCAGTGTCCACGTATTTAACTAGACAACTAGATTCAATAGTATTAATTAATTGACGTTCAATAGTGCCTTTTAATGGTCTATTTGGATTAAATAGTTTGACTTTGACTTTGACTTTTTTTAGTTTGAGTTTGGCTTTGACTTTAAAAATATTGCAACTATATACAACCACCCTTAACATTTCAACAAACAATGAACCAGTGTATCTGTAACTCCCAATAGAGAAAACTAAGTAACAAACAAGAAATGCTTTAGTAATTTGAGACTCAACTCTCTCTTCGGCTGAAGATGATGCATGTAATATTACATTTAAAGTTCGTACATCCTTAGGGATACCAGTTGCCAGTTCAGATATCATGTGGAGCGGGGTAATCCAGTACGTGCTTGAACAAAGTTATTTAGCTGTGATGTAACAAAAGCCTTGTCAGAAGCCCGGCTTGCAGTTTTCGGAATGGAATGAAATATCAAACCATCTGAAGTAATGCTTTTGGGAAATTATGAAGCAAGTGTGTTTTTAAGTAAAATGTGTGCCAGGTTTTTGTTACAATTATTTTATTTGCTTTTTTTATGATTTAAAACGATGGTGAATCTTTTATTTTACCCGCTATAGGAGTGTTGAGTACCTATATCTCTTTGTGGAATCATAGCTCACGAATTGATAAACAGATTCCAATTCCCCTTTCTGTTTACTATTGTATTGGAAGCGATTTGATTTGAGTCGAAGTTTATTTAGTACTTACAGATTAACACTAAATGCCCGGTACTTCATCCACGTCAAAGCCGTTATATACAGGATGGAAATTTATTATGCTACCTGGAGGGAAAGTACTCTAAATACTTGAGTTGGCAAATTTTACTGTAAGGAAACATTCTTTTATTTTTTAAAAGAAACAAAACTGCATTTAAATAATTTTGAAAATACGCTTGCTACACCCGGGAACCGAACAGACTAAAATCGGATAAAATAGCATCCTGTACTTTTATGGCACTTATCGATAGGGTCAATCACAAGGATCAAATCTCTACAAACCTGGTAAACTAAATTTAACAAAAACCATGAAATTTCAATCTAAACTTATTTTATTCGGACGAAAAAAACGAGTACAGTAACTAATTGCATGCTGGAAATGAGCTTCACTTTCTTCGATGCACACATTCATTATTTGAAGGAATTCATTTTGAATAACTTTTAGAAGGGTGTTGTGGTGAATATTGAAAATTTTACTACGCTACCAATAGTTACTTAAAATGATTTAAGGAAAAGGAATAAATTCATGCATCCAAGAAATGAAGCTCATTTCTAGCAACTACTTAGTGAATTTACTCGTTTGTTTCGTCGGAATAAAATAAATTTTACAATAAAATTGCGTGTTTTTATTTTATTTTAATTTACCATGTTTGCAGGGATTTGATCCTTATGATTGACCCTATCGATAAGTGCCATAAAAGTACAGGATGCTATTTTATCCGATTTTAGCCTGTTCGATTCCCGGCTGTGGCAAGCGTATTTTCAAAATTATTTAAATGCAGTTTTGTTTCTTTTTAAAAATAAAGGAATGTTTCCTTTCAGTAAAATTTGCTAACTCAAGTATTTAGAGTACTTTCCCTCCAGGTAGCATAATAAATTTCCACCCTGTATATTATCCTATGGGAACCGTACGATTTCCGGGAAAAGAGTAGCCTGTGTGCTATTCCATCCATCTCTGTGTCAAATTTCATCCATGACTGTTTGGCCGTTCAGGCTTGATTGAGTAAAAAACATCCATCCATCCATCCAAACATTTGCATTTATAGTAGTAGTAAGATTACGCTCTTAGAACTTTTTGCCTGTTATGATCAGCAACATAAACATACATAACATCCCATCACGCCTCTATTACCCGAAGGGTTAGGCAGAGGTATACTAACGTACACCCACAGTTCGCCGGTATGTTTTAGGTCCCATGTAGCAGAGGGCGAGCCTATTGCCATTAACCGGTTACAAAACTTAATAAGCAAGAAGATACCATATTCAAAAATCAATGTACTTAAATTAAACGAAATAATTCAACAATTCTGATACAGAAAATCCAATGCACTTGTATTGATGAGATATAATGTGCAAACAGAGGACCTTTATTGCAATTCAAAACCGAATTGACGTGAAAGTGGGACCACGCGAATGCCTCAATAATAGCGTAATTAAAGCGAACTTTACCTACAGGGCGCTGTATACAAAATGAATTCGAGTCATCATTTTCGTCAATAAGGGGAAAAAGTACAATTAAAATTAGACATACCATCACGCCTGTATTCCCCGAGGGGTTTGCAAAGGTGTACCGATGTATACCCACAGTCCGCCGGTATATTTTTTTCAGATCCCATGTAATAGGGGGTAAGCAATTAAAATTTTGTAGATAGGTTATCGTCATTAATAATAATAATCATAGCAGCCAAAGGACGTCCACTGTTGGGCATAGGCCTCCCCTAAATATAGCTATTACGACCAGTCCTGTGCTGCCCGCATCCAGCAATTGCCCGCGACCTTTACCTAGTCGCTGGTCTTTCTCTTGAAATAAATAATGATAATAATACTCGTATTAATTCGAAATTAAGCTTAAGATCAAATTGATGTGTACCTTAATAGTTTATAATGAATAATAGTTATGATTTTAGGATTTCTATTTGGGACTAGCTTCTGCCCGCGACTTCATCTGCATCAATTTTGATATATTATCCCACAGTAACCGTACATTTTTCCGGAATAAAAAGGTATCCTATGTGTTACTCCACACTACAATCTATCTCAGTGGCAAGTGTCATCTAGATCTGTTCAGCTGGTTAAGCGTAAAAGAGTAACAACATCCATCCATCCATCCATCCATCTATCCGCCCTCACAAACTTTCGCATTTATAATATTAAAATAGGATAGTAATAGGATGAAACGCGCAGTAGTGTGCTATGAGCGTCTTTCCTTACTCCGTGGCTTTGAGGAACATTCTCTTAATGCTTGACCAGCTGATGCCATCCAATTTCCCGTTTGATGATTGGATCACACCGTTGTGACATTTCATTGTATGCAGTATGTTAGAATGTGCATTTGATACAATGTTAAAATTCCTATAGGAAAACCTACTTCTGACACTGGAGTAGGTGGTCCTATTGAATCATATTCATTTCCCTGTAACTCTTCTTGCATGTTTACGTATGTTACAGTATAGTCAAACATGCTTCTGCTGATATTTTTTTGCAAATAAGTAATATATATTTACCTATTTGTTGTAAATCCAAAAAAAAAACATACGTTTCCAAATAATAATAAAATAAATAATAAAAATTTGTACATACAAATATTTGAAAACAAATATATAATATGTCAAACCAAAACTTTTCAAGCATTTAAAAGCCTTGACAGAAAACCACAAAAACATAATCAGACTATGTTTTTTATAACTTGCATAAAATAAAATATGAAAAGGTACTGAGCGAACAATAAATTGTTTTGTCAAAATAATCTGATGAGATCGTCTCAGTCAGGGCTCATCACGTGCTCTTCGAATTACTATTGTTCTCCGAGAAAAAGGGATATTTAAGTATGCAGTGACCATATATTTTTTTCTCATTTATAATAAGATTTTTAAAGGACCTATTAAATTTAACATACCATCACGCCTGTATTCCCCGAAGGGTGAAGCAGAGGTGTACCAATGCACACCTATAGTTTGCCGGTATGTTTTTAAGTCCTATGAAATATGGGCGAGCCTATAGCCATTAATCGGGCATAAATCCTAACTCCGAGTTGCTACTAAGAATTTCATCGAGAAAATCATAATACTTTTTGCTCGACCTGGGAATCGAACCTAAGACCTCTAGGCTAACAGCGCGCTCAGGACCGCTTGGCTAACGAGGCAGTTAAAATGAAAAGTATTAATTAAATTTTGTTTAAAGTTATTTATGTAGCCATACAATATTCTATTTTTGTGAAAGCTTCGTAAATTACATTAATTTAAACACATTAAAATAGTAAAACATGTATCAGACATAATTATGAAAAGCCTGCGAAGCGTTATTTTTGTTTGATAAATCCTTCAAAATAACTTACCAAAGAAAATTATTTTGTATGAAAATTTGAAGGTACTTACGAGCATTTCAAACAGTTTATTTCATTACAGCAAAGGATATTAAAATTTATGATAAATCTGTGACTAATATAATATATAAAAAATATGGGAATGTTTCACAGACATGTTAATATTAGTTGCGATAGTTTCGATAACAAAAGCAGTCTTTTGTCTTAATAAAAAAATAACAATGTTGGACACTATCTATCTACATAGATTCCTACTTGTATAAAGTAATAATTACGTATACATATTTCAAACATTAAAAACAAATCAAATAAATTCCTTTAGTAAGTATTACTTTTTAAACCATTTGTAATTCTGTCCTTCGTTTCACTAAATCATAGTGACATAAGTTATCCAGCAGGTACAGGTGGCGGCCTCTATTGTAGAACGAAAGCTTTTGTCTCAGCACAAAAGGTCAGCCGTGAAATAAAGTCTAAAAATCAGTTCAGTTTAATTACAAACCCTTCTGTGAGGCTTTGTTTCGCTTATTTTAATGTTTATTGAGTTTTTGGCCCCCTTTCTTTTATTAAATAAACTGTTTGAGTTTGTAATCTGATATATTTAAAAAAAAAAAAAAAAAAAAAAAAAAAAAATATACCATCACGCCTGTATTCCCCGAAGGGTTAGGCAGAGGTGTACCGATGTACACCCACAGTTCGCCGGTATATTTAGGTCCCATGTAATAGGGGGCGAGCCTATTGCCATTAACCGGGCACAAATCCAAACTCCGAGCTGCTACTGAGAATTAATAAAAAAAAAAATAAAAAAAAATGAATATAATATAAAAAAAAAAATAAAAAAAAAAAAATAAAAAATAAATAAAAAAATACATAAAAAATAAAATAATAATAATAATATAATAAAACAAAATAAAAATATAAAATAAAAATAAATAAAATAAAATAAAAATAAATAATAATAATATAATATTATTGTATATAATTGAATATATTAATGAATTTTATTTTATTAATATGAAAAAAAAACATATTTAAATAATAGTTATGTTTAAATGTTTGCTGTTATTTTAACAAACTTCAAAAAAGGAGGAGTTCTCAATTCGTCGGGCCATTTACTGTTTTATTTTTATTTTAGTACCCACATAAATGATGTGATGTGTTTATATTGCCCAAGTAGACATACTGCAAAAAAAGGGATTAACATTAACCAATTACTTTAAAATAAGAAGACAAGTATATTTCAGACATTTTTCCAAAAGAAGTTCCACATTATTAGCCCTCTAAAATCAGCTTTAACCAAAAGCAAAACAAAGCCATTTAATTCTATGCCCATATTTTTAACTATCGAATTGATCCACTTATGCCGATTCCCGAATTAATTCCCAAACGCCAAAGCCACTACACAGCGATCATAAGGAGCACTTCACACAAGGGTTGGGCACTTGATCCATTCGAACTCAAACCTGTTTTACGTTCCAGTCGAACTTATTGTCAGAACTCCAAGTTCTGACTTTGAGTTTACGATTAGCATAAACATAATGTCACGTCAATTTTGTTGTTTTGTGGAAATATGTTCAGTCCCCATATCAATATGTGAATTTGTTTATTTGTTTGATCTACTTTCATCTAAACTACTGAGCTGATTTTGCTGAAATTTGGTACAGACTAAGGTTTTTGTCAGCGACTTTGTCAGCGTAAATGTTGGTTATCGCGGACACAGACAAGGTCGTGGATTATCTATGTCCTTGTTGGGGTTCGAACTTACCAAATCTCATCAAAATTGGTTCAGAGGTTAAGTCGTGAAAGCTATACAGACAGACAGAGGTCCTTTTGCATTTATAATAGTATTAAAACTTTTATGCGGTATAAAGATAAATGCGTAAGAAATTCTGATTATATTTCTGAGTAATATTACTGTATAATTGTCTGCCATATAACAGATATCTAACATTACCCGCAGTGCCCAAAAGCGAATGGGTTTTACGGTATCGGTAATTTAAATGACGCATAATTAACAGCACTTGTAACGATAGGCGATAAAAGACAATGTGGGTACGGAAATTAACGTTAAAATATTCTTTATAATTAAAACATTAAGCTTTATTAAAGAGCAGAGTAGTTTCTTTTTCGTGGTTGCAAGTGCGACTGCTGTGCAAGAGGTCCTGGGTTCGATTCCTGGGTCGAGCAAAAAGTGTTATTGGGTTTTTCTACGAAATTCTCAGTAGCAGCTCGGAGTTTGGATTTGTGCCCGGTTAATGGCAATAGGCTCGCCCCTATTACATGGGACCTAAATATACCGGCGAACTGTGGGTTTGCATTGGTATACTTCTGCCTAACACTTCGGGGAATACAGGCGTGATGGTATATTTATATAATAAAAACATTAAGCTTTATTAAAGAGGTCTATAAAAGAAAATTGTGATAGTGAAAATGTTACGTTAATGATTTAAGTGGTACTTGTGTAGGTACTGAAAATGTAAACAAGAGCTTGTAATTGACACCGGAATTTACTTTAAATATAATTTCTCTGAATTTCAGATACGACCGAATGATGAACAAAAAGTGTTGTGTGTATATTTGATGTTAAGCATATTTAAAACATATTTGAAATTTAAAATTTTCGCTGCATCACATTTCTTCATAGTTTTTACAATAAAATCAATCAATTAATGGACCAATATTATGTATGACTCGTCACTCTCTCGTCACTAGGCTACTGATCTTAAGCGCGACTGCTACGCTAAAGGTTTTTGGTTCAATTCCCAGGTCGAGCAGTGTTATTGGGTTTTGGGAAATTCTCAGTGGCAATAGGCTCACCCCCTATTGCATGGGAACTAAACATACCGGCAAACTGTGGTTATACATTGGTACACCTCTGCCTAATCCTCCGGGGAATACAGGTGTAGTATACAGCGAAAAGTGGGGGGCATTCGGCACTCAACCGTCATAGCGTGCGGACGTGTTTCAACGCCTGTTGTGTATACATAGTGATAGCAGTGAGTGTATTATTGAGCATTCTACAAGTGGCGACGAGGAAAATGTAAGTCCTAATGCACAAATATACTTTGAAAAAAAAAAAGAAAGGAAGTAATGGCATAATGTGGTTGGGGGTAAACAAAAAAAATAAATAAAAATAAATGGAAAATTATCGTTAACGTAAATAAGATGGCAATCTTTCTTATTTCTTTAGTAATTACGTGCGGTGACCTACTGGTCGACCGCGCAGAGTCATGTTGTTTACCAAATTGCAGGGTGCATTCCTAATGAGGTTAACTAATATTATAATAACAAGTTTGATAAATGAATGAATGCGTAAATTGACGAACGTATTCAATAGAAAACAATTTTATCTATCCTATCAGCACAAATGAGTTGTTATGATTTATTATAATAAAATCTAACCTTAACAGGAAGTTTGTGCCGATTTGTAGACACTGAACACATCTATTTCGATTTAATTGTCATTAAAGGTGTTAGTGTATTTGATAAGTATAATTGCAGTGATTTAGATGTAATAAACATCGTAATCACAATTATGCATTAGACACGAATATAAACACGTAGATATATGAGGAAGTACTGGTCGACCGCGCAGAGTCATGTTGTTTACCAAATTGCAGGGTGCATTCCTAATGAGGTTAACTAATATTATAATAACAAGTTTGATAAATGAATGAATGCGTAAATTGACGAACGTATTCAATAGAAAACAATTTTATCTATCCTATCAGTGCAAATGAGTTGTTATGATTTATTATAATAAAATCTAACCTTAACAGGAAGTTGTGCCGATTTGTAGACACTGAACACACATCTATTTCGATTTAATTGTCGTTAAAGGTGTTAGTGTATTTGATAAGTATAATTGCAGTGATTTAGATGTAATAAACATCGTAATCACAATTATGCATTAGGCACGAATATAAACACGTAGATATATGAGGAAGTACCAAAATAGAAGGAAAGATAGGCATATTATGGTATTTTACTGGAAGACCAATATGACAGGTCACTAGCAAATATAGGTGTTATGAAAGTCGATAAGCGACTGTGATTGTGGGGTCAGTATGAGAATGGCCCTGTGTGAAATAAGTCAATAAGACAGACTTGCAACGAAGTGTTAAAATAAGTCTCCGTAGAGAGATTATTGGTTGAAGGTCAATATGATAGACATTGTAGTGAATAAATAGTCAATAAGAAAGGCTATGATATTGTATTACCGGAGGATCTTTAAAAGGTCGTTACGGTTAATATAGTCAATATGATAGACATTGTAGTGAATAAATAGTCAATAAGAAAGGCTATGATATTGTATTATCGGAGGAACTTTAAAAGGTCGTTACGGTTAATATTGTCAATATGATAGATAGACATTGTGGTGAATAAATAGTCAATAAGAAAGGCTATGATACAGTAATATTGGAGGATCTTTAAAAGATCGCTATGGTTAATATTGTCAATATGATAGACATTGTGGTGAATAAATAGTCAATAAGATAGGCTATGATACAGTAATATTGGAGGATCTTTAAAAGATCGCTATGGTTAATATTGTCAATATGATAGACATTGTGGTGTATAAATAGTCAATAAGAAAGGCTATGATACAGTAATATTGGAGGATCTTTAAAAGATCGCTATGGTTAATATTGTCAATATGATAGACATTGTGGTGAATAAATAGTCAATAAGAAAGGCTATGATACACTAATATTGGAGGATCTTTAAAAGATCGCTATGGTTAATATTGTCAATATGATAGACATTGTGGTGTATAAATAGTCAATAAGAAAGGCTATGATATTGTAATATTGGAGGATCTTTAAAAGATCGTTATGGTTAATATTGTCAATATGATAGACATTGTGGTGTATAAATAGTCAATAAGAAAGGCTATGATATTGTATTATTGGAGGATCTTTAAAAGATCGTTATGGTTAATATTGTCAATAATATGATAGACATTGCGGTGTATAAATAGTCAATAAGAAAGGCTATGATACAGTAATATTGGAGGATCTTTAAAAGATCGTTATGGTTAATA
Organism: Caradrina clavipalpis; assembly: GCA_932526535.1. Classification (NCBI taxonomy): domain Eukaryota; kingdom Metazoa; phylum Arthropoda; class Insecta; order Lepidoptera; family Noctuidae; genus Caradrina; species Caradrina clavipalpis. The sequence continues at coordinate 13,940,978 of OW052095.1, read as the reverse complement.
TAGTCAATATGATAGACTAAAACGGTCAATAAGATAGACCGTACTGGTTAAGCGGAAAGGTTGTATGGTTGGGTTATGTGAGCCTAAATGTAACTAACCAAACAAGTTGTAAGCAGTTATGCGATTGTTACAGATCGCCCCATTATGGCTCAGATAACATCAGCGCTTCCAGGTCTTGAACACGATTCGAAGGTTTCCCTTCACCTTCGATTGCGAAGGTGACTCAGTTTCAGTAGGAGTCAGATGGGAAAAATGGAGAAGGGCCCTTGAGATATATTTCCTAATGGCTAAAGTTTCCGCTGACTCACTACAGTTTCAAATAAAAATCATATTTATATATAAATATGAAGTTAATTTCATTAAAGTAAGGACACATCATGTTGCGGTTACTAACGTCAGTAAGTAGTGTTATTGTGGACGAGTATTTAAGTTTATAAATGTAATGTTATTGAAAGGCTCGCATACTGGAGGTGTCGAAATTACAGAGATGACGCAGGATGTTTGGTTCTGCGCAGGTGTAGCTGTTGGCTCAGCTGCTCTCACACGACTCAACTATTTGATAGTAATTAAATATTAAAAACTATACCGCATTATGAGCCACCTTCACTTGCTCTACAAGAATCAAATAATGAGTTAAAGTTGCTAAGAAAACTCCATAAAGTTGTTGACAAGAATTTTAATTAAAACATTAAACTAAACCTTACGTAGTCGTTAATCGGTTAGTCATGTTTTAATGTTTATTATACAGCTGTTGCGGTTTGATGTTCCGTTGGTTCAGCCTTGCTTGGTTTCTGAGGATTATAATAGGTCGCACCTGCCATGCTGTCTGCAGCTACAATGTTAAACAAAATATCACGAGCTTTTAGATGGCGGATGACGGCTGACTCCAATTGGGCTGCTTTCCTTCTAGGAAAACATAATCATAGTGTATTGAACTATAGTAAGCCAACGCATTTTATTATGTGTTTTACTCACTACTCACCACCATTATTGCTATGGCTTAACCATTTTCAGAGAACTATAAAACTCACCTTTAAGAATCGCCACGGAATTCCTATGGGACTAGAATTAATCTAGATATCCACCAATAGATTCCAAATGAGTATTAGTATGTCTATCAACAACTTGTGCAGTCGATTAGCGCAAACTGTTCGATAATACTCAGCCAATTCGGGGTCAAATGTTAATAATATCGGCAATCGCAAACGGAAATCTGTTCTCGCGAATACAAATAACAGACGAAGTGCGGTCTGTGGCGGAAGATAAGATCGCCATTGCTTGAGGATAAATGGGGCTGGCTAACAGGGCCAAGGTATTGTGTGCTACGGTGAAAACTGGCTTTAATTGTGTACCAGTAACTAGGTTCCCGTATCTCGGAGGGCACGTGGAGCCGTTGGTCCTGCTGATCTCTCTCCGGTCGTGTCGGATTTTGCACATCGGGTTATGAGGGTTAGGGAGGGAGAGCGCCTGTGTTTGCGCACACATTTGTGCGCTGTGATGTCTCCTGTGTGCCTGGCGGGTCTGCGTTGGGATCGGCCGCCGTGGCCGGAGTCGGTCTGGAGAATTACATTTTCATTACAGCAGTGCGATTCTCTAAAATGCAAACTCGAAAACGAGTCTCAATAAAGTGATCGTGCTCACTTCGATAACGAACCAACTTGTCATTGGTTTAGTATTCGTTCGCCGTGGTGACGTCACCGGCGTGATCGTGTTTAACAGAATACCATTTTGTAATGTCACTGCGGATTCAGCTTACGAATTACGAAGTGAGGCTTAGAGAATCACACTGCAGTTACTAGGTGCTCGTCTCGTCTCGTTCTCGTACATCTATTAACACAAGCTTTAAGTACTATCCCAGATAGAAACGATTATAATAGCTTTGATGTATAAGTATAGTTTAATATGCAATTGCGTTTATAGTTCTACGTAAGTATTTACAGGTCAAGTATTTTCTAAAGTTTCCCCGAAGAATCCTTTCTTTGATATTTTTCTAAAAGACAGGGGAAGTTAAAAGTTACGATTTTAGAATAATAATAAAATCATTATAGCTTGTCAGTCTGTTGGAGATGCTGTTGTGTCCATTAACTTCTAATATTCATTAATATTTATGATTTATATTTATTCAATATTCAATTGTATAATCTTTATTTGACTACTTTCTTCATTGTAACTATAAAATAAGAAGCTAATGTCGGTATCACTTTCGGTTGTGATATACCTACCTATAGCAACAGTGACTAATTTAATTTGATATTTTATTTATATATTGCCAAAACAATGAAAACGTGAGGCCATGACTAAGGGTTTAATTAGTTGAGTAGTTGACTTAATTTCTCTATACTACACCTACGAATTGAATAACTTACCTACATACTTAATAATATTATATGTAATAATACCTGCAAGTCAATAAACGGAGTTCACGATACATTACTAGGGCCCAAACAAGTATGAATTTATTTACATTATATTTGCCATCGACACACTAAAGAGAAGAAGAGAATTAGTATACACATAAGAAGTATATTGTAAGTGCCTAGTAATGGTGTGTTGGGAATATGTACGCAGCAGATTTCAATCAGTATAAGGATGCAGGATAGATGCCAAACAATATAAGCAGCTTCTGTAGAGGAAGTACTTAATTTGACGTTGGTTACTATGACTCACGCACCTGTCGATGTCTTGTCTTGTTTCGAATGCCGAATAGAAGACAAGTGGACGTAACAAAACACTAGCGATGTACAAAGCTTGTCTATCACGAATTGTTCACCGGTTTTATCGCAATATATTCATAGCAAGAACGGTTCTAAGGTGTTTATTTAATTAGTACGCATTACAAGTTTTATAATACTTGTATAATTAAATAAACACTCGGAAAGCTTATTTTAGCTTATGCTCAATTAAGTTTGATAAAATAAATTATAAGTTTGCTTAAACCTACAAATCAATCATAGTAATTTAATGTCATAATTTGCGCGTAGTACTTATTTGAATCAAAACGAAACCGGATATTGATTCAATCTGTACTGTGCTACTATCAAAATAACGTTAAGTTTATTGGAAATCGATGACGGCTAAATGTTAACCGACACGATAAATAATAATCAATATCGTTTCTGGTATGGTATGGTGGTATGGTATGGTGGTATGGTATGGTGGTATGGTATGGTGGTATGGTATGGTGGTATGGTATGGTGGTATGGTATGGTGGTATGGTATGGTGGTATGGTATGGTGGTATGGTATGGTGGTATGGTATGGTGGTATGGTATGGTGGTATGGTATGGTGGTATGGTATGGTGGTATGGTATGGTGGTATGGTATGGTGGTATGGTATGGTGGTATGGTATGGTGGTATGGTATGGTGGTATGGTATGGTGGTATGGTATGGTGGTATGGTATGGTGGTATGGTATGGTGGTATGGTATGGTGGTATGGTATGGTGGTATGGTATGGTGGTATGGTATGGTGGTATGGTATGGTGGTATGGTATGGTGGTATGGTATGGTGGTATGGTGTTTTGGTATCGTTTATTAACCCTTAAAACGTCGTATGATCAAACCTTGATCATAAGGAAAAATGGGTCTAACCATAACAAATAAAAATAAAAAATCTTGGAAAAATGACGACAATTGGGAGGTTATTGAGAAATGTTCTAGAGCGGCCGAGGGGTTAATAAATAGTTTAAACCTTCGGCATATTGTTAAAGCACATTTATAATATGAATGGAGTTCTAAAAATATGATTTCTTTGGTAGAACATTTGTGACATAGGTACCAATAGGCAGGTAGTATTTTGTTGGTTTGTAAGTACAACGTTATTTCTCAATAAAAGAAAAAGATACGGATGTAGTATACAGCGAAAAGTGGGGGGCATTCGGCACTCAACCGTCATAGCGTGCGGACGTGTTTCAACGCCTGTTGTGTATACATAGTGATAGCAGTGAGTGTATTATTGAGCATTCTACAACAGGCATGATGGTATGTGTGTTAATAAAAAAGACCAAAATATCCGCAGTACCATACAACAAATTCTTCACAAGTATCAAGACTATTCGCGAACTAGCATCCACAAATACAAACAAGTTGTAACTTCAAATGTTTTCATTCAATTAGTATGGACTGCAGGAACTTTTGAATCGTCAGAAGTTGCCACGGTTCAGTGTTGATTCTACTGTGGAGTAAGAAGTAAGTTGCCAAGTATTTTGTGGTATTCGATGTAACGGAAAGTATGAGAGCTGCATTCACCACAAGAAAGTTTTAAAGATGTTTGCGCTCTCGTTTTTCTGGTATGTTTGTGGAAATTTTTGATAGTTATTCAAGTTAAATGGACATTGTGGTTTGAACGGTTCTTTTACATCAATGAGTGACACAGATAAATTGCGGTTGTATAAAATTAAACCAAACTGACTCACATACATTACAAAACTAAATATACTGTATTTAAATCGATTTAGCAATAGATTGTCAAAGTCAAATCATTTATTTTAATTAGACCATAATGATACAATTGCACTTTTTAAAGTCATTCAAAAGAAAATAAAAATATTACCATGCTAAACGGTAGTGTATTATACTTATTTAATCTGTGGTATTATGGAGAAATATGGAGAAGAAACTCCCCACTTATTCTTTTACAATAATTTGTAAAATTAATGGATCATTATCATAATTATTTAATTAATGTACCTGTGTATAATTATAATTATTGATCGCTAGCCTAAAAACGCTAACAAGCCCGTACTCTGATCACCTATCATTCGTACTCGTAACAAACTAATTGCTTCACCAAAGATTACCACACGAATCACATATTCCACCCCACCTGCCGGCTTTGCATCAAAACAATCTGTTTATAGGGTAATAATGCTGTACGTCACCGCAATAACACCCCTATTAACTAACAATGTGATCATCAGGCATTCATTCAAACCATGTTTTAATTAGTTGACGGTTAATAGATTACACTAGTTTACAGTACATCTGTTGCCGAAGAACTTTTAGCTGTTGCTGACTACATATGATACGCTATTTTCAAAAATATAATTTGAATATTTTTATCAGCTCTAGTTTCTGAGTTTCAGCTATGTAGGTCTAAAACAGAAAAATACACTTATTTACCAAGAAAATCTTTACTAACAAAAATAATTAAGCATTAAGTTCTAAAAAACTCTGTTTTAAAGCTTTTTTCTGATGTGTAGACTTTAGAAAATGACGTATCAGAGTCCTACAATAGTCAGACATCATATTCGTATCCCAGAAACCCTGATAGCGCTCTTCCACGACGCGAAGTCCTGATGCATAAGTTCTCCCTGCTCCAATTTTTCCGGAAACCTTTTCAGGAGATTATGGAGGAAGTGAAGTTTTATACTCATATTGCACCTCATATTTTTAATTGTAGCAAAAGATCTTCAACAAGTTCAAAGTAATTTTCAGATTTGTCTTGTTCGAAGCGTTCAGATATATTTTTAGGTACTGAAGAGTCAGGTGAACGCTGCACTGAACGTTGAACCCAACTAGTACCTACTTGGGTACTGCCATTTACCTCGATTTTTAGTGTTTAAACCGTTTGTGTTCACGCTACAAAACAAACGGTCTTCGAGATGATTTCGTGGTTTTAGCCAAATACTCGGTGTCCTAAATTTAAAGGCACTTCTTTTACCCCTTTTCCATAATCTTAAATATGCCACACACGATTTACAAACACAATTGTGAGCCCAAGACTTCTCATTTTTATCCAAGAGCATCCCAAAATACTCAAAATAGGTATTTTTCACCAACTCCGATATAACTTTTCTACAATTGTTAAGCACATAATCTCCACATAATAGCAAAAATGATCTGGATTGTTTGAACAACGTCTCTTTGAACTACTTATGACGCAAAAACTTCAGATACTAATTTTAACACAGTAAAATACACCGTTATCGATTAATATATTCGCTTAAACGATAAAAATCAAAAGCAAAGTAACTCGAGCTGATCAAAATATTTTAAGGGTTGATTTGACAAAAACAAGTCCTAAGTGAACATTATTAACCATAGAATTCGCGGCAACAGACAAAAAGTTAAAGGTGATGGCTAAATGACTGCCCCAGGGGCAGTCAGCACTTGGAATGTATAAGAATCTTACATAACCTCATGATATTTAAAAAATCATTCATAAATTATGTAGTGTTTAATACTTTCCTAGCACTTTCGTGAATTATTAAACATAATAAAGTATCTCAATTGCTTTTTAAGCTATTTTTGTTTGACAGACCATGTTTGACATTTTTCCACATTTGAAAAAGAATAAACAAACCGTTGCTAGGCAACTGATTTTTTGGCAGTTAGAGGCAGTTGTAAACAACCTTTTCCAGTCATGTGTTATTTCCATACACATTATTAAACCTAACATGGCTAGTACGTGCTCTAAATGCGAGTTTGTTTGGTTGTTACTTTATCAGGTTATGTTATGAAGGAAAAGCCGTCGCAACCGTATAACTCGACCTAATTATATAGCCTCGTTTCGTTTGGAATAGAAAAGAAAAAATCTTGCTTTTTTTAAAACTATAACACACAGAATTGTGTAAAAAGCATAATGCAATAATCTTAAAAACAAATCTTAAATTATATTGCAAGTAAAAAAAATAAAAAGCATTTTTGTATATTGACTTGATGAAACAAAACGTGGGTCTTCCATACTTAATAGCATTATAATAACACACATAACACGCGATTGATTTAAAAAGTAAATTAACATGAAGTGTGCTGTATTATAACTTATGTCGATTTTAATTGAGAAGAAAATCTTCATTAGCAAATATGTTTTGGATACCTGAATTTTGTGATGAAAAACTTTTTCATCACAACCATTCGCTTATAAATATACAACCTCATTTTCGTTTTAATTTTATTCTTTTTCGAAAATGTTAAAGTGTCATTTGGAGAAAATTATATACTGTCACACACAGCTTCTTTCCTTTTTAGGCAATATTGTTTTACTATTTATTATTATTCCCTAAAAGTACCTGAAACTTGTTTTACATGAAATACTAATATTTAGCCATTCAGCATTACATTGTGCTAGGTACCATATTTATATATTACTATGGGGCAGTGGGGCAGTGGTCGATACTTCCATTTAGCCATCTCCTTTTGTAAACTAGTGTTATGAATGTTTATTCGACATGAATTGAGTTACATTGTTCATTCATTCTGTTCGTTCATTCAATAGGGTTTTGCCTATTGAGTGAAGGATTGCCTTCCTATGGAGATACTAGTGTGTTTTACTGATACAGTTGTTTTTTCTTTTTTAGTGCAGAATACATAAACCTATTTACTGCCTCGTGGTCTCGTGGTCGCAAGCGATCGATAGTTCTTGGGTTCAATTCTCAGGTCGGGCAAAAAGTGTTATTGGGTTTTCCATTAGAAACGTAGTAGAAACCCAGAGTTAGGAAGCTGGTGGTATCATACCCCGTGACTCGGAAAGCACGTAAAGCTGTTAGACCCGGCTGTCATTCGTAGATCTTTCACAGTCGTTAGGGATAGTCAGAAGCCAGTAAGTCTGACAACCACTCTAACCAAGAGGAATCGCGTTGCCTGGGAACTGGGTTGTGGAGGTTAGATAGGCAGTCGCTCCATGTAAAAAAACTGGTATTTGGCTGTTTCCGGATAGACTGGAAGTCAGTCTTCCAGTTGGGGTCGGCCCCGACATATTTTTTTTTTTTTTTTTTTTTTTTCAATATGATGTACTCGTTGTTAAACGGTTACTCATACAATTACAATCTAGACCTTGAGGCTAATAAGTAATTTAAATTTAACTTAATTTACTAACACAATGTGTCCATTAACACTTTTCTTATAGTCTCTATTGTATTTGAAAGACACTTTGATCTTGTGTTCTTTAAGCGTAGCACTTACTGCACTTCGTTACACTGACTTTCCTAAACTAACTCAAAAGGTTTAGTTCTTTTTAGTCTTCTCAGTATGTCCGTGTTGTCGAGTAGTGGATAGCCTCGACATTCACATGATGAAGAAGCCTTTGTTCGTGTGCTTCGGCGTGTTTTTTTATAACCTCAGTTACAAGATCCACTCCAAGGTCTCGGTGGATATCATCGTTTCTGACGTACCAGGGAGCATTTACTATAGCCCGAAGTACCTTATTTTGGAATCTTTGTATGATTTCAACGTTAGTTCGTTTTGTACATCCCCAAAGTTGAATGCCGTATGTCCATACAGGCATGAGTACTTGCTTGTATAAAAGTACTTTATTATGCACTGACAAGGTAGAATGTCTACCAAGTAACCAGTGCATGTTTTTATATCTTAGGTCTAACGCCTGTCGTTTCTTTTTGACATGAGCCTTCCAGCGAAGTTTTGCATCTAGCGTCATGCCTAAGTATTTTGCCGTATTTTCGTATGGTATTACTCGATTGTTAATATATACTGGTATATGGTTAGCTCTTTGGTTTGTGAAATTGATATGTGTCGATTTTGACTCATTTAATTTGATTTTCCATTTTTTTGTCCAATCGGTGATGGCATTGACGGCAATTTGTACCTTTTCTCCTGCTTCTTGGTGAGTGACACCCCCGACATAGTTGGAAAAAGGCTAAGCAGATGATGATGATGATGAGAATCTATACCTATTTTATTTTTCAGTGTCAATAGGCAGCTTTGAGCGCTTAACATCAGGCGGGCCGTTAGCTTGTTTGCCACCTACAGTGGTATAAAAAAAAAACCTACCTTATATGACATCTTGTAAACTACTACACCTATGAAGCTGTTTGTGGTAAGTCGCTTAATAAGTTTTTATAGCTAAAAACCGAAAGCTAAGATTACGGTTTTGACTTTTACGTGACGAAGTTGTGTGCAAAAGCTAGTGATATAAATTAAACAAAATTGTTTAAGGAAGAAAAAGAAATGAAGCCTTCTTTATGTAACCTTTAATGTCTTACAGTCACTGCTAGGCAGAGGCCCCCAATGCCCTTTCAAATATTCTTTTCTTGCGCTACCAGCCTAGGACTAGCCCTTCCGGGGAAGAATATGTAGACTATTGTTATAATAAAAAAATGCTTTTGGACATGACAATTATAAATGTGGATATTTACTATAAGTTAAGATAGTTATTTATTAAAATATTTTTTTCTCTTTTTAACTCTAATTTGAATTTTCTTTTACATTAAATTTTACCATACTTTACTAATTTCATTCAGGTTCATTAATTTAGTTAAGTTAAGTAGTGAAGTAATTAGTTTAGTTAAGTACTTATTTATTATTTTCATTCATGAGCGTATCTTCAATTGTTTGCATGCCTTGTATAGATTGTATGTACAAGGATCATATTTTTTAAATATCTTATGTCATGTAACTACTGTCAATGCAAATAAGAATCTCAAATGTACCCATCACACAGTATTCTAGCATCTTATCAAACTAAAATAAGTTTTCAGTTTAATAAAATGATGCCAGACAAGATCCTACTCGTAGATTCGCAGCTGAGTCACAAGAAACCAATTTATTATCAGTTTAGCGATGTCATCCACCAAACGGTACATGGCGATACCTCTATCTGTACAACGGACTAACTACTTGCATATTGTATAGACGAGTCTGAATATTTGCTCAACCGTTTGACTAACGAGTTCGGGACACTAAGGATAGATGGCGTTGTACGCAATTTTGATGATGTTGAGTTTTTTCTGGAGAAAAATAATGTTTTAAGAATTTTATAAGCACATTTGTTTTGTGTATTTGGCTTATATTTGAAAATATATAAATTCATTGGATGTAGGCAGCTACTTACCTTATTTACTGTTTTGAATCTATATTTACTTGTTGACGAATAAGGTATAATATTCTATTAATCGACGGGTTGTAAAAAGATACATTACATAGCCGGTTACTATGCATACAGCTCATTAAACTAAGTGACAATAAGTAAACATTTTTTTTTTCGGGAAATTACTTTCTTTTCTTGGTGTGAGAAATCACTGTTTATGGTGGCGCGCAACGTAGTGCATGCCAAACATTGTACACGTTATAGGTATGTGGGAACGTAGTAGGTCGTGAAAATGTTTAAAGTTTAGATAAAAATACAATAAAACCTCGATCATCCGAAGTAATTGGGACCGAGGCATGTTCGGATAATCAAAATGTGGGTTTTTTTAAACAAAATCAAACAAAAACAACGCCTTTTCACCTAAAAACTGTACAGTATTTTAAAATTTGACATACATATTAACGTTGAAATATAAAACATCTAAAAAAGTCAAAAGCTATTCTTATTCGGATAATTGAGTGTTCGGATAAACGAGGTACTACTGTAAAACTAGAGTTAAAACTTTGACCTTCAATGTCTATAAGATTCCCAGGTACAATCCAAAATTTTTAGCTTCAATTAGTGTTTTTTTATACCCCCTTTTTGGATCGTTACATATTGAAATTATAATTGTCACAGATACAATTAAATGACACCATCTAAATCGTAACTTAACCTTTTAATGTCTATAGTAAAATATTATTATTTCTAAGGTTTCTAATATAAAAACGTTGCTATTTCAACATTTCAACACCAACACTTAACATCTAACGTTCCAGTAATTACTATTATTATTAAAACGGCTTTACATTTTACACTTTAATAGTCACGTGACCGAATATCGTGTTCATTGAAAATAATTTATTGCGACCATTTTCGATGTTCAGTTAACAAAGTGCGTGAAACAAAGCAGGAATGGCTAAAATTAATTCCCAATAGTTGGCTTTATTTCATTTCAGTTAAATTAACGGCAAATTATGGAGAGATTAGCAATGTTTCCTATGCGAATATAGCTTTATATACTTTACTGTGATTTATTTGTTAATTTGCAATGGAAATGAAAATTTAATTATGTCGGTAGGTTACATAAGTGGGTTGGGTATGTGCAGTGTTTCTTCAAAGTCAGTTGGTCCTTTTGGTCTGCTGCATTTTCTTTCTTTTTGCTGTTAATTCAACCAGAAAATGGGTTTATAATGAGGATTTTTCTGATGTAACAAGTCTAGTTAAAAATATTATGTTATGAAGATAATATTGTAAACCTGAAATGATTTTAACTGGAAATTAAATCAGTTCAAACAAGCTTATTTTTAGTTTATCAGAAACCTGAAAAAGAGTAATTGTACTCATTTGGTTGGTTCAGGTTGGTTTTATAATAAAAATTATACTTATTCGTGTTCTCGTGGTAACTGCCTCGTTAGCATATTGGTCCTAAGCGCGACAGCTTCGTTTGAGGTCTTTGGTTCGATTCCCAGGTCGAGCAAGTTTTATTGGGTTTTTCTATGAAATTCTCAGTAGCAGCTCGGAGTTAGGATTTGTGCCTGGTCGATGGCAATAGGCTCGTCCCCTATTACATAGGACTTAAAAACATACCGGTGAACTGTGGGTGTAATAGGTACACATCTGCCTAACCTTTCGGGGAACAAAGGCGTGATGGTATGTTATGTCGTATTCATGATTACAATGATCTCCTTAAACTATTTTTCATATGAATGTTATAAACCTTATAAGAGGTGGAGGGTAATCGTAACGAAAGCCATTTTAGATGGCCATAAACTTATAAATTTCGCCCGTAGGTAAATAGGTATCTAAATAGTTCTAGATATTCAACGATCAACTACAACCACTTGTTTGTGGTCGTATATCAATCACTAAGTAAAGGCAGGTACTATAAATTTAAACCTAAGTACCACTTTACTTGGGTGCTTCGTTTTTCTAGAGAAATCCGTTAGTTTCAGATCTATTAGGTTCGCTTTAAAGAAATATATATCCTTTAAATGTATACGTAAGTATGTATTAACATAAGTATGTTATATATCTACATTTAGTAAAAAAGTAACTTCAAAATCTAAAATCCGACTAGTGAAAAAAGATGCCCTAAAAAAATGTTGTTTAAAAACTAAAACCCGACCTCTTATAACTCACGTTCAAAAAAGTAACAAGAAAATATTCTTATCTGAAGTTGTTATTTTTAGTGATGTTCAGAGAATTCCCGTGGCCGAATGCCATTTTTCTTTAAAGTTTAGGTACGCTTACTACTGTAACAATGTATTATTTTTTAGGGTAAGTGGCATATGGCCACCGCTACCCTCTGAACAACAAAAACTAATTTTATTAAAATCCTACTTAGATTATAAATACGAAAGTTTGTGAGGATAGATGGACGGATGTTTGGTACTCTTTTAAGTTTAAACGACTGAACGGATCTGAATTAAATTTGGCACTAAGATAGATTGTAGTGTGAAATAATACATAGGAAACTTTTTAACTCTTAAAATGTACAGTTGCTGTGGGATAATCTATCAACTTTGATGCGTACGAAGTCACGAGCAGAAGCTTGTTCTATTTTAAAAAAAGGATTAGCGTTCCGCGCAAAAACAAATAAACCTCGTGACAACCTACATCACGCGAACGAAATCCCGCGCCACACTAAAATACGCTTAGAATAGAAAAAGACCAAAATGAATACAATAGTTCTAATAAGCTACTCAAACGACTGCGCGACTGCTACGCTAGTCTTGGGTTCGCTTTCCAGGTCGAGCAAAAAGTGTTATTGAGTTATTCTATGAAATTCTCAGTCGCAGCTCGGAGTTTGGATTTTTGCTCGGTTAATGGCAATAGGCTCGCTCACATATTACATGGAACCTATTTTGTACGTTAACTAACGACAGATCGTGTCGAGCGCGCGTTCGTGTTCCACGCGCGCCTCAAAGAGATATCAGCAAACCTGGAAGGGACCACTAAGGGCCGATGCCTGCCGGGGCTGCGGGATGTTCGAAAGAGATACCGCGCCCCCGGAACGCAAGGGGCACATGAAGGAACATAGATGGGTTTTAGTCAGTAAAAGTCTGACACTCCCTCCTATCCCGCCCAGGGCGGGGGAAGTTATTAGATGATTTCCCATCTATAAAAAAAAAGAGTACCAACTCTGCCTAACCCTTCGGGGAATACAGGCGTGATGGTACGCGTAAGCTACTCAAATAAATAAGCCAACTACCTGTACAGGAGTAAACATCAAAGAATTAGGACTAACAGAGGATCGAACATTTCAATCAAAGTGGTTATGCATAATTCAGTGAGACGCCCCGAAGGATCGTAATTGAAATACGCGAAGCCCGACGGCTGGCCACTGCGATGGTAATCGGTGACACCTAACGTAAATCACTATCCCTTTTAATAGTATTATTAGTAGTCGTGATGTTAAAGGTTATTTCAATGTTGATTTTTGTTGATTGAATGGTTTAGTAGACGGTTCTTTGAGCTCTTGAAGACTTGAAGGGTGATTTTATGTAAACTTTTTAAGGTTGGGTTAGGTATTTATTTATTTATTTTAACTTTATGTAACAAAAAGTGTAGAAAAAAACTTAATGCCTTAGGCATTCTCTGCCAGGTGAAAAGGTAACATGGCAGATGTTAATTATATTTATTAAAGATAAAAAAAAACAATAATAAAAAATAACTCAATGTAATTACCCAATATATATTTTTTATCTCATTTTTTTGTTGGGTATTCCTCTTAGATCTATCATGTTTATGCCTAATAAAGTTATGAGTTATGTTCACAATGGCAATGCCATTCAACAAACATCATGAAGATTTGTATGTTATTTTCAAGAGCGTGATTTTAGTACCTACCATGAACTGCTACGTCATTTTTTATTAGTCATTTGCGACTTGTAAAAATCCTCATCACATCCCCGTGCCCATCAAACTTATAATTACACACAAAAACACACTTACCAAATCCAAAAGTTATATGTGCTGCCCATCATTGACCATTTTGTTCTGGACCATAATCTGGGAACTTTCTGGTTACGGAAATAAAGAAGGTTAAGGTTCTCACTTTTTAAAAATTGCACAAAAACCTGTTTTAATTGTCATTACAGAATGTAGGCGATGTTGTAATGAAAAAAAGCTTTGAAACTGAAATGAACACAATATAAGACTAAAACGAAAAGATTACACGGAATTAATACATGATAAAAACATACGCCCATGAAAAAACGAAAAAACAAAAGAACAACTTTCAAACGTCAAAACAAAGATACTTATAAAAGAAACAATAACCAAAGAGTTCGTTACAACTTTAAGTATCGTACGGCACCCTGTATTGCTGCACGCACCAGTAAGCACAATGTTTTTAGTAACGCACTGATTAGTTGTGATTTTTGAGAAAAATCCCTAACTTTATTAGTGAGGTTCTTCAGAAAAGGCGGGTGCGCAGTACTTGTAATCGGTGTGCTTGTAAGACTAATGTATGAACGTGGACGAGGTGAAAGGAGTATGTAAGGATCGTAGCAGGTGGCGTTCTGTGGTATCTGCCTGCGGTGACGAAAAGGCGTGAGTTTACGTATGTATGTGTAAAATAAAACTCCTTGCTATAATTTTTATCCAATGTTACTTAGTTTGATGGACAGTATGCGTAGTTAATGATGGCTTTTTACAACCCATAAAACTTTTTTTTTCGTAGTGAAATCTTTATCCCCGTCGGGGAAGGCTGAGGGGTGTGTCGGTAGGAGTCGCCTACCGACTAAAACCCCATGGTGTTCTTCCAAGTACCAGTGGCCGGCCACGGGTATCGCTCTGAGCATTCTTCCACACTTTACAACCCATTCATATAAAATAATACTATGTATGTACTGAAATAACTTGGCTCGCCCCGTATTACATGGGACCTAATAAAAAAACATACCGGCGAACTGAGGGTGTACATTGATACACCTCTGCCTAACCCTTCGGGGTCTACAGGCGTGATGGTATGGATGTATGTTACATAACATGAATCAGTAGGTACTCACTTTTTTCAAAGAACCCAGCGTTCCAATTTCAAATCCTAAATTCAATTCTGACTTCAAACGAGTATTTGTATTGCCTGAAGATATTTTTAACCCCCGACGCAAAAAGAGGGGTGTTATAAGTTTCACGTGTCTGTCTGTCGGTCTGTCTGTCTGTCTGTCTGTCTGTCTGTCTGTCTGTCTGTCTGTCTGTGGCATCATAGCTCCCGAACGGATGAAGCGATTTCAATTTTGTTTTTTTTGTATGAAAGGTGACTTACGTACGAGTGTTCTTAGACATGTTTGATGAAAATCGGTTGAGCCGTTTAAAAGTAATGGGTGTGAAAGTGGGGAAGAAAAACTAAAAATGATTTGTCATGTGGGTTATTCAATTATTAGGAACCTATGTACTTACAGCTTAACAAAATCGACATTATAATAGGTAGGTATGTACCTATAAAAAGTATAAAATAAAAATTAAATTAAAAATTTAAAAAACCCCCGACACAAAATCCTAGCTTCCCCTTAAAAAGTAAAAAAATAAAATACGTCGCGTTGGGGGACCGCTTGGGACGGTCGTACCCGAAATGCAACATCGGTCCCACAACGCGACGTATTTTATTTTTTTACTTTTTAAGGGGAAGCTAGGATTTTGTGTCGGGGGTTTTTTAAATTTTTAATTTAATTTTTTGATACATAATCTACACACCCAGTTTACATTAATATATTGCGATGGTTTCTCTACATATATTTTACCTAATAATTAATATAATTACTTTTCCAACCGATATGATACCAAATATATAATTATTATAGCTACATATCTACCCTCGATTTTGTCTGCTTGGATTTCGGATTTTTATTTTAATTTCGTCACTTATTTATATCTCATTGGGATAGATTTTTAAATAGTAGGTACCTACTTAACCCTATTTCTCTCTATGCGATTCAAACAAACATAAAAAAAACATGATAATAGGTTTAGCGATTCGGTCATACGTAACATACTAACCGACTTATATTTTTTCTGGACAAAAAGTTACCGTGTGCTTTCTAGACTATAAACTAGAGAATCATCCAGAGCAGCTTAGTCGTTCTGGCATGATTGAATAATAAACATCCATTTCCATTATCCAAACTTTTACTTGTTAAATAGCCGTAGGATAGATTTGATGGTTACTTAATATTGGTATAAAAGTAGTCAAATAGTTGCTCCCTTAAATACCATCCGATAGGATGTGAAACAAATTAATATATCCACATAAACTGCTCGTTATTTCAGTTCGTAAATTCGCAAATTAACTTCTCACCATACGGAAGTATTTTTCTCATTATGCTTGGTTCGCGTATGAAGGAAACCTAACCTAACTCAATCCTAATTAATTACGGCAATTAAAATGTTCCAGTTGCAGAAGTTTGGCAACACCGTGCGAGTTCAAATGAAGTGGTTTATGTTCTATGTGCGTCGTCATTAATAATTATAGTCGTTAATTTAGTTATGTTCAACTTGCATACTATTTATTTAGTTTTTCTTTTTAGAATGAAAAGGGTAAATATTAAAATAGGTCTGTGTTATCTTATCATTACAGGATAAGTTTTTAACCAGTGCGTAAATTTTTTTTGGTAGTTCAGTGTCAGTAATAGAACACATTCCCGTGTTTAGTTAAAAAAAAAATTTAAAAAAATTTCATCCTTATCCGAGTTTGAAATAAGCAAAACATCCAGGACATAATCTATTCGCCATACTATCAATGAAAACTCGCGGCCGCCGCCGCCGCCCGGGCGCATGGCTGGGGTGAGGGGGTGGGGAATGCGCTAGCGCCGAGCGACAATGAAATATGGTTTTTAAGTAAACATGTTTCGTAAGCGATAACTTTTTTTTTTAGTACTAAGACATATCAAAATAAAATATACGTGTTTAATAAAACGTGTTGAAGTTTATTATGGCAAAATTTACGCACTGGTTAAAAAATTTTCCTGTATATAAATCTTCTTTTAAAAATAATCACATACATACAATCACGCCTGTATTCCCCGAAGGGTTAGGCAGAGGTGTACCAATGTACAGTTCGCCGGTATATTTAGGTCCCATGTAATAGGGGGCGAGCCTATTGCCATTAACCGGGCACAATTCCAAACTCCGAGCTGCTACTGAGAATTTCATAGAAAAACTCAATAACACTTTAAAAAAATAATCATTTGTGTTTTATTTATTCCAAAATGTAGATTCGAACTGGCTGTGATTGTTTGAAGTGGCACGGAAAAAGAATCCCTTTTAGGGTTTGATGGCTTGCCCAGTAATGGGACAGCGTAGGTTTGGGCGAAAAAAGAAATGACATATTAATTAAATCGTGAGTACTATCGTGGTACCTATACTTTTATTATAAAACAATAGTTTTTGTAATTTTAATTCTAGGATAATAGTTATAAAAAAATAATACTGCCACTGTCAAATAAAATCGATATCAAATTAGTTTAGTCGGCATGATTAACGGGGTGGCTGAGCGTTGCGTGTCGTGGACTCGATTCCCGTACGGAACAAATATTTATATACCTTACAGATAGTTGTTCGGGGTCTGACTGTTCATGTATGCATGTTTATGTGTTTGTGAACGCACCCACAGTACAATAGAAATTAATAGTATGGGGCACTATTTTTTTTTTCTTAACACTGAAAAAAAAGCCTTTATGCATCTAAATATATAGCATATATATATAGCATCTAAACCTGCAACCAATATCTAATCCAAAAAACCAGTAACACAAGTCACAAATTCATCACAATCATCAACAAAAAACCAAATTCAAGCCAAAATCATCAAAATTATCATCGAAAATCTTAACAGAGTAGTAGCAAAATTGAATCTGTAACACAAAATAATGAACGTCTCGTAAATCTCCATTAGGAACAGGATATCTGAATAACAAATGTTCAAACTAGGAAAGTTTTACCACAGATAGTCCAATTTATGCGTAAGTCTGTTAGATTAATGGGAAAAGGCTTATTTTGTTGTTGCCTACAGCCTTATTTGACCACAAGTTGTTGTTATTAATGTTTTGTTACTGATTGGTTGGAGTGAAAGATAAAATATTGGCTGAGTTAATTGTACTGCTGTAAAGGCTTTAGCCGGTTTAGCAACGTATATATTCAGTCTCATATTAATTGTATATTATTTTTTTGCATAACCCCCCGAGTACGACGGTTTTTTCTTTTCTTTGTAGCGACATCTATCGCACACCTTGCGAACTACGACGGCAAAAACTGACGCTGCCTAGATCGCGCTATGAAAGTTCTCCGCGCCATTAGCATACATACAAAAATCCCGACATCAACCGTCGGGCAGTAGCCCACCAGACATAACCCCTCTCCTCTGGTCGGAGGATCCTCCCTGGCCGGAGGTTTCTCATTCCTCCAAATCTTTTTGAGATGTAAGCTCTTGACTCTAATCTCATCATCATCTCGTCGTTATCTATTTCATCTCAACTTGCCTCTCTGATCTTTAATTTTCTTGCGTATTTTTCCCTATTTTTTAAATCTAGGTACTTATCTATATTTCATTCTATGATAAAGGTAAAGAGAAATTTGTATGTTCAAAAGCATTAATCTCTGGAACTATGTCGGATTGGAAAAAAAATGTAGTCTAGATTCATGAGGAATAGTATGGGTTATATAACTTCACACTACGCCCCATGGCAGCGGAGCAGTAACCAAACACGTAATTTAACAAATCACGGTCGGAAGCTTATTCTTCACAAAAATCATAATCTAATCTTTATAATTATGATATTGAAATAAATAAACCCTGACTATAAATAGAAGAATAGGGACTTGACAGTCAATCCATAGAACAGACAAGTACTTTATCATTGAATAGTTCCAATAATTATTCTTAGGACCGTTCTTAGAGTTCAATTTCAATGGAAAATATACCTAAAAGATCCTATTGAGACCTCTAAGCTCTTACAGTGCCGAGCGAATCGTACCTAGGCACTGTTTTACTATTTTTACGACGCAGCAAAAATAGACCAGGTATATAGAAAATTTTAAGGGTCGTATTCTGGAAAAATACTGCTTACTCTAGCATTCTGTTAAAAGATTTTCATCTCTAGAGAACTAAACGTGTGGGTTAAGCGAGTTGTGAAACATTATAAAGCTTAGCAGCTCATACCTATATAATGTATATTTATATCTACTACATACCTACTAAATTGACATACATACCTTTACGCCTTTTTTTTTTATAGACGGGAAATCATCAAATAACTTCTCCCGCCCTGGGCGGGGCGGGAGGGAGTGTCAGACTTTTACTGACTAAAACCCGTCTATGTTCCTTCATGTGCCCTTTGCGTTCCGGGGGCGCGGTATCTCTTACGTACAACCCGCAGCCCCGGCACCAGTGCCCTCAGTGGCCCCATCCAAGTTTGCTGATATCTCTTTGAGGCGCGCGTGGAACACGAACGCGCCGTCGACAAGGTCTGTCGTTATTCAGTGAACGTACGGATGGTGAGCTACGCCTGTATTCCCCGATGGGTTAGGTAGAGGTATGCCCATGTACACCCACAGTTTGGTATCTTTAGGTCCCATGTAATAGGGGGCGAGCCTATTGCTATTAACTGCGTACAATCCCTAACCCTGAGCTACTGCTGAGAATGTCATAGAAAAAAATCAATAATACTTTTTGCTCAACCTGGGAATTCAACCCAAGAGTTTTAGCGTAGCAGTCGCGCATAGGACCACTAGGCTAAACAGCTAAAGTGGCGTATCTTTAAATAAATAAATAATAATTATTGACATAAACAATCTTATACAAAAATAGCGAGGACCTGACTCCGTAGTACTTATGTTACAAGAAACAGTGCCTTATGCCAATTACATAAAGTCAAGTTTAAGAATGCATTTAATTCTCAAATAAAAAAATAAAATACATTAACAATAATTAATTAAAATAAATTAAAAATAACACAACAAATACAAAACGACTTTATCACACTTTACTTAGAGCGAAACTAACGCCATCTAGCGAGCGGCCGCCAAACAATTTCTAATTAAAGGATTCCATGCCGTTTGATAGAACATAAAGCAACGTTTGAATACCCCAGATGGGAGTAAATTGTAAAACGTGGATCGCTCAAATATTTACCGGATCCTCACCGGACGCGCCGTTTCGCGAAAATAGTTCGAAAAAGGAATATACGGGCGTTGTTTCCGAACGCACCCGCAGGCTTTTGTTTTCGATTTAAATATCTCGGTTGGATGGCAGAGGGTTGTTTGTTGTAGTAGTTTATGTAATTTGAAATGCTTTACCTGTGTATTAAAAGTTTATAGGATAAATATTTAATTTAGTGTTAAAAGTTTCTTGAATATAGATAAGTTGTAAGTTGACCTTATAAAATGAATTTATTAGTTATTTTTTTTCCCGTTTATTATTCAAAACAAAGGATAGGCAGTTGTTTTATAAAATAATAGATTTATCATGAGTTTGTTCAAAAAAATACATAACTGGCGTGGTTTGTAATATTTTAGCAATATTGTTTTTTTTTCCTTTGAAAATTTCATTGACAAAATATATTTTTTTAGAGTTTGTTTGTACTCGATAGTGAAACTACTAGGAACGAAAAAAGGCTAATGTGCTTTTTAAAATAGCCCGTTTATCGAAGCAGTCTATATTCTTCTTCATCGTGTGGGCAGTAAGGTCTAACGACCCCACACACCCTAGTGTCAGAGTTTCTAAACCGCCTCAAGGGCCTCTGACATGGTTCCCGATGTCAGTGATGTCCAAGATAACCTTGGAAAGTACATATGAATTAGAAAAAGTCACATTGGTACTTGCCCGTGCCTGGTTGCGAACCCACAACCTCGTGCATGAGAGGTGGGCGCCTTAACCACTGGACCACCAATGTATAACGCTACAACACACGAGAGCGGAGCAGTAACCAAAGACGTACTAAACAACACACAGAAACATATAGCTAAATTGTACCAAGGTGTAACGATTCAAAAACAGTAGCAGTTGAAAATATAAAACGTTCACGTATTTTCCAAACGTTTAGGGTATGAACCGAATCCAAACTGTAGGAATTATTTACAACACTCGTTTCGAGACGGCTGCTGTTTGCTTTTGGTAGAATGTTTTGTCAGTTCGAATCGACCAGTTCGACGTGTGAATTGAGTGCTGCAGTTATTCGTCAAACTATTTCGATGAAATACATTTTTACCGATTATATTGGTTGTGAGAATTTTAAAGCTACATGGCTTCAGAGTAATAAAATTCAGAATTGATGCGTTAAATGCTCATTTTTACAAAGCTGTCGGTTTGTATTTTTTGGTACGGTTGGTTGGTTTGGTAGTGGATGAATGATTGTCTGTTGCGTGTCTCAAGTTCTGTTCCCTGACAAAGCAAATATTTGTTTGGCGTTCAAGTTGTTCCGTTATCTGTTTGTGTACATATGTTTGATGTCCCGTGCGACCTACCATATATGTCACAGGCGATGTACGCAAAGTGGTATATTATGCCCCTTGTGATAATATCATATGTGTGTGGAGAGGCCTTTTTCTGTACTCTTTAAGTTAAACCGTATAGGCATAACATACATCCATCGATTCATCTTACAAACTTTTTTTTTTTTTTCTAAACGTGATTCCAGTCCACTCATATTTATTTTTCGGAGGGGCTACTCAGGGCCGCTGCCTACCGGGGCTGCGTTGCTCGAAAGACCACCCTCATAACGCAAAGGGCACAAGAAGGAACATGTATAGGTTTTAGTCAGTAAAAGTCTGACACTCCCTCCTGTCCCGCCCAGGGCTTGAGATGTCATTTGATGATTTCCCATTCGGAAAATAAACCTTATTTATTTTATACAGTTAGTAGTATAGAAACTATTAACAGTATAAAATAAATATGGGTACAGGTCACAACATCCCTTTATTTATCGCTGAAGGCTCTAGCCTGAGGTTATTTGAATTACATACCCCTGAATGCTCAAGCAGTCCCTTAGACTTCCTGACACCAAAACCGACCAGCAAACAAAATTATGACGCCCTCGAACACACCTGTACTTTACACAATGTCCTGTATTTCAATATCCCTGAGTCAGCACGCCACGCGATATTGCCCCTATCGCACCCATAAAACGTGCGAATTGAATGTTCATATTCGCGTGAAGCCCCGCCAGGGGTCGTGAACATAAGTTTCAAGTAATATTTTTCTTACAATACCGATACATATTTTTATGAGGGATCAGCTATGTCATGATAAAGTCAATAAACTTGCTTCCCCAAATAAGTTTTCGCCATTTTATTTTACGACGTTTGTCCAGTCGCTCGTATATTGTGTTGAGTCGTTTTTTTTTCGCACATACCTATTTCTAGGGAATTCAATCTTGGCTTTTATTTATAATCCTAGGATTTTGGAATGACGATATTTAGCTTTATTTAACGAATCAACTAACACACAATCTCTCAATAATTACATTACTTACGTCAAACTAATTCAATGTACAAAATGTGCACAATGACGATGCACAATGTGCACAATTGTTCAACGCCAGAGACCTTGCAGGTGCGTTGAAATCCCAGAAACCGAACTGAAATGTGTCATCTGCCTGTAATTACACCGGTACCTGTACTAAGTAATTACACTGCCTATACTCTTCAAATTAAAACAGAAATAGGTTCGGTGGCTGTACTTCCACGGACGAGCTCCTTCACAAAGAGTTCTACTGTTACTTGTACTAATTAGTTCGTGCTAGTAATTTTAGGTTCTTGGTGTCTGAGTGTGAGTACTAAATATTTTGAAATTGATTTGGTCATTAGATACCAATGTAGACATAATAAATTAGTTTAGTTTATATAAAAGTAAATTTCCTAGCATCGCTCCCGTGAGTCGTAGCGTGATGTTATATAGCTAATAATAGGCTTCGTTAAAAGGACTATAAAATGTATTTTTTTTTTCAAATCAGACCAGTAGTTTCTGATTTATTAGCGCTTACAAAAAAAAAAAAAAACATATACTTATTACTTTATTATATTAGTATACATACAGGTTAAACATTAATTCCTTGAACGATTTAATTAATTATTCTTTAACTACCAAAGTTTTTGGTTTTTATATAACAACAAAAAAACATGAACACAATTATCGACCCTCTCATTACCAAAAGTAAAAGTCAAACCTAAAAAAATAATCTATAAATACAAAACGATTTCATTTTTCTTCGTTGGAGCTCTTGTGTTGAGTGTCATTGTATGTGGGAGTAAGGGCTCTCCGATCTCAATGGCTAGAGTCTACCTATAATGATATCGTGTTCTCAAGAACTCTCTCCGGCTAAAATTATTAAATTTGTTTCTGGGAACAATCGGTAGTACCTACAACTGAGTTTTTTGAGAACTTACTTACTCGTGTACTAAATAATGTAATGAAATCGAATATGTTTTCGCTCTTTTTCAATGGAGGTATTTCTTTACATGTTTTTAAAGAGCAAACGAATATTAGAACTTCATCGTACCCGTTTTTTTGAAGTGAAAACTTCTTTAGCGGCGTTGGGTAAAAAATGTTAAACTCGCGTCAGGACACGTGACCCTGATCGAAAATTTTAAGCGGCGTTGTGCACTGGTTTTGCTCGCGTCAGGACACGTGACCCTGATCGAAAATATTCGTGATTGGATCGTGGAAAATCGTGCAAAATCGTGGATGCATAGATGGACGGATGGACGAATGGACGGATGGACTAAATAGTACACATGCTTGGTTTAATGGTTTCTGTTATATACATAGTACTTTTATAATGATAATTATAGCAATTCGTGCAAAATTATTCCCTAACCATTCCAAAATATAAAAAATGCACAACGTTAATATTCAAGTTTTCACTTCTGCCGGCACTCCCGGAGTGCAACCCGTCGTTTTTTTTAATGTCACTAATGTGTTTTATAAACTAAATTCTAGTGCCTACACAAATAACAATTAGGCTTAGTAACGCGTTATGGATTCAAACATGATTTAGGACCTCTAAACTTAGCGTTGAAACTTTTCGTAATTTATGAAAAAACCTACAAACTAGCTTCTTCCCGCAATTTCATTCGCGTGAAAGTCAAATGTACAATAAAACGGCTATGTTTTATTCAATATGACTTTATATATAACACTCAACAACAGTGTAGCTTTCTATCAGTAAAATATGTTTTATAACTGGAGCGGTACTTCAAGAGGTTTTTTTTTTTTTTTAGATGGGAAATCATCAAATGACCCCCGCCCTGGGCGGGACGGGAGGACTTCCAGAGGTGGCCTCTTACAAACAATTGAAAAATTAAGATGGCAGCGCTCATTATGCCATCTCACTCAATCTCTACACTGTGCGAGTGAAGGGGCACGATAAGCTCCTTTGTTTAGCCACCATTTTTAATTCGTTTGCATAATGGCGCGAGTTATTAACGCCTTCTTGTGCCAAAAACTTAACTGAGAGTTGTTCAGACAAGGACTTTTTTTTCTTTGAATTTCTGTTTTGTCGGGAGTCTGTTTGCAAACACCAGACCCGGAACTATTCCATGCAGGAATCAAACCCGTGAGAAGCAGCGCAAAAGCCAATCACTGATCCACTACGCCAACCGTGTCGTCAAAGGTTCCGCGTCTACGGTGGCCGGGAGTCGTTTCGCGGCTCCCGACGCCCGGAGCGTCTCCCGTGGACAAATAGTAGGCGTGTGAGTCTTTTTTAATTTTACAAAGATGCCGAGTGATTTTTTCTCAAAAGTCTTAGCTGTTCCAAGTTTCATTCTCGTACACTGTATAGCACAAATATGGGAAAGAACAGCGTAAAATTTTGTTATTGGAAACTATGTTTCTTTTATTTGTTATTGCTACTTGTTGTTGTGTTAAGTTTGACTCTGAGCCAATATTTAATATCTAATTCGATTCGAAGGTAAACAATAATACATAGATAGATATTTTATGAAGGCAAAATATGTGTAATATTTTACTAAATATATTTAGCGTATTAAAGACACAATATTTTATTTACTTTATACGAGTAGTTTTAGAGCAATTTAGAAAAAATATATGGTAATATAATATATGATAGAACTACTTGTGATTTTCAAGAAATAAAATGTATCTGAAACTTTCTACGGAACACAGTCTCTGAAAAATTTGGTCCTGTCATTTATCAAACGCATATTTCATTACCTACATTCCAACGACTACGGCGTAGCTCGTAGACTGCAGCGTAGCACATCGTAGCGAAGTAATAAAGTTAGATTCACCCACACGATTCAATTCGTCAGACATGTTAACGACACTGTTACGTTGATTTTGGGGTCAGTATTTGTGATAGACACTCTTAAAATTCATGATATTTTCTATACATAATAATAAAGATGTAGACTTTTTTTTAAACCTCCGGAACTACCAGTAGAATTGAAAAAAAAAACTTTTTATATATGATTGCCAGATTCATGTGCCTATAATATAACATCACGCTTACGACTCACGGGAGTGGATCAGTAACAAAGTTAAAAAAAAACGGTAATTTAAAAACACTAAAAAACCCGACTGCTATTCTTTAAAAAGCCTTAAAACAAGATAAATTGTAGCAGTCGGGACCCATTCTAGAAATGGAGGGTGAGTGAATTGAGAGCACATACCTATATTACATTGCAGATGGTCCCGAAAGGGTCCCGACTGCTACAATTTATCTTATTTTAAGGCTTTTTAAAGAATAGCAGTCGGGTTTTTTAGTTTTTTAAATTACCGTTTTTTATTTTTTCAGTGTTTTTTTAAAAAAATAATTAATAAATCCTGTGTCACTCTCACGGTAAATACGAATCTAACGACACCTCTCAAGCTAAAATCCATCGAGCCGTTCAGCCTGCAGAGCGTGCCAAACAATTATACATACAAACATACATACATACATACAAACATACCCTCGAAAAACATAACCCTCCTTCTGTCGCAGTCGGGTAAAAACCCAGCGGGCAAAGTCGCGGGCAAAAGCTAGTACCTCATAAATACGGGAAAAAAATAACTGCGCTTTTGAACAACGTGTTTTTCTTCAGAACGTTTTTTCTATAATAACAAAAATTCAGTAACAGAATACTTCAGGAAGCAATTACGCAATGTTACTTTAAACACACTATATCGCTCGCCCCAATAATTCTAGACAAACAACAAGGTTCGAGAAAGAAGCCCAATTAAAAGTTTCAATACTTCCGACCGAAATGAATCGCTTTTATACAGCACAGGTAAAGCCACACACGCCAAACTACGGCATCGTATCCCGAAATTAAAACCTTCAGTTTCGGTTAAGGTGTATGCACACGATCGACTTTTACCAAAGTTCGTCGAAGTAAAAGAGTAAGTATGGGTTTCTTGCCCATTCTTCTCCATACGAAACTTCCTTTTGTAATAGGAAACTAGATTCAATTTTTATTTTCTTGTAAATAATTTTCAAAAGTGCCCTTTTAATGGTGTAAATGAAATAAATGATTTGACTTTGACTTTGAAGGGAAAACTAATTCTTAATAATTATTGTTATACTGCTTTGCCTCAAAGGCTATCAATGCCACTGTGATCGGGCTTAGGACCTGCAATTAACGGTCTTTCAGAAGCAAGGAAGCCTCACACCACCTACTTCCAAACTTTAGGCTGCTACTGAGAAATTCTTAATAGAAAATCCCAATAACACTTTTTGCCCGACCTGGGAATCTAACCAATAATCAAAACAGTCCAAAGCAATCTAAACCGGCAATCAAAACAGTAAAAGTATAATAATTAAACGATAAGACTGAAAGAGTGAAGTAAAGAATGCTGTGATTGCGCACACACTTGTGCACTATAATATCTCCAGCATACTTAGCTGGTCTCCATTGAGATTGACAAAAATAAAAACAAAATTCGGTCGAAATAACTCTGTTATTTTTTTTCATATTGTTTCCAATAAAATAAATTTAAAATTAAATGAAACCAATGAACATTCAATTTACAACAAAATCATTTATTTACGTATACACCAAAAACTTCCCAGCGTTATTTTAAAACTCACAGCATGATCCGAGACTAAAATGGCCGCTTTTCCACGTGGAACAAGCTCAATATTCTATGTAGCGGAAGAGAAGCGTTATTCTATTAACAAGTAAACCAATGCAGGATCGCTGGAACTGAATATTCCAAAATAAACTTCTATTGGGGATGCGTTTTGCGCTAAAACCGGGTTAGCAACACGGCACTGATATTTAAAATAGAACTCGATTTTATTTTTAACTTTGCTAGTGATTTTCAACACGAATCAATAATAATAAAAAATCCTACTTATTTTTAGATTTATATTTGTTTAATCTGCCATATCGACAATAGATCAATTAAACCATAGTTTTGTACCTAAAACCAAGAGAGGCAATTCTACTCTTTTTTAATAACAATCGCAAACTAATCTCAGTTTGAATCTGTCAAAAATGCCTGTAATTTACCTACATTTTTGACGTTGATTGTCGCGGATGAGATTGCGACTAGATTTGAAACGTCTTTAATTAGAAGCATTGGCTTTCATGTTTAAAAAGCGTTCCTCTGTCTTCAGAGAAAAGTCGTAAAGCGTTAAAGAAACAAACATTACCACCCTTTAAAACAGTCCACGCAAACCATATTTTAGCTTCGTTAATAAAAGTAACAAAAAAATATATATTTCATAAAAGAATTTTCTCGATATTGAAGACGGGAAATGAGAGAGTCGCTAGTCGCTACGGTGACCGTCAAGTAGCCACTAAAACGGGCAAAGTAATTTCCTCTGAGATCATTCAAGAAAAAAATGTTTAAATGTTTCAGGATCCCTTCAGTTACGTTGGATGTCATGGCGGAATAAATAAATATTGTTAGTTAAATAATCCTAGCGGAATATTTTGTTTTTGTTTACATGTTATGGAAAAGTTCTTTTTTTTTCTTGTGTTCCTTTGTTAGTTTCACCGGATGGGTATTGTGAGTTTCAGTATAACAATTATGGGTCCATTATTGTCCCACTGCAGGGCAAAAGCTTTTCTCATGAGAAAGCATGGATGATCACCACGATTGCCCAAATGGGTTTGGTGATTTCAGACTTATTTTTTTATTATTTTATGCTCCTGAATTCGATGGCAGTGATGTCTAAAATAAAATTAGGAACTACATATGAAATAGTCCATTATAAGTTCTGGTTTAACAGCTCAATAATATTGAGTTGATAATATTAGGCACTTGAACTATTTCTAACCCAAAGCAGCGCTGCTGTGTTCCGGTTTGAAGGCTATGGATGCCGCTGTAATTTCATAGACGTACGAGATTGCACGATCTAACTTGGTCGCTGGGATGGCATTACATCTGCAAGGCCTCTGCTATTGCAGATGTTTTTAGGCGGCAGTGAACACTTAAAATTAGGAGGCTGTTCTCCTATATTTAAGAAAGTTCGATGACATTCTGATTTAAATTTCAAACAGTAATATAAATATGTCTTATTTATCTATATATTTAGTCAACATTTTGAGATTGATTGTCGCGGAGATAAAATTGCGACTAGATTTTAAATATTTTAAGTTACAGGAATTGGCCTCAGGGTCCGCCGTCATCGGCTAGTTTGCCACGTAATGACATTTAAAATAGCCTTTATATACAAGAGAAAAACATTTACAACATTTGAATATAAAACCTAATCTGCTGAGAATTCTAACAATACAGTGTTGTAAATTAAACACTATACCTACACGTTTTATATAAACACTCTGCGCCAATAAGGTTGCAAGTCAAAGGTACAAAATACACGGATGGTTGAGCTCATACAATGCTTGGTGCTCCGACCAATTGCCACTACTATGGAAACATGTCGCAGAAATGTATTTGTGAAGTTTTCTGTGAAAATTGACGTTAAGTGGAACGAAAGCCAAATTGAAATAGATGTTTTGAATTGAGAAGTAGATATTTTGAATTTAGAAGCTGATATTTTGAATTTATAAAAAAAAATAAGAATGCATTGTTTGTAATAAGTTACAGGGTTACATTATAAGATATGGTATTTATTTTTAAAATAAGGTTAGTGATGTACACTATCGCAGTGGAGTAGTCTGTATTGATAGATGTAAGTTGGAAATTAAATAAATAAATAAGTCAATGTTTTGAATAAAGAAGACGATATTTTGAATTAAGAAGACAATGTTTGTAACCTGCCTGTAACTTTGTTTTGCAATCTATTCATTATTTAAAAAAAAGAATTGACGTTTGATAGTCTCACAAAAACTCGAGAACGGCTAAACCGATTTGCCTAATTTCGGTTTCAAAATATTTGTAAAAGTTCAAGGGAGGTTTAAAAGGTGAGAAAATATAAACAAATAAGTTTATACAACTTTTATAGGCGGTACAAAGTTCGTCGGGTCAGCTAGTATGGAATACAAAAAAAAAATACTTCTTTCTTGGACGATTTTTTCAGAAGGTTTCAACTTTTCCTGCTAAGTTGGAGTTGAGAGAGTAACATGGAACTAAACCTATTCAGTTTTCGGTTTCAATTAGTTAAACCATTTATTTTAATTAGATCACCAAAAGGTACTTTTGAACGTCATATTCAAGAAAAGAGAAATTACTTTAGTTGCCTCTTCCAAGAGGGAGTATCGTATGGAGAATGGGCAAGAACATAGGCTTTACATTATATCAATATTAGTATATAACCTAAACATTATCCTCATACAATTACGCTCGTACCCATTATAAACATTAGTTTTCCTACGCAAGAATTACACTAACACATTTATTCAAGCGCTTCATTTGCAAAGCTCTTCGAAAACTAATAGTGGCGTACAACTGCCGTTCACACACAATGATTCCCGTGTTCGTTTCTCAGCAAATCCGTAGAAATTAAGGCCTGACACTCACTGGTGGGCGGCACGGCTCGGGATTTATAGGAGACAAACAGTTATAAACTTTAACTTCCTGACTTTACAGTTGAAATTTCAATGCATATTGTCGTTGCTGCAAAAACAAATGCTGTCTGATGACGTGTCACTTGTTTTTTTAAATCATTGTACACATTATGGCTATAAAATAACAATGAAATATTATATTGTATCACAAAAAAAATCCCTTCTAGTGCAATTCCTCACTGAGCGCTCGGTCTAAATGCTCAGTATTTACCAAGAGCCCGACTCCGTTTTAAGGAGTCTGTCCATACACCGTACCATACCATGACCGTGCTATGAACGTGTAGGCAAACATATTCTACTACCTTCCGCCCGCAACTCCGTCCGCGTGAAATTTGATATATTATCCCACGGGAAACGTGCATTTTTCCAGGTTTAAAAGTATCATGTTTGTTATTCTACACTACAATCTAACTCATTGCCAAATTCCGTCCAGCACCTGTAGCCATGGAACAAACGATAAACGCAAACGCTGAGTAGGCTTTAATAGATCTTCAACTTTATGTGCTTGGTTTTAAGTTGAAGATCTAGTGAAGATTGCATAGCGTTTTCGTTCTTTCCAGTCGCTAACGCTTACAAATTTTTAGTAGATTGTCAACTTAAGGCTCTGGGGTATAAAGTTGAAAATCTATTGGTACCTACCAAGCGTTTACGATTATCGTTTGCGACTTGGCTAGGGGGACAGATCCGTTTAACCGTTTAAGCGTGAAAGAGTTACAAACAAACATCTATCCATCCTTACAAACTTTCACATATTTTATAATATTAAGCAGGATGGTAGGATTAAGTAGGAAGTATAATATATTTATAAGTATAAGACTAAGTCCATTAGACCGTCCCGTCACCGACCAACACCGTCGCGTGTCATGAACGGAGCGTCAATTGTCAGTTAACACGTTTTACCATCACGCCTGTATTCCCCGAAGGGTTAGGCAGAGGTGTACCAATGTACACCCACAGTTCGCCGGTATATTTCGGTTTTCGGTACTTTTCGGTTTTTGGTTTTCGGTTGTTATTTTTGGTTTTAGTGAGCGCAATAATCCGTGTCAAGTTTCTTTCCGTGTCTGATACGTTCATACCACTGTCATGGTATGGTACGGCGTAGTGAGCAGCCCCCTTTACCGTCGCTGTACGATTTAATAAACCCTGATGGGAGCGTCGCGTGCGCTCAATGTGTGCAAGCTGATGCGTTTGAGGTTTCCTTGCATTTTAGTGCGAGTGTAAGGGTACTGTTTAATCTAACGTTATGGGAACGTGTGTGTGTACTCTAGACTTAGTCTGGAATGAAGGTTTTGTTACAGATTTACACACAGATGGATAGTTAGGAATGGTTAATTGTTTATTTGTACAATGTACTGAAAAAGTCAAAGCATTTATGATCAAATTATTTACAAGCACTTTTTAACTGTCATAAAGTCAGTCAGTTAGCCAAAACTGTGAAGCTGAGTTACTCGTTCCAAAACGTACGCAGGTCTCCACGGTGAAAATGAGAAACAAACTCCATGGATACTCTTTTCAATTGCATTTTTACGATATACAGGAGTTTTATTTTTCAGTCCAAAACAAAAAAACGCTTTAGATTTATTACATTAAATAAGGACTATTAAATTTAAACTAAAATAAATAAAATATATGTACTATTAAGTTGGTATAGTATAAATGCCTAGCAACCAAACCACATCAAGTTATTTTTGCCAATTCTGGTTCAGGATCAAACTAATAACATAGAAATTCATCTATAACAGTTAATGTTTAATTTATTGTATAGAGTCGACTTGTTACAAAGTTTAGTTGACTATCTGAACAACTTGATACAAGCCTGTAGGTGTTTCGACTTCAGCCGGGAACTTCTATTATTTTAACCTTTCATAACAAATGTTGGATCAAAACGACTAACTTCCTGGAATTATTATACAGTGACCACGATTGTTATTACTGCCTCTGTAGCCTGGTCCTAAGCGCGACTGCTACGCTAGAGGTCTTGGATTCGATTCCCAGGTCGAGCAAAGTGTTATAGGGCTTTTCTTTATGAAATTCTAAGTAGCAGCTTGGAGTTAGTATTTAATTGTGCCCGGTTAATGGCAATAAGCTCGCACCCTATTACATGGGACCTAAAACATACCGGCGAACTGTGGGTGTACATTGGTACACACCTCCCTACCCCTACGTGGAATACAGGTGTGATGGTATGTATACGGTAAAGTGGCTTAGAGATGGGCTGCTGAATTGCGTGAAGCAGGTTCGATTATAGAACGGAACAATTATTTGTATGGTGTACAGGTAGTTCTGAATCTGCTTGTTTGTGTACGTGGGTTTGTTTATTTGTTTGTTTGTTTGTAAACACGCTCACGATACAGGAAAACAAACGTTGAGTGGGTAACAAATAAAAAGTGTATTTCGATTTTGAATGTAATGTTAGATGTTACCTTATGACACAGCATGTTGAAAATGTCTTAACTACATTCCATGTCAAAAAAATAAATTTATTTTTATAGTTTGAGACTAAAATTATATTGCAATTAAAAAAAAGTTAGTGGGATTGCCCTCAGATGTAATGGATGTAGAGATTTTAATGGAACTTGTTCACGTTTACATCTTTCTGTATACGACTGTACTTGGGTCAATAGTACTTAAAACAGGCGAACTTTGAAGTCACGGTATCTAGGTTAATACTTTTAATTTACCATCGTATATGTCCAACATTACTTTGATAAATTCCTCTCGAATCCTTCTTTTAACGTACAAACATTTCTGTACGATTCTTATTAGAAAATAATTTCAAATTCTTGCTTGAACAATTTTTACTATGAAACTGTTCAAAAGGGTCTGTTAAACTAAATTGTTCAATGAATATCAGAAAACAAAGTTGTCTTTAAAAAGCAATTAGAATTGTACAAAATAATTTCACTTAAATCTATTGGAATTATTTACCGTTTTATCCCTTAATGCCTATTATAATGGTACTGGATAATATTAAAATTGCTTAGCGGGCATCAAGAGGCATGAGTTATTTTCGTTAATTAATTAAAATTCGCTCTACCCACGTTAATATAAGAGAAACGATAATTCAGTGATGCGGAAAGTTTAGGCGTAGGAAGTATATTAATACTGAATATTTATTCAGCTGTAATGTAATATTTGCAAATGAATAATCATGTCGTCTTAAGGCGACATTTGAGAATATAATATCTTCTTTAGTTTTCGTCGAATTTACCATTTAAAGGAAATACATTCTCCCTTATAACGTTGCTTCGCGTTAAGGAGTGCCTATACATTTTCAAAATTCAAAAATAACATCCTCCCGATTAAACTTCAGTCATGGAGACTTGCCTAGTATGCAGGAAATATTATAGTGTAACGTATGTGCAAACTTAGACACTCTCCCGCGTCTTTCACTCTCAGAGTCCGTTGGGACGGCAATCCGACACGACTGGGGAAAGATCAGACGCCAGACCAACTGCTTTACGTGCTTTTTGAGACACGAGGATGTCTACTAACTTCCAAAACTCCGGCTTAGAAATTCAAAATTGAAATACTCAATATCACTTGTCCAACCTGGTAATCAAACCGAAGAATCATCAGTCACTCTTGCTACCACGAGACCAAAGGGGTAAAGAAGCAAAACATAAGATATTAAAAAGCAACTTCACATAATCGTTAACATACTGCCCATCAAACTAAGTAACTGAGCTGGGAACCAACGTTTTTTTTTTGTGAAAAACGTCACTGTTTTTGATAATGAGCAAAGTTGGATAACAAAAACATGATTAGCTACATTGAATTTCATGAACAAAGTTACTGGTAACACGTTGATTAATACTCTTTATAATTAGGTTATAATTCCATAATTACAGTCTCTGAGAACAGTATTGTAGCACGAAATTAATTACTGCAAACGCATTCTACCTACATTGTTTCAACCAAGAATTCCACTAACGGAGTCGGCATAATATTAAATCAGAACACAGTCAGCAGCAATGTGTAGTAATATTTTAGTATTTAATGAAAGCGCGTAGTGAATAGTAAAATCTAAATTTTTGAAACTTACTTGAAT
The DNA here is from genome assembly GCA_932526535.1 of Caradrina clavipalpis. Taxonomy (NCBI): domain Eukaryota; kingdom Metazoa; phylum Arthropoda; class Insecta; order Lepidoptera; family Noctuidae; genus Caradrina; species Caradrina clavipalpis. The sequence continues at coordinate 13,907,207 of OW052095.1, read as the reverse complement.
CTTACGTAGTGGAGATGTGTTGTAAATTTCAGTTCAACCTCTCCGTTTCGCTCATTTCTATCTCATTAAAAACGCAGCTTGTTGGTCATTTCTTATTTTAACAGCATTGCTTTGACACAGCATCGGTTCAGTCAGAATCGAGCCAAATAATCCAACTAGTAGCTGTCAGCGAGCCGCCTGCGAGTCGTCACCTTTTTGCACCCTCTCATGTAAAAAAATACCTTAATTCACACGATTCAAAGCTCTATCTTCAATGGCAAATTATTTGCTACCGTACTATTTTAATGAGTAATGAACTTAAGACTTACTTCTGCGAACTGTACCTACAGCTTCTAAACAATAGAACATATTAAATGTTAGACTAAGTATTACTTAATGTAACATTTTGAGCTCATTATAACCTACAATTCAAAGGGAACTGCTCCTTAAACCAGAATGCTATGCCTTCTCGCAATTATCTTATAATAGCTATGCAGGTGTACCTACCCATTAGCTTCACATGGTCTAAGGAACGCTGGGAATAAATGAACATTCAAGACAACGGCAAATTGTTATGTCATGTACAGTGAACAAAACGGTTTGGTGTGCAGGCAAGATTACATCGTTGTGGGTATTGCACAGACAATATTTAATTGTGTGTACTATTTGGGAATGTGAAATACTTAAACAAATAAAGTAAATAGTTAGCCGCTTGCAGTAACGTTTTTGTTTTATAATGTGTACATTTGTGTCTATTTTCTACTTTTGATGTCTAATCAAGCTCTGCCTTTAATTATAATCCTTAACAAACAAAAAAGTAGATTTTACAGCTTTATTAATCAAACAATTCCAAACCTTTTGATAAAACTATCAAAACTTAATAATGTTCCCAAGTAAAAGTATGTTTTAACTAAGTTACGTTCAATTAAAAATAAATAACTATCATCTACTAAAAAAGTAACTATTTTACTTTTTGAAACAAATTAAACTGATACAGGCGTGATGGTATGTATGATGGTATGAAAACTGATATTTTGTACATGTTCTCTATTTTCTTAAGGACCGGCTACACTGGAGCGGACAATATGCGGACGCGTTTGAGGTTGCGGCGCGGTTGGTTCCAGAGTCTGACCGCACACGCTACCGCGACCGCGACCGCAAGTTGTTCGCGCCGGAGTGTTCGAGCCTTTATAATTTAGAACAAATTGCGATGAAAAGAGTATTCGCGATGATTTATTTTAAAACTATTAAGTTTATTTCAATTGATGTGTAGTCATTTTAATTGAGGTTCGAAGTGCACTATACAGAATAACACCATTTTTTATGTTTAATGTCATTATTCTTCACGAAACATAAAAAAAACGAATTTGAACCTAATATTCACTAATAATAAAGTAGCATAGAGATTATAAAAGTTAATGTTAAGGAAATTAATAGATAAGTTATTATTTCATTTTTCATGATAAAAGAGAACGCCGTCAAAGAAAAGATAATAGATTTGAATTTTAAATTATTTCTAGGGAGATGAAGCTTTGTTCACCTCTTTGGAGACTATATTGACTTTGCCGTTCACCTGTAATAAGAACAGGGGGAACTGCCTCGTTGGCCTAGTGGTCCTAAGCGCGACTGCTACGCTAGAGGTCTTGGGTTCGATTCCCAGGTCGAGCAAAAAGTGTTATTGGGTTTTTCTATGAAATTCTCAGTAGCAGCTCGGAGTTTGGATTTGTGCCCGGTTAATGGCAATGGGCTCGCCCCTAAAATATGAGACTTAAGAACATGTAATAGACATGGGACCTAAAACATACCGGCGAACTGTGGGTGTACACCTCTGCCTAACCCTTCGGGGAATACAGGGGTGATGGTATATATATATATATATATAGAACAGGGGGGTATTCCTACTAACTTTCAGGAGCGATCGCGTTCTAATCTCAGTCTCTATCTATCAAAAAATCTCTGCCAATTTTTTTTGACATAAGATATCGACTAGATTTTTAATGTTTTAATTGGAAGAATTTGATTGGCCTTCTGTTTTGCGGTAAACATTACATTTTCTTAATATCTAAAATAGTATTTGTATTTGACGTGAATGGCTTAAAACTAGGATCAACGGACAGTTTACTAGTGGAAGAAAAAATCAGGAAGCGAGTAGGTACTGCTATGAAGAAATTAAAGCAACTGTAACACGACGATACTTGAAACTAAGGCTGCAATCACTTATAATAAAACTAACATCAATTTTGAGTTGACCCGAGTAAGGGTAATTTAGTGAGTTGCGTTTATTGAGTCGCAAATTAAAAGTTTTCAGATTCAGTAGAAAGAATATTAGAACTTTCAACTGAAACTGACAACTTTAAAATTATTTATATTTTCTCACCCAAAATAGTCACGTCTCACCAACCACACCCAAGGTTTACAACCCCTGACAGGTGCATTATTTTTGGTAGTCAAGTACTTACATGCAACAGAATCGCTATTTGTTGTATCTGTGCACGGCAGCGACAGTTTAATCGTGCGTACAATACAAATGCGATGGCATTGCCCGTATCGTGTTTTTATTTAATGCAACCATTTAAAACGTGGCCTACTTTGCGTGGGCGGCTCATTTTCATACACTCAGGGACAAGTGAATTAATGATAGGTATTTTAAGAGCGTGGCGATGAGTGTTTCTTTTTTTAAGAGGACTAATAGGTATTTTGTTTTTAACGAGACGCTTATTCGGGTAATCAATTTTAAAAATTTTGGTTACTGTGATCGATATTAATTTTGGCACTTTGCAGATATCTACTCCAATTTTAAGGTTGTACAGAAATTGCTACTGCTATGGCATCAATTTGACCTCTCAGCAATTTTTCAATTACTATAATTAAAAATTTCTTATTTATTAATTTGAAGCAATTTACGGCAATTTCACATTTGTCACATTACTTCAGTATAATTTTTGTAGTATATTTTTTTCATGTAGGTACTGTGTTTACAAAATCTAAGGTGACAAAAAATTAAGGAACGGCTATCGTACCTCGCACGAAAATAAAACAAATTTTACCGCACCTTACCGCACCGCGGTTGAGCTCCTTAGCAGTAAGTAAACGTTCGGATGACGGCTTATAAAGATGGATGAAAAAAGGCGTATTGCGCCGACCCCAAATAAATTGAGATCACGGAAGTAGGATGAGGTCGAGGGGTTTCAATAACAGGTGAACCGTTTTTCAGGATAAGGTTCTGATCAATCAATATTATGATTCTTATCAAAAAATGTTTATTTAATTTTATTAATTTTGAGAAATTTTCAGTTTCACAATATTGTGTGCTGTGTCGGTTACCTTAGTTCTTCTACGAATCTCTTCAGCTCTTATTGCTTGATGCGGCAGCAAAGGACCGGTCATAATGGCTATCTTTAGCGGAGGTTTATGTCCAGCAGTGGACGTCATTTGGATGATATGATAATGATGATGACGAAGGAGAAAACTTATACATTGACTTATAGAACATGTCTAATAACAAAGCTCCACTAATGAATTGAGGATATAATTGGTTTTGTTTTACAACGGTGTTGTTGCAGATCCTACTAGAAAAAAAGAACAAAATATTTGTTTTATTTTATTATTACTGTGGATTAAGTTTTAAAAATATGAAATGCAAATTAATTATTTGTAATATCTAAAAGATTACGGCACTGAAAGGACTGAAATCCAGAAACACAAAATACCAAGATCTAGGTCAATCTATTTAGTAGTAAACAAAATGACAAGTCCAAAGTTGACCCCGACACAACATCACCAAGTCAAATGAAACCCAAGACACGTTATTTAGCTTTTATATCAATGACATAAGGTTTAAAATGCAATGATTTACATGCGGAAATGCAACCACTATAGTACCTTAGCTAAAGTCTTCGTTCGGCCGTGAATGCAGGCCACAGAGTACGTATAAACAGTATCCATAGCAGCACGGTTGAGATATTTCAGCCACCCCTGAAAGGGTTAGGAATACGCTGTACGAATTTTGTAGAGAATGTTACGAGGATACAGATATAGAAGACAATTTTAGGCTGTCTTTGCACCATTGTCACAGTTTAAACTAAGCTAAGAGACTTTCAAAGGTAAAAAGATAATAATTAGTGCTATGAAAGCTGAATTTTGCAAAGTCAAAGTCAAATCATTTATTCCAATTAGACCATTAAAAGGCGCTTTTGAACGACAATTAATTAAAACTATTGAATATAATTGCCCTTTCCAAAAGGTAGAGTAAAGAAAGCGGACTTAATGCCTAAGGTATTTTCGATCAGTCAACCAAAGGTGGTAAATATATATGACATGCAATGCATGTAGGTGCAATTATTAGACTAACGTAAAATAACGAAAGGTTCAAAAGGGTAGTGACAAAAGTCACTACATCCTCTTATAAGTCGCAACGTTCTCCAACCAACAACAATTCCACCCTGTATACGTAATTATAGGAATTGACATTCCAACAGTGCGAGTAGTGAGTAGGTAGGTATTAGTACATATAGGTACATTCTCGATTTGGAAAGGTCATTTTGTAACGTACTTATGTTGTGGATGAGTAACACTGGGCAAAACCCGATGATTGTCAATCAGTTGCGATGCGTCGCTGCGACCTACGACACGAGTTGATAAACGCCTGCTAGTACCTACCTAAACATATTAATTTTATCTATACGAAAACAATATACAAAATATGATAAAGGTACAGAATTTTGGTGGTTTTATTCATTCTTGGAACTCGAATTGGAAACATTCTTCTTGTATACGATAGCCACGTTCATGAAGAATAGTATAGATAGGCTATATTATAACATCACGTTACTACCCACGGGAACGAAGCAGTAATCAAAAACGTAACTGAAAAAATCCACGCGGATGAAGTCGCGGGCAAAAGCTACTCATGTATTAACTAGTAACTGGTAGATAAATGAGGGTGGTCCTGGTCAGGCACTATTTTGCTAACATGGAGCGAATCTTTTTTAAGGCACGTCCCTATTTACGTAGGTTTTCGCTTTTATTGAAAACTAGCTTTTGCCCGTGGCTTCCCTCGCATTAATTTATTCTATTTTCTTCTATTAATTTATATCTTATCTTTGGAGGCATTGGCAGTCCGTTCTTTTGAGAATGGTTCTAACTACTAGGAATGAAAGTAGCGACAATAGTGATTATGACTCATGATTCTCCATGACTTTTGTTATGAATCAAACAAATAGAAAAGTTCTCTATAAGTATACCAAATCCTAAATATTTTCAAATTCTAAGATTTTTGGAATCAACACTGGTTTTACTTAATTTTTTAACCGACATCAAAAAAAAGGAGGTTATCAATTCGACCCGTATGTAGGTATGTATATTTCCAGAACTGCCCAGTTTTCGTATTGATGAAGATAACTTACTCTCCGAGGATACCATACAACCGTGCGTGGCTGTCAACAGGGACGGCGACGCAGCATAGCAAGTGGAAATGCTAACGCGGCCCGAAGCGAGTAAGCACCTACCACGGATTTCAGCTTAGACACGGACAACTACAGACCTATAGCGTCACCAATCTCAGACAGAAACATATTATATTATAAAGAATAGTCAACTGTCGTCTCTTCTGCAACTCTTCTTGTCAGTGGCATCTCCTTTCATGATAGCGTTGCCATGATTCTCAATGATACAACAGTTGAGCGGTAAGGGTCAGCTCACACCGAGACGCGACGCGACGCGACGCTGTGCGCACACTTTAAAAGAGCTACTCAAAATATAACTTTATTTTGTACACGAAAAGATACACATTTCATTGTGAGAACGGCAACGTATTCTGAATACGTTGCCTCACGCAGCGCGAAAAGATACGCATTTCTCACAATGAAATGTGTATCTTTTCGTGTAGAAAATAAAGTTATATTTTTATTTTTTTATATTTTATGTAGCTCATTTAAAGTGTGCGCGCAGCGTCGCGTCTCGGTGTGAGCTGACCCTTATGGTATTTATGTTCTACATTCCTACGTACTTTGATAATGCTACGAGTATTACACGATTTCCCCAACGTTGCAATAATGTAGGTATTTGAATAAAACTAATTTAACAGTGGCGCCCTCATATTTTATAAACTCTTTTAAGTTGTTGTAAGCAATGATCGTAATATCTTATCAAAGAAATAATACATCTGGAAACATCATGTTGGTTGCGCGTGCGTACGCAGTTATCCACAACAGTGAATTATTTATTACAATATAGGTACTCTGTGAGATATTTGTCATTAATTCGTATACAACATTATTTTGTACCTATAAACACGGAGTCACGGGAGTTGCTTGTGGGGTCTTCCTTATTTTTTTTTCCTCTAAACCATTATACTAAAGTGAATTAATAGACAGTGACGTGTTATAATTTGTGAATTACGTAAGTATTCTAAATAGGGACCAATATAATTCAGCTCGGCGAAAATAATACGTCGAGCATTATATAGAAAGTGCTTTAAAATCTAGATACTTTTAGGTACATGTAAAAAAGAACTGGTTATTGGTGGAGGGTTGGACAGATGAGTTTCTGTCAAAGTCAAATCATTTATTTCAATTAGGCCATTAAAAGGCACTTTTGTACGTCATTACATAAAAAAACATTAATATTGAATCTAGTTGCCCATTCCAAAAGGTAGTTTCGTATGGAGAAGAACGGGCAAAAAACTCCATACATACTCTTTTAAATAACAATGTATTACAATAAGTTGTATAGTTATATTCATTCCATAAAAAAATATATAAATGTCAAAACGATCTATCAAAAATAAAAAGTCACTCAAAGTACTACAATACGTACTCAGTGCTACAAATTAGAAATGAAAGCTTAATTAATTATATTATTTAACGTCAATATTGTGATCGTAGATGATTACTTCTAACATTTCAAAGACAGCGAATCAGTGTGTGAGTCAAACTCAAATCTAGCATTAATGTCGAGGAGAAAAACAATTATTGGTCAAAACAAATTAGTTTTATGATTAAATAAGCAACCAGTTGATTTTGTCAAAACTTGAAATTGTCCTATGGAGCAAGACCAGCATGTTTCCAAGCATTATTATCTTTTATTTATTTATTTATTTAACACAGCATGGAAGACTTCCAATAATATATATCTTGAATATAATCCTCTAACTTGTAGTATGCTTGTTTACAAAGTGTGCTTTTAATACAATTTTAAAATTTTCTTTCATTTAATTTTAATATATCACTAGGTATTTTATTGTTACATTTAACACAGTACCCCATGAAAGATGAGTGCACTTTGGACAATCTAAAAAATGGTTGAGCTAATTTGTCCTTATTTCTAGTATTAAAATTATGTCTATCACTTATTTTAGCAAAAAGATGTAAATTTTTTCTTACATACATAATATTTTCGTAAATGTATTGACAAGGCACTGTCATAATATTAATCTTTTTAAATAGTTCCCTAAGAGATTCGCAGCGACGGAGATTATAAATGGCTCTGACAGCTCTCTTTTGTAAAATAAATATGGATTCAATGTCAGCAGCCCGACCCCACAGTAGAATGCCATACGACATAATGCTGTGAAAGTAGCTAAAATAGACCATACGCGCAGTATCGACATCTGTTAACTGTCTAATCTTCCTAACAGCAAAAGCTGCTGAGCTTAGCCGCCCTGCAAGAGATGTTATATGTGGTCCCCATTGTAATTTGTCATCTAGCGTGATTCCTAAGAAAACCGTTTTATTAACAAAAGCCACTTTTTCGCTATTCAGTATGAGGTCACATGCGGTATTTTTAACATTTGGTAAAGAAAATCTAATACATTTGGTTTTCTTTTCATTTAGTACCAAATTGTTTACCATGAACCAATTTTGAACCTGAAGAATTGAGTTATTAACTTCGTCAAGACTTAGAACGTCTGTCTATCTTAAAAATTAATGACGTATCATCCGCAAATAACACCATATTAGGTTGCTTTTGCAGTAATTGTGGCAAATCATTTATATTTATATAGATCTGAGAGTCGTGCACCGCTTAGCTGGCAGAGGGCATGGCGTGCTGGCTGCAGGCGCTAGCGCTTGTGGCGTGGGCGGGGCTGGCCGCGCTGGGCCGGGCGCAGGCGGCGCAGCGCCCCGACTGCCCCGGTGATAAGCCGCAGTGTCGTGCCCAAGACGGCGACGGCTTTAACGAATATCCCTTCGTAATAGACGGTGAGCTTGGCACTTGTTTCCCCTTAGTCTTACCAAGTAACTGTTAGGAAACATAGGCTTCTTCTGTATCACCTGTTGTCAAAGCGGACTTGCAAACATTGCACAAGTGGTGAAGCTAAATGGAGAATGTAACGTAAATGTAACTTGAGCGGCTAAAATTAGCATGTAGATAAATCATGAACACATTACTGGTCCACTAATCACTAAAACTATTTTTAACCAGCTGTGCCCCGCGGTTTCACCCGCATTACGTTAGGTTTTTGGTTACTGATCCGTTCCCGTGGCTCATAGCGCGATGTTATGTAGCCTTTAATCTGTTATTCTGAGGTATAAGCTACGGAATGTCTCGCAGAGTCATTATTTTGCTGCGAAGTTATTTTAAAACTGTGATATCTCCTAAGATATTCATTGACATTAAATGATGTCAAGGGCAATTTTGTTCAAAATTAAACACTTGTGATGAATAACGTATTTATGTTAATAACGATTAATACTATGTTCATAAAAACACCTATAAATTGCAAATAATATATTATTTTAAAACAAATTTTCTGGCCATAAAAACCGCTATAGTGAGTCAACCTTAATAGTTAGGCATGTACTACCGCAGACTTTGTTTTAGTATATTTTAAGATGAACAATTCTCTGATACATTATTTTTGCGTAAACGGTTAAAGTAAGCCCTCAAAGGGATATTTTTTTCCCGTTATTGCCATATTTTTCACTGATTGCTCCGCTCCAATTGGTCGTAGCGTGATGTTATGTTATAACCTTCCTCGATAAATGGGCTATCCAACACAAAAAGATTTTTTCAAATCGGACCGGTAGTTCCTGAGATTAGCGCGAACAAACAAACAAACGAACAAACTCTTCAGCTTTATAATATTAATATACTCGTAGATTATAGATTATTATAGTATAGGTATCCTGCCTTTTCGCCGAAAATTGTTTGCCAGATTTTCACTTGCCAACCAACGTTTCGCCAATGTTTTACTTTGACAACTAAAGATTAGCAAATTTTTGTTTGACAACGTTTCATTTGGCAGAATTATTGTTAAGCAGATTATTATAATGACACAACGTTTGGGACATTTATCATTTGCCAAACATTTCACTAGGCCACACAACTGTTAGACGAATGACGTGTTGTCAGTGTAACAGTTCCCTTTTCATACATTGATATAATGATAAAAAATAAACAAATTTCTACATACATTTTTATTTAAGAATCAAAAATAACAATAAACCTTTAAATTGGTTACAATGCAGCGCAATAATTTTGCCTCTGATAGGATGAAAGAGCGAGCGAAGCGAGCTCGGGGCTTGGGGCACCCCGACTCTGACAGGTTAGGTTAGAAGTGGATGGCGGGGTCTAGAAAGCGAGCGAAGCGAGCGAACAGACCCCGCCATACACTTCGTGGTTATTTTTTTTGTAAGCCCCCCGACTATGCCTTTTAAGCCTCTAGGGCAATGTCTGGTTCGATCTCAGGGCAAATAAGTAGGACAATTATTTTACTAAAAATCAAGTAATATAATTATATCACTACACTTGAACCATATTATAGATTTGGTAAACAATAAACAACTAAATGAATATTACGCAAACTAAAACATTTTGCTACTTCAAAGTTGGCATTTTAAAAAGTGTCATTATGAAAAGCAGACCAAACGTTCAGTTGGTAACTGTGAGGTTGGGAAATAAAACAAAATTAAACTGCCCAGTTTTCGTATAAATTATGTTAGTCTATATCAGCGTCTGAACAAATGTGCCAATTAAGTGTTAAACTGTTAGCCACATGAAGTATTAAAATTTGACCAAAATTCCCTTTTACACTATTTAGATACCTACACACAACACCCAGGGCTTCCCAACCTTTTTCAGTTCGCGGCGCACTTACAAGTTTAGAAATTTGTCATGGCGCCCCTGGGGCGGCGGTCTCCTACTGACGCTAAAAACAACCAAATAAACCGCCTTCCACGTACTGGTAGTTGGCGCATAATAATATACATTATTGTTATTGTTTATTTTTTATTTTTGTGTTGTGCGTCGCTTTCGCGTCGAATAAATGGTTTTTCTTTCTTTCTTCTTCTTTCTTACTGCCCTTGTATAATGGAATTTTCATATGCTCGCTCTTTCATCCTATAGTTTACATTTGTATGGATAGGATATTATTATTAGGCATTGCCTCGTTAGCTTAGTGGTCCTTAGCACGACTGCTACGCTAGAGGTCCTGGGTTCGATTCCCAGGTCGAGCAAAAAGTGTTATTGGGTTTTTCTATGAAATTATTAGTAGCAGCTCGGAGTTTGGATTTGTGCCCGGTTAATGGCATTACATGTGACCTAAATATACCGGCGAACTGTGGGTGTACATTGGTACACCTCTGCCTAACCCTTCGGGGAATAGAGGCGTGATGGTATATTAGGGTATGGCAGATTTGTGACAAATAAAAACTTCGGTGTTTTTTTTTATATTGTTACTGTTTAGCAATAAATGTGAAATCTTCATCAAGACTCCTAAAAGGCAATTTATGATAAGTACTAGCTCAAATTCTTCAAATATATTCAGACCACTGAGACTGACTCAATGACTTTAGTGACTTCAAGTGTATAATGTGTGGTCGCGAGCGTGAGTAAAAAAGTCACCGGAACGTTGCGGTCACTTTATAGGCTTAAAAATATTCTACCATCACACATAAAGGCAATGCTGGTTCTGTAGAATATTCAGGCGCACGGGTCGAGGGTTCCGAAGAATTAAATAAAAGACGAGCAGAGTCTTCAACCACTTATATTGTTGTTCACAAGCTTCCGATGATTGCTACAGTACGACTGACTTACGACTGACAAATTTTGCCGTGAGGCGGCTATATTTATGACTTTCCTACGTGGGTGCAAGTAGTGCCATGACAAATAAAATAACAAAAGGTGTTTGCACCAATCACGTCACAGTATTTCTCCCATATGTCTCTACGGTGGTGGAAGTAGTGGGTAGGGCGCGACATCATCAACAAATGTTCCACCAATCAAATATGCACATTTTTGTCATTAAATTTACTTATAATCTAGAATCATATATTTACCTTAATTCTAGATGTATCCTAAGTTACATTAATGCTAAAAATAACCTAGGACTAGATAATCAAAACATACATCATTTGATAGCGCAAAAGCATCTATATTTACATGAAAATCAAATATTGTTACAATTATAGATTTAATCTTCCTATTGTACATATTTAAAACTACAGAAAGCCCTCGTGCTCTCTTACAATTCCACCCCCCGCAAGAGGGTTCAACCGATTGCGCTTCCGTCAGTAGGGAGCACGACAACTTTTACTACGGGCCGACGCAGCGTACCCTTTGTAGTTTTGATATCTACAATTCTAACAATACTATCCGCACCTGGATGCACTTTGGCTATAATGCCTTTGGTCCATTCACTACGTGATTTGTTGTCATCGACCACTATCACTACATCGCCCACTTTTACGTTCGGCACTACACTGTTCCACTTTTGTCGTTGCTGGAGCGTAGGCAGGTACTCGCGCAGCCATCGCCTCCAAAAGAGGTCGGCCAGCGCGTTTACTTGGCGCCACATGCGCCGCGAGTCGATGTCGGCGGCATGCTGACGCGTACACGGAGCATCTCCCGCGGCAGTGCCAAGCAGGAGATGGTTCGGTGTCAACACGACGGGTTGCTCAGCATCGGTGCTCACGTAGGCTAGTGGCCGGCTGTTAATTACCAGCTCGGCTTCTGCGAGGAGAGTGAGTAGCACCTCCTCCCGAGGCGCGCGCTCTTTTAAAGTAGAGCGCAGCGCGTTCTTCACGGAGCGCACCAGTCGCTCCCAGCTCCCGCCCATGTGCGGGGCGGCTGGCGAGTTAAAGTGCCAGGCGATTCCCCGACCTGTCGCCTCGCTTCTAATGCGACCCACGTCTAGGTCGCGCAGGGCCTGGCGTAGCTCGGCGTGTGCTCCAACGAAGTTGGTCCCGCGGTCGGAGTATATGTCCGCGGGACATCCTCGACGTGCGATCAGGCGTCGCAACGCCAATATGGCTGAGTCTGCACTCAGCGACGCCGCTAGTTCCAGGTGTACGGCGCGTGTGGTGAGGCAAGTAAATAGAACGCCCCATCTCTTCTCCCGGCGCCGACCGATGCTCACCTCCATAGGGCCAAAATAATCCACTCCACAGTGGACGAATGCCCGGCGATTAATCTCCAATCTCGCGATGGGTAGGTCGCCCATCTTAGGCGTCGACGGCTGGGCTTTCTTAATCCTGCACGTTTGACATTCTCTTGCGATTGCTTTCACTGTTGACCGTAAGTTCGTTATCCAGAACTTTTCTCTTAAAGAGTTCACCACGGTTTCCTGGTTGGCGTGAAGCGCTGTTGTGTGGTATCTTTTAATGATAAGCCGAGTCAAGGCGTGCTTTCCGTCTAAAATAATGGGGTGACGCGCTCCGAAAGTAAGTTCACTGCAGGCGCCCAACCTGCCGCGTACCCGTATCAAACCATCTTCAAATAACATTGGGTCTAGTTTTTTAATCTTACTGTTCCGTGGTAGCGGGCGGGCTTCTTGTAGAGCTTTTGATTCTTCCTCGAAGCTCTCAGTTTGTGCTATCTTCAGTAAACGTAGCTCCGCCTCTCGTAGATCGTCGACCGTTACGGTTGTCGAGTCGCGTCGTTTGCGACAGCGGTCCGTGAAGACCTTTATACGTGCTACTACGTATAAGATGCGTGTCCACGTACTATACCTTTCATAGGGCAGCGCGGGTTCGGCCTTAGTAGTGACGTTCACGTTGTGTACCCGCTCTAGGTCTGCCTCTGACACTGCGTCAACTCCAGAGTCCACCGGCCATTGCTCCTGTGGGCTGGAAAGAAATGAGGGACCCGAAAGCCACATATTACTGTTGACGGGCCACTCCAACCGGGTGCCTTTATCGGCTGGGTTCATCGCCGAGGGAACCCAGCGCCAGTCTTTCATCTTTGACCTTTTATCTATCTCTGCTAACCTATGAGATACAAAACGTTGGAAGTCGGTTGCTTCCGAGTGGATCCATTTGAGTACTGTCCTACTATCTGTCCATAAGACCTTTCGGGTGATTCCAACTCCTAACTCTTTCTCCACGGTGTCGGCTACCCTGCAGGCCAACACTGCCGCCTGTAACTCAAGGCGTGGGATTGAAATCACCTTTTTAGGTGCCACTCTAGCTTTCCCCATCACGAAGCTAACGCGCCTAACGCCGAGTGCATCTTTTCCCACCAAGTAGGCGACTGCCGCGTAGGCGGATTCACTAGCGTCCCCGAAGACGTGAAGTTCTACCTCTGATAACTTTATACCGTACCATCGCGGGATGGTTATATTGTTTAAGATTATAAGGTTCCGTAACCACGCGAACCATAAAGTTGCCTCCGCTTCATGCAGCCTCTCGTCCCACTGGATTCCTGTACGCCATATCTGCTGCATTAATATGCGCGACTGAATGACGCATGGATACAGGAAACCCAGCGGGTCGAACACCGACATTATGAAGCGAAGAAACTCTCGCTTCGTAGGAACAACGTCACCCTCTATAATTGTCTTCGGTAACTTTTTAAATGATAGGTCAAAAGCCAATTCATCGGTCCCCGGTGACCAAATCATACCTAAGGTGCGCTCTGTGGCGCCCTCGTCTTTTTCTAACGAGACTCTGTCGGGCATCTCTATTTCGAGAATCTCCCTGAGTTGTGGCGAATTGGTGACCCACCCCCGTATATTAAACCCGCCTTCGGCGTGGATGTGAGCCACCTCCTCTATGCGTTTGCTAGCCTGCGCGACGGACCATGCACTATCTAAATAGTCGTCCATGTAATGACTGTTATGTATAGCCGACACTGCTTCGGGATACTGACTATTAAATCTGGCCGCATTTTTATTCAAAATATAGATTGCGGATGTAGGGGAAGACACAGCACCGAAAATCATTGAATTCATGACAAACGTGTCAGGTTCTCCACTATTATTTTTATTCCACAAGAAAAGCTGTGCCCCTCGGTCACGTTCTCTGATTTTTATACGTAGGAACATGTCCGCTATATCTCCGGTGAATGCTACCGGTCCCAATCGGAATCTAATTAGAATTCCTAAAAGAGAATTTAATAGGTCTGGCCCCGCGAGCAAGCAATCGTTAAGAGCGGTACCTTGAAAAGTGGCGGCGGCGTCGAAGACTAGTCTCAATTTCCCCGGCTTATTAGGATTCTGTACCCCAAAGTGAGGTAGGTACCACACCGGATCTTCGAAGCGGCCGTCCGCTTTACTCGCATAACCCTCGCTAATTAATCGTTCAATTTGATTTTCATATGCTTCCGCGTACGTAGGATTCTTATGCAACCTACGTTCTATTCCCGACAGTCTCTGTCGCGCATAAGCATAGTTATCGGGTAGCTGTGGATCGTCACGCCTCCACAACAATCCTACTTCCCATTCGCCGTTAATAGTGAAGCTACTGGTTTCATCTAATATTTTTAAAGCTCTGTCGATGTCTTTATGAGACCTAGGGATTTCGGTTATACCTATTGCTTCTAATTCGAATTGGTTTTTCACCATATCATGCAGTTCAGACAGAGGTTCCGCTAAACAGTTCACGGCTTCGTAGCCTACCCTAAACCCTTTACCTATGGGCCCATGCAGAACCCAGCCTAGCTTGGTCAAAGATGCAACTGGCTTACCGGACTTTCCTCGGCGAATCTCCTCGCCGACCAGCAACTCCCAGTTGTCCTGTCCCAGCAACAGCATCGGCTTGACTCCGCACATTTCCTCCAGGCCCAAGTCACGCAGGTGGGCGAGCTCCTTTATCAACGCAGCCGGCACCGTTTGGGCGGGCAAATCCAGCCTCTTGAACGTACGCACACTTATTTTGTGATTCACTTTATTTGGCCCGCGCACTGTCACATATATTTTCCTTGAGGATTTATCAGACACCTCATTACCGCGCGCACTTTTTAGCACTAAAGGTATTCTATCACCCGTTGCCTTTCCAGCTATCGAGTCGTCGATAAGCGATACTGTAGCTCCGTCGTCCAGTAGAGCGTAGCAATCTCGTTCGTTTCCGTTCACTGACACGGAGACGGGAATTATCTTCAACAACGCTTTGCCGTTATATTCTTTCACATTAGTGACGCTTTCAGTTTTATGCTCTCTATCTACGTGCAGTAAGTCGTGATGTGCATAGTGGCATTTCGAGCATTTGCTTGCTCGGCAGAACTTCTTCGCATGTTGTTTTATTATACAATTAAAACACATCCTCTGATCTTTTACAAATTGCCATCTCTCATCAGAAGTTAGTTTCGCAAACTTTTCACACTTCGGTAATTTATGATCTCCCTTGCACATAGCACACTGCACATTGTTCTTATTATCTTGTTCGCTGTCGCTTTGTACATGTAATCTCTGAACATTTTTAAAGTGAATGCCTGGCTTACTATGTGCGCTTCTCAAACTTTTAACATTAGCCGTTTGACCGGCAGCGCCCATGTCCATCTGCACATAAAATGACGTAGCTCGGGCTAAATGGCTCAGGAATTCAGATAATATCTCTAGGCTGGGTGACACTCTCACATCGATGCCCTGAGACGCCGCCATACCCATTGCGAAGTCGCCATATTGAGCCCTCTGCACAGGCGTTAATTTACTCAGTAATTCACTCACCAGTTGTGGGTTGTTCAGGTATCCATTCGCGTGCACATTCCTCAACAGCGACACACAATTCCTCACTGTAGATGAGAACTTTCTCAACTCACGACCACTTTCTGTTACTTTCGGTAACGCACGCACTTTCTTCAACGCACACTCCAATATTAAATTAGGATGTCCGAACTCTTCATCCAGTGCCTTCATAATCTCCGATGGGTTAGTTGATGTCCGCAATAAGTCTTCTACCGCTATTTTTGCCTCTCCCTGCAGTGACGTTTTCAAGCGCGCTAAGTTCTCGTGCGGCTTAAAGTTGTACATAGCTGTTGTGTCCCAGTACATGTTCTTGTACGATAGCCACTCTGCCGGGTCACCGTTGAAGTATGGCAACTCATAGGCTTGCCTGGGTACTGGCCGCGGACGAGCTAGGTTTGAAATAGCTTCTGCCAGCTGATCTATTTTCCTGTCTCGCGGCTTGCTTCTCTCCGTTTCTTCGGCGAACGATTGGTCCCATTCAGGCACTTCACGTGGTGGCACTCGCGGAACACTAGCCGTTACTATCGGCGTATATTCGCGGAACTGTACGGTCGCGGGCGCACACTGAGGGAGCGCAGATATCGAGGTCGCATATACTGTATGCGGTTGCGCGGTCACTGTTTGCGGTTCGTACGCTGTTTGCGGCGCGGTCACTGTCACTCCGCGGGAGGTCGCGGCACTCTCGGTTGCAGGCACTCCGTACGCAGTCGTTACTACTGCGGGCACTGGCACTGGCACTGGCACTGTTTCTTGCGCGTCGTGAGCTTCTGCGATCACTTGTGTTTCACTCGGCACTGAGTGTGTGATCCAATCTTCCACACGGCGTGTTGTAGTTTCTTCATCGGACGAGTCTTCTTCGGCGACGGCATCTATCTCGGCCAGTTCCGCCTCCAACTTCTTCTTGACGAGATTTTCCCTCAGGCGCACTAATTCCCTCTCAGCCTTGTACTCGGCCCTCCGGCGGAGGTAATCGGCACTCTTCTGGCCGCTCTTCGATGAGACGTGGCTGGTTCTTGATCTCGGCGTCCGTACCACCCGTAGTATCTCCGATTCCCGAGGCACTGCAGCCGCGTCGCGATGGTCAATCACGCGTCCGGGGCCCGCCAATGGAATCACGGGTGCGGGTAATGCCGACGACACTGTAGGCGCTATCGAAGGTGATCCCGGTGCCATTTCAGACGGCACTCCTGAATCGGCTTCCATCTCTCGTCGCTTGTTCAACGCTGCCTCCAATTTGCGCAGCTTGCTCCTCGTGGCGACTGAGCTTCGTTCACTCATCTTGAATGCTTCAGACTTCTCAGGCTTGAAACTTCAAACTCTTCAGGCTTGAGATGTAATTCTTCAGACGCAGGATCCGGCTCGAAGGACCAAAATTGTAGAATATTCAGGCGCACGGGTCGAGGGTTCCGAAGAATTAAATAAAAGACGAGCAGAGTCTTCAACCACTTATATTGTTGTTCACAAGCTTCCGATGATTGCTACAGTACGACTGACTTACGACTGACAAATTTTGCCGTGAGGCGGCTATATTTATGACTTTCCTACGTGGGTGCAAGTAGTGCCATGACAAATAAAATAACAAAAGGTGTTTGCACCAATCACGTCACAGTATTTCTCCCATATGTCTCTACGGTGGTGGAAGTAGTGGGTAGGGCGCGACATCATCAACAAATGTTCCACCAATCAAATATGCACATTTTTGTCATTAAATTTACTTATAATCTAGAATCATATATTTACCTTAATTCTAGATGTATCCTAAGTTACATTAATGCTAAAAATAACCTAGGACTAGATAATCAAAACATACATCATTTGATAGCGCAAAAGCATCTATATTTACATGAAAATCAAATATTGTTACAATTATAGATTTAATCTTCCTATTGTACATATTTAAAACTACAGAAAGCCCTCGTGCTCTCTTACAGGTTCAGTCCCTTATCTTTCCTATACTTGATTATGGCGATATTGTGTGTTACTACGACCTGAATGCAGATCTCCTCAATACATTTGACCAACTTCTGAATAACTGCATTCAATTCGTATTTAATCTCCGTAAGTATGATCATGTGTCCGCACATCGGTCGCTCTTAAAATGGTTACCCATCAGACAGCGCAGGGCATTAAGATCTTTAACAACCTTATTCTCTCTTCTGAACAGGCCTAGTTCTCCCTCCTATCTGACTTCTCATTTTCAATACTTGTGCTCCGCGCACAGTAAGAATCTTCGTTCCTCCAATAATCGTCTTCTACGAAGTCCGTCCCACCGCACTGGTTTTCTTAAATCTTCTTTTCCTGTCCAGGCGGTTTTCCTTTGGAATGCACTACCTCAGAACATCAGGATGGCCACCAGTCGGTTCACATTTAAGGTGAAAGCTCGCGGAGTTGGCAGACTTGTCCCACAATTAGTTTGTTTTCTATCTCCACTATGTATTTTTATCTCTCTCTACTTTGTATATTTTGTTTGTATGTATGTATATGTATTTATTATTATATTTTATATTGTAAATTTTCTGTTTCTGTTCCCTCTTTCTTGCACCTCCTATGTTTTGTCTCTGCTTCACCCTAAGGTAGACTGGTAGAAAATGCCAAAGGCATTAAGTTCGCCTTTGTACGGTGTATTTTTACATTTGTGCATAAAGTTTTAATAAATAAATAAATAAATAAACATCTTTTTACATCAATAGGTGTGAAGCTGCTGCTTGAATTTTCGGATGGTGATTATTACCTATTCAAGTGCTCGGGGAACCTGACGCTCGACAATACAGCCCTGCCTCGCTTCAAGTCGCCTCTGCGTTTCAAAGTCATTGTAATAGCTGACTGCCCACCGCCGCGCGGCTCGTACGCCAACGTGTTCGGCAAGCTCAACGTGCGCGCGCTCGACAAGATCAAACTGTACCATGCCGGCAACCTCACGGCCGCGCACCTGACCGGGCTCCGCGACGTGTTGGCGCTTGAGCTCGTCGCCGCGGAGCTGGCGCCGGGCGCGCTGCACGCGCTGCCGCAGCTGCGCCGCCTGGGCCTGGACCGCGTGCGCCTGCCGCCCGCCGCGCTGCTGAGCCTGCCGCGCGGCCTGCAGGTACTGCAGCTGCGGCGCATAGGCACCAACGTGACGCGGGACGTGCTGGACAGGCTGCCCAGCCTCGTCAACGTCACGGTGTCCGACTCGCGCGACGTCACTGTGGCGCTCGGCAGCGGGCTGCGCATGCTGGAGCTGGAGACACCTGCCTTGCGAGTGCCGAGCACGCTGACGCCTGCGCTGCGCGTGCTCTCTATGTACTACTGGGCCGAGGCACGGCCCGCGCCCTGGGCGTCGTGCGCGCTGGTGTCGCTCACGGTGAGGGTCGCGACGACCGAGGAGCTGCCGCCCGGCTGGGTGAGCGCGTGCGCAGACCTGCACGTGCTGTTCGTGTGGGACGCGCCCAAGCTGCGCACGCTGCACGAGACGTCGTTGCGCGGCGCGCGCCAGCTGCGGGAGCTGACGCTCTCGTTGACTGGGCTGACCGAGCTGCCGCCGGGGTTGCTCGACGATGCGGAGAAACTAAACCTGCTCGACTTGTCCGGGAACCTCCTGGAGGCGCTGCCCGGGTGAGCGCTCATTCGAGTTGTGACGTTTATTGTTTACGTTATTGAGCGGAACCGTAGCGCGATTTTAGTAGATGGCAAAAAGTTGAAGCCTTGCTTCCCTAGATGGCGTTGGGATCGAAATAGATCGCGCTATGGTTTCGTTACATCGGAAACAAACAAGTAGTATTTAATTTTTGTGTTTTTTGATCGTAAACCCTTATGTCATACAAAAACAAAAGAAGATTGTTGGCACGATAAC
Source organism: Caradrina clavipalpis (assembly GCA_932526535.1). Taxonomy (NCBI): domain Eukaryota; kingdom Metazoa; phylum Arthropoda; class Insecta; order Lepidoptera; family Noctuidae; genus Caradrina; species Caradrina clavipalpis. The sequence continues at coordinate 13,887,501 of OW052095.1, read as the reverse complement.
TTGTGTGTGTTAATTCAATACAGTTATTCGAGAGCGCGAAACAGCCTTTTATTTCTCCGAATAGACCACCGTCGTGCGCCGCCGTACATTTATTGTCGATTATGCTTCAAAGTGCCTGATATTTATAACTTTAAATTTTATTTATTTGTACAGCCTAGAAATGAGGTCTACTTAATAACAATATGACTTAGCTTATCAACTAAAGCCCACACAAGCGCGCTATCTGCTCGGGCGGCTACCGAGTGCGGGACGATGTTTGGACTGTCACGCAACCTGCGAAGTAGCGAGGCGGATATCTTAATGCATACGTCTAAGCTATCGGTGCGCGCCGACGCACTACAGACTTGGGGCTGCGATAACAACACGCTCAACATGCATGCTTGTGTTTGCAGCGGACTGTTTGTCAGGACGAGGTACCTGCAGACGCTGAACCTCTCCAACAACCGTCTGACGACGAACGTGTACTGGTCTCTGTCGGCAGCCACCTCCCTCGCTGTCCTGGATCTCAGCTCCAACGACTTGAAGGACTCGTGCGGAGGCGCCAACGACACTGTGCGAGGTAAGCGTACCCTTATCAGTCGCAATACAATGCAATGCTATTGGTGCTAACAACAATCTTGAATTTACACATTCTTGGGTTGAAGCCAGCAGGTGTTATTTGAGATTTTATTTATTATTCAAAAAATAAACGATGATTGTGCATGTTTTCAAAATTGTAGGTCGATTCCGATGAATTGTCTTGAATAGTAGTGACTGCCTCGGTAGCCTAGTGGTCCTAAGAGCGACTGCTACGCTAGAGGTCTTGGGTTCGATTCCCAGGTCGAGCAAAAAGTGTTATTGGGCCTTTCTATGAAATTCTCAGTAGCATGATGAGGCACAAATCCTGACGGATTTGTGCCCGGGTAATGGCAATAGGCTCGCCCCATCTTACATGGGACCTAAACATACCGGCAAACTGTGGGTGTAAATTGGTAAACCTCTGTCTAGCCCTTCGGGGAGCACAGGCGGTGAACATGTATGTCCTGAATAGTAGTGATATTCCGATGAATATCACTACTATTAATATTTAAAAATATCTAATACTTGATAACCCGGTGAACTTTGTATCACCTACATATATTTCTGAAACAGGACAGTTTGGTATTCCAACAAAACGAACGCACTTATAAATATTGCACAACCAAGTGACAATTTTTTATTTCTAAAAAGACAAAACACAACAAATTTTTCACAGATATGAACAGTTTGTATTGGAAAATTAAACTTTCCCTAAACTTTCAGAAATATTTCAAGATCAAATATAGCCAAATCGGTCCGGCCATTCTCGAGTTTTAAACATCATATATCTTGTTATATTCACGTTAAACTTTTAAATCCTGAAATTAAAAGCGTTTAATTTAGTTTTACAATAAATGTACCATTAAATATAATCTACATTTTAATTTTGCAAAAAATATAATGACACAATTTTTACTTACGTGAGTGGGCGCGCGGTGAGCAAAATGCCGCCCGGCGACACCTGATGGTAAACATCTTCTTCTCTTTCGGCACCCCGCGCACTTATGGCGTCCAACTTTTCGGTACGAGTTGCCAACGAAAGTAGAGCCAGCTACTAAAAGTGCGAACTTATCGGACTATTGTTTTACGAAATATGAAATGCTCATAGCGCGCCCACTCTAGGGTTAAGTACCGTTTATCGTTATTCGGTAGATGGCGCTAAATTAAAAAAATAATAGTACAGAGGTCAGATCCTCAAGGACATCGGGCGGTGTAATAACTTTAAAAAGTAGACATTGGTGTCGATTCTGTTATGCACAAGCTAAACTTAATTTAGACTATTTCTATCTTTTTCTCCCCAATAAAACAAGAAAGGGACGAACATAAATAAGACTTGTCAATTTTAGTTGATCTGAAACCTTTATACAATTATAGTTGACATGTCATTGACAACCAAACTTCGCCAGTGCAGTCAACATTATTTTGACTTTATAACAAGTGGAGTTTCTTGCAGGAAAATGTTGACATATTTCCCTTTTTTCGGCAGATCAAGTTTGAAAAATTGGCCTAGTTGTCCCTAATGGCAATAACAATGTTTGATAACCTAAAACAAGGGCAAAAGAAATGTGTGCAAGCCTCTGAGGACGATACAGAAGGAATAAGAGCGAATTTTCACTAAGCGGAAAAGTAATAGAAACCTCTATATCTCTTTCCTTATGGTTCTTTTATTATAAATATTGTCTGATACTCAGTCCAGAATAAAGAATTCATGGTTTCAGTTTCAGGATAGATGTCCCTTACACGCGGTATATCTTCACGACTAATTAAAAATAAAATGCATTTACAGGATCCTCACCACTACAGGAATTAAAGCAATTGACGGAACTCCGTCTCCATAACACCAGCGCCAGTCTGATGTGTCGCGACTGGCGCGAGACCATGCCTCTGCTGAAGAAGCTCAACCTGGCCAACAACAGATTCACTGTCGTCACGGTAACGCATCGCCCGCGCCCTCACGCCCTTCGCCCCGCGCCCCGCGCCTCCCTCTTACCAACTGTATGTTTACAGTACACAGACTTGCAGTTCTCCGTGAGCGTGGAGGTGGACCTGTCCGGCAACGACATCCGCACGCTGGTGTACAGGCGCGAAGACTACGACCGCGTGGTCGGCGGCGCCACGTCGCTCGCGGTCGTGCGGCTGGGCGGCGAGCTAGCGTGCGACTGCGGCGCGTACTGGGCGGTGCGCGCGCTGCGTGACCGGCCGGCGCACGTGCGCTTGCTGCACGCAGAGTGCGCGCGCGGCGGCCGGCTGGCGGAGCAGCAGCCCGCGCGCCTGCTGTGCGCCGCGCCCGCGCTGTGCGCCGCCGCGCCACGCTGCACGTGCGCCTGGAGCCCCGGCGAGCACGCGCGCGTGTTGCGCGTGTCGTGCGAGCGCGCCGACCTCATGCGCGTGCGCGACGCACTGGCGCCACTCGAGGCGGGCGTGCGGCGCGGCGGCGCGACGCCCAACGACTACGAGTGGCAGCTGCACCTCGCGCACAACCGCATCGCCGACCTCGACGCCGCTGATCTCCCGAAGAATCTATCGGTGAGTTCTGTTTTCTTATGGGGACTTCCGGTTTGATCCACAGTTCACTGGCATATTTCAGAGGCTTTAAGATATACAAAAAGCTTGTCCAGCAATGCGAGACCATTTATTATTTATTATTAATTTAATTTAAACTCCTCATAATTATTTTTTAAATTTTGCCATTTGCTTCATTTATAACATTATTTGATGGACATTGCGGTGCAAAGGCCCTAGATAGGCGAACGTGTGCCGCATACGAGCCAAATCATTCCAGTCGTTAAGAGTAAGGCTTAGAACGCACTGGCGGCCGGCTGCGACGCGGCGTGCCGTTGCGGCAGACCGTATATTTTGCTTGCGGCCGCCGGTGCGTTCTAAGCCTGACGAGTGAGGCGGCGCAGGTTCTGGATCTGACAAACAACTCGCTGTCGTTGCTGAGCGAAGAGGACGCGCGCGCTCTGCTGGTGGATGGGCGACGCGTGCTGCTCGCCGGCAACCCGCTGCGCTGCGACTGTGCCGCCGAGCGCGCGCTCGCCGCGCTGCAGGCGCGCCCCGCCGGCCTCGCCGACTACGACGCCATCACGTGCTCGTCGGGCGAGCGCCTGGCCGGCGTGCGAGTGCGGGCGTGCGGCGCGCTGGGCGGCGGTACGGTGGCGGCGCTGGCGGCGCTGGCCGAGCTGCTGGTGGCCGCCGCGCTGGGCGTCCCGCTGGCACACAACTATTTAGACGAATGACGTTTTGTCAGTGTAACAGTTCCCTTTTCATACATTGATATAATGATAAAAAATAAACAAATTTCAAATTTTGATTTAAAAATCTTAAAAAGAATATTAAACCTCTAAATTGTTTGCAATGCAGAACAGTTTTTCCTCTGGTAGGATGAAAGAGCGAGCCAAGCGAGCTCGGGACTCGGGGCAACCCGACTCGTATAGGTTAGGTTAGGTTAGAAGTGGATGGCGGAGTCTAGAGAGCGAGTGAAGCGAGCGAACAGACCCCGCCATATACTTCGTGGCTATTTTTTTAGTAAACCCTTGAGCCCGGCGAAGCGGTGCCCCTCGACTATGCCTTTTAAGCCTGTAGGGCAATATCTGAAAAAATCAAGTAATATAAATATATCACTACACTTGAACCGTATTATAGATTTGGTAAACAATAAACAACTAAATGAATATTACGCAAGCTAGAACATTCTGCTACTTGAAAGTTGGCATTTTAAGAAGTGTCATTACGAAAAGCAAACCAAACGTACAGTTGGTAACTGTGAGGTTGGGAAATAAAACAAAATTATATGATAAGTTGGCAAATGATAATTCGGCGAAATAAAATTCTGCGAAACGCTGGTTGGCAAGTGAAAATGTGGCAAACAATTTTCGGCGAAAAGGCAGAGATCCCCACGAAGCAAACCAAAGTAATCACAAACCAAAACCACTTGAAACAGAGTCCAATTTAAAGTTGAAAAATCGCTTAATTCATGCAATAACATCCACATAGTATCCAGTTACTAATTCGCATCAACGTCGGTGATAATCAGTGCAATGGGATTAGAATGTCGCTGTCCACTCAACCCGTCCAATTTAGGTTAACGTACAGACCGACAGCAACATATAATTAACAAGCATTTGATGCCTTGGAACTGTAGGGAATTTGGTTGCAGACGAAATATTTATTTTATTTCTTTGCCCGACTAAGTTATTTGAAAAAAATTAACTTGACTGTTTAAATACTGCCTGGTTGGCCTAGTGGTCATAAGCGCGACTGCTACGCTAAGTCAAAGTCAAATCATTTATTTCAATTAGACCATTAAAGGCACTTTTGAACGTCAAATGATTAAAAACTATTGAATCTAGTCAGCTAGAGGTCTTGGGTTCGATTCCCAAGTCGAGCAAAAAGTTTTATTGGGTTTTTATATGAAATTCTCAGTAGCAGCTCGGAGTATGGATTTGTGCCCGGCTAATGGCAATAGGCTCGCCCCCTATTAGATGGGACCTAAAAACATACCGGCGAACTGTGGTTGTACATTGGTACACCTCTGCCTTACCCTTCGGGGAATATAGGCGTGACGGTAGGTATGTTTTATTTCTGTTTTAAAAGTCATAGTCAAAGCATTTCTTTAAATTAAAACATTTAAAGAGACTTTTGAATTGTCAAGGAGTCGGTTAGTTAGAAAGTTGAAGCTGTTTTTATTACGAATCTAAATTGGTCTGTATAAGTTTGTGTTAAACATTTGAATATGAAAAATTTATTACTAACAAATATGTTTTAGTTTACGGTATGCCGCAAGCCCATTACAACCCGGGGACAAATCCAGACTCCGGGCGTCTACAGACAAATTCCTAAAACCCACAGTCGTATTACCCAAGATTATAATGACACAGTATTCAATACTTAATTAGTTAAGTAACAGTTAGGTCAACGTGAGTGAAGCCGCGGCAACAGCTAGTTACTAATAGAAAAAATATACATACTGGGTTTCTCATCATTTCTCTAATAGATATTGGAGCGAATATAAAAGACTAAGGCCCGCTGGCACCAGACCGGGTTATCTTTTAACTCCAAATAAGTTGCATTATGTAAGATATTTTGTATTTTAACCTTGTGTTAGTTACTACTCGAAGTTTGGCTTTTAGTTCAAGTGGGCCTATTTTTTTGGTTTAAACGCGAGTTAAGGTTTTAGCGTAACATCTAAAGTTATGTAAAAACCACAATGATAATGATATAAATTAATTTTATTAAAGAACAACTCTTAAAAATGTTAAAGTAGTCACTGCTCATTGGCTCACTTTGAAAAATATAGCAAAAAGAATCAGCTTTTAAACACTTCAATGTTTATTTCCAGAAACAAACTTCACTCCCGACAAAAGAAAATTAAATACAGTCTCATTCAACGGAATCTTAATAAAATCTCGAAGCTAGAACAAACAAAATAATCACACAGTGCCATCCAAGTTCCTTGTTCCAATTAAAAACTTCATCAGGCTTAAACTGTGAACGGTATTTTCTAATAGAAATTGTACACAGTTAATGTAACTTCGATTGAAATCCTATATGAGTGTGTTTATTTAAGCTGCGGAGCCTCTAATCCACATTGCTGTGTTTGCGCCATGCGGACCAATGAGAGAGCTTAATGCAGAACAGATTAAGATTTGCTTATATTAGCACACTTTGGCCTGCTTGCACCAACAACTTAAAGTCAATTGGTAACACGAGGATAGAATATTACAAAATGCCCGTTATCATTTCAGCCAAATTGGGTAGATGACACCACTAACCAATAATTTCAAGAAACAACTTCACAAAAAAACATTTAATTTTAGCACTAAAAACCCGATGATTTTTTAAATAACTATAAAAATCGATTTTTAGTTGCTTTGAAATCAATAAATAGTTAGTGAATTGAGATGACAAAAAAGTGACGTCATGGTTGAGTATTGTCATAGAAAATCTATGGGGGAATGGCGTTTTGATAGCTCATAAAAAGTACGTCAATTGATTAGTGGTGTCATCTACCCAATTATGTCCAATGCAGGACATAAGCCTACCCCAAAGATCGCCAAAACGATCAGTCCTGAGGTGGCTGCATCCAGCGGTTTCCCGCGACCTCCACCAAGTCGTCGGTTCACCGCGTGGGTGACCTGAGTACCGCTTTCCCGTACGTGGGGGCCACTTGAGAGTCTAACGACCCTAAGAGCCGCTTATTCTACGACCTAATAATATGTGCCCTGCCCATTGCCTCTTGGGTTTCGCAATTCTACTAACTCGGAGTTAAAAGATAACCCTGCCTGGCGATAATACTTCCAGTTGATGTGGCTGACTCTTGGCGACACGTCATTCAGCCGAGATGTTAATGATAAATAAACTTCAGATTTAATGTAATTAAGAAAAATTCTTAAAAGTTACACATTTTTTTTTTACTTACAAAAATAATGAATTAAATGAAAGAAAATAATTGTATGCATATTACTGCAAACAATGCAGTAATATGCATACAATTCACATTTCCTAATTCACCATCTGTTTAAAAATAACATCATGTCGACTCCAAAACGCAATAAAAAATTATACATCAATAATAAAAAGGAGCTATTAGGTATTTTAAGTTTTTTTTTGTGTGTTCTTTTTGCAATATATGCGTACATTTCCTAATCCATTAACAAAAACACCATGTCAATTCCAACGACACATCTTAGCAAAAACGCAATTAAAAATCCTGCATTAAAAAATAAAATATGAGTTTTTGATTAAAAATCCCGGAGCGTTGAATAAAAGGTGTTGAAGAAACAAAGGGTGAATTCCGACGTTTTGCTGCGGTTTCATAATTTCCTTATTTGCAGATGTCGACTGATTTCTTTTCTATTATTTTTAATGCCACCACAAAGAGGAGGCTTGGCGCTATAGTCGACTTTATTTACATTAAAATTGAAGATTTTACTTTCGTTGTTATTCTTTTGTTTTTCAAAATAGTTCTTTTAATTAGGTTTTCTTCTACCACCTATTGCCTCGTTAGCCTAGTTGTGCTAAGCCAGTCCTAAGCGCGACTGCTACGCTAGAGGTCTTGGGTTCGATTCCCAGGTCGAGTAAAAAGTGTTATTGGGTTTTTCTATGAAATTCTCAGTAGCAGCTCGGAGTTAGAATTTGTTGTCGGGTAATGGTAATAGTCTCGCTAGGGGGCGAGCCTATTAGTTACATGGGATATTATGGGTTATTAGTTTACATGGGACCTAAAGATATCGGAGAACTGTGGGTGTACAAGTACATTGGTACACCTTTGCCGAACCCTTCGGGGAATGCAGGCGTGATGGTATGTTTTCTTCTATCAGAACCAACCAACACACGATCTCTCAATAATTGAAATAGTTACGTTAAACTAAATATATCTATTGAATTAGTTTAACGACGTAATTAATTGCCAAATCAGTTACATTAGTGTCCAGCCTTAATTGTTATGTAACATTGAAAACCTATACGTAGAATGGATTTAAAATTATCAGTGTTAAATAATTTTCAAAATTATTACAATTACTTCGAAAATTGAGAGTAATTTTGACATTCATTGGTCAGTTTGATTTGATGAAACTACATTCATTTGTTTTTAAAGGTTGGTTTGAACTCCCCCGTTGGTCTTGTGGTCGCAAGCGTGACTGTTGAATGTGCAGTCCTGGGTCGATTTCTAGGTCGGGCAAAAGGTGTTGAGTTTTTTCACTAAGAATTTCTCCGTAGCACCCCAGTTGGAAGGAGGCGATGTGGTACCCCTGTGCCTCAGAAAGCACGTAAATCGATCAAATGTGTTCTGCGCCTGATCTCTCTCCGGTCGTATTTGATGATCTAATCCTGTAGTGCCATCGGACAATGAGAGTTAAAGAAGAGGGAGTGCATCTGTGTTTGCGCATACACTTGTGCATTACAATATCTCCTGCGTACTTGACTAGTCTCCATTGAGATTTGTTGCCGTGGCGAAATTAGTCTGGAGAATTTATTAGATTGGTTTTGAAATTTGACGTTGGTCAAGGTGTAAGACGTTTATTACATACAGAGGTCCAATGTGTTGCGTAACAGAACTGTAGCAGTAACATAACTTATGCAATACCTGGCAAGCTACGAGTAACTCCTGTGTTAATGTCCCAAGCGTAATGAATTTGGGCAATGCGTCCATTTTAAAATAGACCAGGGGGGCAATTCTAGTAACTTTTAGAAACGTTCACACACTAATCTCAGTCTGAATTTACCCCTTTTTTGCAATAATTTTTGTTTGTCGCTGAGACAAGATTGCAACTAGATTTTCAACGTTTTTAATTAAGAGAACTTAATTTAACAGCCTCATTAGTCAAGTGGTTCTACGCTAGAGGTCTTGGGTTTGATTCCCAGGTCGGTCAAAAAGTGTTATTGGATTTTTCTATGAAACTCTCACTAGCAGAGTTAGGATTTGTGCCCGGTTAATGGCAATAGAGCTCGCCCCTATTACATGAGACTCGAACATACCGGCGAACTATGGGTGTACATTGGTATACCTCTGACAAACACTTCGGGGAATACAGGCGTGATGTCAATTAAGTGTGTATGTCAATTATGAGAATTGGCCTTTTGTTTCAGATTGAGAGCTCCGTAGATTTGGTACACTTCCTTCTTCGGCATCTTCCTATCGACTGAATGGCAACTTTACTGTACCATGTATATTAATCCGTAAATGCGCGTGAAAGCGTGTTACAATCGTCATTTATTTTAGAATCTTACGTTTCTATTTTCAACATTCTAAAAAACTTCGAAAAAGAATTTAGGATTCCTTTTTCAAAAATACTTTAGATTTAAATTGTATTCAAGTATTGAAGTCCCTTGATAGGTTTATACTTATAGGCAAAGTGCTCATCCATGTAAAGTAAAAACCAGTTTATACGAAAAAGCACGGGAGTCCCTTACATCTCCTAAAATTGTTTATCCGAAAATCATTATCTATAACACGTTTGATATAAACCTCAGTAACCATAATGTTAAAAATCCCGAAATTTTGTGTAACATAATTATCTTTAGTTCTAAAAGTATTCTGTCATAATATCGAGTACTATAATATTTGAAGCTCCTAATTTTACATGACCTAAAGTCATATGTCCTAAGTATTGCGTTAAATAATGTGTATTATTCCGAATGTTCAATATTTCCGAATGTTTATAATATTTTTTTTAGTCCTAAAACATTTGCTAAGAATTAGGTTTTAGTGACAGAAACGAATCGCTGCAAAACCGACTCCACGTAGTCTTGTCTGTCCTACCCCTAGAGTGTAATTTAAAATCGCGTAGGCGCGGAGGGGCAAGGCGGCCCGCGAGCTGAGGAGCAGGTGGTTTTGACACTCGTCGCCGCGGCTGAGGCTGGCCGGCGTGGCCGGCCAGCAAGCCGAAGCCGCGGTGGTGAGCGTGAAATCATCTGCGACGATAAGCTCGCATGGGACCGCCGGAGCCCCGCAGCGCCGGAGCCGTGACAGAAACCATGTTGCACGCTTGCTTGCATGCTGCTTGCTTGCTTGCTTGCATGCTGCGTGCTTGCTTGTATGCTGCATGCTTGCTTGCATGCTGCGTGCTTGCTTGTATGCTGCATGCTTGCTTGTATGCTGCATGCTGTATGTTTCCTTGCATTCTGCATGCTTGCTTACAAAAACCTGATAAAAATCAAACTCAAATAAAAAAAAATGTTCAAAGAATATTATTATAAATTTAGAATTTATAACTTTTATTGAAAACGGTTTTATATCTTTTGAATATTATTGATTGTAATATTTATGACAAACGGATTTAGGATATAGTATATTTAGGGATTTCAATTTTATGGCATGTGATATTATGTGATATTAAGTTCGGATAAGTTATCATTTGGACAAATAATGATTAGGACAAAAAAAGTTATGGCACTTTAAATTATGGATAAAAAAGTTAGGTGACACAATAGAGAACCAAAAAGCACAGCCTACAATTCACGTAGATTACCTAGAGTGCTCCCTAAGCTACATGTCTTGAAGTAAAACGTGTTACTTAAAAACCATTGCAAGATATCTCTTTGTGTCGCAGAATAAATCTACTTCGCTCCTATCAGTCTTGACTATCTGGCAATACCAAAATGGACTGGGCAAATACGACAACGAACAAAATTGAATTTGTTCTGTGGCGGTTGCAGTTGCGATGGCGCCCGATCTCCCTCGGGATTCTTCGGGCGTTCTCGCCCAGAATCCGATTCGTGAATCGTTGACCGAATATGGGTTTCTTAATTCGAATATTTGAATGTATGCAGTTTTATTTTTAAACGGCCAAGATGAAATTTTCTTAGCGTTTAGTTTTATTACTGTTATTTTACTTTTACCTACTTATCTGCTGGCTATATGAAGATTTTATATAGAATAGAAAGAGGGTCAACAAATTGTGAAAAAATAACTAACTAACTCATACTATCTACACTAATATTAAATAGCAGAGTTTGTTTAGTTGTTCAAACACGCTAATCTCAGAAACTACTGGACAGAATAAAAAACGCGCCTGCTTTATATTGCCCATTTATCCAGAAAGGTTATATATAGGCTATATAACATCACGCTTTGATCTACGCGAGCGGAGCAGTAACCAAAGACGTACGTAACGCGTGTGAAACCTGTACAGCTAACAACACATAATAAGAAAAATAACAAATAATTCTACAAAACTTTAACTACAGCGCAGCAAGATAATAATGTAGTCAACAGTATGTGTGTGCAAGCAGCTTTGAAACACATACAGGAACAGCAATCCCACAATTTATAATATTTACTCTAACGCTCGAAGGAAAACAGTTCACCGCATTGCTCGTAAGTGGACTAGGAAGCCATTTCTTCTTAATGTAAGTACTATTGCAGCCAGCAAGCTTTCGCCTACGGGTGTACAATAGAGCTGGAAGTGTAGCTATGTACTTATGTAGCTTAATATTCTTGCTTCACGATTCTAAACTTTGAATAAAAGATTATTGCAGGAAGTTTTTTTTGTTTTCTAGGATTGATTGCTGGTGTTAGGTAGTCATGTTTGGTTCCAATATTTTAAGGATGGGTGTAAAAGCGACATCTCTACCATATAACAAGAAAATATACTCTTCCATTCATTTTTAACGTAGGTATAGGTGTTGCACTTTTGTCTAGAACAGCAGATTTTTTTTGTAACCAAAAAAAGTTTCGTCTCTTGCGTCGTTCAGAATCATGTACTGAATCCAAAAGTTTCCTTTACAATGTCCCGTTCATCTCTGATTTTTTGAAATACCTTATCAGCAATGGGAAATATTTTCTACAAAAAATAATTTTGGTTTTACGAATAAACTACTGATCCGAAACCGATTTTGATGAAAGCTACGGCATAAATGGGGTAAGTTCAAACGCTAAGAAAGGCAGATAGCTACTTTTTTTTTCGCGATTCCGTCTGTCTCCGTGAAAAGCGACATTTACGCGGACAAAGTCGCAGGCAAAAGGTAGTTGATAATAAGAACAATAGTTACTACCAATAAAAAAGGTGGTCACATAAGTGGCGTGGAAACTAAAAACACAGTTTTAGTGAACAACGTTATAAACGAAATCCAATCGGTTTTCAACTCAAATATCGGCTTGTTATGTATTCATTTTGTTTTTTTAACCTCTGAAATAGGTACCTGTCCGTGTTTCTGTTTTAGCGGCTGTCAAGGGAAAATTGCTTACCGGTCTGTGAAGGTACGTATGTGTTGATTGCTCACTAAATAATGACATGAATTTGACGACATGGCTAGCGAAGTGACTGAGCAGTTCACTGCTTTCGTATGGCATATAGGTTCCAGGTTTGGTTTATTGTGTATGTGAATTTGTGTGTGATATAATGCACTTTATAATTCAGGAGAAATACGTAATATGTAAAAGAAATAGAGTATACATAGTACTCACAGTCATTCAAGCGTTACTTTAATTCTCCCTCTTGAGTTTAGAGGAATTATTTTTAATTGTAAAAAGTTACTTGACGAAGCTGACAATTACACATGTATTTTTTTATTGTGTACCATATTTGGCATCCGTCTAGAGGAAGAGGGAGGCCAAAGAAAAGATGGATGGATTGTGTGAAGAATGATATGAAAGAAAAAGGAGTGAGTGATAGCATGACGGCTGACAGGATTGTATGGAAGAAGAAAACGTGTTGCGCCGACCCCAAATAACATGGGATAAGGGCAGGAAGATGATGATGATTTGGCATCCGTCTGATAATGGATACATTAAAGGTCAAAATTCCAACTTTTTGTTGTTTTTTATAATATGTTCTAACTAAACTTAACATACCACGACCCTTGCACTTGCATATTGCCTATATCTAAAAACAAAAATACATTACATGTTACATACTACGATAAACACGAATTATTCAAACCAAAAAAAAAGGCGGTTCCCAGTGATATTTTTACTTAGTATGGTGCGATGTATCTTTATTAAACCTCGTATGCACAAACTATCTCGATTCTCATGTTATCAGTTTTGTTCCCAATTATACATACAGTCAGTAACAAAACTGTTTAACTACAAGACTGATTATAAACAATATACAACACAATAAATAGCCCCTTTTCTCTTTACGGGTGTGAGACATACCTTTTCGCGTCTTTTGTCAAAGTAATCGGAATTCGCCTCACGCTCGAACAATACTGTAACGAGTGACGCTACATTGTATCATTAAATGGAAGTTGAAGTCGAACCGACTTCCTACCGAGACATATTGGGCATTACCGGAGACGTATAGGCCTGTGATACAAAGATTGGAGGTGAACAATCTTATTGGTTCCATTTATTTGACGAGTGCCCTCTGTGTGGGTGCCTACATCCTGTCTTGTGAGCCTTCCAAATGTTGTGTTTACTTTTATGCTCGTACAAGAATATTGGTTTTTGATAAATCGTGTTATTTTGTTAGAGTCAAAAGGTTTTAATTTGATATATGATATTTATTCGGTACATAGGTTGTTAGTAACACTTATAACGTAATCCTTCGTAATTGTTAGTCATAATCCCTTGTAATTTTAATGGTTCGTTGTTTTTGTCAAGTATGGTCCTTTGTGATTGTCAATCATGGTTTTTTGTGCTTGTTAATCGTAATCTTGCGTAATTGTTAACCATAGTCCTTCGTAATTAGCTTCTCTGTACTAAGTAAACCTAACGTTTTCCGAGACTCTTTTTAATTATAGACATATTTGGTTTTGACTACTTTCATTCGAATTCGAACACCAGTATCTAGTCTGCACTTATTATAATAAAATAAATAACGATCTCATTTTACTGGTCTTCGGTTGCGAGACAGCATAATATTACAAAATGGATACTTCGTCGCCGTAAAAATATTTGATGTTCCAAACAAATAATAGCAACGTAGCCAATATAATATTTGAAATACGGCAGCTGGCATCTATAGTTTACAATATAAAGTCAACATGGCCAGAATTGTGTGCAAACAAAAGTTAGAATTTGGCTTGCACATGAAACAAAATGTTTTACGGGTAAACTGAGCGGTTGCAGCAGTGTGAAAATCATTTGGCGTAGCAACCCAACTGCTGCTGGATCCAGTGCTATTAAAAACAACAACTTAAACTTTTGATTATTCCAGGGTTGTCAAAAATTGGAAAAGCTGTATTTTATAGTAACAACTGTGATGTTGGAGGGTAGCATTTGTTTTGTATTTTTTTTATTCAGATTGGTTGTGTGAAACATGTATTGGAATTTCTGTTCTATTCACCTATGTTTATTACATGACTGGTCAAAAAATAGTGGGGTATGTTTTCAGTATGTATTTGAGTTTTTATTTCACCATAACTTCTACACGTCTGAACCGTTCCAAATTTATAAGATATCGTTAAACGGCTATTTAAGCAGCAGTCATTAAACTAAAATGATTTGAGGAAGTCGTTACACAGAAAATGTCAGTGAAAATTGCTATTATTAAAATATTATAAGTGAAAATTCCAAGTATCTAACCCAATATAGTTCTAGTTCAAATATAGCCTTGTGACAAACAGACAGCAGAGACTTAGTAATGGGGTCCCGTTTGGCACCCTATAGGTACGGTACCAACCGTCACCACCATTAATTCAAACGTGTCCTTATTTTGGCTTTTGCAACCAGCAAACTTCTCTGAAAACGCATGGAAATTCCAATTTATTTTCGCAACTTTTAGGTACCCTCAACATCCGACTATAGTCGTAATTTTGTGCAAACTTTTTTTGCGTACCGTAGTTTTGTTTGCTGTCGAATTGTGGTGTGAAAATAAAGTAAAGGGAGTCGGTCAATCAATCAGCGCGTTACGAACAAATTGTACGCCTAAATTTTTGTACAACGGACGATCTACTATCGACTCGTTCAGACAGCTCTGAAGCTAGCATGATTTTTTGGAAATATTTTTGTTAGAGCTGTTGATTAGGACTTTTTAATATTAAAGTTTTTTATTCAACTACATAGTTTATACGGCTTTGCTCTTGTACAAAAATCAGTAAAGTGCCAGTCGGACTCACAAACGAAAGGTTTCACGTCATGGTGCAATAATTGATACTACATACAAAAAATACATAGGTATCTTACATAATTTTTTTTTTGTACATTTTTATTTTCAAGGATATGATTAAAAATCTAACCTTGGTGCGTTTGCAATTTGCTACTGCTAGCATCATGAACTAAATCCATAAAAGTCATTATCATATGCCTTTTCCCAACTAAGTTGGGGTCGGTTTCCAAATCCATAAAATAATGCGTTTGAATATTCCTTCACCATGCATACGCTATGCATAAACGGTGTATATAATCTTATTTGAAAATCACATTAAATGTAGGAAAACCACCTCTCTATTTTTAACTTCGCCGCTCTGGCTATTCTTTTCAATATTGTTGGACTAACGCTTTCGGGTAGTCAGATTTACGGCAGCCAGTTACTACTTTTTTATCCTGTGGCATATGTTTTGTAGCAAAGCTGACGCTTGGGTTTACCTATTGACATTTAAGCTTAGCTACACTGTGGCTAAGTGCTTGCATAATCTGTATACATGGCATTTACTACTGTCTTGTGATTAAGACACACGGTGCGCTACAAAGTAAGTTAAAAGCTGGTTTTGCAAAGTGGAAGCATTTGTTTCCATTAAACCATTTACAGATATATGCGATTTCTCAAGAAGTCGGTCTGCTGGTCAGAAAGTTGAAGATAGTTGCTCGATCTAAAACGTACGCACTATGGAGAAGAACGAGAATGAAACTCCACGAACTCATTTTTCATTCAAGTTCTTACAAAATTCTGATTTTTTGCTTAATTTTTTCTATTGCAACATTTTTGGCAATTTTATAAATATTATACCATACCTACATTTATTATTGTGATTGGTCTATCAATGACAACAGCTGTCTTTTTTTTAGAGATGGGAAATCATCAATTTGTGAGATTATTAAATTACTAGTTTGACTTCAAATTAATTACTTGTAGTTTATTATGTTTTATTTTTTTTACAGTAACTGTAATCCAATATTCTACTAACTAAAAGACTAAATGTAGTCGCAATAGTATGAATGACAAGAAGATCAACTAACTAAAACGTTCAATTCAGTTCCTAGTCGCAATTTCATCTCAGCGACAATTAATGCCAGAAGCTTATCAACAATGTAAGTAACGCAGAGGCTTTTTAGGACAAAATCGATTGTTGTTAAAGTAATGGAAATTGCCCCTCTGGCTGTCCTCGTTAAACAACCCCGAATATTTTCGATATGAATAAATAATATGGGTAGTCAAACATCAGGGGTCATTCAACTTGCGATCTTGTTCATGAAACTGATAAAATAATACAGGTTGGAGTCAACTGTTGTGTATACAGGGTGAAGACTTACAATTCCACATCTGACCGGCTTATCGGCTTCCAACAGATTTACTGAGATTATCCTAGAGACTCCATTGGTAACTAAACTTCAATTCTATATTGGATTTAAACGAATATTCTGCTACGTGATAGGTACGACTATTGCGTTCGATTTCTATGTTTGTGAGCCAGTAAGTTGGGCTGTAATAGAACCAATATCGGACAGGATTTACGCTTCTACGATTTTATCAATAAGTTCTATTCAGTCTTTTATAGGATAACTAGGTTTTGTCCTCGAGTTCGTCTGTGTAGACGAATGAACGAATGAAGCGAAAATCCTAAATTATCCCACAGGAACAAAGAAATAACATAAAGTATTAAGTTAAATATATCTAATATCTACCTACATACGGTTTTACAATAAACATTATGGTTTCGCAGCCACCGAACGAGCATAATTTATTAGTGTCACTTAAATGAGTTGGCAAACTGTGAAACCAAACGCAACGCAATTTCAGCGACTCACTTTCCATTACACGAGCGAATTAAATTTGCCCGGCGTTTGACTCGGCAAACTTTATGCTTTTATCGCTTAAAATTGTCTTATTTTATGATATCTCGTTATAGTATCAAAACACTAGGGTCGTTTTCCATCTAATACAATAATAGTGGAGAAATAACTACGCCGGGCTAGGAGGACTGTTTTCTTAGGATAGGTGCAGAAATGACTGAGTGGCCATTGTTCCTACTCCTGTATAATGTATAACCTATAGAGGTAGTAATAATATTTTCAGTAATGTACCTAGGTATCATATCATTTTTGGGTAAATTAATATTAAATAATCACCAAACAATCAGAAATGGAATTCAATTGTGTTTGAATAAAACTATTCATTCGTTAACTTGTTGTATTCAATTGCTTAATTGAAATAGGGTTTAAAGAAAACTTTCATTTTCAGATTAAAATTAATTTAATTTCCATATTTTACGGTTCTTTAAATTTAAAAAAATAAAACTTTATTTTAATGTTACTAAAACACTTTACGAATTCAAAATTACTTAGTGTTCTAAAATAAAATTTCTCAGGAAACATTAATTTTTAAGGTGTAGATACTTTAACTATCATTCACCTCAGATAGATTTCTCAGAATTGTTTAAAACTGATACCTATACCGTTTCATTAAAATCCATTTCACTAAATGAGAAAATCGAAGAGAACTTCAAACATTCGCGGAAGTTCAGTTGGGGGAACCTTTTCTCTGTACTAGCACCAACTTTGACTGGCGAAGCTCATTAAACTGGTCTTGAGGAGAAAATTAATCATAGTTCTTGAAGAATTCTTAAAAGGATTCTTATGAGTAGTATTCACTTTAGTATAGACTAGCTATATACCCGCAGTGTCATCCGCGTTCAGTTATGTCTTTGGTTACTGCTCCGCTCCCGTTAGTCGGAGCATTATGTTCTATACAGGAATTTTTTTTAACCAGTGCGTAAATTTTGCCATTATAAACTTCAACACGTTTTATTAAACACGTATATTTTATTTTGATATGTCTTAGTACTAAAAAAAAAAGTTATCGCTTACGAAACATGTATACTTAAAAACCATATTTTATTGTCACTCGGCGCTAGCGCATTCCCCACCCCCTCACCCCAGCCATGCGCCCGGGCGGCGGCCAAGAGTTGTCATTGATAGTATGGCGAATAGATTATGTCCATGTTTTGCTTATTTCAAACTCGGATAAGGATGAATTTTTTTTTTATTTTTTTTTTAACTAAACACGGAAATGTGTTCTATTACTGACACTGAACTACCAAAAAAAAATTTACGCACTGGTTAAAAACTTATCCTGTATAACGAAGAGGGAGGTTTGCAATGTACAAATTATAAACTCATTACTACTACTCATGTACTCATTGTTAAAAAGCCTATTAATAAATAAATAAATACGTGTAAACCTACCTCTCGAACCACTCTATGCATTGATGAAAATCGCATCAAAATCCGTTGCGTATTTTAAAAGATCTAAGTACAGATTTCAGGCAGATCGAACAGACGGCTGGAATCGATTTTGTTTTAATTTTGATTCGATTTTGTTTAGATTTGTAGTAGATATTATTAGGTACAACGTGCTGATATAAAAGTATTTATTTCGAGACCATTATCGCATTGAAAATCAATATGATTTATCTATATCATTTTAGTTTAATTATGTACTTACGACAAGCAAAATGAATATTAACCATTCACATGAATAAAGCCACCGAAATAAATACGAGTATTATGTGTGAATCAGATATTTTCAATTAAAAATGCCATACCATCACGCCTGCATTCCCTGAAGGGTTAGGCAGAGGTGTACCAACGTAAAACCACAAAAAATCTAATTAAAAAATCTATCGAATTTACGTTACGATAACTTCCTAACGTCTCCCTCAGGTAACATGCGTCCCTGTTGTGAGTATTATACAAGCATAAACATTAACATTGATGGTTTGATAAAAAACGGTAATTTAAAAAATCTGGACTTAATTGTGGTGATGACCCAGAGGTTAAGGCGTTCAAGTACCAACATGTCTTTTTCAATTCATATTAAGTACTTTTGAAATTGATCTTAGACATCACTGATATTGGTAAAGTAAAACATCGTGAGGAAACCTGGATTTATAATTAAGATAAGTCTGAAATCGCGGATTCGCCTTGACCAAACGTGGGGATCAATGCGCATGGTGTATGAGAGGCCTTTGTCTGCAGTGGGACAAGAATAGGCTGGTATTATAATTATTTATACGATTTTATCTTTAGTTCTATTATAAAAAAGTAACATAATAAATCTCTAAATTCGAACGACGAACAGTACAAAGAAATGTAGACCAGACGATTTCAATCCTCTGGATTAATGTCTTCCGATTGTGCGAAACGCTGATTAGACCATTGTCGTCGATCCAGATTGACAACATAAAAAATGGTAGTGACCCCCCTCCCCCCTCCTCTAATTAATAGGCAATTAGCACGTACGACTGGCTTAGCTATGACACGAAATAGATAAGTACAGAAATTCAACTCCATGCAACGCGCTTCGGTTGTAGCAGAAGCTCCCTGGCCGAGGTTTTTCCAAGGGACTAGTCTGTATGAGGTACTTCAATGTGGGACTGAATGGGTATTTCAAGGAACGGCATCGCGCGTGTTGCCCCTCGTGTTGCAGGTATCCATAGGCTACGGTAATCGCTCCCGATCAGACGGGCCGTTTGCAAATTTTTTACCACAGTGGTATAATAAAAGGTCGATGGAAGAAGAAAAGAAGATAGAAAATTCTATATTATTTACATTACTACCTATTTACTTTCGCGTTGGTACCAACGACGAGTTACTTGTCACAACTCTCCTAACTGTTAGGAACGTTAGCATTTTATTACCAGTCTCAATTAGTTAATAATTTTTTTTTAATAATAGAAATCATTTATTTATGGTCAATACATGATAAAATTAGTATACAAAAGTACATTAACAGTCTAACAAATTAACCGTCAAAGGTCACAAAATAACCCGCCCCTAATCGTTCCCGGCGCAAAGGTGCCCATAACACTCGTCGCATTGCCACGCTGAACAGCGATGGCCAACCTTTGCACCAAGAACGACCCCGAGCGGGAGTCACCGGTTGCCTCCCCGAGCTTGCGGCCCAATTCCGCCACAAAACCCTTCGCTGCCCTACTCCAACTACCCAGGGTCTCTACTGCTACCGGCACAAAATAGTAAGGCCGCTCCAAGGAAGCGTACTTGAGCCTTTTTGCAGAGCAGGCGTCCTCAGCTGCGGCAGAGGCAGTGTGCACGGTGCGACTCAGGTGACTGGCAGCGACAGTGCTGACGCAAGTTGCGTCCCAGATCAGGCACTTCCCATTCTTCCATGGCACTAGAGTCAGCCCATCCGGCCTCTTACCATCACACCTGCTGATTACTTAGTAGTTACTTAGTTAATAATTACTTAGTAGTAAATAATTAGTTAGTACTTATAGAAGAACTAACTGTCAAAAACTATTAAAAATGTAGATAATATAACGGTGAGATGAGATTGCGACTAGATACTTACCGGTTATCATTATGGGAATTGGCTTTTCGTAGTACGGTCATAGAACCAAAATAAACAGGCCTATCGTTCTAATATTGCTTGCTGAGCATAGAATGTGTGTCTATGTATGCGTGCGATTTCGCTTGCTGCATGAATTTGATCTTCTGTGTCCATCTGTTCTGTGGCTCCAGCCTATCGAAGAATGGCCGATTAGTAGCGTCAATGACCGTAAAACCTTATTCTACTATGTACTTTGGAAACAAAGAACTTGCGAGAAAAAAAGTTTTATTAGGTTTTTAAAGTTTTTGGGATTTATGGAGATAATGTTTCAACATTTTGGTACTCTATCTACTTGCCATGGTTATAGATATTAAGATAATTTCCGAGCAAATATATCATTTACTGTAGATGCACACGTGTAGTGACGTAAGGTGAATTCGATCGATTTAAAAACTAGAAATACCTGTTGTGACTAAGTTTAAAGACTTTATTCATACAATTAGATGCAAATTGTGCTTTTATGTGAGAGTTTGTACAAAAATGTTTTATGGTAGTCACATTTTCAATTCGAAAATAGATTCGAATACTTTTACGTCTGTGAATTTATAATGAATATATTTAAGTCTTTTTTTTACCGATGGGAAATCATCAAGTGACTTTCCCCGCCCTCGGTGTCAGACTTTTACAGACTAAAACCCATCGATGTTTCTTCTTGTGCACTTTGCGTTCCGGGGGCGCGGTATATCTTTGGAACAACTCGCAGATGAATATAAGTCTGGAATCGCCAATCCTCCTTGAGCAAGTGTAGTGATCAATGCTCGTGCTTTCTCTGTCTGAGAAGAGGCTTATATCTAACTAGCTTTTGCCCGCGACTTCGTCCACGTGGATTAATAGGTCCCCTTCCTGGGGGATTTCCGGGATGAAAACTATCCCATGTCCTTTCTCGGGTCCCAGACTATATCTGTACCAAATTTCATTGAAATCGGCTCAGTGGTTAGGGCGCGAAGAAGAGACAGACAGACGGAGTTACTTTCGCATTTATAATATTAGTAAGGATGTAATCAACTAGGGCCTATCAATCAAATGACAACTTCTTCATGGTGATATTCCAAGGCAAAGACTTTTCTTCCCTCGCAAAGTTGGCAAATTGCCAGGTCTACCTATATCTCTAAGTCAATTTACAATCTACGTTTAGGATTGAATCGTGTCAATTAATTTCTCCGAACCATCCAAGCTTGGATATTGCGGTTCGGAACACATTAGGTACCGGATCAATGCGGATAGGTGGTAGGTACTACATTTCAAGCAACAGTGAGTTGTTAACAGTTTAGTTAACATGTTAATAAGTACTCGTGTGAAAGTAGTATCTAATAATATCACATATGTTATGTTAATAATGTTATGATCTGAACTGTGTCATATATGTAAGCTTGACTGCTGGCAGTTGGGTTCTGAGTTCAATTCCCAGTTCGGGCATATGGTTATTGGGTTTTTCCATTAGGAAATCACTTCATATCTGCCCGGAATTTAAAAAGTAGTGGCGTAAGACACACCCGAACCTCTGAAAAAATGGAACGCCATTGGTCCTAGCTGTCATTACAAGTAGGTAGTTAGAAGCCCAAAAGTCTGACAGCTAAACTTACCAAGGCGTATCATGTTATCTCGAAACTGGGTTGGGGAGGTCAGATAATCAGTCATTCCATGTAAAACACTGGTATTCTGATGCATCTGATTACACATAAGGAACACTTAAGGCACACAGGAACCTAACATAGTAAAGAAAAAAGTCTCCAAAGTATATACGTCGTCCTTTTAGAATTAATCTAGTTGTAAAACAGCTCACAAGACAAAGAAAACATTTAAAAACCTCCAAACAGTTGCAATAATGTAACATGTTCAATTCCAAAGTTAACAAGACTTGGGAGGTATGTACTATCGTAGCTGTGACCTACTTATTTCACCTGACTTCAACTAGGACATCTTAGGTTTCTCTTCTTAGGCCAAGATAGAACTTATACAATGTACAGTAAGTACACTAAGCACCATTATTGTTTGTGTATGTGAGTTTGTGTTTGTAAACGCACAAACGATACAGGGGAAATTTCTAGTGTGGGCCAAAGATTTCCTCCAAAAGCGTTGATTTAAATATTTAATGTTTTCGTGTATTTATTGGAGACCTTTGTCGTAATTTGGCTACGACAGCCCTATTGAAAACTAAATTAAGATTTAACAGTAAATGCTAAACCTGCCTAGGTTTTCATTTACTGTTAGATCTTAATCTAATAAGGTATCATAAACTAAGTAATAAGCGCTAAAATTTTTAGTCACTTCTGAGTTAGTTTTAACTATTGCAACATAATATTTTATTTATTTTTACGAGCAACTAGTTGCAACTTTTTGTCTTATTTTTTGACAATTCAAAAGTACCCGTAAATTAACTAATTTAAATAAATGCTTTGACATTGACGTTTTAAATTCAATACAAAAATATTTGTTTATTTTTAAGAAAATAACTTTCAAATGTTGCAAGTGTATACAATGGTCATGCTCCTAACTGTACCTACGTACAAAAATGTATCGCCAAGTCCGGAAAAAGAATGTACCCATCGGATGTTCATCTTGTAACGGATGTCGTGTGTTTCCGTAACACAAATAATCTTCTCTTGAGTATAATAAGAGTATTATGTTTTATAAATGGAATGCGCTCTTTGTTATGAAAAACATATTATATTTTTGTATGTATTTAATTTCAAAAGCGTAGGAAATATCATATGTAGCTACTTGTTACAATGGTACGATTTTGAAATGTAAGCTGACTTAAGGATGTCAGTTCGTATTGCTTCCGAACGAAAAATATGGTCTGGCACGGGGTGTTGCGGACAGCAGCCGTTTATACAATACAATACAATACAAGGTAAAGTATTATCTGTCTTAAGACAGTCTTAGACGGCAAATAGAGCTAAAAGTAGACACGTGCACAGGCTACCTTTCTCCTATCCTCAATTTGTGGCTCTAAAAATATTTGTGGCGTCTACCTTTCTACATTAACCAGTAGTCCCGACAAAGCTTAGGCGTACTTGCACTACTAAACATATAACATCGTTCTGTCCCTGTCAAAATCGAACAATATGACAGGGATGTAATCACATTCTAAGTTGGTTCAACGGTAATTAATGTACTTAGTCATTCATGATGTTAGAGCGTCAAAAACAGTTCTGTAATTTTTGCCACAACACTAGTGCCGTAAAAATATTTCCTTCCAAGCGTAACCTTCACATTAATCTCAGATGAAGAAGCAAAAAGAGAAAAATAATGTGAACATTTGACGTGAAAATTTTAACTTAATTCTCAAAACTGTTTCACTGTGTTTGCCCTGCGACGAACTGAGTTGGCTGTAATTAAATTTTTAAAAACACCCTTGCGTGTCTAACTGGACTAACAAAATGAATTATTTTAATGAAGGGTCTCTAAGTCGCCTTTATTTTTGAACAAAAAATATTCAAGGTTTTTCCGGAGAGTGTAGATGTATGTGCTGTTAAGGCCAAAGTGGTCGTAATTTTTTTATTAATTGCTATCGCCAGTTTGTTACGGAATTAAGCAGAATGTAAGTAAGCAAGGCTATGGGTCGTGATTTTTATTTGTGTTGTAATTTGCGCTAAATGGAAGTAAATGCTCCTTTGAGGATACGGGTTATAAACTCCACATTACTAAGAGTCTGTCTCACCGCCGTTTGATTCGCACCACTGGCCAGGGGGACAATTCTACTACCTTTTATAACCAATCGCAATCCAATCAAGTCTTAGCCTAAATCTGTCAAAACTGCCTCTTATTTAACTACATTTCTTGTCATTGATTGTCACTAAAATTAAATTGCGACTTTAAAATGAAAATTCGACTGTTATCTCTAAATCATGGGTATTGCGTTTAAATAATGTGTATTTAAAAATGGATCAGAAATCGCAGGCAGCAGCCAGTAAGTAAATAAACAAAAGACGGAGCACACACAAATTCGATAAATTCCATCTTATATTCCCAAGTTTAAATAAATACCTAGAGAAAAGAAAACACAAAACCTAGATTTACGAAAAAGCTTTCGAAGCAAGTTTCGATCGAATATATTTGTTAGGATTGATGGATATTATACAAATGGACATAAGAGGTATAAACTTTTCTACATTTGCAGAATCAGATTTTCTGTAAATATCGTTCGTTAAAATAAGCTGCTTATATTTCGTTGTGATAAATATTTCTGAAATTGGGTATGTATTTACGAATGGTGAATGTAATTTTAAAATTTCGAATGATTTTATTCATGTTGTAAATTCATGGAAACCACTTTTTTGTGCCATTTTTTAATGGAAGTTCGTGACGGTATAAAGGGTTCTTTTTTATTATAAACTAGTTAGCGCCTGCGACTTTGTTTAAGTAAATGTCGGTCAACAAAGCTAAATATTTATCTTAAATAAAAGTAGCCTAAGTTACTCCTTATAACATCAGCTACCTGCCAGTTAAAATCCATAATGGGTGCAGCCGTTTGGAAGATTAGTCGGAATAAACAGACAGATAAAAAAAAGTATTTTCATGTAAATACCGTGTAAACCTTTATATATAATTTATTTTGTAAAAAGCTGTTTGAAATTACAAACGACGATGCTGGAACCAGAGTGATCTAGGGCACAATAGATGTTTCTGAGAAAATGAAGGAAATGCGTTACGCGTTATTATTGGTATTTATTTTATATTTATAGTGAGATGTGATTTCTCAAGGAAAAAAATACTGGGAAGTACTTAGATCAGTATGGCCTGAAAGAATTATGATTTTTCCTTGCAATTGTGTAAAAGAACCATTTTTGCCAAAAATGTCACTTAGATCACTCTGGTTCTAGCATCGCCTTAACAAACACTGTAATTGTATTTATTTCAATAAATCTACTTTATGTGAGGTGAAATAAGGAATATTTTTGGTTAAAACACACAGCATGTCAGTATTTTGCGCACTTGTATGTGACGCAGTAAACACATCATATCCCTGATATCAAACACTATAGGTACATTCATCAGAATTCGTCGAATCGTAACAGATTTTTCATCTGAATCCTCCATTTCCAATGAATTTCCTTTCTTGCTACTATTTTAAATGTTTTTAAGGATAGGTGAATGTTTTTTTGCTCGTCCAGTTAAACGGCTGAACGGTATTAACAGAAATTTGTTACACATATCGAAATTGATATAGCTACATAAGATTTTTTTCTTGTTTTATGGTCTTGTGGGGTAATTTAGGATGTTGAATTAATTGTAAAGTTAACTTAGACTAAGTCCCGGGCAGAAGGTATTCATTATTTTATTTTTTATGTGTTGTGTATTTTCTATTTTGAAATAAGAGGTCGCCTCACACTATTGATTTTTATATTTATTATGGGTGAGTTTACGGTAATAAAAAGTCACATAAAAAATGCCACGAGTACCTGTAAGCCATTTGAATCTATTTTACAGGGAAATATCGTACTTACGCTGCGCATCAGCCAATTGCCCATCCACTGCGCCTACCTCGCGTCCTAAGATCATATGCAAAGATAATTTTTGATATGTAGCTACTAGGTTCACTAGGTACCCATAATTTCAATACCAGTAATTTGCTACAATTCTACAATAAGTACCGTTAAATAACTAATCCAGTTCCCAATTTCGCTCATATCAACTCGTTATCTACAACTACTAAAAGTTTTCTAGTACTCAGGCGATAAAAAGCGGTTTATTAGGACGTATCGCGGTCAAGGCCAGATGCTTATCAGTCGGCCCACTGTGAACACGCACTCGAGAATTTTCTACATTAATGTTGGCTACGGGAAGTGTTAGTACATAACCTCCTTATGTATGGGTGGTTCTCATAAATTCTTATCACAATGCGAGGTGCCTTTGAATGTTGCTTTTAAAATTATATGCAGAATTTAGATTCTAATTTGCAGATTTGGGACAATGGGTACTCATATCTCTCCTGTTATATTATACCAAGAATTAGTCCTATCTCTTTTTGTGAATGGAATAAGAAAGAGATGGTAGTAGGTTTAAGGGTTGAATAATCTGGTAGTTTAGGTTTAAGTTATATCTAAGACTAGTTAGTCGAATAGGTAGCTGGTTTTTTTTTGTTATATAAATGTTTGTAATTAGTTACTGTTAGTTTTAATTTAAACTAATTATTGCTAAAGTGGTGCTTCTAAAAACTACTTTTGAGTCCTATTTTGTAAAATCTTTTTCGGTGTCTTCCTTGGGATTGATAGCTCACCTCAAGCTAAATGTTTTTTTTTGTCAACTTTGCAAACATATAAACTCGCATCAAACAGCCAGATCCGGAACAATTATCTATAGGCTATGCAAATACCTATTTGATCCGTGCGGGAATCAAACCCGCCACACGCAGCGCAGCAGTCAATTACGCGGCTACTGCGCCAACCGTGTCGTTTTGCAGAATACCACAGTTTCCTTCTTTTGCTTTTGTAACCTGACCATAGTACATGCGTTTTTCAAAAAAACTATAATTGCTACTAACACAAGAAGATGTAAATAAAGATACCAAAAATTTAAATGATGACACGGTTGACGCATGCAGTTGTTCCAGGTTTTTTTGTTACCGTAAATGAGTTTATACGTTTGTAATCGCACCCACGATAAAGAATAAAATCCTAGTATGGAGCAAAGAGCATTGTAAAAGAATAACAGCCATATTTTTCTTAAATAAATTATTGTCTAGCATGATATTTTATCTTCTTGATATCTAACTAGCTGTGCCCCGCGGTTTCACCCGCGTTGTTGATTTTGGTTACTTTTCCGTTCCCGTGGCTCATAGTGCGATGTTATGTAGCCTATAATCTGTTATTCTGAGGTACAGGCTACGGAATGTCACGCAGAGTCATTATTTTGCTGCGAAGTTATTTTAAAACTGCGATATCTCCTAAGATATTCATTGAAATTAAATGATGTAAAGGGCAATTTTGTTCAAAATTAAACACTTGTGATGAATAACGTATTTATGTTGATAAGGATTAATACTATGTTCATAAAAACACCTTCGCAAATAATGCATTATTTTAAAACAAATTTTCTGACTATAAAAATGGCTATACTGAGTCAACCTTTAAAGTTAGGCATGTACTACCGCGGACTTTTTTTTAGAATATTGTAAGAAGAACAATTCTCTCATACATTATTTTTGCGTAACTTTAACTGTTTACGCAGCGCACGCAACAAAAGCCCTCGAAAAGAATATTTTTTCCCCGTTTTTGCCACATTTTTCATTGATACTCCGCTCCAATTGGTCGCAGCGTGATGTTATATAGCCTATAGCACTCACGAATAATGTAGCTTTCTACCAGTGAAACAATTTTTAAAATCGGTTCACTACTTCCGGAGATTACCCCCTACATACAAACTTACAAACTTACAAACTTACAAACAAATTCTACCTCTTTATAATATTAGTATAGAAGTATAGATAGGCAATTTACAAAATGTTCCTAATTATTCCGTCGTTTGATACCGAAAATTTTAAGCATCTTCCCTTCTAAAAGAAAAGGTGCACGTTACCATTACCAGAATTGTACTTTTAACACAGTCAATAAAAAATAATGTGAGTAGACGATTATCTCGTCCAATAGCGGGCCGAGGCACTCGTTTAAAAAAAATTAGGGTTAACAATATTGGAAAAGGGTGGGTCATGGCGAGGGTACACTCGACAGAAAAATGTTAATAGGGCTGGTGTAAAAACAACGGGATATCGTTTTTGCACTCCTAATCTACTCCTGGTTAATAAAAAGAGAAAACAAAGTAATCCATTATCATTATTTACAGTTGGGGATAAGCAGTGACAGATCGATCGTTCTGTCTTCAGAGAAGTCCATAATGTGGGTGATTTAGGATTAATGTACGCTCTCATACTTGGGTGAGCACTGAGCGATGACTGAGGAGTAATATTTCTCCTTCAGTATTGAAGAAAATACAGATGTAATGAAGAAAATTGTCCGATATAGATGTTTTTATGACTCAATAATATGGAGTTTTCGTAAGTGAATTGAGGTGGAAGTAATGGAAATTGCGATACAATTTTCGAAGTTGAATGTCCTTGTGTATATTTCCTAACGGTGAACAAAACTAATTACGTTCCAATCTCTAGGTCTATGTAAAGTTTTTAAGGAATAAAAGTATCTAATTAAGAATTTGTAATTAGCAAAAATAATCTTTGAGAGAGCCTTGAATCTTAACTGTCTCGTTTTATGGACAGTTTAGTAAAATAGATTTGTTTAATTATACATTTTCTTTTGAGAAAAATAAAGTACTGAATTGTATAAAATGTTAAGGCGATAAAACTTACATACAAAATAATAATATAAACAACATTATTAAAATATACTTTTATTTTCTTAGCGATATTGAGGACACGGTTGGTGTGGTGTTGGCTGTGCTATTAGCTGCGTGTCACTGATTCGATTCCCGCGTAGAATTAAATATTTGTATGGCCTACAGGTAGTTGATCCGAGTGTGGGTGTTCGTGTACGCGAGTTTATATGTTTGTATATGTCCCCACGACACACGAGACATTTTACAGAATCCTTGCAGACTACGCGCTGACATTCCAGAAACAAAGTTAAGACGTTTTAAGTGCCTGTAATTACATCAGCACTCTTACCCGTTAAGCTAAAACTTTCATGTTTATATAAAAACTAGCAGCTTAAAAGTTTTATATTATTTAAATCTATTTTAAATAAAGTATACTTACTTTATCAAAAAACACTCTGAAATAACTAATTCCTCTGAAATGCTTCGATATATAGATATGTTACATAACTAACCTGACTTTATAAAAGGCTAGACAGTGGACATTTTACTCTAATATTATATAAATAAGATATCCTTCTCAAACATCTGAGTATTACTACAATATTAATTAATTACCCCGCGTTTAGGTACTTATCTACCTAGAATGAGATAGGGAGTACCTATTTCATTAAATTAAAACTTTACATGCGGGTAGCACCGCGACTTTAAATACCTACATGGTATGAAATGAGGTCGCCCGGCTGTGTCTATGTGTTTGCCTATATATTTGAAATGTGATGAAATGTTTTTACCATTATTTATTTATTTAATGGAAACTGCCCCGTTGGTCTCGTGGTCGCAAGTGCGACTGCTGTGCAAGGGGTCCCGGGTTCGATTCCCAGGTCGAGCAAAAAGTGTTATTGGGATTTTCTATGAAATTCTCAGTAGCAGCTCGGAGTTTGGATATGTGCCCGGTTAATGGCAATAGGCTCGCCCCCTATTACATGGGACCTAAATATACCGGCGAACTGTGAGTGTACATTGGTACACCTCTGCCTAACCCTTCGGGGAATACAGGCGTGATGGTTAATGGAAAACTAATAGCTATACTTAAAGGTGAATAAAATGATTGATCTACATTTTATTTTTTCAATCTTTTTGGTCCTTATTACATTGATATTAAATTGCCTAGTTCGAGTTACAATGATATACTTAGATGTAAAACATTAGTTTCATAGTTCAAAAGCAGATAATTAACTAGTGATGTAAAAGCCTTAGAGGGAGCAATTCTCTAAACGTTTAAAATCTAGTCGCAATCTCATCTCAGCGACAATAAGTGTCAAAATCTTGCCAGAAATGTAGGTAAAATGGAGGCATTTATAACAGATTGACATTACGATTAGTATGCGGACGAACAGTACCTATGCGAAATTCTTTTTCTTTTAGTGTCGATGATACATTTGTAGCTTTTTATACTTAATTAAAGTTACTAGAATCGACGCCCTGAGATAGTTATATTTATGTAAAAATAGAAATATTTCTATATTGGCTGGACGATTGGCCGCTGCGCTACGTGTCTCGGGTTCAATTCCCACATGGAATAAGTATTTGAATGGCCTACATGCAGTTGTTCCGGGTCTGGTTTATATTTTGATAGTAAACTCACTCATATTATCAAAAAAGAATAAAATTTATTGTACGGCAACGTTTTTAAATAAATATAACTTTGAGCAACGTTTAAAAAAAAACTAATTTATCGACGAAGGCTCGTATTCGAAATCATCAGGCCCGGCTTCAATTAAAATTTTCCCTTTTAATCAAACGAAATCAAAGGCCTTTACAATTATTAAAATAATCATTAAATATCGACAAAAACGCGTACAAAGTCCTCTCAATCAATCAACGGGGAGCACACAGCGATCGCAAAGAGTAGGTCTTATCGGGCCATCAGGCTATCAGTCTATCGAGTGATTAATAGCCGCCACACCCTCAGGTACCTCTACGTCTGGTACAGTTGCTAATTAATGATTGTTTAGTACAGTCAAACAAGCTATTTGGTATGCAGTTGATTGCAACTACTTTAAAATAAAGTTAAGATACTGTTTCTTCTTCTAGCGTATCGATGGGAAATATACCTAGATATGTAAAAATATGTTTTTGTACCTAAACATTCTTGTTTGACCTAGTATTTAGCTATGACCGCACCATCCGCTGACGCAGTGATTAGGTCTTTTCGTGTGCAGGTGACAGGGCAGGCGACGTAAGATGAAAGGCGGGGTATGGTCTGCGGAGAGATGCCGCATACACGCTGAGAAGTTAATTATTTACCATCAACCTCTTGAGTTTGGCATTCGCTTAAAAGTTAATAAGCGCACAATAAAAATATTGGCAGTAAAGAAGGACTAGTACATTAAGTAACGTACCTGTATATCAAATAGCTTATTCGATTGTACCTACTATCGGCTATGTAACACTAAGTTCAATTGGTATTTTTGTTAATCTTTTGGAAATGGGTTTTTTCATCTTTACGATAACTATTTGCTCTATCAGAGTTATATCTCTTACAGAAGAAAGATAGAATTGATCGATTTTCTTTGGAATGACAGAGAATATTTTTTGTATTATAAGTATGAATAAATGTAAATGGAGTAAGCAACAAGTTGTGAGACAATAACATAAATAAAATCTAAAAGTATGAAACCTGACGACTATTTAAGCAATCACAGTCATTTCCGCGAATCATTTTAAATTTTATTTTATAGTGTCACGAGTGTCATTCTCGAATGTCACAAGCGTCAGAGTCAATTAACAAAATAATAATATTTTACCGTTTCTGGCGTAAAAATCTCTAAACTCTGTGAAAAATGCTCTCTCCGCCAAAAATTGGTGTAGCAAAACATTTCCCGATACAAAATTTCCTACAACATTATTAAAATTCACATAAAAAGTAGCTACACAAAGTTTGCCATCATTGTTATAACTATATACTTGGAACTTTCCTCTCAAGACTTGAATTTCCTAACAATAAACTCCGTTCAAAATGATTAAATATTAAGTTACGTGAATTTTCGGTAACTTTACTACATTAAAGTCTTGATTGTGAACTTGCATAAGTACTTCATTATGCCTGTTGCTCAAATTCTCTTTTGTCTCCAAAACTGTACGAGGAAAGTACAGGAAAGATTGTAAGTAAAAACACTTTTGAAAAACTTAGCCTGTGTTTTTGTCCCGGTTAATTACCGAAGCGGCTGAACCGATTTTGACAGGACTTTCGCGTGCATATAGCTGATATTATAGGGAGTAACTTAGAATTTTATTTTAACAAAATATTAGGGTTCTACACAAAAGAAATATAATCCCCGCAGGTGACCAATATTCGCGCGAACAAGGTCATGGACATAAGCTAGTTTTATTATATAACTAGCTTTTGCCCGCGACTTCGTCCGCGTGAATTATTAGTTCCCGTTCCCGGGGGATTTCCGGGATGAAAACTATTCTTTGTCCTTTCTCGGGTCCCAGACTATATCTGTACCAAATTTCATTGAAATCGGTTCAGTGGTTTAGGCGTGAAGAAGAGACAGACAGACAGAAAGACAGACAGACAGACAGAGTTACTTTCGCATTTATAATATTAGTTTAGATTAAAATTTTTACTAAGCTGATATGTAGTGGGTACAAAACACTAAAACAATCATCTTGCAAATGAGTACAGTACAAATTGTGTGCATGTTTAATAGTCCAAACTGCTGCATTTAATAATACATTACATTAGAACTAAGTATGGTGTGAAGTGCTGGCAACTGGCGGGAGCAAACGTTCCCGTTCCCACGGGATTTCAATCTGAGTCGCGTTTACAGCATTTGATTTGCGGCGCCTGGCAGAGTCCATCAAAAGACCTAAATTGCTGGATTTTGTAACTAAACGTGTTGGAATTCAAAGGCTATAGAATTAATGATGATATTTCTGTAGATGTTTAGGAAACTGCTTCGTTAGCCTGGTGGCCATAAGCGCGTGTGCTACGCTAGAGCTCTTGGGTTCTATTCCTAGGTGGAGCAAAGTGTTATTGGGTTTCCCTATGTACTCGTAATTCTCTAATTTGACCATATTTATAAGGTGTCTTTAAGTCTAGACAAGAATTTCAGGCTATTACACAAGTATATTTTCTAGTTTTAAGCTGTTCAGTAATTTTTTGTCGTAGTTTCTACCTTTTATTATATTAGTTCCTGAGAACGAGAGACAAAGTAAACTGTAACGAGCTGTCGAACCACTCCCCTTTTTTTACCTATGCCTTTTTGGTCCTACAAAAGGACGATCATCATTTGGCTGTCTCACAATACCCAGTTATCGACAAAATCAAAAAGTCTCCCAAAAAAAATATCAAAAACACAAACCTACTGATATGAAACTCAATAAATCGTATCTTGGGAAAAAATACACAGTACTAAAGTAGCGTCGTCTTACAAGACAGTACTTGTAAACATCTGGCACGTCTACACTGTGGACAGGAACAGTGGCAATTACAGAGAGCGGGGACATCTGCGTCGGTTGCCTTATATGCAATAAAGTAGTAAGCGGGCAGGACGCACGAATGTTGGAGGTGGTAACTTGGAGTATGTTTTCTATGTAAAATTGCGGAATGAAGGGGTTACTTGTACCTTTAGTAATATAATAGAGAATGCTTTAGGCATTAAGTCCGCCTTGTACATTTTGTTGCATAAAGTTTAAATAAATAAATAAATAAATAAATATAATATAGGTAAAGAATATTTTTGCGACTACCTAATGGTCCTAAGTGCGACCACTATGGTAGAGGTCCTAGGTTCGATTTCCAGGTCGAGCAAAAGTGTTATCGGGCTATGAAATTTTCAGTAACAACTAACTACAATACAGTAACAGCAGTAGCTAGAATTTGTGCCCGGTTAATGGCAATAGGCTGGCCCCGCATTACATGAGACCTAAACATACTGTATAACTGTGGGTGTACATTGGTACACCTCTGCCTAAATAATGATTAAAATGCCCGGAAACCAGCAATATCAGTGTTTGGTGGAACTTATGTTATTATGATTCTTGTAGCCATGAAAACTAATCTGAAGTGACGAAACATCATGTTTTATCTGCTTTTTATTCTGCGCACGTGGTATAATATTATGAATTGTTCTACCAGACAGCAATATGGCAGCGGGGTCATTAAACTTGAAAAAAGAAACAGTTATTATTTTTTCTTTGTCAGTATCGGTAAAATTAATACTATTTTAAAAGCTCTTCATTCTGTTTCGGTCACGCTTAATGATATTTTCCAGTGAGTTACTGTTGCTACCGGAAAATTAAAAAACTTTACACGTGGGTTAAGCCAGCGGGCACATCTAGTGATTTATGAAAATCTGCGCACAGGACATAAAAATTAACTCTTTTATTTGCTTTTGTATAAAAACCTTGTATTTAGGTACTCCTTCCACAGAATATTACGTAAAAGGATTAAAAACATAAATGATCTTTTGTTATCTCAACAATATTTCGGTGTATTTTGTTCAATACTCAACAATTTGGGTGAAACTACGAACATACAATGCACGAAATGGGAATCATTTTCATCGCTCTGCAGAGCCACAAGGCTGGGTACCCAACCGAGGCGCCGTAATGGCAATAATAACCATCCCTTTCGTCTGACAGAAATGAAATAAACTAGTGTGAACGTGCTTTATCGGCTGGTAAGTAAGGTCCAATGATATTTGTAACTTTGCATGTACGCATTGTCTACTTATACACTTGAACGTGAAGGCGGAGATTAAAAACTGTATTTTGATTACGTAAAGGTCTAAATGGTGAATTTAAATGAAGTGAACTCGAGTTAAGCTGTAAACCCATTGGGCGACAGACTTGGTGTTAGCCCGTCGCCCTAACAAAGACTGGCCCGAGAGTAAGGCGTGCGAGATTCTCCCCTGAACGGCACCCGTCATTCGGCCAACGGACACTGACACACAACGGACACTGCAAGGTCATTACGAAGAAATTAATCCATCCATGGATGTACGGAAGGATTAGTGCTAGGTACCTACATGACTAATAAATGCAAAAGTAACTTTATCTGTTTGTTTGTTTGTAACTTCATTATAGCGAGATCAGTCAGATTGTAATTTGACATAGAGGTAGCTTGAAATCTAAATACAGACTCCTTTTAAAGCCACTACTTCATTAGCGTCCGCAATAGCCGCCACGAACGAAGTCGCGGGCAAAAGCTAGTGATACTTAAATATAGAAAACGAACCAAAGATGTCGTAAACGTCCAACTCCTTTTAGTGCGTTTCGGTTTCCTTAGACTTTTCTATTAGGATTACTAAACGAAAAAATATGTAAGTATATTTGGTACTAATATTTTATGCCTTAACTCGGCCTTCGCAACCAAAATATAGGCGGAAAGTGATATCCGGATTTTGGGATTACGGTTTTAGCTTACGAAAGGGTCAGCTATTTCGGATAACTGCGACTGATGGTTGATAATAGCACATTAGTACTAGAGTTTGGAAGTGTTAACGAGATCTTCATTTCGACCGCGTAGAAATCAAGTGTACCATAAAACATGATACGACGCTTATGATATGGGGTATAAGTGTAGCTTTCTTTCAATGAAAGTTTTTTTTTAAGGACTTGGACTTTCAAAGATTACCGCTTACAAACAAATAAACAATTTTATCTCTGTCTCATATTAGTATATAAACGTTAAAAGCTAGATTTCAGGTGTGCATAGGGTACAATATTCCGACTTTCGCGGACTGCATTCCACGCTAACTCAGAAAAATTACATAACAATAAACCTAGTTTTTTCGTCGGGTCGTTGAACTCCTTGAATCATGAGTTGAGTATGATGACGCACACAAGTGTGCACAGTCTGGACTGGTCCTCTCAAATCTAGGTAGTTCTTACTTCAAAAGACATCTGTTTCTCTTTGATCTAACAAGTACAAAAAACAGCTGTATTTACTTTCAAGCAACTTTGACCTTTGAGTTTGTTTCTATGTTTATTCTGTGAATAGTAACGAAAACCCGGCAAAAGAAAACGTTGTTCTAAATTCAAAAATAAAATTTTGTCACCCCTTTTACGTACTAAACGATTTAAATAAGGTCGATATTTGCTAAACCAGCCACAGTCCTTTCAGTATATACGTACTACATAGATATATTTACACATTGTACCTAGTCACGTTGAGTGACACAACTCCAAATCTGCTTTTCTTGCACTCAACAAAAAAAGACATTAGAATTCCCTCGCCGAGCGCTGTCGTATATTAGAACAATTTTCAATGACGATTTCATTTGTCTAGGACGTAATCTAATTTATATTTTTCTGTATTCAGTAGATATTCTGTTTTTATTAAGAGTTTTATTTATTTACTGACTGGAGCAGTCAAATAAATAAATAAACTCTTAGGCTTAACTGCTGAGTCATTGGATGGGGCCACTAAGGGCCGATGCCTGCCGGGGCTGCGGGTTGTTCGAAAGAGATACCGCGCCCCCGGAACGCAAAGGGCACATGAAGGAACATAGATGGGTTTTAGTCAGGAAAAGTCTGACACTCCCTCCCGCCCCGCCCAGGGCGGGGGAAGTTATTTGATGATTTCCACGTATCCACAATCTTACGTAAGGCAAAGTGTGTTTGGGTTTTTCTACTATAAATTTCTTCGTAGCAGCCCGGAGTCTGAACGAAGATATGCGTAAAGGCGTTGATCCTGCGCCTAATCTTTACGTGATAGTATTGAACTGCTGTTACCGTCCCATTGAACTAGGAGATTGAGTGAAGAGAAAGTGCACCAATATATCATAATTTATTGTTTGTCATATTTAAAGCAATTTCGAATGAACTTGCAACCATTTTGTGCAACGTCGTCTCTAGATAGTGAAAAACAAAGTCACTTCCTGCCGTCTGTAAATCTGTACGCTTAAAACTTTAAACTCTTCAACAGACTTTAATATGGTTTTTATGAAAAAGGCAGAAGTATACATATAGAAAACTAGCTTTTGCCCGCGACTTCGTCCGCGTGGATTAATAGTTCCCGTTCCCGGGGGATTTCCGGGATGAAAACTATCCTATGTCCTTTCTCGGGTCCCAGACTATATCTGTACCAAATTTCATTGAAATCGGTTCAGTGGTTTAGGCGTGAAGATTAGACAGACAGACAGACAGATAGACAGAGTTACTTTCGCATTTATAATATTAATAGGGAAAAATAGGGATAACGTTATAACCAACGGGAGCGGAGCAGTAACCAAAGACGTAGCCAAACGTGGGTAACAGGCGGGATACATAGCTAGTAAAATATAATGAACTATAACCGATAAGTACTAAATAACTAACGAAAGCAGTATTTATTGAAAGTTTTCTGGAACTGGATGTGACATTAGAAAGGTAAGTACTAATTAACTAACGAAAGCAGTATTTATTGAAAGTTTTCTGGAACTGGATGTGACATTAGAAAGGTAAGTACTAATTAACTAACGAAAGCAGTATTTATTGAAAGTTTTCTGGAACTGGATGTGACATTAGAAAGGTAAGTACTAATTAACTAACGAAAGCAGTATTTATTGAAAGTTTTCTGGAACTGGATGTGACATTAGAAAGGTAAGTACTAATTAACTAACGAAAGCAGTATTTATTGAAAGTTTTCTGGAACTGGATGTGACATTAGAAAGGTAAGTACTAATTAACTAACGAAAGCAGTATTTATTGAAAGTTTTCTGGAACTGGATGTGACATTAGAATCTAAACCTTCTTAAAAATATGAATTGTCCTTTTGATCTCTATAACCCAATTACAAATGAACAGCTACATACAGATCAACTCAATTTCAGCTGTAATATGCATAAGATTGTGAGGTACACAATTGCAATATTTGCAGTAAAGATTGAATCTATTATTAGTTCCAAACGTTATATATTTAATTGACAACAGGACTGTGAAACTGACCAATCATTTGAAATTCTGACCGCACACAGTATTGCCGAACCAATTATCTTTGCAAACACAAATAACACCTAAAATTCTATCTAAATCGGTAGTCGATATTGCATTAATACTAATTTTGTTGGTTAGATTAATGTCATTGGGAATTTTGGTATAATATTCATGAAGGGATTGATAATACTTTACTGTTTCTGTTTTTTGAGTGTTAAATGTTTTCAGATATTCATTTTTATTGTCCAGAGTCAAGTTCTGTTCTATTTTTTACTCGTGTTTACGCGCGGCCTCATCGCCTCATGGTTATCGCGGTCGCGGATAAAAAGTAAAGTACGAGTATGTTCTTTCTTGGGGTTTAAACTCACCGCGTTCATCAAAATTGGTTTAGTAGTGAAGTCGTAAAGCGTGACAGACAGACCGTGACCGATTATAATTAATTGATGTACTCAAAATGTAATGTCTTAAGAAGCTGTTATCAAATCATAAAAAATAAATAAAATTATTTCGATTCCATTTTAATTTGTACTTTTCAGAACAAAATAAAAGTTAGACACTTCTATTTTCAGAGTACAACAATACTTCTATTACGAAGTTTCACAAATATTTAATTCCTTCTCCCATCGCATCCATTCCTTCCTTATTCCACAGCAATCTTAATTAATAATTAGAGGCACGATGAAAAAAAATATAAAGCCGACGGATCGCCGTTTCTTTATTAAAGTGAAACTATTAAAATTTCTTTTTTGTTGCTTTATTAAAAAGTTTAAAATGTGTTGGGAAGCGTTTACGACGCTCGCTTGTGGTTATCAAGTTAAAAGTTTGTAAGTATGGCTAGCGGAAAGATGTAGATGTGAGTTGTTGCTTGCTTCGTGAATATACAAGTTTTTAAAAGACTTAGAGATATCTTCCAGACAACCTAAATACTGATTATATACAATTGTTACATCTCTGCCTAACCCTTCGACAAATACAGGCGTGGTTGTATACTCCATTCCTAAACATACCGACTAAGTATGTGGGCGTACATTGGTACACCTCTGCCTAACCCTTCGGGGAATACAGGCGTGATGGTGTGATGGTATGTGATAATTATAACTCCATTCTATATGTTGTTATAAATGTGAAAAGTAACTGTCTGTCGACCTGTTGCGCTTTCACTGAGCCGATTTTTATGAAATTTAGTACGAAGAAACCCTAACCACCAAGAAAAGGCCTATGGCTAGGGAATAGGCTACTTTTAAATCCGTGACTTCATTTGCGTCCGTATTGAATTTTATCCGACCAGTAATTAGCAACCTGTACAGTGTGTAGTGAGCGAAAACAAGGTGAATATGCGTCCGTGATAATCGAAATCTGATAGTTATAGTTATCCAATACTTACTTAGTTTGCAATACATTTAATAACACAGTGACTTGTATCGCGTCACAACCAATAACAAACACGTTTAAGTAAGCTCCCACGTAACATAATACGAAGATAATTTTCTAAGTCGAATAAACTTTGTAACTTTCAACTTTTCACCAAGTCGGTGTTCTCGAATTCACAAAGGTACTCTATGTATCAAAGACGGTTTTGACTGCAATCGATAATGAATTTAATAGCACAGTTGACAAGGTTGATTTTCCTTTGCAGGTCGTCCCCCGTCTTATTGAGAGTAGGTAAGTTCTGAACAGAAGTGTAACTAAAGAAAACGCTGGAAGTTAAAAAAGGAACACCCGTTCTTGTGTGTTTGTGGGAACTGTTAAATTTCACATTGGAACTGGTACAAAATCGCTGCTTTACTTCTGTGTTCTAGTTGTTTACTTAGGTCGCAATTTTATCACGGCGACTGAACGCGTTTAGAAGAAAAATTAATATATATATATATATACCATCACGCCTGTATTCCCTGAAGGGTTAGGCAGAGGTATACCAATTTACACCCACAGTTCGCCGGTATATTTAGGTCCCATGTAATAGGGGGCGAGCCTATTGCCATTAACCGGGCACAAATCCAAACTCCGAGCTGCTACTGAGAATTTCATAGAAAAACCCAATAACGCTTTTTGCTCGACCCGGGAATCGAACCCAATACCTCTAGCGTAGCAGTCGCGCTCAGGACCACTAGGCCAACGAGGCAGAAAAATTCTGGTAATTAAAAACAGTCAAAATCAAGTCGCATTCTTAATTTAGCGGTAATCAATGTCAAAAAATGCAGGTAAAATAGTGGCAATTTTGACATAGAGTGATTTTTTCCTAAATTTAATAGAATTGCACTTTCTAGAGCTGCCAGTTTCAATCAGCGTTGCCAGACGTCCCGATTTTTGAAATAAGTCCCGATTTAAAACGTTGAAGTGGGATTTTATACTAATTTAGGTATATGTAAAGTTATTTAAAACTATTTAAATGTACCTACAAGAATAAATAAATATTGGAATGATAAACTTTTTAGTTTAGTGGTTTTATACTGTTTCGTTTTCTTAAAATGATCACGATTTTTTACTCGTAGTATATTAAAATTTTGCTCAAGGCATTAAGTCCGCCTTTGAACTTTTTGTTGCATAAAATTTAAATAAATAAATAAAAATAATCTAGCATTACTGTTGTCAATATTTCAGTAGGTACAAAGAATCTGAACGCGTCATACATGTTCCGCTTAGTAACAATGGCAAAATTCACCCTTATGAGTTCAACACTTTTGAACACCATTCATTATGTATTTTATCGAACTTTTGCAACTTTCATGGGAAACCGTAAACACAAACTTGACTTGTAGTATCGAAGCCGAAAGGGTCGCAAGTTTCTACAAACATAGTTATGTAACATAACATCATGCTTGTTTTCCCCTAAGGGTCATGCAGAGGTTGTACCTTTGGTAAATTAAAATAAAAACTAAATTTCAAGAGTTGTGTTACCATCCCATGTTATAGGTCATTCCATCGCTCCGAGCTCACTAGGCATTATTTATGTATAACTAGCTTTTGCCCGCGACTTCGTCCGCGTGGATTAATAGTTCTCGTTCCCGGGGGATTTCCGGGATAAAAAACCATCCTATGTCCTTTCTCGGGTCCCAGACTATATCTGTACCACATTTCATTGAAATCGGTTCATTGGTTTAGGCGTGAAGAAGAGACATACAGACAGGCAGAATTACTTTCGCATTTATAATATTAGTATGGATTAAATATTTTACTAGTTGTGATAGAGTAAAACCGGCCAAATGCCAGTCGGACTTCATCATACCGCACAAAACACGTTTCGGCTAAACAAAGACAAACACATGATAAAAAGACATTTTTATTTTTAAGTTAACTTAATTTTTTTATAATTAATAAATTAATTGATAAAATTAATTA
Organism: Caradrina clavipalpis; assembly: GCA_932526535.1. Taxonomy (NCBI): domain Eukaryota; kingdom Metazoa; phylum Arthropoda; class Insecta; order Lepidoptera; family Noctuidae; genus Caradrina; species Caradrina clavipalpis. The sequence continues at coordinate 13,846,447 of OW052095.1, read as the reverse complement.
ATCCGTTTTTTGAACTGTTGATATTAGTTACATTTTATAAACAGTTCAGAATTTACAGCCTTTGGACAGATGAAGAGCGGAGTCTGAATTGATGCTTGTACACCCTATAGCTTTTTTGACTATATTTACAGATATTTTACTTATAATTTGAAATATTTTTAAAAGTATATATTTTACGTCATGTGAGATCAGTATCCCAAGGGGTGATAGAACAAAACTTTCAAGAGAGCTCTCAAATTATTATATTTAATGCAAGTGAGCATGTATCAAAGTTGAGGCCATAAGCTGGCAAGCCATAAAATACATCACAGTATTCATTCATTATTTACTCAATATATTTCCGAAGTTACTCGATGAAAAGTAACGTTTATTACATAAATTAATATTATACCATTCATTTGTAACATTCAATGAGACACAGTTATGATATGACTAGGTATGAGTAGGTACCCAATGGCTCTATTGATATATTGTAGAAATATAAGGTACCTATTTGTAGTTATTCAGCTTATGAATAGTGAATACAAACAAAACAAAACACTAATATTGGCTACTAAAATGATAGGGTCATTGTGGCTATCTATAGGTGAGGCCTATGTCCAACAGTGGATGTCATTTGGCTGATATGATGATGATGATTATTTTTCGAGTGTATAATTTTTACTAGACATATTTAAAGTGTTTGTCATTGCATGTTCACATTGTTTTGCAGCAACTGTGAAACATTTGATAGTTGCCAGCAGTATTTAGATGCTCCGAGAAATAGCTTGTAGGTTATCATAAATAAAAATCATTAAGCTTATCAGCTGGGAATATTGTTAGATCCAGTTCTGCTTAAACAAAACGTCAATTTTTTTCCATTTAAAAAAAAAATATACCATCACGCCTGTATTTCCCGAAGGGATAGGCAGAGGTGTACCAATGTACACCCACAGTTCGCCGGTATATTTAGGTCCCATGTAACAGGGGGCGAGCCTATTGCCATTAACCGGGCACAAATCCAAACTCCGAGCTGCTATTGAGAATTTCATAGAAAAACCCAATAACACTTTTTGCTCGACCTGGGGCCTATTTAATAAAGCTGACAGGTGACATTTGACAATATAACGGTGACAGTTCTAGGTTTTGTCAATTTTCTGTTTAATAAAGCCCAAAATACATTGAAAATCGTGACATATTTCTGTTTGACAGTAGATTGACGTTTATTTGAATACATCACGTGATAACATGAAATTGCGAATTGTCACTGGAATTTGACCGGCAACTAAGCCGTATGTTGAGAATTTTAAATTTCTTTTTTCTTGCTGAAATGGTTAAAAATATATTACGTCGAATAGGGACAACGAATATTTATTAGAAAATTATTACTTCGCTATTGTTTTTGTCGGTGTAGACTATGTATTTCTCATAAAACCTTTACTCTTCACCCACTTCCTCTTTTACTCCTTTTTGATAGAATTCTCAAATCTTTTTCTTTTATGGAGTTTGGATTTATGCCCGGTTAATGGCGATAGGCTCGCTCCCTATTACATGGGACCTAAACATACCGGCGAACTGTGGGTGTACATTGGTACACCTCTGCCTAACCCTTCGGGGAATACAGGCGTGATGATATGTATGTGTTTTCTTTTATAATATTACTATATAGATGGAAACTAATTGTGTTTCTAAGGTGCGAGCGATTTTATAAGTAAAACGATTGAATCGATTTTGTCAGATCAAGCTTTAATATCAGTGTAACATTAAACAAATTACAAAATTAAGTTATAGTGAGCGGAACACGTTGCATCATGTGATAGATATAGCTGAACATTTCTGAAATGATGCCTGCGCACTGTTAGCTCGAACGCAAAGGCCAGTGGTTCTTCGCCGTAGGTAGATTATAAGCTGAAAACATAAAAACAAAGGTTTATCAACGAATATAAATTATTCTTGTGGTGGTAGGTCATTTGACATCACGGAAGTTGCACCTAAAATTTTACTAAAGCAAAATAGTTTGTTCTGTTTCTCCTGAAAATGAAGTGTCCGGTGGTTGTGGAAGTCGGTCGGCTGATATGATTATGATAATAAATAATATTAACAGAATTCGTGTAGAAGAAAATCTGCAAATAAACATGTAATAATCTGTAATACATAATTATAGCAATGGCACTTACTTGAGGTACTGATGTGTTCATTGGACTTTCTTTAAATCCGTTGCGAGATTTTAGTTTCTTAAAGAGTCAGGAATATACACTTCTTCATAAATCAAATAGCTTTTTACTAAGAAATAATACGATAAACCACAAAAAAATTGACTTTAATTTCAATCACAATGATAAAAAATAAACGACAGAATTTAAAATTCACTAAAATGGCGTCATTGTATGGTCATTTTACTTTATATCAAATTTGGTAGGATTATAAAAAGCTCCAAAGACAGATGGCGAAAGGATTTGACAAAAGAGGGCAGCGCGCGCAGCGTAGTTGTTCTAATAGACCGTCTCTGTCTATGTCTACGTAATAGACGAATGCGGCCAAACCAACGAGGTAGTCATATTACGTTTTTGGTTGTAACCTCTTTTATTCCCTATAGTTTTAATTATCTGATATGGTATTCTACACTGTATTGACAGTGTCTGACTCAGTTACGTCATACTGAAAAATCATCATAGTCCGACAGCTGTAGTTGCGGCTTTTCGCGTTGAAAACTCAGCGATACATTATTTCGTTTGTTGTACATGATTTTACGAACGAGGGTAACTTCAGAGCAAGCTACGGGCGTATTCATACGAAAAAATAGTCTACGATACCTACATAAAAGTCCTTGAACAAGTGTGGTGGTGTTTCACGTTTCTTGCCTTTTCTGTATAAGAGGAGGCCTTTGCTCTGCGGTGAGATAGTAAAAGCGGAGTATTTTCGATGGTACATTATCAAAAAAAGAAAAAGAGTAGAAATTCTGTATTTACGTGTCAGATCAATGTACCGTACTATGTACGTACTGTATTTACGTGCCAATAATGGCGCGAAATTTTTTATTGCAAAAAAAATTTCAACTCTATTTTTAATGTTTAACTCATAAACATTAAAAATAAAGTTAAAAATTGTTTTTCAAATCAAATTACTAATTTATAAAAGACAAAGTGCTCAAACATATAGCTACTCTGTTTATACTGCCCCTTTGATGGTGGTCGAGAACCATCTTGTTGGACTATAGTATAGTTGAAATCTGTAGTCTATGGTTGAAATATATGAGTTTTTGACGTTCGAATACTTGTAGTGGTTTCTCGTGTATACTTTTTAAAATGTTAAATTAATTTACAATAGCTGTGATTTTGTATAATATGCATAAACGTCTATTGTTCCGAAAATGTATCGATGTGCATTCATTATGCAAGAAGATAGATCATTGTTGACCGATTCGCAATTTCAAGAAGAGCTGTCATGTTGTTGCATGTGATTTTCACAACACGGATCACATTTATCATGATTACGGGAATTCTATTACTAATACTATGCCCGAATAAGAAAGAAGGCGATCAAACTGGCTAAGGTGGCCTGGGCTGTTTTTATCATGGATTATGGTCAAATAATAATAATTGTGTTATCAAATACCTACTTAATTCGGTGAATTTCGGTGAGTCAAATGACGTGCAAAGGCTGGTTCAAATCAGTGGCTGGGAAACATATAAGTAGGTACTTATATCAACTGATTATTTCAAATGTAATTGAGTAAATAAATACAATAATAACTGTACTGTGCTGTTTCATTTCTTTTTACTCGATAAGTTTTTGTTTGATGTGTATTTACAGGGAACTGTCATTCAAATTCAATAAATATTATCAACCACTACTCAAATAAAAACTCGCTAGTTAGGAATACTAATGATGTACATCATTAGTATTCCAAAAAGATATGATAATTCCTAAATATTTTGGTTGAAATAAGTAAATGTAACTCAGTATGAGTACGTATCTATGCGTCCAAGGATGTTGGCTGTGACACATGCCAGAATGGCAAATACTAGGGCAGTGACATTTTGCAAATCAATTTTATTAATATCGATTGTAAGTCGTTAAAATCTCATTCTCTTTATTAATATTTTAAAAATGCTTTATTATTTTGAAATTTGTTTTTAAATATTTATTTAATACAAAATATAAAAAATACATTCAAAACACAATCGATATTTATTCAAAACAAAAAATTCTTTGTACGTGCCCTTTTGTTGCGTTGCAAAATGGTCGCCTACGTACCGGACACATTTAAATGTACAAAATTATATTTTAAAATACATGCCGTAAACTTCGTTTTCTATAAAAAATATCGATAATCCATCATATAATAACATCCCATCACTAAACACATTACGTTACACACATATCACTATGCTTGAATTTTCTTTCAATTTGGTTTTCTTTATAGACAGTAATATTTTGGCAGTATTTAATTTAATTAGTAGTTATTTAGTTAATTCCGTATTTTACGACTAAAATTTTAGGTCGCAGCAAAAACATTAAATCATAATTTGTAAATCGCGATAAAGTTTAAGAGTGAAAAGGAACAGAAAAATTGTCACAGGCATATTTATCTTGCATGACTTATGTCATACATGTCGGTTTTATTAAACAGCACTTGTCAAGACAATTTGCCAATTTTGACAAAAAAGTCAGCTTGTCAGCTTTATTAAATAGGGCCCTGGGAATCAAACCCGGGACCCCTTGCACAGCAGTCGCTCTTTGCGACCACGAGACCAACAGGGGCAGTTTTCCATTTTTTGTAAGTAATTAAATCTATTTACTCTAAGTATAAGTTTAGGATTTACAGGAACTGTTTTTGTTGAAAAGTAGTGCAACACATTTGGCATATTGAAATAGTTTTCAGATAAATAATACATACATAGGTAGTTTCATTATAGAGCGGTTTTGGGTTGGTTTCTTTACGGCAGAACCTCAATATACTCGTACAGTAATTGTGAGTACCTACCCATCTCTCTTTCAATCAAAACATCACATACCAAAACGGTTACGACCTAAAATTTTATGATAATATTAATGATTTTATTACATCAAAGCTGTGGGTTCCGCAGCAGGCGCTCGTAATCCAATTGCAGTGCACAGAGGGTCTCTAAATCCAATTTTCCATATCGCGCCTTCGACGGTCGGTACTTTAGTACGTAGGGGTACCACACGCCTAAAATAACATATCGTTCCAAACTCAACACTTGGTTAAACGGAAAGATCTCATGTTCACGTGTTTGAATCTTTTATTGCTTTATTTTAAGTTGTGTGGCAACCCTTGTACAGGGATGTCGATTTTGGTGTGTCTGTTTTAGAATGAGTTTAATAGTTCTTTTCGCATTACGATTTGGTTACACCTTTGGTTTCTGCTCTGCCCCCGTGCCTCGTAGCGTAGTTTTATGGAATACTAGCTTTTGCCCGCGACTTCGTCCGCGTGGATTAATACTTCCCGTTCCCGGGGGATTTCCGGGATGAAAACTATCCTATGTCCTCAGACTCCCAGACTATATCTGTACCAAATTTCATTGAAATCGGTTCAGTGGTTTAGGCGTGAAGAAGAGACAGACAGACAGAGTTACTTTCGCATTTATAATATTAGTACAGATTTCTATACTATTCATTATGAATCATAATCTAAAGAGATTTTTTCAATACGATTAGGAGTTCTTGGGATTAGCGCAACAATATACTCTCCAGCTTAAGACCCAAGCTGACAGTGGTATGGAATCCAGAGTGAGGAATCTCGTGACTATGTGTGGTGTGAATGACGCCTCTACAACCAGCTGATGAGCAATGATAACTTTAGTGTTGTCGAAACAATATTTTTTTTAATTATTTTTTCACATGTTTATATCCTGTTCCGGTCCCTATTACTTTTAGGGAGAAACGGTTGCGGTTGCTAAGCGGGTTGCGGTACTCCTAGACACGGCGCGTATTGTTAGGAGATTCCTTTCTCAGGAGCCCTGACCGCCGGTGGCTTGGACCCTGTTCCCGACGCCGGTGGGCTACTATTTTTTATATTTTTAAATGTTTTTATATTTTTTTATATTAATATTTAAAAATACAATAAATATGTTGAAAAATGAATAAATGGAATAATATAATTAGCTCTACTAAAGGCTTCATGATCCTCTCCTATTTAAGAACCTTACCAAAAATCACAAATTGAAATGAAACGCTTGCATATAAAGCTTAATATACACACATGTTAAAGACTAAAACTAAGAAAAGCTCGCTGTATTAGTCCACGTAAGGCGGCGAGTGACAATTTAGTAAGTATGTAGGTACAGTATCACATTGTGTTTACTCGGTACACTCAGGAGAAAAGCAGCTTTTGCTTCTATCTATACTAATATTATAAAGCTGAAGAGTTTGTTTGTTTGTTCGCGCTAATCTCAGGAACTACCTATCCGATTTGAAAAACTCTTTTTGTGTTGGATAGCCCATTTATCGAGGAAGGTTATAGGCTATATAACATCACGCTATGAGCCACGGGAACGGATCAGTAACCAAAAACCTAACGTAATGCGGGTGAAACCGCGGGGTACAGCTAGTTATAGGCATAAAGTTTTCTTGACATAAATCGCCGGTGTGCTTGTGGCTTTATTACAAGCTTTGTAGTATTTAGTGTCAATTTTAAGTATGAATTTGAAGAGTCTCTGTGTGAAACTTTTGTAAAATTTATTGTAAATAATATTTATTTGAGGTAACGTAAACTTTAAAATCTATCTTCTTTACGTAGATAGAGTGATTGAAGAGGAAGGTTGGTACGAATATCGGCGCACTGTGGGTGTACATTCATGGTACACCTCGGTCTAACCCTTCGGGGAATACAGGCATGATGGTATAATTATGATGGTTAATATGTATAACATATATAACATCACGCTACAAACAACGGGAGCAGAGCCATAATCAAAGACAAAACTGAACTCGGACACCGCGGGGTATATAGCTAGTTATATTATATACCATCACCATCACGCCTGTATTCCCCGAAGGGTTAGGCAGAGGTGTACCAATGTACACCCACAGTTTGCCGGTATTTTTAGTTATATAATACAAAAAAAAAATACAAAAAAAAAACACAAAAAAAAAGGAAAATGGGCTTTTGGTTTTTAAAATCGTTATAAAAAGGTAAAACTGTATGTTTGTTTGTAAGAGGCAATCTCTACAGGTACTGGTCAAATTACTAAAAACATTCTTTCTCTGATAAAAAGCTATACTATTGCCGACTGTCACATTTTAAGTTTTAAGTTATATTTGTCTGCCACGTGCATAAAGTCGCGTGCAAAAGCTAGTAGTTAATATTGGAATGTTTGAAACGCTCTGTCGGTTTCGAGCAAATTCAGTGTATTTCCCACATAACAATTTCACAATTTAGCTGCAGCATTTGTGTTGGATTTCAACACATTATTTACATATCGAATCAATAAAACAATTACATAAAAGCCTTTTACTGAAAGCGAATGTTATTTTTATTAATTAATTAATTAATTAAAACATTTTCATTTACACCAAGTACAGTCAATTTTCAATTTCACACATTAATAGTTTAACATTCAGAACAAAATTAATAGCTTTTTCGTACTTTGAAACAACTACATAAAAACTTCTGAAATTCGGTATTTTTTATTAATGAACTAGCTTATTTATTGCTTATTATTAGATAGATTAGATCCTTAATTCAAATCCAAAATACAAGAAGCCTTAGCTACTCTTTATAAAATCAGCTGTTTACCAAGTAAAGTCAGTTAAGCCGTTTCGGACCTTTGTCGGAATAAACAGACAAACACAAAATCTTAAATTGTTTTTTTATAAGTATCGTGTTTACTGTGTACTGTTATATATGTACGTTTAGTAAAAAGCTGTAATTTTGATATCACAACCGACACTTTATTTTAATAATTTAATTCATTTATTTAGATAAAAAGGTACATTTTATTTATGAAAATTACACAACAACAACAATTTCAATTTTACACTTTAATCATTATCCAAATTCAGACCAAAATTATTTATTCGGTTTTTCCTGTCTCGAACCTTTTGGTAATGTATGTATACCTTTTCATCGAATTAAATATGTATTATGTAAATGGAAACGACACAGGGAAAAACCCTTGGCATATATAATCGATCAATCAAGTCATTGTTTATGAGTATGTTGGCTAGTACACATGTTTTTATATTGAAGAAAACTGTTGTCTGTATGTGAAGCAATCAATTAGGTGCAGTGTATTATAGCCTTTATATTCTTTAGCTAAAACTCATAACAGTGTATCACCATTTTTACATTTAAATCATAATGTATTTTCAATATCCTTTTTGCAAGTCAAAAAACAATTTATTTCTTACTTTCTTTCTTTCTTTTTCTTTGTTAAAAATTATGAATTTTTCTTTCAGCCAAGTCCTCAGGGGCCAAGTTCAACATTTGACATTTTCAAGATAATATGAATGGATGTTTTTTTTTCTCAATGTTTTATTTATGTCACAAACATTAATAGATGTTGAAGTGACTCCGAAATGAAATTTAGTTACATTTGGGTTGGGATGCAAAAAAATAATAATAAGTATCTACTATACAGGGTGGAAATTTATTATGCTACCTGGAGGGAAAGTACTCTAAATACTTGAGTTAGCAAATTTTACTGAAAGGAAACATTCCTTTATTTTTAAAAAGAAACAAAACTGCATTTAAATAATTTTGAAAATATTCTTGCCACACCCGGGAATCGAACCGACTAAAATTCGAAAAAATTGCATCCTGTACTTTTATGGCACTAATCCATAGGGTCAATCATAAGGATCAAATCCCTGCAAAAATGGTTAATTAAAATAAAATAAAAACATGCAATTTTATTGTAAATTTATTTTATTCGGACGAAACAAACGAGTAAAGTAGTTGCTGGAAATGAGCTTCATTTCTTGGATGCATGAATTTATTCCTTTAAAAAAATCATTTTAAGTAACTTTTGGTAGCGTAGTAAAATTTTCAATATTCACCACAACACCTTTCTAAAAGTTATTTAAAATGAATTCCTTCAAATAATGAATGTGTGCATCGAAGAAAGTGAAGCTCATTTCCAGCATGCAATTAGTTACTGTACTCGTTTTTTCGTCCGAATAAAATAAGTTTAGATTGAAATTTCATGGTTTTTGTTAAATTTAGTTTACCAGGTTTGTAGAGATTTGATCCTTGTGATTGAGTCTATCGATAAGTGCCATAAAAGTACAGGATGCTATTTTATCTGATTTTAGTCTGTTCGATTCCCGGGTGTGGCAAGCGTATTTTCAAAATTAATTAAAGGCAGTTTTGTTTCTTTTTAAAAATAAAGGAATGTTTCCTTTCAGTAAAATTTGCTAACTCAAGTATTTAGAGTACTTTCCCTCCAGGTAGCATAATAAATTTCCACCCTGTATATTTTTTAAATTATTTTAGATACGTATTTAAGCATATAAATCTGCTTACCCTTTTCCCAAATATTATATTAGGGTCGCCCTTCAGTCTAACTGGTGCAGCTTAATCCCAGAGTTTTACATGGAGCGACGGCCGATTTGACCTCCACAACCAAGTTACTGGGTATCACAATACCTCCTAGTAAGACTAGTTTTCAGACTTCCCGGCAGTCCGTAACGACTGTCAAAGATCTACGAATGATAGCCAGACCAATGGCTTTTACATGATTTCCGAGTCACGGGGGTCGCACAACGCAAACTCCCAAACTCCGGGCTGCTACTGAGAAATTCTGAAAAACCCCAAAAACACTTTTTGCCCGACCTGGAAATCGAACCACGCTCATCAGTCACGCTGGTGACCACGAGCAAGCATATCTGCTTATAAGTAAGCATATCAAACTTTACAGAATAGTTAAGTACTTAGCAAAACAATAAATCCTGCTTTTTATTCCTGTTAACTATGCCGCAGGACTTTGCTATAGGTCACGTTAGATTCTACTCGTGGTTATATAATATTCTTATAGAACGTTAGTACCATCTGCAAAACTAATCAACCAATTACGACCTGACCATAAAATTGACTTTAAAATTTTAACTAACACGGGGCAACATTTCTATTTCCATGACAACGCTGTCGGTGTGTTGACGGCCTCGTAAATGCTATTATAAATTATTAGGAGTCATTAAGTGCGCCACACGATAGTAAAATTTAAAAAAGAAAACTCCTAAGCACAGAGCGTCGTTGTCGTAATTTTATTTTTATTTTTATGAGTTACTAGCGAACTGTGGCTTATTTCACCCGGCTTACGTTACATCTTTGGTAACTGCGCCGCTCCCGTGTGTTTTAGCGTGATGTTATATAGCCTATGACACTCAGAAATAATGTTGCTTTCTATAGGTAAAAGAATGTTCGAAATCGGTTCCATAGATCCGGATATTACCCCCTCACAACATCACACACTCACAAACTTTACTTCTTTATAATATTATTAGTATAGATTAACAATGGCATTACACGTAACTATCCCCAAACGCCTCCATCATAAACCATAAAATAAATAAATAGAAAGATACCTCTTGTCTTATACGTAAAAGATGTAAGAATAAAATAAGTAAAATGGATGACTATGGTGCTCGTTCCCGACGCGGCGACGGCCTGCAATTTTTCACGTTTAGCCTATTGCAATATTTAAACTTAGAAGTTTATTGCTATTTTAAATAGTTTTATTTACGACTAGCTTTTGCCCGCGGCTTCGTCTAGGTAAATGTCGGTTATCCTAAAATAAAATGTAGCTTTATGTCCTTTTTTGGGTTAAAACTTACCTCGTATCAAATTTCATTAACATCGGTTCAGTGGTTTAGTAGTTGAAGCGTAACAGACAGACAGCCATAATTACTTTTTCTTTAATATTAGTAGAGTGTGGATAGTCGATTAACACCTACGAATTGCACTACTCGTAATACATTTAACGCTAAACGAATGTAAAAAATCGTTATATTTCTGTCTATCATTTGAAGTTGACAGAGACAAAATGATGGTTTAAGTGTTTAGCACTAAGTGTATTAATAATTCAGCATCGACAACACCATTCGCTAACACAGTCATTAGGTTGTGTGCAGGTGACAGGGCATGCGACGCAAGAAGGTGCAATGAACCATAGTCTGCGGAGAGACGGCGCAGAGGCAGTGAAGATCGGTAGGTACCATCTGCGTTTCTTTTAGGTGGTCAGACAATCGGTAAACATACATATGAATTCTAATATGCCAACGTACAAGTCCTACAAAAAAACGGTAATTTAAAAAACTAAAAAACCCGACTGCTTTTCTAAGTATTTATGAAAAAACCCTAAAACAAGAAAGTCGTTGTACCCGATTGCACTTAAAATTGTAGCAGTCGGGACCCATTATAGAAATGGCGGCTTAGTGAATTGAGAGCACATACCTATTTTACATTGCAGATGGTCCCGCATGGATCCCGACTGCTACAATTTTAAGTGCAATCGGGTACAACGACTTTCTTGTTTTAGGGTTTTTTCATAAATACTTAGAAAAGCAGTCGGGTTTTTTAGTTTTTTAAATTACCGTTTTTTATTTTTTACTTTTTTTTTATTTTTAATTTACCCATTGTCATTTTTACACTAAATACAAATCTAATGACACCTCTTAAACTAAAATCCATCGAACCGTTCAGGCTGCAGTGCGATCCAAACATTTGAATTTGCGCCAAAAATCCGCCATCTTGTTTTTTTTATTTTGATATACCCAGTGTCACTCTCACAGTAAATACGAATCTAACGACACCTCTCAAGCTTAAATCCATTGAGCCGTTCAGGCTGCAGAGCGTGCCAAACAATTATACATACATACATACTTACATACATACATACTCTCGAAAAACATAACCCTCCTTCTGTCGCAGTCGGGTAAAAAGTCAGTCTCACGAAATAATGAATCTGTATACGGTCCGAGGCCACGTTTCATTCTCAAAAATACATTTTACCTACTCTTGATAAGTACACATAAGTCTTAAATTTATTCTAGCTTTAAGGTCCCTTGATAGGCTTGTACTAGGCAAATCTTAATACAGGCTGTTAAACTTAATCCTTTTAACAGCATTTAAGCTTAAATTTTTGTCAAAACGGGTTGGTAACAAATATTTATTTGAGCTCTCTGTGAAGGGGCTCGTCCGGGGAAGTACTACTACCATACCTATTCCTACCGCAAAGCAGCGTTGCTGTGTTCCGGTTTGAAGGCTACGGGATACTAAATAAAGGAACATGCGACTTTTCAACTGTGTCTCTGAGATGGCAAGGCATTTGCAAAGCCTGTCAAATTGCAGATGTCTATTAGGCAGCGGTGACCACTTAACATTAGGTGCTGCCATCCAATGATATAAAAAAAAGTCGAAGCAATTTATAGGCAAAATTATTTTCAACTACCAAACAATACGATAAACTTTCTTGTACCGAACCAATTCAACCTTCAAATCCCTCGATTTCATTGTAAAACGAAAGTTGTGTACAATTTGCATGTTGTCGCTTAACATTGTTATCGTTGTGAGAACAACAGATTGGGTCTATGAAATCCAGCCTCCTTGTTATTTTCACGGCAGAGTAACCGGTTGAATTCCATTAATGTCTACTAACGACCGGACGCACTTCAGATTGGGGTTTAAAAGGGTTGAGTGGTTTTCTACAATCGTTCTGATAAAAGGGGATGGATGTTAAGCTTTTAGCGATTTGAAGATGTCCCATCGGGTGTATTAATACCGATTTACTGAAGTCAATGAATTAAGCAGTGTTGGTCGATTTCTTTATTGAGTTCGCTTGCCGAAATAAGGTCCATTTGAGGCTTTTAAATGTATTGTAATGAAATAAAAAATCTAAAAGGTTTATTTAAAAATAAAATACACTCAGATTTTACATTAGCGACAGTTATAAGTTAAAAATCCCATTTTGTTAAATCCAAGTCTCAACGCAACGATTGTTAAAAAAAAACTTTGAAAACATTTACGAGAACATAAAATAACTCTAGAAGAGTTTCTTTAATACCTTCAGAAAACCTAATCTTTACCAACGTAAACAAAATTTCGTCAAAATTATATGAAGGCGTAAATACAAATAGGCCCCATTTGGGCTTATTCCCTTTCAGTTTATCGTTTGTTTTGATTTCGCAAACTCGACGGCCCGTTCGGCTCCCGCGAGGAACATTCTAAACAAAACTAAAAACTAACTTATGAATATTCTCTCCTGTAGTATTAGTGTATAAGCTTGGCACTGTCAATCGTGGCGGAGCATGCGCAGTGGCGCGTTTAGCGCGGGCTTGCGTGCGGTCCTCAGTAATTGGCCGCACGCCGTCCAGTCTGAACCGGTTGCTACTGGTTTTTGCTGCCTCTTTTGGCATTTCGCGCGCGCGTGACGAACTGTCAACGATACGTTAAAAAGTGTAATACACCCTGTATGTAAATTATGATTAAGTACGGAATAAAACATTAATTTAAGTGAGTGTCTAATAAACTTTGAGGTTTGTTTCTTGTTAGTTTAACTTAATAATTGTTGTATGTCGTAGTTGCTTAAAAACTTTTTAAATATTAAAGTGTATATAATATAAGTGATTTATTTATAAATGGATTTAAAAATTAGAGGTGAGTGGCTTTTTTAAATTTCTATAAATATAAATCTTTTACTTTAAGTACTTTAAATATAAATAAACTCTGCTAGCAAATGATGGAACTCTACTTAGTATTATTTAAGCATTTAAACTTTTTATGACATTTCATTTTTTATTGTTATTGAATTAAATAATAGTGCAGGGAATATTTATTTTACTATAGGTAACACGCAAGATTGAGAAGTTTGAAAGGAGAGAGGGGAGGCCTTTGCCCGACAGTGGGACAACTGACACAAAATAAACTAGTAAAAAAAGTATTTAATAAATCATCTAAGTAATTCTTGTACCTCTAATTAATTATGCTGCGATTTTGTTTAAATTATTGCAACAATTGAATATAAAGATTAGTTTTAGACTAGTTTTACAATTTTTTTTCACTCCTTTTCAATATGAGACAAAAAAAATGTTTTAAACAAAATTGAACCTAATGAACAGAACTCTTCATCACAAACGTGTCTATTTTATTTGCTAAAACTAAACATGACGAAGACCCGGTATTTCGGACTTTAATTCTCCTGACCAATATTTGACATCCGAGGGTGAAAAGCTCCCATATTTGTAAAGGATCCTGCTGACGCTTGAAGAATTATATTATTTGCATGATGTAACATCAAGGACAATACGGTGCGAGTAAATAAAAATAGGTACCTAACAATTTCGTGGAATTATTCTGTTGATATAAATATTAGGGACTTACTAGCTGTGCCCGTGGCTTCCGCTCACGTGAACCAAGTATACCTTAAGAAATAAGAATTGTTAACATTCTTAAAGCTGGACTAATAGTTGCAAGTGTGACTGCTAAAAGAATTTGTATCCAATTATAGGTATCATTACCGATGTTTTATTTTGAAAAATATTCTTGATTTACTTGCTAAACTTTTTCCCGCGATTTCATCAGCGTGGCATAGTTGTAGTTACAGATTAAAGAGTAACTTATCCTCCTTTGGGGTTCAAGCTTACTCCGCACCAAACTTCATCAAAATCGGTTTAGTTGTTTAGCCGAGAAAGTGTAACACAACCATACATGTGGGTGTTGACACCATTAACTTATAATAATTCTAAGACCATAATCAAAACGGAACTTTTTATTTTTGCCCTGAAAACCCGAAAAAGCTTGTCATACAATATTTATAGATAAATCGCGTTTTGTCTGCTCATAAAAACATGGCAGTTGATTGGTTGCGTCTACACCTGTACTATGAATAAAATCATCACATACATGATTTTAAAATGGAATAGATCTAGTTTGAACTTATTTGATAGAAGCAAATTCCTTAAATTTTTAATTTTATTTTTATTGGTTAAGCTGTTGGTCCCGGCTGTCATTCGTAGATCTTTGACAGTCGTGACGGATAGTCAGAAGCCAAGAAGTCTGACAACCAGTCTAACCAAGAGGTATCGTGTTGCCCAGTAACTGGGTTGTGGAGGTGAGATAGTCGCTCCATGTAAAACACTGGTATTCAGCTACATTTGGTGAGACTGGAAGCCGACCCCAACATAGTTGGGAAAAGGCTAAGCAGATGATGATGAATTTTATTTTTATTAAACGTTGTCACACTTTGTGAAATTTCAAGTGTCTACCTATTATGGTTCACAAGAGACAGCCCTGTGACAGACAGACGAACGGAGAGACAGCGTACTCTTAGTAATAAAGTTCCGTTTGGCATCTTATGGGTACGGAACTCCAAAAATTAAAGGAAGATAACATTTGGAATGTATACTGTAGTTGGTAGATATTTTCTTTTTAAAACCGAAAATACAGAATTCGTGTCTTTTAAATTGAAGAAATTCTTAGAAGCTACAAGCAATGAATAGGAAGGAATGCCCTTTCATCTCGAGCATTAAACCCAGCTTAGTGCAACATAAAACATAATGCAAACTTTTATAAATAACTTCGTAAAAATAATATTCTTTTAAGAGTTTCTCAGTAACAGGTTTCCATTATCTATTGCATTAAATAGAACTTAAGTACTTAGTACATAAGGTTTACTTTTACACTGTAACTTTTTTCATGAGGATAATCTTATGGATACCCTCCGTCTACGGAGAACGAACGGGTTATGTTAGAGTCTAACCGACTAACAGTACATTTATTCATTAATTTTACACTTACACACATATCGTCACGGCTATATTCCCCGAAGGGTTAGGCAGAGGTGTAGCAATGTACACCCACGGTTCGCCGGTATGTTTTAGATCCCATGTAAGAGCGAGACTATTGCCATCAACCGGGCACAAATCCTGACTCCGAACTGCTACTGAGAATTTCATACAAAAACCCAATAACAATTTTTGCTCGACCTTGGAATCGAACTCAAGACTTCTAGCGAGACTGGTGTTTTTCTCTTGGCGCAAGATCTGCGGGGCCCCATTACGTACTCTGTAACCTGTCCATTAGCGGAACACAGACTTCATTTTGAGGATTCTGTACCCAAAAAGGCTAAACGAGACCCTAGTACTAAGTCTTCGCTGTCAGTCTGTCTGTCTGTCACCAGGCTGTATCTCATGAACCGTGATAGATAACAAGTTTAAATTTTCACAGATGATGTATTTCTATTGCCGCTATAACAATAAATAGGTACCTACTAAAAATCAGAATAAAATAAATTTTTAAGTTGGCTCGTTTTTGCTCGATATTGATAACGGCAACAGGTAAACGTTTGAAATATTAAGAAAAATATTTAGTTATATATTTACTTTAAAAATAAATAATTAAATTAATATAAAACATATATTAAACGGGAGCTCCCATTCAACAAACGTGTATTTTTGCTGTTTTTATAAATAATGGTACGGAACCCTTCATCAGTGAGTCCGACTCGCACTTGGCCGGTTTTCACTAACATTTGCCCGTGACTTCGTTAGCGTGGGCGTCAAATCCGTTTCCAAAGCTAAAATCTCCTACATTATGAACTACGTACCTGCCAGATTCATAGGTCAAGTGGTTTCGAGAGTTTATGAATGTTAGTGAGAGGCATGTCACATTTATGGGTATATATTGGTTAAAAGACTTAGCAAAGTTGTTAAGTAAGGTACGGGAATTGTTAAAGAAGGTGTAATACAACAGAAGTAAAGTTGGAAATTGCATAATTATAATTATAACAAGACACATCACGTAGCCATAAACTATGCACACTGCACATCCAACTAAAGAACATTAGGCAAACATTAAAGTGAGAAGCAACTTTCATTTTTAGATCAGAATTAATTACGATTGAAGCACTCTCGAAACTCGTTGTCCTTACGAGTGGATCAAACAGTACAGGGGTCGTGGGGGTATTTGAATATTAGGTACAACTGTACAACATAAAATTGTTTAAAATTGGAACTTTATTTATTTATCAAAACTTTATGCACAAATGTAAAAATACACCATAAAAAGGCGGTCTTAATGCCTTAGGCATGCCGGGGCTGCGGGTTGTTCGAAAGAGATACCGCTCCCCCGGTACGCAAAGGGCACATGAAGGAATATAGATGGGTTTTAGTCAGTAAAAGTCTGACACTCCCTCCCGTCCCGCACAGGGCGGGGGAAGTTATTTGATGATTTCCTAAAAAAAAAATGCCTTAGGCATCTTCGACCAGTCTACCTTATAACTAACCTAAGTATAACCATTAATATCGCCTTAACAAGAAGTTTCCATAAAAAAAAAAAACACCTGATGGCCAGAACACGCAACTTTTGACTTCGTTAACTGTCTTTTTACACCCTTTATCTTGAACACAATTTTCAACTTTATTTTATAGCAGTTTTTATTGATATTGAACTTTGAGTTCAATTTTAATTAAAACGTCAAAGTACGAGTATAGAGTAAAGCTGCCTTGTTTGCGCTGACTGTTAGTAATTTAAAATTAGAACATTGATCGTCGTCGTGCTTGGCTTATTCACCTATTATGTATTTTATGTACTCTGTGCATTGTATAGTAAACTAGGTCATAGAAGGCTTCTTATACTAGGTGCAAGTTATTTAAACATGTAAGGGTACGAGCTTCATGCGCTATGGACACGACCCTAGAGTCGCCAAATCTGAATCAATTCAACATGGCTGAAATTTTGAGATGAGTAGAGGAAAATAAACGAATCATAGAGGAATTAATATCATGTCTGTAATCGTTAATCCGCTTTGAACATTTGTATGGTGATTAATGCTCGTAGCTTCTGTATGAGAAGGGAGCTTTGCCTTGCAGTGGTATTATAGTAGGCTTGTATTTTTTATATGGAAAATACCTATTTACCATATAGAAAATACTAGCAACACGCTAGGAATATACCTATATTCTCACTCTCTGTAAGGCCGTGCGAAGTAAAAGTAACCTAATTACTATTGATTTTTAAATTAGAAATAAATATCTTACACAAGATATTTTTTTTTTTCAATTTGATGGTACTTTATTGGCCTGCCTATGGTAAAAAAATACCATAATGAAATGCGATAGCCGTATTACCAATTATAAAATAAACTCAAAAATTCGATTTCCCTCTGCCTTTTATGTCAGTGCACTCGTGGTAGACTCTCAGAACCTGAATCCAATTCACAAAATGGGATTTTCCTTAATATTCAGGTCTCCACAACATCGCACTTAAACTAATTGCTTTCTATAAAGTAATGAGACTTTTTATAAAAATTTGCAAGTTGATTGGAAAAAAGTAAAAATAAAAATCTTATTTTCTTTCGACGGGCGTTCGACGGAGAGCAACGGCTCATATTACAGAGGATCATCTGTCCTATCTCTTCTATCGATCTTTTTACTATCTTGGGTACTATTATTTTAAATCGAAGTTGTGTTTGTGCTGGCAAACTAATTAGTTTAAAGGTCCTGTCAAACTGTAATTATTAGGAAATGGGATTTCAACATCGGGAAAATAAAATATTTTAACATAACATCTCAAATGTTTTCTTATAAGGGTTGGACAGAGGTACTTGCAGTACACTCACAAAGAAAATAGTACAAGTCAAAGTCAATTCCATACAACTTAGTTACAACTACGCATGCTGCCCATCAAACTAAGTAAAATATTGCTGTGAAATTTTTTGGTGAAAAATCACTGTCTATTGTAGCGCACAATGTAACTCACGTAAAACATTGTACTTACGTATGTATGCTACAGTACAGGTCCCGTAGGAGTATTTTAAGATTACTAACATTTAAAACTTTAAAAAATTGAACTAACTTTGATCTTGAATTCAGTACATGATTCTAGATTACCCAGCTACGAAATTGTTTGTCTGTTAATAAAGAATTACAGCTGTTCCATAAAAAACCGCAAACACCTACACGATCAACATTTTCTTGAACTTTTCTCTAAGACGCGGGTTCATAACTCAGTATGTGCAAATGGTCCATTTCAAAAACTTTTGCCTTCTCTTATCTCACTTAACTTAAGACTAACTCAAAGTTAAACCTCGTGCGTAAACTGAGTTTTAATGATCTGAAATCGTTAACAGGCTATAAGTCTCGTTAATGCTTTATATGAAAAGAGGCATTTATTCTGAGATACTTAGGTACAGGGTAATATTACTATTATTGTAAAATAATTATAAAAAAAGTATTTGAATATACAAGAATTTCTAAATAAATATATAAATAGGTAACAAATAAAATAAACATCATAAGGCGTGTGCAATTCCTAATAGAGAAGGGGAAAAGCTCATTTTATGTATTTTATATGGGCCTTGATGACTGATTTTAATATATGAATAAATAAAAAATATCCGTATCGCTACCAATGGGACAAATGCCCAAAAGTCTGGCAGCATTGTCACATTTTGTGGCAATGCAAATTCTTTTGCCTAAGAAAAGGTTAGCACTTTGGTCACGTGAAGAGTCAACTAGTCGCTTGGCGATGTCCACTTGGAGCACTTGTGACCACTTGGACCCCATGGCCCTAAGGCCATGTGGAAGCCAAGTGGATATATGTTTCAAGTGGATATATGTTTGAGTCGTTGAGTGTTGAAACATTAGTGTTTCAACACTTAACGACTCAAACATATATCTTCCAAAAAGTTTCTTATATTTGCGCCGTTTGCGGTTATTGATACCAGCAGTAACAGCACACTTAATTAAAGAAGCCTTCAAGTATGTCAGTTTTTACTAAACAGCCCAAAATTAGCCTACACATAGCACAAGCGTGATAAAATGTCCTTACAGCACTTTCCTAAATTACATAAAATAGTTTAGTTAGATTAAAAAGCATGGAACGGAGACAATGTAGGAGACGGAAAGACACTCGTGTTTTAGTAATGTCTTCTTTGTAAAGTGATAGCGTGAAGCGTGACACATACCTGCATTTCATTGCAGATAGCTTGGAGGCAATTCCCGTATTTTTAAGGGTAGCAACAGTCTTATAACAAGTTACGGTACTTCAGAAAAGTGAACTCATTGGTCACATTACGTCTCGTGATGCTATTCTTTGACATTTAGCCAATAAGCATTAGGGTTGCATTGGATGTTATAACACACACCATCACGCCTGTATTTCCATAAGGGTTAGCAGAGAAGTGGTTGGGGTGGGTATACCAATGCACACCCACAGTTCGCCGGTATGTTTAGGTCCAATGCAATAGGGGGCGAGCCTATTGCCATTAACCGGGCACAAATTCTAACTCCAACCTACTACTGAGAATTTCATACAAAAACCCAATAACACTTTGGTCGACATGGGAATCAAACCAAAGACCTCTAGCGTAGGAGTCACGCTTGGGACCACTGGGCTAACGAGGCACTCGAGTCGAAAAATCGGGCCCAATAGCCACATTACGTCCCGTGACGCTATTCTTTGTCATTTAGCCAATAAGCATGCGTTAGCTGTTATAAGTTGTCTTAATGGTGTCATATCAATAAAAACAAAAAAAAAACTATTAAATTAGTAAATGCCAAAATGTCAGCCCTGCCATTATTATTTACCTAAACTAAGACAAAATACTGAGCATGAATAAAACATTCATAAAGAACATTTGGGAACGTAGCAACATAAATAAAATAATAGATCAAAAGTTTCGAAACAATATCGTACATTTCTTGTTAATTTATAATGAGAACTATTTTGTTACTACCTCCTCAGTTTCTTAGTTTCTCAAGTAGCTCAAAGGGTACTTAGAACATTTCAGTAAAACAGAAAATCCAATAACTTCATAAGGTTCTCTTGTATCTTATAATTGGAAAATACAATACTGAACATGTTTATTTAACTGGCTAAAGAAATAATCGTGTAATAATATTTTCTTTCTTCCTCTTTGTAGTAATCTTTAGTTATTTTTATGTGAGTGTTTTAGTTTTTTTTTATTATTATTTTGACGTGCTCTTCGAGTCAAGTCTGACTGTGATGTGTTCGCGGATGAATGGAAGACGATCTTGTCAGTATGTTTGGAGTATTGTGAGATGAGCGTGTGAATGTTGTGTAATTCAATCTTTAACTACTGCAATTGGCCATAACCGGTATATCTATTTATACCCTATATTACAAAAAGGAAAGATTTTTTTGGTTATAACGAATGGGCTCCGAACTTACAAGACCAATTTAATCCATTTCTCGCCAATAGAGAGCGTCGCTAGCATAGGCTATATAACATCACGCTACGACACAGGAGGGCGGAGCAGTACCCAATGACACCACTTTACGCGGGTGAAATAAGCCACGTGGGCGAAGTCGCGGGTGGTTCTCTAGTATCAAAATAAAATTTTAAAATGATTTAAAAGATATTTATTTTGTTTTTGAGTTAAGTGAATCCTAATTGCTTTTTACAAGTCATTACAAAAATAATGGCCTTGAGACTTAGCCGTGTAATGGACTTTTAAAATACTCGTATAGTTCCATTCTTATTCAAAACTGGTAGAGCAATTCTAAAACATAATTATGCGAGTAATAAACCTGTAAAAATAGCCTAAACTGACTTTTAATAATAATAAAACCAGTCTTTTATTATCCCAAAAGGCAAAGGCATTTTACAATAAAAATTCAAAGGTAAAAACTTCACCCAATAAAGGTTGACACAGAAAGTTGAAACAGGAACTCCCTTATAATATCAAACAAATTTTCATTTCATTAATAAAGCATAGCGTTCATTAAATTTATTGGAATTCAATTTTGATCAAGATCGGAGCCCGACTGGGAACTAATAAACCAGTATAAATGTTAGCAGATTGGTACCAAGTTAATTCGATTAATGTTGTACCATCGGAACTGCTAAGCTATTGAGTAATTAGTTTGATCACTCACTAATATACGGGCGTTAATCATGTTTTCTCTTTATAACGAGCTATTTTAGAATAACAGATAGAACATATTTAATTATGATTATCCAGACCAAATTTCAGTCACGACATGTCAGTTACAATTGAGACTAGTCAAGTACACAGGAGATGTATAGTGCATAAGTATGTGCGTAAACACAGGTGCACTCCTTCTTTCCATACTGTCAAAGTCCAATGGATAAGGCAATCCGACACGGACGGGGAGAGATCAGACACTCGATTAACGACTTTACATGCTTTCCGAGGCACTTCACTATTAACTTTTAATGAATGAAAAACTGAATTACACCTTTTCTGGACCTGGGAATCAAACACAAGACCAGCCACACACACACACACAGATTTCAGCAACCAGTGGAGGGGCCTCTAAGGGCCGATGCCTGCCGGGGCTGCGGGTTGTTCGAAAGAGATACCGCGCCTCCGGAACGCAAAGGGCACAAGAAGGAACACGGATGGGTTTTAGTCGGTAAAAGTCCGACACTCCCTCCCGCCCCGCCCAGGGCGGGGGATGTCATTTGATGATTTACCATCGGTAAAAAAAAAGCCCCACTCAGTAGTAATGCTTGCTACCTCGATACCAACAAGGCTGTTGAATGACAGGCAGAAACAGCATCTACCACGAATAAAAAAATGAAGAAAATAAATCTAATAATTTAAAAAACTAAAAAACCCGACTGCTATTCTTTAAAAATCCCTAAAACAAGATAAATTGTAGCAGTCGGGACCCATTCTAGAAATGGAGGATTAGTGAATTGAGAGCACATACCTATATTACATTGCAGATGGTCCCGAATGGGTCCCGACTGCTACAATTTATCTTGTTTTAGGGATTTTTAAAGAATAGCAGTCGGGTTTTTTAGTTTTTTAAATTACCGTTTTTTATTTTTTATTTTTTTAGTGTTTTAAAAAAGAAATTAATATACCCAGTATCACTCTTACAGTAAATACGAATCTACTGACACCTCTCAAGCTAAAATCCATCGAGCCGTTCAGCCTGCAGAGCGAGCCAAACATTTGAATTTGGCGCCAAAAATCCGCCATTTTGTTTTTTTTATTTTTATATACCCAGTGTCACTTTCACAGTAAATACGAATCTAACGACACCTCTCAAGCTAAAATCCATCGAGCCGTTCAGCCTGCAGAGCGTGCCAAACAATTATACATACATACATACATACATACATACATACAAACATACCCTCGAAAAACATAACCCTCCTTCTGTCGCAGTCGGGAAAAAGGTCTCAAAGTGCACTAAGAAGGTAACCTGTGTAAAAGTTTGTATTGGAAAATCTAAGTTTCTCTATTTCTGTAGAAACTACTGCGGCAAAGTCACAGGAAAAGCTAGTATAGTTTAATTTGATTTGTGGTCTAACAATATCCATTATAGGTAATCCCGTATCGAGTCGTGACCGCATTAAATAATTTAGTTCCAATTGCGTCTGTCTACTTTTTAGTGTTTTATTTCTAGTCTCACGGTTGGTTTAGTACAAAGAACAAGCTCTTTCTCCTAGTTGACTTTTCTGTTTGAATTTTTGAACGGAATTAGGTATTTGCTGCCTATACTAATACTAATCTAACTGAACTAACGTCGAATATTTTTAAGCATTTTTTTTTTTGTTCAAGAGGGATAATTTAGGTTTGTGGCTTATTTTTGTTTTTGTCTGCGTAGACGAAGTCGTGGATAGAATATTAGATATAAATAATAAAATGATAAAGTGTTTAAATATGCTAAGTAAACCATTTCCCTAGCTGTATGTATTGTCTGCGGGTTGTTCGAAAGAGATACCGCGCCCCCGGAACGCAAAGGGCACATGAAGGAACATAGACGGGTTTTAGTCAGTAAAAGTCTGACACTCCCTCCCGCCCCGCCCAGGGCGGGGGAAGTAATTTGATAATTTCCCGTCTATAAAAAAAAAAAGCTGTATGTATTATATACATAATCTGTTCAAATAAATAAATTTGAAGTGTCTCTTTGTAATATCAAAATAACAGATTTTTACTAAAAAAAGGAAGGGGAACGATATGCGAAAAAAAAAAACAAATTTTGAAATAATAGCCTGTCTGTCTGTTCGTTTAAACAACAAACAGATAGCTGTTATTAGAAGGAATAACTTAGGCTACTTTTAACTTAATCACAAAAAAAACGTAAACCTCCTTAGTAACCAACGCCACGCAAACGAAGTCGCGGGCACAGCGAGTACTGAATAAATGAACAGTTTAAGTAATCAAAGCGTTCTTTCGAACTGGTTAGTTCCTGATCAAACACAGCACTATTTATCTATATAGCCGTCGCGTGTCGCGTGCAGTAGCCCACGCGAGGCGCATCACTTTACATAGCTAAACACTTACAATTTCATACTGTCATGCACCACAGCTTTGATGACATTATCGTACAATCTATGTACTTAGGTACGGCATATGAGGTCAGTTCGTATTTATCAAATAACTAGGTAAACGTGGTCACGTTTCGCTGTGGCTCAGGCTAATAAAAAAGGTGTGTCAATACTACGTTTATGTTTAAATTCGTGTATTCAAGCCAATCTGTTGACTTTTCTCCGAGTTTAGCGAGTAGGTACTAACTTAAGGAAATGTACGTATGTATGTAAACACAGGACATTGTCTTTCTAATCTTGTTTTTTTTGAATGTCACATAAATAGTAAAGGTTTACATAGTTGTATGTTACCTTGTTTTATAACACAGATTAATTTTTCATAATTGTATTTTAAAGCTACTGTATAAAGGCAAGTTTTTTTTCCAAAATAACTCTACTGTAGTTTACTTTCACATTAAATGAAAAAAGTACCTGGGTGAATATTTCATTTCGTGCATATTACATTACGGACGATAAAGAACATATGTAATGTTGAAAAAAAATTAAACTATATTTTTTTTTGTATAGCTAACATCGGGTTCTATTAGCGGCTAAATTTAAAATTAACATTTTATAATAAAAATTGCGTAAAATTAATAAACAAAACCCGAAAATCTAATTACCAGCGATGTCCCTTTTCCCAGATTTGAGTTAATTGACACGTCTTGATTAAAACTGTACTGGGAGAACGGCATTTTTATTACTGTTTAGGACAGTAGGATAGTTAATGTATATGGTGACTATTTATTGTTTACGGAAGAACAAATTTAAGCGGTTTAATGGAACTTTAAAAAATGTCCGTACGCTTCCCCATAATTACCATTAGACGACATGTTCGAACCGATATTTTCAAATATTTACGCCGCAGAGCCCGTGCTTCACAAAGAATATTCGCTGGCAGTCAAAAGCTTAGCTCTCGAGCCAAACACACGCGTGTAAGACTAATTCTGGCTACATAAATTTAAGTTCTCCTGAGCAAAAAGTGAAGTGGTTCAAAAAATTTCTACGCACCGTTCGTGATACAAAAGGTATTTATATTTATTTATTTCAATCAAATGTTTGCTAAATGTATACGCTATTAATCTCTCCTTCCGCTGATATAGCTATAACACTGTACCTGTTCCCACTTCGATAAATTATTGAAAATAGCAGTGAATCTAATTACCACTCTCCTAATTACCATCGATTACCATTCATTTTATCCGAATGGTAATTAGACGAAATGAACGGTAATTATATTTAATAGTTCAATATGAATATGAATCAATTTATATCTACAAAAACACATTATTATAGGGGACCCTAAAAGGTACCCAGACAATATGACATTTTGCTAGCTACTTTAACCTTTTTTTATATTTATACAAACTAATTTTTTTTTAAATTTTAGCTATTTCTTTTTCGGTTGGTAGATGTTACTAAATCGTGGTATTGAAATGATGAACGCTAATACTCCAAGCTGCAGTGATAGTGAAGATCTTCTTGAAGTAGACACGGTTAAAGTAAATTCCGAAGAGGAATGTGATCGATCACAGAATCAACGCGTAACAGAAGATCCACAACCTTCGACATCCCAACCTGAAGAAATATTCACTGTAGCAAGATTAAAGAAGAAGATAAGAAGATTAAGATACATTATGATACAAATGTGATGTTGGTCGAGGCTCTTGGCAATTAAGCCATTGGCTGAAACGACATTCGGCTAAATGATCGCTGAGTCCACATCCCACATGTCGGCAATCACGCGAGCCAAGTCAAGATACTTGATCTTCTTATCATTCTCGGCCTTCACGAGGTTCACGTCATGTGGGACTGTTATGTCAACAATCATTGCGCGCTTCTCTAAGCGATCCACCACCACTATATCAGGCTTATTGGCTACACTAGTCCTGTCAGTGATGATGGATCGGTCCCAGTACAATGTGACTTTGCTATTTTTGAGAACTGGGTTAGCACATACCTATAGTACGGTACTTCCGATTCTACAATGCGATATTTCAGAGCAAGTTGCTGATGGATGATCCTGGCCACAAGGTTGTGCCTATGCAAGTACTCTTCGTTAGCTAGACGAGAACACCCAGAGATAATGTGATGACCACCGTGCCATCCTTCAAAATAAATCTCCGGCAGTTATTTGTCATGATAACTTCGTCCATAATTGCACAGGCAAAACCCTCGGTTTCCCCAAATAGGTCACCGAAGCGAAGCCAGGATACGGACGCTAAGAAATCTACATCGGGCCCATGCAAGGCCCGGAAAAAGCGTCCGTGAAGCTCCTTACTCTGCCATACCTCCTCGCGATCTTTAGGTTCTTCGGTTAGGATCTTCTCGAGGCCCTTATCCACTGCCACTAAATCTCGGTGCATTCCCACGTCGGCTTCAAGGAAAAATCACTGAGACTGCATATCTCGCGGTTGTGGAGAGTCTTAACATTTAAGAAGCTACGACCTCCACACTTCCGCGGGAAGTCTCATCACCGATGACCGTGGGTGATGCATCCGATATGCCGTTACCAATGTACGGACCCTCCTATCCAAGACGTCGAGTTCCGTTTGAGTCCATTTAAGTATGCCGAAAGAGTACATCAATACCGGCATGACCCACCCGTTGAAGGCGCGTACCTTATTTCCGCCTGATAAAAGACTATTAAATACTTTATTCAGGCGGCCTAAGAAGCGCTCCCTAAACAAATGCTTCACGTCAACAGTATTGATGCCCAACGCTTCCGACATATCCAAATACTTGTAGGTCTCCGTTGAAGAAAGGGATCTAAGGTTTATGGATTCCGAGAGTTGAACTCCCTCGGACTCCACAATCTCCCCTCGCTTGACATGCATGACCGCAAATTTGTCCACACCAAATTCCATCCTGATGGCGCTACTGAAAGTTTCTGTTCCCTTCAGTAACTCCATCAGTTGCAAATTGTTGGGGGCAAAGAGTTTCAGGTCATCCATGTAAAGAAGGTGAGATATTACCTGACCTCCTCTCTTTAACCGATAGCCTAGACCTGAATCCTCCAGCAGTGTGCTTAGGGTATTCAAGGCTAAACAGAACCAAAGCGGACTCAAACTACCGCCCTGGAATATACCACGCTCAATCCTTATCGGTTCGCTATTCCTCTGGATATTTCGACATCCTGGATAGCGAAGGACCGTCCTCCACTGCCCCATACACGATATCAGGAAGGCGCATAGAGTTGCATCAATTTTATACAACTCCAGCACCCTCATGAGCCATGTATGTGGCACCGAGTCATAGGCCTTCTTGTAATCTATCCAACATGTCGACAGATCCTTCCGGGATCGGCGAACCTGTTGGCTAATAGCCATGCCAATGAGGAGCAGCTCTTTAGTACCACCGGACCCAATCCTACATCCATTCTGAGAGGGAGACATAATAGAATTAATGTCTATATGTTTGTTAATTTTAGCTCTCAAAATAGATGTAAGAACCTTATAGACCGTCGGCAGGCATGTGATCGATTATAGCTATTATTATTATGTTCTAGGTTTATTTCTAATTAAAAATTACAAATTACTGCAGTTCCTATAAAAGCCTGAGCGAATTATTGTAAATTAAAAGGCTGATTTATTACATTTTTGTTTTATTTCTATTTACCATTTAAGCCTACCTCATTACCATATATTGATATCTCATTTCCATATAAATGAAATCTCATTACCGTTCCCTCAAAAAAAACAAAAGTCAATAACTTCCAAATTAAATGTCTGATTACTGTCCCTCTATTAAATTACTCTTACAATTGTAAAACAGTTTCCGAAAATCATATAAAGAACCTGATTAAGCACATTTTTTTTATTTTTTTCAAAACATCCTAATATGCACGAAATGAAATATTCACCCACCTACTAACATTGGGTGTTAAGTTAATTATTATGTACTAATACTATGGAATTTCCCTGCAATAAAAAGTTGATCATTATTTATAGCTTAAAACTTAAAACAAAAAAACAGAGTCGAAGCTACCGGCTAACTATTATTATAAAAACTAGGACAAGGCAATCTGACTTGCGATGCCCTGACAGACACTGAACCTATTAGGGTACATGCTTTTAGTTCAGTTTTCATGGAAATGAAAAGCTCGGCAGTAACGTTGGAGGAAGCTGACTGCCAACGATGCGCCCGAACGTACTTGTTGGTACTTAAGCATTACTTTTAATACGACTTGTGCTATCTACTCTTGAGTACCTATTTCAATTTTATTAAACTAATTCTCCATTTATTGTAGCGCTGTAAAAAAATAGCCAAATAACAAATAGTTACTAGGTTTTATTGTTCAAAAAAAATCCTTTTAGAATAATTATTTTCAATAAATTTAAAAGTAAGGTTATGGTTAATATTTTACATTACTAACGAAGCTAATTACATGCTCACACTGAACTTTGTCAAGCTTTATAATAAACGTTGTATAGTAGTAATGTATTATCTCTCCCGAATATCCCAGTGCAGTGCCAAATATCCCTTACAAAAAAGGCAAATAAAACTTATTTCTATACAAACACATAATGTAATAACAAACAAATTTCCCCGAAAACCCCACACAAACGTACCAATGAATATTCAATAGACGACACATAACACGATTTGACGTTAAAAATCGCTAAACTTAGTTTAAACCGAGAACCAGTGTTTAGTTATTTTATACACGCGCGCCGCATGGAAAGCTTTGCCGTGTATTATTCAAAATGCATATTCTTACAATCTGCTGCACACTTCATTTAAATATTCAGAATGTTTAAGCATTTTTATCGTGTGATGTAGACTTCATCTTGGTTCTCGGTGCCAGTAGCTATAAAAAACCGGCCAAGTGCGAGTCGGACTGGCGCACGAAGGGTTCCGTACCATTATCTATAAAAACGGCAAAAATATCATGTCTTAAGTATAGGAGCCCCACTTAAATGTTTGTTTTATTTTAATTTAATTATTTATTTTTGAAGTGAATATAATTATAACTAAATCTTCTGTGAATATTTCAAGCATCTACCTGTTGCCGTTATCAATATCGAGCAAAAACGAGCAACAAAATACGTTTGTTGTATGGGAACCCCCCTTAAATATTTATTTTATTCTGGTTTTTAGTATTTGTTGTTTTAGCGGCCACAGAAGTACATCATCTACGAAAATTTCAACTGTCTAACTATCACGGTTCATGAGATACAGCCTGGTGACAGACGGACAGACAGACGGACGGACAGCGAAGTCTCAGTAATAGGGTCCCGTTTTACCCTTTTGAGTACGGAACCCTAACAATCAAGTAGAATTTGAATTCGTTCTAGAATTCACTTTAGTATTTGGGTAAAACTTATAAACTTTTTCGGCCAGACTTTTTTTCAGCCAGGTTGCATTGGCATACAACCTTCACAGTACCTACTTGGTAAGCTATAGAAATTAGGTTAGTATGACACTCGTAGCCATTAGACCAGTAACCTATCACAACTTGCAGTCACAACTTTATATCCCATACATTATGCAACAAGTTAGTTCCAAGTAGCTTAGGTCTATTGTACGAATTATATGTGAATACCTAACTTGATGTTCTTATAAGACTGCATAGATTTTACACGGCCATTGATTAAAAAAAAATGGTTTTGATTTGACTGCCTCGTTAGCCTAGTGCTCCTGAGCGCGACTGCTAAGCTAGAGGTCTTCGGTTTGATTCCCAGGTCGAACAAAGTGTTATTGGGTTTTTCTATGAAATGCTCATTGGCAGCTCGGAGTTAGGATATGTGCCCAGTTGAAGGCAATAGGCTCGCCCCCTATGACATGGGACTTAAAAACATACCGGAAAACTGCGGGTGTACTTGATTACACCTCTGCCTAACTCTTCGAGAAATACAGGCGTGACGGTATATTATGTTATAGACCGTCATAATTTCGGTCACCACGGACAATATCAATGGAGACTAGCCTAGTACGCAGGAAAAAGAAGGTGTAACACGAACACACCCGAACACCTTTTTGTGTTACTATTTAAAATTATTGTATTCGACTACAAAAGTGCAATTAAGCCTACTAAATATTTATTAGCATGCCAGCACAAAATTAGTTATAATCCTTGTGGATCATAGTCATTAAACATTATACCAATATTTAAATTCCAAAACAACTAATTGTTTTATCTTCAAATAATCCCGTTTTACCAGCAACATCCATTTAAAACAATTATTTTAATTCGGGTTAAGCCCTGCCAAAACGGCAACGCCGCACTGTCAGTGATGCGCATTTAATTACCTGCATTAACATTTTTTCAATAACCTAATGCAATGCGACGTTGCCATCCCTCTACCTTTTTCTCATTACTCGGTATGCATTTGAATTGGGTACTTATTTGTTTTTTTATTCACTGAGTTTTGATTGAAACTTTATAAAGTAATCGAGAACACTCAAAAGCCATATTTTATGCTTCATGTGAATATATTATACGTTTACCAAAAAAAAATAATTGAACTATAAGAGACCTGGAGGGTACACATTGCCATCTCACTTCGAAAAAAATTAAAGAAAGAAGGAAATAATAATCCATTACTTCATAAGCTTTGTTAGCTCTACAACGTAATTAAAGCAATATATCTGTTTATTTTTAAAAGGCATTCACATTATATAAAATGTATTTATTGTTAGTTGGCGAATTACGTAAGATTGCCGCTTCCATCAGCTAATTTTTAAATTATTTTTTACCCAAATATAGTTTCCAAACAAGCTCACAGCCTCTGATGTTAAGTGGTTACTGGTGCCTATAGACATCAGCAATTTTAGAGGCCTTTCAGGTGCCCTGCCATTCCAAAAACAAAGTGGATGTGTCTCATGTGCCTGTAACTACTCCGGCCCCTTAATCAAAACACAGCAACGGTGCAAATAAGTGTAATATGCGACCACCAATCTCACTGCCTGTTACTAAAGTCATCAACATCAGATCAGCTAAAAGACTTACATCAAATTCTGTCACTAGTACTTCTAAAATTTCTAGAACCTCATACTTTTATTTAACGTAGAGAAACGCAAGTCCCAATGGACTTATACAACTTAGGTTTAAAACATTCTAGTGCTCACAGGCTTTCAGCGTGCAGGTGGTAGTGCCAATCTGAATGACATGAACCCACCGAGAGCTTTCTATTTAGGTGAAAGGTGGAGACACAGTGCAGAGTGAGAACTAAGACAGGTTTTTTGGAAGATTCCAGTTTTGTGGTGCAGTTTTGGGTTACGATAATCGAACTAAATTGTATTTACCGGTACTTTATGGGTACAGGTACAGGTAGTTACAGGCACATGAGACATTTCAACTTTGTGTCTGGGATGGCAACGCATTTGCAAGGCCTCTGGTATCGCAGATGTCTATAGGTATCGGTGACCACTTAACATCAGGTGGGCCGTCTCGGCTTGTTTGCCATCCAATGACATAAAAAAAAAACTTATTTTAGAACTGATTTATTTTTACAAAGCAAAACAACTAACATAAAGGATTTATATGGCAGATGTGAGTGGCAGTTTTTTGGGAATTATTACAGCCACAAATGGTGGGTTTCACCAATTTTGGTTGAAGTAACTTTGTGATAATCCGATTCTAGAATATGGAATTACAAAAATACGTATTAAAACAACGAATTGCTCGTAACTGGACGTGAGCCATCGATGCAGTTTCAATACGCTCGGCGTAAACTGAAGGAATTACAAGGTCGGTATATCAATTAGGAATCCGTACTTAACACGCTACGCAAACGTAGACCCTTCTTGTTTTTGTTTATGGTTGATAACTCGGGACACCACGCGGTGTCCAATAACGTGCACCAAACACAGTTGCCGGTGGCTACTACTGGACACTTTCACTGCTTGCTTTCCAACAAACCAGTGTTCTGTGTGCAACCAATTTTTTACACATTCAGTTTGTATGGAAGCTTATTAGTGTTGCTTCTGTGTTCCACTAGAAGCTTTTCAATGTCTTTTTGCTAGCACCGGTCAATCTTGTAATCGGCGACCAGTGTGTCAAGTTAAAGCAACAGGTAACTATAGTGGCTGTGTCTGCGTAAGAGTGAGTGGATTATATATTAATGATACGAAAATAAAATATTTGCTACTGGTCGCCGGTGGCTTGTGTTAAACACAAAACAACATCATAACAGTATTTAATTGAGAGCAGCCCTTAGATATATTGAAGCTTAGGCCAAAAGCAATAACGTTACGTCGGTTAGTTATTTTTTTGTTTATATCTTGTTCTCGTAGTTTGAAACTTGTACGGCTGTAATATGAATCAAGGTGCTGGTCCACTGCGGCTAACAGGTATGTTACGCACACTGACTTAGCTTCACTATGAATGAAAGTGTAAGTTATAACGTCCACTTCAGCGCACAAATACGCAACATAGTTGGTGACGTCATTGATATACACGTGTCTTGCTCGAACATGTCTCCCACGCATCTCAACATTGCGTACGCTAAACATGCGACAAAAAGTTACTGCGTAGGATGTGGACGCAGAGTAAGTCTATTTTCTATATTTTTTCCATTACAACAGTCCACTCATGTTTCGGTAACGTCATGAAACTACGCATTTGTACGAAGCGAGGCCGTGGGCCATTTGTACTTCACAGTCAAGGGTGACCACGAATATTCGTGTATTTAATGTACTTTAGTGGAAACGTAGATACACGTGGTCTGAATCACGGATCTATGCAGCTAATGTAGGTGTGCATACAGTGGAGGGCGTGCACCGCAGTGGAACAGCACCTTAAATAATTTATTTAATTAATATGGAAGACTTACCAAAACCAGATTGCTTTTGACGCTCAGCTAAGTAATGATTATTAATCTCCTCAGTGTTAAATCCATCTTTATTCGAGGGATTATTAAAAGTACCTAACTAACTATTTATTTTATTTAAAGCAAACAATAGTTATGAAATACAAGCCTATTAGTCTCTCAATGCAGGGTAAAGGCCTGTTCTGATACCGAGAAGGCACGAGCATTCATCATCACGTTTGCTCAAAGTAGTTTTGGGATTATAGTCTTACATTAATAATTATAAGTCTAGGTGTCCTCAAGTGTTATCCTTAACCAATGCCAGTGGTGGGCAAGATAAACTTAGAAAGAACATAATATAATTTTAGTAATTGTAAAATTTGAATTGGTTTTACGGCCATTACGGCCCTAAGTATCCATTTTAGCACTTTGATAAAAGCTATGTATCTGCGTTTAATTAAATAAAGATTAAACCTTTCGTAAATGTTAATTTTATTTAAACACAAAAAAACACAACTTACTATTAATCTTATTCCACATAACAATTGCAGTAAGTGCTCAGTCTGTCTGCTTGAAATAATAGTAGAATTAAATATTCTATTATTTATACGAACTAGAATGAAATCCAGTTACAATTCTCTTTGTTATTCAGGTTTCTGACCTCTTCGCAGTTTTTTAATTCTTTGTTTGCCGTTTTCTGTCTGTTACGTAACTGCTTGACTGCGTAATGGCTTTTTTGTGCGTTTTATTAGTGTAAAAAGGGTTAAGGGATGTGCCTGTTGTTAGGGATATCTCTGGTTTTGTATTAGTGTTTTAAATATATTTTTTCTTAGACAAAAATACTGCTGATTTTCCGAGTATTTGAGTGAGAATCTACTTGGCAAGTAAGTTGTTCTATGTTAAATAGAATACCTCACGAGTTTTGAAATAATAAATAATTAATAGTGATAGTAATTGCTTAAGAAAAATTCTATTGAAATATTATCTGAAGAGCCGTATCAAATCGGCAATGATTTTCACAGTAAAAATAAAAATAAAAGTTAGGTGGGCAGTACGCATAGTCAACGGCAATACGACTGCGGTTTACACACCGTATATACAATCCTTTCCTTTTTCATATTCTAAAAATTAATTCACGACACATTATCACATGAATAACCCACTGATTTGCCAGTTTCCGGCCCTTTTAGACACAATAATATATTATTATTTCCCCTATGCCCTTGAAACCGTCTGTTGGTCAGCCACGCCCTATATTTTGTGGGGTTCGTGCGTGTTCATACAAAACATTAGCTAGTAAACTCGCGACACGCGAACCGGCTGGCTACTGGGGCATTGTCGAAGATTAAGTACGTGGCACTTGGTTACGACAACACTGGTTCTCACGATACTGACTTATTTCACTTTTGTACGGTTGTCGTTTAGCTTTTTATTAGTGGTTTTGCTTTGTGAAAAAAACTCGCCGTTTAATATTTTTTTGACCTTGAATTATTATTATTTAGGATATCGTAAAGCGTCAGTTCCTTGGTTTTACTCTGATGGCTAATTCTCGGAACTCAAAACGTTCGAAGTCTAGTCGCATTCTCATCTCATTGACATTCAGTGTCAAATTATGTTAGTAAATTAGAAGTATTTTTGTCAGATTGACACTTAGATTTAAATGTTCTTACAATGACGGGAATTAGCTCCTCTTTTCTGAGGCCAGTAGCGTAATTTGAAGAAACCTTTAGATTGAGATTGCAATTGTTTTTCACAATTATCCCACATATTATAATTTGTTTTTAAGAATTAAAAAAAAACACTAATTAAGCAGGTAAATAAAGGCATGATGAACCTTTGTCCTCATTTAGAAAGGTCACACGGATTTTGAAAAAAGAATAATTCAAACAAAACTTTGTACAATTTAATGGGATTCCTCCGCTGAATAATTGGTCTCGAAAGTAATTAACATTTAAATAAAAATCTGCAGGATGTAAACAAACAAATAAATATGAAAAGAAATCATGACAATAATGTTGTCAATCATTTTCTTTTTCCAAGAGAATGATAATAATTTATTCTGATGGAGGTTTGACAACTCGTTTCACAGTTTTATGCGAACGCGAAACCGAAAGGAAGGATTGCGAAATATATGTAGATACTGTTTATTATAGGTTATGTAATGACTTTGAAATAAAATTGGTTGAAGAACGTACTTAGAAATATTTTTGTTATTCAAAAAAATATATATTTTGAAGGTCTCGAGTTTATTTTAAACTAACAAACTATATCCGTGACTTCGTAGCTTATTTCGCCCGCATTATTTACTATTTTCTACTTTTACCGCATTACGTATTATTACGTCTTTGGTTACTGCTACGCTCCCGTGGGTCATAGCGTGATGTTATATAGCCTTTGTTACTCAGTAATAACGTAGCTTTCTAACGGCAAAGAATTTTTGAAATCGGTTTGGTAGATCTTATATTTATTCGTTAGATACAAAAATACAAATCTTTCCTCTTAATAATATCAGTATAAAATAGATCAAAAGTTTTAAATTTTGCCCAGTCTGCTTATCGTACCATATTCGTTGAAAATAATCGATTATTATTTTTAGTGCAAAACATAATTACCTATTTATATTACTATAAAGCCCAGGTATAAATACATACACAAAAGCTACCATACTACATAAACACAAACAAAAAAGTACTTTCAAATATCCGTATTCAAATACCACAACCCTTTTCGAGTATAATAACAAATGTACATTCAGCAGCAGTAACAAAATTTGTTAGTTGATTTCCCTCAATTATTTTCAGACTGCTTTGTTTTAG
The DNA here is from genome assembly GCA_932526535.1 of Caradrina clavipalpis. Taxonomy (NCBI): domain Eukaryota; kingdom Metazoa; phylum Arthropoda; class Insecta; order Lepidoptera; family Noctuidae; genus Caradrina; species Caradrina clavipalpis. The sequence continues at coordinate 13,810,627 of OW052095.1, read as the reverse complement.
GGTTAATATCAAAACTTGTCTAAACCAGCTAAAGAGAAAATTATTATCAAAGTGACAGAGGCAGTGAAAACCAACAAGTTTACTCTTAACGGTTTAACAGACCCACTTCCGTACTTAATTACTAACTTCACAACTGTTTTTAGACGTTTTTGCTTTCTGTTGCGAACTTCAGAGGAGTTGACCTACATTTTGTAATTATAATTTTATTTAAAGTTCCGAAAAGTTTGCGAACGCCGCTATTTCGTGATTGTGTTGTTTGCCATCGCATGATATTGTTCACAGAAAATGTTCACGAGTTTTTGGTGGTTGTAGGTAATTCCCGGATTAACTCTCTCGCAATTCGAATTACTTTTCAACGCTACTGTACCAACTACGTTTTCGTTTCATTATTGTAGATGTCAGCTAAAACCAGAAATCCTCTTCAACTAAGAATGTTCAAATGTGTGATGCTAAAATGTAAGCAAATTAGACGTATTTTTACAGGATTAGAATGCAATTGTTGTTGGACTTTTGATCTGATATTGCTCAACTTATTTTCTGTCTCATTCTCTGACGGTTTAGAACAATATTTTTAGCCAGTCTATTCTGAAGTGAGTTTGTCATGACCTAGGTCCTTATCATCGATAGGATAACAGCGCACTTCAAAGGCACTTTATCTAAATTCATCGAGAAAATATACGGAATAGCATTTTTAATTTTTCTAATTAAAAACATTGATAAACTAGTCCCTATTTTATATAAGCGAAAATCAGTTAAAGTAAATAAGAGGCATTTTTGACATATTGAAAATTGGTATGGATTGCGATCGTTCCTAAAAGTTCATAGAATTGCCCTCAGATGAAAAAGTAATGCAAACGTTTGAATATCAATGCAGATTGGCTTACCGTTTGACTTCACGTACATTTCCTGCTCCGTACAAATATTTGTACCCTACAGGCTTCCTGTCGGGGCGTTTGTTTATCCGACATCAACGCCACTGCACCCACAATACCTACACCAAGTTATATTTTTCCGCAGGGTGTGGATAATAAACCTTGTTTAGTAAAATAAACGCGTGTTTTTTTAAAGCAAAAGAAAGCTTCAAGCTTGGAAAGAAGATTAATAGCATAGTCGTTTTCTCTGTGCGCACCCGTGATTTACGCGGCGTGAATATAAATAAAGTTCATTTTTATTTTTAGTACACTTTCTTACTGACTGACACTAAAATGTTTATTTATGTTCCTAGCTTTATGGCGCATATCTTCCGGGCTTATGAGGTAAAACCTATTTTTATGAACTTGTGTTTTTTGTTAATAAATTCTCTAGCTCTGAAGATAAGCTGATTACGTTGGGTTTCATACTTAGCGTGTGGTAAAAAATGTTACACACATTTTTAAATTGCTGTGAAAAGCTGTAATTCTGATTCTATTTACACAGTAGTAAAAAAAAATAAGTAAAAAAAGTAACATAAGTATACACGCAAAATTCGTGTAATGGTATGTAGGTACTTATAAAAACGCTCGTGCCGCATTGTGGCCAGCAAAGAAAGACCACATACCGAAATTCGTGTCGTGGCTTTCATGACATTTGACCTCAACGTGTTGCGGCAATGAAAAAACGTTTATTACTACTTCTTGTACTTACAATAAAAAAATGCCTATAAAATATCTGCTTCGGATATTCTTTTAAAAAAACTTTTAGCAAGGACCGCTCCACATACGGTTGGGTTTCATTCCGTTAAAAGGAACCAACCCACATCTAAATTTTGGTTATTATTTTAACGCTGATTATGTTTAAATCTAAGCATAAGGTTTGAATGTACTCATTATTGCACACATTTTGGTTTATCGAATTAGTTTAACTCAATTAATCAAATTGACAGATTGTGGGTTGAATCGGTTTGGCAGAACACAGCCCAGTTATCAGTATTTAAAACTAAAACAAACCGTCCTACTAGCCGTGTATGTTATAAGGTAAGCCTACAAAACACGTGTGTGTATGCTAGCACTGCGCTATTCAATGCCAGTATTGTATTTATTTTTACTAAAAATATCGAACGCTGCTGGTCATATTTTTGGAGTAAGCGTTCAAAAACCAATCGGTATGGCCGTACTATTTTTGTTTCACATTTTTGAACACCAGCTTTAGAAATTCAACGTCGGTTCAAAAGGTATTTCGCACCAAAACGCTATGGTTAAAATATCAAAACGCACGTTGCTTTTTTGTGTTAAAAATAGTAAACTAATTACTATTTCTTTTTAAATATGGAAAAGCCTCCGGTTGTAATTCCATTCCTGCTTCTACCTGCGGTTCTATTCTGTTAAAATCTCTTTCTATGTATTCAGGTGAAGTGAGATGTGAATTCCTAGTATCTAGTAGCAGGACAGTTCAGTTAAGCTCACTTTAACTAAATTCACGAAGAAGTAAATTATACTCTCACCAACACTTCCCCAAGCGAAAGTACACTTAAACAAAATATTTGATACGTAGGCAGCTAACTTGCAACTACTCTTAAAAATATTGTGAGCGTGAGTAATTAACTAATAATTAATTAATAATTAATTAGTTAATTAATTAACTAATTAACACATAATTAAAATAATTACGGGTAGTATTTTTCCTTATTCCTTTCTTTTCTATAAAAAATATTTGCTTTTATATCGTGTGTGTGTTTACAGACAAGACAAAGTCACATACAGAAACAGCCGGACCCAAAACAACTATCTGTAAGCCAAACAAATATTTATTCCATGTGGAAATCGAAACCACGATTCGCAGCACAGCAGCCAATCGCTTAACCACTACGCTAACCTTATCGTCAAAAGTATAGTAGAATGAATATGTTGCCTGTACACCACATAGTTAGTTCGTCAGTACACACACGGTAACATAAGCCCAGCGATACATCATACAAATGTTAACAAAACATATTTTTTATTCGTAAATTACACTCGTGCTCTCAACCGCCTTATTCTGTGGAACATGATATTTATGTAGCGAGACAGAACAAACATTATTTTCTACTAATAAAGCGTTGAAAAAACTCCTTTGTTCCTTTTCTTGTGAATAAAGATGTTCTTTGTTTTATGTTCTTCTGGTAAGTTTACCTTGGCTTGAAGATATTATTGGTTTATCTTAATATCTTTTGGGTTCAATATTGAATATTGAAATTTTTGGGATTATTACAAGAGTTGCGGCAATGCGATTTTTATCACGTGGCTAACCCAACAATTATATTAGAGAACCCATTATTTAAAAATGATAACTCAAACGGTAACGTTACGAGGTTTATTTAAACTTTCATTAAAATACTTTATTTTTATGCCTTTAAGTTTAAAAGTAATTTAGTTTAAATCTAAAATTGCTCCCTTTTTTATGTAATTTTTCCAACTTGTAAAATATAAATGCTTTTATTTGAAAGTGTCAACCATAAACGTTACGTTACATTTTACATAATTGACTTCGAATGGCTTGACCCGTCACGGTTCAGTTATCGGATTCGACAGCGTAGCAAACGTAGCACGTGTAGCCCGCGTAGCGGTTATTGCTACGTCGTAGCCACCAATTACCTGCGGGTTGTTCGAAAGAGATACCGCGCCCCCGGAACGCAAAGGGCACATGAAGGAACATAGACGGGTTTTAGTCAGTAAAAGTCTGACACTCCCTCCCGCCCCGCCCAGGGCGGGGGAAGTTATTTGATGATTTCCCGTCTATAAAAAATAAAAAAAAAAGCCACCAATTACCGTTCACGTAAAAATCAAGCCATATATTATTATGACATGATTTGACCATCTTTCAACTAAGTGAAAAAAGTTACTTACTTACTTACTTCGTTTACTTAAGTTTGGTATTAAGCAATATGAAATTTAAACGTTCACAAATAGGACAGAGTTTCGCTTAAATAGTTTTACATGTAGTTGTATCAAAAATATATGATGACCAAAATGGACTCAGTAATTTACCAGTTATTAAAATTAATTGGAATACGGAAAGTCTATACCGCGAAAAATCTGCTGAATTCGACGGATTCAATTATTTTTTTACCAGAAAAATGTACTCGGCTCCTCGTGTTTCCAATTATAAAACTAATATGAATACATTACTTGTAGGTAGTTATTATTTTTTTCTTTTTACATAACCAAAATCATTATTTTAATTAATTGTTTGGAAATCTGATTACTTATACTAGCTTTTAGTTGGTTATAATAATAACAATGATTAATGTTTATCGTGATGCCCCAGTAGCTAAGGCACCCGCCTCTCATGCATGAAGTTGTGGGTTTGCAACTGGCACGGGCAATTACCAATTTGACTTTTCCTTTTTCATATTATGTAATTTCTAAGTTAATTTTGGATATAGGTGTAGGTAAACAACTTAAGGAAACCTGGACTTGCAATAGTCAAAATTGCCAATTTGCCATGAGCAAGGGCGGTGATCAATGCTCGTGCCTTCTCTATATGAGAAGAGGCTTTTGCCTTGCAGTAGAACAACACCAGCCTGGTATTAATATTCTAATTTACAACTATATACACAAAATACTTCCAAAACGAAAAACCAGAAAATAAATGAAATAGTAAATCTAAAAACTTCACGATAAGAACCAGTTGTGACTATCATTCAACGCTTAAAGGCAAGTTTTAACGAAAAAAATAAAACAAATTGCACTATTTTCCTTAGTAGGCTATTGGGAGCCGTGCCCCGGTACTTCCGGCTCATATTAAAACAGTTATCGTACAATCTTAACTGCCCCATACTCGAAACTATAGCGTCCGCTGAAAATGATATACTTACATTCAATCCCCACACAGAAACCAACTCTAAACACTCAAAGATAAGGTCGAAATTTCAATGCACACACAACGGCACAGAAAGACCCTATTATTTCTCATTATTAATTTGATAAGAAAAATTTCCCGCATGTGAATGGAATTTTCAACTTTATGCTTTGTGGTACTAGGGGTAATTTTGTTTGGGGATTTAAACCGAAGTGTGCCGTAATCGTCCGATACAGTACTGTATTTAAACGGTTGTTGTAAATACAGATAGGGTTTTCATAGGCATCCCTTTGTCGTTTGGAACAATGAAAAACACTGGCCTCTTTTGGTTTAGCCAGCTGTTAAAAGCGTGCTCTAATGACAGGTTGAACCGACCCCAATAGGTATGGGGACACTTCATTATCCGTCGGTTTTGTTTGTCACAAAGATGGGAGATAAACAAAACGGATTTTTATTCTGTCTACGATATCCAGTTTATGTAATTGTGTGTCGTTTTCCGAAGGTTAGGCACGTAAATGTAGGATAAACGATATGATTGATGCGTCAATAATGTGGTACATTAAGTAGGGCATAGAATCAATAATATTCTAGAAAAGATAATGTAGACTGTACCTATACGTACTCAATCAGAGGGTTTATTGAAATAAATGTGAGTTGGCGTTTAGAAACTAGATATAATGTTAAGTGTTTATAATGTGATTATACTTACTACTACTACTACTATACTTACAATCGACACGAAAAGAAGACGAACTGCAAAGATGGCTAGTTGATATTTACTCTTTTACACATAAACAGATGAACGAAGTTAGCTAAAATTATGTACACATACGTTTAGCTAATTTTTTAGCTTAACACAAAGGATAACTTTGGCTAATTTCATTGACGCAAAGAAGCCAAAGTTAAAATTTACGCAGACGAAGTCGCACGCACGAACTTGTAGAAATGGAAGTCTGTTTACCAGAATATTCGTTAGTCGTTTAGTTACACTTCCATTTAAGTCCAATTTACGATCAGATTTGTTTATAATGTTTTTCTTTCCAAAACAAAAACATCAACAAAACAAAACAAAAATCAACTTTATCTATGCGATGACATGCCGTCATAATAAACAAAAGATAATCTAACTACATAAAGTAACCTTTTATCACCCCACACGAATTTTATACAAACCCTTTTACTTTTACGGTGTGATAAGCCACCATAAGCCTGTATTTGTATTCACTCCAAAATCTTGCAAACAAAAATAAAACATTAATGGGTCAACGTAAAAAAAGAACGCGCTAATTCTCTGCCTACATTAGGACAAACAAAACCGTGATGCGTACATCACAGGGTAGGTACCATCACGTACGAAAAAGGTATTCCACTCCGAAAAAGGCAAACATTAAAGTTTTGGTTCACTGCCGCCTCTGTCATTTTAACTGTTCTGTGGTTTTGTACAATGTCACCGTACCTTTGTCGAGGACAGTACGTAATTTGAAATTTGCGTGTGGACTCGTAAAGGGAATGTTTTTTTTTTAGTTTTATGATGCGAGCACTTAGAACTCTTTGTTTTTAAACACGAGTGCCTTTTTTGTATTCCTAAGTACTTTGTTGTAGAAAGGAATTATTTTAAATTAAATATTATGTTGTAGGTACGCGGTGAATGACTGTGTTTGCGTTTGTTTTTGTGAGGTTTAGGTGTAGTTTAACGTGTGTTATGCTGGTTTTATGTTGAGTAATTTTAGATTTTTAACTAGAAATAGTGGGGTAGAGAAGTCTAAAAATATAATTATGTAAAAAATACCAACCTGGCTTTTCAATCTATCACCAAATTGTTAATAATTTCTGAATAACAAAGCCATTTTTATCTCATAGCGTTTCATATTTTTCATCGTATGTTTTGTTCGTTTTATCTTCACAACTGAAAAGCAATACCCTTGACAGTCATAAACCAGAAATTATATGAAACACACGAAACAATCAATATAGCCCGCATGTTGGGCCATTAAAATTCAGTTAACGCTCCACAACCGGATATTGTGGCAAAACTTGTTTGTCACGGACAGTCACTTGACTTCGTCACGTCACCAGCGTGTAGCGAGCAATGAAATTGGTTTTAATGGCCCCATTTAATGTCGTCTTGGGCATATTAATTGGAATTTAAACGTGAACGAGTTTCTTGTTTAATTTTTAAGACGTTTAGGTTAATCGTCTTTAATCTACGAGGACTGTTATCAGTTTAACATTAACGTTTATGAGTACTAGTTTTTTTATTGTTTCGTTTTATATACCTGCGTACTAACAGTATCTTTGCCACGCGGTGACTATAAAAAGCTTTCATACGATTTCAATACAATTGAGTTTATTTGAAAAATAAAGCCTTGAAGATACCTAATACTCAATATCTTTATTGCTTTTTTATACATATTCTTAGATGGTAAACATTATAATTTAGATCATTATGGACCCTGTAGGGCACAGCAACACGATCAGCGTCAATATATTATCATTATATTTTGTACATTTAGGTATCAGTAAATCTATATATATTATACAAAAATGAATTGCTGTTCGTTAGTCTCGCTAAAACTCGAGAACGGCTGAACGGATTTATCTTATCTTAGTCTTGAAATGTTCGTCGAGGTCTAGGGAAGGTTTAAAAGGCGAGAAAAATTTAAAACGACCCACGGGGGCGGAGCAGTAACCAAAGACGTGGGTGAAACCGCGGGGCACAGCTAGTCAGTCAATAAAATAGTCAAACTTAATTTTGTGTTACATACAACTAAGATTAACAACTCATTTTGCGTCGCCTTATAACACATACAAGACTTTCGTATGAAAAGGAATGCAGCGTAAACTACGCCACTCACTAGTCACAAAGTTAAGTTCAACACAATCCCTACAATGGAACACAAACTCATTATAAATATATTACTAACAAGAAAAAAAGAAAAAACGAAAGGTTCCCCTGCAAGCCAAGTCAAGTAAAACCACCGATGCACTTAATTGGATTTTTTCTTTTAGAAAATAAAACGGGATTGCAATTCTTCCCGTACCTACAAGACCGCAGGCATGTATTGTTTTCTTATTTAAAGACAACTTGAGGCGATGGGCTTACAATAGACTGGTTATTATTTTTATTAGTACTGTTAATACCTTATTACTATTAAGATATCGTGTCACAATCTTCTACCACATATGCAATATGTGGTAATGACATGTAAACAGAAACGGCAGTTATTAAAACGTACATCAGTTCCATATATTTTTACCGTGTAGGTAATGTGGTAATGTGGTTGAGCTAAATGGTGCTGATGCACGCGTCATGCTCGTGAACGGGTGCTGTCAGTTGGGATTGGTCACCTCTTAACTGCCATGGCTTACATCTTTATTATAATTTTGTAACTTTTTATACATTCACCTTCATTGTTTTCACATATAGAAGCAACAAGAATATTGTAACCAAGATTTTGTAAAAACCAAATTGAAAGAAAAGAGTGTCCATGGAGTTTCTTGCTCGTTCTTCTCCATAGAGACCTACGTATTGGAACGAGCAACTAGCTTCACTTCTAAACTGTAACTTCTTGACATTCAAAAGTGCCTGTAAATGGTCTAATTGAAATAAATGCTTTGACTTTGACTTTGACTTTGTGCTTTTGTATGGAATACCCGACTCATCTCCGGAACGGCGGGACTGATTTTTACGGGAGTTCAACTGTCAAATAGCTGATGCTATAAAGAGTAGGTACCTTGGTTACTACTTTTAAAAATCTGTGATAATGGGCATTTAGGTTAACGATGTCGCGGGTATATGCTAGTTAATGTAATGTAATGGAAAACAATGTTAACATTACATACTAATAAAGGTAAAAGTTTCCTCAAAACTGCCAAATACACAAACCAGTATTACTAACAGAAACCATTCGAACATTATCAAAAAGCGGTAACCCTAAAAATGCCACAGTAATCTCCGGAATTAAAAACCGAAACTACAGAAACATTCAAAGGCACACTCGAGATCACAAGCTCTTAAGCGAACATACAAACAGGATTAAGAAAGGGTTAGTTCCGCACAAGTAACCCTCCCACCGCCGACAACTTGAACAGACAGACTCATATCAACTGCGATGATATCAAAGGACGATGATCGCGGTCTTTGAGAAGTGTTTCTAACATCTTAACCTGTTTTAGCTGGTGTCAGACGCACTGCTGTAGTTTTGACAAGTGAGACACACTTTGTATGAGATGTTTGCTGATTGGGTGTTTGGGAGATTTGTGTTACGTGTGTGTTTGTGAGAAGTGGTAAATAAATGACTGGGAAGTTTGGGCTTGTTTTTAATTGAAAAGAGAAAAGAGGTAAGTTAAAAAAAATTAAGTCCTAATATAATGTTCATCACGCATTGAGCAAACACGCTCTAGTGTTATTTTGTAAAGATCTGCCACGAAGATTTTAAGGGTTGAGGTATTTGAGCTCTGTGCTATCAATCCCTAGCGACCTGTCATATTACAATAGTATGACAGCTCACTTCAAACTTACTTTATCTAAATTCTCCGAGCGAGTTTTTTCAGAATAGTACCGCTGATCTATGCTTCCATGCTCGCTTGACCTCTACATAAATAATATTAGGTTAGTACTATATTTCAACATACATAAAATAATTTGATATTATTTTCCTAAAACAGAGACACTAGACATAAACCGCAATAACGGCACTAAAATCGTACAAAATGACAATTAAATAGCAATATTAATGTTGCGGTTATTTTAGTTATTGACAGTTTGGTCTGGAAATAGTCATGAATTTCAGCCATTTCTGAATAAAACTAGAGTGAAAATGGTAGATTGTTGCCTCAATTGAATTTTAATTATTGTTTTGGAGTAAATTAACTATGATACTCTTCTGGGAAAGGAAGATAATAATTACGTTTAAACAGTTTGAGTGGTAGTGACCACTTTTCAAATTAATACAATTGAACTGATTTGACATTTATAGAAATAAATAAAATCGAAGTGTCTGTTTATAATCTCAAAACAATATTTTTTATTTTATGTTTATTTATCTGCCTGTTTGTTGCGGCTAATCTCCGAAACGGCTAGATCGATTTGAAGACGTGAGTTATATTCAATCTAAATACATAGTTATATCAATCGCCTTGGCCGAAATCGTCCGGATCATCATCATCATCATCACCTGATACTAAAAAACAAATTGCAAAAATGTAAAAAAAACGCGTCTTTTCCCAGCACTTGAATCTTAAACTAAGAAATTTTAAACACAAGCGTTTAATACAAGTTCAAATATTTACACAACAGCCTTAAAACATTCCACAACTAAAAGGAAAAAAGAAACTTCTAACACCACGTGTTGTTGGCAACTTAACTAAAACGTTGGCAAAAAACGAGATTGTTGAATAAGAAAAAGCCTCGAGCATTGCCCATTACGCCCTAAGGTCACGCACAAGGGCTGAGCTCCCCACAAAATTGGGCCACAGGTCGGCTGCCCGCAAATTCTATAACTAACCATAAGGAAATGGTTGGAGGGTAACGAATTACTGACTAGCGACACTTGAACAAGTTTATCAAGAAAGTTAGGGATCGTAAAATAAAAAGGTCCTTTGGTCGGACGCTTTGGTAAGACAGGATGATGACCTGACCTCGTCGGTAAGTCCAGGTTATGAAAGATGTGGCGGGGGGTCAGTTAGGGCAGGGATGAGTTCTATAATGAGACTTAATTACGTTGGGTATGGTATTTTTACATCATTTACTTATTTACTTTTTCAAGCAATCATTGTGTTGTAAGTAGTCTTTCCAATTATTTGTCATCTCTATTTGAACTGTGATAATTTTTTAATGTATGTTCCCCGATTATTCGACTTACTCCCCGATTACTTCGAGTAATCGGGGAACATACATTCAAAAATTGATTGTTTTTTTTTTTTGTTTAAAAGGGATTAATTCAGACGTATGTTACAAAAAAGCTTTGTTTTGTAACATAATAATATTATGTTACAAAAAAAAAGCTTTTTTACAAAAAAGTACTTTCGTTTTGGAAGTCTGCTTCAGTTTTGTTTGTTGTTTTGTATTTATGGGACGTCTGAATTAATCCCTTTTAAACAAAAAAAAAATCAGTCAATTTTTGAATGTATGTTCCATATTCTTTTACTGTACATAATATTTTCTATTCGAAACTAAAATAATCTCTCAACATACGATGTGTTAAAGGTAGCCAATTATACCACCACTGAAAACCACCTACATTTCACTAATTCAATGCAACAATTAGCCTTATTTTAATACTTGGTTAGAGTCAATTAATTCGGCTAACCATAGCCATTCATGCAAATATTAATCAATAGGTATGATAATAATTACCGTGGCCAATGACTGCACAAATACGCATTGCACATTGTTGGAACTTATGAGCGATTATTATGCAAATATATGTGGCAATTTGTTGTAGAATTCTATATTATAAATTGAAATTACACATGGACAAAAGATCATCACCGAATTGGTTGATTTTCTTTTTGTTGTATTCGTAATTGTCAAGACTAGGTTTGTGTATAAGAACACTTTTGGAAAATCCATTGAAAAAGTCGGACCATGCGAGTCTAGGCAGGTGCTAGTAGATAATAATTTAATGAAAGGAAATAAAAGACAAAAGAAGAAGAAAGCAACAAACGAATCAAAACACTTTTTCTTTCTGAGTATATTGACTTCAAAGGAGCAATTCCCTATTTTTGAGATTTCTTTATTCCAATCTTAGTCTCAATCTTTCTAAAATATTTACCAACGCTTTTGACATTGATTTTCGCTGAGGTGAGATTAGGATTAGATTTCAGAAGTTTTTAAAAACTAGGATTGACCTTTGAGATTATCTCAGGAAACTGTTGTTTTTCTAGTAGGTATTTTTTCTTATTTATCTCATATTATTTTAGAAAATACCTATACTATTGTAATAGTAAAAGAATATCGGTATGTACCAGACTTAAACCTGTAACCTTCTATTTGAGATGTGAATACCTGAACCATCACAAAACATTGTTTTGACAAAATAATTAATTTCAAGTGGATTTAACATGTCTATCTACAACGCTAGCTTACGTTGTCAATTCTGGCGCGCTCGCAATTTCAATTTACTGTTTTATAAATCTTTTTTTGGCAACGATATCGAGGAAATTAAACCAATTTTACAACTACTATTTGAACGGCAAATCGTCGTGATAGGCTAGGGGTTAAAGCGCTCAAGTCTTTTGTATGAGGTTGCGGGTTCAATACCGAGCAAGTACTACTGTTAATTTTTAAAATCATATTATGTACTTTCGAAGTTTATCTTTTACATCAATGACGCCGTTTCAAAATCAAAGTCGTTTAATTCAACTAGACCATTGAAATGTACTTTTGAAGAAATGTAATTCACGAGAAAATATATTTTTTTTGAAGGAAAACAGCTCGATGTAATCTTGGCTAATAAATTAGAATAAGTGAAATCGCCAATCCGCCTTGAGCAAGCGTCTTGAGCAATGTTCGTGCCTTTTCTGACGGAGAAAAGGCCTTTGCCCTACAAGCAATGGAACAATCTTCTTCTTAGCGTTTCGATGACAAACTATATTATTGGTATATTATATTGTTGCGGCCCAAAATTTAGCCGTTGGTAGACTTTCATGCTTACGCCGGGAGCAACAAACACTGCGTTACCGTGCTTCGGGTGACAGATCTCGGCGATAAGCGTGAGTTCAGGTATGTGTGGCCGGCTCTGAGTTTCGCCTCTATGGGTTTCCTGAACACACAAGACGTCACAGTGTGTCGTGCGACATGGTTCAGAAAGTATTTCTGATTTATCTTGTGAGAAACCCTCGATGTTAATAGAGACTACACACAGGAACAATAATAGGATGGTAGGTATTATTATTTGAACGGCAAAGTTGACGGCATACGATCGATAGTAAATGTAACGATATTAACAAACATTAGCCTCAATCTATTGTCAATCCGTATTCGGAGTCTTCAAGGGCAAATTGTAATAAGTAGGCACTACCATTGTATGTCAATTTATGTTCTTTAATAAAAGGAACAGAGAGTCGGAAATCAAATTATCATTACAATACATTTTGACTATTCATACGTTTATTTTGAGAACAATTAATAGGTAGTAATACAAATTAGAAGGTAGTACCTAGTTTTAATTTAATAGTAGGTAGTAGTATTTTAGACCTCACCATGATTTCATTCACCAATGTGAATTGATGTCCAAAATAAACTAAGAAAGTACGTAATAATGATGAAATTGTAAAGGTCAGTTTGGTATTTGCCCATGCTCAGTTTCGAACCAACAACTTCGTGCAGAAGAGGCAGACATTGTAACCAATGTGTCTTGGACTGATAATTATTCTAAGTCTGGAATTGCCAATCCACCTTAAGCAAGTGTGGTGATGCAAGGTGAAAGCTCATCCCTTCACTACATAGGAGGAGACGGAGGAGGCCTTTGCCCTACAGTTATTCTTTTAATAATACATATATACATAAAAACATAAACTATCGACTTTTTTCCGTGGGGGTAGGCAGAAACCACAGAACACAGGTAGCGTTCTGTGGTTTCTGGCTACGATCCTTACAAACTCTTGCTTAATTAATAGTAGCAATAAAGTAATAGTAATTGAAATTAATGAGTGTACGCAGTATATTAATAGTAGTTAATTAGTGATAGTAGCAGTAGTAAAAAACTACAAGTCATTGCCAAAACAAAACATGAATAATTCACTACAACAATTTAAAACAAACCGGCGAACTGAGGGTGTACGTTGGTACACCTCTGCTTAACCCTTCGGCGACTACAGGCGTGATGGTATACACAATTTGGTCCTGACCGAGGAACTCCGAAGCGGCTGATGACACTAACATGCTCCATCACGGAAAATTTAATTTCAAACAAGCAGACACTGATACACTTATGTTAATAAAGTGATGTCGCTCCATCGAAACCCGGTCGAATGTCGTGTGAGTGACATATAGTAATGACATCTCGCGTCAAGATCTCACTCAAAGGCAAGCGGGGTTCGAGTACTCTCCAGTTTACACGTCGCCTGCCTCCTCAACTGGGAGAAATTTAATCTGAGTAGGGACAAGAGGAAAGTAATCGTATTATATCGTATTTTTGTGACTTACAAGGCCCTTGGACAAGTTTTTGCGCAACCTACCTTTAGTTAAGATGTCGCGATGAGAGTGGTACGATAAGAACACTGGTCGCTGTATTTTTAAAACGACGTGTTCCATTCCTTTTTCTATTCTTCTCCGGCTCTTTTTTGCAGATTGTCTTTTTGGATAACATTTTGGAGAAATACACTAATATTGTAAATGTCTGTATGTGGGTGACTTTGTAAACTTTGGTGTTTTTCGGCTAATCGGATTTCGATGACTTTTAGGAACGTTCGCACTAATCTATCAAAACTGCCTCTATTTTCTCTACTTTTTCATAGATTTTGACGTTAATTTGTCGCACAAATGAGACGCCACTAAATTTTGAACGTTTTTAATTGCGGAATTGGCTTTATGAATTGGTTGGAATATGAGATAGGTAGTTTTGGTCTCGGTAGAACGCTCCCAGAGCGATATTTTTTTAAAATGACCCGGTGGCTAAAACCACTTCAATAATAATGCAAATGAATAAAATAGTCAGCAATACGTGTACTTTTCCATATCGATTTCTACGTTGATCAAAGTTAATTGAAAAAGCAGTTCAATTATAATGAAATTACAGCCCTCATTGGACCCTGCTTCCTTTTATTCAATTAATTGTAAGACTAATAATCTGAATTCTTCGTCTTTCTACCTTAGGAGGCAGCGAGCCGTATAATGAACAGCTATACTCATGCATACATAATGTCCGTGTATAATTTATTTTCCTCGTTGCTGCGTATACTCTTCGTGTATTTCACGACATCTTTAAGATATATATAAGTACCGAAAGGAAAACAAACAGGGAAGGTCAATGAGAATACGGGGTGGCAAAAGGCTCATCACATAGCCGTTTATATCGCATAGGTACTGCCCATTAAACTAAGTTATATTTAGTCAAAATTATTGCTGGAAAACGACTTTAGTTTTTGGTGTCACTGTTTATGTAACATACACCATACATACCATCACGTTCTACAGACGTGATGGTATGCATGGTGTCCCCGAAGGGTTAGGCAGAGGTGTACCAAGTTCATGTTTGCCGGTATGTATAAATAACATATGCTTATGAATACAACAGTACAGAGATTAAAGTATGGTTTTAATGTTTAAAAAGTTGGAGATTTTACCTTTAATATCTCCATATATACAGAAGGGTCATCATCATGGTTTAAAACTAAAAAAAATGGTCGTAATGATAGGAACAATATGTAAGTTCACGCTTCGGTAATTGTCTTTTACGCTCGATATTTATGTATGTTCTTCTTTTGTTTAAAATTATTTAGAGAATATTTAATGCCTTAATATCAAATAAGCAAGAGATACATGAATTCCTCCACGTTATAGTGGAACACAAAAACGTGATAAAAAATGAACATAATTGTAATTAACATTTACATAAGTGCAAAATTAAAGCTAATTCCGTTCAGCCGTTAAAGCATGAAATAGTATCAAATATACATCTATACATTCTTACAAACTTTCGCTTTTAAAAAAATAGTAAGTTTTGATTGCACCATTCTTTTTTAAAAAATTATAATATCTAAAAAAATAATGACAATAATAATTACTCCAAAAAAAAAACAAAAAAGAATGTCGAACCTTTTATTTATTTAACAAAAACTTTGCCGAAAATTCCCTTCAAACTTATGAAAAACGGAACATTAATAATCCGGGGGATTTCCTTAGGTATAATATTTTCGGTGAAGCGGTGTCAGACTAGATGATTAGACCGTACCTCCGAAATTCCCAAGACCGTTTGTACGTCTTAATATTATCATAAAATATGCTAAATCCATTTAAGCGCAGTTTTTCTTTTCTGCTTACTGGTCTGAAATATTGTTATGGCGGTTGTCGGCTATGGGAATTTTAATAATGGCCGCTCTTTTAACCTTACCTACGTGCTATACCTAATAAAGTCGGGCGTTTTTGCGATGGTTTAAAAAAGCCTTTTAGAGGTTAACAAGTTGTTTTATAATATGTGAGCTGTAACTTTATTGGTGGTGTAAAGTTGTATTACATTTTTTCGAATAAACTGTTGTGTATTATGAGTGAATATAGGTGTGAGTGACTATGCTTTGAATGTGTTGTCATGTTTTCACTTGCTTTATTTGTGGTTTGTTTTTAAGATTGAGTAACTTCGTTTATTTATTTTTTAACATCAAAATAAACAATGTAACAAGGTATTTTCTTATCATTTGGATATGACGGATGGTCGGCGCCATGGTTGTTTTTAAAAAGAGTGACGTCAGCATTGCTGACATCACACTCTTAGTTCCATCTTCTTTAAATAAAACACTTTCTACACATGAATAACTTTTATTCAGTGACGTAACAATCAGTATTTACTTATTTATTTACTTAGTTATTTAATTATTTATTTACTTATTTTTTTTACTTATTTATTTACTTATTTATTTATGTACAACGACGACAGTACAACTATGACACATAGATGTGTTCCGTCCGACGGCCCGTGCGCAACTGTGGCGCTCTGTGGCTGTCGTCTGTATTTATAGACACTGAACACGTGCTCGGCGCACGTGTTTGAGTTTTTAGGTTAGGATTCAAACTTTGTAAATAAATGATTATTTTTACAATGTTTTGGAGTAAATAAACTGATAATTAAATGAACCATGCAATGATAAATTAATTATTCATCAATAATAATTAATTAACCATCAAAATAAATAACATTAACATAATTTTGTGGTTTTAAACAATTAATTCGTGATCATAATTGTAATCAACTCTTAATCTATTTATTCGTAGATGTAGCTGCATCTTATATAGTTGACTAGGTTCTTTAAATAACGTACTTGCGCCGATACGGCCATTCTGACAGGCGGTGCGCGCTCTGCACCAGCCTCGTTGATCTTCGTAAGTTGTTGTGGATCTTCGTAGAGCCTCGAAGGTTCTCATCGAATCTTATTGAGCTGCATGAATAACAAGGACTTCTCTGAGTAGTGCATCTGTAAGCAACTTGCGTTGCTTTTTCTTAGTTACATAAACACGACTGTTATGTAATTTTGAGAAAATCAATTTTATTAAAGTTAGTAGGTGCTCGTAGTGTTCTCGGAGGTTCTCGTAGAGTTCTCGGAGGTTCTCGTAGAGTTCTCGGAGGTTCTCGTAGAGTTCTCGGAGGTTCTCGTAGAGTTCTCGGAGGTTCTCGTAGAGTTCTCGGAGGTTCTCGTAGAGTTCTCGGAGGTTCTCGTAGAGTTCTCGGAGGTTCTCGTAGAGTTCTCGGAGGTTCTCGTAGAGTTCTCGGAGGTTCTCGTAGAGTTCTCGGAGGTTCTCGTAGAGTTCTCGGAGGTTCTCGTAGAGTTCTCGGAGGTTCTCGTAGAGTTCTCGGAGGTTCTCGTAGAGTACTCGGAGGTTCTCGTAGAGTTCTCGGAGGTTCTCGTAGATTGTCTCGATGAAATTGGAAGATGATTATGTGGCTGTGCTCTGCGTCTGCCTGCGTTGTGAGGTTAGATGCCTGAAATTAAGAAAACATTTTCCTTTGAGCAGGTATCTGTTAGCAACCTATGTTGCTTATTATTATTATGATTATTGTTGTAAGCACAGTACACAAAGACGTCTCTCGAGCCCTGCCTTGTTACTTTAGAATCTGTGGTGTATACGTGTCTAACCATGGTTCCACAAGGCTTCAACGGTATCTCAGGGTTCACTAGTGGATGCATCAAGGACCCGTATTTAGCTCAAGGGTAACACATGGTTTAGCTCAGAGGTATCACTCTCCAGATCTTTTATTCTCGTAGAATTCTCGGAGGTTCTCGTAGATTGTCTCGTTGAAATTGGAAGATAAAATAATAAATAAACTAAATAAATAATTATTTCTTTATGAAAGTACTTTGCTACTCACAGTTTCTTGTGGATGTGTGTTATGTGCATTTGAGTTTTGCTCTAGTTCCTCAGTTCGTGAGGTCGATGACATTGGTTGTATTGTCCGAGCTGGTATTGTGGGTTGTTCATCATCAACCGCCGATACGGTTGCCTGGTCACCTGGTTTTGGAGCACGCCGAAGCTGATCATGCGCCACCTTCATGCGTACATCGAAGTCACTGAGTTTGTATGTCTCAATGGCTTTGTCCAGGTGTTGGCACCACTCTCTTACCCCAACATTGGTATCAGGGTCAAACGATGGTAAATAGATATCGTTTATCTTGACTCTTGCTTCAGTGGATTTGCAAAGGCGCTCCGACATTTGCTGCATCATCTGCATAAGAAATTCTGGAGGCATAGCCCCCATGGATGCGTTGGGCATGGGTAAATTCATCAGCGTCTGCATCTGTTGTTGCGTATTCACCACTGTTGGTGGTGTCGGTGGCGGATTTGCTGATCAAGTAGAAGCAGGGACTTCTTCAAATCCCACTTCTGCCCACCCTAGGCTCCGCCAAGCACGAAGTTCGCACGATATGCGACGTCATCGCGACGGTCGCGCCATCTCTTGGAACTCGTGCTGCGCTTCGCTGTGCGTCCGTAATAAGGACCGACTCCGACACGGCCATCCTGTGCTGCACACGTCCTCGTGTGTTAATCGCGATGTTGAAGATATCCAGTCGGAGATTGCACGACGCACACGTCGACTCGACCCTCGTACTGTTACCGGTGCCGCTGGCGCCGGTCTCCGTTGTACAGCGGCTCGCCACATGCCCCAACGCTCCACACTTTCAGGGCTTTGAACGAGTTGACCGCCACGTGGTGCATAATCTTCGAAACAAATATCAGCCGTTGCACACCACGCCCTGCAAACAACAGAACAATTTGAGGTACCATAGCTCGCATAAGGCCGTTCGGCCTACCTGACCTCAAAACAGTATAGGTACACAATTAAATAGCAACATGGAAATCAAACAGTGTCCAAGTACTATTGAGGATTATGTTCACTGATAATTTATCAATCGATCCAATGTTATTAATGAACTAACAACAAAGCCACAGGTATCTAATTCGCGGTTAACAATCACAGCTATAACATAGCTGCAACACATTTGTCACATATGCACTTCCCGCAGGAATGCCGAGTCGTCCTTGACTCTACGGTCTTGGCTTCGAGGCTAGACCCAACCATACTACCCAGAGCTACCGCGTACCACGTACCCACGGTCTAGCAAGTAGATGCCGATTTCTAACGGGGTATGGCTACGATACTCTGGTACGGTCTCCGACCCAACGAATCTAGAACCTGTACTTCTCACACACGCAAACAATTTAATTTGACTCCTCAACACCTCAATTGGTACCTACTTGGCCCTCAGACATTTTTCTAACGCGATCATGTGCATACTTGTAAGTACGCTTATTAACTAACGACTTTAAAAGGTAACGATCTCCGTCTAGGACCTCTACGATTTGAAATGGTCCTCTGTACTTGGCATCTAACTTAGGCAACTCTTTCATATTGATGAAAACAATAACAAAAACAATGAGACGTTCCCGTTACACACGTGTTATCAAAAATCTCCAAAAGTTCAAAGAAAACCAATTGTTGTTAACCAAAAGTCATCAATAGTCCACAGTCAAAATCATAACTGCCTGTATTCCCCGAAGGGTGAGGCAGAGGTGTACCAATGTACACCCACAGTTCGCCGGTATATTTAGGTCCCATGCAATAGGGGGCAAGCCTATTGCCATTAACTGGGCACAAATCCAAACTCCGAGCTGCTACTGAGAATGTCATAGAAAAACCCAATAACACTTTTTGCTCGACCTGGGAATCGAACCCGGGGCCCCTTGCACAGCAGTCGCACTTGCGACCACGAGACCAACGAGGCATTATCTTTGATAAATAACATTCGGCACCAGAATCGTTCTTCTCTTCTTAGCGTTTCGATGACAAACTATACCGTTGGCATACTATATTGTTGCAGCCCAGAATTTGGCCACTTTGACTGCGTTGTCGGTGGCAGCCATTAAATCTTCCTGCGTGCAGCTGTTAGGGCACGCAGGGCACGATGTCAGGTGGGCCATCGTTTGTGCTATACCGCACAAACAGCTCAAGTCACTACCGTCACCGAATCCCCACCTAAACAAGTTGTCTTTGCTCCGACCGACCTGAGTTCGGAGTCTATTTAAAGACTTCCAGATCGGCCATGGCAGTTCCTGTCCAGGTGGAAGATTCTCTGCAAGTGTCACGAATGGCTTTGGCAGGGAGACACCCCCTTTCCAGAGGCTGCATCTCACAGCTGATGGCTCCAAGGCCAGAGGTTCGACACACTTATAAAAGTTCTTGCGGCTTTTCAGCCTTTGTGGCACTGGGAAGTAGTCATGCAGGGGGTGCCGTGTGTCGTTCATCTTGGTCCTCTCGGCTGAACTCGCAACGGCTCTACGGATTTCTGGCGGCGCAATGCCAGCCAGTGGGTACAACAGTCTTACCGGGGTCGGTTTAACACAACCTGTGATAATCCGGCAAGTTTCATTTAAGGCTGTATCCACTAGCTTCGCGTGGGCAGATCGACTCCACACTGGGCATGCGTACTCGCCAGCAGAGAACGCTAGCGCCAGTGCAGACGTCCGCATAACTTGCGGCGAGGCTCCCCATTTGGTGGTAGTTAGACGCTGTAGTAGGTTGTTGCGAGCGTGCACCTTCTTCTTAACGTTGTCACAATTTCACAAGAAATCAATCAATTTCAATGTCACCAGAATCGTTATAAAATAGACACGACTCACCGGTATTCATCAGCACACCGCAAGGATTGCTAACGTAGCAAACTCCAACGCGTCGCTCGCTTCCCGCTGCTGCTGCCGCTGGCGATGTGACCCGGCGTGCCACTCTTGACGCACACCATTGAGCTGCTGCTGCCTTGTTGTCGCTGCTGCTGCCTTGTTGTCGCAGCCCGGTGGCGCCCGGAGTAGCCGGCACCGGAAACGGCTTCTTGACATTATTCTTCTTCGTGTAACAATCCGCTTGTTTGTGTCCCAGCCTGCCGCATGCGTGACCTTGCTATTCACGGGTTTGGTTTTACGAGTTTGTATCAGCACGTGCATTTTGTTGGTTTCGCATTTCAAAAAGTAACTGCCACCTTGTTTGTCTTGCATTTCAAAAAATAATCGCCACTTTGTTGTTGTTGTATTTCAAAAAGTAACAGCCACGTGGTTGGTTTAGTATTTCAAAAAATAACCGCTATTGTAAGGTTTCGAGGTCATCACCGCGTGTTTTCTCATTTGCTCGATTTGAATCCCACTTCTGATGACGGATGGTCGGCGCCATGGTTGTTTTTAAAAAGAGTGACGTCAGCATTGCTGACATCACACTCTTAGTTCCATCTTCTTTAAATAAAACACTTTCTACACATGAATAACTTTTATTCAGTGACGTAACAATCAGTATTTACTTATTTATTTACTTAGTTATTTAATTATTTATTTACTTATTTTTTTTACTTATTTATTTACTTATTTATTTATGTACAACGACGACAGTACAACTATGACACATAGATGTGTTCCGTCCGACGGCCCGTGCGCAACTGTGGCGCTCTGTGGCTGTCGTCTGTATTTATAGACACTGAACACGTGCTCGGCGCACGTGTTTGAGTTTTTAGGTTAGGATTCAAACTTTGTAAATAAATGATTATTTTTACAATGTTTTGGAGTAAATAAACTGATAATTAAATGAACCATGCAATGATAAATTAATTATTCATCAATAATAATTAATTAACCATCAAAATAAATAACATTAACATAATTTTGTGGTTTTAAACAATTAATTCGTGATCATAATTGTAATCAACTCTTAATCTATTTATTCGTAGATGTAGCTGCATCTTATATAGTTGACTAGGTTCTTTAAATAACGTACTTGCGCCGATAGATATTATACTAGCTTAAAGTATGCTTGTGGCATTCAGCAATAGTATAGCTTATCAGTGATTTTTTGTAATTGGACCAGCGCTGCTAAGTCTTACTAATAAACAAACTTCACCTCTTTATAATTATTAGCACAGAAAAATATGACAACGTATGCAATTCGTTAAAATATAAAATCATAAAAGATGCATCAGTATTTTTACAGCAGCAAAAATAGACAACTTATTTTCACCTTGGTGATTGTTTTAAAACACGTCTGTGAGCAAGTATGAGAGAAAACACACAGTAAAAAAAACTTATGTGTGAGGAGTGCACTTTGAATCTCAAAAACAGCTTCAGACAAGAGGCAGCACTTTTTGAGGGGAGACCGTCTATGTGTCTAGTCTGACGGGGCACACAGCTAGACACACACAGCTAGATACGGATAAATTATGCTTTATACCTAACCATTTATAGGTGTGTTGATTCACATTTAAATTTGGTAACACTTATAATAAATAATAGTATAACCAGCCTATTTTTGTTCCACTACGGGAAACTTCTTCTTACACAGAGAAGGCACAAACATAAAGCACAAGTTTAATCAGTTTTTCTTTCATCAATGTCAGTAATGTCTTAGACAAGCTTATAATATGATAAAGTCACATTTGTACTTGCCTGATTTTAAACCTTTATAAACAAGCCTTGTCCTGACAATTATGAACACAACAAAAAAGCACCAGGTTGGTCGAGCCATTCCCAAGTTATAACCTTGCATACATGAGGCAATTGACTTTTATTTATGTACGCTATTTATAACTTGTGTTAATATTTAATTTTGTATTAAAGCTACAGAATAAATGAGGTCAACCAGTAAATATAAATAACAATATCGCCAACATAATCGTAACCTGCGTTTACTTGCAATATTTCTCTCTCAGACTCCAAATATTGAGCGCAAAGTTTAACCAGCCCGCCACGCTTGGCTCATCAATTTCTCTTACTTTTTTATTATAGCCACGCCGAGGTGCGGATGTTCCAAGCATTTCTTCGCCTACAGTTACTTATTCTTTTATTAATAAAAGTTTATGCGCCCCTTGTTCACCCCTCCTCTTTCTGCGATCGTTTATTTGGTTAGAAGTATAATATGATAGCGTCTAATGCCACGTAAATGTGTCTTTACGAACATTTTGGGTAGTTTCGAAGCTAAGGATCTTGTCCAGGAAAAAACTACCATCACGCCTAGGTATGTCTTCTGCCAAGCAGCACTGCTGTGCTTCAGTTTGAAGGGTGAGTCATTTCAGCTTTGTCTATAGACGACGGTGACTAATTACCGTCAAGTGTGCTGTCTGCTTTAAAAAAAAACAAGTTTCCCAGAAAGTCAAAGAGCTTGTTCATAAACCCTTATTTACCGCCGTAGACAAAGAGGGCTTCCTTCATTTTACCACATAAACCACGCTTCGAACTTCGTTTTATTAACTACATCATGACATCGGCAGAATTTTACAATGACGTGGTAACAAAGGGTTAATTAATTCTTAGTAGCTCTATATCTACCAGTCATCGCGTGATTTGGTCAGGTCAGGTCAAGGATTTTTTAAGACCCATTTAAGTAGCAAGAAAGTACAGTGTATTGGCTATTGTTGAAAAATTGGTGGGGCAATTAGCTTGCATTGAAACTGGTTCTGATGAATACGGGAAACTTTTCTGGATTTTTAGTTAAAGGTGTTGTTAGTACTTCTGCCTTTGAAGTAATTAAAGAAGGGTTTGCTCATGATATGTGTCCCATTCAGATAGCCCTCCTAAACGATTGGAAGGGGTTTTAGGGAGAACAACAAAGAAAGAGGAGCGACAAACCCTTGTGATATAATCTAACTTAGGCGTCTCTCCAACGGATTAAGTAGGTATCGTTACTTTATTGAACAGAAGAAAGAAGTACTTACACCAAACTCCAAGGCATACCGTTTTTTCGAGATCCGTAATATAGCTACCGATATTTTTCGGATATTAAGAACCTGCCGAAATGTAAACGATATAATAAAGATGGTAGTCAATGATACAGTATATATATAGCCAAATTTTGTAAGCAATACATAGGTACATATAATATCGTAAACTATCTTCATGCCGATTTGCGAAGGAAGCCAAATTCTTTGATGTTTATCTACCCGCATAAGTTATGAAGGAAAAGGGTTAGTACGTTCATAGGAGATAGGCATTCCGATATCGTGAAGACATGTTTGGAACCCGTCGGTACAATCTTTACGGACACATTCTCAAGGTTTCAAAAGGTTTTTGCTTATCTTTAGTTTTGACCGCGGCTTCGGCTCTGATTTTTGCATTTTATCGGTCCAAGGGATTTCTGAGAATACCGGGATCAGGAAGTTTCTATATGTCTTTAGTCTTGGCATTGACTACCATGGATTTTCTTGTTTTTATAGTTACGGTAGAATGCTACGGAGACATGAAATAGTTGGGGACTGAATCAAAATGGTTGACTATGTCAGACAGTTGTCAGCTAGTACATACCATCACGCCTGTATTCTCGAAGGGTAAGGCAGAGTTATACCAATGTACAGCTTGTACATGTGTCTAAGTGTGTGTAGCTATGACCTAGTTTTCTATGTCTGTTACAAAATCATTCCTACTCAAATTCTACTAGTTAGGATTTATACAGCAAATTGGAAGCTCGATTGTTACCTGCATTGGGTCCAAAACCTCGAGTAGCCATCGTTACGTACTATGTCAGCGCTGCTAATGACTTGTTCGTGTTTGCCATCCAGAAAACTCACTTCAATGTTAGGATTTGAATCCCGGCAGATATATAGTTCCAATTATGAGACCCGTATGCTAGTAGATTGTTAGAACAGATGTTAGGGAATGCAGTGACATTTGAATATATTATAAGGACAGTGAAAATAGCAGGAGCAAAACGAGAAATGCCAAAAATTAAATAATGTCTTTGCCGAGTAGAGACTAATGGAATCAATTAATATATCTGTACAAAAAAAAATATGCTGAAGTGCCTGTTTTTTTACAAAACAATTATGAAAATATACTCAGTAATTATACGAAAAGAACATTTTTTTAATGTTTTTGTATGTCTATCTGTTTGTTTCGGCTAATCTCTTTGATTAAAATAGATTTACTGATTTTGACAGGACTGACACTTTCAACAAGCACCTTACGCTACTTTTTTTTTTAAAAAACAATTTGGTTTCCTTGCAAAAAAACCCGTGATAACCGACACTAGTAAATAATATAAACACAATATACTTTGTACTATAAAAAGCTTCAACACAAACCAGACAATTTTACTCACAATTCCTCATAAAGGTTATTGAGAAAACCAAATTATTTACCTCAATTTTTTTCCTACTAACTGCTGTATTTACGTTATCACGAAATAAGGGCCAAGGAACACGGCAGGGGAACTCGGGACGTCATTCCTGGCTTTATATTTATTATATCCGCCTCCCCTGTACGCTAATAAACCACTTTTTCAACGACCAATGGCAGGGGTTTTTATAGAGCAGTCTTTCTTTGTAAAATATATTTTTATTTATTTTGTTTTAGTGTTGTGCTAAATTCTTGTGGTTCTTTTTGTGGGGCTATGGATTTTTTTTATTTTGTTTGATAAGTTGAATTGAAATTCTTTTTAAGATATATTATCTCAGATCTATGTTTATCTCGTTTTTTTTAAATGATTTATTTTATGCCTAGGCTTAGGTTTCTATAGGCCAATTCTTTTCATCAAAAACGTTCATAATCTTATCTAAGTGACAATCAATGTAAAAAAAAATAGATAAAGCTATAATAGCTCCACTATTTTTTATGGGTAAGTTTTCACATAAAGGCTTTCAAATGATTAAAAGACCGTATCTTAATCAAAGGTTTTTGTAAATTGATAAATGAAAATATTAAAAAAGTCTCCGCAATCTGTTTTTTAATGAACATACATAGTATTTGTAGTTTAAAAAAATAACAAAACAATACCCCGCCCCCAATAACTGCCCCGTTGGTCTCGTGGTCGAAAGTGCGACTGCTGTGCAAGGGGTCCCGGGTTCGATTCCCAGGTCGAGCAAAAAGTGTTATTGGGTTTTTCTATGAAAATCTCAGTAGCAGCTCGGAGTTTGGATTTGTGCCCGGTTAATGGCAATAGGCTCGCCCCCTATTACATGGGACCTAAATATACCGGCGAACTGTGGGTGTGCATTGGCACACCTCTGCCTAACCTTTCGGGGAAAACAGGCGTGATGGTGGTTACAAAACAATACCTATATTTACTTTGTCGATTTCTACCTTACTGTCAAATTGTACGTTTTATAGTAAGTAAACTGACTTTATTACCTACTATAACGAGCGAGTAGTGAATGTCAATAATTATTAATAATTAAAACTTCCGTTACAGAGCGAAATGTCAATTTTACATGCTTTTCAAGGCACTTAGACGCATTAGCTGTTGTTATTGGTTGAGAGAATTATCAATTGACCAATGACAGCAGTTTACGCACTTGAGAATTTGACATCTGTATTTTTTTTTCGCGATACCAAGTGTTTGAGGTTACCCTGATTTGTAAAAAGAATGGGAAGCCATCCAAATTCTGATAACAGCAAGTGTTCCTTGTCAAATCAGCAAAGTTAACAATTGACCAAGAGCTCCTTAAATACGAATATGCAAAGTACCTAATTAAAACAAAATATTTTAATTAACATTTAAAATTAAATATTTATAAATTCAGTACCATTACATAAAATTTTATCTCTCAATAAATAAAAAAATACGTATTGCAAGGAGTCAAATTGCCTAATTTCATTAGGTACCTATATTATTTAAATTTTCAAACGCAAAATTTTAATTAGCAATCGCGTATTCAATTTCGTTTACTGTTACGTTTAAATATCGTTAATTTTAACGATAACGGTGTGCTGATGCTGTAGAGATAAGCCTCTCCGCTTTGACCGATTTTTTTGGTCGGCCAGAATAGAACATGTGAATTTTAATATGCCAACGGTCAAAGCCGACACTAAATCGGTCAAGAAGTAGGTCGTGGGGGAGAGGCTTACACTTTTACGTTTATATTTAAAGGGTGTAATCAGACACCTAACGAAGCCGAAAATTACATGTTCCTCCCTTCATTGCGATCATATTTTTATTCCGGACCAGACCTGGGAACCTTCTGGTTACAGCAATGTGTAAAAAAAGGTAATCCTCCAGACTGATTCTGGCCACGGCGGCTAATCTTAATGTAGACTAGCCACGTACGCAGAAGATTATAGTGCACAAGCGTGTGTGCAAACACAGGTGTACTCCCTCTTCCCTAACTCTTATAGCCCGATGGGACGGCAATCCGACACGAACGGAGAGAGATCAGGCGCAGTACCAACGGCTTTACGTGCTTTCCGAGGCACGGGGATGTCACACCACCAACTTCCAAACTCCGGGCTGCTACTGAGAAATTCCTAATGGAAAAACCCAATAACACTACTTCTGGTTACAGCAATAATAAAGGTCAAAGTTACAGTTTTTTATTACCTTAACGAATATTAAACTGTATTGTTGCATGTATCCCTAAGCGCCATATTCAAAAATTAAATAATTTTCGCTCAATGATTAGTTTGATGGGCAGTATACATACATAGTTAAAAGATTATGTAATATGTCTTTCTGCACCTGTATAACCAATTGCTACATGTATTAGCCAAAAATAGCTGTATGGCTAATTGACTTCTTGCGTTCTGTACATGTAATATTCAGGAGTTTTCCTTATAAAGGCCAAAGGTTTCACCGTCATATATGAATGTATATTTATCTCGCTTTTGGGAGCAACCGTACACGGGTTCATTCACAGTGACCCGCAGATTAAACTTGCCTATCTCTTAGTCATCACGTTTAAGCCAAACACACACCTATTTAGTACCTCAAAGTCAAGAGGATTTTGAATTTATGGAGTGGGTGTCTGTGGAGTTTCTTACTCGTTCTTCTCTATTGAGAGCATCTACGTTTTGGAACGACAACTTTAAGTTTCTGGCTGTCTGACGAACTTCTTGAAAATGGAAAAGCACCTGTAAATGGTTTAATAGAAAAAATATAATTGGATTATTTAATTATGATTCATATCTGTGTACTACACGTATATGTTTGTTAAAAAAAAAAACATTAAAAATATATATCATCATACGTAGAATCTTCTTCTTTTTTTGAAGTCGATCAAAAAGTGATTTACCGCAACTGTCCGTGATTGTACATAATAATTAAAAAATAATACGCCCGAAACAGGATAACAAATTTTAAAACTAAAAAAAAAATGCAAATACACCCAGTAGAGCAAGTCAAATTTTGAAACTTTCTATATAATTATAGAGACTCACGAAACACTCTCAGAGTTCTTTTTTTATCGATCTTTTGTTCATAAATATGTCAAGTATGCTTAGCAACAGACAGTAGTCAAACCCACAGCCCATCACCTAACATTAAGCAGTCATTAGGCTTTACCGCCCTTCGTAATTTATTTTAATTATATTGTTCAGTATTTTTACCATCCATCAACATCATTGTTCTACGGACTTAACAGCTTCATTTGAAACAAAAGCAAAAAGTTTTTAATTAACGTAACTGTTTAGGTTTGTCAATGTATCCAGAGTATTTGCAGAGCAGTTAACCTAGTTCTTTATTTAAATGTGAGATGGGGAAATAGTTTATAAGGTTTTAAGGTATGCAGGTATTTGTTTATATTTATTTACTTTTATTAAAGCTGTTACAGTGGTTACCAATTACAATAATTAAAGACATAACACTTAAACAGATAAAATAATCACAAATCATCATACAATCATGCCTGTATTCCCCGAATGGGTTAGGCAGAGGTGTACCAATGTACACCCGCGGTTTGCCGGTATATTTAGATCCCATGTAATAGGGGGCGAGCCTGTTGCCATTAACCGGGCACAAATTCAAACTCCGAGCTGCTACTGAGAATTTAATAGAAAAACCCAATAACACTTATATTATACTTGTCTTACACTTATATATATTTACTTTCATTAAATCAGTTACAGTTGTGAGCAATTACAATAATTAAAGACATAACACTGAAAAAAGATAAAAGAAACACAAATATAAAATTAAAACAATACAATGCAAT
The DNA here is from genome assembly GCA_932526535.1 of Caradrina clavipalpis. Classification (NCBI taxonomy): domain Eukaryota; kingdom Metazoa; phylum Arthropoda; class Insecta; order Lepidoptera; family Noctuidae; genus Caradrina; species Caradrina clavipalpis. The sequence continues at coordinate 13,781,773 of OW052095.1, read as the reverse complement.
GTCATCCCTTTCCAAGTACTAGGTATGCATGGATAGGTTTATTAATTGTTAAATTATGGCAATCTTTTCCTTACCATTTTCGCAGTAGTTCTGTTGATTATGAATTTTAAATCTACGAGTATTCTATATGCATACGTATTCGATGTTATTTGAACCTTTATTACTGGTTAGTATTGTAACACGTTTGGCATATTGAATCTAACTTTATAAATGTATATTGAGAGGTTGTGGGTAAGCTAATTTTGGCATAATAACTCATTTTTTTTCAATCGATAAATAACATTAAAATTACCAAAAAATATCCAGCAACAATAACAAATAAACACAACACAAACAAGTAAAACAAAACAATATCGTAAATTAAAAAGTACTTCCCACTAACTTTTACGAAACAATACAACAAATAAAAAAAGTTGAAGCGCCTTATCCGATCGTCGCTTAAGACCAATAACAGTCCAACTATGGTACGACTATAACTCGCTGACAAATCGCCACAAGTTTACACCTGAAATAGTACATTTCTAAATTCCGACCACTAACTGCAATTTCGTCGTGCCAATTTCGCAATCACAAAAGCTTCGATCCAATCTAAGTAGTGTAGGTAGGTCCTACCGCTTAAAAGATAGCTATTGCAGAAGGTTGGTTTGAAGGTTTGAAGGTTGGTTTGAATAATAAGTGAACAAAAAGTATTTGCCATTCAAATTAAGGCTTTAAACGTGGGCGTTAAATAATTTTTTGTAATGATAAGTTAAAAAACGGTAATTTAAAAAACTAAAAAACCCGACTGCTATTCTTTAAAAATCCCTAAAACAAGATAAATTGTAGCAGTCGGTACCCATTCTAGAAATGGAGGATTAGTGAATTGAGAGCACATACCTATATTACATTGCAGATGGTCCCGAATGGGTCCTGACTGCTACAATTTATCTTGATTTAGGGATTTTTAAAGAATAGCAGTCGGGTTTTTTAGTTTTTTAAATTACCGTTTTTTATTTTTTATTTTTTAAGTGTTTTAAAAAAGAAATTAATATACCCAGTATCACTCTTACAGTAAATACGAATCTACCGACACCTCTCAAGCTAAAATCCATCGAGCCGTTCAGCCTACTTAGCGAGCCAAAAATTTGAATTTGGCCCCAAAAATCCGCCATTTTGTTTTGTTTTTTTTTATATACCCAGTGTCACTCTCACAGTAAATACGAATCTAACGACACCTCTCAAGCTAAAATCCATCGAGCCGTTCAGCCTGCAGAGCGTGCCAAACAATTATACATACAAACTTACATACATACATACATACATACATACAAACATACCCTCGAAAAACATAACCCTCCTTCTGTCGCAGTCGGGTAAAAAGTGACGATTCGCTGGCGGAGCGCTGTCACCTATCGGTTGTTGCCTTGTCGGACCTATGATGTTATAATAAGCGATGACCATTTGTTTAGAAGATGTGCATCTGACAACTAAAGGCCAATTCGACAATCTCATCTCAACAGCAATCAATGTAAAAAAAAAATACGTAAATCACAATCTCGTTTTGACAAGCGATTGGCTGATTTTGCCTGAACTTACTTCAACTGAAAGTTGAAAAGACGATTGCGTAGGTGCAGGTGTACACGTCCTTTGAGTACGCACCTATGTGTGCCTTTTTACATTCATTGCATAAAATTAACCTTCTGTATCTATCTATTCGATGACTGATACTATACAACCATCGGTTATAGTCGGGTAAAGTCGTGCACACTCGCCAATGTACATGAGGTTTAATTTCGACCGCGGGTTGAAATCTGGAGTGCCGTTAAGAAAATAACCCCGTTGAATATTCAGAAGCTAAACAACGCTCTATCGCATGGCTTGTTTTCATTAGCATGATTGGACTGACCCCATTAAATATCCACCATAACTTCATGTACAGTGTAACGTTGTTAGAATTTCTGAACGGATAAAAAAAAAGGTTTTTTAATAAATGAACGGACTTTCGCTACTTTTGTTTGTTGAAAGAAGTTGTTAGATATTGTGTTGATTAATAATTGTTGCCGGGAATGTGATGTAGTACATAGAAAAGTAAATTCCTATTTTTTAAGTAATTATCTAGGTTTTTTTTCGGTGGCGGTCCGTGGTTTCTGCTTACCCCCATGGGAAAAAGGCGTGAGTTTATGTATGTATGTATCTATCTAAGTTTTATAGTATGTGAGTGTTGATTTACATTATTATTAAACAAGTTTTCGCCCATGACATCTTCCGTGGAAAAGTTGATAATTTACACATATTATTATCAACTTAGAGACACTAAAACAAGATAAAAGTGATATTTTAACCTAGATTAATGTCTATATGTGTGTGGAATTTCAGCTGTTGAAAAGCGAAAGAGTACCAAACGTTCATTCATTTAGCCATCCATTATCACAAACTTCGTTTATAATATACTAATATATTTACAAAAATATGATATCACCACTGATGTTGCCTATATTTTTATTTAAGTAGGCAAAGCGGCGGGCATGGCAAGTCTATACTAATAATTTTACGATCACAAAAACCAGGCTCTCAGTTTGTTTAATACTATTTTCTCGGCTAAACTACTAAACTGGCTTAGGTAGCGTACCTCGCAAGGAAATTACTACATTTACGTGAAAGAAAATTGTAATATAGTTAGCTTAGATACGCTTCATATACATACGAGATGATTTTTAATTCAATACTTATCTTTCTGGGGAAAAAGTACTTATGAATATGAAGAAACATTATTATGACAATGTGATCAACTCTGAAATATGAAATAGAAAATGCACTGTTCCTTGCATTGTGATATCGCGACGCTGGAACACAAAGGGCACATGAAGGAACATAGATGGGTTTTAGTCAGTAAAAGTCTGACACTCCCTCCCGCCCGCCCAGGCCGGGGGAAGCCATAGGATAATCTGTTTTTGTAACGGCTGATTTTTAGGGTCCCATAACCAAAGGGGTCAGGTCCCTAGCGCTGTCTATTTGTCCTTTTGTCACAGCACTGTGATATTTTGGGCCATAATAAATAAACATTTAAAATTTTGCCTCGTTGGCCTAGTGGACCTAAGCGCGACTGCTACCCTAGAGGATAGGCTCACCCCCTGTTACATGGGACCTCAAAACATACAAGCGAACAGACTGTGGGTGTACATTGGTACTCCTCTGCCTAACCCTTCGGGAAATACAGGCATGATTGTATGTGTGAAGAAAGTGTGTATTACTGTGACTATCCTTATCCTAACTATGTTGGGGCCAGCTTCCAGTTTAACCGGATGCAGCTGAATACCTGTATTTTACATGGAGCGATTGCCTATTCGACCTCCACAACCCAATTACTGGGCAACACGATGCCTCTTGGTATATTACTAGTTCTTTTCGTGTCGATTGGCTCACTAAATTTTGTCCGACCACCGTCATATAAAAAAAGTTAAAAATTAAAGACCATAAAAAACGTGTATTTTAGTAGTTGTTTGTTCGATTTTTATAATCCATCATGAGCTAATCTAACTTGCACATGAAGGGATTCTTTATAATTATTTTATTCTCTGAACGGTCGCTACTAAATCAAAAGTCATACGACTCAAGACTTTAAGTTTCATCATGATTAAAAGTCAATAATTAGAAATCTCGTATGCACATCAATTCCAGTACGATTTAGAAGCAAGTACGAGTTAGTGGGAGTGCACTACTTGGAACCAATTTAACATCTGGTTTGTTAATTAACGAAACCGCAGCTTGTAATGGCTGCTAAGTTGTCACTTAGCTGCCTTATCGTGCCTTTATAAGGCTGTGTGCAGAACTGAGTCTAAACTTTATTTAGAAGTTTAGACAGATTATTATAAAAGGTGAATTTCTCTTTTGTATTTATACCTAAAATTTTGAATCCTCAGAGATTACTCTGAAACCATTAACTATTTTGAAACCTTATAGAAATCTTCATAGATCACCGGATGGTTATGTCGAACTTTTACCAACAAAACGCTATGGTTTTTTTAAACACCATGAGTCGGGAGCTCGGTATACACATGACGCATGGTCGGCGTCCCCTACTGGTTTTAGCTCCCTGTCAAGGGAGGTCCTATATGCTAAAGGGGCCCGCCCTTTAGCATATTATCCTGACATTCCTGCTCACCATACCATCCCCTTCAGGGTGTCTGCCATCACATGCCTACGTCAGATCGAGTGACGACCTGCCCCAAGTTCTCACCTATAGCACAAACTGCGAATAAATTTTAAAATTTTCGTTACTAAAACTGTCGGAAAGCGATTTTATTTCACGGATAAAATACTTAAACTAAGCATAAAAATTGGCAAGGAACATTCATTCGTGAAACGAACAGTTTGTTGAATACGTAAATCTAATAAAGAACAAATTCTTATACTTCTCGGTTTTTATGAGCTTGTGTAAGTATCAAGTGTAATTTCTTATTTACAAGCTTTTTTAGAGTAAATCTGCGTGGGATTTCTAATATTTTTGAAAATAAAATATACCTATGTTAGGTACTCGCTAAAAATGTTAGCTTTCCATAGGTGAAAGAATTTTTAAAATCAGATAAGGAGATTTTGAGTTTTTCCATTACAAACATGCTACACATAGAAAAACTGTTTTAAACTCAATGGATAAAAGAAAATACAGGCTAAAGAGTAATCATTTCTAATTGAGTAACACGAGTCGTTCAGTACCCATTTGCTTAAATCCTAAAATAAATCCGTGCCCTTTATACAAAAATAACCCCTAAGAACGCTCCACTCTTACCTTTCCAATCCAGCAAGAGATGCACAAAAATAAATATTTTTCAGCTAAAAAAACATACAATAAGGACCTAATGCTTTTCATTTATTATGATGTTATGTTACACAACCCTAAATCCCCGTAGGTTATGTGGACCAATCGTCATTGACATAATGTTCCTCCCTTTACGAATCCGCGTGACAGTTATGAGCGTACAATGTCACAAATTGACTGCCATCACAATTCGCATAATTTTCACCCAAAATACCATTTACCATAAAATTATGTTCACGGCAAGCTAAACTCGAACCAAAGTCACTGTGAACGAACATTTTGATTCGTGTGGAACAGATTCAGAAATTACGCTGAAACTAATTTCTAATAAATCAAACGGTTTTCCTTGCGTATGGATTTTCGCGTTGCTCGACGTGATTTAGTAGGGACCTAAAGCGCCATCTATCGTGTACCAATAAAGGCAGTAGTAGAGTTTTTAATTTATTTCTTTTCGCTCGCACGGAATATTGAACTGAATTATTTTAGAGTTAGTTTTGATATTTATGACTGTTGAGTGTAAAGAATGATAGCGAACGGACTATCATTCGTGTTTTATTATGTTTTGTGTGTGTTTCGTGTTTTTAAAATAAATTATATTTTTATTAAATTATAATGTCGGAACTACATTTTCATGTTAAAAAATATATTATGTTTAATTAATATTATATTACGTTTTTAGGGCTCATTTTACAATAGCCTGATAACATTTATCTGAAAAATAAAAGACAGTTTTGACAGCTGTCAAACTGCCATAGGTATTTATTTTTCCTCTTAGTGTCGTTAAAAACCGGCCTATGAGTTATTTAATAAGCCGAGAGAATAAAATAGTAAACAAATTTACGCACATAAGTTGTTAGGAAACCATATTTACAACTGCCTCCTGTTAATTAGGGAACAATAAACATAATTAAATAAAATAGGCTTTGTTTATTCGGTGGTAGTCAACAAAATAACATATAGTTATAAAGTGACGTATATCCAACATGTATTTACATTGTTTTCCCTGAGGACGTAAGGTGTGTATGGTGGATAATAAGGCAGAAATTAGAAACACACGTACAGTTGTCCCTGTTATCTTTATTAAGGCAACACAATTATTTTAACAGTTGAAATTGTTTTTGTGGCATGTTATTTTTTGTTTGTGATAATATTGTACGTACTACGTTTTGCCCGCGTTTGCGTGAAGGTTGGTCTTTGTGTGCGATACATTGTCGGTTTGTTCTGAAAAAATCTCGCTCGGTGAATTTTGGTGAAGTGAGTTTCTAGTCAGTTGTCAGTCTTTTGCAGTCCAGTGATATGGACGCTCTCGTCAAGCTCGCTTCTAAATTCGAGGGTTTTTTTTATAGATCCCAAGCTACTTAATCAAACACTGGCTTTTCGCGTATCCGTGACTTCAACGGCGTGAATTTTCTGACAGAACAATTTATATTTTTATGTTTTAAAAATGTTGGTGTATGTCATAAAATATAGCACTTAAGTATGACATATCTTCCCATTAGCAAATGAATTTAAAGAATCGGACCAAACAACAGACAAAGTAGCGGTTAGAAGCTAGTTACAAATAATTAAATATTTTATTATAATCGTAAACACAAATCTAAAACACGGGTACCTGCACACACATAAATCTTATACGCTAAACACCCAGAACAAAGCTGTAGTGTGTCCACAACTCGAAGGGTCAGCCAATATTTGTTAGGCAAATTGCTTAGCCACAGTGCCAATCAAGTCCTCCGCGTAATCGCTCAGTGTTGACCCCTTGTAACGGCTGTAACTAAGATAAAACAGTCTGCGGTAAGAATTGGTTTTAAGCGCCGTACAGACTGAGGGTAATAATGATAATACTGATCTGACATTATGATAATTATGTCAGATAGTGGAAACTGAAAAGTAAATGTTATCGCTTCTGTCTGTACGGTACTTTATTATGATCATTCGACTGTAGTTTTTTTTTTTTGCTAATCAACTACTCGCTTAATAGCTAAGTGTTGACCACTTGTAACGGCTATAACTAAGATATGACAGTCTATAACAGTCTATGGTAAGAAATAGTTTTAAATCTCTTAATTAATGGTACATTATCACTGATTCTGTCTAACTGGTACAAAAACATGATCTTTCGAATAGATCGAACGATTTTCTTTTGCTTTTTAACCTAGTTGGTACCTACCTATTATTTAAAAACGAAAGATTAGCTCTTTGTGTGTTCTGTGCCGATATTTGTAGAAGGTTCTAGGCAGAGGTTCCCAAACTTATTGTGTCTACTGCCCACTTTGAGAATAAATTATTTTATGGCGCCCCCCTTTTTCCGTAACCGTTTAGAAATTAGTCATGACGGGGGGGGGGGGTTCCTCTACTAAAATCAATCAAACAACGCCTTCCGCGTACTTCCCTTCTAAGGGTCTCTAAGAGTCCTCCTAGCTAGATGAAATTACAAATCGCCCCCCAAGCTTCTACACAACGCCCCCCAAGCTTCTACACAACGCCCCCATTTTTTCTCTGGGTCTCTTACCGCCCCCCTTTAGGCCTACAGCGCCCACAAGGGGGCGTTGTCGCCCACTTTGGGAAAGGCTGTTCTAGAGGTATTAAATAAAAATTTTGTTAAGTGGAATGGAACCTTTATCTTATTAGGCGTGACTGTACTAACTGCGACTTACCTTAATACTTACTCTAATACAAATTGATAAAATGATCAATCTTGGCTTAATATACCTACATAGAAGAAAATAATACTTGAAAAAGATGTAACTTCTTTCAATTACATTACAGTCATATTACAAAAAACTTATATATATTCCATTATGAAAATGACGATTCTAATCTACCTATAAATAACATTATTATCAGCGGCTATTACCGTAATAACATGAAGATATAAAAAATCAATATATCATGTCGACTGTAGCTGTCAGTCATACGGTGGGTAGTATGTCTACTGTCGACATAATAATAATAGCTCCACTATGTTATCTAATTGTTGACTGACATGGTCTATTTTCAGGCAGTGTAGTATGACATCTTTATGCAAAAATATTATTTATAAATTGCCTTTTGTTGTGCTAGTGCTAGACAAAGGCTTCCTCTCATACAGAGATGGCACGGGAGTTGATCACCATGCTTGCTCTAGGCGAATTGACGAATTCAGACTTATATTAAATTTAACTGTGAACTGTGAGTGTACATTGGTATACCTCTGCCTAACCCTTCGAGGAATACAGGCATGATGGTATTAAATTTAAGTACAGGTACAGGTACAGGCAAGATAAATTTTGAAAATACAAATGAAAAAGAAAAACTCTCAATGGAATTTGCCCGTGTCCGTTTGGACTCCACATCCTCGTATATGAGAGGTGAGCGCCTTAACCATTGGGCCATCACGACGATTATTACTATTGAAATTATTTTGATGTATCACGGAAATACATTTTTGAAATGTGCTTATTATTATTTTTTCATTCTTTCATAAGAAATCATGCATAGTTACTTAAACTTTATTTTTTATTCGATTATTTATGTACTTAGTAAGCCGCCATTTTTAATTTTCTGTGACGTGTTATAGCCTGTAACCAGCGGAACATCATGACGTTATAGATACATTTTATTCTAACGAATGAACAAATATATGATGAATAGATGAACAAACGTACGTGGACTGCTAAAGTCCTATAAACCTCCGTAGTTGGATAAAAAGCTGATGAAAACTCAGTGTGATGCGTTTTTAGATATAAAAAGTTAAGTACCATTTACGCATGCCGACAATTACTATAAAGGAAAAGGCAATTATTATTATTAATACACTAGGTACTCAACGAGTACAAACGAGTGCGTACCTACTAGCTTGTACAGTAAAACAACGGTGTGAAAGTCCAACCCCAGTTAATTCGTGCTAAGCATCGTTAAGTTATGCACGCACTGTAATGTAATATATTGACTCTTAGCCTAATATGCACTGTAACTCTGGGGATTAAAGTATGTTTTAACTATACTTAATTTTGTTGTTGAAGACGCGATAAAGATTTAATCTTTAGATGCTTTTACAGTATTAGAAAGAAATATAGGAAATGTTCATTAATTAATCTTTTATAATGAGGTAACAACCAAAAGAAACAATTTGGATATTACATTAATTTTTCATTAGACATTATTAATGTAGGAAATCTTATGTTAACAAAGCCAGGAATATCGGGAAAACATGAGTAATTTTGTTCATAAAAGGTTATTTTCTTTTACTTTCAGTAAGAACATTGCCTCTTGTCTTGAAACAAAGTAAAGAAAATGTTAACCTGGAATACACTTGATAAAAAAATGGTTCTCCGTTACCTTGTTTAGATAAGGGTAGAAAAATAAAGGTAGGTATTCACAAGCATTAAAGGTTAAAAGTGAAAATGGAGTACACTTACTAGTTCTATATTTAGCGTAGGCTTTTTCCTGAAGGCCTATAATTAGAGACAGTCGCCATCGGTCTGTCCTCGGCATAAAACTTTAAACCGTATCGATTTTTCATGACCCGCTTCTGCAACCGCTCGCACGAAATGTCGAAGCAATATTTTTGTAACACTAACAAGCGTAAATAAAATCCTACAATGCAATCCCGTACCACTCCGAATCCTACCCGCGCGCTCTATTTTAAGCGCGCCGAAGCTATTGGTAAATCGGATCTCCTGAATATTATTAGGATACTAGCTTATTCCCGTGATTTGGTTCGCGAGAATGTCGATTATCTGCGGGGTTTTGTTTTATTTTGCGAGCAAAGCTATTTTTTCTACATAAATAAAAATAGCTTAGGTACATACTCCTTATAACATCTGATATCTGCCAAAAATTACTGCAAAATTACTCCGACTGTTTTGAAGGGAAGCTGAAAAAAGCAGAGAGACTGACAGACAATTTTTTTTTTAAATTGTGTTTTTTGTTTTGCTTAACCGAGTAAACGTAACGTAATGTATTGAGTAAAAAGCTGTTATTTCGACATTACAAACAGACACTTTAATTTTATATATATGTATAGATCTCAACAAATTCCCGTTCGAAGGAAACTAAACACGTTTAATCTCAGCAATCTAAATATAAAAGCGACAACAGTTTCTCGGGAGGATTTGTTAGAAAATCAAAGCAATTTACGCTCGTCAAGGGGAGACTGTGGCTGACACGCCCATTTGTCTCGAGAAGTCGGGACTGCCAACCGAACGTTCGACGGTATTTTGCGAAATGAGAAAGCTTTGAGACAAGGATAACACCGGTTTAAGTGGAGGTTACCTAATGGCTGCGAAATATGTCGCAGCTTTTAGAATAAATCGATAAATTGCTCGAGCGGAGTAACTTTTTGAGAGGAATGCGTGAGATTGAGTGGATTAAGATATCGGCTTATTACGGGAATGGATTGAGCGCGTAACAACAAATAGCTTTTTTCTTTTCTTTTTATTTGTTCGGGAAAAAGCAAGGCTTCTATTGGGGGTACGTGTGCATTTAATCTGGGCTCCATAATTGTTTTTTTTTTTTCATTAAGACATGCGTAAAAAAAATCTCCAGAATAATTCGGTCACAGTGGCTAATCTTAATGGAGACTTGCCAAGTACGCAGGACATATTATTATATACAAGTGTGTGCGCAAACACAGGTGCACTTCTTTTTTCCTAACCCTTATTTCACTCTCACGACAATTTGATACAACCGGGGAGAGATCAGGCACAGGAACAACGGCTTTCCGTGCTTGCCACCATCTTCCAAACTCACGGGCTGTTACTGAGAAAATCCTAACGGAAAAACCCAGTAACACTTTTTGCCCGACACGAGAAGCGAACTCAGGACGCGCTTGCCACGATGAGACCACGACACGCCTACCACCTGTTTGTTCACATTATGGATTGCAATTAAGAGTTTCAATTTCAGCACATTTTAATAATCTGGAATCGACAATTGTAAACAGTAGATTAATTACAAACATGCAACCTTTTAGTTTATTGAAAATTAAAACGCTTTTTAACCACAGCACAGCAGCTTTAATAATAATCAGGTAGCTCATATTAATGAAGCTGAAGAGTTTTTTGTTTGTTTAAACTCTGGAAGTACCTACCAGTCGTATTGGATATTATATTTTTTTATATGATATGATAGCCGGAATAACGAGAAATAGTATATGTTATATATCATCACGCTACGACTACGAGCAGAGCAACAGTGAGATTCTTTAAGCCTCACTTCGTAATTTAAAAGCTGAATCCGCAGTGAGATAACAAAATGGTATTTTGTTAAACACGACCACGCCGGTGACTGACGTCACCACGGCAAGCGAAAACACAACCAAAGTCAAGTGGGTTCGTTATTGAAGTGAGCGCGGTCACTTCAGTGAGACTCGTATCGAGTTTGCATTTTAGAGAATCGCACTACTGTAATCAAAGACGTAGCTAAACGCAGGTAAAACCGCGGGGTTCAGCTCAATGGATACAAAATCCGATACGAATCCCGTTGTAATTAATATATTATTACCGACAGATACGGTTACGTGATGGCATAGGAGTGCGATTGGGTTAGGAAATCGGGGGCATTGACTTCGTGACTAAAGCCAATAGAATTGGCCTTCAATTTTGTAGATGATTATTTTTTACACAGTATAAACATACACATACCATCGCGTCTGTATTCCCTGAAGGGTTAGGCCCACAGTTCGCCGGTATGTTTAGGTACCATGTAATAGGGGGCGAGCCTATTGCCATTAACCGGGCACAAATCCAAACTCCGAGATGCTACTAAGAACTCACCTGCTACTGCTCGACCTGGGAATCGAACCCAGGACCTCTAGCGTAGCAGTCGCGCTCAGGACTACTAGGCCAACGAGGCAGTCAAACCTACTAAAAATTAATCATCTACAAAACTTAAGGCCAATTCTAGTGATTAAAAACGTTCAAAATCGAGTCCCAATCTCATCTTAACTACAGTAAATTAAAGACTTATTTGACAGATTGAGACTCAGATTAGATTGCGATCGTTCCTAAAACTTAAATATACCATCACACCTCTATTCCCCGAAGGGTTAGGCAGAGGTGTAACAGTGTATACCCACAGTTCGCCGGTATATTTCTTAATAAAACTTAAACTTCTTCTATAACTTAGTAGAATTGATTTAAGCAGTGTCATTCGCCTTACTCAGTCCTCATTTAAAACACTTACTATTTTCATTTTTCTCTTTCTCAGCCCAACCGCGTCACGTACAGTTCATAACTAGTTACCGAATTGCGTGCCAGGCTTGAAAATCTGGCAAGTAATCGATATTCACATAAATCAACCGTTCAATTTGAGATACGGTGCTCAATATATCAGATGTAAGATATTCCAACTTGCAAGCTTCGAGCTGTCATTGTAATTCGCACGCCACGCGAAACCAACAACTTAATAACTTAAGTAACAGTCCTATCTCGTTTCAATGTCAGTTATATATATATACCATCACGCCAGTATTCCCCGAAAGGTTAGGCAGAGGTGTACTAATGTACACCCACAGTTCGCCGGTATATTTAGGTCCCATGGGGGCGAGCCGGGCACAAATCCAAACTCCGAGCCGCTACTGAGAATTTCATAGAAAAACCCAATAACACTTTTGCTCGACCTGGGAATCGAACCCAGGACCCTTTGCACGGCAGTCGCACTTGCGACCACGAGACCAACAGGGCAGTAATGTCAGTTAGGTATATTAAAATCGATATCCCAAGTATTTTGTATCGATACTATCTATAATATCGAAACTATGTCCCGTGAATCCAACATTGGAACATTTCATAAATTATTCACTACCCATGGGACCACTTAACCCACAATTTCAACTAAAATCATTTTGAAGAAACATTAGGGTTTTACTAATTCATTTTTCTGATGAATAATTAAACAAAAAATTATTTTGTTATTGTTTTTGGGGTTTAGTTTGAAGAGAATAATAAAGAATTATTAAAATTAATCGGACGATTTTAATAGCTGGGATACTGGGATAGCTGGGTCTACCAATAATAGCTGGGATCGACAGCTTTACGTGCTTAACGTGTTAGGATACCGCGCCCCCGGAACGCAAAGGGCACATGAAGGAACAAAGATGGTTTTAGCCTGTAAAAGTCTGACACTTCCTCCCGTCCCGCCCATGGGGGGGGGGGGTATGTGATGATTTCCCATCTCAAAAAAAAAAAATGGTGCAGTACACAAGTATTGACATAGCAGTATATACATACACCCATGTTGGAATTTGTTCGAAACAGTTACCACGGCCCTGGAACATAACGAGCAGTAGGAGGAACACGGATAGGTTAGTTAGTGTCGGAGCCACAGCGACCACACATCTTAGTGTCAGAGTAACAAGTTGATTTTTAGTGAGTAAGAGTTTGACACTCCACTCCACTCCGACCAGATTGGAAGAAGACATTCGATAACATCCTATCGTTTAAAAAAATAGGATACACCCATATTGCAAAGTACAACAGTATTGCATTTTACAGTTCAGGGAGCCAATTCTCCTTTTGCGAGGTTTTGCAGAGTTGTGAACGACTGCAGTGATCAGATTGACCTCCACTTCGACAGCTTAGGCAAATTGAAGGCCAGTTTTTATAAGAATCTTCCCGAACATTATGTTTTTTAAACTTCTTAGCTATGCACTATCTCACTGTGCTGAGTAATATGGGCAACACTTTACTCCTCTTTAATCGTTTATAAACTTATCTACCTAGCTTAGTTGAAAAAAAAAAACAATGTCTTAGTTTAATTACGATTCGGTTCGGCTTAAATTATGTATGTAGTGCAACTTTGTAAAATAGTCCTTAACCTTTCTTTTATTTTTTCTTTGTAAGTTACAACAACGTTTTGTGTGCATGCAGAGTTCGCCTGTAAGTGATTGTTACACTTTATTCTTATTTGTTGCTTATGTTCATTGATTGTGTTTGTGTATACAATTGTTGGTGAACCAAAATAAATAAATAAATAAATATTGTGATTGCAATACCAGCTTTCGCAACGTAATAAGGTACTAGCGAACTATCAGTGACTTCGCCGGCGTGGCTTATTTCACGCGTGTTGAGTTACGTCTGTGGTTACTGCCCCGCCCCCGTGCGTTGTAGTGTGATGTAATCTGTATGTATGTTGATCAGGAATATGTAGTATTCTATTCCGTCTAGTTGGTTTTGGGAGACAATTTTTCTAATTTATAAAATTTTAAGTGTGTATTTAATAAATAAATAATAGTGAAAGAATTTTTGAAATCGTGAAAGAGTTTTGAATTTATTCATTACACACATACTTACAAATCCTTCCTCTTTATAACATTATATAGATACATAAAAATATAACCAAAACCTTAAAAGGAAGACCCTGCTCAACTTGAAATTTACTATATTGCACTATCGTGACAATTTATAGGACACAATCCGGTAATTCCAGTAATTTGTTGCATCGTCCAGCGTATCGTAAAGTACACAGAATAGGGAGGTAAATTCGGAACGAGCCAATGTGCGGTTCGTCACGGTGCCGTGACTCTTCGAATGAGGAGATTCGGCCAGTATAATGATGAGTATACTGTGGTATTTCTGTGTATGGTGTTTCTGATAGAGTAACCGTTTATATTATAAAGTTACTAGCTGACCCAGCAAACGTTGCTTTGCCATTTTGTTTTTTTTAGGGTTATGAAAAATAGATGTTAACCGATTCTCAGACCTACCCAAAATGCACACAAATTTTATTGAAATCGGTCCAGACGTTTCGGAGGAGTATGGTAAGTAAAATTGTGACACGAGAATTTTATATATAAGATAGATAGATTACTCGGTTCAAAACTTGATTTCGCTCAAATCAAGGAAAAAAAGTCTCAAGATTTTCTGATGTTTAAAATCTTTATTCATAGTTACTTTCAACAATAATTTAAGCTTTAACAAAATATATCGTTTCAAAGATAATGAGCTAGTTTTGTTAATAGCTACAATCTGTATTAATTTCAGGTGGATTAAGTTACCTAAATTAATTTGTCTAATATTTTTCAAAGACGTTACAAAATACGCGTAGATTTTTGCACAATATCTCAATCCTTAACTAAGACACAGACACTTCCCCATTACCCTCAATTTCGGTAACAGATGTAGTGCGTACACACTGCGTAGACACGCGGAACCAATTTACGCAGAGTTTACGCGGAGTCGGGTAGTATCGTTTGATATCTGTGTACACAGACTCAAGCTTTCAACGCTGGCAAACAAATGAGGCTGTCAACCGCAGGTGCGTCTTTGCCGTGACGTGCGTTCACGTAACGAATTTTCGCGTAATTCCTTAGGATTGCGACACACTGTTGGGCTACAATGAAAGAAGGTCAGGCCATTATTTTGCGAGACAAGTGCTCTGTAGCTTATTTAGAAAGGTTTGACATAAAGGTCTGGAAGTGACAACGTTGCTAGGTTGAAAAAGAAAGTGTTGCTGGAGAGGCGTTAAGATAGAAGCGGTGGCGTGTTACTTGTCTGTTTGACATAAATATTATGTTGTGTCAGATGACACCTGCATAATTTTAAATACTTCATTACTTTATTTAGTAATATTATTATTTTATAATGCACTTTTTTAACCTATCTCAGACGATACGGACCGTTTACTTATGCTGTAAGTAAATTTATTATTTTACCTTGTACTAGATTTCTCCTTTGCGACTTTGTTTGCGTCAAAATTAATATTGAATTATCCTAGGGGAACTGTACATTTTTCCGGGATAAAAAGTAGCCCATGTGCTTGCTATTCTAAACTTTAATCTTTCTCTGTGCTTAATTTGATTGTGTATCATACATCCATCCATAGAAATTTTCACATTTAAAATAGTAGTAAGATCATAGCGAGTATCGTAAAAACACATTTAAATAGCACAAAAAGGAAGGGGTAGGTGGTTGACGGTGAGACCCCCTCAAGCTCGGTGGAGCGACGATCTTTGCAGAGTAGGTGGTAGCAACTGGATAAGAGTTGCCGAGAATCGAGTTAAGCGGCGCGCAAATGGCTTATGTCCAGCAGTGGACTGTTGCAGGCTGATGATGATAACATTGAAACACACACTAGAGGGCAAAGCTAATTCCTTCTCTATATAAAGGTCTTCAGCCTGCAGAAGGACATAAACAGGCTAATTATGATAATTACGTATATTATGATAAATGAGGTAAAACAATGAAACTATACAATTTAAAACCCGATAACCGATGTCCACACTAATGATATCATAAATCAATAATTAACAAAAACATAATATTTACGTTAAAGTTGATTACCCATAATGATATTAAACACGTGTAACGAGATACTATCAAAACAATCATAATTATTATTTTCATACATCTCTTTGAAGTTCAAACATACAATAATTATGTTTTAATATTTTGTTCATTATGCTGTAATTATTTTCTGTTGGTTGAATATTATTTACGATAAACAGTCCATACCTACGGACTCTTTTTCCGAGATATCTTTTATTCGAGGAATAAGTACAATTTTGGGAAGGAAGCTGAAGTAAAAATTAATTAATTATTTTTGTAATTAAATTAAAGGCATTTTAATTGATTGTGTGTTTAAAATACTCAGACTATGTGATATTTTTGGATATAAAAGACACTGCTGATTTTGCCATTATTCAATGGCGGTGAGAGAAGCTTTTGTTCCAAACTTCTGAAGGGAAGCGGGCAGGAATTGAATTGTATGAGTCCTCGTAACTGAGAGATGAGTTTGTCAGCTTTTGTATATTATATATAAATTAATTATGTTAAACCGTTACCTTCATTAAGAGAGTTATGAGTCGATTTAAAAATAGATCAGATTTTTTTTACGTTCCAATTTATTCTATATCATTGTCTACCCAAAATATTGTAATAAGAGACTACACATAATACCACTTAGAAAACAGTTGATGAAGATATATTTTTTTTTGTATTTCAATCATGCATTTAAACGAGACTTTATGTTTGGGCACATGAGATAATTCTTCTAGTTTAAAGTAGTAGTATAGTACTGATAGTGTAGTAGAAGTGTAGGTATAGTGTATGTCCAGTATAGTGTAGTGCTGTAGTTATTGTAGTACTAAGACAATAGTGACCTACTTTACATAATATTTTTCCAAGATGCTCCGAGAAATATGAATAAAAAAGAAATATAAAAAAAATTGGTAACTAAATAAGTAAAGAACAATTGAATTAAATAACAATGAAATTACAAATTCTTGATGAAGGAATAACTACATTCTACTTTCATAAAAAAAAAACACCGCTATCCAAAAAACCGTTGTCGTAATGAGCTTAGAAGATGAAAAAACTAACTTTATTATTCATCAACAATGTAAAACAAAATTGTTGTTTCATAGCAACGAATTGAAAAGGCTTTTTATGACTTTTTTCTTCCATAAAAAAACCTTGCACCAGTTCGGTAAAATGTAGATACAAGTCTAGGAACTTCTTTTGTATATTTCGGTGTAACTGTTTGTATATTTTGCAAATATTTGTACTATTCGAGATCCGAACCAGCAATTTTAATCACAAACACCAATAGAGTAAGTACTGCGCCAACCATGTTCTAAAAAAAATATTTTGATGACTTTTGTGAGGAATAAGCTTGAATCCAAAAAAAGGATATAGGCTACTTTATCATACGTTACTTCACCTGCGTTTTCGATAACCAAAATTCCTACCCACGAAGTCGAAGGCAAAAGCTTAATTATTTATTAGTTTCTGCATAAAGGCGTTAATACACTTAAATAAATAGTGCCCCACTGCCCCATTGGTCTCGTGGTCGCAAGCGCGACTGCGAAGCAAGGGGTCCCGGGTTCGATTCCCAGGTCGGGCAAAAAGTGTTATTGGGTTTTTCCATTACGAATTTCTCAGTAGCAGCCCGGAGTTTGGATTTGTGCCCGGTTAATGGCAATAGGCTCGCCCCCTATTACATGGGACCTAAATATACCGGCGAACTGTGGGTGTACCTAAATCGGTGCACCTCTGCCTAACCCTTCGGGGAATACAGGCGTGATGGTATATTTATTATATTTATATTATAAATAGTACCTACATCATAATCCACCCACGACTCTTTTTCAAAAAACCTGCAGTGTGTCCCCTCCCTAACTTAACATAATTGACACTGTCTCGTTCCCGTCATGTTGGTACATAAGTAATTAATTGCTTCAATAGTAATGCTGCGTTTATTTCTCAAGTTATATACGAACACATAAAGCTTGCGTGTTTCGCCTTAAATTAATTCGTAACCTGAATAATTTCTGCGTATTTCGATGTCGACTACGTCTTGGTTTGTTTTATTAAGTGGAGCTGAGAGATGTTAAATAAAGTACTACATCAATCCATCCCTGTTTTGGTCGCGTGCGATTTTCATGTGTCGACATGTGTCGAAAAATGTTTTTTTTTTCTAGTTTAGCATCGTTCTCATCGTTATCATCATATCAGCCTACAGCCGTACACTGCTAAACGTAGGCCTCCTTCAAAGAGAGTTAACCATCCCGGTCCTGGGCAGTTGTCCTAGTTTACCTTTAATCCATTCAAAATCAACTAAAACTAAATTAACTGCCCCGTTGGTCTCGTGGTCGCAAGTGCGACTGCTGTGCAAGGAGTCCCGGGTTCGATTCCCAGGTCGAGCAAAAAGTGTTATTGGGTTTTTTCTATGAAATTCTCAGTAGCAGCTCGGAGTTTGGATTTGTGCCCGGTTAATGGTAATAGGCTCGCCCCCTATTAAATGGAACCTAAATATACCGGCGAACTGTGGGTGTACATTGGTACACCTCTGCCTAACCCTTCGAGGAATACAGGCGTGATGGTAAAATCAAATTCTAAGCTTTTAATTCAATTATACAATTTATAGGTACATTTGAATTGTCAAGAAGTCGATTAGTTAGAAAGTTGAAGCTAGTTGCTCATTCCAAAACGTAGGTCTCAATGGAGAAGAAAGAGCAAGAATAATCACGGACACACTTTTCAATCAAATTTTTACATAATCCTAGTAACATTATTCTTTTAATTTTCTACACGTGGAAACAATTTAGGTAAAGAGCTATAAAAAACAATTGAAAAGATAATTTAGATTATTACCCTTTCAATTTATTTATCATTAGACAAAAAGCGGCTAGATAACGATAGTTATTAGGTTATATTGTTGAAATATTCATTTCATTGGTATTATTTTAATGTACATATAAATGGCAATAATTTACGTTGTAGGTACTTACTGTGAAATAACGAAGCTTTTACATGTTAACATTGAAATAACACATACATACCATCACGCCTGTATTCCCCGAAGGGTTAGGCAGAGGTGTACCAATGCACACCCACAGTTCGCCGGTATGTTTAGGTCCCATGTAATAGGGGGCGAGCTTATTGCCATCAACCGGGCACACATCCAAACTCCGAGCTGCTACAGAGAATTTCATAGAAAAACAAAATAAACACTTTTTGCTCGACGTGGGAATCAAACCCAGGACCTCTAGCGTTGCAGTCGTGCTTAGGACCACTAGGCTAACGAGGTAGTTAAAATAACAATAGCGTTATAATGACATTTGATTAATGTTATAACTAGCAAACTGAACGCGACTTCGTCCGCGTGGCTTATTTCACTCGCGTTAAGTTACGTCTTTGGTTGCTGCTTTGCTCCAGTTGGTCTGGCCTGTGACACTAACAAATAAAGTGGCTATCTATGGGCAAAAGAATTTTCAAAATCGGTTCAGTAGAATCGATCTTCCGGGTTAGGCCACGCTTGCCGAGGTTGGTCTGTGGATGGGTGACCATTTACCATAGCGAGTTTCCTCCGTGCCTCGGAAAGCACGTAAAGCCGTTGGTCCCGGCTGTCATTTGCAGATCTTTGACAGTCGTTACTGTTAGTCATAAGCCAGAAAGTCTGACAACCAGTCTTACCAACAGTATCGTATTACCCATTACTGGGTTGTGGAGGTCTGATAGGCAGTCGCTCCATCTAAAATACTGATATTCAGCTGCACCCGGTTCGACTGGAAGCCGACCCCAACATAGTTGGGAAAAGGCTAGGCAGATGATGATGGTTCAGTAGTATAATCCCACAAACTCACAAACTTTACCTCTTTATAATTATAGTTCTAGAAGTATAGATGAATGGAGTGTTTGGGAAACAATTATGTATTACAATCATTCTTCTTCTTCTTTTAGTGCCGATTGACTTGTCTTAAATTCCACATTAAAGTCTTTAGCCTGCCGTATTAAATTATCTAAATAATTGTTTAAACCCAGTCAAAATGTTTGGTGTAGTTTTGAAGCACAAAACGCACACACATGGACATAGGTATAAAGTAACTTTATTTTATTACCTACAGGGTTTAAATCTGGACCCGTGGAAATAAAAACTCGGCGCTCAGAATATATTAGTCCGAACTCCTTATCACCGATACCAATAAACCAAGGAAACAGTCCTCTAAACATCTCAACTAAAAGCAACAATCGTAACGTTGCGCTTGTCTAATCGTTTTTAATGTCTGTTCCCTTCTTGTTCAGAAAAAACAACATTAAACCAAAGTGCGAAAGTAACAACTAAAACCGTTATCACAGCGACTCATCGAGCTCCACAGGTCTACGGGGAAAAACTAATTTCCATCAAAATAATAAAAAAAAGGAAAAACTTGACAAAAATTCCAATTACGCCACCCTCCATTGAATTTAATGAAATCTCCACAATTGTCTCAACACTGCACAGGTGTATTTTTGTTTAATAAACCTTAGACGAAAAAAGGTCACCCTGTTATCAGGGGTCGTGGACAAAGGACGGCGACCCATTCCACTTGTCTTAAGATAAAAAGAGAAAGTGGATTAAACGCATAGATAGCTGCCACCCATAAAGAGATTGTACTCCGTGATAATACTAAGAAGACGCGCGAGCACTGTGTTTGCTATCTAAAAAAGGTTTCACTTCAATGTATTTTTATGCAGGTGTCTATTAAGATAAATTTTACGGTAGCCCATCTTATTTTTGTGACACTAAAATGTAGACTTCTTGAATAATATTACAATGAGAGAAAGGTTTAAACAAAGATAATAAACAACACATTTTTTGGTTGAACATCTTAAAAGTAAAGGTTACGCCATGTTTATCTTATGTATTTAATCAGGGCTCATTGTTTTTTCTTCGCCAAAAAAAATATAAGACATTGTAATCTTTATAAACAGATTATTTTACAAAGGCTTTACTTAGAATCGTTCGATAAAAAAACCTTTCCAATATCTTAACATTTTTAAATAAAACAAAGAAAATTTGAAATTTGTTTTATGTAATCCATGTTATAAATAAGGTATAAGATATTCAAGTATCAGCTCAAAAATAACGAGGCAGATAACTTTGCAAAATAAAACAGAAAGCAGACGGATTCTGAAATAAATAGAACATTATTTAAACTACAACATATATTTTTCAAATCGACGAAACAATTCGATTTTGGAACAGAACTTCATTCCAAGAAAATAGTAAAATATACCCTTCAATAACAAACAGATGTTTGGTGTCAACTATAAGAAATATACTTCAAATCTGTAGTAATATAATAAAGTTGAAGATTTATTTGTTTGTTTGTTTGTTTAAAAGCGCTTATCTCTGAAGCTGCCAATCAGATCGGAAAATGTTTTTGTGTAATTTTGATAGCCAGATTCATTAGGAATAGGCTACAAATCACGGTAGCGGAGCAGTAACCAAAGACAAAACTAAACACGGGTGAAAAAAAAAAAACACGCGGACAAAGTCGAGGGCAAAAGCTAGTTTTTTTTTTATAAAAAGACATGTAATTTCTCTCAAAGACAAATCAATCACAGATAGAAAGACAGGATTATTTAAATTTCAGATCGATATCAAAGGTTTAATCCATTGTTAGCAAATTTCAGTCTCCAATATTTTTGCTGAGTGCACATTAAATTTCATATTCGCTCTTGAGGCCACGACGCAATTATACGGCTTCAAAATTCAGTTCCCTGCATAGTACTTGGAATGCATTTCAGCATTTCCGCGATTCAATAATGCACACAAAAGATATTTGCTTGCATTAATTGAATTTTTTATACGGGTTTTAATTTTTTGTTTTTGCGTGTTTCTGCGGGGATATATCGCCCATTTCCTTTTGTTAGTTCAATGCAGATACGAATTTTAGCATTCATTGAATAAATGGTGTTTAAATAGTGCGGATTTCGGCTACTAATTGACGCTCAGGGTTTTTCATATGATACGCTAACGTTCCGTACTTATTCTTGGAAAGCAATTATATTTTATTTGGAAATATACTACTATTTACAAAACTGGCGATGGGGTATTAATTGATATGCCGTTAATTCAACTGATTATTTACACCTTTGTTTTTTTATTGGTATACAAGCTATTGGCCGTGACTTTGAAGGCGTGAGCGGCAGATCTTCGAGTTTAAATAAAAAAAAAAAGCTAAACACTCTCTTAACACAAAAAAAAAACTGTAAAATCTATTTTTTGTGTTGGGGGTTACTTAAAAATTTTGAACATATAATACGGAGTGAAAACATTATAATCAAAACTTTTGCCATGGATTCAGTACATGATCATAGATACCGTAGCGTGAAAATTTTTAGTTTCGTCGATCATTATTTATGATCGTGTAAGTGGCTAATCGTGTGGTCTATAAATAACACTCTGAGATAATTTTCAAATATAAGCTTAAATAGAAGATTGCTTCATATAAGCGAAGATGTTTACAATTGAACCAGTAATTCTAGAAATTAGCGCGATCAACCCAAATAAACAAATATTTCCCCTTTGAATATTAATATAGATTTATATATAAATATATAAAATCTCAAAAATCTCCGAGCTGCTACTAGACAATACAATATAGATAGACTAGAACAATATAATATAGATTTAAGAGTCTTCTATCTTAAACTAGATTTCGTTAGTAATATACCATAATGATGATGATTAAAAAAAAAAAGACTAACACACACACCCAACAAATCGGCCAAAATAAAACGGCCCTCTGGCTTAGATTTCAACTGACAATCAAAACAAAAAGGTAAAATGTAAATATATTCCGACCAAACCGTATCCTATAAATCAAAATTAGAACAGAACAATGTTTTGTAAAGCAGCATTATGTTTGTTTAAAAGCCCTCAAAAAGGTTATAAGCGTTCCTGTGCATATCTGTCATAATATATTTTCCAGGTCCATTTTCACGTAAGAAATCATTACAACCAACAACAGGCCATTATCTAACTTACAAAGTACATCATCTTTACATTATGTATATCTATAGCACCGCAGTCTTGTGTGGGACACGTCATAAGCTTATAGCGGGCAAAATATAAAAAAGATTTAAGTTAAAAAGCAACAAAAAAATACAGGCATAAACATAAAAAATTAAGAGGGAGAAATGCTTCTTCACTGTAAAATAAAAAAGAAATGAATTCAAGAAACTGTTAATGTATTCCATTTTCAAAGTAAACTGAATAACTGATCAACATTCACAATTAATATTACCAACATTAATTTTCTATTAAAAGCACCATCAAGAACTTATCGCATTACCTCACCGACGCAGACGCTGCGAACTCGTAAGAAGCATGCTTAAAAACAACTAGACGATGCAATTTGCACTTAAAAGACGAGTAAATATAGTGCATTATTAAATGGCACCGTCGCTTATGAATAGTACCGAAGCACTAAAGCGTTGTTAAAAATTCAAGAAAAAGCGGCGTTCCCAACTGTGGCCCGGGGGTACTCTTAACGCGACGCCACTGACGCTGTGATGAAAATACTTAATGAACTAAAGGAAACAACGGCCAATGACGTTTGAGAAATTGGCCGACTTTAAGGGCATTAAAAGTGAATCTTTTACTCAGTACGTTTAGGAAGCAGGTTGTGTGCGAAAAAATGGTTGAATCTTTTTCTTTTTTAGATTTTTGTCAGATTTGATTTTTAGAGATTTTTTCAATTCCAATGTTCTTACTAAGGTTGTCTAGAATATCATTAACGTATGTGAAGGAACCATCGTGACGAAACTTCAACTTATATTTAACTAGCTTCTGCCTGTGACTTTGTCTGCGTAGACTTTAGAATTAAGTAGAGTCTTGAATTATCCCACGCATACACCAAATCGGGATCAAAATTATCCTATGTGTTAAATTAAAACAAGGCCCATATATACTCGTTTTATGTGTGCTAAACAGCTAATTCCGTACAGCCGTCAGACCTTGAAAAGGTAAAAAACATTATCTATCCATCCATCCATTGATCCTCATAAACATTCGCAATTATTTATAATAGTATGTTATAGGAGTTGGATATGAATCCGAAACCACGAATTCGCCTTGAGCAAGGGTTGTGATAGTGCAGTTGACACGTTTATACACGGAGTGCGATTTTGGACCCTCATAAACTACTTCTTATGATACTTAATGCAGTAATCAAACGTGAAAATTTAGACGAGAAAAGGGCTGAAAAGCAATAAAGTGTGCTATGCCATAAATTATTTAAGCTCATTTTATAATAACAATACAAAACTAGGCCAGAAGAACGTGCAAAGTTATTTCTGTGCTCATGTGAAGAGGTCAGTGCGACCTAGCGTGGAACTTTGTGGTTTCTGCCTGTCTCCCTGAAACTTAGCCAGTGTGGCTATGTACCACATGTTATGTTAGTTGCATTATTTACATTTTATCTCACTGTTTATTTATTTATTTAAACTTGTGTAAAGTTTTTGCAACGCTTAAAGTGCAAAGGCGGAGTTAATGTCTTAATTATTTGATGTAACAATATTACGTCTAAAAAAACTAAAATAAATAATAAAAGGAAAAAATAATAATTTATTATTTCCATAAATTAATAATAATGAATGAACATAAATGTTAGTGCTACACTACTTAATACTACTACTACCACTTTCTACAACTAGTAATGCTACTACTACTACTTTCTTGTGTAGTACTTTATGTTACCAACTTATCTTTTGCAACGGACAACAAGCTTCTATTATTTGTTTACTTGTAAATGTCATTCAAAAGTGCTTTTAATGGTCTAATTGAACTTTGACTTTGAACCTACAGAACTTGTCCATTTAAACCAAACTTATACGTATATCAACTTATGCCCGGGGCACCAAAAAACAATGACAATCAACGTCACATACGCCCAAATTATTTTTCCCATATTTTATTGTCCCCGAAATTACCGATTCTATAGAAATCGAAGTTTCCTTAGAAATAGCTACATGGCCAGCAATTTAGTAAGACGAATGGATATTGTCAGACGGTGTTCAGGAAATATGAAGATGAATTGTTGGGAGCATGCCCTATCTATTGATCCCGGGAGCAAAGATGCTGTTGTTTAAACGTGGATAATGAAAATTTTATGCATATTGTCCTCATCGACAGCAGGACTGGCTATAAGGGCAGCGTTTGTATAAAATTATATTAAAGTTGACTAGTGATGTCCACGGTTTTGTTCTTCGCGTGAATAATTTATTTTGTTTTGGTGTTTTCAGACATTCATAGCATCTTATTTTTAACTTTTAATGTAACAAGCATTAATGCAGCAAGTACTAATGGGACTATTTAAAATATATATATTTTATGATTTTAACTTAAAGTCTATTAATTTTTTTTAACATAACATCGGTCTAAAATCGACTATCCGCCTCGAGCAAGCGTGGTGATCTATGTTGGTGCCTTCTCTGTATGACAAGAGGCCTTTACCCAGCAGTTGAACAGTAAAAAGCCAGTATTATTAATGTTTCAGTGCTAGGCAAAGGTCAAAGACTTTGGTAATTAAAACGTCAAAAAAGTAAAAACTTTATTAGAAAGAGCGGCAGGTTAAGAAAAATACTCACTACAAAAATTACCTTTCAATTTTATTCTTGGCTCGTAGTTGATTCTGTCTCACAGTTAATTATCGAGCTTTTTAATTTACGAGAATGACTTTCAAGGATATTTGAGTCTTTAATGAAAATAGGATTATACTGGAATAATGAATTTAAAGCGAGAAAGCCGAGCCGTACTGGCCTTGGTTTCATTTACTTGTTCTAGTAATAGAAACTAGCGTTGTGTAAGAGTGAGCGCGCAATGTGATTTTATTTCGAAAAGCAATTATTTAATCACTGTTATAAGACACCGTTTTGGAGGAGGCCCTTACCCAAACTGGGATCCTTGCAAAAGAAGTTATGTAACACAACTAAGAATACAACTTCAATACAAGAAACCCACTAACACAATCCTACTAGAAACTAAGGTTATATTTGCATCTCAAGCAAAGCTAATAAATAGGCTTTTTATTTTATTTTATGAGACACTTATTGTCAGTCTGAAATGAGCTGGTCTTTTTTCAAGATACACGAACAGTAGATAGAGAAAGACAGTCTACATGGAAAGGGCCCACCAGCTTTTGGCACAGGGGCAAAACAAAGACACGTCTAACAGACAAAGTATTGATCACCACTCTTGCCCAAGGCGGATTTATGATTTTAGACTTGTATTAATTATAAATCCAGGTTTCCTCATAATGCCTTCCTTCACCAATGTTAGTCATTTCCAAGATAAACTTAGAACGTTCATATGAATTGAAAAGTCACAGTGGTTCTTGCCTGGTATCGAACTCGTTGTTTTACGCATAAGAGGCGGGTGCGTTAACCATTGGGCCGTCCCGACATTTTACTTATAAATGTATTACGTTTTCTATATGGAGTAGAGTCTAGTCACTACACGATACTAAAGAACTATGTTTCTACTCTAGTAGTCCTACTTACCTCTTTGACTGAACTAAGTATTTGTAATAAGGTTAAAAACAGGTTAATAGCACAATGGGCGCGGTCCAAAGTTACCGAGTTTTCGCTCGCCATTCCGTCGCCCTCACCATAATGCTATTGTATTAAAAACAATCTAAAATTAACTTTCAGCGCTGCAGTAAAATGAAATTAATTAACAACTAATTACGAGTTTTAATTATAAATGTGAGTTGTTGCGTTTTAAAGTTTAAATGTGAATGTTTACTTGTTGATTTTTCTTTTTTGTGTTTGTTCAGGAACTGCCATTTAGGTACTTATAAAATATATGTAACAAAAATGTTTTTTTTAAGTTTAACATAATAAAACTAAAGAGTTTATTTTTTGTTTAACTTCTAAGCTCTGGAACTACCGGTACTAGTCGGATAAAGAAAAATCTTTTTCATTTTGCATATGATAGCCAGATTCATGAAGAATTATAGTAAAAGCTAAAAAAACACACTACGATACACGGGAGCAGAGCAGCTGTGCGATTCTCTAAAATGCAAGCTCGAAAACGAGTCTCACTTCGATAACGAACCAACTTGTCATTGGCTTAGTATTCGTTCGCCGTGGTGACGTCACCACGGCGAACGAATATAAACCAATGACAAGTCCACTCGATCACTTTAGTGAGACTCGTTTTCGAGTTTGCATTTTAGAGAATCGTACTACAGTAACCAAAAACGTAACGCGGGTGAAAAAAACCACGCAGACAAAGTCGCGGGCAGAATCTAATTCTGTAATATAGGTATTTCTTCAGTTAACAAAGTCAGAATTAACGCCAAAATATTACCTACCTACTTCATTAAAATGCAACATATTCTAACATTGAATTTTATTTTGTTACAGAACACGAAAACGTGATGTTATAAACGAAAATTTCATTCTAAATGTAATCCTGAAGATTTTGTGAGGTGTTGGATATTCGTGCAGTGCCTCGGAAAATGTAAAAATGGAGGGTTCTTTCCACGCGAGCCCAACTCGCGTACTGTCCCTGTGGACGCTGGTGCTGGGATGCTGTAATATTGCAGGTTAGTAAATGTGTTAAATAGAACGAGAAGAAATGAACAGAGTATTGTAGAGACTGATTTTTGATTCACTATCGATCTTTCTGGGGATGAAATTACTCATGAATTTAAATGTACATGCATTTCGCAATGTAGTGCGTTTTTGAAAGGGAACAGCATATTTTTCTTCTTCAAATCTACAAAGAATTAGGTGTTTTTGAATTAGTTAGTTACATTTTTGATTACGACTAATTTATTATGCGTAATTAATATTTAAATTTAAATTAATAACCAGCCTGATTTTTGAAAAAAAAAAGAGTGAACCGCGCGTGCTCTTATTGGAAGAACGACGGTCAATTTTATTTAGTAACCGTCAACCGGGGTGATGTGGTAGCTATACACAAATAATAACACGTGTGCTGTTTTTCTTTTTAGCATCTGAGTTTATCTTTCTGATCTTTAATCTGGCTTTTACGGATCCCTTATGTATTTTTTAAATATATAGCCATACCACAATATATACCATTCAAGGATAAAATAGCTTCCTATCAGCGAAAGAAATTTTAGAATCGGACTCTCTTAGCCCGATTCCAAACAGACTTTACACTTAAAAACTGCGCTCTAAGCAACATATCTATACATATTCTGGTGAACTTCACATGCATTTACGAACTTGTTTTATTACTTTGCTTTACTTGACTGTAATAAGCTAATTTCAGCGCAGATTCTAGATTATATCTCGACAACAAATTGTTGTTTGGTGTAAGCCTAGAAATATCGCGTTTTAAACAAAATCATGTTCTATGTGGGATAGACAAGCAGAATCTTAAGCCTTAAGGAGGAAACCTACTACTGACCGCGTACTAACCAAGACCGTGCTAGGAACGTGTCAGGCAAATAATAATAGTCTTTATATTAAAAAGACTATGCCCCACTAGACCGTTGCGTCACCGACCAAAGCCGTCGCGTGCCATGCATGGATCATCAACAACGGTCGGTTCATACGCTGTTAATACGTTCTAGTGGGTTAAGCGGATAAATATCAGGAACTGAAAGAAGCTTTCGCCTAGAAGCAAGCTTTTGCCTGTGGCTTCGTTCGCAAGTAACGGATCTCTATTTGTTTTTAATTAGTTACGAATTATTTGAGTTATCCATTACAATAAAAAACAAAATATTTCATTTTTACCATAATTAGTTCAGATATATTTTATTACAGCTCAATCAAATCTCTCAAATGTGTATCCATAATGAAAACAGAAAGGCGATACGTGTTAATAAATGGAAACAATTATGGATTTCGTCGGGCACAACAAAATTTAAAGGTGAAAAAAGATATCTAATCGCTAACTTCTAATAACTTACACCAAACTACAAAGGACATTCTGGCATGAGAAAATCCCTTTAAACAATATATTTCTTGAACGCTAGGCGATGCATACTAACACTTATTTTGACAAATTATATTACGCGTTCGTTATCGAAAGAGAATGTAATTTAGTTATGTGTGGCGCTGTTAATGCGTTTTATTAGGTTAGTTAATAATGTGTTGGAGATGAAATATGAGTGCGTGTGGAAAATGGCGCCGTTCGGATAAAATGTTGGTGGTAATATTTTGTAAAAGATTTAAATTTAAATATTATAATAATAAAACCAGCCTGTTATTGTCCCACTGCAGGGCGAAGTCCTCTTCTTATACAGCAAAAGTTTAATTAGAAAGCCAGCTTTCCTCACGATGTTTTCTTTCACCGAATTTTAATATGGGATTTTATAAATTGCATTGAAACTAGTGCCGATTTTACAGTACAGTAACAGGGTGCACATTCTGATATTATGTTGCCCCTATACCTATAATACGAGTATGTTTTATGTTATGTTTATGTATGTTCGAAAGAAAAAAATAAATCAACGATAACATTCATTACGATAGTAGTAGTGCATTTTTGAAGGCTGTGTGTGAGTGGTAGCTATAAATACTTTTAGTCCCATTCATGAACCTAAGAGTCTCTCTTTATATAAAATAAAATTTCCATTTCATAATTCTGCCCTTCATCTTTTATGGATGCAAGAATCAAGAACTGGAATCAAAGAGTTAAAACCTTTGATCGTTGTGTCTTCACACTTCAGGATTACAGATGACTGGTTCTGATCTACCTGTTACGTCTTCTTACGGTTCCGTACCCAAAGGGTCGGGATTATTGTTGTGGCAGAAATCCAGATGTTAGACGAATTTAGCTCTTAAATAAATTGGAGACACGTGTAATCGTTGTTGAAATTCTAATTACGAATCAAAATTAGATATTTTAATTAGAATAAAGTAGGTATGTATGTACTTATGTAGAACGTTTAACTACGTGTGTAAAGGATCTCTCCACAGAAATCCGATATTATCGTGGAGAGGACGTTATTAAGATATCAATTCGTAGAACAATTTATATGATATCTCCCCTATTATAATATCACAAGCGTGTGAAGAAGTCTTTAGAGATTTTGGTTATTATTTTATTGATATAATAACTAGCTTTTCCCCGTAAAAAGCCTTAGCCGTGATCAGAATCAGCCTGGAGAGTTATCTCCAGACCGATTCTGACCACGGCGACCAATCATAATGCAGACTTGCCAAGTACGCAGAAGATATCGTAGAGCACAAGTGTGTGAGCAAACACAGTTGCACTCCTTCTACCTTAACTCTCATAGTCCGATGGGACGACAACGGCGGTCACTTTTGCGACCACGAGACCAATAGGACAGTTATTTATTTATATTATTAAAGTAAAGATTAGTTATTTGTAACATATACATATATTTATGCATTTTGCTGTTTCTATAAAGGTAATTAGCTTTTGCCCGCGACTTCGTCCACGTGGATTAATAGTTCCTGTTCCCGGGGGATTTCCGGGATGAAAACTATCCTATGTCCTTTCTCGGGTCCCAGACTAGGTATATCTGTACCAAATTTCATTGAAATCGGTTCAGTGGTTTAGGCGCGAAGAAGAGAGAGACAGACAGACAGACGGACAGACAGACAGAGTTACTTTCGCATTTATAATATTAGTACGGATATTTGTTATAAAAATATTTAGAGACGCTAGCATGCTATAATTGTCTCACCTGAAAATGTGATCCACGGCTATGTACTCGTACTAAAAACAAACACTTATAAAATCAAAATTAAATCCTCAAGTTCTAAAGCCATTAACCGAAAAAGTGATTCCACTTTCTTCCTCAAATATCTATTATTAAATAATCCATTATAAATGCGGACTACCACAGCCTACCAGGCAATATCTTATAACAGAGGTCACAGTCATTCAACAAAGATTTATAGCATCTATTATTCCATAATAATAACTCAGTGTCGATGTTAATAACACTGCCCTTAGTTAGGCTCTGACCGTAGAATGTTTGATAATGTGAAAGGTCACGTAGGTCACACGTGGTATGAGGTCAAGCTACAATTACTATTATTAATTATTCAAAACAATGCGTAGTTAAGAGGCGGATTAATTAAATATTTGTCTCTTTGTGCCTAAATATGTTTTTAATGCATTACTTATAAATTTCAAGGAAAAGGGAAAGTTTAGCTTTATTGAGGGTATAATTAATAATTGAAAACTTTATGAAGTTATAAAGTCAAAGTTTGTTTCGTTTTGTGTCGTGCTTCCTTAGTGATTACTAGCTGTGCCCGCGGCTTTGCTCATAATTCTTCAAGCTGATCTAATGATGCAACCAATAGACCAGTTTGTAATCACATAATATTCAGTATTTATTTTCTTAAGTTTTATTTAGATCTGATGGATTTAATAATCTAAAAAAAATGGGCCCCGTAATAAAAAACCGAAGAAAAAAAAATCACAAAAAAAAAACTCAAAGAAAAATTAAAAATTAAATAACTTATTTAATTTTTTGGCTACGTTTTATGGTACACTTGTATTGCAGACAAAGTCCCGGACAAAAGCTAGTTTTGATGAAGTGAAGTAACTCACAGTACTAAACAGGCTACTCAAAACCCTTAAGACAGCCAAGATAATAAAAAACCAGCCTACTTAAGGCTTCATTTCGGACAAAACTTTTGCTAAAGTTCGAAGTTCGTGAAGTTTGTTAGGTCTCCTGACACCTGTGGCTATAATTTGTGGGCCGCGAAACATTAAAGAACTTTCATTCAAGTTATTAGTGTAATGGAAAAGTTCATTTTATTGTTGCGTGTCTACTCAATTTTGAGAATCGTTTTAATTATGATTGTGATAAATGATAATTAAGATATATTTTCTAGTTAGTTCTTTTCTCCTTTTCTGGCTTTTTGTTAACTAAATGAAGTTGTGGCGATTACTAGGAAAAGAAGCACACCCAGAAGTGAAAGTCGCTTTTAAAGTCTTAACGGCTTCTTATAATAGTCAGATCAAAAGAAAATAATGTATTAAATAGATAAATGGCAGAAACCGAGTATTTTTTTTTATGGATGGATATATTAATTCACTTTACAACATCAAGTTAAAACTAACTTCAATTACACATCGACAGTGGAAAGGAAAAAAATATTTGGTGACAATTTAGTCGTGCTGTAAATCAAACTTTATTAGGTGCGTGTACTTTATTAGGTGTGACTAATACAAAAAGTTTTGCTTTAAACTCTTAACTTTTTGTTTTGAAAATATTGAATAATTTATATAATAGAAAAAGAAGAGAGTAGACAAGAATCGAGTTAAGAATGCAAACTATAACATACACTTTTTAGCTTTGCTACGCCGTAGCCGACTACGCCGTAGCACTTACGTAGCTTCTACACACCGATAAAGCGTCGAAGACACTTAATATTTCATATCATATTTCTAATGCAGATATCGCAAAAATCATATTACGATACGTTCATATCACATGGGACCTAAATAAAATAACGTTAGTATGCCAGCAGAACAGCAATTTTACTTTAGCAGCAAAACAGATTGACAACGTTATTGGATTAATATTACAACCATATTAATATAGTGATACAATATTAAGGCTTTGTACGATCCTTGTAATCTTGGGTCGAACCACGAGCGACCACTATTCGGGTTCGGATATTATTATGCAAGGTTATTCGTATTCATTCGCGGCCAACAAATGGATTCAGGGTTCGCCTTGTCATTGTTAAATTTATGAGAATGTGAGGAACAATATCGAGAACCTATAAGCTTCTTAAGACCGGTGGTACATTTAAACTGATAGGGCCTGATAGTATTCAATTAGAATTTAATCTTTAGAACACTCGAAAACGAATATTTACCATAAAACATATATCATATGAATCTTAGCAATAGTATAACTTTCTATCAGTGAAATACTTTTAATAACCGGAATCTAATACAAACAAAAAAATAAAAAGAAAATCCATTTTTAAATCCACTGGAACTTTTCATGTTATCCTAACTAATATTATAAATGCGAAAGTAACTCTGTCTGTCTGTCTGTCTTTCTGTCTGTCTGTCTTTTCTTCACACCTAAACTACTGAACCGATTTGTGTGAAATTTGGTACTGACATAGTTTGGAACTTGAGAAAGGACATAGGATAGTTTTTATTACAAAAAATAAAAATAAAAAAATTAATTTATTTAGGACATACAGCGCCATCTATTGGTCAAAATTTGGCATCAATTCAGTACTATAAATGTCGAGCTGTTCCTATGCTCAGTAGATAGTATGTTGATTTTTGAAGAGTTCCCTAGAATATCTTCCACATTTCATTTTTGAAGAGATCCCGCGAGATCGGGAACTATGTGGGTGTAACCAAAAATTTGCCGGAAGTCACTATTCCACGCGAACGAAGTCGCGGGCAAAAGCTAGTTCATTAATAAATTTTACCTGTGCGTAGATGGGGCGAGTGGCTAATTAAATATAAATAAACCTTTTATTTTAAAAGTCCAAATCTATCACAGATTTTTTTTTGCAAAGATCTGCCACACTATTCTAATCTACTGCAACTTCTGAAAGCCAGAATTAATAGTGACTACCACATGCCGCAGCAATAAAGCTCGACGAGTTCCGTAGTAGCTTAATATCTTGGAACCCATAGCCAAATCAATCAGAAAAGATTAGCGTAGGAATGAGGAAAGACTTACTTTCTTCTAACAGCCAATATAATATAACAGGGCAAAGTGTCTCGGAAAGCTAAAACAGCCGTTGTTCCCTATTGTCATTTGTAGACCGGTAGTCAGAAGCCCGAAAATCTAACAACCAGGTCTTACCAAAGGGTATGGTGTTACCCAGTAGCAGGCTTGTGGGGTCAAACAGGCTGTCGCTCCAAGTAAAATACTAGTATTCAACTGCATTTAGACTAGAAGCAGGGCCAAAGGAACCGAACAGGAAGACGCTAGTCAGATGAATAGCGCAAAATTTAACACGTCTGTTTTACCGAGGGGCTAGGCAGAAGTGTTCTACATCCCCACATACCTTTCTCCAAGCACATTTAAATTTAATGTAATAGAGGACGAGCCTTTTCCGTCAACTGGCCCCAAATTCTGACGCCACTGACAAATTACTAGCAGAAAACCCAATAATACCAATTTACCTTTTAAAGGTCAAAATAATAATATCAGACACACTACCCGTATCAATATATTATTAGGTACCTAAAATAAATATTATGAACCTTCGTTCAAATTGGCTGTTGGGAATAATAAAAAAAAGGATAGACAGGTTAATGTCACGAATGAGAAAGAGTTTATGGAATATTTAGGTAGATGGCCTTGAAACTAGTCTATAAGAACATAATTTCCCAAATTTGACCTTCCCCCTTTTCTTTCCCCCCTTCCCTTCCCTATCCCTTTTCACAGTTTTGACTTAATGCTGACACATTCGACCCGTATTACAGAACGATCTTTACTTTAACATTTTCCCGACCAAAATTCAGTCACAGAGCGGCCTATCTTAAAGGAGACTAGCCAAGTACGCAAGAGATATTATAGTGCAAGTAAGTGTGCGCAAACGCAGATGCACTCCCTTTTCCCTTAGTCTCAAAGTCCAATGGGGCGGTAATCTGACACGACCGAGCAGAGCTAAGGCGCAAGACCAACAGCTTTATTATGTGCCATCTAAGGCACTAGGGTATCACACCACCAACTTCTAAACTCCCGGCTATAATTAAGAAGGTCAGTCTCAATGGAAAACAAATGAGACAGCCATGTCTTAATAGCTCTTTTGGCACTTGTGGCTTGAATCTGGAATCGCAACTTAACAGTGAAGTCGCTAAGGCTCATGTTTCAGAAAAAATCTTTTATGACTCAAATATCCGCCGATGGTATTTCGAGTTGTATATTTGTATATCCTTATCTGATTTTGCTCAAAGATGATAGAAATAACGAGCGAACTACGAACGTTTGTAGATTACTGACAGTCAGTCAGTCAAACACTAAAAAAAGCATAAGCCATTATCTAAGACAAATAAAGCTAAAATATAAACTGACTTTGCAAAAGGAAATATCGTCGAAAAGCTCTCAGGAATAAAATCACAATCGCAGGATAAATAAAAGCGTGGATACACAGAAGCGAAATATTGGAAAACTTCACAAGTCTTTTGTATAATAATACATTGCTTCTTTCGCGGTATACCAGAAAATCGACTATTTGTACTGAAAACAATTGGTCCTTATATACGCGTTAATACAACGTAAAATGCATTCAATGCAATGTTTCTCCTATTTCATCTGCAATCGATGTATTTAACAACGAACTATCATTAGCTACATAGCTCTAATGACAGCATTATCATGCAGCTTGGCAGCCTAACTTGGAAAATCAACGCAAAATTAAAGTGACAAATTGATAAACGCGCGTAAGCTGCTGTGATTGGTTGTTGATAATTCAGTCAACTAATCACAGTAACTAGGGGCGCTTGGTAATTTGTCTCTATAATTTTCGTTTCAGAAACTGAGAGAAGCACTTGCCAGGTCTATAGGAGAAATAGCAGTTTATTTAACTAACATGTTTTCGTACCAAAATAAAAAAGAAATGCTGCATAATTATTGAAGAAGCTAAAATTCTGTTCAATATAGTGTAGGTATCTAATTTACATAATATTTGCTTACATTGACTTCCTTAAAGCGTAAAAGGACCAAAAACGCAAACACCAAGAAAATTGATGCCAAAACAAAGCTATGCTTTTAACTAATAAATCATACCGCGAAAAGGTTTATCACGTAATTAAGGAACGAAAACTCCATAGGTATTTAATTACTACGTAGAAAACAGGCCGCTCACTGATTTTACGCCAAGGTTGTGCTTTATTAAATTTCACGTACATGAAAAATATTATTTCGTGTAACCGTGAGACTTTCTTGCTATTATTCCATAATTAAGTAAAGAGGGCTTCATGTGACATCAATATTAGGTGTGGCAACGCCATCTTAATTAAACTAGATGTTTATTTAAGAACTCAGGTGATACAACATCTTATTTTATAGCAATAAAAGTTACAGTTTTATTCTTATTATTATCGTAAATTTTGGGTTGGTTGTCATTTTTAAAATTAATGCTAAGGAATCTCTGGTGGCGGTGCTTTTCAGATTTAATTTTCTTTGAATTATCTGAGTTTTAAATTGATATTCAAGACATAGCATGACTCTTTATTGATAAATGATTAAAAAAGAAAGCAAAAAGTTTAATACTGTAATTAGCACCGGGTTAGTTTTTTTTTTTTTAATAATTCTACTAACTTTTTGGACACATAGTCTTCCTTAATCCTTTAAAAATGCCAAAAGTCAGTGCCAAAAAATGTAGTTAAAGTAGATTTAACTACATTTTTTGACACTGACTGTCACCGAGATGCGATTACGACTACATTTTGCACGCTTTTAATTATTAGAATTGGCTTTCTAATCTATGACAAATGAAAATCCTTTTAATCTTTTCTTTATTATACTTAACATGAACTTTCTCAAGCATAACATATTATAATATACATCTTACCTACACATAAAACATATACATAAAATAATAAATCAGTTTTTGGTTCAACTAAAACACGTGTTCAAAAGAAGATTGAAGTTGCTTCAAAGCCCATTAATTCAAAGACGGAGTTCAAACAAGATGAAGACGATGTAAAGTCGAATAACTTTTCAAAGATACTCGTATGTCTTTAGCCAAATGAAGGGCTTCTTGTCTTGAATATGTTAGAAGTTGAGAAATTATTATAAAAGACAAGATTTTCATTTGACCTTTCAGTTTAGGTGTTTTGAAGTATATTTGTATATTACTTTGTATTGTAAAAGTACTTCTTTTTATATTAAACAATAAATACGAAAGTGATTTTTTACAACTGCTGTTGTAATGTGCAATAGAAATTACAACAAAGTTAAATGTTGCTTTGTTCTAATTTTTTAACCTTTAACGTCTAAACTTATTTTTAATGGTCCAATTCAAATAAATTATTTGATTGTGATATTGTTTGTCATATCCCTTCTGAGATATGGAAGGAAAAAGTTCCATTTTTTTTTTACGAAAACAAGTATTTGAATTTTAACACTAAATTCTACCTGAATGGGAAGAGATAAAATGCCCTGAAAAAGAAAAATAATAGCCTGGTATCATTATTTAATTTTGAACACAAGTATCAAAGGACCAAAACTTATAGTTTGCACAAAATCATTTTACCTTAATATATAATATACTTTGCTCTTATTTATGTGGTACGTGAAATACCTGTAGTACGTGTGTGTTAGATTAAAATCATTCTTCAGACTGCTACTTTCAACGCTTACTTTATTTACTATGTAATTTCAAATGTTAAGAGTGTCTATCCTTGACTTTTAGAACGGAAATTAACTTATTCTAAATATAACTTCTGAGGCAAAAGGACCAAAAAATATTTACAGGACAAAAATATAAGAGACTGACGAAAGATAATTCATTTTACTGTTTTTTTCGCTCTAGCCTATGCTGTCCTGATGTTGGGCAAAGACCTCCCCAAACCATTCCAGAACCTTTCTTCTTATCTTATACAGCCTGGAACCAGCCTTCGTGGTACACGTCCAGACTTTTAAGCATCTCTGATATACAAACAACATTTACATGATAAGGGAATTGTATCTTACTAGCTTCTACCCGTGACTTCGTCTACGAAGACTTGACAACTACGTGAGATCTAAATTATCCCACGGGACGACCGTATTACACAAAAATACCATCTTTGCCGTACAGCCAATTCCGTTCAGCTGCTTAAGCGTGAATGAAATTAATATGAGTAATAAATAAATTCACCCATCCAT
Organism: Caradrina clavipalpis; assembly: GCA_932526535.1. Classification (NCBI taxonomy): domain Eukaryota; kingdom Metazoa; phylum Arthropoda; class Insecta; order Lepidoptera; family Noctuidae; genus Caradrina; species Caradrina clavipalpis. Next base: position 13,743,962 of record OW052095.1, on the reverse strand, counting down.
CCATCCATCCATCCATCCATCCATACATCCATCCATACATCCATCCATCCTCCCAAACTTTCGTATTTGCGACTATAGAAGAATTTAGAATTGGTTATAATAGTTCTGCCGAATCGACGAACTCATGTCAAATTTTATCCCATTGTTTGAAGTAAGTAATTGTATTAATATTCATCGCTCATTAATTTCAAGTCTATTCTAAGCTTAAGTTTTGGATGTACAATAAACTATTAATGCCGAATAGTAATGTAACACATTTGGCATATGGAATTAGTTTGACATTATAATTAATTTAATTGTTTTAGATTGTGGGTTCTTCTCTATACGAAACTACCTTTTGGAAGAGGTTGAATTACTTTTCATGTAATATGACGTTCAAAAGCGCCCATTATTGGTCGTATTGAAATGAATGACTTGATTTTTTACTTTTGCTAGGTCATTTTGAACATTTGAGAAAAAGAACCTCGTTTTATTAACATTTGATTTTCATTGCAAAATAATAATAAAAAGAAGCTGTAATCCACACTGACAACTAATTGTATTAAGCATTGAAACTACAACTACGGTTTCATTCGAATTTAATAGAAGTCGATATTATTCGTATTGTATTGTAATCGATACACTTAGCTCGATTATAATCACATTATCTATTGTTATGACGTGTTGTGTCTCGTGTACCTGTCTTTTTCCTACGCAGAGGGACTTGGGTTCAGTACACACCGCCGCAAAACTCATTGGAATAGAATTTTATGTTGACGTTTTGTTTTGGCATCCGTCCGTACTAATATTATAAATGCGAAGATATAGTCTGGGACCCGAGAAAGGACATAGGATAGTTTTCATCCCGGAAATCCCCCGGGAACGGGAACTATCAATCCACGCGGACAAAGTCGCGGGCAAAAGCTAGTTTTTTAATAAACAAATGCAAAAACTGGTCCCTAGTCTTCGGGAGAACTCTCACAGATTCCGGAGAATGGAATCCTGAGAAATTCTACGTAAATTCGCATATGTCAAACCCGTGTGAATCGAGCCTAACAAGCAACCATATTTCCTATTCGATGCCTAGTAACATAAAATACGTAATACCACGTCTATTTTTCTAAAAGGGATACAGAATATGACACAATGACTGTATGACAAAATGGAGGTCCATTTTGTTATTTTCAAATTCTATCAACCCGGCACAACAAATCTAGACTCCGACTGACATATTTGAATGAAGAACAAAACCAATAACATTTCGAACAGAGAATTGTACCCTGAATCTCATGCAAAGCAGTAGCACTTGCGACCACTAAACCGACAATTCAAACGTAGTACAATAACTGTTTATAGTTTTTTTACATTGTGTGGACCACCAACTTACAGTCTTTACTAAAAAGTCGTCAATCCGTACTAATATTATAAATGCGAAAGTAACTCTGTCTGTCTGTCTGTCTCTTCTTCACGCCTAAACCACTGAACCGATTTCAATAAAATTTGGTACAGATATAGTCTGGGACTCGAGAAAGGACATAGGATAGTTTTCATCCCGGAAATCCCCCGGGAACGGGAACTATTAATCAACGCGGAGGAAGTCGCGGGCAAAAGCTAGTAAAATCATAAAACACGTCATCCTACTTTTCAGCTTATTTAATTTTAACTTTAGGTACACTTGTTGAGTTGTCATAACTTCTGAATACAAAGGGAAGATATAATAGTCTCTAAGAACACCCACTCCAGACTTCTTACAATGTTACTGAAAAGAAAAAGTGACGCAATGAACTCCCGAGCATTTTTTTTAATTCTATTCCATTTATTCAATTAAACAAACATATAAATTACATTTTTAAATATTAGTAAAAAATATAAAAACATTTAAAAATATAAAATATAGTAGCCCACCGGCGTCGGGAACAGGGTCCAAGCCACCGGTGGTCAGGGCTCCTGAGAAAGGAATCTCCTAACTATACGCGCCGTGTCTAGGAGAACCGCTTTCTGAATCAAGCCCTTGATCCAGCCGCCCAACGAGAGCCTCCTTAATTTTAATTCTATTATTGTTATGGGCTAATAATAACAATTTCCCACATATTTTTTTCGTTTTATTATCATCACGTGAGAGCAATTTGTCATACAAAAATAAATGCAAAGACTAAAAAAAAAAACAAGTAACAAAAGTCCTAAGTGCGAATACTACGCTAGAGGTCTTGGATTCGATTCCTAGGTCGAACAAAAAGTGCTATCAGGTTTTTTTATGAAACTCCCAGTAGCACCTCGGAGTTAGGATTTGTGCCCGGTTAATGGCAAAAGGCTCACCCCTTGTTACATGGGACTTGTGGGTGTACATTGGTATACCTCTGTCTTATCCTTCGGAGAATACAGGCATAATGGTATATATGTGTAACATAACCGAAAAAGTTAAATAAAATCATGGCTCCAATTTTGAATTCAAAACAATGGAAACACGATTCCGAACTCACTTGGGGTAATTGAAAAATTACCATCTCGTCCAATGTCGGCTTTATTAAACTTCACAATCGCATGTTACAAAAATATGTGACGTATGTTCTTACGGCGAAGAAGAAGAAGAAAGTTGAAGACGGTAGTACCAGCGCGCAATATGCACCGAACTGGTAACTTCTCCCCACTTTCTTGTAACTTTGCTTAGATGAAAAGTTGTACCAAGAACTTATCTGTAACATTTGCAATATTTACTTTGTGGTTTCTACTATGAATTTGCACTAATAAAACAGACAGTCTCTGGGGTGTCATGAATTGCAACGGAGGAATAATTTATTATTCAGTGGAAAGGTAGCAACTGTAGCTGTACTCCTGGTCTTATTGCGTTATTATTTCAAGTTCTAATTAAATCTATCTAGCCTCGTTTTCTGTACAGGAGAATAAAAATAATGATGAAAATAGATATAAAAAATATGTTATACTAGCTTCTGCCAACGACTTCGTCTGTGTAGATTTTAGAATCAAGACAAAGTCCTATTTTCCCTCGGAAACACAAAAACGAGATAAAAAGTAGCGGGAATAAAAACAATGTTCATCATTAAAACAAAAAAAATAGACATCAAAAGTATGTAATACTGGCTCGTGGTTCGTCAGCATATATTTCAGAATTAAGCCAAGGTTCTGAATTATCCTTCAGAAACATAAAACATGGGATTAAAAGTAATATGCCAAAGGTCATCCAAATCTGTTCAGCTGTTCTGGCGTGATTGAGTGACAAATATACATCCATCCAAACTTTCGCATTTATAAGTAACTAGTAAACCACCCGCGACTTCGTCCGCATGGATTATTTTGCCTGCGTTAAGTTACATCTTTGGTTACTGCTCCGCTCTCGTGTGTCGTAGCGCAATATTATATAGCCTATTTTAATAAAGGAAAATGTAGCATTTTAATGGTAAGAGAATTTTTTAAATCGGTCCAGTAGTTTTTACCCGACTACGGCGAAGCAAAAAGGAGGGTTATGAGGTTGACCGGTATGTATGTATGTATGTATGTATGTATGCATGTATGTATGTATGTATGTATGTATGTATGTATGTATGTATGGATGTTCATCTGTTCCCTCATAACTTCTAAACCGTCTAACGTAAATTGACAAATGAGGTGTCATTAGAAGCGTCTTGATCGTCCGCTGGTTATAGGCTACATTATGTTGCAATAAATTGTATGTGGCGCCCTCTAGGGCTCAAGAAGATGTGAAAAAAAATTTTTTTTCTTCCAAATATGGTCGTGTTACATATCAAACTAAAGGGCTTAATTAGCACATTTCAAATATATATATATATATTATATAAGTAAATTGTACATAGCACCCTTTAGAACGCATCATAAACCTAGCTAACTAACCAATATTTCGTTTGGGAGACTTAATAGATTATTATTTCATATATTGTGTATATATGTTGCAGTTCCAATAATATTACGCATATAAATGTCTAAATTTAAACCCCAAAATATTTTAAATAAAAAAGAAGTTTAAAAAACTAAAACCCGACTACAAAAAATTCACGTTCTAAAAAGTATGAAACAAGAAAACATTCTCATCTGAAAGCCGTGGTCGTATGCCACCTAATTCAGGTAAAACTGTATGTATGTAGTTATAGAACATGAATCTTTAGCACTAAAGTTTAGGGTAAAGTGGCATACGACCACGGCTTTCAGATGAGAATGTTTTCTTGTTTCATACTTTTTAGAACGTGAATTTTTTGTAGTCGGGTTTTAGTTTTTTAAACTTCTTTTTTATTGAGTTTGATCGTTACATACATATATTTTTTTCCTCTTTAAATAAGAAGTAAGATAACCAAAAAAGCGTGTTAAAAATAACCTCTGAAAAGCCTCGAATCTATTAACCCTCCATCTACAACATGATACATTGAATCAATTGCTTGTTTCATGTTACTCAATTCAATTAATTGAATAAATAAATGGACACGGTTCACCGTTGTTAAAACCATCAGTGTAAAAAAATATACTACAAGTTGCTATGTATAATGCTTATTTCAATATGTTCAGCTGTTAACGGAATGATGGCTATGAATATTTTTACTGTACCAAGCTTTTCAGTATGCTAATATGTGTATTCAGTTGCATTTTGTAAGGCGAGCAAAGGTACAGACAGCGACAGCGGTCAATTAATACTGTTATATTTATTACTACCTAAAAAAATATGATCACAATGTTCGAATTTATGTCATGTAACTCAATATTATACCTTGCTGTTATACTTTTACCATGAATTCAGTACCTACATGTCTATAAATGCCCCCAAGATGAAACTTTTCGTCCGTTTTAGAAAAATATCAGCTAGGTATTTCATGCAAAAGTTCTAAACCTGCAAGGTAAAAACAAAACGAACTGCTCATTTCGTTTTTTAATTTTCAAAACGTCTACTCTGATGAATTGAATGATTGAATGAATTAATAATGATTTGATACGGTATGACATGATAATTGAATGATTTTTAAAATAAATGTCATTCATTTTGAAAATCATGTTAAAGTTTGCATTGCAATATCTTTTGTACCGCACCGTAAAGAAATTTTGCTTCACGATGGAAATGTAAAATGATTTACATGAAATAAATGTATACCTACATTTTATCGTCTACCTAGCTTTTTCCTTTTCCAGTCTGACAGGACGAAATTGAGTTGTATTTTACATGTCGGTCCATTAGGCAATTGACCTCCACAACTCAGATACTAAGTAACACGACACTCCTTTGTAAGGCTGGTTGTCAGACATTCACGCTTCTGACTAGTCGTAGCTACTGTCAGGAATGTACGTATGACAGTCCGGTACAGAGGGTTCTCAGTATGTAATGGATTGCCACTCATTCATGAATCGACCTCAGAAAGATAGTTTAACCTTTGATCATCCAGTGTGACTGCTTTTACTTAGGATCGAGCCCCTATGTGGCTTTGTAAAAGGCCTAGTAACTTGGTCGCCGCATGTGTGAACCGTCACCTTAATAATGAACTAAAACGCAACAGAAATAGAGTGTAAAATTGCACGCAATTCGCATTGCGTGGGAGATGACAATAAATAAAATTTTGTGCACAATTTTCAACTCTATTTTTGATGTGTTCATTATCAATTAATTAATGAAAGTTGCTCGAGCACACTGCTGCTCCAGGGGGCAATTTCAGTAATTAAAAACGTTCAAAATCTAGTCGCACTCTCATCTCAGCTACAACCAGTGTCAAAAATGAAGTAAATCAGTAGTATTTTTGACAAATTGAAACTGAAATTAGAATTAGAATGCGAACGTTTATATAAAGTATCAGAATTAATAGCTCTTTTATTTTCAAGAAAAAGCAACGATTTCTTTGTCATTCAAACATATAACATCACGCTACGGCACACGGGAGCTGAGCAGTAATAGCTTAACTGAACACGGGTAAAACCGTGGAGCAAAGTTAACATTAAAAACTTACTTACTCTTTTTGTAACGAGTTAATCCGCAACATTTTTTCCTCACGAAAAACAACAATTTTACCCTCATTTTCCAATGCGTCGAATGGTTCATTAAACGCACGAACCGTGTGTAGCGGCTGTTACAATTTCCACTGAATATTTACTATAAAGCAGGGCCGCGTGGCTTGTTTTCATTACCTTGATTGCATCAGACCAGTTTGCATTGAATGCAAGTAGGTGCCTACTTCAGGAGCTAACTTAAATGAATATTTTGTTATTTTTTTGCGGAAATCTTTGCAGCTCACCGTAATTAATAGTAGCTTCTTTTAAGGTTTTGTTTTTAGTTGGTGAGTGAATGGAGTTTGAGTGCTTTCAGCTTTTTGTTGGCTTGTGTTTTTGTTTTACGTTGTCTTTCTGTGATTTCGTTCTTGTCGAATTGAATAGTTATTTTTTTTAATTAGTTTTATTTATATTACGAAAATTCTTGTCAAAATTATTTTATTAGTAATTTTATTTTATTGTTTAACTACCTTTTGCCCTCGACTTCGGGCTGCGTGAATGTCGGATATCGCGAAGACAAACGAAATCTTGCTAGCCTATATTTTTCCTGAAACTTTAAGCTCAATCTAATCCAAATATTATTAAAATTGGTTCAGTGATTTAATCGTAAAACGGAACAAATAAACTAGCTATACCTAATCTAAAAACAATGGTTAGGTAGTAAAATAAAAAAATAAAAAACTAGCTAATAATAAAAATCTTGGTAATCAAAAATCAAATTAAAGTGTAGCCCAGCACTTAAAACGTTATTAAACGTTTTTATTCTTATTTTTATTAGCCTGCCTAACATTTCCATGAACACCACGAAAATAACCTTAATATGACCTATACTATTCAAATAACTCATTAATACTACATCATGAACAATGGTTTTAATTATAATACCTATGTACTAACGATGTAAAGTCTAGACATTTAAATATTTCATTGGCTTTATCAAATAGAACATTAAGCGAAGGCCTATGATACTGAATAAATTATGTCTTAAACTAGATAGGTACTAAAGACATAGCAGGATATCATAATTATCATTTCAAGTACTAGAATACCTTTAGTAGAGTAATCTATTGAATAGGTACTTAATTATGAATTCTATTTAAATGTAAAATTATAGACTTAAGTGGTTGGATATTTTATTACGAATGAATAATTTTTCTTTGTCCGTGTTTGTGTTTTAATATACAGGGTAATTTTTTACTTGATGAAATACAGAATAATTGCGCTTTTAAGTAATTGAGAAATATCGGATAATTGGGTTTAATTCGAACCAACCCACAAACTTCTCTCATTTTTAAAGTAATCATTTTCAATACTTAGGTACCAATGATTATTTTAAAATCTATTCGAAGCATTCGTTTTGGTTTAGGTTTTCATCAATTAAAAATATACATGTAACAATTACCAAGAATTAATGTGATGGAAATGAAGGAATAGAATTCGCCGAATCAGTTAAATCTAAGGTCACAGTTACTTTCATGTTTGAAAACTGAACAAAGCAAATTCTAGAAAGAAATTTAGTTTACGTGACAAAGTCTAGCAATTTGATTGGATGAGTAATACATCGGAACTTCTTTTTCTTTGAACTTTTTCAACAAGTCATTTACTATTCTAGTTATGTTCAGTAATTACAAATGTTGATTTCGAAAGTCTGTGGTATAACGGTTTTGTATAGAATACTCAGATTTATAATCTGTATAAAACGTAAAGAGGAACCCTTGTAGTTTTTTAGCGTATTGCGCCCACGGAGGAGTATATGGTTAAATATGCTCTACAAGCTTCAATTTTAAACTGTAACTTCTTGACAATTCAAAAGCGCCTGTAAATAACCTAATTGAAATAAATGCTTCGTCTTTTTTTTACTTTTATGGAGATAGAATGCAGAAAGCCAAAAAATAAAATAAAATCAATAATTGCGATTGGATTTAGACCACTTTTTTTTTTAGAGATGGGTAATCATCAAATGACACGAACGCCCCCCCCCCGCCCTTAGTGTCAGACTTCTACTGACTAAAAACCATCTATGTTCCTTCATGTGCCCTTTGCGTTCCGGGGGCGCGGTATCTCTTTCGAACAACCCGGGCGAACACTAGTTTTATTGAGCAACCATAACTCATTAGTTAAGTACTCGTACTGTAAAGGTTGTATATCAATGCAACATGGCCGAAAAGATTGATTCAAACACTCAGGTGAATTCCAGAAAAAAAAATCTAATTAAAGCAATAGGCAATTGTTTTTTACGTTGTTTTTTTTTTTTGTTCGGGCTCATGTAGTGAGCACGTCATTTAGATATGTCAGAATACTTCACAAAACCTTTCAATCAAGAACAGCTCGAAGCCTACAACATAGTAATCATAGTACCTATGTATACCAACCTAACCCTATGTTGAAAGTAGAAAGTTCTGCCTGAATGTTATGATTAGATCAACTGGTCTTAGGTACTTTATCTTCTTCAGACTTAAAGGTTAAATATTAAATTCCGAAAAACATTATTAGTTTATTCGCTACGAAGCTAACAGTAACTTTGGATGAAAATATAAATTAAACCCGAAGAAAAACATTGAAGTTAGCTTTGAAATGTACGCAATTTGTTCAAGACAAATGAAAAGCGATTATTTATTTAAATGCTGGCAGTATTTCATGTTCTATATTTTTTTTTTAAAGAGCCTTGCTATCAAATATTGTATTCTAGTTAGCATAAGTAGTTTATCCATTAAAAAAAATTTTTTTTACAAAACTGACAACCAACTTCAATAATTATATACAATGTAAAAAAAAACTTTAGTTTTGGAAGTCGGCCGTGGTGGTTCTGTTTATTGTTTTGTATTGCTACCGACTTCCAGAACTAAAATTATTTTTAAAATTGTTGTTCTTGATGGTTGTTTTTTTGGAAAAAAGGATTTTATTTTTCGCGTTTCCGTGTCTACTTCCTATCATCCAAATCCATTAAAACACGGTAATACTACGTAAATTAACAAAACACGACTTTAAAGTCACAAAAAAGCAAACAACCTTTGAAATATGACCTATCAAACAAAAAGAAAACAAAAGAATCATCATAATCAAATCATGATTGGCGAAATGATCGCACAGCGCACATACAAAAAAACATTATAGTCGAATTGAGAACCTCATCCTTTTTTGAAGTCGGTTAAAAATAAGTTTGTTTCTTGTAGATTGACCTAAATAGCCAGACAGCTAACTCCTCTAGACGTAGTTGTCTGTCTAGCTATTTTCGGTATGACCAGAACCGAACTTTGCTTCCTAATAAACTATTCACCCTGTTTGTTTCTCAAACTATTTGAACATCGAGGTATTTTAATTACATGATTTAATCCGTATATAATAAAATATTAATCAGATAATATTGCCCAGAATTCTTTAATAACTTTTTAACTATTCAAAAATAATAGCATGCTATACACGGTAAAAGATACATCTCATAGGCATTATTTCCTGCCGGGGCTGCGGGTTGTTCGAAAGAGATACCGCGCCCCCGGAATGCAAAGGGCACATGAAGGAACATAGACGGGTTTTAGTCAGTAAAAGTCTGACACTCCCTCCCGCCCCGCCCTGGGCGGGGGAAGTTATTTGATGATTTCCCTTCTATAAAAAAAATAGGCATTATTTACGTATCTGCCCAACAAACTAAGTAACATTGAGCTTTTTTTGCTGAAAATCGTCTCTTATTTTTAGTTTGATCACTGTTTCTCGTAGCGCAAAGCAATTGTGCGGAAGTGTGTACAGTCACGAGCAGAAACATGTATACACTTGGCAAAAATGAAAAGCAATTTTCTCGTGAATGAACAATTGCAACGTTGAGATAAGATCGATTTCATAGTAATATAGGATCCAGAATATGATATTCGTAACACCACTATATTTTAATCGATCCTTTGGGCAGAAACTGCTTTAGAATGTCGCTAAGTGTATACATGTTGATGCTCGTGACTGTACGTATTCCTATCGGTAATGCTGGCAAAGATTTCTATAGAGAAACAAGTAGGTATTACTTTTGTAAAAAGAATCTGTTAGTGCCTTATCACACTAGCGGTTTGCGAACGTATTTTGTATAAAAGCGATCACGCAGCGAATTCGCCGCGACAGATATTTATATAGAAAACACGCTCGTAATTCGCTAGTGTGATAAGGCCCTTAATTGTTTAATTGTGAGTAACTAAATTGAAACTCTGATGTTCGACATCTCCGTAACTAGGAGGTTAGAGCTGAGATGAGCTCAGCTCCCAGTTATCATTCAAAACGAAAAATGATCACAATGGCGAGATAAACATGTACCTTTTAACATCGTTAAATATCTTTCTACAACCGTTATGTAGTAACAAAGTTTATAATGGTAGGAGAATATGAAAGGTGGAAAATATTTCTTGAATTTTGATTGGGCAATGTGCCAAGAGGATGCTTGTAAATGTTTTCAGTGTTAGAATAATATATTCTCTTGCTGTTTCTGTACAGTGTAGAACCATTTTTAAGTTAATATTTTAACTCCAAAGTTGTCTAGTTGTGCTTTTTTTAACGTACATATATGAACAAAGTGTTCGATTTATGTTGAACTCAAAGAAGAAAAAAATTATAGTTATAGGAGCGTTTTTTTTTTTTTTTTTTTTTATAGACGGGAAATCATCAAATAACTTCCCCCGCCCTGGGGGGGCGGGAGGGAGTGTCAGACTTTTACTGAATAAAACCCGTCTATGTTCCTTCATGTGCCTATTGCGTTCCGGGGGCGCGGTATCTCTTTCGAACAGGTGCGTTAACTGATCAATTTTTTAAAATAAGTACAAGCGTTTCTTACTTTTGGACCGCGTGCCTAAGCGTTGCACTTTTGTATTTTTTTTTAGTATTATAAAAACATAAAAGCTTCTGAACCTAATTCTAAACTCGTAATGGAACAAAATTTTTTTATTTGATATCTGCCGAATAATGTTTACGCTTGCTCTATGTATTCTATTCATGTAGTGAATCCATGGTAGAAGTTTGTGTCACGATCTCCTCGCCACCGTACTTTTTACGGTGGTTATTGTTCTGACCACTAAGTGTATATATAATGCGAGTTTTTCAAAAGAAACATTGAATTTCAAAGCTTAGGGCTATAATGGGAAACAATATACTCCATGCAAAGTAACAAAAAAAAACTAACCAAGAAGTTTTAACACCAATATGCAAGCTCAAATCAGGAGCTAAGAATCACAATTTAAACTAGTCAATAATATAACGCTGGCACATGCAAGTTTCTAAATTCAAACTTTATTTTTGCTCCGTTCTCCAGCGCAGATACAGCGAATATTTTTCCAACGACTCCCCGTGAGAAAACGTAAAATCTGAAACTTTTGAAGCGATAACATGCCAGACCTCTAGTTAAGTTTCAAATAACTAACTTAATAAAAGTACCGAGATAGGTTTTAGTTGGTCGCGTATAAAATTTAATGAAATCGCTGAACCGTACTGTTAAAGCCGGCTTTAGAATATAAAATCCGATACAGTGGGCTCGAATTTAAAGATAATTCGAGGATTATTGAAAGAAGTATTCTATTTTTAAACTCGGTGGAGATGGATTGGTTATTCTGGTATTTCTTTTGTATCGCAAGCCCGTTATAAATATAAAAAAACTCACCTTCAATTAGACTCTATACCTGTAGGCATTATAAAATTCACCATATTGCGTCTTGTGTTTTTATAAAAAAGTAAATAATATTTAAAAAACTATATTCAAAAGCGACGCGGCATATTTCTTTATCATACCTACATATTATGTAGGTATGATAAAGAAATAGGTATGCCGCGTCGCTTTTGAATATAGTTTTTTTTCTTGTAAATGAAATTCACAAGTGCCTTTTAATGACCTCATTGCGATAAATTATTTGAATTTGACTTTAAGTTTAATAGCAAAATTATAAAGATTATAACAATCCTTAAGCAACCTAAAACAGCGGAAAAACCAATGATCAAACGAATATCTGAAACAGTTGGGCGAACTTTTTTTTTATAAATCATTTGATGGCAAACGTGGTCATCGCTGCCTATCTGCCATCCCAAAGAGAAAGTTGAAATGTCTCGTGTGCCTATAATTACACCGGGAGCCCAGAAATAGGTGTGGTGGTAGTACTTCCCGGTACGAGCTCCTCCACAAAGAGCTCTACTACTACTAAACTCCATCATAAACGGTACAGTCTATCAAAGTTACGACCGTACCTTACGGCTTTTAGAAAAAATGTGACACACAAACACATTAGTAGGCCGGCAGGGATCTGCAATGCAGTAAATACTATAGGCATAGTAAGTATGCTTGTCAATTATGTAACTAACTATGTTGACAATTTGCTGTTATAATTTATGTATAACTAGTTTCTACTCGCGGCTATGTTTACGTAGACATTAATTAGCTGTCCTCCGAACAAATAAATAAATAAAATTTAGATGTCGGTTTGTAATGTCAAAATAACAGCTTTTTACAAAGTCAATGTCAACATACACGAAAAAATATTTTAGATAAATTTTGTCTGTCTGTTTAATCTGGCTAGCACTTAAAGGACTGGCGGAGTGGCAAATAGTCGATGTTATAATAGGTAACTTAGGGTACCTTTATTATAAAAGAAAGAAATAGAGTATGGCGCAAAAATAAACCTAGTGGTAACCGAAATTCACGCGAACTAAGTCGCAAGCTTAAGCTAGCTAGTTCTACATTATCCCACGGAAACACAACAATGATGTATAAAATATACTATGAACCAAATATCAACTAATTTGGGTTTAGTTTTAAATGCATCCGAAAACAGATGTTACATATTTTGTCATTATGAACAACTTGCAAAAAATCTGCTGATCCATCATTCATGTTCACGTAGCTCAACAAAATGCATGAATCAGTTCATTCTTTTTCATGATTTCAGTGTTAGCCCCATAATAATGGAAGGGGCCACTAAGGGCCAATGCCTGCCGGGGCTGCGGGTTGTTCGAAAGACATACCGCGCCCCCGGAACGGGTCATTTGATGATTTCCCATCCCTAAAAAAAAGGCCCATAATAAAAGATGTTCACAATAATGAGTACAATGACTTGTTTTCAAGATTTCATTGAATGCAATTACATCTTGTACAACCGAGTAAACCAGAAATCGGAAACGTTAAATTCAGCTTTAATTGAAACGATGGCAAACGGCTAAATTAATCTACCCCATCGATTAACGAGTAAGTGTGTTACGGCGGCGCTCCTTCCAATGATCGGGCTGTAGTAATTAATTAAAACCCTCTGAGATAGTACCTACCGTGTTGATTGCTTGACGTTCGATGGATTGTTCTTGGTATATTTCAAGATCGAAAGGAACGTTGACCTGAAGTTTTGGGTCTAATCTATACTGATATTATAGAGGTAAAGTTTGTTGTTTTTTGTTCCTTTGACGTTATCTTTGAAAGTTCAATCACAAAAATTATTTAACTGCATGCATGATCGTGTGGGCAGTAAGGTCTAACGACCCCACACATCCTAGTGTCAGAGTTTCTAAACCGCCTCAAGGGCCACTGACATAACCATGTTGGCGAGATCTTGGAAATCACTGACAGAAACTTAGAAAGTATCACGACACGACACACTTTAACACACACACACACACGATTTAACGTATAGAAAGCTACACTTATGTATTTTTAACCCGAATCTTGTCCCGTATCTGGTCTTTGGTCACTGCTCCGCTCCCGTGGGCCGCAACGTAATGTTATATAGCCTATACTATTCATCATCATCACTTCCTTCACCTTTTCCCAACTATGATCGGATTCGGCTTCCAGAATCATGAATCTGCATGATATACAAAAAGATTTTCTCTAATCCGACTGGCATTTCCAGGGATCAACGCGTTTAAACAAACAAAAACCTCTTCAACTTTATTATATTATATACAGGAAAAAATTTTAACCAGTGCGTAAATTTTGCCATAATAAACTTCAACACGTTTTATTAAACACGTATATTTTATTTTGATATGTCTTAGTACTAAAAAAAAAAGTTATCGCTTACGAAAAATGTATACTTAAAAACCATATTTTATTGTCACTCGGCGCTAGCGCATTCCCCACCCCCTCACCCCAGCCATGCGCCCGGGCGGCGGCCAAGAGTTGTCATTGAGAGTATGGCGAATAGATTATGTCCATGTTTTGCTTATTTCAAACTCGGATAAGGATGAGATTTTTTTAAATTTTTTTTTTAACTAAAGACGGAAATGTCTTCTATTACTGACACTGAACTACCAAAAAAAATTTACGCACTGGTTAAAAACTTATCCTGTATAGACTAGCTTTTGCCCGCGACTTCGTCCGCGTGGATTAATAGTTCCCGTTCCCGGGGGATTTCCGGGATGAAAACTATCCTATGTCCTTTCTCGGGTCCCAGACTATATCTGTACCAAATTTCATTGAAATCGGTTCAGTGGTTTAGGCGTAAAGAAGAGACAGACAGACAGACAGACAGTTACTTTCGCATTTATAATATTATTTTTTGACTTCCACGTGGATGAAATCGAGGACAGAAGTGATTTGTATTAATGATTGAGGAAATTATAAAATACTGGTAAAAAGAATAAATAATTTGTAAGGAAAATTGCTTTAGAATAATTATTTGCAATTATAATTAAATTGAGGTACTGGGAAAAAGTATAGAGATTCTAAGAATCGGTAAGCTTGTGAATAACCAAGTGCTATTTCATTTTCAAAGTCATTCTATAGTTTGAACCAAATAAACCTCTTAATTATCCTAATTAATATTATAAATGTGAAAGTAAGTTTGTTTGTTACGTTTTCACGCCTAAAACACTGAACCGATAATGCTGAAATTTTAAAATATTGTCAGGTGTTGTCAATGAACATAAAAGGTATGTTCATTTCTGTACACCTTCTGTACATCCTGAATAATGTTCTGTTTCCGAGAAAAACAACAATAACGTTCTTATGATAGTAGATAGCGCCACGTGTCTTTCGAATCATGATTTATATTTAATTATAAGCGATATTTACGCGGGCGAAGTCTCTTGCAAAAGCTAGTACAAAATATTATTCGAATTACCTGATTTTCACGATTTCATAATAATAAAATTAGGACCTTCAAATAACATTCTCATGACATTAATATCTTTCCTAGAAATCAACCTTGGCAAACAGTTTTCTTTCACGCAATACAAGTAGGTATAGTTAACTGTAATCCCCTCAATGCCAACAGTTGGAAACTGACACGACACGTTCCCAAAACTTAAGTTTCCACAAATTAATTCTACATACGTTTGATATATTCAAAATTACATGTGGGTGTACAACTTCGTCTTATCGCGTTACCAAAATTCCGATCATATTCGACAGAGGCATTTATATACATATACACTTCTCATTCACATATGTACGAAATAGAGCGAGACAAGTATAGTTTGAAGTTCAAATTTTCCTTACAGGAGCACGTTTGTATTAGCCACCGCTTTCATATTCGACAGTTCTGTTCAACATCTCTTTTACACAATACGATATAAAGTGGGACAGGAATAGTTCGAGTTTAAATAATTGTATGAGGATAATAGGTACAGATTCATAGTTGGTTCGGTAAACTCCTTGGCGACATATTTGGTTCTGGGATAAAGTTTAGTATTTAACGTGAATGCAAATAGAATTTTGCTGCTAATATGAATTTGATGGAATTGAACACATTAATTCCAGTTAGATATTTGTAGCATAACATCTTTAATTATTTTATCCGAAACGTCTCATTTTATTTTTAGATTTTTTAGGTAGGTAGGTACTGCGTACTTCTATTCATAGGTATATTACAAGATTGTAATTTATTAATTTAGTAGGTAATTTGTTTCGACTGGTTTGTCTTCAGACATTTTACTTGAACATCACCATTTTATTCAGCGTAAATTATAGTCACGGAGCTGATCCGCGGTCACAGAATTCATGAATACAGATACCAATCTAAAAGATTATTTAGTTAAAATCACTTTGTCCCTATTTCACCACATTGTTATAAATTACTTGGTAACTCATTTCGTACTAATTCAGTTCCATTTTTGAATATACAATGCTAGTCAATAGGGTGAGTATAAAAAACAACCAATTTAAAACACTCAGCCTCCAATACCGAGTACAGTCGAGCATAACCGATGTTACCCGAATCCTCCCGATCTTCATCGATATCCCGTAATAACTAGATAATTGTTCAGCGAAGCCCTAACATAACAACGTCACCAGGTGCTCCAAGTACTCCATACGTACCTACAAAAACTTCTCTCGGTTTTTCAATTTACATTTTTCGATTGTTTCCTCTGTATTTTGTATTCTGTGCATGTTTTTTCTTTGTGTTCTAATTTTGTTAGAAACGCGATTTTGTTACGATTGAGTTTGGATAAGGAGTGATTGTATTGTTTCATAAACTTTTGTATTAAGTTATTTTTTCGGAGTTTCTTGCCCATTCTGCTTTAGAAAAAACTACCTTTTTGAATGGGCAATTAGATTCAATTCTCTTTTTCTTGTGTATGGCGTTTAAAAGTGCCTTTCAATGATTTATTTGAAATGTATAATTTGATTTTGACTTTTGGATTTTGTACCATGTGGAACGTTGAATGAATGTTAGTTACTGTTGATAGAACATTCATCCAATTAAGCTGCCAAAGCCAATGTTGCGCGATTATTTTATTTTATTTTAGCATAGAAATTGGATTTGGCAATTGAACGCTGTGGGCCGCTATTGACTCTAGTAAAACAATAAACGAGTCACACAAGTACAATTATAAATGAGTCTAAACCCTCTTATTAAAACTCTGAATAAAAAAAGATTGGTGTAAATCTGACATAGCCCCTTAAAAAAAAAAACTTTGTGACCTTTTTTTTTTTTTTTTTTTTTTTTATAGACGGGAAATCATCAAATAACTTCCCCCGCCCTGGGCGGGGCGGGAGGGAGTGTCAGACTTTTACTGACTAAAACCCGTCTATGTTCCTTCATGTGCCCTTTGCGTTCCGGGGGCGCGGTATCTCTTTCGAACAACCCGCAGCCCCGGCAGGCATCGGCCCTCAGTGGCCCCATCCAATTTTGCTGACATCTCTTTGAGGCGCGCGTGGAACACGAACGCGCCGTCGACACGGTCTGTCGCTAGTGAACGTACGGACGGTGAGCTACCCATTGCTCACCGTCACACCACAGACCCGCGTCTACGGTGGCCGGGAGTCGTCACGTGGCTCCCGACGCCCGGATCGTCTACCGCGGCGGCCGCTGGGACGGGGACGGGGGACCCTCCTTTCCCTCTCCCGTCCCGCCGCCTCCTTCTCTAGCATTACAGCTTCACCACGATGACAAACCCAGATACTAGTCCAGCCTTAAAGCCGGCCCTGTGTGTAGTCTCTATTAACATCGAGGGTTTCTCACAAGATAAATCAGAAATACTTTCTGAACTATGTCGCACGACACACTGCGACGTCTTGTGTGTTCAGGAAACCCATAGAGGCGAAACTCAGAGCCGGCCACACATACCTGGACTCACGCTTATCGCCGAGATCTGTCACCCGAAGCACGGTAACGCAGTGTTTGTTGCTCCCGGCGTAAGCATAAAGTCTACCAAATGTTCGACCCAGAATGGCACTGAGGCTATCACTATCGACCTCGATAACTGTACCGTCACTTCTGTATACAAGCCTCCTAACACCCCTTTTCAATTCTCACCTCCTGGAAACTTTCACGATCAACCCATCAAAGTTGTGATCGGTGACTTCAACAGTCACAGCACGAGATGGGGCTATAACGTTACGGAAGCTTGTGGGCAAGCGGTTGAAGCATGGGCGGAAACAAACGATTTGATGCTAATACACAACCCGAAGCAACCGGCCTCATTTAATAGTGGCCGATGGAAACGTGGCTTTAATCCAGACCTAATTTTTGTTAGTGAAAGTATCAGCTCGCAGTGCAGTAAATCCATCTGCCCCCCAATACCTCGTACACAGCACAGACCAATTATGTGTACCATCCAGCCCGTCGTGCGCCCTTTGACTGTCCCTCTGAAGCGCCGATTCAACTATTCGAAGGCTAACTGGACGCAGTTCTCTCAGTTGATAGACGAAGCACTATTGAAAGTCCCGCCGACCCCTCAAAACTACGACCGATTTGTTGATATCGTGTCAACAATATCACGTAGATGTATACCTAGAGCTTGTCGGACATCCTATATCCCAGGGCTATCAGAAAAATCTGCAGAACTGCTTAAAGAGTACGAATCCTTGTACTGCCACGACCCCTTCTCCGAGGAAACCAACCTAATTGGCGAGGAGCTGCTTTTACAGATCAGTGAAACTCGTCGGCAAAAATGGATGAATACTGTCACCAACATCGACATGACGCATAATAGTAAGAAGGCGTGGAACACTATCCGGAAATTGACTGGCGATCTACCACCACCATCCTCACCTAGTCAAGTCACCGCGAACCAGATCGCCCACCAGCTTCTCCTGAATGGAAAGTCATCAGGCCACCTTGCGAAGGTTCCAAAACTGGGCAGTCTCACAAGCACATGTGATCAGATAAGCAAACCATTTAATCTGACTGACATTATTTTAGCCATAAAAAATCTTAAATGTGGTAAAGCCTCGGGAGTGGATAATATATCTGTGGAGCAAATAAAGCAATTCGGCCCAGCTACCGTGTCATGGTTATTGCTTCTGTTTAACAACTGTTTGGAATCCGCCTCAATCCCCCGTTTCTGGAGAAAGTCCAAGGTAGTAGCTATACCCAAACCGGGAAAGTCAACAGACGATCCCAAAAACTTTCGGCCTATTTCACTCTTGTGCCACACATACAAATTGTTTGAGCGATTGCTGCTGCCCAGGCTCACAGCCTTCATTGACCCAAATTTGATACCAGAGCAGGCGGGTTTCAGACCAGCCAAGTCATGTGTAAATCAAACACTGAAACTCACGCAGTACATAGAGGATGGGTTTGAGTTGAGTAAGGTAACCGGCGCTGTATTCGTGGACCTTTCTGCGGCCTACGATACTGTGAACCTGAGGCGACTGTTGTGGAAAGTGGAACCCATGACCGGTGACCAAAAATTTGTCATGATACTCCGAGAACTGCTACATAACCGGCGCTTTCAGGTTCACCTACTTTCAGACCGTAGCCGTTGGAGACCCCAGAAGAATGGTCTTCCACAAGGCAGCGTTCTGGCCCCGCTTCTCTTTAATATGTACACCAATGACCAACCGGCTAGCCCAAATACATCCCGCTTCCTATACGCAGATGACCTGGCACTAACTGCTCAAGCTACCAACTTTGAGGAAGTAGAGGCCAATCTTACCAAGGCCCTTAACGACTTGAGTTTATATTATAAGGAGAACTTACTTAAGCCTAACCCATCCAAGACCGAGTCCTGCGTTTTCCATCTTCGCAACCACCAAGCGAGCCGACAGCTCCGCATCATGTGGCATGGTGTGCCCATAGCCCACAACAACCATCCTAAGTACTTAGGTATCGTAATGGATAGGTCACTGACTTATAGGAAAAATTGTGACAACGTTAAGAAGAAGGTGCACGCTCGCAACAACCTACTACAGCGTCTAACTACCACCAAATGGGGAGCCTCGCCGCAAGTTATGCGGACGTCTGCACTGGCGCTAGCGTTCTCTGCTGGCGAGTACGCATGCCCAGTGTGGAGTCGATCAGCCCATGCGAAGCTAGTGGATACAGCCTTAAATGAAACTTGCCGGATTATCACAGGTTGTGTTAAACCGACCCCGGTAAGACTGTTGTACCCACTGGCTGGCATTGCGCCGCCAGAAATCCGTAGAGCCGTTGCGAGTTCAGCCGAGAGGACCAAGATGAACGACACACGGCACCCCCTGCATGACTACTTCCCAGTGCCACAAAGGCTGAAAAGCCGCAAGAACTTTTATAAGTGTGTCGAACCTCTGGCCTTGGAGCCATCAGCTGTGAGATGCAGCCTCTGGAAAGGGGGTGTCTCCCTGCCAAAGCCATTCGTGACACCTGCAGAGAATCTTCCACCTGGACAGGAACTGCCATGGCCGATCTGGAAGTCTTTAAATAGACTCCGAACTCAGGTCGGTCGGAGCAAAGACAACTTGTTTAGGTGGGGATTCGGTGACGGTAGTGACTTGAGCTGTTTGTGCGGTATAGCACAAACGATAGCCCACCTCACATCGTGTCCTGCGTGCCCTAACAGCTGCACGCAGGAAGATTTAATGGCTGCCACCGACAACGCAGTCAAAGTGGCCAAATTCTGGGCTGCAACAATATAGTATGCCAACGGTATAGTTTGTCATCGAAACGCTAAGAAGAAGATTACAGCTTCGCAGAAGGAGGCGACTGCTTCCCATTTCCCCTCGCTCCGGACCATGGCCTGAACCAGTGCCGGACGCGAGAGGGCGCCGCCGCCGATGGCCGCCTCGAGGACTCGGCGGTGCTCAGCCCAAGCAGGGCACACCGCCAAAGTATGCTCCACCGTGTCCTCGGGGCGATCCTCACAATGGTGACACCCGGGCGATTCCTCCCGCCCGATGAGGTGCCGGAACCTCCCGAAACATCCGTGTCCGGTGAGGACCTGCGTCAGGCGGTAGGTGAGGGCGCCGTGGCGCCGCTCCAGCCACTCCACAAAGAGGGGTCTTACCGCCTCAATCGAGGCGAGCCCTGCACGAGGTTGCGACAGTCGTTCTCTCCATGTCGCCATGAGATCGAGCCGGAGTTCCGTCCGCAGGGCGGCAATTTGCCGCGGCAGCGGAGTTTCGCCCCGGCCCAGTGCCTCCGCGCGCCACTCGTGTAGGCGCGCGAGGACCAGCGCCTCCAGATCCCATGGCGGCAATCCGGCAAGGAGGCTCGCTGCCTCGCCGGAGATCGTGCGGTATCCGCGGATGACCCTTATGGCGATCACCCGCTGGGACGCGTTCAGGTAGTGGGCGGCAAGCCGCCTCAAGCCCCGCGCCCACACCGGGGCCCCGTAAAGGGCCATCGAACGCACGACCCCGGCGTAGAGCCTCCGGCAGGAGGCGTTTGGCCCCCTCAAATTGGGCAAGAGCCGCTTAAGAGCGGCCGACGCCCGTGCCAACTTGGGAGCCAAACGTCGGAAATGTTCCACGAAGTTCCATCGGCTGTCGAGGACAAGTCCCAGGTACTTCATCGTCGACCCGACGCCGACGGAAAAACTTTGTGACCTAGACTAGGAATTTATTCTGTAGCGTAGGTGCATTTACAGATATAAGGTCTCATAAAGAAACAGTTAGACCCGGAACAACAATTGAAGGCCATACAAATATTTGTTCCGTGCGGGAATCGCACACGCGACACGCAGCTCAGAAGTCAACCGCTTAGCCACCGCGCCAACCGAGCCGTCAAAATAACTAGGTCAAAAGCTTTTTATAGCTTTTTTTTTTTTTTTTTTTTTTTTTTTTTTTTTTTTATTAAATTCAAAATGTCTACATTTTGCCATGCATTACTTAACTTTACATACTCGTGAATATCATAATATGACTCATATTTTGATCTCCATATTATCATAATACCTTTATTATCTGTTATGAAACCACTCGCAACAAATCTCACGTAATCAAACATGAACGTACCTAAAACAACACTGCTTATAGCTTAAGAGGCGCTATGTTTGTGAGCTCTTGAACTATAGCGTGTAAAACCACAGAGTAGATAACGGAACAGAGACCAAGTCAAACATCCATGTTGTGTGCGGCGCCTGTGTGTGTGTGTTTGAAATCCGCTGGGTAAAGTATAAAAACAACCGGTTTGCACTGGTTTTATATAAATATTCAATTACTAGCCCTTACAAATTTTCGTGGTTTGAAGTACTAAAGTAACGGGTTTCCCATTTATACCCTCACCCCCTATATTTTACGCCCTCAGGGGCTGATTTCCCAAAAGAACTGAAACACATGATTTTTAATTTTAACCAGAATGGTAAACTCCAACTTTCATGGTTTTTTAAACTACAAAAATGACGATTTTGCGTACAAACTTTCATCTCTTATTTAACTTCCTTAGGGGTTGAATTTTGAAAAATCCTTCCTTATTCCTTGTGTGCATTGTAAAGGGAACCTCTGTGCAAAATTTTTTCTTTAATGTACAATCGTTGACAATTATTGTGAACCGCTTTTCATTCTTACGCCCTTACTAATAAGGTTGAAAATGGTCAAACACTATTGTCCTCAGTGGTTTATTTTGGAAATATAACATTCAGCTCTCTTTATAAGTGTTGCTTCTGTCGTATCTACTCTTAGGTAGGTAAAATCTTGTGTTTGCGTATCAGATATTTTGCTGTAGTTAGTTAGGAAGCTACATAAACTAAGTCAGTAACTAGATGCGGGAAATTAAACAGAATAATTAAAGTTTCTTGAAGATGTAAGGTAACACAAACGTTGTTACGTTCACATTATAATTAAAACCTTGGTTTGTAAACAAGGACTGTTATATATGGTACTAAATAAAATAGTTTCGCATTTCTTTATAATATTATTGTATAACAAATGATTATACAATTGTATAAATTGTTATTTATAATGGTAAGTTATTAAGTGGTGAGTTAGGCTCCACGACGCTGAACGCAGACGCAGACGCTGGATGCAGGCCGCTTCCAACCGGTCTTTTTGGAAATCTATGGAGGAGGCCTATGTCCAGCAGTGGACGTCCTGCAGCTGATATGATGATGATGATGATGATGAGTTAGGCTCGCCTCCTATTAAATGGGACCTAAAACATACCGGCGAACTGTGGGTATACATTGGTACACCTGTGCCTAACCCTTCAGGGAATACAGGCGCGATTGTTGTTGTAAGTTGTTAATTATTACAAATAACTTAAGATGTTCCTACAAGCATCATGAACTCTGACCACTAAGGGTCTTTTCTTTTTTGACAGATTTCTTCGCCGGCTAAAAGAAACGGCCGAGAATTGGCCCGATAATCGGTCCGATTATCGGGCCGATTCTCGGTCGTGGGGGTAGACCCTAAGGGTTTTATGCTATTTTACTCTATACCTGTAGCTCTAGCTGCTATTTACATGCTTGTATTCTGTACAAAACCCTAAACCTTCTTTTATTATCATTAGGCACAATAGAGACCATAGTAACACGTATTGCTTAAAATTTGTAACTGACTATCTAGTCCTATTAGGTACAGACGACATTGGCTGAGTAATACACAACCCTTTCAATACGAAACCCTAAAAAGTTAACAAAACAGTAAGGTATGTAAGATAAAACATTTAATTATTTTCAAAGTGTCTAGCTCCTAACCCACAAGATTAATTGAATGTAAGTAGTTTATCATTTTCGTGTTGATGAAGGTTACTCGTGTGTAAATTGACACGCAATGTCATGCGAAGCTTATTTACTTCTATCAATTTAAACTAAAGGAACGTATATTAATGTTGTGAGCACCGCCATTTTGTGTGACATACTAGACGATTTAAATTTTTGACTTAAATATTCGTACCTACATAGTTTATAGGATAGTAGCGAACTGCTCGCGACTTTGTCCGCGTGGCTTATTTCACCCGCGTTAAGTTATTACTGCTCTGCTCCTGTGGGCGGTAGCGTGATGTTATATAGCCTATGTTACTCAGAAACAATGTAGCCTATCTATTAGCGAAAAAAGTTGTGATGGGTCCAGTAGTTTTTAAGTTTATTGGCTACATACAAAAATCCAAGAATACAATCTTTTTTCTATATCATGTGAGTCGTTGAAGTAAGCTGAAGTGGCAATAGGCCAGCCATATTAGCCGTAGAATCGATAATTGTAGGGGTAGACGTGTTCTTTAGTGGATACCACAAGTAAGCGTAAGGTAGGACGTCCTCAGGCTCTGTGGAGCGATGACCTTCGCAGGGTAGCAGGTAGCAACTGAATTAGAGTGGCCGAGAATCGAGCTAAGTCGAATGCGATGGGAAAGGCCTATGTCAAGCAGAGGACTGTTTCAGGCTGATGATGATGATTATTGTACCTACCATAAAACAAACACATTGGAAATTGTCAAAAATATGGCTTTCTACCAGCGAAAGATTTTTTGTGATCATATCAGTTCCTCTGAAAATCCCTCTTACAAACAAATTATTTAACCTATTTTAACTAAGTTTAGACGAGTTGTTCTATTTAATTCTCTTAAGTTCCTTCACGTATGATAAGAAACAGTACTCTAAACTTTAGGTTTCAGATAGAACTATAAACAGTGTTAGTTTACACTATCCAATATCATGAAACCAAAGTGTTATGTTACCACTTACTTAGCGGATAACACTCCTGTTCAAAATTATTATATTAGGTATTACTTAGTATTTATTAGTATTAGTATTTACTAGTATTAGTATGAATATTACCTATTGAACAGAATTGCTAATTGTTTCGTTGCACGATAATGCATTGAGCTCCAATTGCGTGTACCGGTACTTATTTCTGAATTCATTCTTGAACGAGCGAAACATTTCCAAATTGCTTGGGACACGTAAACTTGTTTTCGGTGTTAAATTTTCCACTTCGAAAAAAAAAACCGTCATTATACTGTTCTCTTATTTCTGACGCAGTGTGGTAAGAGATAAATGATTATAACAGCTTATTGTTCCACTGTAGAGCAAAGGCTTCTTCTCATACAGAGAAGACACGACCATAGATTACCACACTTGTTCAAGGTGGATTGATGATTTCAGACTTAGTTTACAACAGTGTTTACAGTTCAATGTCCATCCAAAACTTAAGCATGAAATAAATTTTAAAATTAATTAGTTGATGGAATATTGAGTTATATTGTTGGTAATTGAGTGATATTTGGACTATTTTTTTTTACAATTATCTATTTTTTTTAATTTATTTATTTGTTCACTGTTTCATCTGCAAGAGCCCAAATATCCAAAATCGTTAAACAATTATCACGAAAACATTATTTTTTTAAAACTCACCACCAACGAAAGTCTAAAAAGTCTAAAACCTGTCAAACCACACAACGAAAGTCCACAGAACGTCAGTCCATAAAACGTCAAGTTCTAAACAACAGTATACAAATGTCTTATTCATTGCCCCATACAGCGGCAGTACGTTTCATGGAACTCATCCCTTGGGGGTTGAGCTTATTTATGTTAATTTAGTGTCTGCCAACCGCCTTATAAGATATTGTACTTCCTGTATTATGTAGAGTGAATTACTTCTTAGAAAATGAGTTAGATTGAACGAATATTTGGACAAATGACACCGTCGTCGTCTCGTTTGGTTATACGTGTAAATTAGCTCATCCAGTGATAAAGCAATTAACTGCTCTGTTGGCAAGCGCGACTATTGAGATTAAATTCCTGGCTACGCATCCCATGTCAGGCAAAACATTTATGGGTAGTAAGAATCCTTAGTAAAACCCAGACATTGTAACTTTGTAAGTTAGTGGTGTGACACCCCATGCCTCGAAAAGCACGTACATCTGTTGCATATAAGCACGAGAAGTGAGTAGGTACAACCACTAGACTAATCACGATGAGTTTGGAATTGCACAAAAGTACTAATTGACACATTTGCGACTGTTTTCCATGATTCGTTCAAGTGCGTGCTACCGCTAAAACATAGCTATATAAAGACCAGTTGGTATATAATTGGATGCACATACAAAATCGTATTGCTAAGCCTGGTTGCATGACTTAATTCAATACAACTACGAATTTTACATAAGTACAAAACATAAAACCGGTAGAAATAGGTAAATAGTCCTTATTTGCTGGGCCGTTACCCACGCCCACCATAAAAGTACAGTTTAACAGCAAAAACATGTGGTTTCCGTCAGTTAACGACGTTCCCCGGTCGGTTAAGTGTTTTCCTAACTTTGGTGGCAATTTATTTTGAACTACAAGAACTTTGGAAACATCTCTTTTGATGTTCATTTGTTTTTTCGTACTCGTTTATTGGCTTATATCCTATGACTAGGGACTGTAAGCAACTTTGTTCACGAGACAGTTAAGAATTTATTTATTTTATTTTAATAACTTTAAGAAAACTTACAGCAAGTATTAAGAAATAATGCGCAGAAGAAAGCTAATTACAAGTTTCCACTTATATAAACTAGAATATTATTAAACATAACCTATGACACTCAGCCCAAGAAGAAGTGGTGAGATGACCTAGAAGGCTGGTTCGAGGTGGCGCAAGAAAAGATTTTTTGGAAGGACTTGGGGGAGTTCTTTGCCCAGAGGGACGTTACTGACTAGATAAAAAATATACTCGATAACAAAAAGAAAAAAAAAACCTATTTATTTTAAAATTTAAATTAAGAGTAGTTTATCTTCACGAGCCAGAAATTAGTCGCAACGATAGTCTCTTCATGGTAACTCTGTGAATATCTCCACACGGTAATATAATCTTTGCAGCGATAATTTGATAGCTCAGCGCTACTATCGCCGCGATTTTTTTGCCCGTGTAGATGGCACCTACGCAATTTTGCATGTATCCCAATTTTGTATAATATTTAGTTACCTGTACAATCACGAGCAGGAACATGCACATACACTTAGCAACATTTTAAAGGAATTTCCTCCCAAAAAATCCCTTTTAAAGTTTACCAAGTGTATACATGTTTATGCTCGTGACTGTACCTACCTACTGGGTATAAGAAGACATTTCACATAACCCTACGCATACTGCCCATTAAACTAAGTAACATGGAGTAAGAAATATTGCTGGGAAACGAGTTTTATTTCTGGTGTGAAAAATCATTGTTTACGCGCGTTGTTTAGTGCGCAATGTAACGCACACCAAACATTGTGCTTACGGGTGCACGCAAGTCGTGGAGGTATTTAAAGTTATAACAATTATATTAATAATGGTAGAACTTTTACCTTCAACATTATCCGTAACCACAAAAACTCCCCAATGGTCTCGTGGTGGCAAGCACGACTGTTGAGCGTGGTATTCTGGTTTCGATTTCCAGGTCGGCAAAAAAGTGGGGTATTTCATTACAAATTTCTCAGTAATAGTCAGGAGTTTGGAAGTTAGTGATAGACATCCCCCGTACCTCGGAAAGCACGTAAAGCCGTTGGTGCTTTACGTGATCTTTCCCCGGTTGTGTCGGATTGCCGTCCCATCGTACTATGGGAGCTAGGGGAGAGTGAGTGCACCTGTATTTATGCACTATAATATCTAGCTAACTTGGCTAGTCTGCATTAAGATTACAAAAAAAAAAATAGGTCGCAAAGATGGAAAAAACATAATAACTTACGGCTTTGTTAAGTGTTTTTTTTACACCCGTTACAAACCTTTACCAATTTCCCTGCACGAGTTATTTCACTTACACAGAGAAGCGAAATAAAAGGAACATGAATTCCGTACATAAAATGTTTTACTTCAGCAAATTAACATAAATCAAATCAACGAAACACGTTCGCAGAATTGCATTAATACCCAAGAGTTTCCATATTATTAATTGTCAGATAAGCCTTCCACGGCATTTGAACTCATTAGCCGGGAAAGCCCTTGGAAATGAACGCTGTATTGCGATTAAACAACATTATTATTTACACGCGATACATAGTGCCTTAGCGAAACAATAGGCCTAACACTAGCGCGCGATCTTATAAGAATTCGATTCAGCAAATTGGATGGGAAATACAACTATAGGTACTGCCAAAGATTACATTATCATCAATGCTAATATTATAAAGCTTAAGAGCTTGTTTGTTTGTTTAAACGTGCTAATCTTAGGAACTAATCCTCTACTGGCCTAAATTGAAAAAAAAATACTTCTGCGTTATATGTTTATCGAGGAAAGTTATAGTCTTTACAACATCACGCTAAGACACATGGGAGAGAAGCGGTATCCAAAGACGTAGCTTAAGGCAATTAAAATCGCGAGGTACAGCTGGTAAAATATAACAGTGCAGATTTTCATATTTACAGACACTCGTATTCAAGTGAAAGTATTCGATTCAAGTTCATTTTTTAAAATTAGAAAAGACGATCTTAAGGCATTTCGGTTTTTTTATACGAAAAACACAATTAATACCTCCCATTGATTTGAATAAATCCTTGAAACTAAACAAATAAGTGTGGAACGTACGTCAATCCGCACAATCATGCTAGGCCTTCAGCTAGTTATTGAGTTTGTAAAGCTGAGTGCATGGTGACGACTGACTACTTCTGTAATAATATAAACGTACGTACTTTAGGTATTATTGCATTGCTAGAGGTTGTCCGCAATTTTGCTCGCGTAATAACTTTGAGTCTTAGATATTTTAATAATAATATTCTAGGCCACCATTACCATTGCAGGGTCAACTTTATTTTCCATGCGGAGAAGGCACGAGCTTGATCACCACTATTTTTCGCGGTTATTTACTATTTTAGACTTAAATTTGTTGTATAAGTCAAGGTTGCATGGATGTTTTCTTTCACCCATAGTGTAGAGTGAACTTGGAAAGTACATAAGAAATGTAAAAAGTCACATTGGTACTTGTCTGCGGTTGCAATTCCAACCACAAGAATGAAAGGCGAGTGCCCAATGCCAAACCACTGGGCCATCACAACATTTCACAATATTATTGACAAGAAGGCTCGTAATTAAAAACGTTAAAATCTAGTTGGAACCCCATCTCAGTGACAACCATTGCCAAAAACTTGTCAGAAATGACAGTGACAGTGTCATTTTTGACAGATTGAGGCTAAAAATATACAGTGAACATTTTCAAAAACACGAGAATTGTCCCTCTGAAATTTGATAATAATCAAATATTTTTTTCGGTACAAATTTTAAGCCCTAAACAAGAAAACTTGGCCACCGCAAAAGCCGAGTTGTCAAAACTTTTTCGTTGTTACATTCTTGTTTGTATCTTGTCTTTTCATCTTCTATTTTGAAACCTAGTGGTTCTAGAGATACAGAGAAAGTTTGGAAACAAGACATTGATTCTGGTGGAAAACTAGGAATATTACAAATGTTTCTTTGCTGCCCAAATCGCGATGGTCAGCGGTTAAGGCACCCGCCTCTCATGCGGTTGTGAGTTCAAATTCAGGCAAGTGCCGATGTGACTTCTTGAATTCATTTGTACTTTCTAAGTTTATTCTGGGATTATATCGTGAGGAAACCTGGACTAATCGATTTGAAGTCTGAAATTACCAATCCCCGCTTAGCAAGTTTGATGATCAATACTCGTGCCTTCTCTGTATGAGAAGACGCCTTTGTCCTACAGTGGAACAATTCTTATAGGCCGGTGTTGTTATTGTTCCGTTGACTTCAGTGGTATTATTCTGTAAAGTTGAACCTCACTTTACTCAGTGATGATGATGACACCGTTCGAATTTCAAAATGATGTTCAGAAAAACATTACAGGTAAAAGACCAAAATAATTTCCAGTTTTATAATAGTTTATAAGATAAAAGAATCCCAAAAAGTCACGTTCAGCGAAGCTTTGAATTTTTATTCAGATAGTAGTGATTCTGCCCATTTACTTGGGTCAGGGTTTCGACAGCGAATTTACTAAAAAAGGACCTAATAATGCGCACGTATGGTATATTTTCGTGTAAAATAATTTGGGTTTACATTTAAACCTAGTTCTGCTAAAACAAACCCAGACACACTCTCTCTAAATTAAATTAATTAGTAATTCAATATGCCAAATGTATTATGTATATAGTAACTATTTTCCATTCCAGCAATGACAGTTCAATGTACACATAAAACTCGTGTTTAGAATAGATTTAATTTAAATAATTCAGAATTAAATATTTAAAAGTCATTACAATAACTTGGAAGGAAGACGCTGTATGCAGGCCGCTTCCAACCGGTCTTTTTGGAAATCTATGGGGGAGGCCTATGTCCAGCAGTGGACGTCCTGCGGCTGATATGATGATGATGATGATGATGACAATAACTTGAATAAATGGAAGTAATTTTGACATGGGTAAATAATTAATGTGTATTTTTTCGTCTAAATAATGTGGTTTAATAACATTTTTTTTTTTTTATTTATTTATAGTTTATCAAAACGGTACAACACCAATTACATTAATTAACATGGATACACAAAAAAAAAAGGTATTAGTTTCAACAATTTGTGGTATGCTAGACACATATACAATTTGAATAAAATACCTACAGTATCTAGGTATGAGTTGCCAGACTTAATTTTGAGTGCCTCATTTGTCAAGAATATCACTCACATTCATCAAATCTAGAATGTGGGCTTTTCCCAAGAACGCTTTTAAGTGATAAAAAAGTTCTTGTGACGATAAAACTACCGTGAAAGACCCCATTCACGAAAGCTCTTAAGCCAACAAAAAATAAAAACCTAATAAGCATAAAAGTCTAATTGTTTGTTTGTTTGTTATTCAGAAGCAGCTACAAAACTTTCCAAGTCAAAGTTTGCGTCGCAAAAGAGGCATAAACTACTTTTCTTCGCAAGTATTTGGTTAGACTTTTGACGTACACAAAATATTTCGCCTTGCATTTTCCTTCGGGGATTCTTTGAGGAAGATTTTGCTATTATCAAAGTTTGTTTTTACTAACGCCAAGTTATTTGAAATAACAATGATGATTTTGTGACTTTTTTTTATTAAAAATAAAAATGTTAAAGTTTTAACTAAGAGTGTTTTTTTTTATGTTTAGTAAAACATATGTTTTCCAATCAACTTTAAGGATTTTTTATTAGTCCGATCTTAACTGTTTTTTTTTGAGTCGAAAATGGCGTAATCTTTACTATTTGTATGTTGGTAGGTAATCAAATATGTTCAACAAAACTGTGACCCAAGTTAAGTAAACATAACTTGATTACTCTTATCACATCAAAACGCAAAATCAGAGCAACAAAATTATTATCTAACCATTTGATTAAATACAGTCACAGATAAATAAATGAAGCTCAACACAGGATCGCATGTGTGTTCTCCCTACTCCACAGCCGTGGCTTACGTAACGCGTGAATTGCACGCAATCAACATTTAGACCCTGGTTCCCGCTTAATTGGCACTTACACCACGAAAGCTTATGATATTTCATTATGGCGCTTGCTTTTCTAGAGGTTTTATGAATTGGAATTCATATTTTTGTAGGTATTTTGTAAACAATGTTGTTCAGAATCAAGGCGTTAATGCAAAGGCTTTTTATGTATAAAAATCTTGCTAGACATTCTGGCTCAATGTGTAATATCGATTTGAACAACAAAAAAATACCATCACGCCTGTATTCCCCTAAGGGTTAGGCAGAGCTGTACCAATGTACACCTACAGTTCGCCGGTATATTTAGGTCCCATGTAATAGGGGGCGAGCCTATTGCTATTAACCAGGCGTAAATCCAAAGTCCGAGGTGCTACTGAGAATTTCATAGAAAAACCCAATAACAGTTTCTGCGTGACCTGGGAATTGAACCCAGGACCTCTAGCGTAGCAGTCCAAGTTCCCGTATAATGCTTTCCTTCACTGTCAGTTATTAAAATTGATTATGACAATTACTCATTATGACATCGTAGAAGTCACAACAATGTGACACGAAATAGAGAATTTACGACATAATAAAAAAATAGGTCAATGACACGTTTGGCGCAGTGGCTGAGC
This sequence comes from Caradrina clavipalpis, assembly GCA_932526535.1. Lineage (NCBI taxonomy): Eukaryota > Metazoa > Arthropoda > Insecta > Lepidoptera > Noctuidae > Caradrina > Caradrina clavipalpis. The sequence goes on along the minus strand of OW052095.1, from coordinate 13,712,440 downwards.
GAATGACTGATGCGCTGCGTGTCGCGAGTTTGATTTCCACACGGAACAAATATTTATAAAGCCTATAAGGTGTTATACCGGGTCTCGCTGTTTATGTATGCAGGCTTTTATTTTTGTTAACGCACCCATGATACCCCACGCGTGCCTCAAAGAGATGTCAGCAAACATTTAGAGGGACCACTAAGGGCCGATGCCTACCGGGGCTGCGGGTTGTTCGAAAGAGATACCGCGCCCCCGGAACGCAAAGGGCACAAGAAGGAACATGGATGGGTTTTAGTCAGTAAAAGTCTGACACTCCCTCCCGCCCCGCCCAGGGCGTGGGGAGTCATTTGATGATTTCCCATCGGTAAAAAAAAAATGGTAGTTGTTCCGGGTCTGGCTGTTTGTGTACACGGGTTTTTATTTTTGTAAACGCACCCATGATACAAGAGAAATTCGTAGGAATTTTCAACGTTAAACAAAGAGAGAGCTAAAACGAATGAAAACGACACTAAATATTCACAAATCTAAAACACTTCCTACCTATACTAGTACCGCCAATATGAACATACTCTTTATCAAGACTAGTTCCAATCTGTTTCTATGCTCTGGGGTACACATACAGCCCGCAATCGTGCTAAGTCTCACGAGAGTGTCGAGGCTTTTGTGAATTTCCTGATAGAGAAACTCAATTACAATTTTGACCGACTCCAAATCAAACGGACCTCAGATATTGCCAGCAGTTTCAAACCTTGCTTTTTGTGACTGCACACTGTGTGACTTTATACCATTTATGAGTTCGATAATTCAATTAGATTTTTTTACGAACCAACTTCTGAAATATTGCCTTTAGTGACCTGGGCTTAAACTAACTATATCTGCGGGAACAAAAATGTTCTTTTATTATATAACAAAAAAAGTATTACAAAATATATCTATTTAACGCAACCCAGCGTCAAATAGACATATTTTCTTTCTTATTCTTTATAGGTATATAAAATAAAGTAGAACTTCATTTTAGTGTCAAAATAAACTAAGTATCTAGTACGCTTTTAGTTCTAAGCTAACAAGTTTTAAAAAAAAAACTTATTATTTTATTTTTTTATCTTGTGTGCAAATAAAGAAACATCAAAAAAATAGAAAGTATTATGTACCTTGTAATACTTTGGTCTAAAACATTTTAGATTAGACCAAAAATTCAAATGTTGATAGAGGTATTTTTTCGTTTTGTTCGTAATTTCATTCCTGTTTCAGGATATAAGGAAAACATAATATATCACAGCTTATCTAACCGCACAAGGGCAAGATTACAGAGACGTATGTTGTATTGTTTTTTTTTAATGGGTCTAAAAAAGGTTAGAATCCGTAATGGCTTTTCTCAAAATGTGAAAGAGTGGAGAAATATTCAAAAAAGTATCGTTTTCTTTTTAACCCCACTAAAGCAAAGCCAAATTAGGGTTGTGATTTTAGCAGTCTATGTCAGTTCATCTGGAGATATTGTTGAATGTCCAAAAAGTCAAAATGGCGGCTTGCAAAGCACGTCCTCACAAGTTATTTGTACGATCTACCAGCATTTGAAAAAATCATCATAATCATATCAGCCGTCATCATCATAACATTACTTGACATTGGACTCCCCTATAATGTCATGTGACTACGACTTTAAAATAAGGGTATAATTATTATTTGTTTAATCTCATTAGATTATATAAAGAATAGTTATGCCCTTATTTTTCTAAAATCTATTAAGTCTAGTTTCCAGTCTTTCTAGTCTATAAGTCTATATTATTTTGATAGTTTGTGATTTATAAAATAACACAAAGGAAAACTAACTTGAAGACTATAAACAAGAGATTTTTTTAACGTTTTTTTCGTAGGCAGATTTTAGTTTTTAACAAATAATGAGGTTGTATTGACTAGATGTCATTAGCATGCAATTTCCAACTTTGACATATTTGACCTGTGACTTTTATTTTGACCTTTAACTTTTATTTTGATCTTTGACGCACAAATAATAAAATTTACCTTCATTAAAATGTTTCAGGACTTTTATTTGATCCAAATATTTTCTCGAACGTATTTTATTTAATAAATCAAAAATAAACTGTACGAATAAACAATTTAGTTTTCCTTTGATATGAGACAAACATGCCTCATATGAAAAGAAAATTAAATTATTATTGTTTGACAAGAAAAGCACTAAGTTAGTTCTTTAAAAAATAGTTTTTCTCTTAGAAAAATATTTACTTTATTGTTACCTACGTTAGTAAATATTATATTGATCTCTGAAAATAATGTTTAACGTTAATTTCTACGTACATATTACACACTGTATTTTTTTCTTCTGTTTTTTTACTAATGTCAAGCTTTTGCCCACGATTTCTTTTGCGCAAAATTTTCTTACGAGCACCTAAGTCAGAGTAACCAATGTTTTTAATAAAATATAGCCTAAAAAAACTCAAAAAAAAACCTTCCAATTACCGAAAGAATTTTCAGAATCAGGCTAGCAGTTTTGGAAATTAGGGCGTTTAAAGAAAAAAGCGCTTTAAGTTTTACAACATTAGTAGGTACAGGTTTCCTATGCGTGTTTTAAATATGTAATAACCTTCTTCCTTTCAGCACCTGGTGAAATATGAGAGGTATCCTCTTTATCAATGCTTTACGACTCACCGTTCTAACTAAATAAAAAAGTAAAAAACACTCATTTTTTTACACCAACACCTGTTTAACATGTGAAACAGTTTCAAGAGGTGGTTTGACATTTTAATATTTGATGCCGTGAGGCGTACGAAGCTCATTATGCTATAAAAATGTAAACACCCTTTTATGGTTACCATGCTTTTTACATTTTATGATTTAACCACATATTTCAACTGTGTATGGGTGTAACATGATTTCAGGTTACTTTTTCTATATTTAAATAAATCTACGACATGCACAATATTTACTAGACTAGCTTATGCTCGTGTCTTCGTTTACGTGATTTTTTTTAGGTACCCCTAATTTTTACAAAAGTATAATACAGCCTTAATCACTTGGATATATTATAAAGGTATTTATTTTTGAAAGAAATCTCCAGAAATCCATTCTGAAGAATGGATTTCTGGAGATTAGAAGGCTTGGAACAAAAAAAAACTTAAAAATCTTCCTGTTTTATAACATTAATATCATTAAAGATGCACACAAAGTCACGAACTGCAGCTTATAGTGAATAAAAAACAATGAATATTGGCATCAATTGGATTGTGTGTGAGCCATCTGCGATGGGCACTGACCAGTGAATCAGTCCAACCATCTGTAAATAACTCGAAAACCTGCCAAAAAAATATTGCCTTCGTTTAGCTCAGAATTTGTACACAAAAACACCATTTTTTGATTTTGTTTGCACTTGTAGATAGATTTTTGTTAAATTAAATATTTATTTAATTGTATTTTTAAATCTGGAACGCATTATATTATTATATATTTTTTCATGATACTTATAATATTGTCCGGTTTAAGCAGTCGTATTATCAAAATTAAATATTGCCTGGTCTCGAAGGCCTCAATAAATAGACAAAGTTTTATTTATTTTTTATTTGAGACAATCTGTTTCTTTTTTAACAAAAACAAAGTCCCATACCTTATTTTCTTTCACAACTAAGTGCTCAGAAACAAGATATCAAGGCAATAGCACTATCTAATAGATAAACTCCTAGTTAAAACTCCACAAACACTGGCCGTAAAAGGTGTAAACGTTCGCCTCGCTAATAGTAATAAATTTAGAATTCTTCGCATTTATTACTTCCTTGAAACATTTTTAATTCACTTAAAGCGGTTCTCTAGAATTTATGTTGAATCGTGAACATCTGGATTATTAATGGTCTTCGCGAAAAATTGTTTCTTAATAGATATTAAAGAAGATAATTATATTATTACAATACAGACTATATGTCTGAAAAAATTAACAAGATGCTTTTGTTTGAGATAATAATTATTACTTTTGTATAAAATACCAGCGTTTTTTATTAAATTCTTGATAGATTTGTTGTTTTTTGTAGCTCATCAGCCTTGCGTTTTTTTCAACCAGTTTGTAACCACGTTGGGTTCGGCTTCGAGTCTACCCAGATGCAACGCAATACCAGTGTTTTGCATGGAGCGACTGACTATCTGACCTCTATAATCCCTCAAGTAACTGGGTAACACAATCCCTTTAGTAATACTGTAAGTCAGCCTTTCAGGTTTTGACTGCCCGTAACGACTGTCAAAGATCATCAAAAGACAACCGTTGTACGTGCGTTCCGTGACACGAGAGTGTCACACTGCGAACTCACAATCTCTGGATTGCTCCGAAGAAATCCCTATTGGAAAAACCCAATTACACTTTGGCCCACCTGGGAATTGACTTACCCCGCTCAGCAGTCGTACCTACTTGCGATCACAAAAAAGTAACAATGTAGTTGTAAATAATAACTCTAAATAAATTTATTCATGTTATTCCAAGTATATGTTCTACCATAAACAAGTAAATTCAAACTTTAAGTATACAGAAATATAGTAGATATTCAAACAAATGTATTCGTACTACGACCAGTAATAACAATGTTCATGTAATGCAAGCAGCCAGTCATCTGTGTATTACCTATCTGCCATAAATTACAATTTCGCAGAATCTTGTTCAGTTCACTGTGAACATTGACATCCACAATGTTGTGTACAATTTTGTTTCATATTTGCTTACACACTTATATTGTGTTTTATTCAATTTTTTCATCGTATAGAAAACAATCAAAGCAAAATCAAAATCAAAGCATTTATTTCAATTAGACCATTTACAGGCACTTTTGAATTGTCAAGAAGTTACAGTTTAATATTGAAGCTAGTTGCTCGTTCCAAAACGTAGGTCTCTATGGAGAAGAACGAGCAAGAAACTCCATGGACACTCTTTTCATTCAATTTGGTTTTTACAAAAACTTGGTTACAATATTCTTGTTGCTTCTATATGTGAAAACAATGAAGTGAAAGAATGAAATATAAAAAATAACAAAATTATAATAAAGATGTAAGCCATGGCAGTCAAGAGATGACCAATCCCAACTGACAGCACCCGTTCACGAATATGACGCGTGCATCAGCACCATTTAGCTCAACCATCTTGAAGGGAACCAAACGACCCAACCCACGCGCCACCGTCAGCGAGACATTAAAGTGAGCATGACGAAACTCTCAACTGCCATGCTCAGTGTCCAACACATAGTAACTTAACAAATAAATGGCTCCATGGTACTCACATTTACAAAATTGAAATAAATTATGTTAAATTATATAATACTAAGGTTTTTAGTGAACCTATTCGACTGATGTATGTAATAAATAGCAATAAAATAACGGTAAACGTTATTAAGGTCAATCAAAATGAAAAAAGGGGTAAGAAACATTCCCAAAAAAACAATATCTATTAATTTGTGAGCCCGAGTCTCTGTGGAGCAGGACCAGCATTAAGCCAAGCATTCTTATCATTAATATAATCTTCTAACTTATAATATGCCTGACTACATAGTGTGCGTTTGATGCAAGTTTTAAATTTTCTCTCATTTAGTTCGAGAATATCGAGCGGTATTTTGTTATAACATTTTACACAGTACCCCATAAAAGAAGTGTGTACTTTAGACAATCTGAAACCTGGTTGATCTAATTTATTCCTATTTCTAGTATAAACATTATGTCTATCACCAATTTTTTTGAAAAGATGAAGGTTTTTTCGAACGTGCATAATGTTTTCATATATATATTGACAAGGAACCGTCATGATATTAATTTTTTTGAACAATTCCCTTAGAGACTCGCTCCTGCAAAGATTATAGATGGCTCTGACAGCCCTCTTTTGCAGAATAAAGATAGACTCTATATCTGCAGCCCGCCCCCAAAGCAAAATACCGTAAGACATAATGCTATGAAAGTAACTAAAATAGACCAGCCTCGCGGTATCCACGTCTGTTAATTGTCTGATTTTTCTGACAGCGTAAGCGGCTGAGCTCAACCGCCCTGCTAGAGATGTTAAGTGAGGACTCCACTGCAGCTTTGAGTCAAGCGTAATCCCTAGGAAAACTGTCTTTTCGACGAATTCCAGTATATCCTTATTTAATGTAACGTTACATGACATACTTTTAACATTTGGCAAAGCGAATCTTATGCATTTAGTTTTCTTCTCATTTAATACTAAGTTATTTATAGTAAACCAATTATGAACCTCATGCATAGCGTTATTTACGTCGTCAAGATGTTGTGCCTTTCTATTTACTTTAAAAATCAGTGAAGTCAATGTGACAGTCTGTATTTAAGGCGTTCATTTCTATTGAAAAGCTAGTAAGTACCACATTGTACTTGCCGGGAATACAGGGCACGTACCAATGTGGCTTTATTAAATTCATATTATTCACTTCCTAAGGTTATCTTGGACATCACAAACATGGGTAAAGTAAACCTGAACTTAAAATTTATGGAAGTCTGAAATCAGCATTACACCTTGAGCAAGCATGGTGATCAATACTCGTGCCTTCTCTGGACGAGAAAAAGAATTTGCCCATCCCAAAAAAAAGACTATGGGACAATAACAGACGTATAATTTATTATTTATTCAAAAAATACGCATAGTTTTTTCACTAGATAGCTTCAAAAAGGTGAACTCCCGAATTACCATGATAAAGGACATTTTATAAAGAGAACGCCATTTCGGGAATGTAACATGTAAAACTTGCATGTATTTGATTTGCGAACCAAAACAGCACAGGTTTCTATGAGTGAGAGAGATAAATAGTACCTACTCATGAATATGAACAACTTTTACTATGAGACGAAGTTGTAAATAGAGTAAAAAATGTGGATTGCATGTTCCTTTGAAATAGCAGAAATTGTTTTGAAATTTCAAACCTACAGGACTTATCTTTGAACAGCGTCTGTTAATAATAATTTATAACAAATTCCAAGCTAACCCCGCTTTTAACTAGGTCGATATTATATTGAAATAGAATGTAAGTATGTACCGCCCGCGGTACTAATATTATATTTGAATAACATATTCTGGGATAATTATTTTTAGCATCTCCACAACCGCCTACACGAAAATTATCTATAAATCGATCAAGCAATTTCTTACCGTAGCTTGGTTTTAACAAGATACATTTTAGTCAAACCTTAAAATATAGACTTGAGAAATATAGAAAAACAGGAATGACACAACCCATAAATCGATCAAGTAATTTTCTACCGTAGCTTGATTTTAACAAGATACATTTTAGTCAAACTAAAAATATAGAGACCAGAGAAATATAGAAAAACAGAAATGACATACAACAATAAATATCAGAGTCGAGCTAGGCCGGTCTTATAATACAAAGGTCACGCGATAGGCGTTCGCTGGTGTTCGCACGTTCCACACTTTTTATTGTTTCGCATTGTTCCTTTTGAAAATAAATCGGCACCATACACTTTGGAGAACAGAAGGTACAAAGAAAAGATCCGCTTTGAAAACGGAATAGGTGAAATAACACTGGACGCCCCAAATTGCGAGATTTTCTCGCGACATGAAGCGCGCAGTGTTATTTCAGTGACTAGAAAAGCTTGCCGTTGATCTCTTGCGCATATGATATGAAAGATACAAAACCTCGGTCAAGAAAGGTCTACGTTATGCTATATGGATCCGGAGCTACGGGTTGATCGAAAGAGATACCGCGCCCCGGGAACGTAAAGGGCACATGAAGGAACATAGACGGGTTTTAGTCAGTAAAAGTCTGACACTCCCTCCCGCCCCGCCCAGGGCGGGGGAAGTTATTTGATGATTTCCGGTCTTAAAAAAAAAAAAGCTATATGGATGCTACCCAGAGCCGCCATATTCAAAATCCTCAAGCATACCTAAGTCTCTTTAAAAGTAGATTGGAACAGAAACTAGCTAGTCTATGAAAATTGTATCGATGCTTGTAATTAGTTTTAAAGAAAATCCAAATTATTACTAGCTTCTGTCCACACCTTCTATTTCGTGAAAGTCATAAGACATAGCCTCAACAATGGCGTAGCTTTCTATCAGTGAAAGAATGTTTGTAATCAGACCAGTACTTCTTGAGATTACCTTATTCAAACAAAAAATGACAAAGCAAACAAACTTTACCTCTTAATAATATAAGAATAAACAATGAAGATTTCGACAAAGAACTTGTTATCTAAAATTAAGTGGAACTTCTGTAACTTTTACCCTGCGTCACCGCTCCGGGCCGTTGCGTGCGTTCTATATGTATTTTGCATGAGAAAGAGCTACTTGGGCCGGCGAAAAGGTGCGTGATCTTTGTAAGATTCGCGACCAAATTTATAGCCAGTGTACACTGAGTTTTATTCGATAAGTCCTGTTAGATTGAGAGCTTTGATACGGGGAAGTTTCGCAGAATCATGTGATTTATTTAATATATTTAATATGTTTTTGAGGCCAGCCCGACTGGTCTATAAATCATCAGTAACGAAAATTATAGACTTGTCAAAATAAAACGCAAGTCAAGCGATCCGATTTGCTGTTGATAATTTAGTCAAGGAGCTAATTATTGTGTCGATTGTCGTCCGAGAAACGGAGCGTAGCCACACAATCACACAGTATGATCACCAATTAGTTAATTAGTTAAGTGTGATGATTTTGGCATTTATGTTAAACTAGCTTATTTTGCCCGCGTTAAGTTACGTCTTTGGTTATTGTTCCGCTCCCGCGGGTCATAGCGTGATGTTATATAGCCTATACTAATCAGGGTAATGTAGCATTCTAATGGTGATAGATTTTTTGTAATCGGTCCAGTAGTTTTTGAATTCATTCGTTACATACACACATACAAATCTTTCCCCATTTTTATAATATTAGTACAGATGTAGACTTTGAGTAGTCACCCATGCTGATTGGCTAATGCGCAATTCAGACAGAGGCATTGTTGGTGGCAATCCTCCGTCATAATTATACTATCTGACATAATAATATGACAGAATAGTGCAATTACACCACACTGACATGTGACCGCTACCACCAGCCTGAACTGCGTTTAACACAAACATGTATAATATGTTAAACACCGCATGAACTAAAGAAAATCACATTTGTTGTATAAGAGCCCCCCTAAATATTTATTTTATTCTGGTTTTTAGCATTTGTTCTTATGGCGACAACAGAAATACATCATTTGTGAAAATTTCAACTCTAACTATCACGGTTCATGAGATACAGCCTGGTGACAGGACAGTGAAGTCTTAGGAATAGGGTCCCGTTTTACCCTTTTGGGTACGGAACCCTAAAAACAGAACCATTCAATTCTGTTGAGAAATGTTAGATATTTGATTTGCTTGGTTGGCCGTGTGTTGCCCAATAACTGGGTTGTGGAGGTTAGATAGGCAGTCACTCTATGTAGGACACTGGTATTCAGCTACATCTGGTTAGACTGGAAGCCGACCCCACCATAGCTGGGAAAAGCCTAGGCACTTTATTTTTACTCTTTGTGCTCAAATTGTGAAATAGAAACTGTTCAATTAATTGAGTCGAACGTAGATCATTTGTTTACATTCAGATCGTAATATCAGTTAGCATAGTATGGATTCACAGTACTAGAATATTGGCAGATTATGATAATATTGACATTTCCTGACCAATGACGACTAGCAAAATAGTCCTTTGAGATTCTCGTGTGTGTTTTGATATCGCTGTAGGGTAGTCAATGAAAATGGTACGGTAAAATACCAAATGTAATAGATAGGTATTGGTTTCGTTTTTCAACTAATATAACTTAATCAAAGAGATGGCAAGCTGATGTGATGATTTAATTCTTTTTGAATGCATTGCTCTTTAAATACTACGATAAAATATACAGGAGTGATACCTAAATGATATGCAAAAAATCTTATTGGATTTCAATAATAAAGGTTCATCATAAAAAAGGTTTTTTTTTTGACTAACGAATTGAAGAATAAATAAAGTATGTAATTTTTACCTGAGAATATCGAAATACAGTAAAAAGAAAACTGAAAGTAAAAGCAGAATAAAGGTAACTTTTTTCAATAAAATTATACAATTGGAAAGCTATAATTTCATGGAAAAAAATTACGTATTTTAGAAACAACTGAAATCAATTCAGCAGCCTATTCTGAGCAAACTACTTTCAAGGCGTGCATTTAATATGTTACATGGTATAGATACCTAATGTTACCTGGCATGATGACCCCAATTCACAATAGATACCCACACAAACACACAAATTAATTGTAGTGTTAAATTACCGGCACATTGCTACCGCATTCCAGAATACGCATCGCAGAATAACACGGTATTTGCACAGAAGATCGCTGGAACAACCTGCATTGTGGAATAAACGCATGACGTGTATCGCTACCCTAATGATGTTGTTCGTAATTGGCGAAGCATCGGTATGTTCACTGTTCAGTGTTCATATCAATGGGCAATTGAACGGAATGCTGTGTGAATACGTTTTAACTCTTTATTTTGTTTCTCGCTAGCTTTTGCCTGTTACTTCGTCCGCGTAAATGTCTGTTATATGTAAAATTCGTAAACAAATATCTTTATAATTGTTTTCATCAAGAACATTTTTTCGGGATGAAAGGTGTGTGTGTGTGTCCGTTTCTGTACACCTGACAACACATATGCGAAATTTCGGGACCATTTGTTCAGTGGTGAAAAGGTAACAAACAAACTTACTTTCCCATTTAAAACATTAGTTAGGACTAGTTTTTACTCACCACTTCATCTATGTGGAAGTCGTGTGGCATAAAATATATCCTATGACTGCTTGCGTGCTGCGTGTAGCTTTCTATCAGTGAAATAATGAATCGCATGCCATATTAATTACTGGCTAATAAGCTGGTTTTAGTTTTTTAATGATGTGCGATATTTTTATTTAGTAAAACGAAAATTACTATAATTATGAATATAATAATCTTAACACAAAACTTATAAATTATAGTTTAATTACAAAGTGTATACAATTTATAAAAAAGAAAGGACAAAACACTCAAGGGCATCAAAAAACTCACCCGCTTCGCTGTCAATGGCGTAAGTGGACCTCGTGGACGTTATATAACGTGGCAATGCTGCCAGCCTTTTGTTAGGCTAAAGAATAAAGACGAAGACGAGAAGAATCACCATACCATACCAATCACAACTGCCATATGGCAATTGTGATTCTTTAGCCTAAGAAAAAGCTAGCCTTCTGGACACGTGAAGAGTTGACCAGTCGCTGGATGATGTCCCAAAATACTAGATGAAGGCTCGGACCCCATGGCCCTAGTGTTTCAACCCCCAACGGGTCAAATACGTAGTATTATTATATTTTTTTCTTATTTTATCTGACATCACACTCGATAAGTTGGCAAAACTAAGTGTTATGTATTTTCTATTATGTGTGTGTTTCATGTAAATAAATGTAACTATCTATTTTGCTCATATCAACTCAAAGAAGCTAAATGAAAATAGGACTAAAAAAAATAACACAAAACTGATTTACGTAAACGCGATTCGTATGTTTAGCTCTAGAAAAGGTCCTTCATAATTAACCTTTTAGACCTAAAACTCAGATTTAGTTTTTAGACCCATGAAATGAAAGGGACACTAATTAAACTTGTGTTTGTAAAAGTTTTGCCTATGTTAACGGATTTATAGCTCTACAAACCAAATTATCTTGTTTCAAGAATTTATAATTAGCAAAAAAACAACCGGACATAAATTCATAGGCGTCTACATAAATTATTGAGGAATAACCTCAGTATTATAAGTTTCAGCAACAGCGCTTGCGACCATTAGACCGATTAGATCCACTTGAGGATTGTAATAACATGACACAGTATTCAATACCTATTTATTTTCATTGGTCTATTTATTTAAGGAACATAAATAAATAAATTTAAATAACAGTATACAGACAATGCTTTATAAGGGTAACTCAGAGTATTAAAATGCCACTTAGGTCCACGAGAGTGAAGCCGCGACCACAGCTAGTACAGTCTGTTGTCAACATTATCTGACCCACCCTAAACACAAAAGAAATTGGACCCTCTGCCTATGATAATAAGGTTTAATTTCAATTTATCGATGAATACAGACACGCATAAACCCACCCAACGTTGTCGAAGCCACCGGCAATATATCATTTTGTTAAGCTATTTTAATCATTATCTCGTTGACATTAAAGTTGAAAACCTTTTAAGTCACCCTACATAATTAGAACCCAATCTTTAATTTCGTGGAGTCTTAACAAGTTCTTGTGGCTTGGCGGTTTGATGTTGGATTGGCGAGGAACAACATGTGGGTTCGAAAACACAGTCCACCTGTTATCAGTTTCTTTTTTAATTTGATTTCATTTCTACAAAATTGTTTGCATTATTAAAGAACGGCCAATATGATTTACGCCTAATAACTTATCTTGCAAACAGGTGGGTAAATTAAAAAGTTTAAGTTCACATATATTTGCTTCGTGAGGTAGATAATAAATTCGTCTACTTAAGTGACAAAAGATACACTACGCCTATTAGCAGTGACTGCGCACACACATTTGTAAATCGTTGCGCATAACTCGTTAAGTATTTTTAAGCAATTGGTGTAAAAAAGCATCATGTCGCAGCTTAATGACTATACCAAACATAAAATCATATTTTTACATGAGCAGAATGTTGGAATTAGAGAGATTGGTCGTCGTCTTAATATAGCAGTAAGTGTTTTTTTATACCTATTTTATTTAATTGATTGTGATTAATGAACGCGTAGTTGGCTATTTTATTATTACATTCACTCCTTACAAGTTGCATAAACGGTTCCAAAAACTTTTTTTTTTTGTTTTAGAGAAATTCGACTGTAGCTAAGACGTTATGGAGACAAAGTAAATATTCAGCGGATTCATCCAGGGGCAAAAAACATCAATTATAGTCCCGAATGCGATTGCCCATTAGTGTAACCGCAATAAAACACGATATTTCAGTGGAAACAGTGAGAAGGCATTTACACGCTGCTGGAATAAGGAATTATAAACCAGCACAGAAAATAATATTGACACCTGCTCATCGTGAAGAAGAAGGGTCCGTTTTGTCCAGGAATATTTAAATTTTAATTGAGAAGAAAATGTTGTGATCTTCACTGATGAAAAAAAAACATTTAAATCGAACAAAGATGAACGTAACAAGGAACGGTGCGCCATCACTCCGCTACTAATTAATCTAGGATATTTTTAAACACACCATGTAAGTAAATGCTCAATGGATAGATTGTTAAACCATTAAAATGTTGCCAATTACGTGGTGATGTTATTGTTATAAATAGTTTTTTTTCTATTTAAATGACATGTTTATTCACTACGTATAATAGGCAGCTATAAATCTGTAAAGCATTTCACAGATGAATTAATTTTCTCGATAACAAACTTTCAAGCATAAACATGCCATTTTTAATGTTTATAAATGGTTAGATTTGATTATGGCATCCTCATATAAATTGTATATTAATTTGGAAATATGTGAGCATTTACTTACTTTATCTTACCTAAGTGTTTTAATGAAATAATAAACATTAAATTTTAAATTTGCAATTGTTTAGTTTTATTTCTATGCGTTGTCCATTAAAGAACTGTAAAAAAAGTATAATAAAATAATTAAAAAAGAAACACCTGAGCAGAAGCTATATTTAGGTTGAACTTGATTTCGAACGTAAACAACGATTAGTGACCACAATACTAAAGAATTTAAACCATATAGTATACTCTAATAAAGTTTATTCTTGCACAGCACAAGCAGCCAACCTTATCCTAGTGCAAATAGATTATTTTGTATTTTATCCCTTCATTATTATTTAATCACTCCATTAAGACATGATAATAAAAAAAAACTACCTAGGTATAACATAGAAAAAAATAAATTGTAAAGAGAAGTTGTTTTTGCAATTTAGTAAGGCAAGGTAAAATATGTTTGCGCGTTGTCACTGCATACCCTTAGTTAGTAGCATTTGAATACCAGTTTTACAATGAATACAAATATTTATTTTTCAACTACCCACTTATTACAAGTTATGCCAAAATATTACCATTTTAGAAACTTTATATTTGAAGATTATCCGTTTATAGTTCTTTACAATAATACAAGAAATACTTTTAGAATAAATTCTAAATTGAAAGCAAAACAATGACTTCGTCGCAGGATTTGATCTCGCAACTTGTCACTCTCAGTCTTACACACAGACCACGAGACCAGAGTTACTTGACAGAACTCATTAAAATAAGCTATTACACTTATTATATTATAACAAGTTGTTATAAGATTTAACCCAATGCTAACGTGATAAAGATCAAATTTGCGTGTGTGTAATTATTGTATTTGTTCGTTCTCAGTTCTCGAGCACTTGACTGATAACCTCATATAAATTGAAATTAAACCTTATTCTCATAGGCAGAGGGTCCAATTTCTTTTGTGTTTAGGGTGGGTCAGATAATGTTGACAACCGACTGTACCTATCGAATTCATAAAATAATGAAAAATCTTCCGCCAATATTTACAGTTTGACTGACATTTGAGTCCAACGTTATGGTGACTCTATTAAAATAGTACTCTTCTCATAATAGGCTACTCCAAGCGTGAAACTACGAGACATGAACCACTGAATTAACCACCTTTGCCATGGACTTTGTGAGAAGTGCCTAATTAAAGAAGGCGATTGTACATTAAAGAAAATAATTTTGTACAATTATTCACCCTAACCTTTACCTTCTTACAATTTGCGTCGACATGTATTCAAGCGAGGAAAGCTCTTCTTGAATAACAGTTAAGGATAAAGCGAAAAGGCGACGTAAACCTAATTTCTGTTTAACATTTCTTTAATTTAAAATGAAGATCCAGCTAAATCCTCCAAGGAGAAGTAATAACAATTGTTGAATAAGCAATTTTATACACTCGACGAGACATCCTACTCAATGTAAAGACGACCTAATTAACATTCTCGTAATATTAGATTAATATATAACAATAATATAATCCCCACATTTTCCTTTAAAGAAGGAACGGAAATGTTGAAGTTCATCGCACAGTATTTCAGACTTTACAACGTAGGGAATAGGGGAAAAAATACATTGTTGCTTTTCCCGGCTCCAAAAGCTGCTTCTGCTGATAGCACGACGTCACTAATCCCAATATATCTAAGGGAGCTACGACTGAAATTTATAGTCGTGTGCGACCGCAACTTAAGCGTGGTGACAATTTGTTAGCAACATAATATAAATTTTAAAGTGAATGGATTTTGTTCTGGTGTCGTATTTTGTACGAAATTCTTTACTTAGATCTTATATAATAATAATAATACCAGCCCATAATTGTCTCACTGCTGAGTAACAGCCTCGAGAAAGTTACGTGCATTAATCACCACCCTTGCTCAATGCAGAATGGTGACAGATTTATCCATACTTCCATACTTAATGTGAAACGCGAAAGTAACTATGTCTGTATGTCTGTTACAATTTCAAAACCAAACTATTGAACCGATTTTAATGAAATTTGGTACGGGATAAGTTTGAACCCTAAGAAAGGTCACAGGCTACTTTTTATTCTACGACTTTATCTGCATTTGCGATAGCCGATATTTATGCGGATGAGGTCGTAGACAAAAGCTAGTATTAACTATAGGTCCGGTTTCCTCACGATGTTTTCCTTCACCGTTGTCGGTGATGGCTAAGATAAGCATCGAAAGTGCATATGAATTGAAAAAGTCATATTGGTATTAGCTCATTACTGAACTCAAAACTTCATGGATAAGGCGGTGACGCCGTAACTGGGGCATCCCGACACCTCAGACTTTATCTCCGTTAAAAAGTGTAAAGTAAAAGACTTTCTTTGTCGGAAGCTTCAATAAATAAATTGATTGATGACTGCTGAGCAGGCTCATCAGTTTTTAGGAGTTGGTGAGGAAAACAGGTTTGTTGTCGCAAAACTCCAATCAATTTCACAATCTCAGTTGTCAATCATGAAGCCAAGCTTCGTTGTGTCAACCGTCAAATCCATTATTCAAAAGCAACATTCGACAAGCGTTTAGGTTGTGGCTCCTACAAAAGAGATAGCGGTTACGATGAGAAGATCATTAATTAATCGGACTTGTTATTACGTTACAGATTGTCACTTTATTTATTTAATTTGGCAGTTTTATTATTTTAGCTTGTAAGCTGGTTTTGAGAGGAACAATAAGGGTTTTGTGAAGAAGTTCAAAAGCGTTAGGCTAAACAAATTGTATCGCTACAACTTTATTTGATGCAATATTATTGTAAAGTATAAATCTATTCAAAGAGGTTATTTGAATGGCTCTGACATAGCAGATAATTTTCCATTCAAGTTAAGGCTTTCAATTATGTGTGCAGCAAAATGATTTCTTATATATCAAGCTAAAAAGGTGACGGCTCGTCGGCGGCGTGCTGGCAGCTTACTTTTGTATTTTTCAAAGCAATTCTTTCTGGGCAGTAACAATATCAGAACGGTACTGTTATAGTTAAAAAAATAATCTCAAAACTATTTTTTTATCTATTTTTAAAAAATACGCAGATATCAAACTGTTGATAACAACACTTTGATACCTGCGTCTTTTTGAGAACTTTGACTCACGAGGGTTCAAAATGACGGAAACCAAACGTTTAACCGGCTCACAACGCGTTTCCTCGTGCGTATCAATCACATTAGAACACACACGACTGGTATTGCTTTTCCGGGACGCTGTCTCCCAAACTAAGGCATCTCCCTAACGGTGGAAATAAACAAAAGGCCCCAATTATAACGTTGGGCGGTATCGGTATCGATGCTAATTTCCTGGTCCCGAATAAATTAAACAATCCCGTAACAGGTACTCATTGGGAACGGATATCGATCTTCATTAGGTGAATAGAAAACGCCCCTTCAATGTACTAGTTTATATGATTAATTCAATATTGAAGTAACTTCTGTATGTGTGATTCAATTTTGAAATTGAATATTACGTTGAATGGTTCGTGTTGAGGGCGAATTTCCGTCATGGCGGCCAATCTGAATGGAGGCTAGGCTAGACGTCCAATATCAATGGAGATATAAATAGGAACTGCCTCGTTGGCCTAGTGGTCCTGAGTGCGACTGCTACGCTAGAGGTCCTGGGTTCGATTACCAGGTCGAGCAAAAAGTGTTATTGGGTTTTTCTATGAAATTCTCAGTAGCAGCTCGGAGTTTGGATTTGTGCCCGGTTAATGGCAATAGGCTCGCCCCCTATTACATGGGACCTAAAATATACCGGCGAACTGTGGGTGTACATCGGTACACCTCTGCCTAACCCTTCGGGGAATACAGGCGTGATGGTATATATATAAATGGGTGCACTCCCTCTTTCCTCATTTTCGTAGTAAGGTAGGTCTGCAATTCGTAAGGACCTACGGCTTTATGTGCTTTCGGAGGCACTGGTCACCACTAACTTTCAAACTTCGGGCTGCTACTGAGAAATATCTAAGCGAAAACTTGACAACACTTATTACCCAACCTAAAAATCGAACCCCGGACTCTCGGCAGTTGCGCTTGCGACCACGAGACCAACGGGGCAGTCGGCAGGGTTTGCATAAGCCAAGCGAGCGAATAAGACAATTATATCTACCTATCTACCTACACACTCATGTTACAACTTGTTAAGATTGTTCGAGAGAAATTATTCTTGCTGGAACATTGTGGTTTACTTTTAATTAGTCGCAGGAGAGCTGCTAAAGAAAAACTTCGCCCGGGGAAGTATTATCAACATACCTAGCTGTTTCTGCTATTAAGAAACATTGCTGTGTTCCGGTTTTAAATTTGACGGTGCCAAATAATGGAAGCTTAAGACTATGGTAACCTCTTTTTTACTGGGCCTCTTTAGTTGATAAAATGGCTGTCAAACCTCTAGTATCGAGCACTTTTATAGAACCACTAACCAGCGCCTAAGCTCTGCTAATACAATTAGATAAGACTTGTGCCCGCGGGTTCGTATAAATAGCAGTTATCAAGGGGGTTTTGAAACATGATATTATATGAAACAATATAATATTATGCCCCGCGGTTTCAGCGCGTTAAGTTACATTTTTCGTTACTGCTCCACTCCTTTGAGGCAAAGCGTTATATTTAAATGATAACCCTTAACTTTCATCAATAAACGGGGTAAATAACAAATAAATATAATTAAAAAAAATACAAACAGAACCAATGGTTTCTGAAATTGGCGCTTTCAAACAAAAAAACTCTTCAGCTTTATAATAGAAGTATAGATTTGCTTAACAGTAGGTATATTGTTAAAAAGCAACATATTATTATATGGTCATGAAAAGTGTCAGGCAATAACAAATAATGGTTCTAAACTATATCTAATGGTAGATCATTAACATCATAATTGCTGGTTTTATCAATATCAACGTTATTTTGTGTTTCTAATCGCATACCATTGACGCTTCATAGATACAATTGTCATTATTTTGTAGTAAATTGTGAGTAATGGAAATGTAGGCGTGTAAAATGTAGTAGGTACCTATGTTTGTCAATATGATTTTATTATGACAAAACTAGCTTCTGCCAGTGACTTCGTCTGCGCAGACTTCAGAATTAGATTAGGCTAAAGTCCTAGTTTATGCCACAAGAATTGAAAAACAGGATAACAATTATTGCATGTGCAAAGCTGGATGTATATTTGTGCCATTTTTTTCTAATTCCATTCAGCCGATAAAACATCTATCTATACATACATCCATCCATCAATCTATTCTCACAAACTTTCACGTTTATCATAGTAGTAGGATAGGATTATCAGACTTACCCTCAGGTAGGCAACCTAACTAAATTAGGTATGCTAGAGACTCTTCATGTTGTGAGAAATAAAACAATATTTTTTTCCTCTCCGTATAATTTTCACCTCTACCGTTGAAAAATAACAAGAAGGTCAATACTTGTAAAATACTCAAAAACCCTCATAACAGCTAACTGGTAAAGTTGAAATAACTAGAAAAATAATGAAGGTTTGAGTCAAGCCTCACTTGACTCACTCAAGGGATACCGTTTTTAAAATAGGAATATAAATATAATATTAGATTTTATTGGATATTCAGTGAAACTGGAATGGGTAACTGGGTTCTTTGCCCTATTTTTATTAATCGTGTCTGCCCGATTATACTGAAATTGTGAATAAACGTACTTAATAATTGAAAAAACTAAGCGAAAGTTTTGCCTGTATAGCCTTCAAAATTAAGTCAATATCTTAAATTATCCTATGGAAACACAAAAATGGGATAAAAATATCCCATAATTTATGTTCAACCAATCTCTATGTGTGTGTGGGCCGAATTTCAGCTTCTATCCAGCTATTAAAACGTGAAAGAGTAATAAATATTTATCCATTCTCACAAACTTTCGGGGTTATAATGTAGTAGGATTAACTAATTGTTAGTAAACTTTTCAGCATTTGTTATGACGGTAACATTTTTAGTAACTCATACATAATACTTTACCGTGAAGACAATTATTTATTTATTATTTATTTATTTATTAAAACTTTATGCACAAAATGTATAAAATACACTGTACAAAGGCGGACTTAATGCCTTAGGCATTTTCTACCAGTCTACCTTAGGGTGATGCAGAGACGGAACAAAGTAGGTGCAAGAAACAGAAAATTTCCAAGAATTAAAATATATATTAGATAATAAATACATACATATAAACAAAATATACAAAGTAGGGAGAGATAAGAATATAATAATAAAACAACAACAAAAAATGTTATAATAACAACCAGTGAGGGTGTGTGTGTGTGTGTCATGTGTGTTATAATTATTGTAACTTTTATGAATGTTTGCATTCTAATCTCAGTCTCAATCTGTAAAAAGTCTCTATTTTACCTACATTTGACATTGATTGTTGCTGAGATGAGTTTGCGACTAGATTTTGAACGTTTTTAACTACGAGAATTAGTCTTCTGTTATTTCAAACAACTTACAAAACCGGACACGGGAGGTCTATAATCAGTCTATACACCTATAACTATGGAAATTTATTTTCCTCAGAAAGAAACACGACGCAATATAACAATAAGAAAGAGTTAAAATAAAATCTACTCTTCGCTACTATCGTTACATAAAACATCGTTTATATTTATTTCATAACTTCACTTTGCGAGCACGTTTACTGTATATGAAGAAATACTGTTCCTAAAGGTAAAGATACATTGGCGAGGTGTGGTCAGGCAACTATAAAAGTCTGTAACGCGATGTTTTGGTGGAATAAGTAAGGATTCATTCTTTGGCACACAATAGCAGATTGTTTACGTGAATATGGAGAGTTATGATTTTGGCAGTTTATGTTTGTATGTGTGTATGTATGTCCTACACTATTTATCGTGTATTAACGAAGGTGGCATCGTCGTTGTTATCAGAATAGTCTGATAACGACGTGTTTAATGTCCAGTATATAGATACTGGACATTAAACACGTAATTTAAAAATAAAACTCATGTCTACTCGTATGACAAAATGTAATTGTTATAAACAAGACTCCAAGTTGGTAAAATGTGTTATGATTTTATAAATCACAAATTATCAGAAAATAATATTAGACTATAATACAAAGAATATTTTTATTTAAAGCTGTTGAAATCTTTTTTTCTAGTACATCATTATGTAAAGTACAACACAAAGAAAATGCTACTGAACTTTAGGATTTTCCTTGTTCACCCCGAATCAATAATGTATAAACATCGACCTACCGAAGCAGAAAGCCAGGTAAAAGCAAAATGCTTCAACTGATGCGAAATTACCCAACTCCGGTACTTAAAACTCCATTCTCTTAAGTTGACCTGAAATTTCGTTGAAGCGACCGACTGATTTATTTTAAAAATTCATCGGTGTAGATTCTCATCGATTTCTGTTCGAATTTCGGAGTGATATTTAAAAAAAGAATAACATATAGACATGTGGGATGTTAGTACAGCAGTCATTGTGCCGATAGTCGTAACAGTCAATGGCATAATAGCCAAGAGCCTCGACCAATGAGACGGCTCTCGTTGGGCGGTCGAATCAACAAGGGCTTGGTTCAGAAAGTGATAAGTAATTCTGAACAGTAAAATTTGATAACTGAAATTTGGCACTGAGATAGATTGTAGTGTAAAATAACACAGAATACTTTTTATCCTAATGTACGGTTCCCGTGGGATTATATTTATTTCAAATTTGACGCGGAGGAAGCCGCGGGCAGCAGTTTTTTTTTAGTTTTTTATTACTGAATAGTAAATAATAGAATCTATATGTGCATAAACTTAATAAAAATAATAATATAAAGACTACAGACCCACAGAAACTTTGTGTTCGCACCCTAAAATTCTGTTTTCTCCCTTAGTTACTGAATAGAGATCTCTTTCCACGTAAATTGGGCTCAGTTTATCTGATACGTGCACAATGTTCTCCGCTGTGGGGAACAACAAATTGCCGGTGAAATGAGCGAATCATCGCGTTTATCCGCGGCTACGTGAGGCACGCGACTCCCGTGCATTATCACGAAACTGAATTAAGTTTCTGTTTTTAATGTCCTTAATTTTTATTGCGTGGCATGTTTTAATTAAACAGTGGTCTGAGAATTTTAAAAATGTGGGAAGGTAATTTACTTAGTTTGTTTATTATGTGTGTGTAATATTTTTGGCACGGTCGCTGGTTGTAACTAGATCTTTTTTAGGTCGGCCGTATATGGCTGGAATTCCATTCTGAATTCAAATATGTTTTAGACCTTAAGTTCTTTGCTCATTATATAACAGAACGGCTTCAACACAGCAGATAAAGCCATTCAAGTTAGGACTTTAAATTGTGTGTGTTAAAATTAGTTCTATAATAGCAAGAAAAAAGGTGACGGATCGCGGGCGGCGCGGTGCTCTCATAATGACTGAACACCATGTGACTTTTAAATAGCTAAACTATCAGTCTAAGAAAATAATGAATCACACAGTCCTAACAAAACATCCTCATACTCAAAGTTCGAAAATCCTAGTAACTTATTTCCCTAGTGTGCTCAATATCTCACATTTACGCCAAGTTAAATTGTTCAATGAAGTGTACTCCGTCATTGATTTAAACTAATCCAGAAACCACAAGACTGATCTCGTGGTAGTAATTAATTACACTGATTGTTTCATTGTAAATCCATGCTCATCGTTAGTAACTGAGAAGATATTAGCGATGGAGGAGATTGAACACGTCTATGCAATGATAGTGAAAGATACTATTATTGGAAATAAGGTGCAGTTTTGCATCCCCGTCATATTTAAGAAAATAAAGTATGGCAGTGATTCAACTCAACTCCATAATAAAAAAAATGGGATTTTTTTGTAGAGGATTTTTGAAGTGGAGCTATCTACCTGTCGCTGGGTTTAGGCAGGCGGGGCGATGAACTCGCACGCACATAGTGATGTAGGTGCGTGACACTGCCTACCGTTTACGCAACAGAGCGGTTCTGTTCTTTGAAAGAAGTGTACTTATTGTATTTTTTTTTTTTTTTTGGTATGGGAATTCATCGAATGACCCTCCCCGCCCTGGGTAGGACGGGAGGGAGTGTCATACTTTTACTGACTAAAAAGCATCTCGGATACGTTTTATTGTATTCTGGAATTTTATGTGAACAAGGGCGACCTTGTTCACATAAGGCTTCATTGAAGGCAGAAGCTAATCTTCAATGTTTAGGCATTTCCATGAAAACATTACATAAATAAGTTAGTCTCAGTTACTTACAAATCCCACGAACGTAACTTTGGAACTATTATTGTTTGTATAATTAAGTATAAGTACATAAGTCTTAGTATATTATATACTTTGTATCAAACAGAAGGGTGTTGTGATAGTGGTGTAGGATTGTTATTGTACTTTACTTAGTTGTTATTTTAAGTTACAGGCTAAAAGCGGTAATCTTTTCATTCAATAATGTAATTATCGGGTTGCTAACCTATTTATACTTAACATGTTTGGCATGTTTTTGGACTGCCCCGTTGGTCTCGTGGTCGCAAGTGCGTCTGCTGTGCAAGGGGTCCCGGGTTCGATTCCCAGGTCGAGCAAAAAGTGTTATTGGGTTTTTCTATAAAATTCTCAGTAGCAGCTCGGAGTTTGGATTTGTGCCCGGTTAATGGCAATAGGCTCGCCCCCTATTACATGGGGCCTAAATATACCGGCGAACTGTGGGTGTACATTAGTACACCTCTGCCTAACCCTTCGGGGAATACAGGCGTGATGGTATATATATTTTTTTTTTATATGTTTGTCTTTTTACCGAGTTTGTATTGTCAAGACCTTAGTAATACGACACACCGCTACAGCGTAGGGAAGCTTCGTAAAAATGAGGAAACCTGCATTTTTAAATGATTTTCCAAAAGAAGGAATAATAGAATCTGAAATTGCCATTAATTACATCAAGCTAAATTACAAATCCAACTACTAAATCCGATCTATAATTGGCTTTCATATTTTTTTATAGTATTTTTTCAAGTCAAAGTGTCGTGATGGCTCTGTGGCCTTACCAGTGGCGTGCACAGAGTTTTTAGACAGGGTAGACAGAAAATTTACCTACCAAAAACACCTAATACCTACATGTTGGTTTTGGTTCGTCGCCTTGTCGATTAAATAATGATGTATATGATTTTCGACCTCAAATATCTATAGATTGGCTGATATCATAAACATATCAATTTGCGGATATTTGAAGTGGCCTTTTGGCTGTTGTTCTGTATGTATTTGCAAAGACGACCCACTGACCGAGTAAACAGTCCCTTCGGCTCGGGATAGGTATAGCTTACGCGCATGATAAAAAGAACATCTTCAAACTGTCACATACCTATACGTAATCAAAGCATAACACCAAAGTAACAATATTACGTACCTTTATAACCTATAACACTTTCGTCATACCATAATACAAACGCAGAACTAACCAAAGCTCTACTGTATACAGAAGTAGGTAACTACATAGTTACAAGAATAATCGGTTTTGAAACTAGGTAGTTAGGTAGGTACCTACTCATATCCACGAAACTACGTACAATATGCCCAAAACACGTTACGACTCACGTCTGGACACGAAAAACAATATAATCAATTGCTATGTAAACAACCCGTGAGCCAGTCTTAAGATTCATTATTGTTTTATATTGAATTTACGATTGATTATACCTTTAGTTTGTATTCACTGCAAATCTGGTGTATAACGGCCTTGGGCGATCAACATTTTTCTATCACTTTATGATAGCTTTGAAAACGCATAATTTAATATTTTCTGCACATACACACACCTGAACAATTTTAACGCATCCCAATCTAATTTTAGCGTAAACACAACAGTTTACAGTCGTACAAAATGAATCAACAATGGCCGCTCATAAGTCACGTCAACATAAAAACATATTATGACAAAAAGTAAACGTGATTCATTTAACGCTAATAAAATCAAACGTACTACTTATTATAATAATGACATGACATAACTAACTTCGCAAAACCCCCGCAAACGTCAAACTATAAAAATTAGCCAAAGTCTATTTGTACGTTTGTGAGCGTTATTTTGACATTGTGTGTCGAGTTTTTATAGTAAACGCACACTATTGTAGACGCGTACCTACGAGTCTGTCATGAGGCACACATTGAAACACCCAGCCGCAATGTTTTGTGTCTTCCCGTTACTCGCGCGAAGCGATTTATCGACGAGACTCCACCGTTACCCGATAGATGGAGCTGATTTAAGTTTTAATATTATTATGTTTTTTATTTTAACGATAGGTGGAGCTGATTTAAGATTTATTTTTATTTTTTTATTTTAACGATAGTAGTTACTCGTGGATACAATAAAAGATATTTAATATAAGATAAATACGTATTTTATAGGGTAGCCAATGTCTATTTGCCTATATGGACCGCACGCCACTGGGCCTTACCATTATGGCCTGTCTCTTTTTTTTTTTTTAATATCTTGAGACAACTCGCACACGGCTATCTGATCCCAAGCTAAGCAGAGCTTGTGTTATGGTAACCAGACAACTGATATACATACTTATATAATTTATAAATACATACATATTATAGATAAATCACATCCAGACACAGAACAAACAATCATGCTCATCACACAAAGTTTGTCCTGGGTGGGAATCGAACCCACGACCTCCGGCTTAGCAGTCAGGGCCGCTAACCACTAGACCAACAGGTCTGTCTCTCATGTATGTGAAAACAAAAGTATTTGAAAGTTTTCCCGCTCACCTATTCATCTTGTACCACATACATAAGCATTTAAACCAGTACGGTAACACGCCGCAGCGCGTATACTGAACTCTTCCATGAATATTTATATCAGCGTCGCATCAATGTACTGTTACATTTAACGAGGAACCTTTATTTTTAATTGCGAATCTTATCTTGTTTACATTACACTTTTGTGCGCCTTTTGAGCACCTACATGTTATCTTGGAACGGAGTCTGAATACTAAATAATGTGTGAGGAGATCTCTGTAGTCGCATGGGAGATTGTGTCGAGAAATATATTTGTAAACGTAACTGAGAGTGAAATTGTTGCCGTTTCAGATGTGTATATACTCAGTCATTGGATTTATAATATGAATTTAAATACAAGAACTAACTAACCAAGGTTGTACTTGTACAAGTATCGTCGGTTGCTATTTTATTTAAAGCTTTCGAAGGCCTCTGCGAGTTGGCTTCAGCCACTAGTAAAACGCCAATGGTTTAGGAACATAAAAATTTAATAATTATTGTTAAGTTTGGAACAAAACAAATACACAACTAAACAAATTACTGAACAAAATAGACTAAAATTTTACTAGATCAAAAAACATGCCTTAAGCAAGCACATTGATCCATATTCATGCCTTCTCTGTATAAGAAGGGGCTTTGCCCTACAATGGGACAATAATAGGTTTGTATTATTTTAGTCTTCACGTTTTATTATCAATCACAGAAATATTATGATGACATTTTCCTTCTTTTTCGTAGATTAAGCAACTAGATTGTTCCACTAAATTATGTTTTGTAAAAAAAAACCTTGTTCGATTGGATAAATATCCATCGACGTGTAAAAATTAGAAGGATTTTACCCCAGTCCAGTTTAGTATCCTTCTAAAAATATCGCATCAAATAAATCCGCAATCAATTCCGGACCGATCCGGACTAAACCTCAGTTACAGAAATCGCAACAGAATAAAATCTGAGCCTTTCCATTGGGAGACGCAGCCGTCACCGTGTTGCACTGTGTCACGCCGTACGGGACTTTTAAAATGAAAACCGACACAGCTGCGAACAGTTGGAAATTGCCTAGATAGGATGACGGAGCAAAAAATCCGCAAGCAATTCCCGTCCCTAAGGAGTAGAGAGAAGTTAATAGATTTCATTAATTAACCCGTTCAGTGGACCGAGTGATTGCAGTACGTACTCTCCCAAGATAAAAAGTGTCAATTCGTTGGAGCACGGATTTTGGGCACCTTTTTACTTACGGGGATCAGCTGGACAGAAATAACATTCTAATGTTAAAAAGTACCCCACTTGGAAGTCAAAAGGGTTTAATTTTATAAGCCCCTTTAGAAATCGTGATCTGTAGGTGTAGTCGAGGAGTCCATTTAACATGTATGTGAAGTGTTTAAGTACATCCATTTGGACACTCTGGATTAGGACTTGTTGCCTAATCTTTTCATCGTAAGCTATCCCCAAATCGAAATGATGAAATAACAAAAATAGGTTAAAAACAAAATCAAATATGGCATCATATTTGTAATTTTTATTTACAAATATGATGCATAGCTGCCATTTCTTAATGTATCTTACTTTAATACCTTAATATATTATATCTACCGCACGAGAATGCGGCTCTAGCCGGGTGCTAAGTTGATTAGTGAGTGACAATTTGTTACTGTTTAAATTGTAATAAAGATTTTTGACGTCATAATTTCATAAAGTGATTTTTAGATACGTACTAGAGTGACAGTTTCATACGTCAAACATAAAAATAATGTGCTTTCGACAAACTTAGAGTACACTATTTTCAAGTTCGATACAGTCCTCAGATTAGTCTCTGAGATTATAACATGCCCTTTTTGACTCATAAAACATCACCGGTCTTGTTAGCCTAGTGGTCCTAAGCGCGACTGCTACGCTGGAGGTCTCGAGATCGATTCCGAGGTCAAGCAAAAAGTGTCTTTGGGTTTTTCTATGAAATTCTCAGTAGTGGCTCGCAGTTATGATTTGTGCCCGGTTAATAGCAAGAGGCTCGCCGGCTATTACATGGGACCTAAACTTACTGCGAACTGTGGGTGCACATTGGTACACCTCTGCCCAACCCTTCCGGGAAACAATCATAATGCCTGCATGTGCCGCTGACGCGCGCACTCCGAACGCTCAACCTCATAGCGAGTGAAACGGACCTATTTCATTGTTCTCTGAGTGAATTCACAAGGAATGCATTATTCGTTATTAGTTATAGATAGATTAGTTATAAGTATGAATGAAATTATGAGTACTTAAGGCGCATTTATCACATTGGGTTAGCCTGTAATGGTAAATGTATGTAGATAAATAAATAAATAAAATAAAATAAATAAATGATGTGTGCCGAATACAGGCGTGATGGTTCGTAATTTCATAAAGTGATTTTTTTATCTCAGAGCCTTCAGATCAGTCCCTGATATTATTAGATGCCCTTTAGTGACTCATATAACATCACACTTCAACCTAGAACATATCTAGGACACTATCACATAGCTGTAAGAACCACGAATTTTTATCCGCCACTAGCCGAGCCACAATTCTATTGAACGAGTTAAAATATACGCGGCCACTATACAGGAGGAACATAAATGTTCCAGTGAATTTTTCTCTTTTGCACACCGGCTTAGCTCGGCGGCTGAATGGTTTACGTTAAATATTGCCTTTTACCTCTCCAAAGAGGGAATTCACTTCAATTTGAAATGTAATTGAAGAGGTAAGTTTGTGTAGGAGGATGTCCAGAACCTTGGATTAAGGGCTTTAGTGAAATACTCAATTTAAATAAGCTATTTTAATATTTTATACTCATGTACTTTCTAAGCTTATCTTGGACATCACTGACATCGGTGGAAAAGAAAAGGAAACCATCGTGAGGAAACCTCGTGTAAAAGTCTGAAATCGCGCATTCGCTTTGAGCATGCCTGCACCTGTAGCCATGTACCAAACGATAAGCGCAAACTTAATAGGCTTTAATAGATCTTCAACTTTATGTGCTTGGTTTTTAGTTGAAGATCTAATGAAGATTGCATAGCGTTTTCGTTATTTCCAGTCGCTAACGCTTAGAAATCTTTAATAGATTTTTAACTTAAGGCTCTGGGGTATAAAGTTAAAAATCTATTGGTACCTACCGAGCGTTTACGATTATCGTTTGCGACTTGGCTAGAGGGCCTGGTGATCAATGCTCGTGCCTCCTCGTTACGCAAAGAGGCCTTCGCCCTGCAGTGGGAGAATAATAGTCTGGTATTATAAACAGCATAATTGACTGACGTGAATTTTGGTAAACATGCAACGGCAAATTACCAAAAAAACGTAAGGGCAAAATTTTGCAGGCGCCATTAAAGAAATCACCTATAAATTATAGCATCGTAACGACAACAATGAGTTGGTAATCCGGAACTATTGTCTACCGTACAGCACGTTTCTAAGATTCATTGTGTCATAAAAAATGTAGTAAACCCACTCTTCGTCGACTGTCTGTGTCTAACGTTACCCTCGCGTCCAATTCCTTCATGCTTGAATGACTATTCCAAGTCCTTTACCGTCATTTTTAATGAGAACTTCTTGTACTTTTTTCGAGCATCAGAGCATGGTTTTGCAACATTGTTTTTTATGGAGCAGAACATAGATGTTACGCAATGGTTTTTTTTAAGGAGTAGGTATCTTCTTTATTTTCTTAGAAAGCTTTTATATTGTATAAGTAGAATGTTTGTTCTAATCTAATAATAGTCTACTAATCTATAGGGTGATCCATGAAACGTTAACAAGAAAGTATTTATAAGAATTAGTATTGTACAATATATCACTTGTAGTAAATAATACCCTATTGCTTATAATAAATATTTATAGTTTGGAAAGTTATTTATTGATTAAGTTATTGTTAAGACAGTATTTTTGATTAATTATACTGTATAGATTTATAATTGTTTCTGGGGCTACCTTATAGCTTACAAAATTTTACAAAAATTTCATCTTAAATTATTTTGTCATCATCAACATTAAATAGTTGTATGTATTCTCCAGGCTAATTCCGGCCACAACGGCTAATCTTAATGAAGACTAGCCAAATACGTAGGAGATATTATAGTTCACAAGTGTGTGCGTAAGCACAGGTGCATTCTCTTTTCCTTAATTTTCATAGACTGATGGGGCAGCAATCCAACACAACCGGGTAGAGATCAGGCGCAGGACCAACGGCTTTACGTACATTCCGAGACACGAGGGTCTCACACCACCAACTTCCAAACTTCGGGCTGTTACTAAAGAAGTTCCTAATGGAAAAACCCAATAACACTTGTTGCCCGATCTGGGAATGGAACCCGGGATCCCACGCTCAACAGTCGTGCTTTGCCACCACGAGACCAACGGGGCAGTAGTAAATAGTTATTTGATGCTCGAATCAAATATTGCATTAAACAATACATTCGGTATTCATTTAGCGATCTACCCAAGCTATTGTTTCTGGATGTCAAAGCATTCCACATTGGTGATTAGTTGTTCAATAGCTTTGCATACTAGCCATCATAATATATAGATACAAATATGTTACGTAATTAATAAAACATTTTTTATGTTATAAAGACCGTTCTCTTCGTTTCAATTTTCCGTTCAGGCGTATTTGGGTAGTTAATATTTTAACAAAAAAAAAAACATTAATAAATAAACACGTAGCTTTTTTAGCTTGTCATTACTCGTATAAACAAGATTTTCAAATAGTATTATTCACTTACCTGCATCAAATTCTTCAAGCGAGGGCCAAGGCTGGTACCTGATAAAAACAAAAATAACAGAATTATAACATCACTGTTTTATACCAGCTGACATATTATTATGGGGTCAACTCTGAAATACAAAAAAAAACAGCTAAGTATGCCTTATACATTTTTTTTCACATTTCCATGTGGGTCCCGTAATAAAAGTTGTTCATCTTCATAAGTACTTTCACCCCTTGAAAGATACTCATTCAAGTAAAAAGTCAGCCTGTATTTGTGTTTGTGCTTCAGACATACGAGCTATTCATCTCGTCAAACAAAATTCTATTATAACGAAAAGTAGATTTTGATGAGAGAGACACGACACGTTGTACCTACATGGAAATATTTTATTACATACAGAAAGAAACACGATATCCCTAACTCTATTGACTTAAGTACCTACTTGACATTTAGATATCAACATGTCACTTATGTCTTTTTCTACGAAAAACTTGACTCGAAAACTGAGTGGAAGAAATGTTCAGTTCTTTAGGAATCTCAAAATAACCGAAGCCCTAGGAGAATATCTAAAGTTAGTAAAGATCCGAGCACACGGAACTCAAGGATCTTTCCCGACGTTGAGGGCCATCGATTTCTCCCAGACAAGCAACACTTGAAACTTCGCTCCACATTACGAACGTCAAAGTCACAATTCAGACATTACGTGTTCTTGGCAAATTTTCCCCTCCAATTTGGCCTCGTCACGTATCACGATACATAGGTACTTGTGAGAAAAAGCCGGCGAATTCCGCACGCGAACTTGTAGGGCCTTACACACTGGTGAAATCGAATTTCTGTAAAATAAAACTGGTTATGCTAATCTGTTTTTGGATACTGGCATTTTCATATGAGTAAGGGGGTAGTATATAGAGTTTTATTGTCTTTTGAGGTCTTTTACCGACACTTTCAGAACCGCCAAAGTCTGACAACAAGTCTTACAAAGGTGTAATCGTGTTACCCTAGAACTAAATTGTAAAGGTCAGATAGGCAGTCGCTACATATTAAACAATTGCATTCGATTAGACTGGAAGCCGAGCGCTACTAGGCAGACGATAATATTTAATTTTACAAACAGAATATAATAATCCAGGGATTTATAAATACAATGTACCTTTATCTTGTTCAAATTTTCCCCCAAGCCGCTGTTCACAAAAGTTAATGAATATTTAATAGAACGCTGTACTACTAAAGACTATGAAGTGCATAATAAAACGTAAAGCTCTTTATTATTGCATTTAGTCATCGTCAAAGGATTCTAGTTGCACAAACTATGAAGATATTAATTAATATTTACATTTCATTAAATTAATATTCTCTTTCATCTAATAATATTTGCCCCTTTGAATAAAAAGTGCGAGTAAAATACCTTTGTAACGTGGTTGTAGATATAGTTTATTTAGTTTCAAATTGAGAAAAACATTGGTGTTTTATTTCATGATTTATGTGCATGGTACTCAAAAGGACTCTATACAGAATAGAATAAAATATATTATCTTAATTTGTTTAGAAACTAGATTTACAAATAAATATAAGCGTTTACAGCATTTTTTGTCATTTCTACCTAACAAAAGTAGTCATATTTTGGAAAATAAGTAATTTAGCTCGATGATATTTGGAATAGCACTTATATCTAAGGTTATCGTTAGTTACTTTCCGGTCAAATAACTTACGGTTGTTGTACTGCGCAAATCACTTAAAAATGAAACTAAGTTATTAGACGAGAACTACATAACATAACACTTGTGTGGAGCGCGGTGTCGGTAAAATTCCTTTAAACATGACTGGCAAATATAGGTGTAAAATTAGCCTTCGCCTACCCTCTTTTGGAATATAGTAGGCGTGACGTTATGACATACAACTTTACAATCCTTTTGTTACGAAATTCTCAAAGACAGTATCCAATGAATGGCAATCATTTATCATAATGAAGTACAATAGGTACCCACCAATCTCACAACACAACAGTAAATCGCCTCTGCCAAGCTCCTAGTAAAAACCAGGGGTGAAGATATGAAACACTCCGTCGATTCATTGGCTAAATGTGACTCCATTAAATGGCTGGCATTGCCGCGTTTAAGTGATAGAATGTTATGAACCCACTCCCAATATTAACTCGCTAAGTTGAAATACATTACTGCTTTATGAATAAATATGGCCGCTAGCTTTTAACGGTCATAAAATTCAAATTTCCAAGTTCATTCACTATATCGTCCATTTTGTAGGCAACCGTTGACTCTGCGTTAATGGAAAAACTAATATTTTAAAGCTTTTTGATATTATCTGAATATGTTACTGCTTTTTTATGAACATTAAGTGAATTCTATGAAAATGTGGCTGAAAAATTAAAAGGTAGTGAAATAAATGGACGGAGTATTCGTTAAAACCAAACACAATGAATGGATATGGTGTATTAATTCAAAATACGAAGGAAACAAAGGACACAATAATTATCATTGCAAACGGGTATAATATTTTATTATTTTTCTATTCATGAATGATTTCTGAATGAAAATATTTTAGAAAATCTGAAATCTATTTTTCAACACAAATATGGTCTAAATATAATACAACAAATAAAATGTATAAATAATGTCAGCATGACAATAGTGGTCATTGACCTTTCCCCAATATATCTCTTCGTAAAAACCTGAACGGAAAAACTATTTTATCGTTTTCATTAGCAAACAAAGACTTGTCGACGGATTCAAGATGTTAACGACCCGTGTTTTCGATTTTCTAATAAATAATGCTAGAAAATATAGGTGGGTCAATGACCGCAATTGCCATGTTTAATCGCTACGGCTATAGTAACAGCGGTCCATAACGCAGTAGGTAAGCCAAGAGCTGCACTGCACCAATGTATCGCCCATTCAGGAATTTCTGTGAAGCCTTTGGCTGGTACAATTTTATAAACAATACATCTTATATACTTTTTTATGTCATTAAATGGCAAACACTCTGACGGCTCACATGATGTTACAGACACGTCGACTTACAGATACGTCATTTCAGAAACAAAATTAACATATCTTATGTGCCTGTAATTACAGATGCACCGATACGAAACAGCAATGTTGCTTTGCACCAGAAATAGATATACCCAAATGAATTCCTTTACAAAAAGCTCTACTACTACTTTTTTTGTTCCACTTCAGAGCATAGGTTGAATATAGGTTAAGCATAGGTCGTCACGAGCATTGATCATCACATTTGCTTAAGGCGTATTGGCGATTTCAGTACAGCATTTTTATAAAATAAATCTGAAAATAAAACATCCCTGCTCCAATTTTTGTAACCCTCTCTCGACAGTGTTAAATTCAAAAACCACTCCTGAAAATCTGTCAATAACAGCCGTAAGCTGTCGAAAGAGATGCGAAATAAAATATGTTCGCCTAAAAAATGAACATTGACATAAATAAAATACGCGGACTATTGGTCTAAAAATAAACGTGGTATTGCATAAAAGCATGTATTTCGGGTATTATTCCACCGGAGATAATCCGTACGGCGTTGTGACTAACGAGGCGATTAGCGCCGGAATTCAGTACGCACCGAATATCGGATCCGGATTTCACTTTGTGCTTACGTAGGTTCATAACTTCGACACGTTTTTCCAATAACGTTTTTATGTTAGAAATAAATGTGACAGAATAAATTTTGTGACATACCTGGAGAGGTGCTTCGAGTTTTTTAGAACGGGCACAGGCTTGGACAGTTCAGAGAAGATCTTACAAGGTAGTTTTGTTTTAAGGGTTCAATAGCGGAGTTCCTTTATTAAAAATCTTTATATAAAAGAGAAGTTTTTCATAAAAGAGTACCTACTTGCTCGTATCTTATAATGAAACTATTAACGGTAGTAGTAAGTAGTAAAAACATTTTACGAATTTATGAATAGGTAGCGGAAAAATTTAAAACCTTCCTTCCTTTTAGATTTGGAACTTTCCGGGCAATCTTCGAATGTAAGAAAATAATTTAGATGTGGAGAATCCACTGACAGTTCACATTAGTATTCATTACCAAGTGTGGTAATACTTGAAAGCAGAAACACAGCGACGACTTCTCTTGTATTCAAAGATCCAAAAA
Organism: Caradrina clavipalpis; assembly: GCA_932526535.1. Lineage (NCBI taxonomy): Eukaryota > Metazoa > Arthropoda > Insecta > Lepidoptera > Noctuidae > Caradrina > Caradrina clavipalpis. The sequence continues at coordinate 13,678,341 of OW052095.1, read as the reverse complement.
TGGCGGACAGACTACCAAAGAATACAAACCAAAAACTAAACTGATAGGCGATTGCAGGCACAAGGTTAAATTACAAATAATGTCATACATTATGTGCCCATGTTCAAACCCTGCCTGTTGCAAGAGACCCCTACAAAAACAAAACAAACAATTGAATAACGTCCAAAACAGAAAACATTTGATAAATGAACCGACAAGAAATCACGCGCTTCCAAAACGGTAGAGATTCAGCTAGGAAATGTAATATCAAATAAGCCAACCACACTTAGTCCATTTTGTACAACAATTGGTGGAGTTAACGTCAGTTCACGACGTATGATTCTCGCCATGACATGTAATTGGAAATAAGGTCGGCTCTCGCGGGACTGGCTGTACTCAATGAATTCGTTCGTTTTAAATGGAACATGCTACACCGCTTACTTTGATGAGTTGCTTCTATACGTATTATGTGGTGGTTTAGTGTTTCAATTGCTGAAAAGGCTGTTTAAAATTAGTAAAGACTGTAATTATGTACGGTACGTTCGAATTAAAATCATTACTTATATATTTTTAACGTGTAACGTCTTTAAAATCGGACGGTCGGTCCGATCCCGTCCGGTTTCGGCCGGTTATTTAAGACGGGTATCAAGTCAGAAAAACATCCTGTAAAGAAATAGGTTTCAATCTTGAACATTAAAAGCGACTTACTGACTCACTGACTTTCTCGTTAAACCAACAGCCGTGTGCCCCAACATAGCCGATTTTTTGTAAGTAAGTAATCTGTATCAATTTTCTGATCTACATATTGTTATAAAATAGCGAAAGGTCACTAACTAAACATGAAATCTCGAGAGCTACTTGACCTATAAAATTGAGGCAGGTAAATGGTTTATAGGTAGAAGACGTCGAATTTAGAAACAGGATAGAATTAAGGGGGTCTTTGACTTTCGCGTGGACGTAATCACGGGCAAAAGGTAGCATGAAATAAATTATTGGTCCACCTTAAGAAGTACTGAGACCAACAGAAGGTTGATTAAGAAATTAAGAATTATTGTGTACGGATAGATAAATATACCATTACGCCTGTATTCCCCGAAGGGTTAGGCAGAGGTGTACCAATGTACACCCACAGTTCGCCAGTATATTTAGGCCCCATGTAATAGGGGGCGAGCCTATTGCCATTAACCGGGCACAAATCCAAACTCCGAGCTGCTACTGAGAATTTCATAGAAAAACTCAATAACACTTTTTGCTCGACCGGGGAATCGAACCCGGGAACCCTTGCACAGCAGTCGCACTCGCAACTACGAGACCAACGGGGGGCGGGGGGATAGGTTTGAGAAATACCTTAACTTTTCTCTTATTTTCTTGCACCTAAAGTCACAATAGAGAACAATACCTTAAGGTCTGACCACACTGCAGCGGACATCATGCGGGTGCGGTCACAAACTGCAGTACTATTTTACCCGCATTGGTGTAAATCCTTCCCTAAAATACAGTACCTACAGTACAGTACAATACAGTACCTATCTGAATGCATTCGCAAGTTGTCCACTTCAGTGTGACCGGGCACTTAACGACAAAGCCTTAAATACACCAACATGAAGTAAATAAAGCTTGCAGTCAAACTTACTTACGGAAAATGACATATTGTTTGCCGGAACATTCATCCAAATCCACTTAGTCTAAATATAGATGTAGGCCGGCACGATCTGAGTTACGTCAAGACAGATTTATCGGAACACAATAATCGGGTTTGAAAACTTATCAAAGGTAACAGCAAAACTAATAAGAGAGAGAGAAAATAGAACTATATTCATTGTGATTACTATCTCCCGAAATATCACAGATATCATCAAAGACAGTATTATTATTGTTGATGGAAACAAAATAATATATAATTAAATATTTGTTCATGTAGAAGATATAGGTTATACGATAGATAGAAAGAAAATTGCGTTTTTATTATACGTATACCTACTAACATAATAAAGAAGATGAAGAATTGTTTTGTTAGTTTATTTAAACGCGCTAATCTGTACTATCAGTCAGATTGAAAAAATATTTTTGTATATGATAGTCAGATTTCTGAGAAATATTATAGGCTATAACATCACGTTATGACGCACTGGAGCTGAACAGTCATCACCATCATCATCATCATAATATCAGCCGCAAGGACGTCCACTGCTGGACATAGGCCTTCCCCATAGATTAAGCAGTAATCAAACACATTACATAACGCGAGTACAAAAATAATCATGTGGGTTTATTCGCTGGCGGAAGCTAGTTATTTAATAAAATAAGACAATTTTCATTGTTTAGAAGAATATGGTAAATTAACCTTTAGATGCGTCAAAAAGACATGAATGATTGAAAAACGACAAAACATGACACGAGAGTGTGCCACCCCCGTGCCTCAGAAACCACGTAAAGCCGTTGGTCGTGCGCCTGATCTCTCACCAAGTGTGTCGGATTGCCATCCCAACGGACTAGGACAATTAGGGAAAAAGAAGTGCACCTGTATTTGCACACCTACTTGTGCATATGTGTCGTATAATATCTCCTGCGTACTTGGCTAGTCACCATAAAGATTAGCCGCGGAAACCAAAATCGCTCTGTGGAATACATACATTTACAACACAACAACACGCAATACGCAACTAAGATTCATAATACCAAACCTAGACCTGTGAGTAATCCAAGTAGTTCCCACACTAAATTGATACACCCACTTATTTTATAGGTACCAACCTCTGTTTTACAAGGCAGATATATATCACCAGTTTATCGAGGAGAACAGACATTTATAGACAGAAACTCCATTAAGACTATTAATAGGTTGTCGGCTTTTATGTATGTACGTATGGCTCTCGTATTTTCCTTTAGAGGTGGCGTTTCGGATGGAACTACAGAGTTTTGATGGTAGAGAAGCCGCTAATGTAATTGGTGTTATTTATTGCCATGTTTCGTTCATCAAATCGGAACTGTTTAGTGTAATGGAATGTTTTGAAGAATATGGCTAATGAAAGTTACGTAGGTAGTTTTTTTTATGTAAATATAATGATGCCAGCCTATTATTGACCCACTGTAGAGCAAAAGCTTCGGTTTTTAGTCTCAAATGTTTGAGAACTTCGTCGGCAGACTTCCTTCACCGCATTTGTACGTCGAGTTGGTGAACTGCCACAACCCTTTTTTTTCACGTGACCAATCACAATGACATACTCCAAATTATCACACTCTCTCTTTGCTACGTGTCCTACGTACTTTGGTAGTCACATAATGTCTTTTTATCTTAAAAAAATACCATATAAACTCACATTCACAAACAACCAGACCTGGTAAACCATACAAACTGTACACCATACAAATATTTACTCCGTGCGGGAATCAAACCCGCAACACGCGGCTCAGCAGCCAATCGCTCAACCACTCCGCCAACCGCGCCAACAAAAATGTCAAGCTAATAAACGCGTCTTTTAAATTACACGACTGAAGTCAAACAAATTCAAGTAATAAAGTCTATTCCCACATCCCCACGTCAGCAAGAGTTCCAAGGCGTTACGGTTATGATCACATTAATATTTAACAAGCAAATAACTTGAGAGACTCGTCAGCGTTAAGAAAAATCCTTTGATATATTGCATCGTTAGTCGCACCATCTCTTCTTCGGGAAGAGGATTGTTAATCGGGCCATTTGTCACGATCGCGCTTGGTATTCACTGGGAACGAACAATTCGAATTTCGCGAACGATTTCTAAAGGAAATCGAGTCGCGAAATTCTTACTGGCTGATCATGATTCTCGTTTGTTAAGTCAGGATGCCATATTTTCAGTTTTTCGCGTAAGCCTTTTTGGGCTAATAGAATCATGTCTCTTGTGGTTTATAATTTTGTTCAAATGAAAACTACTTTTACTTGATTGCCGCAAAACGGTTGTGTTATTATTTTACATTTCGAAGGCCCATTCTCGTTCAAAGTCTAATCTGAATTTCATATCAGCGACAATCAATGTCAAAAACGTGTCAAAAATGTAGGTAAAATTTTTGACAGATTGAGACTGAGATTAAAATGCGAAGATTTCTAAAACTTACGAGAAATGCCCCTTGGATTTGAAAAGTTCAGAATTCCAAAAGAGCTATTTATTTATTTCAGATTTCCAACAGCGGTTACACAAATTACATGGTTACAAATGACAAAGAGTTAGGAGTTGGCAAGAAAGTCTATATTTACCGTATTCCTACTAAAATATTGATGCAATTGCGTGATAAAATACTATAATTATATTTTACAGAATACATTAACTTGAATGATACGTTCTCCTATATAATTAAACAAAACTATCCAATAATTTATACAACACGGCCGTACAATAATTATAGAACGACTAATAACACATAATGACATGCAAGTTTTGTTCAAAACTATATTTCACTAGGTTTCGCCAGCGACTTTTGTCTGCGTAAACACTCTTGAGTCACAAAATGTATTAAGTACTCGTAAATTTAAATTCAATCATGATTCGAAAGACACTAACGTGGCGCCATCTATTATCAAAAGAAAGTTATGGCTTAAGTTAGTTATAGGCTCGCCCCCTATTACATGGGACCTAAATATACCGGCGAACTGTGGGTGTGCATTAGTACACCTCTGCCTAGCCCTTCGGGGAATACAGGCGTGATGGTGATCGTAAAGTTATGGTTGTTTTCTTCGGAAACAGATATTTTTTCTTATAGGTACGTAATGACCGTTTCTGTACACCTGACAACCTATATATACGAAATTTTGCAATTGGAAAGGTAACAAACAAACAAACTTACTTTCGCATTTACAACATTAGTTAGAATTACAACCGGAAAATTACAACAAAAACAACAACGTAGAATTTTTCTATTACTGAATATAACTTTATCAGTGTGCCATATCTGCTTTGGTTCATTTCTTTTCGACAGAAAAATAATGGAGTTATTAACTAGGTAACGTTAACCTGTAGTGCGCTGTGCCAAGTTTCGGTCGAGCACGAACGAAGGTACCTATTGCTATTCGCTCTGCGTTTCTTGTTCAGTTTATGTCATAATAAGTTAATACTGCATTGTCTTGTTGTGGTTTAATTTCATTTTATGTTCAATAAAAGCTGTCTTATGATGTACTTATGTCTTCATTATCTGTCTACATTACGATTAAAAACTCGTGTCTTCGGTATTAGTATAAAGAAGTTGTTCATCATTTAAAAAACATGCCAAAATCAAAAGTCAAAGTCAAAGCATTTATCTTATTTCGACCATTTTCGGGCACTTATGAATTTTCAAGGAGTCGGTTAAAGGCCTATCTACGACCGACTGCTTAGTTTTATGCTAATTCTTTTCCATAGAGATGGAGAAGAATGAGCATAAAACTAATTCGGTAATTAGGCATGTACTCGTATTTATAAACCCAGAATGTATCAATAAATTAATAAATTAGCGCATAATTTATTAAATGAAATAATTACTATCGAACAAAAACAGGTCAATGATACATTCAAAAACAAAACTAATGCATAGTTTAGATTTAATAAAATTAGCGATACCTATACAAAATCATTCGATTTTTTTCGATAAATGGAAGAATCTCTTACGTTTGTTAATTTATTTTTCAAAATTAAACCCGAATATGAAAACTGAGAAATATGGATCTTTTAAATTCGGCGATATTTTCAGTTCTCGACAAATTATTTCTCAATCCCTTTCTATGCTTATACAAAACATCGTGATAATTTATAGTCCGACCTGCATTCATTACTGGATTTGCAAAGTACATGCATTTTTATCATGTCTCAGTTTAATCCCAACGTGCCATGCATTTGTCAGACATTATAACCTCATACAACTGTAATTGTCAACAGGTCTCCGGCCGACGCCGAGTGTCATAGCGGAGTCTCTAGACATAGTGAAAGTGTCAGCGGTGTCAGGCGGCGACGCGACACTGCCGTGTGACACTCGCTCGACACAGGCCTCAGATGTGTTGCTGCTCGTCGTGTGGTACAAAAACGATGTACCATTGTATAGGTGAGTTCTTTTACATTTGTAGTGTTTTAGAATAAAATTTGAATGTGTGTTTTTCTAGAAAAGATATTAGGTTTATTAACTTTGTTGAAATACTTTTTTGTGTGCGATGATCCGAACTTTATTAGGTTGAAATCCATTTAGAAATATTATCTTACATCATCGTTTTTATACCAAGAAACAATGAATAAAGGTTCTTACAGTAGTAGTGTTTTTTTAAACAATGCGTTTGTAATTCAGCACTTAAGTTTATAATTTATGTGCCCAAAGGATGTAAAATTGCATTAAAAAAACATAAAATACTAAAAATTTTCAATCTCAATGAAGTTCTTTTACGAAATAAAACTTATAAAGATGTTCAACAGACCACAGCCTTAGCCAGGTATAAGGAAAATAAACAAGCATGAAATTGGATCTGGAATAAGTTCTAAAAATATCGACAAAATGAATTTGTACATGTGATTTAGAAAGGATGACAGTTTTAATAACTTATTTGGTGAATAGAGTATACAGATAAATCGTTCTAGATTATATTTATATCAAACTGGCTTTTGCCCGTGGCTTCGTCTGCGCAAATTTCGGTTACCGCAGAAAAGAAAAATAGTCTGGGTTTAATAGAGAAGTCTTAGTCAAATTTCTTTACGATTTTTCTTTATTGGTCGTTCTATATTTCTTATTGCTTTAGGCAATGTTATATGATATAGGTACTGTCTTTGACAAGCTTCGAAGCTACGGTTTCAATTCAACTATCCTACTAATAATATCCTACTGATATTATAAATGGGAAATTTGGGAGGATGGGTATGTACCTACCCATCCTCCCAAATTTGAAATACATTTGAAAGCATAAGAAACGTCCATCCATCCACATGGATGACGTTTGTTACGCTTTCATACTTAAGCGGCTGAATGGATCTGGATGAAATTTGGCACTGAGATAGATTGTAGTGTGGATAGACACAGGATACTTTTTTCCTGGAAAACATAAAGCTCCCGTGGGATAATATATCAAATTTGACGCGGACAAAGTCGCGAGCAGAAGCTATAAATCCAGTTTAATTATAATATTGAAAAGGTAAAGACCCCAAAATGTCGCTTGTTCATTAAAATACGATTACAAACAAACAAATTCCATAATTTATACAATATTTAAGTATATGTTTTAACAATCTCTAATAAGTAAGTATTATTTTAATAACTAGACAGGGCAGTAAAATAAAACCTTTTCTTTCTTTCCCGCGATCCCAAATAGCAATTATGTTTAAAGCTATAACCGCATTGTAATTAATTACCGGGACGGCTAACTATAATTACAAAAATAAAGTAATGAAAATTACTCCGCAGTTATTATACCTACTTGTAGTGAAACATTATTCCTAGAAAACGATTTGTATTATTATTTTAATTCAAACCTTGTATTACTAAACTGAAATGAGAATAGAAATAATTCCACCTGCTACTTTAATTCTGTTTCTTAATAACAAAAAGTCAAAACTCGATCTCTATCCGATAAACAATGGACTCTAACTATCAAGTAATAGAGTTGATATTTGAAGAAGCAATTAAAGTATTTTGGATAAGAGGGGGCTATTACCAAGCTAAGTAGAACAATCGTATTTGAAACGATCTTAAGTTTTCAGTCGGTTCTTATTAAAACCTCAACACTACGTTTGTTTCGTTAAACTTTTTTGTTAGAAAAATGTAAATTGCCTTTTGTATTGGGGCACGTAGTACCTAGTAGCTAGTTGGCATTTGTTTTTCTTTTTTCCCCTGTAATAAGGGTAGGTCGCGTGCGGCGCCAGAACAACGACCCGGTTGCCTCTACTATGTGTTCATTATCTGCTGAGTGACAAGTAAGTAAAGCGAACTTTTCACCCGACATGGTCTCCGGAGAGAGATTGGTTGAGGGTCAAAGTGACGAGTACCTAGAGTTGTGTGTATTACTTTTCACGATTATGTGTGAACAAAATCAGTTTAATGTAGGCTCTTAGGTGGTTGACCACTTTGCATCCTGGCATAATGGTAGAAGAGGTGTCTACCGCCTACATTTGTGGTTGTACAATATACAGTATTGTATTCTGCAGTGCTGTTTTCTAAAATTCTCACGCAGTGAAGTTGGATGAAATGAGCTTGAGGTGTATGAGCTGTAAAAATGAATAATTATGAAAGTCTTCAAAAAACTTTTAAAAAAATTTGTCTGTCTGTCTGTTTGTTCCAGCCAATATTCAAAACGACTGAACCGAATTACACGGGACTTTCACTAACAGATAGCTGATGTTAAAAGGAGTAACTAAAGCTACTTTATTTTAGAAAAATATTTATGTACATAGTCCCAGACGTGACCTAGTCTTATGTAGAAAAACCTAAATAAAATTATTTATTATTATTGTAAAGCCGTACTTTCATCAATGTAATATAAAAAATTTGAATTATGTACGTTCGAGTGAAATAAATCGGTCCGTTTTTAATTTCATGAAATTTAATTAAATACCAGATGTTTCTTTGCTACACAAACTAAATGAAAATAATAAGTTTTAAGTATGTTTACTTTATCCATTCATTTAGTATTTTAATTACAGTTTAAAATTTAATTTGAAGATAAAATTATTTGTTTATTGCGTCGTTTAAAATTGGTGTAATTATTCAAAAGTTTTAATGGTAGGATTAAATAATTCAGTATAATTAGATTGAGAAAGTCATGTAGATTAACTTTTGTTATAATAGTGGATTATTGTTTTAAATAATAATTCTTTATTATCAATGGCTCGATTTATACTCTTACTTTGTTTATTTTTAAATGACTTAAAAACAGAATCCTACAAATATTATAAATGTGAAAGTTTGTGAGGATGGATATATAGATGAATGTTTGTCACACTTTCACGCTTAAACGGCAAAACGGATCTGGATAAAATTTTGCACTGATATAGATTGTACTGTGGAAATACATGCACATAAGATACTTATCAACCCGAAAAAATGAACGGTTTCTGCGGGATAATATAATCAAATTTGACGCGGATGAAGTCGCCGGCAAAAAACAATACAAACTACAAGCCCACATCAAACCTTTCTTCCACACCGAACCTTTCTGTTCTCACTCTAAAATTCTGTTTTAAAAGACGAATAGCCCATTTCCAATCTACAAAGTGATAACGTAGTGACAACCAGGGGTACCGCACCTATCGCACCACTGAATCACCTAAGATTCATGACTGAATCGCAATCTGACAACGTGTACATATTTTATAAATCGCTCAAACCAAGCATTTGTTATGCATACCCGTGTTGGCGAGAATGAGAGCGAAATTAGTTTCCACGCTAGGTTAGGGACGCCAAAATGTGATCAGATTAAACGGAATTTGGGTAGCCCTGACAAATTTTATCTGACCATGCTATTAATATACCACTCTGCTGGTTATTTCACACTGATAATCTGTGTTTGGCAGTGTAATTAATGCATAGAGGTTTAATTTTGAAGCTCTTGTAATTGCTATCAAAATATGAATTGGGGGAGCATTAACAACTTCCTATAAAAGTTTGTGAGGATGGATTGATGTATGGATGTTTGTAACTCTCTCCAGGCTGAAATTTAGAATACAGATAGTAGTGATCTAGCTTAATAAACAGGATAAAATGATTAAGGGTTTGTGTTCCCGAGGGATAACTTAGGACTCCGGTTTAATTCTGAAGTCTACGTTGAAGTTATTATTTTATAATATCAGTCTATTACGGTCCCATTATAGGGTGAAAGTCTCTTCTTATACAGAAAAGGCTTGCTTAAGGTTGATTAGCGATCGTATACTTTGAAAGATGATCGCTAATCAAACTACTGGTTTAATTACAAAAAAAAAACTTTCACTAATAGGCACACTATTACTGAGTGTCATAAGCCACACGGACGAAGTCGCAGGCAGAAGCTACTGTTTAATACAAGCTACTGCCCTCTAGTGTAACGACATATAAGCTTCACCAAATTGTGATCTGATTAAACAGAACATAAATTACTTTTATTTATTTTGGTCCTGTTCATAATACGCACTGACAAATACCTTCGATTAGGATCGGATCACACGGAAACTGCGCGCAATTTTTAAAATATCGACACAAAAGCAAACTTGTTTACTACACATTAAAGTATACCTACATATGCATGCATAGGTAATACGGGGTTCATAAAAATGGCACTGAATAGTTTTTTATGGATCAGCAACGTGCGTGTTTTGCAGGCGTCCACGGCTCGCCTTCAGGAGGGCCGAATGCCTGTTTGCCACCATCGTGATGTAATTGCATGATGAAGTTCACCATGATCCAATGCGCTACATAGCGGGGCAAACTTCGATACGCTATAATTGTAGTTAATAAGTTCGGTTTTGTGCCGCAGCATCGCGTAGCATTTCGTCTCAGGGTGAATTGACCTTTACAGTGTTTGTGTCAAGGATTATAAGAGTTTAATGTCAATATCTTTTAAACTGTAATATGTCGTTCGAAAAGGCTTATTTAAAAACCAATTCTGTACAATCGAAGGCAGTGACGGTCCACCACTTTTCAACCTTATTTTTAAGGGCATAAGGGTAAAAAGCGGTCAACCGCCATTATCCCCGGTTATACCTTAGTACCTAGTAATTAAATTATTTTCAACCAGCATTAGCTCGCGGCTTTGTCAATGTCAAGAACGATAAACGATATCTTTTCGAACAAATATCCCACGAGAGCGTGCTACCCGGTAAAAGGACCCTTACTCCTAATCGAGGTATAACCGTGCGGAAAATATTATAATTAGTTTTGACTAACTAACATCCATATTCAAAATACTTGCGCCGCCGGACTTTCACGATTAAGGGTTAAAAAAATACTGCCTATTTTGAATTAATGCCTATTTTGTCAATGTTTACTAATCCGTACTAATATTATAAATGCGAAAGTAACTCTGTCTGTCTGTCTGTCTGTCTCTTCTTCACGCCTAAACCACTGAACCGATTTCAATGAAATTTGGTACAGATATAGTCTGGGACCCGAGAAAGGACATAGGTTAGTTTTCATCCCGGAAATCCCCCGGGAACGGGAACTATTAATCCACGGACGAAGTCGCGGGCAAAAGCTAGTATTAAATACTTAAAGAGTTTGCATCTGTTTTTGTTTGAACGAGTTAATCTCTACAAATACTGCTCCGAATAGGAAGCTATGTTATCCCTGAGTGCAAAAGGCAACAATTGATTAAAAAATAATAATTAGGGATCCGTAGGAAAGTTCACACGTTGAGCAAATGCTGGTATAATAGGTATCAATGCCAGAAAGCGAAAAAAAACAACCCACAGACTAAAAAGCGAAAAAAAGCAAGTAATCTTAATAAACGTTGAATAAAAATTGATATTTACACACATTTTCATTGAAACACAAAAAAAATATTATTTACCACCAAAGGCAACTATCCACTTTTTACCAACCAGAGATGTACACAGCACTGAGTCCTTTATTTTCAACTAGCACGGACAAGGCAGAAGCGATGGTATCGACATAAATTCTAGTCTTTGCGCTATCAATCATGCATTCAAAGCGAATAGAAAACTACGGGTGTGCGAATAAAGCCGAAACAAAGTGCTTCTGTGTATTTCAGTCCTGAAAAATGATTTCCGGGATTGGACAGTTACTTTTTAACTACTCGTAGATATCAATCGGTGAGTTTGAATCGAGTATTGGTGTCAATAGAGTGATGATTGTGTAATTAGTGAAGTTAAGCTCTTTGTGAAAGAGCTCGTCCGGGAAAGTACAACCATCATACCTATTTATGCGGTAAACGTTGCTGCATTCCAGTTTAAAGGGTATGGGTGCCGGTGTAAATACAGGCACATGAGCTATTTTAACTTTGCTTCTGGGAGGGCAACGCATTCGCGAGGCCTCTGTTATTGGCAGATGTCAATAGATAGCGGTGACCACTTAACAGGTAATGGGCCGTCGGCTTGCTTGCCATCCAATGGCATAAAAAAGGTGTAGGTAGGTGTTCACTACCCTGTTGGTCTCGCGGTCGCGGTGAATTGTCTCAATTAATTTAATCACTGAAATATTTTCGCTTCGCTCATTTTGGTAGAACTTAGTTCTTGGTGTGATTTTTTGTCGATCTCACATCACAAAAAGCGTCGAGTATTTTGTTAGACTTTTCCAAAATTATCTTTATTCATGTCACAGAAAAAATGAAAGCAATTTCTGACAACACTATGTAAGACACTCATGCTTTCTAACCCCAAACAGCTACCTACTCTATCCGACACGACAAGTTGTGTAAAGAAACGGATACATACAAAAACAAAAGCTTTAGATATAACATCGAGAATTCGATACAAATGCTATCTGAAGATTGATCTGAACCGCCTACTAGCCTCAAGAAAATTCCTTTTCGTATACATTTCTCACGTCTCTATGACGGATTATGATGTATAATATGTATTTTCTACTCATATCCGAATATTGTATCGATATTTATTGCATTGGCATTTTTAGGTCAATATTTTTATTTTATTTTTTCATAATTAAACGTTGCCTCACACTAGGAATATGTTTTGAATGGTGGGTGTGTTCACAAACAGCGAGTTCCGGAACAATGGGGAATGTGCATGTATTTTTTTACATTTTTACTCGATAGTTTACATTGCTATTATATTACTATAAAAATATTGAACATCAATAAAGAAATTAAAAATATAAAAAAAAAATTAAACGCCCGCCATTTTGGCGCGCTTGGTGTGACGTCATAGTTTATGACAACAAACAAAAAAGCGCAGACAACACCCAACTACGCACTCGAAATTTACATTTCACATTTAAATGTGACGTAAGAATTTTCATTTTTACGTCACATTCGCTCCGATCAATGACACTTTTCAAATATTTGAATGTTCCACAATTTTTTTGCACGAGTTTTCAAAATTTATTCCTTGCTCAGAATAGTGAAAAATATTGATGGATGCAAAATTCTGAAGTACCTATGAAGTTTAAAAAAAGTCTCATTTAAATCGCATGCATATTTCCTATTATTTGTAGGCCATACAAATATTTACTCCATGCTGGATTCAAACATGCGACACACAGCGCAGCAGCCAATATCAGTGGAGGAGCAATGCACCATTAATGCTTTCAATAATCGAATAAGACCAAGCAGTAATAAATTTTGAAAGCCAAGTTCCGTGGTGCAGGATTAAAACGTAGCAAATACCAATTAATTTCTCGGATTATAACTTATTCTGAAAGGAAAACAGAGGAAAGTGAGAAAGTTTGGATTTAATACTTAAATCACCAACATGTAGCGAGCAGAGTGCCTTTTCACCAGATCAACTGAGCAAGAATGTATGGTGTATATTATTATTGAAAGTAGCTACTTTCAATAATAATGGGTATAAGCTTATACCCACTTTGTCTGAGTAAATATCGGTTATCGGCGTAGTTATTTTGCGCAGAGCCTTAATCATTATTCTAAAATTAACGTATACTTTGACTTTTACTTTGACTCTAATAAAAATAGGTATATTTAAGTTAGAGTGTCTGGTCAAATAGGTAGTATCTCCATGGAAAACATTGGTATTCAGCCTGCTGCATTCGATTACCCTGAAAGTCGACCCCAACATAGTTTTGAATGGAGGGGCCACTCACAGCCGGTGCCTGCCGGGGCTGCGGGTTGTTCGAAAGATATACCACACCCCCGGAATGCAAAGGGCACAAGAAAGAACATGGATAGGTTTTAGTAAGTAAAAGACTGACACAAAGGGCGGGAGAAGTCATTTGATGATTTCTCATCGATAAACAAAAAAACATAGTTTTGAAAAGGCAAGACAGATGATGATCAATAACAAACACTCGACCATTCTGCTGTTTACAGTCAACCTGTGTTGACTGTAGGTCAAAAGTTTTTACGGACAAAAGCTTGTTAAATATTTAATACATTGTTAACGTCATTAAAACGATTACCGTGATACAATTAAAAAATTGTAAACAAAATAATCGTGCATTTGGTATTTATGTAAAACCGTTTTGTCAGTTTTAAATGACAAATTAATCCGATTAATTCGTTTAACTGACAAAGTGGAGATTTGATTGTATTCAATGTTTATTGTGTATCGGTTACAATTATTGGGCTGTGAAATGGAAAATGATAATTAAGAGAAACTAATAGATTTAAAAATCAAGTGGTTTATTATCATAGTAACGTTAAATTTCATTCGCATCATTTGCAGCATTGAAAAAGCGTTAAATTTAAGGATGGTCGCGTGAATACGCGCGTCTTCGCGCTAAGCCGCGCGCATTCACGCGTCCGTGTCGACGCTACACTGCGCCCAAATATCACGCGTTTTCACTCATCTCAGACGCTAACCGATCCGCGAATGCACGCGTCGTGGTGCTTCTCCGCGCGTCTTTTTATCTGCTATAAGACTGAAGGCAGTGGGTGTGCGCACACATTTGTGAACTATATTATCTCCTCGTACTTGTCTCGTCTCGATTCGGTCTAGAGAATATTTTATTTTTATATTTACTTACCACTTATTAGTACGTTACTAAATCAAAATAAACTTTAATACAATAACGAGTAACTGCCCCGTTGGTCTCGTGGTCGCAAGTGCGACTGCTGTGCAAGGGGTCCTGGGTTCGATTCCCAGGTCGAGCAAAAAGTGTTATTGGGTTTTTCTATGAAATTCTCAGTAGCAGCTCGGAGTTTGGATTTGTGCCCGGTTAATGGCAATAGAATAGAATAGAATAGAAAAACTCTTTATTCGAGTAACAGAGACTCACAAATGTTAGTAAAAACAACTTAATACTATGTTAGTAAACTAAAAAACATTTAGGCAATTAAAAAAATAAAAAATAAAAATAAAACACTAATGCTGAGCCATCCCATGTGAGACGGTGCAACAGTGATTCAAATAAATGCAGTCCAACCTGCTAGCAATTACGTTCAGGACGCTGTTGGAGCTGGCCCGCACCCTACTATCCAACGAAGCACACCGCTTCCGCATCGTTGCGTAGAAGCAGTCTACGTGGGCGTCCGCAAACATTCCCGACGCACTACAGAATCGGGGCAGCCCTACCAGCATCCTAAACGCATTGTTATACTGAACGCGGAGAGCGTTGTAAGACTTTTGAGTATATCTGGCCCACAAGCTACACGTATAAAAACTAGTGCAGTATGCCCGAAAAAGCGTAATTTTCACCGCTACAGAGCAGCGTGCAAACCTTCGGGCCAGCATGTTCGCTCTAATCGACAACGCTCTCCGCTCTCGTTCTATATCGGCATCGTCTTTGAGATCAGGTGTCAAGATATGCCCTAGGTATTTAACCTTGTGTGTCCTCAATAGAGGTTTTTTGTTTAGCACAATTACTGGCAACCCATCTGGACTCCGACCTCCACTCTCAAAAACCATGAACTCCGACTTATTACTATTGTACACCAGACCATGTGCCCTGGCATACTCTTCAATAGGCTCGCCCCCTATTACATGGGACCTAAATATACCGGCGAATTGTGGGAGTACATTGGTACACCTCTGCCTAACCCTTCAGGGAATACAGGCGTGATGGTATATAACGAGTAAATACAGAACGCGAAAGGAGCTTTCAGAACAGCAATAATGTTGCTTTTCGCACACATCTCATTTACTGGTTGATATTCTCATGTTGAAGTTCCCTTTTAGTTTTTGTTGTTCCTCTGGTTGCTCTAATGAGGTTTTGCTGGTAATAAGAGGTTTTCGCTATACATACGTGTCAACACACGTATGTAGATACCACACACACCTCGTGGGTGGTATCTGTGCTATATTTTGATATAGTTTCTTCTACCTTGCTTTGGTTATACGAGGACGTTGTAAAGTAGAAGAGGATGTAGTGATAATGGTTTAAAATGTATACTTTGATGGTTCGGTCGTGTTAAGAGAATGAGTAAAAGGCGACTAACAAAAGGGATATAAAGCAGTGTAAGGATCGTAGCAGGTGGCGTCCTGTGGTTTCTGCCTACCCCCATGGGAAAAAGGTGTGAGTTTATGTACGTATCTTTTTTACTGCCTCAACTGATATTAAAAATAAAATGTATGGATTTTATTATTTGAACGTTGACTTAGATTTTAGTTGTTTAATTTTAACTACTTAATATGTGCGACTTTTGGCATTGCATAGAATAATATATACCTACCTAGCACAAATGAAAAATTACTTATGACAACCAATTCCCCGTAAAGTCAATAGTTGTTTGGTAGATAAATACAGACTGAGTTTCAATTCACACCACTTTTCAGGGGATAAAAGTACTTTTCTGCTTTCACTTCGTAAAAAATTCGAAGTAATTTAAATTTAAAAATCTGAGTAGGTATATGATTTAAAATAATTCAAGTGAGTTATTAGTAATAAAAAACGAAATTCATTAAAAATAGTAAGGGTATTCAAAAACTACAAAATATTCTAGATCAATTTATATATAGGTAGGTATAGTATTTTTTTTCTAAATTGTAAAATAGGCTCGTCGTTTGCTGTAGTCAGGTTGATAACAGTAGGCGATTAGATAAGTGTTTTAGTACATGCCATACGATAGTTAGTAAACACGATGACGGTATCAAGTCTCGAGGGACCAGGCTAACCTATCCACATTAATAACAACATATTAGACTGTTTTTACATAGAAAAACTTATTTTATTTTCGATTAAAAACGGTTACGAAAAGTAACGTTATATTTAGGGGAAAAATTCTAATTAATTTTCGTTATTTCCCAACTAAACTTTTTAGATTCCAAAAATTCTTTCCGTCCTTCCTTGACACTCCATTTTTAAACTTTCCTTTCAATTTTATTCGAAGCGTTTGGTACTCCTTACTTCGCTAAAAACGGAAGGTATAAAAATTTGTCCCGACATTTTTCTACGTAGAAAACTGCATAATTATGCAATTTATAAAAATCGTCCCTCTTACACTTTGATCCCCCATTTTGATTTATGTTGGTGACTTTATAAAAGAATAGGGCTGGGCTGAACTGGCCTTAAGCTGGTCGTGCTTATGAAATATTAATGAGTAAAAACGCTTTCATTTCGAAGCACGTTGGAAACGCATTGAATTTTTCAGAGTTCAAAGTTTGAGGTTAGAATTTGAGAGAGTTTTATGGAATTATTAATGTTATTTCTATGAACTTAAAGACTTATTTAAAAGCCAAATCGATGTTGGTTAGGTGAATGTCAAAACGCTGTTTTAATATGAGCCATTCGGAACTCTGAAGGACTTAATCCAAACCTTTTCACTCAATAGCTCATAAAAAGAATTGTCTTATTTACATAGTTGATATACCAAATTAATAATATATGTGTATAACTTTCTTTTACCTTCGAAGCAATAAAACAATTCTCAATCAGCTCCACACCGAAACAACGCTAAACCGCAACACAATCCTTCTGACGTCACGCTCAACAATATCTCCAGCAATACCTAAAGGAAAGTTTATGAATACCTACATAGTTTATCAGGCTCATTTTTACGTTTGCCCACAGTTACGACGGGCGTATAAAGGGGCCGACTGCGCACTGGGCAGACGACGTGCTCGGTGGCCGGGCAAGGTGGCACGCCGCCACTCCATCGTCCCTGAGGATACGTGACGTCATCCCTACTGACCGCGCCATGTACCGCTGCAGGGTTGATTTCAAAATATCGCCAACGAGGAATCATAAGATCTTGTTGGATGTTATTGGTAAGTGAAGCTATGTATTTGTTAATCTAATTACTTTTAAAGGATGTTTTGTGATTCAGTAAAACGGGTATAAAAAGACGCTTAACGTAGCCGATAGTTACAAATTCTTCCCATCATTGTGATTTTTGTTTATCTGCACCATAGCTGGAAAAATATGGCTTGACTTCGAAGGTGAACGTTCTAAGTTTTTAACCCATTAATTTACTAAAACCAGTTTTCAATGTTATAACTGCACTTTAAATACTGCCACGGCTCCTGCCAATACTGTTGGATGTGCCGAAAGTAGAATGTATTGCGAGCGTTACATTGCGCTCTACCACAAAGAATATATTTTACACCAAAAAAAAAAATTGTTTTCTAGCAAAAAAAAAACCTCTAAGTTGCTTAGTTTGATGGACGGTATGCTTAGTTAACGGTATGTGATGTGTCTTTTTACACTCCGTATTTCTGGAAAGGAGGGATAACTAGTGATAAAATGCAACGAAAACGACAAGGGGTCGCGTCAGTCAATATTTGGTTAGATTTCATACAAAAAAATGGCAATGGTTTTGGCAATAGGCTCGCCCCCTATTACATGGGACCTAAATATACCGGCGAACTGTGGGTGTACATTGGTACACCTCTGCCTAACCTTTCGGGGAATATAGGCGTGATGGTGATGATATATTTCATACAATTAGTACTTCACACACACAACACTTTTCTGGTACCTCTAGAGCCAGTAATCAGGGCTTCGATTGAGTACCGACAGCGCGCTCTCCAATCAATTTTACGTCATATAACTTAATTTATAAAATGACAGCAACTCACATATTCCGCGACGAAATTTTTTAGTCACGCAGAATTTTAAAATTATATTATTTTTATAGTGATGTGACGAAATACTGTCCCCTGACTTTATCAATCAAAAATATCAAGTTTAATTACTTACTGAACAAAATATGACTAGTTTATATGTAGTGCGCATAAGGTACAGTTTTCTTAATTGACCTGCCTAACAAGTGTCACTTGTAGCTAATCTTCTTTAGGCTCTATCCCATCTTTATTTGGAGCCGACTCTCTTAACCCTAGAAAGATAACCTACGCTTCAGAGGCGCCCGCGTTGGTTTGACATCGCTGTATCTTTCTAATGAGCGCGCGTATCTACCTGTCCTTCTAAGTTAGCTCAGTGGACGGTGCACAGCGTCGCAGGACGGCCCTTTTTTTGCGGTAAGCACCATAGTTTTGCAGTAACGACTAAGTGTTGCGGCGAACATAAAAATGATGTTTGTTTTGAATGCCTGTCAAACCAAATTTGAACCAAATTACTATAGTTTTTACTGATTTTTTTTTAGTTGATTAGTAAGTAAGAAATAATACAATTAGTTTTATAAAAAAATACATATTATTTTTTGATACTATGTTCCTGTAAATAGAAGATTGTTAATTTTGTTGATTTTTCTAGAGATTTTTTGATTTAAGTTTAATGATTAAAATATATAAAATATTTAATTAAAAAAAGTTTTTTATTATTAGTTCATTAATCACATATTAAAACAATGAAGAAAAAAATACAATAAAATAAGTATTTCATTAAAAAAAAAAACAATAATATATCGTGCGCCTCTGAAGCGCATGGTTATCTTTTGTGGCCGTCTAAATATGGTTATCCTTCTAGGGTCGTTCTTCTCCAAAATTTACTTCTCTGGGTCGCAATGAGTTACATCGTTATTTTTTTATATCTATCCTTACTAAAGGCGTCCATGTAAGTCGGTGTATTCGTCACTTCATCACAGAGAGATTTTTAAACATTATTCCAAAAAACCAGTACATTTCCCGACCAAAATATTACCAGTCTGTCAATAGCGCAGTCCCAACAGAACGTAATAACGGGATTATCTCTACTTGTTCATTCTAATACGCGATCAAACACACTGATGTAGAATGCGTCCTAATAGGCATTCGCGATGTGCTCGCATAACTAAACATTTGACGATCAACGTCCTGTAATCCTGTTAATTAGAACTGCGTTTATGGCTACACAACTAGTTGGCTATGAATTCGCATGCAAATTATAATGCTCGACACGTCCAGGGATTGAGTCACAATAAAAAAAACGGCCAAGTGCGAGTCGGACACGCGCACGAAGGGTTCCGTACCATTTTCTATAAATACGGCATAAAAACACGTTTGCTATATGGGAGCCGACCTTACATTTTTTTTTTTTTTTTAAGTGAATTTATACTCTGTGAATATTTTAAGCGTCTACCTGTTGCCGTTATCATCATCGAGCAATCGAGTTAACTAAACATTTATTTATTCTGGTTTTTAGTATTTGTTGTTATAGCGGCTACAGAATTACATCATCTGTGATTGACAGACAGACAGGCAGACGGACAGCGAAGTCTCAGTAATAGGGTAGCGTTTTACCCTTTGGGTTCGGAACCCTAAAAACAATTGCAGTAGCATACAATAGAAGGGTTTACAATTTTAATTCGATGTTCTCGAACGGTAAATTAATGTGACAAATTGGCAAGCTAACGTAAGCTGCTGGGATTGGTTGAATTATCGTTAACCAATCACAGCAGATTTGGCGAATTGTCAGTTTACCACAATAAGTTCTCTTTTGAAAACTTTTTAATCTTTAAAAGAACACTTATCTGAGAAAATAAAGTTTTGTGGGCATTTTAACATTCAATAAAATCTGATTAAATAAGGTTGCAGATCATTTTATTAAACTTCTGGTAAATTATTGATTGTATTTCTAAAAGCCAATTCCCATAATGAAAAACTTTCAAAATTTAGACGCAATCTCATGTCAGCGTCAATCAATGTCAAAAATGCATTTAAATTGAAGGTACAACTACTACGTATAGAAACTATTTCCATTAAAATATGAAATTCTCTTCTATTTCTATTAAAATGCATCCCTGACTGACACTAACAAATGTTTCAACGCAACAAAAGATGGAGCACTTCCAAACTTAGCTACTACACGTCACTAAAATTTAATAGCCCCGTTTTACACAGCACTACGTCACTAAGTGCAGGTTACACTCCATGACACTTTTAGGTAGACAGTTATTGTACAATATTCATAGCCCGACTAGCTATCACTGCGCTCCGGCACTGTCTAGGATCGTTCATTTAACATTTATAGTGACTATTTCAAATTCGCATTCGAACGCAAACTTCCACAGTGCTCAGGCAACATGCCTTTAATATTCTATAGTCAATTTGTGGTTATTGGAGAAGCGTTTAAAGCTTTTATGTGTTAAAGTCATTACTGATTGTCATCGATGAGGATGGATCCAATTGTGTTCGGGAAATCAGTGAATTATAAAAGTTATTTCAATGTGAATACTTTTAGCCGTGTCGGTTGGTAATTTTGCGATCGGACACGGCATTAAAGGCTGACAGCGGGGTTCTCAATAAGTAATTATTCATTGTGATTAAATTTGCACCTATAAATAAGAACACTAATAACTAGGCTTGCTCGTAGTAAAATCCAAGTAAAAAAAGTCCCGTCAAATGACATTATATAAAAATAACAGATACGTCATATAAAATATGGTCCCAGATTTAAAAATAAAATTTCAGCGTGTTTATTATTTTATTGACAAAAATATAACTCGACTACTTTTGTATGAGTCTATAGAGTTTGATGTCTTTAGCAGAAATAATTTTATACCTATCTATTCTAAACATAAGTACGTTAAAACTCTATCCCTAAATAGTAGCGAAACACGTTTGGTATATAAATTAGTTAGCCTTAATTAATTAAATTACTGTGAGACTGTGGGTAAGCCTAATTATAACAATGGCAACAATCCTAATTTAAATTAGGCACTCAAATTGAAATGTAAAAACAACACAAAGTAATCATGATGTTGCCAACACCAAATGAAGTCAAAGAAAAAGAAAAAAAAACCAGTAACAACGAATTTTTTCAATCCAACCGGAGAGTGCAAATGTGAAGCCATTTTGCGAAACAAGTTTGTAACTTTTGAGGACTTTTTATTTTGCCAACTGTTCAGCGGGAACAAAAATAAATGATGGAATTTCGGTCTTTTTAAGGAATAATTACAATTCTGTTTCTAATAACAAGTAAAATACGATTTCAGGTATGTAAATTTAAGTCACTCAGTATTTCATTGGTTTGAGTCACAAGGTACAAACATTGCTTAGTTTGTTGGCTCTCCGACTATGCCACAATTAGGTGTTAGTCCAGTCATTCGATGTATATGTTATGTCCTGTCAAAACGAGATTCCCCCATAGAATTTGTATGGCAATTCTAAACTGTGACGTCTCTTTTTTGCCAATTGGCGAACGTGATAAGCAGACGGACACACAGACAGCGTGGTGTGTTTGGGTACGAAACCCAAAAAAAAAGAACAGAATTTGTGCGAAATGATCTGCCAAGTACTTTAGTCAAATGGTTTTATTTTTACCGATTGGAAGTCATCAATTGGCTTCTGCCGTTCGGCGGGGCGGGAGGGAGTGTCAGACTTTTACTGACTAAAACCAATCCCTGTTCCTTTTTGTGCCATTTGCGTTCCGGGGGCGCGGTATCTCTTTCGAACAACTCGCAGCCCCGGCAGGCATCGGCCCTCAGTGGCCCCATCCAAGTTTGCTGTCATCTCTTTGAGGCGCGCGTGGAACACGAACGCGCGAATGGTGTATAGGTACCCAATCGTACAGCCTACTCTTTACATATAAACATTATTATAAATCTATTACTAGCTTTTTCGTACGACTTCGTCCACGTACATCGATTATTGCTTTTTTGGGGACCAAACTTACCCCGTAGCAAATTTTATCAAAATCGGTTCCATAATTAAGTCGTGAAAGCGTAATAGACATTATTGGGTCTTTTTCGTTTGGCTAACGGAACTACAATAATATATCCGAGATGTCCAAGATAAACTTAGCAACCACATATGAATAAGTAAACATATATTGAAAAAGTCACATTTGGTACTTGCCCGCTACCGAACCAACTGGGCCATTATTCAAATAAACAATTAAATATTTATACAAATTCTCTTCCAATTTCTATAATATTCACTGTTTTATTATTAAATCTTTAACTGCCTCGTTAGCCTAGTTGTCCTTAGTACGACTGCTACGCTAGAGGTCTTGGGTTCGATCCTCAAGTCGAGCAAAGTGTTATTGGGTTTTTTTTAATGAAATTCTCAGTAGCTCGGTGTTAGGATTTGTGCCCGGTTAATGGGAATAGACTCGCCTCCTATTACAAGGGCCCTAAAAATATCGGCGAACTGTGAGTGGGTGTACATTGGTACACCTCTGCCTAACCCTTCGAGGAACACAGGAGATTAAACGGCAATTATGTCCAAGATAAACTTAGCAACTACATATGAATAAGTAGCATATATTGAAAAAGTCACATTTGTACTTTCCCAGTAACTGTATCGAACCAGCTTAATCATCGGGCTATTACCCAAATAAACAATTCATTATTTATACAATTTCTCTTCCAATTTCTGTAATGCTCACTGTATATATACTGGACGTCGCCTATCAATAAGGCTTTAGTCACCACAAAATGTTGGTGTATCAATATTTTATGGCTGTTCAAGTCACCTGGTTCCCATGTCCGTTATAAATTTATGTGTGGTATCGGAACGCAGCCAAATAGTATCGGTTTATTGGCAGACATCTTGCTTGTGATGATGAAGTTGCGTTTTAGGTGGTATGAAATATTATAGGTGTTGGTTGGTAATAGTTTAGAGGGGATGCGGTATTATTGATGAAGTTATTGTTATTACTTGGTACGTGTATATTGGCATTTAAAGCTGAAGAGTTCATTTGTTTTTTAGACTGCTTTAACCTCTGGAAGTAGTCTATTTTTTACATTTTAATATGCAGCGGTTACCCGTCGTGCACCATCCAAGATCTAAACGAGAGCAAAGAAAAAGCTGTACAGGTTGCTCAATATTGGTTAGGCAAAATTTGAAATGAGTCAATTGACACGAAAAAATATAAGGGGCTATAATTAATTATCATGAAAATTAGGATTGGGATAAAGCTAATGTTTTATACAGTTTCTGGATATTTTACTCTAAAATTGGCAAATTAGAACATTTGGTTCAAGATTCCTAGGTCAGACCTACGTCATTTTAGCTTGACTGACATTTCGTGAATAGATAAAGGAATATGTCGTTAAAAAGGAATTCGTACTGTCTATGAGTTTCAAAGCTGGACCTTCTTTTTAACCAGCCGTCACAGTCGATCGTAAGTGAGTGAGGTATTTTTTATACAGGAGGAAAAAAGGCCCAAAATTGAACACTGAAAATAAATATTATTTAGAATGTCCCAACGTCCGCCACTGATGGCCGTTGGGACCAAAAATAATGCACTGTTCAAAGGGCCACCACTGGTGCCGGTTTTAGTGGTGGCCGTTGTATACCAAACTAGTCAGTACATATGGCTTCATGAAAACATATTCGTCTCTGAAATGTCAGCCATGCTAATATGACGTTAGGCAACTTTGGTATATCAGCCTATTTACAAAATTTTGTTCAAACTTAATCATTTTTTTTTAAAGCAGAATTGCTTTAAATTGTTGCTTGAATTAATTATGTTGGTAGGTACTTTCTTTTCTATTTTATTTTATTAAACCTGATATGTTCTTCTGCTTGGCAAACATTTCCCCCATTTTCTCATCCCTATGCGTTGCCTTCTTTAGTCAATCTACCTTAAGCGTCTCTAATTCATTACATTACTTTATTTACTTTCTTAGGTAACTTATTATAAAAAGGAACTTTATTTTTTTGTGCCTATCCTCTATTCGATAAACAGCGTGAAGTCAAAGTATGATATCCAGACACAGCAAAATATGTGACTCAATAAAGTAGCCATTTTACTCGGCCGTCTGTGGCTGCATATTGCATGCTGGCTGTAAGCCAATCTCGGTTTTATTGGCTAATAATTCTTTTAGTTTTATTACTGTGTCGAATTATGTAATCACTTTAATATACGTCTGAATTAAAGACCTGATGACAATTTCTAAACAAATCTATACTTTTCTATAAATTAAGCTGAAGAGTTTTTTTGTTTTTTTGTTTAAACGCGCTAGTCTCTAAAAATACGAGCCGGATTGGAAATTCATGTTGTATATGAAAGCCAGATTCATGAAGAATAAGATAGGTTATATAACATCACGCTATGACCTATGTGAGCTGAACAGCAACCAAAGGCGTAACTAAACGCGGGTGAAAGAAACCGACGAAGTTGCAGGTAGAAGTTAGTGTGATATAAATGTCATTTTAGAATGAGGTTGGATAGCTTTAAAATAATTAAAGTTCGAAATCACCATTCCACTTTAAGCAAGCCGGTGATCAATGTTCGTGCATATGCCCTTTTTTTTTTTTTTTTTTTAAAGATGGTAAAATCATCAAATGACCCCCCCCCCGTCCTGGGCGGGGCGGGAGGGAGTGTCAGACTTTTACTGACTAAAAACCATCTATGTTCCTTCATGTGCCCTTTGCGTTCCGGGGGCGCGGTATCTCTTTCGAACAACCCGCAGCGTGCATATGCCCTGTAGTGAGGCTATCGAAGCTATGAGGATATTATTATTCAAATCATCGATCATATCGTATTGATAAAATTTACAATTTGTTAATAGATACCTATTGTCCTGTGATTAGTCTTTTTATTCGCGATCCTCGATCACTTGAATTAACCAATCGTAATTGGTTATAACTTAGAACAAATTTCAAGGAACGTGTCGACGGTACAATTTAAAACCTTCGTGACTTAAACGATATGACCTTGAATTTAAATGTCAGCTTTGAATTAATTATAACAATTGGCCAGGCTGTTAATTACAGGCAATATAATTGAACTAAAGATCATCGCTCACTGTAACAGCACCGCTCCGCCATAGTCAATAATTTGCCATGCAAGTTAGGACTTTAAATCATGTGCATTAAGACAAATTTATAATGATAAGCCGTTGATCCCGGCTGTCATTCGTAAATCTTTGACACTCATTACGGATAGTCAGAAGCCAAGAACCAGTCTAACCAAGAGGTATCGTGTTGCCCAGTAACTGGGTTGTGGAGGTCAGATAGGCAGTCGTTTCATGTAAAACATAAAACGACTGCCGGTATTCAGCAGCATCCAGTTAGACTGGAAACCGACTCCAAAGTGGAAAAGGCTAAACAGATGATGATGAAGATAGAAAAATCTGTGTGCTGTCAACAAATGGTAGATATTCTGCGGTTCCGCTTTTGGTGGTTGCGACCGAGCCGTGCTTTACCGCAACGAAGTAGTGCTGTCAGTAAGCCATGACCTTAGTGATCCTTTTTACCAAGTTTTTTTTATTCAAGATGGGTATGCTCCTGACTCTAGTCTATATCAGAGGTGAGAAAAACATGGCCGACGATAGAGTAATCGAGGTTACCCAGAAGAAGCCTGTTCACGTTTCAATAAGTTTCTATTTGGCTGAATATTTCATTCAAGTTCTGTTCCAGTTTTAAACATTTTCTAGTCAATAGTGTCCCTTGAGAGGTGATAAAACAGATCCTTTGTCTATTTTATTATTTTCATTTATTTATTTATCATACATATAAGTTACATTTTTAAATATTAGTATAAAAAATAAAAACATTTAAAAATATAAAAAATAGTAGCCCACCGGCGTCGGGAACAGGGTCCAAGCCACCGGTGGTCAGGGCTCCTGAGAAAGGAATCTCCTAACGATACGCGCCGTGTCTAGGAGAACCGCTTTCTGAATCAAGCCCTTGATCCAACCGCCCAACGAGAGCCTCCTTAGGTGTTGGTCGAGGCTCTTGGCTATTATGCCATTGGCCGTCACGACTATCGGCACAATGATTGCCGTATTCACATCCCACATGTCGACAACCTCGCGAGCCAGATCAAGATACTTAATTTGTTTATCTTTCTCAGCTTTCACGAGGTTCTCGTCATGCGGGACAGTAATATCAACGATCACTGCGCGACGCTCTAATCGATCTACCACCACTATGTCAGGCTTATTGGCAACAATAGTCCTGTCACATATCTATAGTATGGTACTTCCGATTCCACAAGGCTGTATTTCAGAGCAAGTTGCTGGTGAATAATCCTGGCTACAAGGTTGTGTCTATGTAAGTAGTCTCCGTTAGCCAGACGAGAACACCCAGATATAATGTGACGGATTGATTCCCCGGGACGATGGCATATTATAGTTTTCTTCTAGGATAATAAATTGGAAAAGTTTAATTATTCATCTGTTTATATTATACTACCATCTGTCAAGTTAGTTTATTTGACATGTGCGAGCAACTCATTGGATGAACTTTAAAAAAAGATCACCCACACCACACGCACATAAAAATATCACTTTCATTTCACTTCACCGTCTTTCACTCTTTCCTATATGTTCCCTGATGTGGCTGGTCTAAATATTACAGTAAGTAAATCTACGTGGTTTACTTGATACCAACACAATACCAAATCGACCAACTATCTAACCACTGACGCCACACACCGCTGTGTTAAATAGATGAGATTATTTTTTTTTCTTTTTTACTTCTCGAACGTTGTAATAACAAGCATTTTATTTCCACTACAAGTATTCTTAAAAATTGTGTTGATGTAAAAACTGTAAGGCAAACTGGAAGCCGACCCCAACATAGTTGGGAAAAAGGCTAAGTAGATGATGAAAGCAAGTTTTAAACAAGTTACTGTACATTTAGCTACAGGTTGAAACAAAATTCTTCGAATGAGAGAAAATTTATTCGTAGAATTACACTTTATCAAAATCACTTTAAATATGAAACTTGATCATTATAATAAATAAATTGTGAGCGACTGTGGACCGAGCGAGTAAGTACACAATTTGGTACGATCGCGTAGCTGGCGTAGCCGTCGGCTACGGCGTAGCAACTGCGTAGTCTTTCTTTGTGATTTTGAAAACTAAAAGAATGTTATGTTCATTTTGCTCTAGTTTTTCCATTAAAGTTAATAATATTACATTAGTTTTTAGCAAAACAAGTGGAGTTTTTATATTTTATTTTTATAAATGAGTTGGAGAGAAATACAATGTAAGCTTTACACAATAATTTCTATACTAGCTTTTGCCAGTGACTTCGTCTGTGTAGACTTCAGAATTAAATCAAAGTCCCAAGTTACCCTAAAAAAATACAAAAACGTGATCAAAATAATTGTTTAAGCTGCATTAATATCGATGTGTGTGCGCCAAATGTCAGCTAATTCCGTTCAGCCATTTAACCATGTAAGAGTAACAAACATCCATCTATTATATTAGTACGATAGTAGGTTTATTCATACATATAAGCTTCTACCCGCGACTTCACACGCGTTAAAGTTTTATTATCCCAGGGGACTCGTACATTTTTTCGGGATAAAAAGTAGCCTACCTATGTGGTTTTTCAAACTATAAAATATCTATCTCTTTGATACATTTTATCCAGAGCCGTTCCGCCGTTCTTGTGTCATTAAAAAACATCCATCCATCCATCCAAAAATTCACATTCATTTGATTTTCTACATCATAATCGAGCTCCCCAAAGTATACATATATATATTTTTTGAAAAATCACAAACGATGAAAAGATTGCTTTGGGCCAAAGTAATTTGCATCAACGATGTCTTCCGAGGCTTTTATTTTAGCAATATACGGTCCGAGGGTAAGTTTAATGTAGGGTAACTCAATTACAGGGAGGTACTTGGGAGTGCGTGTCTTTTTCCGTCACACGGCCCCATCTGCTCCTTCGATGTAACATTTTCAATCTGTAAAAGTAAATGGGAATAAGGTCAGCTGTTGGTTTTCTCACGCAAGGACTTGAAATGAGGGTAGATGGTTATTACGGGTTGAGACGCTATTGCTGTTTATTAACACGTTATTTTCGTGTGGTTTTTCGTTCAGAGAATTGGTTGGTTCACTCTGGAGCAGAACCTTTCTATTCGATAGCGAATCAAATCGATTTTAGCTAATCTTTTATAGTCGCGCTTTGTAATGCGGTCTGTAGATCGATCCCTGCCCGCAACTATTACACTGAAAGCGGGAGTTGTTGTAATACTCATATGATTCAATCGGTTGATTTGTAATTAGTGTAATTTGGATTTTTGGGCCGACAGGGAATTTAAGAAATACAATTTTAATTTTTTTTGAAAGTATTCTGGTATCAAATCTATCTATACATTTTAATTGCCATTTCCTTCATGTAGGGTAAATTAATTTATTTGTATAAACCTACAACTCCTGAAACGTATAACCGACATATTTCAACTTCTCAACAAATATTCTAATATTAGTAGTGTGACTGTCCGTCACGTACTCCTAAATAAAAGTAAAATATTATATTTATTTTTAAACCGTCACATGGTTCGGGCCAAACAAATTAGGGATAATTGCCAGCCGTTAGGTCAAAGGCAATATTTCTACGAATTCAAAAGAAATGAGTCTACTATCTGATTTCTAAGCGCAGCACACAATACGAGAGCCACACATCTGGTTACCATAAACGGGTCCCGGGTTTTACCCGAAAGAACCCTTAGAACAATGGAGAAATTGTACAAGAACGGCAATAAAGCTATTGAGCAAAAGTGTGGGAAGATGGGCTGACCGTGGTGTTTTCTAAGATCCAGGAGACGAAGCAGGGACAGTCGATCTTAGATCGCTATAGGGTGCGGACGCCATGGTCTAGGCTAGTGAAGCTAGGAGGCTGGGAAAATACCAGGAGGTGTTGTGACGATAACGATAGCATTGTTATAATAAGTTAAAGTTAATATTAGACTAGTGTATTTAGACTAGTATAAATGTAAGTAGAGTGTAAGAGTGTAAGTCTCAGTGAAAGATTTGATGAACATATGGGTGAGTGTTTGACTATTTATTTCTCCTTATTCCTACAATGACTTAATAAGGGTAACCTACACTCGCGCTTTGGTTATAGGGACTCGGAGATGGCCTACCTATAGCCTGTGCTTGACACTACACACCTTACACAACCACACTCCTTCACACACTACAGTTCAGACACATGCATAGCCTAAGGAAGGCTGAACCGAATAATACTCGCAGGTCGGTAGGACCATAATTCTGGTTGTCTGTTTGTAATTGGAGTTATAATAACAGTGTTTACGAACACCGATCAACCAAACGTTAGTGATGGTTACCTTTCCCTATGGACTGACTGACTGCAGAATGCTTTACATTGCACTTGATGTACGCGCACTTCCCGGGAGGGGGGTAGGCTTCACCAAGTACCCTAAACTGAATTGGTAGCCGCCGTTCCAAGGAACGCTAAGGAGCGTGTCTCGTTAAATCACACCTGACCTTCGGGTCTCTTACTGATACAAAAAAAATATATATTTAGCGAGACACGTGAACTGGACTTGCAACGAAAAGACCGTTGCCACACCGGTAGCACGGTTGCCGAGTAAATTGCACAGTAACCTCTAAACGGGGAAGATTAAGGAAGTGTGAGGAGTGACGATATAAAATAACCACTTCGGCGTATAGCAGGAGTAATCGTAAATAATTCTGCAATCGACTGACGATGCAATGCGCTTGCGCTAGTTTTGTGTTGTTTTAGTAAGGGGCGCGTAGGCCGTTGTAAGGGGATGTTTCAATATTGTTCGCGTCCAGTAGTTCTGGAAACGTGTCTCACTCAATGGCAGTTGGTACTTCGCAGTCCGCTGTCTTAGGATTGGGTAAGACATGACTGATAGGGAACGTGTGCTGCTTGCACCACAGCAGGTCCTCTCTAGGCCTATGTACCCAGAACTGGCAGCACACGTACGACGCGTCAGCTGTTGTAAAATGGCCTCACGTCACCGGGGTGGGTTCCTAGATCATTGCAATTAGATAACGTAACTTTCACATTGTACTTATACGCAAGCGTTACGCATCAATTACCCACTTTGCATTCCTCTCTTGTCTTGTAACGTGCATAATCAAAAGTAAAGTAGTTTTCCATTCCTTATCCTTAATCCCTATGAATTCCCTACCCTGTATTGTTTGAACATGGTTGCTTTGTATCCCCTCTTTGTACCCAGTTCAGTCGGGACAAGGCAGTATGCTTTATGGGAATTCATTATAATCGGTGGGAGAGTGACCAGTCTGGGACGAGCTCTACAGGGTCGTGCGGATGGCGGAGCACGACCCCTTCCCCTTAGGGGAAGCCGACCTATTATAACATCACCTATATCACGAATTTTATTATAATTAGGAAAATCGAAAATTTTATCAGCCTGGGGTATTTTAAGAACAGTCACATGTGGTGCCGTGACCAGGATTCTCGTCATTAAATGTACTGATTCAGTTCAGTGCAACGAGAAAGAACTATTTAAGGGTTACTACATTAATAACACAACGTAATTAGCGTAAATATGTTATGCGCTTATGGGAGACGGTAAGGTGTAATACGGCTCTTTACACGGTTTTATTGACTGATGCTCGAAGTGTTATGCGATGAAGTGTAGGTTCAATTCCTACATAATTTATTTGTTATACTGTGTACATGAGAACTGTAGGTTCAATCCCTACATAATTTTATGTTGTACTGTGTACCGGAGAACTGTAGGTTCAATTCTTACATAATTTATATATTATTTTGTGTACAGGAGATCTGTAGGTTCAATCCCTGCATAATTTTTATGTTGTACTGTGTACAGGAAAACTGTAGGTTCAATTCCTACATAATTTATATGTTATTATGTGTACAGATGTACTGTAGGTTCATTTCCTACATCAATTACATGTTATAAGGTGTACAGATGAGCTGTAGGTTCAATTCCTATCTAATTTATCTGTTAAAAAAAAAAGGTGTACAGATGACCTGTAGGTTCAATTCCTACATTGCTCATAATTACATATGTTGAGAAGTGCTTAGATTCTCGTGCGATGAATGTCCGCGTTGCATCCTTACGTGATTCAAATGTTGGACGGTACTTAAATTATAAAAAAGAGAAAAAAAAGTCATTAGCTGTAGGTTCAATTCCTACATAAATGTTTTGTGCGTAAGTGATTGGATTTCTGTGTCAGGGACTGCGATTTTGATTCTCGCGTAATGTAATCGTGGGTTCGATTCCCTCACGAGAGTGTTTAATAGGTAACCGTTGAGTTGTTGGTTAAGTCTCTGTGCTATTGCAGTAGTGAGTCCGACTCCCAGCCGACCGGTATGCAAGCTTTGTGTCTGAGTGTTAATGTATGTGAAATGTGAATGCATGTTTGGTAAACGTACTAGATGTATGTAGAGAAAATCGGGGGTACAAAATGAACCCTTGCAGCGAGAAGGTGTTTAAATAGTACGATTTCAATATTTTTTAAATAATTGAAATTGTTATTTAAAATAACAGGATGTAAATTGAATTTGTGCAAATTCTACAAGCTTAGGTCGATTATTTGAATAGATACTTGTGTGGCCTTATCTCAAATTCCAGGACACTTAAGTCTTTACGTGGCTGCGATCGCGCTTTGTCCAAACTATTGGTTGTGCGTTGCGCTTGAGTAAGGATTTAATCGGAATTTACCGGAACCGGCTGACTTCGACTGACCTGTAGCTGGCTCCTGCCACGAAGCTAAGTTTCAACTTTATATGTTCCCTATAGTATCCGCTGCTACGCGGTGTAATTTTTGTGGTTACATTGAATATTGATATTCGCAGCGATGACTCTATGGTTATCACTGGTAAATCAGTTGTTGTTAACGATTTTATAATCGGAGGGGGGAATTGCTAACTCCGTATCATACTTAGCTAATAACTATTTGGACGATCTAGCGAAGATGTCCACGATATTTTTAAATAATCTTCGAAATCTTGTTGGATTTCTCAGCTGCTCTCCCTTCTTCAAATCGGAGGGGGGCACACAATTAGAATGATTTCTAATACGACTATGTGCGGACTATTTCAGAAACCTTTGGATACGGTCACAGCACCTGAATCAGCGTCATGGTGTTCTATGGGAGAGGCCTCTGTCCAGTGGCAATTCGAGCCAAGGCCGAATCCAGTCCGAGGGAGCATTATAGGTAGCGTGGCACGATATCACAAATACTCTTGAAAGAGACCCTGGTATGTAAAAATTATACTATAAGCATGCACAGGTTCTCTGAACTTGATTAGAGGGCGGTAACATTATTCGTACGAAATGAAAACCGTATTTCATAGAAGATGGAGCGATTGTGCCTATTAAGCTCATTAAAGATGCTTCTGCGAAACAAAACAAAATATTTTAGCAGAGACCGCATCTAATTGGATTCTAGTTTCAAATAGAATACTTATTTGATCAAGTGAATATAGCAGCCAGGCGGAGATGTTCTAGGACACCTTGATGGAGGTACATTTCAGCCTATTGTGAAAGCTCATCCGCTGTACTGCGTCACGCGTCTGATTTTCAGAGGGGGGAATGTGACTGTCCGTCACGTACTCCTAAATAAAAGTAAAATATTATATTTATTTTTAAACCGTCACATGGTTCGGGCCAAACAAATTAGGGATAATTGCCAGCCGTTAGGTCAAAGGCAATATTTCTACGAATTCAAAAGAAATGAGTCTACTATCTGATTTCTAAGCGCAGCACACAATACGAGAGCCACACATCTGGTTACCATAAACGGGTCCCGGGTTTTACCCGAAAGAACCCTTAGAACAATGGAGAAATTGTACAAGAACGGCAATAAAGCTATTGAGCAAAAGTGTGGGAAGATGGGCTGACCGTGGTGTTTTCTAAGATCCAGGAGACGAAGCAGGGACAGTCGATCTTAGATCGCTATAGGGTGCGGACGCCATGGTCTAGGCTAGTGAAGCTAGGAGGCTGGGAAAATACCAGGAGGTGTTGTGACGATAACGATAGCATTGTTATAATAAGTTAAAGTTAATATTAGACTAGTGTATTTAGACTAGTATAAATGTAAGTAGAGTGTAAGAGTGTAAGTCTCAGTGAAAGATTTGATGAACATATGGGTGAGTGTTTGACTATTTATTTCTCCTTATTCCTACAATGACTTAATAAGGGTAACCTACACTCGCGCTTTGGTTATAGGGACTCGGAGATGGCCTACCTATAGCCTGTGCTTGACACTACACACCTTACACAACCACACTCCTTCACACACTACAGTTCAGACACATGCATAGCCTAAGGAAGGCTGAACCGAATAATACTCGCAGGTCGGTAGGACCATAATTCTGGTTGTCTGTTTGTAATTGGAGGTATAATAACAGTGTTTACGAACACCGATCAACCAAACGTTAGTGATGGTTACCTTTCCCTATGGACTGACTGACTGCAGAATGCTTTACATTGCACTTGATGTACGCGCACTTCCCGGGAGGGGGGTAGGCTTCACCAAGTACCCTAAACTGAATTGGTAGCCGCCGTTCCAAGGAACGCTAAGGAGCGTGTCTCGTTAAATCACACCTGACCTTCGGGTCTCTTACTGATACAAAAAAAATATATATTTAGCGAGACACGTGAACTGGACTTGCAACGAAAAGACCGTTGCCACACCGGTAGCACGGTTGCCGAGTAAATTGCACAGTAACCTCTAAACGGGGAAGATTAAGGAAGTGTGAGGAGTGACGATATAAAATAACCACTTCGGCGTATAGCAGGAGTAATCGTAAATAATTCTGCAATCGACTGACGATGCAATGCGCTTGCGCTAGTTTTGTGTTGTTTTAGTAAGGGGCGCGTAGGCCGTTGTAAGGGGATGTTTCAATATTGTTCGCGTCCAGTAGTTCTGGAAACGTGTCTCGCTCAATGGCAGTTGGTACTTCGCAGTCCGCTGTCTTAGGATTGGGTAAGACATGACTGATAGGGAACGTGTGCTGCTTGCACCACAGCAGGTCCTCTCTAGGCCTATGTACCCAGAACTGGCAGCACACGTACGACGCGTCAGCTGTTGTAAAATGGCCTCACGTCACCGGGGTGGGTTCCTAGATCATTGCAATTAGATAACGTAACTTTCACATTGTACTTATACGCAAGCGTTACGCATCAATTACCCACTTTGCATTCCTCTCTTGTCTTGTAACGTGCATAATCAAAAGTAAAGTAGTTTTCCATTCCTTATCCTTAATCCCTATGAATTCCCTACCCTGTATTGTTTGAACATGGTTGCTTTGTATCCCCTCCTTGTACCCAGTTCAGTCGGGACAAGGCAGTATGCTTTATGGGAATTCATTATAATCGGTGGGAGAGTGACCAGTCTGGGACGAGCTCTACAGGGTCGTGCGGATGGCGGAGCACGACCCCTTCCCCTTAGGGGAAGCCGACCTATTATAACATCACCTATATCACGAATTTTATTATAATTAGGAAAATCGAAAATTTTATCAGCCTGGGGTATTTTAAGAACAGTCACAGTAGCTAATAGTAATAACATGTTTACATAGACATTCATTAGGTACCTACGTTATATGAAATACAAATATTCATAGAGCGAAGGAGATAGGTGCAAATAGAATATTTAATACCCAAGTTTCAGCTCAGTATTCTGTGCTAAGAAAGATTTTTAATATTATACTAGCTTAGCGTGTTGCTTTTATGTAAACCAATATCCGTTTAAGACCTATGATAGGGTGCAATAAGCGGTAGCGAGGAGCGAGATTGCAATTACCATGTTGTAAGCAATTGTGATCTTACTGTAAAAGATATACGTACTATATTTTTGTAACAAAATCACATGCATCACGAGGATATGGGTTCGCAACCGGGCACGGGCAAGTACCAATGTGACTTTTTCTAATTCATATGTATTTTCTAAGTTTATCTTGGACATCACTGACATTGGTATTAATGTCAGAGGCCCTTGAGGCGGCTTAGAAACTCTGACATATGGATGTGTGGGGTCAGTTAGACCTTACTGCCCACACGATAATAAGGACAAGCTAAGCGTAATGAAAATGCGTCATTAATTAAAAAGAGATCGGTGATCTGTAGCAGAAAACGGCTAGCTAGCTATTAAAGAAATTACAGTCAGATCATTTTTAGCCAATGTGATCTCAGCCTAAACGACTTTCTTGTCGACTACCATGTGTGACATGCTAAGTGTATTGAATTATGAATTAAAACAAATGGTGGTCGAAAAACTAGTATAAGTTGCAATAATAGCGGGGAGCGGAATAGAGATTACGCGAAATTATGGTCACTTCTTTCTTTATAAGCCGTATGTATATATAGGTATATATATACCATCACGCCTGTGTTCCCCGAAGGGTTAGGCAGAGGTGTACCAATGTACACCCACAGTTCGCCGGTATATTTAGGTCCCATGTAGTAGGGGGCGAGCCTATTGCCATTAACCGGGCACAAATAATCCAAACTCCGAGCTACTACTGAGAATTTCAAAGAAAACTCCAATAACACTTTTGCTCGACCCGGGAATCGAACCCAGGACCTCTAGCGTAGCAGTCGCGCTCAGGCCCACTAAAGCCGTATGTATTTTCATAATAATATTTTAAAATAAGCATATGTGTCTTTTATAAACAACACTCCCATTTTGTTCTTGTTTACACGCACCAAGAGCCAACCTCGTCGAAATTTGAATACTTTTAACATTAGATTTAAAAATATTATTAGATACAATAGAAACCACTATCAAAAATTCATTGGGACCAAAAAATTCAGATATAATTTTAACATTTTTTTCATCGCTTTCATGTATTTTATTTAAATATCAATATCCATTGAATGGTTGGAATTATGACCGATTTGTCACTGTAAGTCGAAACCGATGACACTTAGCCATTTCTATAGCTGATAAGCCTCTTCTGCTAATACCCTTTTTGACTTTGTAAGGATGTTTTAGTCTCCGAAAGCCGGTTTCTTTTTGAATACAAGATCTTTAAAGAGTACCGTTTTAAACTTGTTTGTAAAGGGATTGAATTTTCACTTTTGCTACTTGTTGGCTCATCAATATTCGTTTATCAGCGGTGAAAATTTCAAGAGACGTAAGGGACAAAATTAGTAGTGTACTGTTGAAGTTTTGAATTTGGTTTCTTACCACATTTTAAATATCCACCGTCTGAATATGACGTAGGAAAGGCCTTGGTATACAGGATTTTTTTTTAACCAGTGCGTAAATTTTGCCATTATAAACTTCAACACGTTTTATTAAACACGTATATATATTTTATTTTGATATGCCTTAGTACTAAAAAAAAAAGTTATCGCTCACGAAACATGTTTACTTAAAAACCATATTTTATTGTCACTCGGCGCTAGCACATTCCCCACCCCCTCACCCCAGCCATGC
The DNA here is from genome assembly GCA_932526535.1 of Caradrina clavipalpis. Lineage (NCBI taxonomy): Eukaryota > Metazoa > Arthropoda > Insecta > Lepidoptera > Noctuidae > Caradrina > Caradrina clavipalpis. The sequence goes on along the minus strand of OW052095.1, from coordinate 13,641,383 downwards.
GCCCGGGCGGCGGCCGCGAGTTTTCATTGATAATATGGCGAATAGATTATGTTCATGTTTTGCTTATTTCAAACTCGGATAAGGATGAATTTTTTTTTATTTTTTTTTTAACTAAACACGGAAATCTGTTCTATTACTGACACTGAACTACCAAAAAAAATTGCGCACTGGTTAAAATCTTTTCCTGTAGAGAAAACTTTCAGGCAACATGTAAAATTAAATTATCTGTTTAGTGTATAAACTGTATGTAGGGTATAAAATGTAAAATTCATGTTATAAGTTCCAAACATCATTTAACTTTTGCATAACATACAAAATTCTGTTGATACATTCTTGGTTAGTTTCATTATTAAAGTCTCTTTAAAGAAAGATTACAATTTACTAAAGCAAAATAATTATATTTTATTAACAATACCCGCGGTTATATCTTTAATTACGTCATTGGTTACTACTCTGCTCCAATTTGTCGTTGCGTGATGAGCCTTCCTCGATAAACGGCCTATAAAAGGCAAACAATTTTTTCTAAATCAGACCAGCAGTTTCTGACATTAACGCCTTCGCTTTATAATATTATATTGTTATTAATTATAAAATTGTCTTTGTTGCAGAACTACCAGAAAAGCCGAAGATTTTCGACGAGTTTGATAAAGAAGTGGTCGGTGTGGCCGGCCCTTACATAGAAGATACCAGTTTGAAACTTACCTGCGTTGTAAGTGGAGGTAAATTTTGTGAACCCATTATATTTACATAGAAGTAATACATGGTGTTAAAAGACACTTCAAATAGCCATTACCTTGGCATCATCATCATATCATATACATCGTCGGTATCGGCCTATAGCCGTCCACTGCTGTACATAGGCCTCCCCCAAAGAGCGTCAGCAATCCCTGTTCTGGGCAGCCCGCATTGCAGCCCATAAAAGCTAAAAATATTTCTGGCTACTGTAAAGCACGCAAACTCAAGCCTCTCCGCCCACCATCGACTTGTTGTTGGTCCGATTATCGGACCGATTTAATAAATTCATAGTTTCGTGAGACCGACTTTATGCCGGCCGTGTGCGATGGTATCATAGATTAAAATATCGGCCAATAAGTCGGTCGTGGGAAAAATTCTTATGGGACAATTTAACAATTAAATTATAATTAAAATAATAGTCACTAATTTACCAATATTTTTGACGTTGATTATCTGTGAGATGAGATTGCAACTAGATTTTGGGCATTTTTAATTACAAGAATTAGCCTCCCAATCTCAAAATACGAACCAAACAAATAGCTCCCGCTACATTCCACCGTATCACTAACATCGAGTGTCAAAACCGGTTAACTTTCCACAAACACAATAAAGTGAAAAGTTAAACATTGACGTTTCAAGGAAAAAGTGACGGTACAGTACAAGTTCAAATTAAACTAGTTACCTTTGTACCCTCGCAACTGAAGTTTGCAGTCGACCGTCGAAGGCTAACTCGATGAAATAGGGTAGACTGGCTAAGAAAGAATAAAATGCTTGTACCTTTGAGCTACGGAACCGGAGTCTGTGTGCCATGAACGTAAAAGAACGGGCTATACTTTAGTGGAAAGGCAGGTGAATTATCTTGTTTTTAGCTGCACGGAAAAATGAACAATCTTTTGTCGTGAGTTCTTTGTTGTTTTTGCTTTAATTTGAAGCCTTTGTCAGTTTGTAGGCTTACGCACTACCGAATTGGACGCTTTCCCTGTTTTTTTTTTAATAATATTAAATGGCAGTCACCGCCATCTGAAATTTATAGGTATCGTGCAATACTTATAGGTATCGGTATCATGTTGCCCAATAACTGGGTTGTGAAGGTCAGATAGGCAGTCGCTCCATGTAAAACACTGGTATTTAGCTGCTTCAGTATTCGGCAGTATTCAGTTCATCCAGTTATACTGGAAGCCGACTCCAACATATTTGGGAAAAGTCTTAGCTGATGGTGATGAGTCACCGCCATCTGCAATACCTCGTAAATATTGCCATCCCAGAAACAAAGTTGAAATGTCTCATGTGCCGGTTATCACATCGGCATTCATTCCCTTCAAAATCGGTACACACCAACACTGTTTACCAGTACAAATGAGTACTTATAACGAGGTATGACGGGTGTTATATTATTTAACAATATAAACCTTAACAAGACTACGTAGTAAGTAGTTTATTGACCTTAGTTCTGCTGAAGTAATCCCCACAATCTCTCAATAATTAAATTAGTTACATCAAACCGCGTGTTATAATACAACCTAACAATAACAATTCAACGCACATTCAAAATGTATGCTTGTATTGGGTTTAAACATAACAGCGTGAAATATCCAAAGTAAATTCAATGACTTGATATGGGAGAAAATTTCACGAGAGTTGATTTGTTTACGCAAAACTAAACAATTGAAATTTAACTAAGTACCTATACAAGTCACGCAAGTCGCGACTGCTACTCTAGAGTTCTTGGTTTCGATTCCCAGGTCGAGCAAAAAGTGTTATTGGATTTTTCTATGAAATTCTTAGTAGCAGCTCGGAGTTAGAATTTGTGCCCGGTTAATGGCAACAGGCTCGCCCCCTATTACATGGGACCTAAAACATACCGGAGGTCTGTGGGTGTACCTCTGCCTAACCCTTCGGGAAATACAGTCGTGATGGTGTCTATGTATCAAAGCCAGTGGATATTTTAATGATATTAGTTTCGAATTTACCAGTACACAAGTAACGCTCATTGCCACCGAGATAAGTATAAATAAAACAGCCCCGCAGTAAAATCCTGCTACCCCAACTGTAAAGTAGTCTAATAAATTATTTAACTGGAAGATCTGCCTCATTTTATAATTGAAACAAATTCGATTATAAATTACTAAGGGAGTTCAAACAACCTTAAGATTTATTAATCAGCAATTTCTCCAATTTAGCTTTATTAATATTTGATTTGCTAATACTTAGGTTTTTGAACTGAATAAGGAATAAGGTTGGTCTTCTTTTGTCTTCTTTCTACTTGTAAATTAGTATTCTTGTTGTTGTGGCTATTTAGTGTGGTTGTTAGCACTACCACCATACTATTTCTGGTACCAATTTCTATGTTGCGGTTTGAAGGGAATGGATGCCGGTGTAATTACAGGCACATGAGACATTTCAACTTTGTCTCAGGGTTGTACCGCATTTGCGAAGCCTCTGGTATTGCAGATGTGTGAAGGCAGCGATGACTGCTTAACATCAGGCGGACCGTGGGCTTGTTTATCATCCAAGAATATTTTAATCAAAAAAATAACAACCAATAGAAGTGAATAATAGAAGATTCCGCGAATTGTGCAAGATATTGCTGGCATCAAAATATTTATCAATTATTCTTAAAATAGATGAAGCCGATTTTGTTTGAAAATTGTAAACAATCACTAGCTAAGCCCGTGACTCTGTCCGCCTTTACAGTAACGAGTTCTGAGTAACTATTCTCATAAGAAAGTTTGAACAATAAAAAAGTAATCAGTCGGGACCCATCGTTGGGACGATTTGAGCTGATCTAAAAGATTATGTAACACATGACATAATGGTCTCATTACATAAGGTCGATCAGCCAGTAATTTATAAGGCGTAGGTACTAAAGGAGAGACCTAATTTGTCTAGCTAGCCTGTTTTGTTCCAATAAAGTAGTAGTAAGTTCCAGTAAAAACCTCTCAGTAAAGCCAGTACAGCCAGGCAGCCAGCCAGGGCAGTAAAGGCCTCTCTTTGTGTCTATTTTCCACACGTGTCCATAGTCGTCTGCTATTGTAAGTTAAGAATCATGTTTCTTCATCTATGTGTCTCATCATCATCATCTGCCTAGCCTTTTTTTATGTTGGAATCGGCTTGTAATCTTACCAAATGCTGCTAAATACCAATGTTCCTTATGGAGCAACTGCCTATCGGTCCACCACAACCCAGTCTTCTTCTTAGCGTTTCGATGACAAACTGTATTATAATAAATAAATAAATAATATATACTATTATGATAAATTATATTGATGCGGCCCAGAATTTGGCCACTTTGACTGCGTTGTCGGTGGCAGCCATTAAATCAGTTACTGTGTAACACGATACCCCATCCCCATTCCTCTATCAACGTCTAAGCTTTGACAAAACATTTTTCCCTTCTTCTCAGGTAAACCCATGCCTCGTATTCGATGGTGGCGAGACGACAAGGTCATAGCAACGCTCGCTCCAGTAGACGATGAGTCCCGACTCAGTCTGCTGGAGCTGAGGATACCGAAGCTGTCCAGGGATTACTTCGAAGCTGTGTACACTTGCACTGCTGATAATACGGTGCTGGTGCCGCCTTTGAGGGTCAACGTGCAGATACAGATTTATTGTAAGTATTCGAAATTTGAACAATCTTTTTTCAGGTTTGTGACATTCTAATTTTTAACTGACTTAAAAAAAAAGGATGGGGTTCTCAATTCGTCGGGATATATTTTTGTTCCCCGATTACTCGAAAACGCCTGGACGGATTTGAAAAATTATTTTTAAAGTAATAGAATGAACTCAATATGCGGGTCTCGGTTTGCAAATGGAGGGTTGTCTTTTTTCATGCAATTGACATAATATATGATGTATCAAATAATTATATGAAAAATACAATCGTCCGTGTGTACTCCGGCACCAAACACATAAATTGAAAGAACGTATAGGAAACATTGCTATATATTGTTTTAAATATTTGTTTTCAGTCAGCAAACTTTCTAAAGTAATCCTTCCAAAATATTTTGATAGCTTTTTAGCAAATATGAAAACGGTATTTTAGTTTGAACTATTAAAATTATAGGTAAGCAAACAAAAACATAGCAACACAGACAAAGTTTCCGAACAATAACAAATGCCTAAGTTTTATTCAAGCATCCATAGGCAATTCGAAATTAAACAACAAAACTAGGCATACAAAAACCTAACTTAAAAAGGTCATGGAAAGTAATAATCGTAACTTTGCTTTTAGTACAAGACTAGCTATTGTCCTCGGTTTTACTCGTAACCTAGGTAAAGTACACGCGTACAAGATAAAAAGTATCTCATATTATATTATGATATTTTATTTTATTATCCAGGTCATACTTTATCTATTTATCAAACATCCAAACCCGTTGGCCAACATCCAAAGTCGCTTCATATTTACGCGTAATCATGCATACAAAATATTTTAAAAGATTAATTAATGGAGTTTCTTGCCCATACGAAACTACCTTTTGAAAGTGACAACTAGATTTCGTATTTTTTTCTTGTACATAGGTAGTTAATAGTGTCTTTTAATGGTGTAATTAAAATAAATAAATCATTTAACTTTGGCTTTAATTTCACCGAAACTTTCACATTAAGGTCCACTTTCAACACAAATCACTAAACATAATATATATTTAGCGCTAAATGTATTTAAATAATTATTCTGTCTCTGTCACCTAACAATGTGGCAGGGATGCATTGATGTTTTAAATACGTTTAGGCACTAAATGTATTTACTGATTTTAGTGAAAGTGGGTCTTAGAATAATTTTAGTAATGTTCTAGGCACAGGTCTCCAATTTATCTAGATATTTGTTACACGGCGTGTCTCTATCCTAATGTTAAGTCATTTGTCTGACTAAACGCGTTAGGACATTATGAACGTTGACAGCGCAGTACGTCATCTTATACGTGATAGTAATATATGAGGATAAACATGGGAGATATATACGAAAAAGTAAGACAGAGACGTGACTTAAGATTTGCTGATGCAGTAAGTTATTTTTGGTTAGGGTTGGAACTGAGTAGGTATCTACTTATAAAGAAAAACGAGAAAAAATGTGAATCATAGGTACTGTTGCCGAATTATTAGCTTTTGTTTTTATTTTGAAATCGGTATTTGAAATTGAAATGAGAAAAATAATAGTTTTTTTTTTACTTTAGGTTGGCCTAAAGATTTAAGTGAAAAATAACTTACTTTAACAGTTAGAAAACTGCAAAAGACTTTTACACACTCTCATTTAAAAAATATTCTACCATGTTTACAGTCATTTTGAAATTAATTTCAATATAATTTACCTATTAATAAATAATAAGACAATTAAAAACAAAATTCAGGGAATTTTATTATAAAACTTCATCTCAAAACTATCTTAGTTATAAATTAAATTACACTCAAATAAGACTGAAATGACAAATTACTAAATTGGAACGTACCTATAAAATCATACCGTTAGTGAAATCCAAAAAATAAAAGTAATTCCATTTCCATTTAGCCTAGTCGTAATCGGATAATAAAAACAAACCACATTTAAAAAATATAAAATAACGCTTATATTATTGCCTTATTTACAAGAAAATAGTGTCGTGTTTTATCAAAAGCTTTACTTTTACCGCAAAAATATGTTTACTTTATCTCAAAGCGAAATAAACGCCACTATAAAAAGACATAAGGTCACTTTATTTAATCAAATCTAGTGCTACCCTTTCCCAGTTGTTACCCAATCTGCCTCGAGCAACAGTTTCAAGGAAAAATAACATTGGATGCCGCAAAATAGTTGGAAAGTTTCATAACATCCGCATTACGCGAGGACAAACGTTCATTTTCTGTTATTGCAAGACTGAATCCACGTAAATCCGCGCGATTAACCTATATCAACCGCTAGTCTCTCGGATTATCTCGGAATATGACGGTTCGTTGGTAGACAGGATTCTTTTGTCACCGCGCACCCCTAAGGGACCATTAGTTTTTATTTGTGTAGCATTGTCCTGTCGCGACCCCATCGCCACGTCGGCGAACAGGAAATCATTCTCCATTATAATAACCCATGATGTCATTCGTTCAGTAATGCACGTTAAGCTCACCTTTTTCGAACAAAGCTTTTAGTGGATGTTCTTATTTTTGTTTTTAACACTTTTTCAACTATCCAGGCCGTTAATGGATGCCATTAGCGTTTTGTTTCCCATTGTTCGAATTGCTTCAATTTAATTCGAACGATGGATTTATGAATGTATTGTAATTCTGATATCGACTATTGAGTATTAATTCGACGATTATAATCATGTTCGATTATTTTTACGTCGAAGGTAAAAGGTGAAAGGTCAATATTTAAGTGAGTGTTTTCGGGGTGTGCTCACATCCGCATTGATGGATTACCGTCGTTTTAAACGGTATAGGCACAATTTCTCATACTGTTCCGGGTTAGGCGCGGAGCAACAAATTTCCAATAAAAATAAGCCCGGATTAACATTAACGTTAACATCGGCTTAACATTATACGGATAAAAATTTAATGAGTAATCCAGTACCGTGTTGGAACTTAAGAACGGTTGTACCAAATTTCATTTCATTGGAATGTACATATTATTAAGTAAGTCATTAAAAACAATCATAAATGTTTATACTTAAAAAAAGTCTTAAAAAAGAAATGACAAAATGATATTCAAAACTCTACCCCCGTACGGGTCTAACCCGGGTTGAAATATTTATATACCCTAGCAAGTATTAAAAAATAATTAGATTCGTACTAATGTAGCTCTGTTTCAAATTTCAGATTCCTATCAAAATATGATAAAATAACCAACGCAATTTACATACACCAGTGCTAGCTTTAGTAAATGGACTTCCATTTTGTGGACTGTAGTTTAATAATAGTACTTAATGGTCGGGAACTGGTTAGTCAGGCTGTCATATAACAAAATTTGGCGGTCCTAACGGTACCATAATGATGATAAGGGTACAGCCTTTGTCAGATTTTGTGAAGAAAGTATTTTTAACGCCATTTTCAAAATCATCTCATTTTACTTGGAGCGAGAATTTCAGAAATGACTGTGTTTCTGTTTAAATAATGGACGTAATTATGGGAAACCCTTAATGAAAGTGAGGGTACTGAGACTGGGTTATTTGCTATGGTGCGCTATGTGTCACGGGTTTAATTTCTGCGCGTCAAAACGTTTCTAAATAACAATAATAATATTATTTTTAAATTTTAAATGTTTTTATTGTTATATTAATATTTAAAATGTAATTTATATTTAAATGTAGGCATTGATAATAACAGTTTCTTATTCTACTGAATAAAATCATAGGCACAAACATTGTTCGCCACGCTTGCTCAAAACGGATTGGTGTCACGAGTCATATTTATTATTTAAGCCCAACTTTCCTCGCGATATTTTCCGTCACATGTGTCTGTGATGTCCTAGGTATACTAGATATACATGAATTGAAAAAGTCTGATACTTGCCCGTATCCCCAGTATCAAAACCCCAATCTCACGCAGGAGAGGCGAACGCCTTAACTGTTAGGTTGTCACGACATGTAATGTACACACAAGGTGTATGTAATGCCTAAGGCATTAAGCCTGCTTTTTAACTTTTATCGTGCGAGCTTAAACAAATAAATTTACTTACTAAGCAAAAAAAAACAATAATACGAGTACATACGCAATAGTTACCTAAACACAATCTAACCAAAACAATATTTTTCAGTGAGACCACTATTCGTGGAGATCCTAGCGCGGGAGCAGCCGCTCTCAGTGGGCCAGGCAGCGGAGCTGGCCTGCAGGGCTGTGGGGGCCAGACCGCCAGCCGTCATCACGTGGTGGATGGATGAGCGGCAGATGTCTGTCGCGGCCATACAAAAGGTAATGTAAAATAAATCTATAAGCAAACAGTCTTTTTGTAAGTTTCTGCCTTTTTTAAATAGGATTTGTGAAAAAAAAAATGTCGTATAATTTTACTTGTAAGATTTAATTAAGTTCCCATGGCCACCACGCTTCATCATGATACCAACTCTGTGACATCATTACATTGTATTGTGATACAAAAAAAAATGTGTAAAATTTCAGCTTAATCGAACTCTGGGATGTAGGTAAAATTTAACTTGCAAGATTTAATTACAGACAAACATACACCGAGAGAGGTGAAACTAAATAAAAACTTGTATAAATTAAAATATTGGCAAGAAAATATTCGTGTGGGCCAAAATATCCTTAAAAAAAAAAAGTCTTATTGACCAATAAATAAAAAGAGTAGGTCGTAGTTGGTCGATACAGTTCTCTTAATAGTATCATGTACAAATAATTACATAGTGAATTAATAATATCATAGAACTAATTGTTTACTCGTCATGATTAAATATTCATTCTTAAACTATTGACTCTAGAGAACAGTGCAATGAATGATTAGCATATGTCTCCATTGGATAATCACACATTTTTGAGAAAATAAAACTGGTTGCTAACTTATGCCGCTTGATTTGTTAATACCATCACGCCTGTATTCCCCGAAGGGTTAGATAGAGGTGTACCAATTGTAAAGCCACAGTTCGCCGGTATATTTAGGTCCCATGTAATAGGGGCGAGCCTATTGCCATTAACCGGGCACAAATCCTAACTCCGAGCTGCTACTGAGAATTTCATAGAAAAACCCAATAACACTTTTTGCTACACCTGGGAATCGAACCCGGGACCCCTTGCACAGCAATTAATTTGGATTTGTTAATATGAATTACATTTTGAAATGCCCGTTAGCTTCTGCCTTTCTTTATTTTGCTTCATGACGTTCAAAAGTGCCTTTAAAGGCCTACTTGAAATAAATCATTTGACTTCGACATTTTACTTTTTACGCCGCTGTATGTTTTTTTCACACCCGCTAAGGACTTTCCGTAAATACTCACACACAGCGTCATCAACTGGTTACCCTCTTTTCAAGCGAATTTTAATGCAAGAGGGGTAACCGATTGATGACGCCGTTTACGTTACAAACATTATGTACTAACTAATACTGTATTTCTCTTTAAGAAATCTTGTTTTAAATATGTACTTACTAATACCATGCTTACATTTTAAAATCATTGTTAAATAACCAATCATTTTATACAGAACTCGGATGACAAAAACGAGACGATATCGTATCTCCGCTGGACACCGCGCATGGATCAAGATGGACGCACGCTCACTTGCCGCGCGTCCCACGTCAAACTTGAGCACACCACAATAGAAACCAGTGTCACGCTCAATTTGCACTGTAAGTCCCCTTTTCTTCCTTTTTGAATAGATTGAAGGCAATCTTCTATTGACGATTTATGGGTAGTAAAGCATTGAAAAGCGTTTCAGCTATTTATCTATTTTATCTTTTAAAATGTTACAAAACAAAGTAGATTTTTGATTGACCATATTTCTGCAATGGAGTTTGATGTGGTTTTCATCATCAGTACTTAAGTTTTATTTTTCTGAAAGATAAATCCTACTACGAAATTTTCAATTTAAATATATACTAATATTACCAGTATAATAAAGCTGAAGGGGCATTTATGTTTGTTTGCCCCAATCCGTGGAATAGCCACATTGAAAAAAATCTACTTATTTTTGACAACCAGATTCATGAGGAATAATAATTATAGGCAATATCACATCATGCCCTGAGCAATAACCAAAGACGTAAGTTAACGCTGGTGAATAAAACCATGCCAATGAAGTCGCAGGGAAGAAGCTAATGTTAGATGCACTAAACATTTCGTCATGTTGAATGGAAACTATATGATGTTGGTCGATTAAACATTCAAGTATTAATTGCGTTAAACAAATATATAGGCATTCAATTTCCCGTCTTTTTTTATTCGTCCCGTTTGTAATTTAGGAACTTTAAATCCTATTTTTAACATACTATTGTTTATTTTGGTTCAAATTGGTATACGGTTACCAATTTGCAGCCCTAACACGCCGTCGAGTGGTCTGTCCAGGACTAATAATCAACGTAGCTGACGTTTTTATTTCCAAATAAAAACTGAGTTTAATTATAGTATATCAAGACTTTTATTGATTGGATTTCATTGATTTTATTTATGACTTGCTTCTGCCCTCAACTTTGCCCGCGTGGCTTATCTTTGGTTACTGCTATGCTCCCGTTGGTCGTAGCGTGATGTTATATATACATTTATGTATATGTTACTCAGTAATAATGTAGCTATCTATTGGTGAAATAATAGTTACAATCGGTTCAATGGCTTCGGAACTTATTCGGAATAAAAAATAAATAAATAAGAAATCTATGTTTATATAAAATTAGTATAGACTATTTTCTGCCAGTGCCTTCGTTGGCGTGGGAGCCAAGTATATCATAATACATATTCTTATTATACTCGCCAATTTATGTAATCAGAGGACTACTTCCAGATACCTCGTACAAACAAACAATTTTACTTCTTTAAAATATTAGTATACATCACATTGCGCGTCTCCGCACACGACCGATAAATAATCGGACCGATTATCGAGCCAATTTTTGAGTTTTCTCTCGCTGATGTAGAAATCTGTCAAATATCGCCCCGATTATCGGTCGTGTGCGGAGACGCTTATGAGTGATACTTATAACTTTATTATCAACATAGATGTAACAAACTTGTCACTAAAACAATCTTTTTTTACAGATGTTCCAATAGTGACGCTGCAGCTTGGCTCTAAGATGAATCCCAACGATATTGAAGAAGGGGATGACGTGTACTTCGAATGCATGGTGCGGTCGAACCCTCCAGCTTATAAAGTTGTTTGGGAACATAACGTAAGTATTATAGAAAAAAATCAGAACCCTCCTTTTTTAGCTTGTCATTGTCGGGTAATAAAACGGTTCGTGGCTGTGTGGCTGACAAACTGGCTGTAAATAGTATTTAGTTTTCGAAGCAGGTTTATAGGTACTGTTTATTTTGGGGTGTTTTAATTTGTCATAATTTTGTTTTTTTTTTTTTTTTTTGCTGACAAACATCTTTAACAAAATCCCCTTTGCATTATATGAAAACGCGTCACCCAACCCTATTCATTTTATCATGATTAAGTGCATGCTTAAATTCAGGCAATTTTATCAATACTAGCAATATACCCCAAGGTTGCACCCGTGTTTTTGATTACTGCTCCGTTCCCGTCAGTCGTAGCATGATGTTAAATAACCTATAAACATTCCTCGATAAACGGGCTACATAACCTAAAAATATTTTTTCAAATCATACCAGTAGTTCTAGAAGTAACAAACTAGCTAACTATTAGCTTTATAATGCTTTTTAATGCTTTATTAGCTTTTAATGGCAATAGGCTCGCCCCCTATTACATGGGACCTAAAATATACCGGCAAACTGTGGGTGTACATTGGTACACCTCTGCCTAACCCTTCGGGGAATACAGGCGTAATGGTATATTTTTATTTTTATTTTTTATAGCTTTATAATATTCTGTAAAAGATTTTTACGCGCTATTACGAAATCTTCTATAACATGGTGCCATAATAATGATTGCATGTTTGTAAGCAAGTTAGTCACAAAATATTCCGCTACTTCCTCTTGTACTGACTTCCAAAACAAACTTGTTGTCTTATTAAAAGTTTATACAAACACGTGTAGCCCAAGTTTTGATTTCGCTACAATCTCTAATGATTCCTTTAACATTTTGGTACTTACAAACAAGTGTACGAGTACTAACTATGTTAACATGAATAATAATTTCTTTTTTTGCAAAATATAGTTTTTTCTCAATAAAAATATTTATAATGTCACGTTTGAAGTAGATTCATTATTATTATTATTTTCTTTCTTATAAATGACGTTCAAAAGTGCTTTCTAATGGACTTATTGAAATGAACAATTTGTCTTTGACTTTGAACTGGTTGATTTCCAATACTGGGTGAAAGTACTTAAATATTATGAGTCTACTCTTAAATCTAAAAATTCTGCTGGTCTCTCAATAAATGCACTAACAACACGATCAACATACATGGAACACTGTTCTTTTTTATATTTGGAGTTGGTCCTTTAATAACAGTAATTCCTAATAAGTAGCTTCACGCCCTGAAAAACCGATATAATAGTCAGCCAATATACGTTTAATAAGCCACAAGATATCTGAACTCGTAATATGCCAGTACATTAAACTAATATAATTATTTCAGGGTCAAATCATGACACACAACCAACGGGCTGGCGTGATAGCAGGCTCGGCAAATCTTGCCCTGCAAGGTGTAAATAGAAGTCAAGCCGGCAAGTACGCGTGCACAGCGTCTAACGTGGAAGGGGATGGCAAGTCACTGCCAGTCAACCTGCAAGTAATTTGTAAGTACCTATTACTTAAGTGGAAAAACTTTTTTGTAAAAGATATAAAATATTTTCGTCATAACGGGCCCAGTGTAGGTCCTTGCGAACACCGTTCAAAGAATTTAGTTTTTTTTCTTATTGTAAGCTAGGCTTACTTTCTTCTAGAGTTCTGGTAAGCTATGTAAAAATTAATATGTATGACGTCATCAACCAATACATAAGATCGTCTAAATTTCATAACGTAACTTGGTTTAACCCTAGTGAAAAAGGCAAGGAAAAAGGCAAGTCAAGATGAAATCATCTTCATTGCACATAACTCGTTCTGCTACATCACATAGCTCTTTAGAAATCATATTAATATTCCTATTCATACTAATATTATAATTGCGAGAATTTTTGAGTTTGGATGGATAGATGAATGTTTGTTATTTTTTCACGTTTAAACAGCTAAACAAATCTGGATAAAATTTGTCACTGAGACAGATTGTAGTGTGGCATAACACCTATGTGATGCCATACTACGTATCAAGATCCAGAGTGATAAGTATCCATAGGATACTTGTCTTACCGGGTTACCGTGGAATAATTTATCAATTTTGGAGCCGACGAATTCGCGGGCAGAAGCTAATAGTCACAGTATAATTTTGTAGCTTAGCTTCACCGCACATCTCTGGCAGAAAGGCAGCCTTAAATACTTGTAACGAAATAATATCATAATAATAGTTTAGTCAACTAAAATTCCATAAATAATTCAACATCAACTTAACTCAAGAATATTTGACATTCTTAGACCCCTATTACACTAAAATTCTCTTTATTGGCTCTAAGTTTAAAGACGATTGGATTTATTATTGAAATACTGGGTATCTCTTCACAGACATACATCAGCGGTCAATTCACTTTGTTTAGTAGTTGAAACCACAAGCCACAGTTACACGGTTGAGTCACACATTGATTACATTTTTCACGTTGCTGTGGAATTGGACCAAGTGATTTTAGAACTTACTTTCAACCGTGTAGAGAATATTTCTTAATGTTCACTTCTATGTTATCATATCACTAGTGAATAAGTGGTTTCTTTTATATCTTTACAGTTTTCTTATCTTGACCAATTATATCGACATCTTAAAAACCGTTCATATCCGAAACAGCCATCAATGTCTTAGTAATGTTTAAGTATTAAAATATGTTTTATATTTCAAATTCTTTAATAAGTACCAATATTATATTGTATTGTATTTTCCTTTTATCGATGACACAAGGAAACTGACCCTTTGTTGCCTCGAATTCTGCAATTCATTGCCCACTAAAAAGGGCTAGTCCCAAAAATGGTCGTCACCATTCAGAACCACCTGTGGCGGTGTTTAGCCATCATCATTGCCACAAGTGTCAATAGAAAGACCCTAAGTGTCATTGGGAGGGTCCCAAACCTTAAGAAATGCCTACCTGTATATGTGACAGCGAATCGACAGCATATGAAAAATATGACCCTCTTCAAACTAGATTGAGCGTAAATATTGAAATATCGTGTGAAATATTGAAATATAACATCCGGTAATAGAGGCTTGAGGAACGGAAAAATAGCGCCTTTACTAGGCAAGCAAGAAATTGTAGATGTGAATCTTTTTTGAGGAGTCATTTTGCTCAAGGTCCTTCAAGACTCCCGACATGAACGTTAGTCATATAAACAAATCTAGCGTATCCCGATATAATTTGGTCCCAGTATAATAGTAGTAGTGGTAGAGCTCTTTGTAAAGGAGTTCATCCGGGGAAGTACTACCACCATACCTATTTCTGCCGCAAAGCACCGTTGCTGTGTTCCGGTTTTAAGAGTTTGGGTGCCTGTGTAATTACTGGAACATAAGACTTTGCCCCTAGGATGGCAACGCATTAGCACAAAGCTTCTGGTATTTTAGATGTCTATAGGTAGCGGTGACCACTTAACATCAGGTGAGCCGTCGGCTTGATGTCATAAAATGATATTAAAAAATAACTTGCACACCGATGTTTCAAATAAATCTAGCGTATTCCAATATAATATCATCCTAAAATAGAACCTACATATCAAAGTCTATTCTAACTAATCAAATCTGCCGACTAACTAGACACTAACTAATATTAGTTATTAAATTTCCATGTGTTTACGCCATAAACGTTGCTAAAGCTATGTCCAAGGCATGACGGGAAAGTTTACGTGTTGATTCAATCGCTGGGCGAGCGCACTTCATTTGCTATATTAACTTGAAGTTGTTCCCTCTGAATAATATTATGGGGGCGCTACATTGGCCTATTTTCGTCTTACAACTAGTTGCCTACCCACTCACTTCACAAAGCCTGCACAGTTAGTACATTTATACAGTCTATCAAAATCGCTTACCATTATTTCTATCTTCTTATTTTACGTTGATTGAATTTTCCAACTTCTGTGAGAGAAACAATTGCCTCTGACTAACCATTTATAGATTTACACGGTCGATTTTAGTCACTCGACGAAGCAGTCCATTTCTGTTCAATTCGGCTAGATCGATTTGTACTATGCGACCAAAATCGACTCGTGTAAAGCCCATAAAAGCCTTCTTAGCTCTCTAACTTTGAAGCGTTTCTCGTTACGCCTACATAAAATTAATATTATTATAACATCTTATTCTAATATTATAAATATGAACATGCTATGAACATAGCCGAAGGCATCCTATTCAATGAAATTGGGTTCACAATAATAATTATTACACGACTTTCCCTTAGACCTACTCAGTTATGAAGTACGATAAACGGTCGGATCTCCGCCACTCGTAATCACATTATTTGCCTTCACTTATTAAATAATATTATGTACCGCCGTACAATAGAGTATTTGAGTCTTATGATATTTTGTTGAGGATAAGATATTATATTTATCGTGGAAATATTCCGCCCATATTATGAACACTTAATAAAAATCTCCACATTTCAGCACATTACTAAATGAGTATTTCTTTTCTTACATAAACATTTTTCTGTATTTTTACGAAAACATAATTTTGGTAGTTTTAGAATTTTACGTATTTAAGTAAGTGTAAAGGTGCTAGCTATGTCTACGTGGAAAGTAAGCATAAAAAGAACGGCAGTCGAACATAAATGCTACGAATGCCTTTTATTTATGACCTTTTAAAACGCAATAAATACTCATTTTCATAAAACATATACGCATACAGGTCGTCGATCATATTTATGCGTTATTTTTTTTTAATTCACAAAATAAATATGTGTATAAAACGTTCTGGCATTCAATGATACGCAGTTTATTGGCAACACTGGGCAATATATCACGGGAAGACCCATTCCATTTACGTTTCAGATATTGTCAGTCATGAATTAAGCGTTGATTTTTATTCGCGTGTTTAAAGGCAATTTTACAACATTTTTGAAATGAATAACGTTATGATTTCTTTTTTGTCACTACGTGAAGTGCATTTTGTATGGAAAATTGGGGATTTTTGATTCGATGATTTTTAAGTTTTACGATTGACCGCCGTCTCTGCTTTCCTCCCCCTTGGGAATAAAATCGTGATGTTCGGTTATGATACCTTCTTATAACACTAGCCTTTGCCCGCAACTTTGAGCGCGTGGTATTTTTCACCCCTTTTTTTTTTTTTTATAGACGGGAAATCATCTGTGGAATATTAGTTTGGTCACTAATTTCCTACTAGCGTTTGATTATTATCGAAGGCAGTGTAGCGAAAGGATGAAAGAATGAAGCGAGAACGAGCGGGCAATTGAATTGTGTTATTTACGATGATAGAATATATTTAATATGGTACACTAAAAAGCACAAGCAAACATGAATTTATAGCACAAGTACATATAGAAAGCGCGACGATCCGAATAGTTCGGTAGGCGGTCGAACGAAGACTCCGGCTCCCCGCCGCGGCCCACCGGCCGCTGTAGGTGTGTGCACGCAGTCTCCCGGCAGCCCAAGGTCGTGGTCGCCGTCGCCCGTACAAATGTCATGCGCGCACTGCGTGCGCGCGGCGCGTGTAAGCGTCAGGACATTCGGTGCAAACATCGTATGATTTGCGTGTGTGGTCCAAGATTCATGAGCGGAGCGTTTCCGCTCCAAAATGTAAGGTGGTGGTCCAATTGGTTATTATTCCGCCACATATTCCCCCCGGCCAGATCGTAGCTACGGTCGATAAAAATCGGGGAGTCTTACTCGCCGCCCGCTTCTGGTCCTGTTTTCTGGTGTTGTAATGGCTGTTGGAGCGGCCGTTGGAGTGGACATGACATTTGGCTGCTTTTCCTCGTCTTTAAGAATATAGGCGGGTTTTAACCTGTCAACGGAAACATTAGTTGTCTTCCCCTTTACCTCTATGGTGTAAAACTTGGGATGCCTTTGTATAACTTTGTAGGGTCCCGCATATGGTGCTTCTAGCGGACTTCGTACATAGTCTCGGCGAAGAAAGACGTGTGTAGAGGAATGCAGATCTCGCGGTATATAGAAGGGAGAATTTGTATGCCATGAGGTTGGCCTAGGAGTGAGTTTGGCCATGTGTGCACGTAGACGTGTTGCGTACTGTGTAATATCGGCTGCGGTATAATCTGTAGGTGACAGGAATTGGCTTGGTAAATTAAGAGCTTCACCGTATAAGAGCTCAGCAGGCGTGGCTTGGACGTCTTCCTTCCAAGAGTTACGCATGCCAAGTAGCACCAGTGGTAGAACTTCTGTCCACTGTGTCGATGTATGGCACATGATAGCTGCCTTCAGCTGACGGTGCAGCCTTTCGACGATACCATTTGCAGCTGGGTGGTAGGCGGTGGTGCGGAAGTGATTTGCACCGACCATGGTAGTGAGGGCCTTGAAAAGGTGGCTCTCAAACTGGCGACCACGGTCTGTAGTCACCCGTGCCGGACAGCCGAATCTAGCTATCCAGCCAGACACTAAGGCAGCTGCGCAGGTCTCCGCCGTTATGTCCTTCAGCGGGTACGCCTCCGGCCACCGGGTAAATCTATCGATGACAGTAAGGCAGTACCTGTAATCACACGATATGGTTAAGGGCCCTATGATGTCGAGATGTATGTGGGTAAATCTGGAAGAAGGGGTAAGGAAAGAGGTAAGAGGGGTTATGGTATGGCGGGTTATTTTGCTTGCTTGGCATTGTAAGCATTGTCTGGACCACTCTCTACAGTTTTTGCGGATCCCAGGCCACACAAAGCTTTGTGTGACCAGTCGCACTGTAGCAGAACATCCTGGATGATGTATGTTATGCAACGATTCAAATGCATTCTTTCTAAGTTGTGGTGTCACATATGGGCGTGGCTTTGGCATAGAAGTATCGCATATTATGTGTGTGTTTCCCGTCAGTGTTGCGATCTTTTTCAGTTTGAGTGAAGAGCCGTTTCGAATGAGGTCTTGAAGTTCTGAATCTGTTTCCTGAAATTTTGCTAGCTCCTCAAAGTTTATTGCTGCTGATATCTCTTCCACCCGTGACAATGCGTCAGCGACGACGTTTTCTTTGCCAGGTATGTACCTTATGTCTGATGTAAATTGTCCTATGAAATCGAGGTACCTGAATTGCCTCGGCGAATGGCTATCTCTGTTGGTCTTGAAGGCGAACACCAGTGGTTTATGGTCGGTGAAGATTGCGAAGTTCCTTGCTTCGACCATATGCCGGAAGTACTTTACAGCTTCATACGCCGCTAACAATTCACGGTCATAGGGGCTGTATTTCTTTTGTGCACCAGTTAATTTATGGGAGTAAAAGGCTAACGGTTCCCAGTCGTTTCCTCTTCGCTGTTGAAGCACAGCGCCGATGGCGGTGTCAGACGCATCAGTGACTATGGCCAACTCAGCTGACGGGTTTGGATGAGCCAGTAGAGTGGCGTTGCATAACGAAGTCTTGGTGTCTTCGAATGCTTTTAGAAGTGCCGGAGTCATGTTGACCGGATGTGATCCTTTAATTTTGGGGCCAGCAAGGACAGCGTTTAACGGAGCTTGGAGTTTAGCTGCGTGTGGGACAAAACGGCGATAATAATTTATCATACCCAAAAATCGTCGAAGCTCCTTGACCGTCTTGGGGAGGGGATACTCTCGGATAGCCTGTATCTTTGTTTCGAGTGGTTTCGTGCCTGCAGCTGACACACTGTATCCTAGAAATGTTACCTCTGACTGTCCGATATTACACTTTGATGTGTTTACCACTATGCCGTAGTTTTTCATGCGGTCAAATAGTTGCCGTAAGTGCTGTTTGTGCTGTTCGGGAGTTTTTGAGAACACGAGGATGTCGTCTATATATCCGTAACAGAAGTCCAACCCGAGCAACACTTCGTCGATGAACCTTTGAAAGGTTTGTGCCGCGTTCCTCAAACCGAAGGTCATATAAGGGAACTCGTAAAGACCAAATGGCGTTGTGATTGCAGTCTTTGGAGTGTCGTCTGGGTTGATTGCTATTTGGTTATATGCTTTGACCAAATCGATGGTGGAAAATACTGTGCACCCTGATAGCTGGTAGGAGAAGTCATGAATGTGGCGGATGGGGTACCTGTCCGGTATGGTTCTTGCGTTCAGTGCTCTGTAGTCGCCACATGGTCTCCATCCGTCGTCTTTCTTTCTTACCAGGTGCAGTGGAGCGGACCAGGGACTTTCTGATCGTCTGGCCACGCCACTCGCCAGCATGTCTTCGAACTCCTTCTTCGCGATAAGCGTTCGAGCTGGGTCAAGGCGTCGAGGTTTGCTTGAGACTGGTGGTCCTGGAGTTGTCCTTATGTGATGTAACGTGTTATGCTTCCCCGGTAAATGTGTGCCTGGGGGTCGCGTTATTTCTGGATACTCGCGTAGAATTTCGTGGTAGTCTGTGTCACCAACTACTGCCTTTACGGATGCAATATCGTCCGTTGACTTACAATGAGCTCCTGTAACTGATAGTGTCGTAACGTTATCTATCAGACGCTGGTGTCTGCAGTCAACAAGTAAGTTGTAGTAACTCAGGAAATCGACCCCTATGATAGGACGTGACACATCGGCCACTGTAAAACTCCAGGTGTAGTCCCTTCTGAGACCTAAGTTAAGTCGCAACTGTGTTGGTCCATACGTGTGTATCACGGTGTTATTTGCAGCGACTAAATCGAATTTTGATTGCTTGACAGGCGTCTTTACTGCCGACCGAGGGAAAACACACAGGTCTGAGCCAGTGTCCACGAGAAACTGCATTTTCGTAGTTCGGTCGGTTATGAATAAACGGCCTGTTGAAGTGGGGCAGTCGTTAGCCGCTACTTGCGACTGCCCTTTGCGTTTTCCGACGCGAATGTGCAGGGTTGCTTACACTTGTTCGC
This sequence comes from Caradrina clavipalpis, assembly GCA_932526535.1. Taxonomy (NCBI): domain Eukaryota; kingdom Metazoa; phylum Arthropoda; class Insecta; order Lepidoptera; family Noctuidae; genus Caradrina; species Caradrina clavipalpis. The sequence goes on along the minus strand of OW052095.1, from coordinate 13,621,032 downwards.
TTTTTCTCCGTAGGTATAGTGGTAGAAGCAGTGTGGGTGATTTTGTGGTGGCTGCTGTGGTCTAGAGCTGTTGGAGCGATCATACCTTTTTTGGTTACGGCGTGATTGTGAGCGTGCGCGCGATCGTCCTCTCCAGTTACTGCTCATCTGCGTTCTCAATAGCGCCACTTGCTTTGTGAGGTCGCTTACTTGCTTAAGCAAGTCTAATGAAGTGCTAGTAGAGGCAGAGGCGGCGGCCACTTGTGGGGTGGTTGGTGCAATTTCGTACACCCTGTCCGCAATCTCTGCTAGCTTATCAATCTGTACGTCGGTGATCTGTGAAGCAATAACGGTTTGTATATTGTTTGGCAAGCGGTTAGTCCAGAGACTTTTCACAAAATCTGAAGCTCCAGCGGGTCCTGCTAGATTTTGCAGGTGCCGAAGAAACTGAGATGGCCTGCGATCGCCGAGCTCCTCATGCATTAATAGTTGCTGTATCCGCTTTTCCTGTGAGGCAGACAGGCGGTTGATTAGTTCAGTTTTTAATTTGTTGTATTTGTCGGTCTCCGGTGGGTTCGTGATGATGTCCTTGACCTGTATTGCGTATTTAGTTTCCAGCTGCGTAGTCACGGAATAGAATTTTGTCGTGTCACTGGTTATCCTTGACAGTATAAATTGGCCTTCTAGTTGGGCGAACCATAAAGCCGGTTCTTCTGGACAAAAAGGTGGACAGCGCAGTGGCAGTCCGACTTTCGACACTTCTCCAGTCAGAGCAGTTACTGCGTCTTTAGCGTCAGCATCAGCAAAAGTCTCGGTATCGGACATCCTTCAAAAAAAATTTGTAATCGCTCACCGCTTATGTTTTAGACCACAGCCTATTTTTTTTCCGCTCCGATGTAAACAAACTATCACCAGTAATTTCGATCACCACTCTTTAGCTTCGCTGAGCTGCTTGCTTCTTCTTGCAGACGAGTCTTCAATATGCGCGGTAGTCGGGGTCACCAATGTGGAATATTAGTTTGGTCACTAATTTCCTACTAGCGTTTGATTATTATCGAAGGCAGTGTAGCGAAAGGATGAAAGAATGAAGCGAGAACGAGCGGGCAATTGAATTGTGTTATTTACGATGATAGAATATATTTAATATGGTACACTAAAAAGCACAAGCAAACATGAATTTATAGCACAAGTACATATAGAAAGCGCGACGATCCGAATAGTTCGGTAGGCGGTCGAACGAAGACTCCGGCTCCCCGCCGCGGCCCACCGGCCGCTGTAGGTGTGTGCACGCAGTCTCCCGGCAGCCCAAGGTCGTGGTCGCCGTCGCCCGTACAAATGTCATGCGCGCACTGCGTGCGCGCGGCGCGTGTAAGCGTCAGGACATTCGGTGCAAACATCGTATGATTTGCGTGTGTGGTCCAAGATTCATGAGCGGAGCGTTTCCGCTCCAAAATGTAAGGTGGTGGTCCAATTGGTTATTATTCCGCCACACATCAAATAACTTCCCCCGCCCTGGGCGGGGCGGGAGGGAGTGTCAGGCTTTTACTGACTAAAACCCGTCTATGTTCTTTCATGTGCCCTTTGCGTTCCGGGGGCGCGGTATCTCTTACGAACAACCCGCAGCCCCGGCAGGCATCGGCCCTCAGTGGCCCCATCCAATTTTGCTGACATCTCTTTGAGGCGCGCGTGGAACACGAACGCGCCGTCGACACGGTCTGTCGCTAGTGAACGTACGGACGGTGAGCTACCCATTGCTCACCGTCCACAGACCCGCGTCTACGGTGGCCGGGAGTCGTCTCGTGGCTCCCGACGCCCGGATCGTCTACCGCGGCGGCCGCTGGGACGGGGGACCCTCCTTTCCCTCTCCCGTCCCGATTTTTCACCCCTACGTCTTTGCTTACTGCTCCGATCTCGTGAGTCGTAGCGTGATGTTATAAAGCCTATACTATTCCTCATGAATCTGGCTGTCATATTTATACAATATTTTTTCAATCTAAGCAGTAGTTCACCAGATTTAACTAGGACTTAATATCCCATAAGATCAGGATTATTAGAATTTAATCTTTCTTAGGGGATTGTACTTTTTTGTTGCATAAAGTGTAAATAAATAAAGAAACAAAAATCCTTTTCATCTTTATTACGTTAACCCTAGATAATTTTACAGTCGCCATATACTAGAGGACCTCCACATCTTGCCTACAGATAAACAAACCCAACTTCCCTTCATTTGCATCCGAATGTGTAATATATCAATTCAACCATGTCGCACACACCATAGGCAAAGCAAATTGAATTTGCACCTACCGTGTAAAGCATAACTTGCAAATTCATTGAATAACACCGGATTGATTTGATTTTATATGCAAAGCTTTGTAGGCCACTGTTTATGATTCAAAGCAGAATGCTAAATTGTGTATGTCGGTTGAGTAGTAGTAAATGTTTCATGTAGGAGGGGAATTTAAATGTGGCGAATAATGTAAGGGTAAGGTAGGTAGGTAATAATAATAGAAGCCGGGTCAATCGATCAAGGTTAAGCTACACGTGCCGTGGTTAATCTGTAGATGGGTGACCGTTTTGCAGTCCAAGATTTGGTTCCTGCTGTTATCCGTAAATTCACTAGTCTTACGATTGTTTAATTATTCGTCCAAATATGTGGAACATATAGTATTTCCTTTTTTAATATCCTACTTAAAATATTAACAATAAAGTGTTTATAATCATCATCATCTATATTGTATAACCCTAAAAACATTGATTAAAAATCGTTAAATATTAATGTATAGGTAGACCATATAAACCAAACCTAAGTACCTACCTCCTTAATATTAAACCAAAAGCTATAAAATGTAGACACTGAAAAAAAAAACAAATTGAAAACTTTGTTCCAAAAAATAGAAAAGTCGATTCCATAGCGGGTTTATTTAAAACAAAAATAATAAAAACGTAACCAACTTTGGTATGTAGTTTGGAACTCAAACTCGGACTAGCCCGTTTCAGCTTGAAAATAAATACGAAACATCTTTTTTGTTTGTTTGTTTTTCATGGGAGTAACAGGATGAAATCGCGGTTCGCTTAGCTTAATTTAGAAAATTGTAGAAATTTTAGTACTGGATTGGGGTTTTAATTGGTAGTAAGTAAGTAAGTAACTTAATACAGTCATGTAAAAAAAAAGTTGTTTTTAGTCCTCAAAAGAATCCTTCCAGTAAGTGAATTTACAGTAAGATGAATCGTCAGTGGATGAATTTACTCCCGACTGAACTTCGGTCATGGTTTCCAATTTTAATAGAAACTAGCGAAATACATGGGAGATAGTACATAGGTGTACTCTAAGAGAGTGGAGGTGTCGTTGTGTTTTGTCCACTCTCATTGTCGAATGTTGAATTTACAGTAAATTGTGCATGAGCCCAATGAAAAAGTTTGCAACACTCTTTTACTTTCAACACACGCAAAAAACTCTCATCGTAAATTAAACACCATACAAGCGCCATATATAAATAAAAAACAAAAGTGACTGGCATAAAAATTGCGAGGGTTTACCGATATCGATATCCATCAAATAAATTTGCACTCTATCACAAACTCAATTAAACTTTTCACATTTTAGACCATCAATCAAACTGATGTTAGTTGACCAAAAATCAACCGAGAGGTCTAAGCGTGAGTAATGACTCACAATGAATGATATGCACGACGATAGGCTGTTATCGAGTACATTACTCCTACTCCTTAATGTAATGGAGTGCATATATTAGTATCCTATGCAACTGGTATCCAAATCGAATGATTGAGCATCAACAGCGACTATGCTATGACGTATAATAGACAGATCCGAAATTAACATTACGCTTGCCTTGAATTTGTATTTATTCTCTTCCATTTTTCTATTATTCAGCACAAAGTTACACTTTCTAGGGTGATCCAGTGTAATGAGCCGGTTTAGACCAATATTACAATTTCTAGAAAACCACATACTGAATTTTAAATTTATGGAAACTGTGTCACTTTGTATAATATCTGTTGATTATGTCTATATCGTGATTGCCCTGTGGTTAAGGCGCCCGCCTCTCATGCGGTTTGAAACCGGGCAAGTATCAATGTGACTTTCTCAATATGACCTTTATAAGTTTATCTTGGACACCACTGTAAGAGAAAATCATCGTGAGGACACCCAGACATTTTATTACGTGCCTTCTCCATATGAGAAGAAGCCTTTGCCCTACACTGGGATAACAATACACAGGTGCTATTATTTTACTTTTTTATTTAACCTATAGGACAATTGTTACCATGTCAGGTACACCTTATTAAGGAGATAAAACAATAGGTCTATAGATATAGGCAATGAGAAGGTATGCCCGGCAAAACTTACTTGAATTTTATCGAGGTTAGCTGATTAGTTTCGACCGGAGTAGTTACTTCGGCCCCCAACTTAGCCGCGCCGGGACCAACTCATGATTATGGACTTCGATTGAGTAAAAATCTAGTTAAGAAACCCCGATAAATCCTCATGAGTAAAGACGTCTATACTCTTAAATTAAATGTCACTCACGAACCCAGATTTATTGCGTCGAAGAAGGGTCATAGGGCACTCATATTGAAGTAGATTATTCTTCTTTTTTTATTTAAATTGTTTCGAGATACCATTAAAAGAAGATCTAGTATTAGTGCGTAGAATAAACCTAACGTAAATTCGATCCAATATTAAATTGAAAAGTTCTACAGGTTAATTCAGTTTCAAGGTTATATTCATACTAATGGGTGATACTAAGTCGTACAAAATTAAACCTTAATGCTATAATGTATAAGATAGTCGTATTTTCAATTTTAAAGTCAAATCTAATCAAATGATTTTAAGTCAGCGCGCTTATTCTAGGGCCTCAGTACTTGATATAACAAATAAATGAAGAAGAACGATAGCATGTGACGAACGCGGAACAAAACAAAATAACAGGCAATGGATGTATCAGTCAACTGGTAACATAAATAATATGTTACGGGTATTAGTTACTAGCTATGACCGCATAGAAGTCAAGCACTCGGCAATAGCGAAGATTTGTATCAATAACAGAACTTCTGTAATCGAACCAGTCTTCCGGAGATAACCTCGTACAAAGAAAAAAACAAACTTTACTCTTTGTAATATTAATACGGCTAAGAAATAACACAGTATCGTATGTCATATAAACTTTTACCATGGATTCAGTACATGATAGAAGACCGTGGCGGTATACATTTTAGAAAAAAAAAACTACTGTTGCATACATTTTGACCGTGTAAGTGGTACGCTTTGTATTAAACATTTATTTATTGTTTTTAAGCCGGCTGAAATTTTCATCGTTTGGAGGTTTAGAATCATGTACCGAACCGATGATAAAAGATTTCGTTCCGCTGTTCATTCCACTTGTTCATCATCATCATCATCGTCATATTAGCCTAAAGCCACTGCTAATAGGCCTCCCCTAAAAATACCCACAATGACCGGTCAAGTTATAGATGATTAATTCCGTCCATTTTTTTCAGATAAGCCAGTATGTCTGGCGAACGCAGTAGCCATTGTGGGTGCGGCAATCAATGAACCAACCAAAGTAACATGTGAAGTAGACGCCTTCCCACCGCCCAAGAACTTCCAATGGACGCTCAATAATTCCATGGGAACTTCCGAAATTGAGCCGGTGAGTACAACAAAGTTTATTATGGACGTAAATGTGCATTGTACGCTAAACGGAATAATTGATGTTACGGTACCCGAATTTGTGTAAACGTTTTATAGTTTGAGAAGTTTAGGTCTCAAACGGAATGGTAATGTGCATGGACTAACTCTTGCAGGAGGAGTATATTGCAAGTTTTAGTTAAATTAGTAAAAGGTACCGTGGTTGTACTGCAGTCTTCTGTGTATTTTAAATCACCTGCAGTGCTGTTATATGAAAATGTTCCTCGATGAATTTTAGTAAAGTGAGCTTGAGATTTTATACTGTTATTCTCATAAATCGATGAGATGACTGCTTACCTCAAACACAAATACACATAATGAGTGTAAGTAACATTCAGCAAAAATTATAGCTGGGACAAAAAAATACTTTTTTTTTGTATTAGTAATCGGTGTATATGGCAGCGAATATAGAATTTCAATATCTCGTAATCTGAAGGTTCGCAAGTATGCCAAAAAAAAAACCAATAATATCGCAATGATAGGTAGAACCAGGGGCGTAGCTACCGCCGTATTTGCCGTATCAATTATACGGGGCCCCCGGGCCACGGGGGCCCCCACTCAGACATCTCACTATTGTCCATAGAGGCAGAAACTTTTGAAAAACTAAAATCATCATCAGCCATAAATGATTTAATAAATCAGTTTGCCGAAAAAAAGGCAAGGAGAGTGAATATTTAAAATTCGATTTTTATTTGTAAAATGGGTAAATTATGTGATAAATAAATATTTCTTCTCACAATATTTTTTTTCTTTTGTGAAAAATCTTTACCTCCATATAAGGGCCTCCAAAAAAATTTTTATACGGGGCCCCGACAAGGCACGCTACGCCACTGGGTAGAACATGTAATTTCCAGCTAGTGTATTTTCACACCTGTAAGGAATTTTATATGTATGTTTATTTGATCTAAAATAAGGACCTGGCTTACACTTTATTAAAGCTTAATAAGAAAACTTGACTCCGTTAGAAATAGGAGTATCTGTCTCGTTGTAAGTACCTATCACAATCTATTTCATCCTTCAGACGTCATGCCATTAATAAATGAATTACTTAGGTCTCTTTATCAAGATGAATTTCAGATATTTTATAGGTACCTACTAGCTTTTACCCGTCTTCTTCAACTTCATCCACGAGTACGTTAAAAACCTCCTTTTTCGACTCTGTGGCAAAGTCCGTTCCAAGTTGATGTTTCCTACCTAAAAGCGTACCTGCAAATTTTTTGCTTCATAAGTCAATTCGTTTTCAAAATTACGTGTTTACTTAGAGAGTGAACAAGTAACCAACTTATACAAATCATTCTACCGATCGAATTTCGGCCATTGCGGGCAATCTCAAATGAGACAATTTAAGTACGCAGTTATTATAGTGCACAAGTGTGTGAGCAAACATAGTTGTGTCTTCCGAAACTCTTTTAGTTTGATGGATTGTTCGATGAATGATGATCAATTTCATAAACTACCTATTAATTATCACCATGTTACAGTAACAGTTAACGCCTTTTAACGCTACATGATCCCATTTGTTCCCCCCGTTGTTCTGTAGTTACAAACATCCCCTTTTATAAATACACCTACAGTCCTTGTCATTCCCTTTTATGGACATGCGAACAACGCTCGTCATGAATAATCCTTTGTTTTATAGAAATATTTTTTTCAAACATTTTCAACGAGTTTCGTCTTTTTTGCGGGATTACAGAACGGGCCGTAAGTGTTCCTATGGGAGTTAAACAAATTCATGTGTTGGCAACTTATAATTTCGATTTGAATGGCAGTTTTATTACATTAGCATTTTTATGTAAAAATGTTATTTTTGGAATGGAATTTGTGGAATTAAGCTATATTTTTTTGTCCTTTAGGAGAAATTTATTTTGAATGGAGTTGGGCGGTCGGTTTTGTTCTACACTCCAGCGTCAGAGAAGGACTATGGGTCTTTGGCCTGCAGAGCCACAAACCTTGCAGGGCAGCAGGTGGAACCCTGCCGGTACTCCTTGCTGCCAGCTGTGAGGCCAGATCCGTTAGCCAACTGTTCTGCTGTTAATCTTACTGATGATTCGGCGGAAATAAGATGCGTATCTGGTAAGTTTTTTTAAGTCCAGTTTGTATATCTTAAGAAATAATCTGTAACTTTAAGCTCAGAAGTTATTTAACGTTTATTTTTATATTCTTTGTGTATTTATAAACCTAATAAATTTAATAAATAAAGATTATACATTTGTACATCTCTTATGATGAGCGTGACTATGGCATAATTCGCGATAAAAATTGTATTCCTTTAGTTTGTTTCTAAAAAAACACACAGATAGGTATTTTTTTTTTTCCTTTAGCAACAATAATAGATAAAAATCAGACAGAAGAGGAAAAATAACTTCAGGAGATCAATCAGGAGTTTACCAAACCTGGCCGGTTTTTTGAATCTTCAAAATAAACAAAATTTTGTTACGTTTTTATGAAGCGCTGTAAGATTTAATGGTAGAGGAAATAACGTTATACGAATCACCTGACCTACGGACGACAAGAAAATAAAAAATCTGTATTGTCTGCGTCATTTTCAGCTTTATTGTGACTTCGTTACGATATTCTTTACAATGTAGTAATACAATAATCATCTCATTTCTTACATTATTTTCTGGTTTCTTATTATTGTCACAAAATAAAATATGTCTTGCACGAACACACTGACACTCGAGTCGATTTTTTGTATCGAAATACAATTATGCTACCTATCAGTCTATCCGTATAAAATATCTCCTAGAACACATCGGAACCAGCTTCTTGTCCCATATCGCTCCCACTCAAACAATGTTGGATGTGTCAAAAAGCAATAAAAAATACAATTTCTTCTAGGTTACGACGGTGGTCTTCAAACATCATACTTCGTGGAAGTATGGGAGTCAAAGAATTTAGTAGCAAATGTGTCCACGGCGTTACCGGCATGGATACTGCGAGGTCTTGGGTCAGGGAAGAGTCTGAAGCTGGTGTTCTACGCGTCTAATGCCAGAGGAAGATCGGAGAGTGTCGTGATGAGGATCAATACGTTGACGCGACTTGCTTTACATACAGGTATGTGTTGACTAACAGACATGTCATTCAAATTTTTCGCTGATGATGGCGCGTGTATGGATCATTCGGTTCCCTTCAAGATGACAAATATTATACATATTATATTATACATAATATTATTATTATTTATTATATTATTTTTTGTCTTTATTTTGTGACATTAGAAATGTGAAATTAGCTCTTTTCCATAAAGTTGTTAAAAAATATGTTTCCGCTCTCATAATGACGGTGTGTGTGATCAGACCGAGTTTCAAAACATTATTTTGCGGTTGAAAACAAAATTTCTGTTTCCACCATTTTACACCTTATCATGTAATGTTGTAAACTTTCTGGAAACAAACGAAAAGCGTTAATTAAGTTGTTAGGAGTTACATTCTCAATTTTCCATTTCTAAATTCAAAATATTGTTTTCATTTTGTTTCCTTTTGCATTTAAGTAATTATTTGAAAGCCAAATATCACAAGCATGAAAAGAATCGTGTTGAATACAAAATTAGGTTTCGACCTAGCTTTTGATCAATTCTGTCTGCCGTCAAATTGGGTCAGACAACTAGGCGTACTTAATTGGTAAACGTAATTTTAAACTTTGATGTTTTTAAACTTTAACATAGTTGTCATGTTAATTAAATTAGTTAACCCTGTAATCGTATCCTCTAATTTCACTAAGAAAAAAGATTTCTCATTGCTTTATTATTTTTGTAATTTCATGTTTGGCAGACAAACACAATTTTATTTTTTATAAAACTTTTAAGCGTTAGATATTGTAAACCTCTTATCTCCTGTTACTTCATTTAAACCGTTTGCTTATTCAAAATTTTCAAAATCAAATACGATGAAGCATTGTCACGACTCTTGTTGTTCTATTGTTATGACTCATATATTGACGTTCGATTCTTTAACATAAGCAAACTTTAAATTAATCGCATGTCGGTTCTAACAATTACTTTTTCAACAGAAGCAAAATCCGGCAAGACAGTCGGAGTGGACGCCAGTTGGGCACTAGGAGTGATCGCTGGTATTGCCGGCACTCTTGTCGCGATCGTCGTGATAGCTCTCCTGGCCAGGAGAAGACAGCATCCTCCTATGCAGTATGAAGGTAAACAATCTCTACTAACTTTTAGAAACAATCGCGGTCTAACCTCAGTCGTAATCTCTCTAAAATGCCTCTAATTTACCCACATTTTTTGACATTCACAGTCCCTGAGGTGAGATTGCGACTAAATTTTGAACATTTGTAATTAGTATGATTGGCTTTCTAATACCTTTTCTACTTCACGTCACTAACAATACTTACCTTAGGTTTAGCGTGCAGAAAATCCTTCTCTAGACTAATGGGTTTACTTAATGGTATTAATTAAATGAGCGTTTAATAATCCCTGCCATTATCGATTGCTAGGATTAATGCAAAGATGGAAAGGAAATGGCCAATAGGCTATAAAAAATGCATTAACGGGCATAAGATATAACAAAGTCGAAAGTTATAAATGTTCTTCCCATTTTTATATCTGGTTATTAATATCTGCCCGTAACCAGAAACTGGTTAGGTTAGAAAACAAGTTAGAAATGTTATAACCAACCTTATAATACTTCCACAACGCATGCACATAAGCACAATGTTTTGCGTGTCTTAGATACTTTGCGCGACACAATAAAGAGTAATTTTTTACACCAAAAATAAAAGCCGTTTCCCAGCAAGGAAATCTGCACAATGTTACTTAGTTTACTGGGCAGCATGTATGTTAGAATTGAACACAAAATGATTTAATAAAAACAGGTTGAAAGAACTTCCACGAATGGCATGTACATACATGTGACACAGTGATACAATGTTTCATTTAAGTTCACAGAAAAATGGTTGTCCATTTTTCTACGCAGTATCACAGAAAGAGATGAAAGAAAGTATTTTGAAGCTCATGCGGTGACAAACAAAGAAAATTGGAATGCAGCGAGGCATCAACATTTTACGTAAAGTATGATTACACAAATTGACATAGGTCGATGAATCATTTATATGTACATGATCGTCGCGTGTCCAATTTTGATAGATGCTATGAATCTACCAAATAATAGTATTTAACCGAGCCGTTGCGTGTGCAATGCCTATAACTTAGAATATAAATGACACAAGTTTGAATTTTACGGTGAAATTGTCGCCAGATAGTGCCAAAGTAATTTTCTTTAGCCATTCTCACGTAATGTTGCTATAATTTAATACCTAACACCTTAAAATAATACATTGTGAAACCTAACAATTAAAACTTGAAAGATTTTTTTTATGTTGGCAATACTGGTTTATGTCATAGTGACGTGCCTAATGCCTTTTTATTATCGATGTCTCGGATAGGTAATTATTTTGAGGGTAATATAAAAGCAATATAGAGGTTCGTACCTCGACCACAAATAAATCGAAATTGCTTCGCTGGGCAGGTTTACTGGCGAATAGCGGTGGATTCTGTCGCGTGACTGGAATTTTTGAACGCCTCGGACGGCCCGGCTGTGGGCTTCACTGCATTTGAAATGTGATTTATGTCCTTTTGCATTTGGAATGAAATTGCAGATGTTCCGTCTGCCGATGGACGGCGACGGCGACATCTTTATTAAGTTTCCATATTATTATATAAATTGTCGTTTAGACGTTCGCCTGTTTTGCGTCACGTAATGACACTTTTACGTGATTTCTGGGAAACGGCTTTTTTGTTGAGTTAATATTTTATTAGGGTAATTACTATGTTGATAGATTTTGTTAGCTTACGTCAACTACATACACGTGTCTTCGAGAACACGTCAAACCACTGTGAATGTGTCATTCAAATAAGTAATAAATCATTAACTAACAACTCTGAAAGTCTTACCCAAAAATATTGATATTCATCAATTAATCCCTCAAGTAGGTAATTCTTTGGAAGATTCTGATACCGAACCAGAATAACTGATTACTCTTAAAGCCCACAACTCTATAACTTATAAAGAAGGCTTATCCTATGAACAAAGCAGATTAACTTTCGAAGTAAAAGATCGTGGATAAAAAACTTGTCTGAAGGAAGGAGGATAAACTGGGGATAAAAATAGCTATTACACAGAAGACAATAATCCGTTTGTTACCTTAAGTAATACAAAACATACTACGCCAAGCAACACAATATCCTATCATGTGAAAATTGAAACACCGACAACTACTTCAGAGCATAAACTCAGCATATCCCCTTGACAAACACGCGTAGAATGGCAACCTTGACTGTGCTAACATCGGAGCGGCAGCGTGTTATGTGAGCAAATATTCTAACCGCTCCGTCAACAGCCGAGCAGTGACGAACAGACGGCTTGCTCTAAGATGGTTAGAATGTCATGCAACCACTTCGTTCGTCCCGTTAGTAATAATATTAATGGCGGCAAACATGAGACAAGGAAGGCTGTGGCGGTAAATAACATTGGCGTGACGAGTAATGTAATTTTCATAACGTAAGTCCTGGTGACGTGTTTGGTTTTGAATGTTTCTGTTCAGTTAACAGAAATTGGGTAAGAGTTGTGGTAACAGTTCCTCTGAGCGAAATGAAATATTTTTAATAGCGTTCCATATAGAGTATATTATATACAGCTAACTTCAAACATAATAACGAGACTTTCAAAGGAATGAGCTCGATTCTTTCGATATTTTAATTAAAAGTTATATGTAATTGTACGGTTATGTTTACGCAAAAATCTACAATGAATTAACATCACAAGTCAGCTGTGAGTTTACTCGTAAAAAAATACTTCTATATTACACGCCGCTGTACCTTATTATATAAATTATTGTTTGCTGTCTGAGCTACTGAAATCATTCTCAGAATTTGTTCCACTTACAGAAATAGCGTACTCATAGATCGATAGTTACGCACAGAATAGGTACCCACTTAATAAGCATTCGATTTTCCACAACCTACTTTTGCAATAATCAGAATGATTTACTCTTTTCCTTACCTTTGGCCATTAAGATTTAGTACAAAAAGCTGCTATTGTTGGAATTCGCGAGCATGAAAAGTTATGTTCCAAAAACTTTGTAAGCAACCAACGTTTTCACAGAAATAATAGCCTTTTAGAAATATGGTGCAATAAAAACATTTACCTATATCGAGAAAAACATTCGTTGTGCCAGCCCAGTGCCAGGTAAATTTAAGACCTGAGTTGTAAATGTCGTGTCAGACAATCGTATCGTTATATCGACACTGGAATCATCGATATCGATTTAACTTTTGTTGTTCACTACACTACATTAACAATGTACGAAAATGAGCCCTAATTTAGGTAGACGTCACTAAACGACGTGAAGGCCATTTACTGGTAACATTATTAGGTATCATAAAGGAATACAACTTGCTTGCTAACCGAGGAATTGGTACGACCCAAATGCTTCACGATTCGTGTTGGTCAAACATTGAACTCGGCATTGAGTTGATGGACTTATAATCTATCCTCTCTATGCACTCTGAACCATACCACCCGCTTGACCCTACCTTTATCTCACCCTCAGCTTTCAGAAAATCACAAAGACGAAGCTAACAAAAATCTTTACACAACAAAGTCTTCACAATATAAAGAATGATGGATGTACACGTCAAATTTCATATTTTTAAACCAATTTCGCGTTCATAGTTCACCTTAGGACGTGCTATAATTTATTTTACTTCATTTTTAGCTCCTATGCAGACGGTGAAGGCTTACAAAGGCGCGATACAAAGCACCAACCATTCTCCGGTTCAGCCTGACGATAAAAATCCTGATGTGGTACCTCTGGGTAAAGGTAATATAGGTAGATCGATTTTTATTTTATCACAAAATGTTTTGTTCGCTTTATTTGTTTGGTGCAAGTCTTTGCAGAAAGCTTGCATGTTGTTGAACAAATAAACACAGTCACTATTCAAAAATGTGTTTGTTTATTTTATCGGTACTTTTATCGTTGTTTATTTTCAAGCGTACACAGCCATGTAAACTGAAATGCTAGTGTCACCAAATCTACGTCATTTTAGTGTTGTTAAAATTTGAGAAGAATATATCGTTTAAAACTTTAGAAGGTACTTGCTATTTTCAATGCTTAAAATTTTCGACCTCTAAAGCGTCTGGCTGCTGGCTGCAGTTATGGCCTATGAATGTTGGTTTATTTCAATTATAATACCTAAACGTAGTGAGTAAGATACTTTTTATACCTGAAATCTAAAAAGGGCTCAGCATTATCAGTTTGCATACCTTCCGAACAACATAATTCTTCTAACTTAAATCAAAATTTCGACCATGCTACAATGAAGTAGATCTAGCGACGTTGAGATCTTGGACCAATGTAAAGCAAGTCCACGTCAAAGAAAAAGAAAAGTTTTAAATGTAATTTTAAGTTAAGATTGATCGCAATCGCTGACCACTTTAACTAAAGAAATTGCTTATTTCTTACTTTTTGTCTTATAATGTAACTTGCATATCAAAAGTTTGGTAATTTCAACCGATCAATCATTTTGTTTTTCTCAAGATTTCAACAGTGCGAGGGACTTGGAGCGTCCTCCGGAGCCTCCTCCCTATGGGGCAGTCATGTCGCCTCCTGTGGGGGCTTCGAGAAGCTCTAATAGTCTCCACCATCATGACATGAGGCCTGTCACACCGCACACACCGATCACACCTGCGTCTGATGCCCATGTAAGTTTATCAAGGATAGAAAACCGATTGAATGATAGAATTTTTAGGAAACAAACCAACTCTAATAAAAAAATCTACCATTTTCGAAGTAAATGTAATGGTTTTAGATATTCAACCCTGACTAATTTCATATCTGTTCTAGGTTCTGTTTTAGATTATATATTTGGTATACTGGTCGTATAACGTAATTAATTTAATTATTGAGATACTGTGGCTAATTATGGCAGAACTAAGCTAAATGAATACCGAAAATTACCGAAACATTTGTTAACAGACTGATGATAGGTAGTTGCAGTTTCTGATACAATTTCGAATCTACTCGAATCGGAACGTTTATGTGATTAAACCAGTCAAATCGGATCATAGACACAGGCGAATATGTGTTCATTTGAGTGTTACAAGTTAATAAATGTTTGAATATAACGGCGTGGTGTACATTATACCTTGGCGTAGCATCGCTTATTAAGACTAGAACGTATAAAAGAATAGTATTAAAGCGCGTGCGCTCCTGGGATCCCCGGTTTAAAATTGGGAAGGGAACACCGGGGTGGTTTTTTTCAGTAAGAGTCTGAGTGAACCCTCCCTCCTCTAGGGCGGGGGTGTCTTCCAATTTGGGATAAAAAAGAGGTTACAATGGGACTGTCATCGTAGGTTTACTAGAAGAGTCTCTAACAAAAAATAAAATAAAACGCATGTTACATGGGTCTATCATACCAGACAGTCGCTAAACCCACCTCATTTGAGGATGGCTGAAAATTTTCAGGTTAGATAAAGGAATATGTCGATAAGAAAGGTATGCATGCGTAGTTTCAATGCCCTTTTCTTTTATCAGATATGAAAGGTACCTAAATCAAGTGATCTAGGTACCTTTCATATCTGCGTGAAAATGAAAAAAAAAACGACTCTTGAAAGTAAGTACTTTCAAGAGTCGTTTTTTTTTTCATTTATGTTTACAAGTTATTGTCAAAAATCATTATTTGAAAGGTGACCTGGTGATTGCCAGACACTTTCCGTGGTGGGCCGTAACTTCAGCCAGATACTTTCCAGATTGGAACTTTTAAACGTCTGGCTAACATTATGACCCCCAGAAACTGTCTGGCAATAATTTATATCGGTTACTGTGAAAATAGCGTCACATTTTACAGAAGTTATACTTAATATTCATTTTAAAATTAAGCCCACTTAGCTATTTTTGATCATACTTAATTAGTCTGCCTTTGGGAATTCCAAACCCTAATTAGTGGAATTTTCACTGTTGATCCAGTTTAGTTGGTGAAACGCAAAGATAATTGTATCAACCAATTAGGATTCGACATTTATATTATGGTTTAGTTTTCAATGAGTTTAATGGGCAGTACCTATGCGTAGTGGACGACAATATGGTGTGTCTTTTTACACCCAGTATCATGACAATTTGCGGCCTCATGTAACAGGAAAATTTAGCCATCGTCTTAAGGCGATTAGTAAGTGTAGATACTGACGAGTGAGTTGAAGTGAGCTTGAGGTGAGCTGTCATCCAACTGAAGCTAGGGCTTTGACACTCACCTCAAACTAAATCTAAATGCACGGAAGATGATTTTTACAGAATAGCACTAAAATGGAGCAGAAAAAATGTCGCTGTCGCTTATACTAATGACGAATGTCACCACGTTTAATTATCTTAAATACACCATAGGTGGTAACAAGTAGGTACGCGCGGAGTATCTAAACGTAATCTAAATTCTATCGATTTTTAAAATGAAATGAAAAACCCGTTTCGCACAATATATTTATTTAATTTATTTTTTATTTAATTATTCTGCCTTTGTCTTTAGGTTATATTTATTTTGCTTGTCGTTTAAAATGAAACCAAAATGTTAAAGAATAATCGTATGTCCTATTCGATTGTTTGCGTTAAGACGCTAGCTCTAGGTCGCTCTCTATCTCTTATTTCTCTGTATTCCTTTTCTAAGTTATAATTGTGTTTCCTTTCAACCCAGAGCATCGGAACACTAGCGGAAGACCGTCGAAGTGTGACTAGTGGTACATTCTCTAGGCGGAGGGAAGTGGTCACGACGAGGACGCCTCTGCTAGCGAACGCGAGAGAAAGCTGTGTCTAGTCTGAAACTAACTTTAGCGAGAATTTGAGCCAAAGGGATCATGTTACATGTTTATTTTCTAGAATATTTTTTTACTATCTAGGATTATGTCTGTGATACGGCTTGTCGTGTGTTTTAGTATATGTGGCGGATTGACTTCATTTTTTTAAACGATTTTTATGCGTACAATGTAAAGTAACGTTTGGAGCCATACAATATTAGTTATCTATTATAAAACTGTACTAACGTTAATCAAGACACCATTTTAATTAGGTATGGTTTAAATGTTTCAACTACCTAGAGATATTTTATAGAAACTTTCTTAGCTTTCTATTGAAGTAGGTATATCATTGTATTATTTCATTATCATTGTTCAAAGACATAATGATCGATATTTTTGTAAATATACATCGAAGTAAATTGTGAAAGACTGTTAAAACATAATCCCTTTGACACAAACACGAATATAAATTAGCTAATAATACCTATGTTTGTTTTATAGTCAATATTCACTTTCAAAAAGAGATATAAAAATCTAAGTAAGTGTAATTAATGTTTTGGAAACTGGCACTACTCTGTAATAGGATAAACTAATGATCTGATGGTATACATTATATACATATTATGTACCTACATAAACATTAACTCTGGAAATGTTTTATTCCTTCGTAATACTAGAACCACGGTTCAATCTAATATAAGCCTTTCGAATTTAACATATGGTCTAATATCGATAATCCACCTATGTATATTATGGCCGGTTGTATACAATTTTGGTCGATCAATCACTTCAGGGAACCGAGTATAAGTGATATTGAACATATCTACCAACATATCTACATGTTTCTAAATTGTTTTAGGACTATCCTAAATATCGATTGAAAAAGAAGTTAGGACATTGACCCTTCAAATCTTTGTAACCAGTAGTGCGATTCTCTAAAATGCAAACTCGAAAACGAGTCTCACTAAAGTGATCGCGCTCACTTCGATAACGAACCAACTTGTCATTCGTTTAGTATTCGTTCGCCGTGGTGACGTCACCGGCGTGATCGTGTTTAACAGAATACCATTTTGTAATCTCACTGCGGATTCAGCTTACGAATTACGAAGTGAGGCTTAGAGAATCACACTGCTGAAGATTTCCAGGCAATAATAAATGCTAGGTAATAATAAAGAGAGGGACATGACATTTTTGGCTTCGTTCAGTGACTTTTTACACTCGTTATAAATATTGTTCAGGGATTGTTTTGTCAATACTTGCAAGCTTGCTAAAATAATACAAGCTTCTGCCCGCGGCTTTATCGGCGTGTTATTTTTCATCTGCGTCTTTGATTGTAGCGAGATGTTATAATATTGCCAGTACTATCAACTAGCACTATCAGAGATTAGCGCGTTCTAACAAACAAAAATGCTCTTCAGCTTTATTATATTAGTATAGATTTGTTCCACTGTTCACACCTACATAAGAAAGTTGAGATTATCCTTAGTGTTGTACTAACACAGTGAGTAGCGTGTGAGAAGAAAACCGAGGTTAGCTGATGAAGTTATGATGAGCTTTCAAAGATTAATCCATACAAAACCACTTTTTTTAATATTACAAATACGAACATGACTCGGTATGCCTATTACGCTTTCATGACGAAACTACTGAACCGATTTTGATCAAATTTGATACCGGATTAGTTTAAACTGCAAGAAAGGACACAGGCTACTTGTTATTAAGTGAAATTATTATCGTCTACGTTTGCGATAATAAAAGTCAGTATCATAATAATGCTGTCATGATTTTAACTCCTAACCCGTTGGGCAGACGTGCCAACTGTATTAAAGTTGAAGCGGCACAAGCAACCCTATCGTCATTAATATATTGGGCACTGTTCCAATTTTCCGCTGAGAATTTTTCCAAAAGGCTTCATTTATAATCAGATATTAGAATATAGATAACAGTTTTTTTAGCAAACACTTTCTGATTATTTAATAATAATGAAAAGTACACCATCAATGCGAACATTTAGGGCCGGTTTTGCAATCATCAATTAACTTTTTTTGAAATATTAATAAGATAGTTTGATCGTTTTTGTATAGAAAATAATACGTCAAACCGCCATATTTATTGTTCAGATGAAAGTTATTTGACGATTGAATAATCGGCACTTATAGTGGTAATTATCGAAGAAAATGAAAAAAAAAATACAATCAACCCATGTATAAAATTTAAACACACTCATTTTACTGTCAATTGATCAATCTGCTGTTATATTTACCCGTTTACAGAAAAGGGGAAGGGTTATTCAGATCAATATTTTTTTAATTTGACTGCAACACTTCATCATCATCTGCCTAGCCTTCTCCCAACTATGTTGGGGTCGGCTTCCAGTCGAACCGGATGCAGCTGAATATCAGTATTTTACATGGAGCGACTGCCTATCAGACCTCCACAACCCAGTAATGGGTAATACGATACTCTTGGTAAGACAGGTTGTCAGACTTTCGAGCTTCTGACTAACAGTAACGACTGTCAAAGATCTACAAATGACAGCCGGGACCAACGGCTTTACGTGCTTGACTGCAACACTTAAGTGGTACAATTAATAACTATTCACCTAATATAAAATATCATTTGAAACATGTTTTATGTTTTTTTCTTTATTATAAGACTTAATCTTATTCGAAGGAATAAAATATGCCTCAGATGACTAGATGTAAGTATAAGAAAACTTTATATATCTTCATAGTACATTCATGGTTTTCATTATTTCTGTTTTCCCTAAAACTAAGTGTCCTTCTTAAAAATATGAGTAGTTTTAATTTTATTTCACGAACGTTAACCTCAATGTTCCTTATACCTAGTCCTTTAAATGTTTTTGTTAGACAGATCATTATTATAAAATATTATATATTATACATAGCATCAACGTAAGTATAACAATTGATTTGTGTTAGCAAATAAATGTTATTTATATATTAAAAAAACATCTAAGAAAAAATTTACTTCTGTGATTTATAAAATGACTGTTTACTCATTTTTTGTTGTATTTTTTTTTATATTTATCTTTTAGACGATAATATCATTTTTTATATTAAAAGTTTCAAATTGTAAATATATTCATACCTTCTGAAACTGGCTCAATAATGTTATCTATTATAAAAATATCATTATAAAGTATAAAATGTTGGTGAAAAGATATTGTTTACAAATATGAGGTTTTGTATTTATTTGTATCGAATACCCCTGTTAATGGATTTAAAATAGTTTGAATGGAAAGTAGACAATAAAACACGATACTGATATATTTTTTATTGTTTTTTTTTTAAGCTTTTGTGTGGACTGCGATATTGTCTTGTATGATTAATTTTAATTGTAACAAAGCAAAAAGTTTAATCAGAACGAGGTATTTTAGCAAAACTGCGAAAAAAAAATCTTACTGAACTGGCAATTAACTACCAAAATAATAATAAAAATCTAAGCTGTTCCGAAATTACATCCCAACTGAAATGAACAATTTAGATACCTATTTATAAAACGTCGTGACAACTTGGTTTGTTTACGAAAGGGAAAATACGGGAATCACGTATGTTCAAGAACGCAGAATCCAAGTAAATAGTACCCGACTTATGGGTTGTTCGGCCCTACCGAGGATTCCTAACCATATTTTCTTTCGGAACTTTTTCCGCCTCTGTAAATGTCATCCGCACGATACAGAATGTAAATATGTAGGGAAGCACAATATAATATAAATAAATATTTCCTTCTTTCTACGTGACCAGTATGAGTTTACTTTTTTGGTTATTTAAAAATGTATTATTATTTTATTTGTATACATTTATTTACAATAATTTATTTATACAAATAAAATTGTATATCTAAAATGCAAGACAATGTTAAAAGTACATTCACAGGTTATAAGTTAAAATATCATTATTATATTTATCATTATATTACAGATGACGTGTTCAATTTTAATAATTATGTTCTACAAAAATGCTTACATTGTTTAGTATACAAAGCATGAAATAATCTTTTCCTTCAAGTATGTATACTTACCTACGTCACAATTTGAATGTAGCTATTAAGTAAATAATTATAATAATTGACTTTGAATTTCTATAAATAAAATTAATTAATTAAATAAAAATGAATACACTGTGATGCTATAAAATTTATAACTCTCTAAATTATGAATTACATTCATAATGTTTACATAAGTGTAAATATTAATAATATTATGATGATGTTGTCGGTTCTAGGGTACTTACGAAAATGACCCTAGTGAAATACTATAGAAATTTTGTGTATTGTAAATAGTAATAACTTACATGTGAAGAAATATTATAAATAAAACAATTGAATGTTAACCAAATCCGCTAGTTTATTTGCGATATTATTCTTTTTTAAAGTCGAAAGGTCGTTTTTTGTTTAAATACTTACTTACTGTTATTTGTTTTTATTTCCAAATAATATAATTAATAAGTTGTTCAGTCCAATCAGAGGCAAAATTGTAGGATTTTTTTTAAATAAAAAATAAATAAATACGAATTATTAAGTAATTTCTACTAAATTAAAACTACTAATTTTACAACTTTGATTTTATCATATTTTTTGTTTCTGATTGTTCTAATAATAATAATAATAATATACCATCACGCCTGTATTCCCCGAAGGGTTAGGCAGAGGTGTACCAATGTACACCCACAGTTCGCCGGTATATTTAGGTCCCATGTAATAGGGGGCGAGCCTATTGCCATTAACCGGGCACAAATCCAAACTCCGAGCTGCTACTGCTATTGTTCTAATAATTTTATTAATTAATTATTTGATAATATAATATAACAATTATGTTTTAAGAGTGCACAATATTTTCAAATTAATAATATTTGTTACTTTTAAATATAAGACCAAGACCAGATAAAATATTTCATAACATTAATATCTTCGCGCTAACGTGCAATTTTAAAATAGTACTCAAAATTCATTTAAACTAAAAGTAAAATGTGTCCACACATAACATAAAATGAAAGTTTAATATTAAAAATTGTAACAGAATTTTCGCTTCCTGACAACATAATGTGGTTACGACCGACATCACTTTCATACAGACCGACGATATAAAGTGCATTTTACTTATGCATAGGTAGGTACCAAAAGCGTTTGAATAGGTACTTCTCTGCAAATGTTATTCAAGTATCAAAATTCACATTCGCACAAAATATTGTGGACTATTAAAACGATATTACGGTTTAAATATTTTATTACAAAGTATATTTATAAATCTGTATAATCTTGTTTTTGTTTATACATTTCTCTACAAAATAGTTAAGTTTGTATAATGTTTATAATTTCGGTGATTTTTCAAAGACTTCTTGACATATCGTAATTATTAAGATATGTGTAATACTTCTTGGAATAAATTTGCTTATCGGCAAATCATTTTGGTGTTTATATTTAACATACTTCCTGCCTTTTTACAGAAATACTTCAATATTTGTAGGTGATAACAATACGAGTACCTACTGAAGCTTAACATACGCAAATACCCATTGCACCCACTTTGGAGCTTAGTTCCTTTGTCAAAAAACCAGGGGGGCAATTCTACTAAATTTTATAAACGATCGCAATCTAATGAAACAAAATCTTTCAAAAAATTGTTGACATTAATGGTCCCTGAGATGAAATTGCGACTAGATTTTGAATGTTTTTAATTAATACAATTTGGCCTTCTAAAAGCCAGTATTTTCAATATTCAAACACCCAAACACCTTATTAAGTAGGTTAACAGCAAAACTAAAAAAAACAATGCAATAGGTGCGCTGTTTTTTCCGCTTACAGCCTTTCATCTCTGCATCCGTTGAAAGTCAAAATAAATGACACCCTCTGAAGTGTGACGTCATTGTTTGCTATCACGGAAAGCCCTTTGAGTTTCATGTTGCTTACACACACACCCCATCGCTAGGTGTGCACCTAACGTCCTAGATGACTGACATAGTAACAGATGCATTAAGAGTATGGAGCGATAGTACAACAAGTTTTTCTCACAAAACTTAATTATCCAGTTTCGTGGGGTGTTTATAAACATATAAACTCACATACACAATTAGACCTGAAAGTATTTATAGGCCTTAAAAATATTTATTCCTTGCGGAAATCAAACCTGAGATACGCAGCGCAGCAGGCAACGCTCAGCCATTACGCCCCCGTCATACGTGAAAAAGGCAACTAGATGGGTACTTCAGACATATCTGAAGGTAGGTGCTCAGGTAATCTTCCCATAGAAATAACGCGATTGTAATGCAGTAACATACATTTTATACATTTATTTTTATTCTCAAAGTTATTACAAACCGCTTATGGAAATACTGCTGCCGAGATTTAAAAGTTTTCACATACATTAGGCTAAAAGAGTGACAGAGTTTAAGCAGGTAGGTACTGTAACCATAGTCGGTCCGCCCACTAAAGCGACCTTAGAGAAGACGGTAGCATAGTGGTCACATGCTTCCGTGGATAGCGAGGCCTAAGAGGCGTTGAACAGGGAGGGTTCTGGTGCGGTCTTTTAAGAGGAAACAGAACCCTCTCCATGATGATGAAGTCCACCGGGGTGGTTTGAGTGAGGTAAGAATCCCACACTCCCTTGTATTATCCCCAAGATCAGGCACCTTTTGAAGGCCACCCAAGACGAAGAGAGAATTAGTTATTGTTACCACTGAGACTCACTAAAACGAAATAAAAATCATTGATGTATATGTGTTAACTACAACAATATCTTTATGTATCCCAAATATGTAGTAGTAGCGTGTATAATAGTAGTAGGAAGTAAGTAACTTTTTGCGATATAACCAAACCTATCCTAGGTACGGTCACAACCAGTTGGGGGCGCGGATGATGCGTCATGCGGATACCGGATTCATAGTAGCAGGAGGAACCGTAGAGTTTTTGTCAGTAAAACTCCGACATACCCCTCCATTATTCCCAGACAGAGGGTATCCATGAGGATCTCCCCACGAAAAAAGGTAAGTTCACAAAAACTGTCTTCAAATACACCAGCAACTTCTGAGCAATATCTGAGGAACATAAAAAGCTTAGTTGCTCCATTCAAGCCGGTCAACTGAGGTCGTTTAGTGGATCGTTTGATTTGTTCGAGCTGTCAAGTGCGGTTGGGACGGGCTGCAAGGCATTACGGTTCCCGGCTAGTTATGCACTCGACGACAACGCTTCAAGCCGTCCAATTAATCTTGCTTTAAATGACTCATTGGCTACGAATGTACTGAAGTGTACCACTGTTCCTAGGTAAGTGTCGGTTGTGGACTAAGTAAGACGCGTTTGTGTTGTAGTGTTTGACTGATCTGTTGTGAGATGGTGAACTAAGTCATTAATATATGTATAGGACGATACCAGCCCTATTACTAAAGATTTTGAGCTATCATACACTTTGGATGATCGGCGTCGCCGAGGCCGGCTCTGGAAGAGATGACGACACGACCTAGACTCGCACCAGGAACGCTAATTCGAGGTAGCGTAAGGAAAGAATATTTGAAAGGATATGGCCTTTGCCCAGTAGTGGGACATTTTAGGCCAAATAAAAAAATTCTTTGGCAACTTTCTTTATTCAAACTTTATGCTACTAAAGGTAC
Source organism: Caradrina clavipalpis (assembly GCA_932526535.1). NCBI lineage: Eukaryota > Metazoa > Arthropoda > Insecta > Lepidoptera > Noctuidae > Caradrina > Caradrina clavipalpis. The sequence goes on along the minus strand of OW052095.1, from coordinate 13,596,922 downwards.
AAAGGCGAACTTAAAGTCTTAGGAATTGTCTATCAGTCAACCATAGGTATATAGGTGGTGAAGATATAACATGGAAAGTACATGTTATCTTATAAGTTTATTTAGAAAAAAATAGGAAAATAAAAAAATAATAATAAATAAACAAAATGAAATGTACCCACCAATGTAACAAAATATTAAAAAAAAAACGATTAAAACGCAAAATACACACATATCGCTCAATGCAGGCATATATTATATGCCTGCATTCCCCGAAGGGTTAGGCAGAGGTGTACCAATGACACCCACAGTTCGCCGGTATGTTTTAGGCCCCATATAATAGGGGACGAGCCTAAAAAAATGCAAAATAGACGGAAATAAAGACACAAAAAGCAATAATTCAAACATAATGTCTAAATATAACTACACACATAGACAAAAGACGCGCCCCCGAGCACTCATAAACACGCAACTCTGTAGAAGTTCTTTGAGTGGTAATAAAATAAATTCGACTAAACAAGGTCGTCGTTAAATGGCAGATATATCAAAACGTATGGCGTAATTGTAGGCTATTGTGGAATTCGTAGGAAAGGTAAGCGGATAATTAGAAATTATTATGTTTCTTCATAATCTATGACATTTATTTAAAAAACTAGCTTTTGCCCGTGAAGGGACTTTTTTACGAATTTCTCATTTTTGAAAATAAAATGTAGCCTACGTTACTTGATAGTGATGCAGCTTGCCTCTTACCACACGATTTTTTAAAATCCGATAAGTAGTTTTGAAGTTTCTTAATTACGAACAAGATTCGTTTATTTCTTTATAATACTAATTTTAGATAGATCTGCATAAATCATAATTAGTATACATATAAACTCTGGGCTAATTTAGAAACTAAACTCGCTCACGGTTCCAACATCGTAAAATTTTTCATTTCAATTAGAGCTTTATATCATGAGCATTAAAATATATTTTTAAATGACAAAATAAAAAGGTGACGACACACGTGGTTCAATTAGAGGTATTTTTTAACAGATTGAGAAAGAGACTAAAATGCTATCGTTTTTAAAAACACAGGAACTGTTTCTCTCTTTCCGACTATGTACCTACGCTTCGATATAGAGTCTTGAATCGCAAAAAAACTGACCGACAAAGTAAATTCTAGATTCAAACCCATTTACAAAAACACCAATGAGACGACTCAATTACAACTCCACACAATTTCAAATATTCGAACACCAAAAATCCTTTCACATTTAGGTGGTTCAATTTAAAATTTTTGATCGAAGTTGAACTTCTTCCAGCTTTCGGCTATTCGAAGAGATTGCCTACTCGGCGTGATTGTCGCTGTGATAAGAATTTTTATTCGAAGTCTGCTTTTGTTTGGAATAAAGGTGGCGTGTTAATGCAGCTACTTCAGTACAATTTTTCTATTCAAGTCTAGTAGAGGGCGATCCCACTGAAGATTGTGGCATGGGGATCATTTTTACTGCTTTACTTTTTATGGTCATATGAAAAATGTAGCGGATTTTCTATGTTGCTTGTAAGGTCGCATGTTAAAGTGTATGGAAAATAGAAGATTTAATAAAAACTATACAAGTAGCTTTTCTTCTCGTTTTTATCTGTAGAAACATACCTACGTTTTAGAACGGTCTAGCTTCAACTTTGAGACTAAACTGTAATAAATGGTTTGACTCTGGCTTGCTATATATTTAGTAACTGTAAAAACAGCAAATGATAAGTAACTAGCTTCCGCCCGCGACTTCATCCGTGTCAAAGTTAATATATATTTCCGGGATAAAAAGTAGCCTATGTGCTATTATTCTACAATCTATCTCTATGTCTACTATAATCTATCTCTATGCTAAATTTCATCTAGATCCATCCGGCCGTTCCGGCGTGATAGAGTAAGAAACATCCATCCATCCTAACTTTCGCCTTTATAATAGTAGGTAGTAAGATTTCTGCATCATGATTGGGATATGATTTTGTTGAATTGTAACTAGAAGGAAACAATGTTCGGCTTACTAACTCAAAGACTAAGGCAAGTTTTTCTAAGCTATCAATATACTTAGGTACCAGATTTATTGTTCAAGGCCTTTAAAAACGCTAGCCCAAAAGTAATTTAGCTAACTTGGCAGCTTCTTTACATAAAACCAGGTCCTAAGGCCCAACGCCCACTGGCGACACGGCACGGCAAAGGATTTTTAAGTGACGAACAGTAAAATACCTTATTTTCATTTCATTATGGTTGAAACTTCAAAACTAATATAATATCCGATAGAATATATGTTTAGCCAGCGATGATTTTTCTTGTTGGTATTTAAACTACGTATAAGTGAAATATTTTTTGTACTCTGAACAATACTGTCGAGCATTTTAGACATGTTTTATGGAACGTTGAACTACCACACAGACGAAGTAAACTAGTTAAGTAGTTAGTAAGCTAGTAACTAATTATTTATTTTACGCCCAAAGAGGGGGTATTTTGCCGTGCCGTCATGCCAGTGGGCGCCAGGCCTAACAGAGGTGAGTGAAATGCGTAATCTTTGGAACAATGACTACAGCTTTAGCGGCAAAATCTTTTTGTTTTTATTTGTTTGTGCCAAACAATGGGAAGCCGTTAATAACGGTGTTTAGATATGATTACCGGCAGCTTTATGTTTTTTTTACAAGAGCTTTAATTTCTGGAGTTTGTTATCATGTGGTGCTGAATAAAGACAATTAAATAATATTCGGTATAAAGAACAAAGTTTGCCGCAATCCTTTTATGTGATGGAATGTACTTTTGTTTTTGTTTTTACGTGAAATGAATGCAATTCTGAAAAGGTTTGGCTGAAATGTAAACTGCTAACATACTCGTTTATGTAGATACTCTCAGGTGAAAATAATTATGTCAGTATCAAAAGTTACACATTCATAACATTTCGGAACTATAATATTTTATTCCATTACTTACTAACTTTTGCCCACAACTTCGTTCGTATAAATTTTCTTCCCCATCTAAAGCTGTCCACTGCTGGACAATTGAATTTTGGATTAGCAGTTTCCGAGAATAGCACGTTTAAACAACGTACTTTTCACCTTTATAATATTAGTATCGAGATAAAGATATAGTCAAGCGCTTTGGCTACAAGTAAAAGTTTAGGTCCCATGTAATGGGGGGAGAGTCTATTGCCATTAACCAGGCACAAATCCTACCTCCAAGCTGCTACTGAGAACTTCATAGAAAACCCAATAACACTTTGCTCGACCTGGGTATCAAACCTTAGACCTCTAGCGGAGCAGTCGCGCTTAGGACCACCGGGCTAATGAGGCGGTCAAAAGCACACAAGACACAAAATCACAAATACTAATTACAATTAATTAATTATTATTCACTCATCTTTACAGCTAAACTTACCAATCTTAAAACTCTCAACCTAACCGTTATAAAGAAAAGAAAAAACCCCAAACGTTGATCGCAATTTGGAAACTATCAGCAATTATTTAAGCTTCCGTTCGCTCGCACCTCGCGTGTAAAGTAAATGCTCTCGTAACCGTCTATCGTTAAATTGACGGGGCGTATGTATCAATTACCTAAATGAATCTCACGGGTCCTCGCGCGGGATAGACCAATCGAAATCGAGACGGTATTCAGGTGTGGCCAATTATATTTCTGAATTGTTGTTTGAACTTCAGTTTTGAGTTTTTTAACTTTTTTATCTACAGATGCGGTTGTAAGTGTTCGTTATACGTGTTTTTTATTGTTACAAGTTCTTTAACAGATTTTGTGATGAATATTTCCGGAAAAATCTATTTTGTGTGAAAATACCCATTACGTTTTAAACTAGATAACTACTTTTGATTTGCATATTTTATTTTCTTTAATCCGTACTTCTATATATATTTTTTGTAGATACTACGCAAATGGTTTTAAAAATCAAAACCGAACTCCATTATCATTTTTGTTCTAATATTTATTAATTTTACTTTCTGCACGAAACTTTGTGGAAGCTTTGTTTAAATGGAAGTCAATTATACCATAAACCATCTTATGACAGTCGGGAATAGTGCATCTTTCTAATAATGGAAAACAAACACACTGTAGGACCTACCTCTTTATAATAATAATGATTAAAGTATAGAAGACAAACAAGATAACATTGTTATGACCAGCTGATCACAAAAATACTTATTTTTGTCTCTATTCTCCGTTTAATAACTTACTGCTTGGATTACTGAAATGAAACCCGATATCGCAAATTAATCGAGATTGACTCGTGTTTCTACGGCATCCAGGTTTGGGATAATATGGTACATATGAGGCCAAAAAAACCGGCCAAGTGCGAGACGAACCCAAACGCTATTTAGATCGAGCAAAAAACGCGGAAAAAAGCACATTTCTTGAATGAGTATATAATTTTTTTTTTAAATTTCATTTTATTACTTTACATAGCGGCTATATTCTGTGAAAATTTCAAGAGTCTATTTTAATGCAAAAGATACAGCCCTGTGACAGACGGATAGATGAGCGATCGCAATAGGGGTTCGTTTGAACTCTTTGGGTATGGAACGCTAAAAACAAATATGACTTATTATGAAATGGTAAGGTTGCCGAAGCAATCGGCAGTTAATTCTTAGTCTCATGAAAAATAATTCTTCTGGCTTTTTTTTTTTTTTTTTAAAGATGGTAAAATCATCAAATGACCCCCCCCGTCCTGGGCGGGGCGGGAGGGAGTGTCAGACTTTTACTGACTAAAAACCATCTATGTTCCTTCATGTGCCCTTTGCGTTCCGGGGGCGCGGTATCTCTTTCGAACAACCCGCAGAATTCTTCTGGCTTTTGTTACCTATTAGAACTTCATTTCTTTACCCGCAGTTTTCATTACAAGAGCTTTCATTACAAATTATTCGTTAAAACTAAATCTTTGTTTGCCAAAACAAAATGTTTACACAATAGAAACAATATCCGGTGACATTCTATAAATAAATAATATTTTTTCACGTAAATTTTTTGCTCAAACTAATAAAACTGTACTAAACCAATAGTAAAACACGTTTAGTGCTACGCTTACGTGTGGCGTTAAATTGAAGGGAAAAGCACATCAATTACATATGCACACAGGCCCAGAGGTCGGGGCACGCAACGCTGCCACCCGGACCGTTGGCTAATTCGAGCAAAACTGGTTGAAGCGAGATATTACCGGTCGGAACCGGTTTGCGTCGGTTATTACAAGATCGCGCCGGACGGAGCGGAGACCCCGGGCGTTTTTGCGCTTGAACGACTACCGTTTGAGGAACGCGGCTGATTGCTTTCGAATTTTGAATTGGATCGCTTCAATCGCTTAGATAAAGAGAACGATTAGCTCGTTTTTGTCGGTCATTTCACTTCCGTGTACTATTTTGTTGTGTTCAAGCTTTATGCATGCAATTTAGAGCATTTTGCTCTAAATTTCTTCATTTATACAGATACCCGAATTTTAAAGATACTTTTTCGTTAATCCAACTATAAAAAATGCTTGCAAGTCCTTAAGAGTTTTTCTCTTACATCCATAATATTTCTTGATCTACCTATTACCTAAACACACAAGGTGTGCCTTTCTCTGCAACCCAAGGTTTCTAGACGTAAGCCTGAAAACTGAGTGGTTCAATAATACGGCGGCCGTCCAACAAGTAGTTTTTAATCCTTTGACTAGACAATAACTTGAGAGTTTCAATTTCAAAGTTCATTCAAATATTCAAATTATACCGTTCAGTAAATTAATGTAGTCGTTAAATGATCTGCTCATGAATAGCTAATATTTGCCTAAGTGTGTTCACAGATAGGTGGGGATTCTCCTATGTTGCATCGCTAGAACGAAACTAAAAGAACAATCCTCAAATATTCTGTATCCAACTAAAATTAATGTGCAGAGTCTGACCGAGTAGGGCGAGTAGACATTTCAAAGTCAAGTCAAAGTGTAATAATTTCTTTAAATTAGACCATTCTAAAGCACTTATAAAAGTCACCAACAAAAACAACTAAATTGAATCTACTTGCGTATTCCAAAATTTATTTCAAATAAAGAAGAATGGGTAAGAAACTCAATCCAAACATTTAATTTTAAGAACACATTAAAAACAGCGTACAAAACACATTCTGTTCACTCGTTACTACCAGTTCCCTGAGCAATACCAACATTAAAATGACCACCTCGATAATTCTATTGATCGTTTTCTATTACATGGGCATCATGTTGTCTCATACAGATCCAGTGAATTCTTCCTCTGCCTGTCAATTCAGGCTTTTTCACTTACCTTATTGTTAGCTGCGAACAAAAGCTTTTGCTCGTCTCTTGTTTTTGTCTCCTAGCCTATTGTGACAGAGCCTTATCGACAAGCTGTGTGAAAGACTTATTGTGGACCTTTTAATTATTATTTCGTAGACTTGTAGGTAAATCATTCTGTTTACTTATAGCCTGGCTGTGACGGCATGATAGGTAATTACTAGGAGTTTAGCTGTAGTGTTCATTAATGAATACGTTTGTTAACGATTTTTATGTTGTGTTTTTTTTTCCGTGCTAGCCTATTGGCTTACCTACCTCTGCTTTTGTTGAGATTTGCAGCAGCAGGCAACTCGCAACAAGTTAGTCGTAAGTTGACTGCTACCGCAACCTACATGCTAATGTGATAATATGTGAGTTACCATTCGCTTTTATAAATTTGCATAGACTAGCACATTGGCGGCGACTACGTCCGCGTATATTTCTTACTTCCTCTACAAACTCAACAACCCTTACAGGTCCCTTAGAGTCAACGCTAAAAACTGAAACAACTGATGTGGTATTTTGAAAACCTGCAAGAAAAATCCAATTTCACACAAATTTAATTCGTATTTTCGTTTCCTTTACGTTTCGATTTATTTACAAGCGTGCTGTGGTTTGTTTTTCCTTGTTTATCTTCATGTATGTAACAGGAACGTGTCGAAACATGGGATTCGGAGATTCCTGAGAGTGACAAAACTTTTCCACGCGATGTCAAAATAAATAAGTATCTACCTACTTTTCCATCAGTAGTGTTTATTTAATTTGTAATTAAGTTTATTTTTGTATGACAGAAAGTACAAATAAATTCAATTGACTCAGTGGCTCAATATTGCGATAGCTTTTACCATTTCAGTTTTCTTCAGGAATGAATTAATTATTAACGTCACTTCAAAATGTTACGGCTAATAAAGGTTAAGTTTCTTACAACTATGAACCTTAAAAACCTGGCATAAGAAATACTACCTTTATAATAACTCCTAAAATGTCAAGTAGAGTTAAAATAACTAGCACGTTATTTATTTATTTATTACAAAAACATGAAAAACATAACAGACACAGCGTTCAAGTAATAGCACAGTAGATACAATTTAAAAAAAAACGCATTACGATAAAACTTACAAAATAATAAGTAAATAATATGGATATGTTCAGTAACGAATATAAACATGTACACACTTAGCAACGTTCTAAAGAAATTTCCACCAAAAACTTTCATTAAAATGTCATGGTGTTACGAATATCATATTCTGGATCCAATACTACTAGTAATCGGTACTTTGCTTTTTTATTCAACGGAAAATCGCTTTTACGTTTTGCCAAGTGTATACGTATACATGTTTATGATTGTAACTGTATATAAAACTTCATAACTATTTCGTACATCATATAACAAAATCTCAAACATTCGCGACACTCATCTATGCATTTCACGGCAAGCAAATCACACTCGGCGTCGATGCTAGGCAGAAGAGCATTGCACGTTACAATAACAATTCAGGAGAATCTACAAGCTGTTCTTCTCTTAGCCACATACAAACAAAGCTAAAGGATTCCCTTATCAAGGGTTTTGCTCAGGTATTCAATTCCGATCAAAGCTCACTCACTGCTAAGCTACAGGCAGTCGTTCAAAAAGGCTGTTTGCACTAGGGCGCCGTGTAAAGCGTCGGATTGCGTCCAATCACTGGGACGGTCACCCTGATTGAAGCGTTCGCTGCTGTATTTATCGTGTTTTGTTTTGTATGTTTTGTTTGTCATTTGTTTTTTTTTTTGTTTTTTATTGTGTCGTGAAGGTATGTGAGGGTATAATGAGCCGTTATTGGAGTTTGATTGACGTGTCTCTTGAGGGATAAGCGATACTTGTGGGATGAAAACTAATCAAGGATATAGGAAAGGATTTATTCACTTGTTTATCTATACAGAAACCCTAAATAAAATGCACTAAATTGTACTCAAACAATAATTTTGATTACTTTAACGTTAAGTTGGTGAACGGCAGCCTTCACTTTAAAATCTAATCGTAATCTTATTTCAGCGAAAACCAATATAAAAAATGTAGGTACATTACAAGAACTTTTGGCAGTGTTAGATCAGATTACGATCAGTCCTAAAAGTAAGTGGAGTCATCCTTCTGATTACCAACTACACTCCCAAAGCTCTAAAAACTATCTTCTGCTTCAAAACAAATCGATTAGATAGTCTGCTCAAATAACATTGAGCAATTATAGCAAACGGTTCGCAACCGGCAAATATTTGCCGTTGTCGTATTAAACGCACACAGTTGCACTGTGTAGATGGTCAACATTCATTTGTCGGAATGATTCTACGGTAGAGTTAAGCCAGTGTAATAGTCGATTGCAATAATCTGATTTGTTTGCCAAAGCGTTCTTATTAGACTGTTGATTATTGGTTTTAGATCTCGTTTGAAAGTTTGTTGGTGGAATTAGTGGCCATTTTGAAATGTATTTGGTGATTTGCACCGAGGAATTATTACAAATCTTAATCAAATATGTAATTGTTGAAGTATTCACCTGTCAATTCGACATTAATAATGTAATCTAAATTTGTAATATTTAATGATTTTAAATATTTTTTTTATAGAGTTTCTTACTCGTTCTAACCAATCGTTTGGGGAAGAGCAACTAGCTTCAACTATATGACTGAATCTATGGAATGTATATTACCTACTATTGGAAGGTATGTATATTATTTAAGTTTTGCCTAGTAGTTGCTACCATGCATTAAAGAAGTCTCTTTTATGCACCTACTTTCAATTGCACAGGTTTTCATTCACACCGTCACAAAACTTCTTAAATTTTCACAAACCTCAACAAAATGTACTTTTTACTTGCCTACTAATGGAATAAATAGAAGCAATTTGTATTAGTTGACAGTTTTAATTATATTTAGGAAAGAAACGGTTACACATTATTCATCGAGTATATTACAAGAAGCGAAGCGTAATGACAGATGACCACAAAGAAGGGACCAGGGAGTCGCAAAGCGTTTCGTTTCACACTGTTATGTTCCAACACTTACACATGAAATAATACCTGAACACGCAATGTGCATTGTCAAACTCCCTGCTCTGAAATGTAATTGGCTAAAAATAAGTAGCATCACCTCTGATGTTGTACTCATGCAAAATTTCCGAACGGCATACAAATGAGGCGTTCAGACGATCACGGCATCCCGTCTAATCCAGCATCTTGAATATTCAAGTGGCAATTACGTTAATGGCAGATACCCCTTAGGTGGGTTGCAGACAGCCGACAATCGGTTGCTCAAATTCAGTCGGACACCAGACACACTGACTGATAAATTAAAAATCTAGTCTTAATGAGAAATTAGTGAAAATATTGACCAACTGCTGCCCTGGGCCCTACCATTATCAATGGCATGGTAAGTGATATACAGACTAGTTATTTCGGTTCACAGTTTACGCGCATATAGTAAAATAACACATGACACTGCATAAAACAATTGTAATCTCTTTAGCCAATACTATTAGAGTAAGAAAGACAATACCATTTAAAACGTTCAAAATCGAATTGCGTAGTATCTTAACGACAGTGCAAGTTTTTTTTTTAATTAAAGTTATTTTTGACAAATTGGGACTGAGAATAGATTATGATCGTACCTAAAAGAGAATAGAATTGCCCTCTGATCATATTAGTTATCCTACAAAATGTTGCGACAAAATCAGTAGAAGACAGTCGCAAGACGAAAAAGTCTGTCGTGCGCATCCAACCTAAAGTAGCGGTGCATGTTATTTCATACGGAACACCTTTGGATAAGGATTAGTTAGTGAAACAACGGTTTCGTGTTGAAACGAGAGCTTATTGTAATGTGTTTTGCTTTTAATATTCAGAAGGATTGTACGGGAAATGTGTTTGCGATGTGTGGCAATTTTAAATTTAAATGTTTTGGGATATGCTACTGAACTGTCTGGGTAATGTCATTCTTATTTCTGCATTGGTTTTGTTGTATACTACTTTTATATAGTTACCCTTTTTCATTTTGTTTGCTATACGTATAATTAAAAGTACATTTTCTAAAGGTAAATTAAAAGTTCAAACATATATAATTAAAAGTTCACACATTAAAAAAAACTTCCTAATGAAATAATTATACAAAGCCTATAAATATTATTATTGAATGAATATTAATTATTAATTACCACGTTTGGCTTCAGACTTATATTTAACTACTCCAGCTTTTCCACAATATTTTCCTTCACCGATGAAATATGAAGATATATTTAGAAAGTACATATGAAATAGAATAAGTCATATATTAGTATCGGTCACGAACCCAGAACCTTTAGCATCAAATACCTTACCCTCTAGACCACCTAGGTATTCACAATAACTTACTAAAAATAATAAAAAACGAATACCAAATAATTTACTAAATTATAAATTTAAAACTAAAAGTATTAGAGAAACAAATTAGATTTCACTAAAACTCCAGCTACAATCCTGTTATTTGTAATTCAAACTCAAACTTATAATGATTATAATAAATATCTTTAAAATTCAGACGCAAACTTTATTAACTATAAGGTGAGTGAGAAACTTAAAATAAACTGAACAAATTGACGCGTCAAAAGTTTTAGTCTATCGAATCTCAACACAGCGAACAAAATCTCAAGAATATGCTTAGAAGAAGAATTAGCAAAACATCCAAATTCTCTGCGAATGACTGCTAAATAAATAATTGTTGAGCGTCTGAAGAACTAAGATAACAAGTCTAAGCGGCAAACTAAGTTAGGGACTTAATTGAAGCAACGTCTCCTTAACTTGGGAATATTAATATTTGTCAAGGATGAAGTCAGAACAAATACATTTTGCCTTAATAACGTTCATTTCTAAGCTCAACGTCCAAGTACAAAACTTAGTAAGTTCGTTACAAGTTCATTAGAACTCTATCAAAATTCAAATTAAAGAAACACTTGACGTTTTATTGGCGTCGAAAGTAACCCAAATTGTTATTGCCTATTTTGCTTACTGCTCAGTTGGGGAGTCACGGATTAGGGGGGATGTTGTTGACCTTGGCAGCTTAGGATTTGAAGGTGAAACAAGATTTTTTACCAGATATTCCCACACACACATTTTTATTTAAAAATTTTGCCTCTGGTTTCGAGGTTACCAACTTTTCATTTTGTACAGTGCAGGCCAAAAAAACAAACCCATTACTATGTCTCTATGGAATAAAGTTAGATTAGTCTTTTAAACAGTTGCTTTTTTAGGTTATTAGCAACACAGTAGTTGTTTTAAATACTAATTTTAAAACGCATTTAAACATAGCTGGTGTTTATACAGCCTGAATCATTTTATTATTCTAAACTGTTCCGTTCCGATTTCAATAAATTTACTTATGCCTATATTTGAACTGTCAACACACGCCACAACACAGTTACAAAATAAAATGAACACCGTGTCTGTGTGTATGTGACTACTCGTCATAAACGTAATATTATGTCTGCACCCCAACAAAACCCTCTATTCCCATCCTTATCTTGCACCCCCTAAACACGCACACAATAAACTACTTCATTCAAAAAGTATAAAACCAAGTATAAAAGCTGGAGTAACGATCGCATGCAGACGTAATGTTTCATAGTCGTAAGGTAACAGTATGAATTTCTTTATATTCCCGAGTAATACTATGTATGATCTGTCACCATCAGGGGAAATCCCGGCAACTTTACAAGAGAACACCCACCTTGTTGGTAACAAGGAAAAATGATGATATTCAGCGGAGCCGTAACGTAACACAAGCTCCTTTGTACCGCGCGAGCAAGCGGAGGGGATGTTTATAGCGTACTGGATGAATGGGAAAAGAATGAAGGAAATTAATACCAGTCTATTATTGTCCCACTGCAAGGTAAGGGCCCAATCGGAGGTGCGAATCTGCATCAAGTATATACCAGGGTCCTAACTCATGGTGGTAGAAGGTACCGACTGGTTTTAAGAGTCCGACATAACCCTCCGTTTTTCACAGATGGGTGAGGGCCTATTTTCAAACAGAGAAGGGATGAGCATTGATCACCACTCATGCGTGGTGGATTGGCGATTTCAAACTTAGATCAAATTTAAGTCAGTGCAGTTTGGAAGTCGTTGATGAACTAGAAACTTCATTCAACCGTCTTGTTTTGAAAATATTTTAAAATAACTTTTTTTTTATATAAAAGTAAATAATTATATCATGTCAATATCCTGTGAGATAATTTGAAATTTATTTTGGGACGTATTTTTATGCAAAATTAATTCATTTAACTATCTGCCACAAAGCTAAAACGCTTCAATCCAATCTTGCCCGTCCACCGACGACTTCCATAGACTAACTACACCAATAGAAGCTGAGACCGCACGTCACGCAGCGTGATCGTATCGTGACACCTAAATATCTTACTCTGTGGGAACAAATGGCCATGTCAACCGCAATGCGTGCCGCGTCACGGTCTTCAGTCCATCATGTTCACTACAGGTTTTGATTTTCCACGCGAATTGTTCTGTAATCGATTACTTTTGGAAACTCTTATCGATGCAACCCGAGATGTGACTTCGATCAGTTGACTTTTTGTACGATTATTTTAGCCAAAGGGTGCGAACTGGATTATATTATCAAGACTCCGGTGTCTGTCTGTCTGGGCTACATCTTTTGAAACTTCATACGTAGACACTAACAAGAATTAAAAAAAATTGGCAAACACACGTGTTCTTTTTTTAAATAAACAATTTTTTAAATAAAATATTTAAAAACATATGAGTGAAAACGACTCGGTGTAGGCCGGATTTTTTAAACTTGTGCAGTAAGATATTTACGCAGTAAAACAGGCATCAAAATTAGTAACCTCTTCATCAAATATAAGATCAAAATATTTAATATCTTGTAGATCTAGCGGTAGCTAACTGTCAGGTTATGCGAAGCGCTCTTTGTAAGTAGGTATACATAAATAATGCGGCAAAGCGAGCTTTTAAATATTTTATGGGTTATATTGTTCATTCATTTAAAAACGAGTCGTTATTGGCAGTTGGGTTATTTGTAAACAGACAGAAGAATAAGGAACCTTTTTGGGTTATTTGTAAACAGACAAAAGCTTATGGAACCTTTCCCTTAAAACTATAAGAATACAACATGACGGCACGACTGGCGTAGTGGTTCAGCGATTGGTTGCTGCTCTGCAAGTCGCGAGTTCGATTCCTGCATGGAACAAATATTTATGTGACCTAACACGTAGTTCTTTCGAGTTTGGTTGTTTGTGTATGTGAGTGTATATGTTTATAAACGCACCCACACTCCAGGAGAATTTCCTAGTGAGCACAACCTTTTATGAAATTATAAATAAAAAATAAATAAACATAAAATACAATCAACAACGTCAACGTCGACATTTTATTTTATTGTAACTTTTTTATTTTACACACGACTTTTTAACAACATTCATAATCTAGATTTTAAAGCAAGATCTCACAACCCAATCACTTAATTATTATTTCAGGACTACCATTTCCCTACTGACTACAGGCGAAAAAAAAGCGGTAGGATCCACTGAGATAATTGGGATGATATTTCAGCGTGATTAATTGCATTTATAAATCAGAGAGGGAATCGGGGGTTTAAAAATAAAAAGGTGAAACAAAAGAGGCGCTATTTGCCTGCTGTTGGATAGTTCAAAACAAGTATAATGTTTTGCTTTATGGTGCAAAATTATCATTTGTAGTTTGTTTTACATATTATTTCATATTAAGAACAGGTTCTACAGGTTTTCTATACTATATCTACTGTCGAGTATTTAGGTGTTAACAGTTGGGCAAAGACGAAGTCCCCGCTCCTGTCGCCTTTGCCACATGTGACAGTTGAATTTGTTTCTTTACTAAAGTTGTCAAACTGTACTGTAAATTGTATTCCTCAGGTAAAATGTATCTGGCGATTGTTAAATTGGATCTTAATGGATTGGTTGAGAATGGAGGTCAAGAGATCATAAATATGACGAGCAGTAGCGTCTACTTTTCTGTCCATTTGTCATTAGTCAGTTGTCAGTTCATCGATTATTTTTTATAAGACTGTAGGGACATAATGTAAGCACGTAAAGCAGCGCAAAGCCAGCTAACATGTTTGGTAGCGAGATTTATGTACAAGACAATGTACAAAAGCTAGTATATGTACCTATTATGTACAAAAGTAAAGAAACAGATTATTTACCAAATTTATAAAGCAAAATAATAACACTCACAGTGACTTCATTTATGTCCATAATTTTCTGCCTATAAGGTAACACGCCCGAAACGTCGCGTGTCCATGCAATATTTCCAATTTTTTATTTTCACCAATTAGTTTACCCCGTACATCGTCAAATAATGTAATTTGTAAATTAAATTTGGATACCGCGATATTCAAGCACAAGCGGAAATGTAAGCGAAACAATTCCAATTTGTCACGGTTCGATAGTGAATCAGCGGCGCGGTGGTTCCCAATACGATGTGGAAATTAATTTAACATTCAAGTTTAATGTTAAATTACTATTTATTACTCTTAATTTAATGCTGGTTTTGTTAAATTTCACTAATGTGCTTAACTAGCTGTTGCCCGCTAATTATTTTACAGGTATCAGCATTTTAGTCGAATAATTTCCGGAATAAATTCGCTTCGTTAACCCGCTTAGAGCTGACGTTTGAAAAAACGCCATGCAAACAAGTACCAATGTGACATTTTCAATTAATATGTACTTCTATGTACCATTATTCGACATCGGTAATGGAAAACATCGTGTGGAAATCTGGACTTTTTGATATATATAGGTACCATCACACCTGTATTCCCCGAAGGGTTAGGCAGAGGTGTACCAATGTACACCCACAGTTCGCCGGCATATTTATGTCCCATGTAATAGGGGGCGAGCCTATTGCCATTAACCGGGCACAAATCTAAACTCCGAGCTGCTACTGAGAATTTCATAGAAAAACCCAATAACACTTTTTGCTTGACCTGGGAATCGAACACAGGACCTCTAGTGCAGCAGTCGTCGTTTAATGGTCTAATTGAAATAAATTACTCGACTTTGACGGAATCGTGACAGATGGAAGGAGTGAAGAGAGACCTTTGTCCAGTAGTGGGATAGAAAAGGCCAAAAACCGTTGCCCCACTCTAGTCATTTCAAATCATTACAAACACCGATTCTAATTGTTAAATTCCCGCATAACTACAGCTCCCACTTTAAAGTTCATAAAAAATATTCTAAAACAATAACTTGTGCAATATATCAAAAGTTTCTGCGGGTTTTTAGCAGACCTCCATACATTACAGTGTAGGACATAAATAAATGGAACAACATTACCTATTTTCTGTTTACAAAGTATTTACATAAAATACGGGTAGTCTAGTCTAACACAGTCGTATATTAAAACAACATAAAACATTTCGCCACTAATTCTATTGTTGTTTAACGAGGTACACCTGAAGTAGGAATGTTAATACCTCCGTGTAACATGTAATTTATTGTATTTTTATTCCGTATCTTTTACCAAAGTAAATTGATATTTCAACTTGAATAAAAGTTGTTCATTTATTTTTTTGACGCTTCGTATTAATCTTATTCTTGCTGTTTTGACGTGGGATTAATTTGCAAGAAACTGCGTTCAGGATTGAGCTTTTGACAACTTTAAAGTGATATCATAATTATGTAAAGCCAACATTTTTTTTGTTACGGCACGGTTGGCGTTGTGTTGGTTCGATTCCCGGTTTAAACTAGTGCTACGGCTGAGTTATAAAGTAATCATGTGCTTAGTAATAATAAATAGTATTCTTCAGACCAAATTCGGGTAGAGCGGCTGATCTCAATGAAAATTAGCCAAGTACGCAGGAGATAGTATAGTGCATGAGTGTGTGTGCAACACAGGTGCACTCCTTCTTCCTTCAATCTCATAGCCTGAAGGGATGGTAATCCAACACCACCGGAGAGAGGTCATTGGAGGAACACCGTGGGGTTTTAGTCGGTAAGAGTCCGACACAACCCAACTTCTTATCCCAGGCGGAGGCAGCCCATGACCAATGGCTTTACGCGCTTTCCGATACACCACCTTCTTCTAAATTCCGGGTTGCTACCCAATAACACTTTTTGCCCAATCTGAGTATCGAACCCAAGACCCCTCAACCGTCGCGACCAAAAGACCAATGAAGTAATTACAACAACAATAACAAAACTCCACTAACAATACATCCCACACACACACACATTCAATATCATCCCACCTCAAAAAAAGCGAAACTAAACCAACAACTCACTCTAAAGTAACAGAACTCGAATAATATTTGTAGTTCAAGTATCGACTACACTCCGCACCGCTAAGTTCGGCAATTAAAATTAATCACCAAACGGTTCTGTGTTTTTGCTTTACAGTGCAGTTTGGGGGGCTCAGAAGTTGTTCAAGAACACTGATTGCTATCTGACTACAGACTGCAGTCTACAAAGTGTGGTGATTTACAGAATACTACGCGTCCGCCATTATTTGTTTAGAACTCGTTCGTAGTTGGTTCGTCTGAAAAACAATACGTTATATCTACGTACTGTAGAGGCGGAGAGATGTAACTACTGTACCCACTTGAACGTCCACGCCGCGAACTGTCAATGCACCGAAACGTCACGATGCGAGTGTCAAATTTCGCGCTATAAATTGCGCAGTAACTCTTCCGATAAAAACGTTTGTCAAAAGAAAATTAGACAAGCTATATTAAAATTAAAAATACCGTAGCATAGCCTAATGTATACACAATATGATTATTTAAAAGTATATGCTCTAAACCCAGATCAAATTACTTAAAATAAATAGAGAATCTTAAACAGTACACATTTTTCTCTCATATTCCGAAATTATTGTTTATTTATAATAATTCCAGGCAATTTGTAACAGTTAGAAATACGGTGAAAGAAACTAGATTATATTTCCATGAAAACGATACCAAAATATTAGTATTTGATGCATCATAACTATTTTTAATAAATGAAAGAAAAGAGGTCTGGTTATCGCGATTTTCGGAGCAAGCGCGAGACCTTGAATGAGCAAAATGGCCGCCCGGGGCTGTGCAGACGAGATGCTTTTTTTTGATTACCTACCTAGTTTGTCACTTATTTTGTTTTGCAGTTTTACTTTTCTATATTGGTGAATTAAACTAACACTTTAATTAATGTTCTTTAAAAACATGTTTAAAAAATATTTTTTATTTTTTAACCGACTTCAAAAAAAGAGTAAAAAGTAATTCAGCCGCCCGTTTCCGCTCCTCGTATTCTTTTTTTTGAGCTAGCGGCAATCCTGCAATACGCTGCCTGCCTGCAAAAAAAAAAGTCGATTAAAGTAAAAAATTGTGTTAAGTACGTGCATGTACATGCGAAAAATAATAAAACACTCATGCGTTAATATAAACAGCCCTGTAAAACAAATTAAGTAATTTGGAAAACAAAAATCCGACACCGATAGTATCTCGTCTGCACAGACCTTGTACATGTAAACGTTCGAGTACACTCCAGTGTCCGCAGCGTGAGCGCGTGCAGTCGCCGTGTTTACCTAATTTGAATTTGCATGTAATCACTGTGTATTATATTAATTATATTAAAAGTATGTATTTATACTAAATCTAGATAGTATAATTAAACGAATGGCGTAAATTCAATCACAAAATATGTGTTCACTTATGTTTTATCACTTAAAATTTGCGGCAATTTTGAATTACGACGGACCATCTCCAATGTAATACAACATTTTTTAAACCATGACGCCAATGAAACTATGATTATTTTATATCATGGACACGAGCAAATCTTAAGGAATATCTTGATATAATACACTATACGATCTAACTAATAAGAAAAAAGAACTTACGACATATCTGCGGACAGTCCTCGCCGTGATGCACACACAAAATCACTCGAACTTGAAACTGACGTATAAATACAGATTAAAAAGATTTTAACTGTTTACACATGTCAGTGCCAACTACGTTTAGTTCCGCGCCCGAAACGCCAGTAATATTGCAAAAAGAAGCTTTATTAAAGCCCTTTAGAGCTGATTTTCATTAATTCCTATAGTCGACACTGTAGTGTACCCTAACGTAAGATGACAAAAACTTTTTGGACACTCAAGTGTCTCCTGACGTTCAAGTGGATATAAATACATATATTTTGTACTTACTTCGTTAATTAGAATATTATTTTATATCTATTTTAACTTATTTGACAGCTGTAATCACGGGCCATCATTCTCTGTTTAATTTTAAAGTGGCGTTTATATCACAGCAGAAACTTTTAAAAGAAGTTTTTATTTAGCTCATTCAGTTAGAGTACCTACCTATATCATTAACGATTTGTTGATTTTGGTAGGAATTGGTGCATTTTGGTGTGTATATTGATGCAATTTGCGTTTTTAATTCTGGCAAAATATAATTAGTTTTCCTTATATTCGCATAGTTGAGAAAGTCTCAATTGGATAACTTTCGTACTCTCGGGATAATTTTGAACTTTACGCAGATTAGTCTTATTAAACGTATAGTATCTGCCTACCTATGATTATGTTAAGTCCTACCCACTAAAATTACATTACACGAGGACTATTTTTAGAAAGTCAGTACCCTTGGTTTATTGTTAAAAGTTAGATATAAGACAAGTAAGGGCAACATTATTGAAAATACTCCCATTGTTTCTTTTGTATTACGGTTACCTCAACATACCTTAAACAGAACACCAAAAAAATAAACTACTTACAGGAAAATAGACCTACAAAAGACCTAGCCTATTAGCCATCAGTAAGTTATGTTCACATCCTTATCCCGGTCCCTAGCGTGTGTCGTAACCCTTACATTAGAGCTAAAACTTATCTTTTTGCTGTGAGGTCGTGACGTCAATGTAATCGAAACGGGTACCGGGAGCAGCGAATGGCTGTCAGGGGAGGCGGCGCTGGAGTTAGAGAAGATAGATGTGGCTTGTGGATAAGGGGGTGAGTGTACTCTACGGCAGATGTCTTTAGAACCGTAGTAAAGGTACAGACGATGGACTGTTAAAGAATTAATGATGATACGGTTGACGCAGTGGTTGAGCGATTGGCTGCCAAGTTCGATTCTTGCACGGAACTGGTATTTATATGGCCTACAGGTAGTTGTTCTGGGTCCGGTTGACTTGATATGTTTATAAACGCACCCACTATACAGAAAAAAATCCTAGTGTAGGAAAACGTTATTTATTTATTTTTTCTGTTGTGATTATTATTTTTGTGTGCATTGGGTTTTTGAAGAAGACACTCGTGGTAGTACTGTTTAATGAGTTACAACTAAACAACAGATGCAGGTAATGCAACAGATGAGTGTACAGACATTAACCGTTTATAGACCAACAAGACACAACAACAACAACTACAAGATGAATGGTGAAAACAATAAAGCTGAAACAGTACCAATATTAAAAAGAAAACCATTCCAGCAATTCAACATCCCCAACCGAACAAGGATACAGAGAGGCATCGGGCTCGAGCAAATAAATTCAACAAATCCTGAGCACGGCCACCGTTGATCTACATCGGCCTAACTGCACCAATACGTCGTTGAGGCTTACTTGTCATTGTTATAGGCTCCAGTGCGATTAACGCGTTGCAAACGCTAGCGTTAAGTTGCGTTATTTAGAGCCGGTAATTTTGGGTGAACTCAGCGACGCATTTGTTCAACAGCGTTGCGGAATGGGAACTAGACGCATGGCATTTCTAATGGCTTTTGTGGCGTGGTGAACTGGCTAGGCTTTCCCTAATGAGGTTTGTGTTGTCTCCCTAAGGGGTAAGGGGAAAAAAAATATTTTTCGATGTTTTGTTTGTGATGTGTGTGTATTGTTATTATTATTTCAACGGCATTAGCTGTTCGCTGAAGACAGCCACATCGTGGACACGGATAATTATGCTCTGTCCTTTCATCGGGTTCAAACATACCCCTTACCAATTTCATCAAGATCTGTTCAAGTGTTTAGTAGTGAAAGCGTAACAGACGCATTTCATATTGATGAATTCTTACTTTTAGAGTGAGGCCAAACGAGCGTAATTTTGCGAGTCGTGTGTCGCAGAATTTCTGTCTGTTCGCAACGGAACTGAAACGCTCAGAGGCTAAACTTTCGACACTTAAAAAACATGGAACGCGACGAGTCGCCTGCGCCGGCAGCTGCCATCTTAGCTCTCTCTAGCTTCCGATCCGACGACGAGACATACAGAACTACGAATGGCGAGCTCCTAAATTTCTATTACTATTTTACTAATCCTATTTCGCCATATGTTGACAAGAAATAATCAATAAACCAGAAGAAACTACCAACAAGACTTTAATTGAAGTTGATCACCCAAACATTGGAGACCACGACGTGATCAACTGGAAGATGCGACCGCGTGGTGCCAGCCAGCGATGAACTTCTAACCCCACTACGCTGTGACTGCAAGGCTGCTACTCTGTGCTGAGCGCGCCCCTGGGACACCTACTGACCGCGACGGAGCTGATTTGGTCTGTTCACGCTCACAGGGAAGTGCGCCCAATTCTGGTATTTATGTTTTAGTCTAAATGTGGCCCTTAATTGATATTGCAGCCGATTTCTGTGCACCAGATCTAGTATTTCTTCTCGGGTAATGATAATTTTTCACTTAAGTACCTATCTAACTACTTGCAAATGATGATTTATTAGGTGGGCACTAATTAAATGACAACTTTGCCTACCTAACTACTGAATTGCACCCTATGGAGTCAGATTAATTGACAATAGTTTCTTAGTAAGGAGGTGCTTACTAATTAAACGACATACCTGCCTTACTAGTGACTACCTACTTCCTATTTCTCTTTCACTTTGCTTACGGGACCACCCTGGCATTTTCCAGACGTGCTGTGCTGCCTGCCTGCTTCTTGGGTCCCGTTGAAGTTCGCTGCTATAAGCTTACTCACTAATCACTGCTGCTGTCTGCATCCTGTGCTGTGTAACCTGCTTTGCTTGTGTGGGAGTCGCTGACTGCATGAGCTGTTGTCGTTGCTATTGCGCGACATATACGGTTTGGCTTAATTTTCTTAATTTTACATGCGGTATTCAATACCAGCATAGCTAATTTCTTGACGGTCTGTTCAGTTCTTATAAGTGTTCACCATGACGGCTGAGTTAAAATCTCTTATTCAACTACGTGGTACGATAAAGGCTAGAGTAACTATATTTTCTAAATACTTAAATACCGTACAACTCATAGAAGCTGACAGCTTTCCTAAACAGATACTTGTTG
The DNA here is from genome assembly GCA_932526535.1 of Caradrina clavipalpis. Taxonomy (NCBI): domain Eukaryota; kingdom Metazoa; phylum Arthropoda; class Insecta; order Lepidoptera; family Noctuidae; genus Caradrina; species Caradrina clavipalpis. Next base: position 13,575,375 of record OW052095.1, on the reverse strand, counting down.
AAACTGAAATAAAACTATCAAGATTCAAAGAATTGTTGGCACAGTTTGATGATTTAAAAACTAAAATTGAGTGTTTGGATCCTGATCAGTTGGAGGAAAATGACATGATTGAAAGTGATATTTGTTCAAACATAGCTAAAGCTCAGCTGTTAATTGAAAGTCTTGTCCCTACTGACGTATTACCTGAAAATAGAAACTGTAATTCAATATCTACCTGTCAGAATATTAACCAAGAAAGCCGTAGCCATAACATTAAGTTGCCTACCATTCAGCTACCTTCCTTTGACGGAGAGTATTTGAATTGGATGGAATTTCGAGACACCTTCGATTCTTTAATCAACAATGATACTATTCCTGAAATTAACAAGTTTCATTACCTCCGCTCTTCATTAAAGGAAGGAGCATTAGATATTATCAAGTCGATTGAGTTTACTGCTACTAATTACAAATTAGCGTGGAATTTACTTACCGAACGCTTTGATAACAAGCGGATACTTACTAATAATCATTTAAAAGCTATCTTGAATTTCGACACAATATCTAAAGAAAATTACAAGTCACTTCGTACTATGATAGATTATTATTCTAAAAATGTTAGAGCCTTATCTTCTTTAAATGATCCTGAATCCCGCTGGGATACTTTACTCGTATATATCATGGTGTCCAAACTAGATGGCGCCACAAGTCGCATATGGGAGGAGCATAGGAGTACTATTGCTGCTTCGCCAACAATCGAACAGTTTTATGATTTCTTGCGAAATCGTGCCGATGTTCTAGAAACCTTACAGTACAGCAAGCATGATGTTGCTATTAAAACTGAAAAACGTACTTACCATAAAGACAACAAACAAACTAAATCATTCCTTTCTTCATCGAACACAAATAAAAAAGGCTGTGTTGTATGTTCACAAGATCATTTACTATATAAGTGTGATAAATTTAAAGACATGTCATTGGATGCTCGATTTATGGAAGTTAATAAGCATAAGCTCTGTCACAACTGTCTGCGTCCTGGTCACTACTCTGCTCACTGCAAACATAATTATTGCAAAATCTGCAACAGAAGACACAATTTACTGCTACACAAATCACAGTCCGATAATGATAAGACACAATCATCTGTTAATACCTCTTCTGCAACATCAGTTCCTCAAGAAGCAAGCTCCTCTCAGACAAATACTATTGCCATGTTTAATCCTGTATCACTCTCCGTAGAAATGCCCAGTCAAATCCTCTTATGTACTGCTCAATTGGAATTAATTGATAGCCGATCTTCTAAAACACACATTGTGAGAGCATTACTAGACAATGGAAGCCAGTCTTCATTTATAACTGAAAGAATGCAAAGAAAAATGAATTTACTCTGTTCTAATACTAATATATCAATTGCTGGTATAAATAATAAATTAACTAATACTACTAAAAGGTGTAACATAAAACTTAAATCGCGGATTAACTTATTCCATGCGAATGTTTCATGTCTTTTAGTGCCTGATATTACTGGCATGTTGCCCAGCTCAAGGGTTAACACTTCTGAATGGAATCTTCCTAAATCTATAGAACTAGCAGATCCTACCTACTATATGCCCTCTGAAATTGACTTACTGCTAGGAGCTGATATTTATTGGGAAATTGTAGAATCTAAGCAAATTAAGTTAGGGAAAAATAAACCTACACTTATAAAATCTAAACTGGGTTGGCTAGTGTCAGGCCCTTCTGGTGTGAGCCATACTACTACTACTACTCATTCAAACTTTTCTCAGGAAATTAGAGACTCTCTGGCTAGATTCTGGGAAGTTGAGGATATTCCTGCTCCGCCAACTAAAAATATTAAGCTTTCCGATGAGGAACTATATTGTGAAAACCATTTTATTGAACACACTGTTCGCCTGAGTGATGGAAGATTTTCTGTAAAACTACCATTGCGTGAAGTTCCCAGCAAGGCTCTAGGGGAATCTTATCTTATTGCTAAAAGGCGCTTCTTTAACTTAGAAAAGAAACTAAATAAATCTAAAATTAAAAATGAATATACTGAATTTATTAATGAATATCAAAGATTAGGGCACTTATCTGAAGTTAGCCGTCCTAGCTTTGGATATTACATTCCCCACCATGCAGTAATTCGCGAAAGCAGTGAAACCACTAGCTTAAGAGTAGTCTTTGATGCCTCTTGTAAAACTTCTACTAATAAGTCACTAAATGATATTCAATTTGTTGGACCAGTAGTTCAGGACGATTTAATGGCAATTTTGCTCAGGTTCCGTCAATATACCTATGTGGTGACAGGTGACATTGAAAAAATGTATAGGCAGGTTATGGTGAATGAATCACAGCGTCATTTACAGCTTATTCTGTGGAGGGAAGACGAAAGTCAACCACTTAAAACCTTGCAACTCAATACTGTCACTTATGGAACAGCTTCAGCTCCCTATCTGAGTACTAGGTGTCTTGTGCAACTCGCAGAGGAGTGTAGTGATGAAGCTGTTGCCAATACTATAAAACATGACTTCTATGTTGATGACATGAATACTGGTTCAGACTCAAAATCTCTATTAAAGGCTAAAGTTTCAGGAGTGATTGCCAAACTTGCTGAAGGCTGTTTCCCTTTGCGTAAATTTAGAACAAATTCTCCTGATATTTTTGATAACGTACTTACAACCGACCAATCTCAAGACTTTAGTAAACAATCTTCTGTCTTAGGATTAAAATGGTCACCCATCTCTGATACTTTGCACTACTCAGTCGAAAATAAATCTATTCCTAAGGTCACAAAACGCTCTATATTGTCGAACTCGTGTCGAATATTTGATCCCTTAGGTCTTTTATCTGCCTGCACTATCTTTCATAAAATCTTACTACAGAGGCTCTGGTTACTCAAAATAGATTGGGATGATGAAATTCCAAGAGAAATTCAAAACTCGTGGATAGAATTCTATAATGAAACGCAACATTTTGCCCACATTCAGATACCTAGATACATTTTATGTAATTCTCCTATTTACATAGAGGCTCATTGCTTTACTGATGCCTCTCAAAATGCCTATGCTGCATGTGTTTATCTCAAATCGACCAATAATTTAGGTGGAGTTTACTGTAACTTACTATGTGCTAAAGCTAAGGTTTCTCCTTTGAAATCGGAAACGATTCCCCGTCTAGAATTGTTAGGCGCTTTACTTGGTGCAAAACTATACTCTAAAGTATTTTACTCTTTACAAATTAAGATTGCACGCTCAATATTTTGGACGGACTCAACCATAGTCTTGGGCTGGTTACACACTCCACCTAAAACTCTTAAAACTTATGTAAGCAATCGAATTGAACAGATTCGTGATTTGACTGACAAAACTACATGGCGTCATGTACCTTCTGAACATAATCCTGCTGACATGGCGTCCAGGGGCATTCAACCACGTCTTCTCCATGATAATACTCTTTGGTGGCATGGTCCTTCCTTTCTGACTAAGTCTGAACATGAATGGCCCCAATCTAAATCTACTACTTCTACTCTACCTGAAATAAAAATAAGTTTAAACATTAAAACTCTATCTAGTGACATTATACCTTTCGAAAAATATTCTAAACTATACAAACTACAAAGAATATTCGCTTATATACTAAGATTCATGAATAACATAAAAAAAATTGAATACTAAAATAAATGGTGAACTTACCTGTTCCGAGTTAAACAACTCACTGGTACTCCTAGCTAAAGCGTCACAGAGGGAATGCTTCTCAAAGGAAATACACTCACTAGAAACATTGGACAAACTAAACTCTAAGTCACGAGTTTTGTCTTTGAACCCCTTTTTTGATCGAGACGGTGTCTTACGCGTCGGTGGAAGGATCGACAATGCATCTTACTGTCCTTATGAAAAAAGGCATCCCATACTGCTAGACTCCAAACACATTTTCTCTAAACTTCTATTTGAGCAAGAACATCTTCGTCTCCTTCACTGTGGCCCTCAGCAACTTTTAAATACGATTCGTGACCAATTTTGGCCTACAGGTGGGAAAGTACTAGCTGCAACTACTGTTAGAAAGTGTGTTCGTTGTCAGAGATTTAGAGCTAAGCCTTTAGAACCCATCATGGGCAATCTACCGGAATCTCGTGTAACTCCTGCTCCACCATTTGCGATTTGTGGTACTGATTTTGCAGGACCCTTTTTAATCTTGAATAGAAAGGGTCGCGGTGCCAAGACCTCCAAGTGCTATCTATGCATATTTGTTTGTTTCATCACGAAAGCTGTGCACTTGGAAGTCGTGAGCGACTTAAGTAGCGATGCCTTCATTTTGTGCTTGCGTAGATTCATCTCACGAAGAGGTAAACCTAACACTATATACTGCGATAATGGAAAAAACTTCGTAGGAGCTAGTAACGAGCTGAACAGACTGCTTAAAGAAAGTGAACATTCAGTTAGCGACTTCGCGAGTAAAGAGGGTATCACTTTTAATTTCTCTCCTGCGTATGCACCGCATTTCGGCGGTATCTGGGAGGCGGGAGTCAAGACAGCTAAATATCATTTAAAACGGATAGCGGGTAATTCAAGTTTAACCTTTGAAGAATTGTACACTCTGTTTGCACAGATTGAGGCCATTATGAATTCACGGCCCATTACTTCTATGTCTACTGATCCTTCTGATCTGTCAGCACTTACACCGGGACACTTCCTTGTGGGCCGACCATTGACCTCACTTCCTTCACCCGTCATCGAAAAGGCCAGCATCAATCGGTACCAGCTGATTGAACGCTTGAGACAGCACTTCTGGTCCCGATGGACAAAGGACTACTTATCCACCCTACAGCAACGCGTCAAGTGGCAGCGTGTACAAGACCATGTTCGTGTTGGCGACCTGGTCCTCATCTTAAACGACCAGCTGCCTCCTATGAAGTGGCTTATGGGCCGCATCACTAAGCTGTACCCAGGAGCTGACGGCGTATGCAGAGTGGTCGACGTGAAGACTGAGAACGGCGTCATTCATAGACCCGTCTCAAAACTCTCGCTACTAGATTCCCAAGAGCTCCTTGGGGAACACGTCCCCAAGGGGGGGGAGGATGTTCGCAACGGAACTGAAACGCTCAGAGGCTAAACTTTCGACACTTAAAAAACATGGAACGCGACGAGTCGCCTGCGCCGGCAGCTGCCATCTTAGCTCTCTCTAGCTTCCGATCCGACGACGAGACATACAGAACTACGAATGGCGAGCTCCTAAATTTCTATTACTATTTTACTAATCCTATTTCGCCATATGTTGACAAGAAATAATCAATAAACCAGAAGAAACTACCAACAAGACTTTAATTGAAGTTGATCACCCAAACACTGTCAATCTCATACAAAACTCCTGTTTCGTTCACACGGCGACGCAAAATAAGTTGTCAATGTCAGTAAAAAGTAAGTTACTCGACAGAAATTCTGCGACCGACGACTCACAAAATTCCGCTCGTTTGGCCTCACTCTAAAAGTAAGAATTCATCAATAAGGCGATTGGCACACTACCCCGCATCGCGGAGCGAGCGCGGGAGCACGTTGTTCGCAAGTATCTGTGTTTGTATATGAAACACGTGTAGTCCAACATACTGAAAACGCAACGAAACCAAACGATAAATAAACACAGCGACAATTAAAATTCACGACTGTCGAAAAACACCAATTATTAACATTTCGTTTAATTTTTCGTAAGGCTATGTAGGTATGTCAATTTGTTGAAATAAAAAGCGATGTCTTTTGAATCAACTGTATATGATTTCTAAGGCTTTTTGATCCTGCGACGTCGAATTTTAATGAGGGCGAAGAATTGTAATTATTTTTTAACGAAGAAAACATTACTTAGTTTTTAGGGTACCGTTTGCGAGGGGTGCCGACAAGACCCTATTACTAAACCTCTGCTGACCGTCTATTTGTGCGTCCATCTGTCTGTACCGGCCTGTATCTCATAAACCGTAATAGGTACAGAGTTGAAGTCTTCACAGATTATGTATGTGTATAAAATATTTTCATGTTCTATTGTATTGTTAATTATTTTATATTGAATGGTTTTTTTTGTAATGTTTAAATGGTATTCTTTTATTTTATTTTACTTCTCTACACAATGTATATTTTTTCGAAATAAATGACTTATGACTTATGGCCAAATAATAATAATGAAAGAAAGATAAAATAATGAAGCAAAGTGTATTTTTTTGCCAATTTTGCTTATTATTGGACGGTAATACGGAACCTTTCATGTGCTAGTCCGACTCGCACTTGACCAGTTTTTTTATTACACTATCAAACAATAAAACAATGTCCATTCTTGAGTGAGTCGTTGTTTTAATTACGTACCTACTTGTTTACGGGGCATTCGTGAGTCGTAATTAAATTTTTTATAAACAGCTTCAATTAAACTTATTGCTATTTACAATGTTGTATAATGTCACATATTCTGCCCTATTGGCTTAGAGGTCACAAATGCGACTGGTGAGCGTAAGGTCCTGCGTTTGATTTCCAGATCGTTTTCCATCAGGAATTTTTGAGTAGCAGCCTGGAGTCCTGCACCTGATCTCTCCCCGGTCCTACCAGACTATGAAAATGATACAAGAGGGAGTGCACCTGTGTTTGAGCAAATACTTGTGCATTATAACATCTCCTGTGTAGTATAATAATAAATACTTATTTTTTTTCGAACTCTGAATATACTCGTAGGAGCTTATAACTTCGTACGGACCTTTATACATAAACGAAATCGTGAGCAACTAAAGAAATAAAACCAATTAATTGGAGACAGTAATTAAAATGTCTTCTCAAAGGGACTATGGATGTTAATATTGAATTAACAAAATTAATAGTTATCTAAGGCTAGAGTGTCTGGCATTTTAATTAGATTCTAAAGTAGGTTCTGACACGTGTAGTAGATTAATTAATTTTATTTAAGTAAGTCAACAACAGCTGTAGATTATTAAATGTTATAGAAAAATAAATGGGAATTAGAAACACAAATTGGTTTTCAATGTTTGTTCTACGTGAAATTATTACTTTAACCGCTTGGATTCCGAACTATCCCTTAATTAATCATTTTAATATTTATTAATTGAACTGCCTCGTTAGCCCAGTGGTCCTAAGCGCGACTGCTACGCTAGAGGTTTGGTTCGATTCCCAGGTTGAGGAAAGTGTTATTCGGTTTTTCTATGAAATTCTCAGTAACAGCTCGGAGTTAGAATTTGTGCCCGGGTTAATGGTAATAGGCTATTAATAGGCTCATAGGCTATTACATGGGACTAAAAAACATATGGGCGAACCGAAGATGCATATTAGTACACCTCTGTATAACCCTTCGGGGAATACAGGGGTGATAGCATGTTGTTATGTTATGATATTTATTAATTATTTAGGTACCAATTTTACAATTTCAAAACTGACTGAATAAGATTATTTATACAAACTGTAACCACTGTTTTTGTCAGTTTGCTTTTAAAAAACCAGGTGTATTATTTTGTTGATCAGTCGTTCTTTCCCATGATTGATCCTATGGTAAAACGTGTTCATAATGATGAGTGAATAATGATCTGTTTTCAGGATTTCACTTAATAAAATAACACTTAATATTGGGTTTTTCTCTGAAATTCTCAGTAACAGCTCGGACTTTGGATTTGTGCCCGGTTAATGGCAATAGGCTCGCCCCCTATTACATGGGACCTAAATATACCAGCGAACTGTGGGTGTACATCGATACAGCTCTGCCTGCCTAACCCTTCGGGGAATACAGGCGTGATGGTGATGGTACAATAACACTTAAAATATCTACCTACACAACAGGGCTCAATTTTAATCATCCCCTCAATTATCACAGTACTATATCAAAAACCTATACCAAAGAGTTATCAGACAATTAAACAGTTAATTAAAACACTATGTGATGAGAATTACGAGGCTTGAAATGATATTCCTGTGTTACATTTAAACAAAGTTTGGAGCAGCCATAAAGCATGAACTAATTTGTCAAAGTTCTCAGTGGCAGTGCCGAGAACAGATGATTATGTTGTGTTATGGTAGGTGCGTTTGATGCTTGTCTTATTATTAGTGACGTGTTAAGGTTCAGTGGCAAAATTAAGGAACTCTGAATGTGTTTCGTTAGGTCCGTTTTCATGTTTCTAGATAGTTACTCTGTAAGGTCCCAAAATACCCAAATGGTATTGAATTGCCACAATGATTTTTCGTTCAAGAATTTTGAGGTAAATTTACTATTATTAGTTTATTAACTTTACCTACTTGTCGTAATATTATAGTAACACGTACACCTTTACAGTTTGTGTGTGGCACTTACAATATTCACGCCGATATTAAATAATCATAGTAAAAGGTAAAAAAAGACAATTATTATTCTTACATAGCAACAGTAATTACGAGTTTAATGTACTACGTTGTTTATAGCAAAACATAAATCTGATTTCCTTCAAAGGCCATTATATTCCTATAGTAAACATATTCATGGTGTAATAATGAAATATAGCTTAGGTACAGTATGGAAAATTAAAATAAAGGAAAAGAAGAGATGCTTTGCAGTTTTAATTAGTTTTGGTTTATAACCACGTTCGCGGAGATTTGCTTTTCTGGTTGTCTTATTAAAGTACTGGCGTATTAAAATCGATTTGGCTGTACAAAAAGCATAAAAATTTATTTTGAAACGTAATAACTTAAAGGGTTCAATATTAGAGTCCGGTTTGAAGAAGAAATAATTAAACATTAATCAATAAATACCAAAAACGTAGAGTTAGGTACTTACATAGTTACTAACACGAAGTTTAATTAATTAAATAACATAACATAAGTACATATGCTACATATGACAAAAAGGCGAAAAAAACACTTATTCAATATATTTTATATATTTTTTCTTTACACTAAAATAGTTAGGTAATAAAAACCGGCCAAGTGCCAGTCGAGTTCGCGCACCAAGTGTTCCGTACCATCATCTGTGAAAATTTCATCTCTCTCACTATCACGGTTCACGAGATAGCCTGGTGACAGACGGACGGACAGACGGACAGCGATGTCTTAGTAATAGGGTCCCGTTTTACCCCTTTTGGGTACGGAACTCTAATAACCTACAAAGTTTACGAGAAAAATTACAATCTCAACAAGCATCAAAACCAGTACCATTACAGCGAGCCCACACAAGCACGTCCACGATAGTGCGAAGTAGCAAATAGCACAAACTTATGCAATTGGAACTCCAATATTATAATTTGGGTTGCAACAGCGTTGTTTTTGCCACAGCCGGACCATTAAACGGCTGTATCTCGGTCGAACACTCACTGACTAGACGTTTATAAAGTCGAACTTGGTTTTGGCATTGATTAAGAAGGTGTTAAGGGGGTTGGCCCTTTTTGCTTGTAAGTAAATAGTAGGAAATTTCAGGTTTGTAGTATACGTAGTATTGTTATTACACATGTTTGGTAGTGTATTGTACTAATATTAAATAACATTTTAGTGGCCGAAGAAAAGTCCTTTTCCCGCCGGAACACAAAAACGGAATCAAAGTTATCCTGTGGTAATCTAGATCTATATTTATAGGTATGTGTGCCTTTCAGCTAATTCCGTTCAGTTGTTTGAGCGTGAAATTAGAAACACATATCCAAATGTCCTCGTAAACTTTGGCGTTTGTAATAGTATAGTATGGTAAAGAGAATTATCCTTTTAAAAAACAAAACATTATTTCATTCCTCAAAAAACAAAAAGATATTATTATTATTAAAAGTTTTAAATAAATTATTTTAACTTTATTTTTTTCTTTAAACGTGATACATTTTCAAAACTGGATTAACTCAATCTGGATCGCAACGATCTTAAAACTCTCATCCGTTGATACTAAAATAATAAAAAAAACATTGAATTGAGCAATCAATATTACATCGTACGTATCCACAGAACTGATCCTCAATTTAAATCATTGAATAATAAAACTAAAACAAATCTAATAAACTACAAATCTTCGGTAAAATTGCGGTTGTATAAAATGGAAAATTTTCTCATATACCGACGTACTGTGGAATATCTTGGTTGGTCACAGTTGAAATACAGCTCTCTAAAATGGATTGAAGTAGATGGGCATTGGAATACTACAGGATCCGTATAAAGGGTACTGCTTTGGACTTTGAATAACGTCTCATACAAGTTAGGTAGGTACCTAACTTTGTATGGGATGAAAGAAAAACATTTTGAAAATATTTTCTACCATCTTTTAGGGATGATCGCAATCCAATTTCAGTTGCAAACTTTCAAAAATACTTTTAATTTACCTACATTGTTTGATCTTGTTTGCGACTGAGATGAAATTGCATGTAGATTTTGAACGTTTTTGACAAGTAGAATTAGCCATCTTTAGATTATTGAATCGATTCTTCTAGAATCTAAATCTGGCCTACGCCATGTTATTCGTTTAGTTAATCATTGAATTTAGTTCTATTAAAGCAAACCAACGAACAATCTCTCAATAATTAATGACGTCAATCTAATTCAATATACCAAAAATGTAACATTACTTTCCAGCAATAACAGTTTAATATGCGGAGGATTTAAATATTTAACGCTGATAAATTTTAATCTATTCTAAGCATAAGTTTGGGATGCTAAGAATAGAATTTAATTTATCCACATTAAATATTTAACATCTTCACAATTAACTATTTCGAACAAGGTGAGAAATATTGTGGTAGGTTAGTTTATTTTAGCTGAACCAACTTCATTTATTTATGTTATAATTCTAAGGAAAATATCGTCTAATCACGACCAAATAAATAATTCAGAAACTCCTTCGCGTGTCAACCAAGCGTAGACATCATTTATTTACTAAGAAAATTAGGTATTCGGAAACTATCCAAGTCTATTAGCGACGAACTTCAGTCACTACGTATCATGAAACGGTAAAATTTTAACGAGACTAAAATTTTGAACTTTGAAGTTATTAATTTAAATGTAATTAACCGAACTTTCGAAAATCATTAGGGATTTAAATGATATCCGATTTATAAGCAAGTTCTACGTAAGTAGCTAAATGTACGCATCTAAATGTATCTTGATTTGATTCCTCACAACTACCTCAAGTTAGCTATTTACGAATTACACATTCTGGCAATCTTATGGAGCAAATCTCTCTCTCTCTCAATCTGCCAAAAACATCTCTAATTTACCTCCATTTTGACATGTTTTTGTCATTGATTGTCGCTGAGATAAGATTATGAATAGATTTTACACTTTTGTAATTACGAGATTTTGGTCTTCAGGGAGGTAATCCTTATTATTTTTTATAAAGAAAAAATAGAGGGACATTCTACTAACTTTAAGAAATGATCACCATCTAATCTCAACCACAATCAGTCAAAAGTTCCTCTCATTTATCTATCTGAATATTTAATACATATTGTCGTTGAGTTGAGATTGCGACTAGATTTTGAACATTTTAATTAGTAGAACAGGAATTTCCTTCCAGGTATCACAAACCCACAGTTCAATCTTCAAAGCATTACCAAAAACGAAGCCTCCATCTCACCATAAACACACAAATAGAAGCTGTAACGGGCTGCGAGTCAGATTTATATCGGCGTTACATAGAACCTTAAGGAAAATTGGCCAGAAAAAGGGTCGCGAGAAATATTTCAATATGCCATTCACATTTTTTACGATCGTCATGTGTGCGTCCTTACGATTGTGCAGAACCGCAATATCGGCCTATACTTTCGTTTCTATTCCTTTTTTGTTAGTTTATGGAGCGTTTCAACTGTTAAACAAATTATGAGGGTTTTCGGAGTTAGAGTTTTCGGTGATTTGGTATGTCTGTCGTGTGGTCTTTAATAGGATTGGATTCGTTAGTAGCGGTATGGTAAGGGACAACAATTTGTTTGTGTACTATAAACTAATTCTTACCCAACTACGGCAAACCCTCGTTAGCCTAGTGGTGTTAAGCGCGTCTGCTACGCTAAAGGTCTTGGGTTCGATTCTCAGGTGGAGCAACTCGTAGTTAGGATTTGTACCCGGTTATTGGCAATAGGCTCGCCCCCTATTACATGTGACCTAAAAATACCTGTAAACCTTGGGTCTACATTGGTACACCCCTACCTAACTAAATACAGGCGTGATGGTATGTTTTTACGGCAAAGCAAACAGAAGGGTTATAATGTTGACCAGTACCTATGTTTGTATGCACATTAAGCATTATTCTACTCTTTGATTCCTCTCTCATTCATCTCTCTTTTACTTGCATAAAAAAGCCTAACTAAGTGCGAGCCTGACTCGTACACTAAGAGTTCCGAACTACCGTACAATATTTAGCCATGTGAAAAAAAAAGTCTAATAAAAACATGTTTCTTGTAATAATTTTAATTTTATTATTTGTTGTTACCGCAGCCATAATATGAAATTTTTAATGGGTGTTACGGCATTATAATGTAGATTCAGCCCTGTAGCAGACGAGCAGAAAACGAAGCCTTAATTAGAGCGCTTTCACATTTAGGCGACTTTAGCAGCGCGGCTATCGCGCGACTGTCGCCCCTTCAGAATTTCATAATAAAAAAACAGAAGAGCTGTCGCCCATAGCATCTATTTACCCGACTGCGACAGAAGGAGGGTTATGTTTTTCGAGGGTATGTTTGTATGTATGTATGTATGTATGTATGTATGTATGTATGTATGTATGTATGTATGTATGTATGTATGTATGTATGTATGTATGTATGTATGTATGTATGTATGTATAATTGTTTGGCACGCTCTGCAGGCTGAACGGCTCGATGGATTTTAGCTTGAGAGGTGTCGTTAGATTCGTATTTACTGTGAGAGTGACACTGGGTATATAAAAAAAAAAACAAAATGGCGGATTTTTGGCGTCAAATTCAAATGTTTGGCTCGCTCTGCAGGCTGAACGGCTCGATGGATTTTAGCTTGGAGGTGTCGGTAGATTCGTATTTACTGTAAGAGTGATACTGGGTATATTAATTTCTTTTTTAAAACACTAAAAAAATAAAAAATAAAAAACGGTAATTTAAAAAACTAAAAAACCCGACTGCTATTCTTTAAAAATCCCTAAAACAAGATAAATTGTAGCAGTCGGGACCCATTCGGGACCATCTGCAATGTAATATAGGTATGTGCTCTCAATTCACTAATCCTCCATTTCTAGAATGGGTCCCGACTGCTACAATTTATCTTGTTTTAGGGATTTTTAAAGAATAGCAGTCGGGTTTTTTAGTTTTTTAAATTACCGTTTTTTTTTTAAATGAAGTGCGCCATACTGACCTAAACTTTGATCTGTTCTTGTAATGTGAAGGAACGTACTTCTAACGCGCTACTGTCGCGCTGCTAACGTCCTAATGTGGAAACGGCCTTAGGGTTTTGTTAGCCCTTGTTTGGTACGGAACCCAAAAATCAATCAAATGAAACTTTACTTGGTACTCAGACGAAATCATAAAAACTATCTTGAAATTCATCATCCATCATTAATTAATGTTTCAGTTCTTAAAAGGGGAGGCTTTAACGACGCCGCTCATTAATTTGAATAGGTTCGTTTTCTCTTTGTGTTGTATATGCAAATAAAAACATAATATAAAATGCATGTTTTGAAATTTTTTAGGTACAGTCAGTAACAAAAGTAAATTAACATCAAAGGAAACACGAAAAGGATCTAAAATTAAGATAAAATGAACACTTAGGTATTGCTTCAAATTCTAAATCGCAGTGACTTTACTGCTGTGTTATTTCGTGTGTATTTTAATGATATGTAAAAGTAACATTGTTAATCGACTTTTGTTGCTGACCGTACAAGCCTGAAATGCTTCGATTTTGGTTCTTTATAAATATTATTGTTTTTGTTTTGTTAAACGCTTCTAATGTCGAATGGCCCAGTGGGTAACCTCACATGCTTGAAAAGACGGGTTCGATACCGAGGCAAGTACCAAAGCAACTTTTTCAGCGTCATATTCTACAAAATTTATCTTTTCTTACCTTTTCTAACAACACAAACATCGGTAAAAGAAAACATGATAAGGACACCTGTCTTAAAATTAATGTAAGTAAGTATGAAATAGGCCAATCCGCGTTAAGCAAAACGAGTGATCAATACACGTGTCTATAAAACTTGTTCCGTGTGGGTTTTTTTTTTTTTTTTTTTTTTTATAGACGGGATATCATCAAATAACTTCCCCCGCCCTGGGCGGGGCGGGAGGGAGTGTCAGACTTTTACTGACTAAAACCCGTCTATGTTCCTTCATGTGTCCTTTGCGTTCCGGGGGCGCGGTATCTCTTTCGAACAACCCGCAGCCCCGGCAGGTCCGTGTGGGAATACGATTGACTTTTTTGTATACTGTTTGTGAGATTCTGGCTGGTAAAAATTAAGAAGAATAATCGACTTTTGTGGTCTTGAGCAAACACAAATCTACGTCTACACAATCCAACTAGACACTTTGCATTTAAACAAAATCTCGCGCGAAAGTAAAATTCAAAATGAGATTGTTTAAAAAGTTAATGGGGTAATTTCGGCAACGCAATCTCATAAAATTATTTAAACGTTCCGTAATAAAAAAGGCCATACGGCTGCCTATAAAAGCCTCTTAATTGCGTATAGAAGTGCTGTGGACCAGATTTCTTTTCGCACGATACGGTTTTACTAAAATATATCTAAAATTGTGTGAAGGTCACGCGTTTATCCAGAAAATGTTTCATATTTTCACCTAAAAGCTGACCAGACGGTAACCGTATAAAAATATTATAATACTAGCTATGTGCTCCTTTAGTTTCGTCTTTGGCTACTATTTCACTCCCGTGTGTCATGGCGTGATATTATATAGTTTTTAACCATCCTCTAATAACAGGCTATATAGCGCAAAAGGATTTTTTCACACCGGACCAATAGTTTTTAGTATTAGCGCGTTCAATAAACAAACAAAAAAAAACCTTCAGCTTTCTAATATCAGTGATGAGCTAATTGTGATGGCTCAATATACGAAAAAGTAATTAAAAGTGTGTTTCAATCAAGTAGATTGAATCTTAGGGTACCCTAACTTTGTCCCAAGGGTTATACGTTTGGTGTAATATAGGTAAAAATACTAGCCAATTTCTGGAAATAAACGTCTAGACACAGTAGTGTCTAGACTCAAGGCTTTCGTATGGACTTTACTGACTGCATTACTTGCACGTTACCTATAGCCTTAGCTCTTATTGACAGATGTGCAAGTATTAAACTCACTTACAAAAAACCTCAGCAAGCTCCCAGCCAGAGTTCCCATTTTCTATTGCTTTCATGCAAAGGGTTTACAATTATATGCTTTGATGTTCGTAATATAAAACTTAAAATCCAATTGAAGAATCTGATTTATCTTGTGTGTTGTGGGGGAGGTTGTAGCGCTGCTTCTTTTTGCTATGCTGAAAGGCAAGCGCTTTTGGAGGGCTATCCTATGTCACTTTAAAGCTCAAAATTTACTCATTTTTAACCAACTTCAAAAAAATTGGAGATTATCAATTCCGTTATATTTTATTGTTTATTACCTCCTGAAAACTCCATAATGTATCAACCAAATTAGGTTTTTTTTTTCATTTGAATGCACCTATACACTTTCAAATTGGTCCCAAAGGAATTTATCAAAATCGGTTTAGTGGCTTAGTTTTTTAAAAGTCCTTATTTAAATAAATGATTTTTTACTACCGTAAAAACACAATCAAATTAAAAAAGTACGACGTTTTTCTTATCATTCCTAAGAACACATGACTGTTTGACCCTTTTAATCATTGACAAAAGAGTGTAAATGCTACAGAAGTTGGTCATCGACCTCTTCAAAACAAACAACTCCATTTATCAAAGTAGCTCCAACAGTATAATACCATAACTTTACAGTATTTCGGTGTGTTATTTCCCTCTGCGGGCTCTTTTAATTACTGTCGGCCCCTACATGTATCATAAATTCTAATGGAGTTCAGACCTCACCCACTCTGCCCTCTGCCGGCACAAATTGCATTTTAGAATTTAAACGTACGACCTACATTATACTTGTGATCGAAAATTTAAATTTTGATAAACGTACCTATGCTTCAATATTTTCATTTTGGGAATGATAAATTATGGAGTGAATGTTATTGTTGGGTCAACAATTCGACAAATGTTATTTGATTTATGTTTTTGTTATTGTCATTGCAATTCACTAGTGGGTCATGTGAAACTAATAAACTAGCTTCTGCCCGCGACTTCGTTTGCGTGTTTTTTTCACCCGCATTAAGTTACTTGTTTGGTTACTGCTCCGCTCTCGTGAGTCGCATACTGATGATATAGCCTATACTATACCTATACCTCATGAATCTGGCTGTCATATCCAAAAAGATTTTTTCCGATCCGACTGGTAGTTCCAGACAGCAGCGAGTTTAAACATACATACAAAAAAAAACTCTTCGGTTTTGTTAATAAAAAAGATAGATTATCATAGTGATAAGGTATAAATTGTAACAATTGACGCGCGTTTGTGTAATGTGACTACTATAACTATTTTATTTTTTTGTACGCTTTTGTTTTATATATGGTCCGGTCATTCTATTGTGTAGCTAGCAACAGTTTGGTTAAAGGTAGGGTTGCCATCCGTCCGAGATTCTCCGGACTTATCCTAGTTTAAAGAGCGTCCGGGGGTGACCGGCAAGGGTCTTCAAAAAGTGTGACTATTAGCATCAGGAGCATCTGATTAACCCGTGGCACGACAGCTGAGCAGACACAATAGTTAAACAATCGAAACTTTGCACCCGGCGTGACACTTTGTCGTGCCACGGGTTAATTAAAAGAAAAGCCATTATTTAAAAAAATAAAAATGTAAATAATGCTTTTATTTTTATTCTAAAAATATTTATCTCAAAATTGATATTTTTTCTCATGCCTGGGAAAAAATATCAATTTCACTCAAATCTCCTGGTGTTTCTTAACTTTTATCCAAGGCTCGTTTGGTTTTCATCCGCCGATGGTAATTTACACAGGTGAGGGCAGCCCTGGGTAAAGGTTATAAATACACAAACTTCAGGGTTTGCGTAAACTATTGACTAATATAATAACAAGTTAGGCATAACAAAATTGTTTTCGACCCTGATGAACAACAATTATTCTAAAGAGTAAATATGGACTTTTCCATTCTTCTCTAGAAAAAACTACCTTTAGCCTGTTTTTATCCAAATAAATACCCTTTCCACAGGGCAACAAGATTATATTTTTTTTCTTGATGTAGACACATTTTGAAACCTACCTACATAATAATTTCATATCTGTTTTGTATAACTAGATACTAGGAAATCATTATACAGTTAAAAGTAATTTTTATTTAACGTTTACAAATAAATGAGGTTGTGTTACTACGTCACGCCTTTAATGCAATGTTTACATGGCCGCTAATGGATTACCGGAATGCAATGCTACATTACGTTACGAGACATCGGTAGCACGATATTACCGTGGGAATCGATGAACCGCGGGGAAATAGTGAACTGAAGCCTGTTTTTAACACGGTTGGGAACAACATTATTTTAGAAAGAAAGAAATAAAACATATTTTTTGACGCAGACCATGTGCATACTAAAATAATAATAAAAAGGCCCATAAAAATAAAATAAGAAAGCAACATAATTGCTAGGCGTGGCTGCGCCAAACAGGACCATTAGTGCTTTTCTAAATAGTTAATAGTGAAATCACTTCTGAATCCGCGGTGAGATTTTATTTTCATATTCTTATAATGAGTGAGTTCGACTCTCTAGCGCCACCGCGTGATGACGTAAGTAAGAAGATTTATATCGAGTGAGTGTTATGACGTTTTTCAATTGGATTTGATATTCTGCGAAGCAAGCGTGTTTATAGAGATGAATTGCGAGATGACTTTCGAAGTAATTTGCCTATTTCAAAATAGCATAGCTGTTCAGCATAAATGCCGTACCACTTGTGCCTAATGCTGGTTTTCAGCTGGACCATTGTGTGTGACGTGTTATGGATGTAAACCATTTTAGAATTCCATATCCTCAGGGTCAAAAAGAGCCCTATCCGTTTGTCTGTCTGTATGTGCCTCTGTCACAAGGCTGTATCTTTAGAATCGTAATAGGTATACCCTTGAAAATTTTACAGTGTATAAGTATAACCGCAATAACAACAAGTGCTAAAAATAACATAAAGTCAACATTTTCGGCGGTTTTTGCTCGATCAAATTGTACGATATACAATTATATACAATACATACATATACAATAGGCTCCCCTCCTATTACATGGGACCTGTGACCAAATATTCCGGCGAACTGTGGGTGTACATTGGTATACCTCAGCCTAACTCTTTATACAGGCGTGATGGATGGCAAATTGTACGATGTTACAGAACCCGTAGAATACAATAAGAACATTATTATATTAAATGTAAAAATAATGGTTCTCGTTATATGGAAGTAGCATCTACATCATATTCTCCTACAACTTTTCTATCCAATATTATTACATCTAATACTGGGATCTAGATCAGCCAATATTAGTTTTCCTTTAAGGGTTTCCTAGTAACAATGCTCAATTTTTGTACTGTGTTATGATCGTGCGTAACACATCTGGGCTTATACATCTGTCATTATAAGAAAAGAGTTACTATTCTTCTCTAGAAAATAATATAGAATAATTCGTTTCAGCCAATGGCTTCATTGTTAAGAGCCTCGACCAACATCTAAGGACGCTCTCGTTAGGCGGCTAGATGAGGGGATTGGTTCAGAAAGCGGTACTCCTAGACACGGCGCGTATTGTTAGGAGATTACTTTCTCAGGAGCCTTGACCACCGGTAGCTTGGACCCTCCGGTGGGCTACAATTTTTTAAAGATTTAAATGTGTTTATTTTTATACTTATGTTTAAAAATATATTTCATAATAATATTTAATACATGAATTAAAATAATAGCAGCCTATTATTGTTTGAGAAACATCATCCACCACCATCCAGCTTCGCTCCACCCCACGAACAAGTACCACTTATGTAATTTGCAGGAGAATATATGAAAAGCGCTCAATAGACTGCGTACACGAGTAGTCTGCAAACATAACCTAGCTACCTAAATGGGGGATTATAGAACCCACCGACTCCTAATGCGTGTGTGGTGCGCCTGACCAGATAATTGGCACATTTACTTCAGCCTCCAAAGTACAGTTGTAACTGTACTACAGTTGTAATTGTACTTTAGAGGATATTAAAAACGCCACGTTATCACATATTGGGGCCAAGTACACCAACAAAAAAAAATCAGAGGCCCTCTTCTCATACAGGGAAGGTAAGGATCTACCTCGCGCAGGCGTGGTGATCAATGCTCGTACATTGATCACCACGCCTGCGCAAGGTAGATGGCTATGAAAACGGATTGGTTGAAAAAAAATATATATAGGTAGGTAAACATACTCGTAAATTGTACTACACACACAAAAATCTAGATTTTACCTAATCTGCTGATATCTCGCCATAAAAAGGAACAGTTTTTCTTATAGTCTTTTTTACGCGTCGTATTTTATTGCAAGCGCGAGACTAATAAAGGGAGAGTCGTTACATTCTTGCCATACTTGCATCGGAATAATTCAATGGTTTTTGATAAAGCCGTAAAAGGGATGTGTTATGGTGTCGTCAACCCGATGTCGGACGTAGTAAGCAGTACGTGGCATGTTTTTGTTTTTTGTTTTTCTACTGAGTTTTGTTACGGTTACGGTTACGTCTTTGGTTACTGCTCTGCTCTCGTGCGTTGTAGCGTGATGTTATATAACATGTATCACCCCCGATAAACGACCTATTTAACGCTAAAGGTTTGGTTAGTCGAGCTGAAATTATCGCATTATTAATATGACAAATTGTCAAACGCGCGTAAGTTGCTTTGATTGGCTGTTGATAATTCAGTCAACCAATCACAACGCTACGTGCACTTGATAATTTGTGACATTAATCTTTACAATTCGAGAAACCCGAGGCTATTTTCAAACATAAAATATGGAGTATGGTTATTTAAAAACAACTTTGTTATTCAATGTCACTCCTACTGCACTTTATGTTCTAAGCTTTCAGCGCAAAGCACAATTTTCCGCAGTAGAATGTAGTCTCCATCCGTAAACATGCTTAATATTTTACATTAAATCCTAACCCCTAATACCTGCAGGAACCGTAAACGCTATGTTCCTGTGAAACTGCTTATCTTAAACCAGCGACAAGCTATTTCGTGAGCTCACAGCTTAATTTATGCGATGTTGCACTTCCTTTAGGTATGCTAGTCAATATTAGGGTAGGAATCCTCTAGAAACGTGTGAAGGTACCTGGTAAGCAATCCTACTAACTTTTAGGAAAAAATCCTCTAGTTTACAAACATTTTTTGACGCTAACGTGAGATTGCGACTAGATTTTGAATTAAATTTCTCTAAATTACATTGAAAAGTGTCTTTTAAAGGTCTAATTGAAATAAATCATTTGACTTTGAATGTTTTTAATTAGTGGAATAAGTTTTTCTGAATTTCAACATGCACATATTTTCCCCAAAGATTGGAGGTAAACTCAGGTAAATAAAGTATGTATGTTCTTAACGTAATAGTGCATGGTTGGCCAGTGCATACTACGGCAACGGTTGTCAAGGTTTTGTTGAAACAATGCACCTTTAATGTACCAGAATGTTACTGTTCCACTACAGTGTATAAAGATTGTATTTACACATACAGGACTTTCGCTTTCCTAGCAAACCAACGAGTTAAATTAATTACCTCAAAATAATTAAGTAGGTAAAATAAATGTGTTACATTGTCAACTATCTAGCGCTAACAGATCAATGTAAAGTACAGCCCAAAGGTATACTTAGAATACATTTAAAAGTAATCTTAATCACATCACTTGACCAGCTTTTTTATCTTCATTGTTTCTCCTATGTCAGTTTTATATATCTATATAAAATAATATGCACAATATTTACAGACTTAGTAAATAAGCTAACCTATAAAATGGTTGGGAAACATTGGCTTTCTGTAGTGTATTATTAACGATGCAACTGAGACTGAGGCACTAAGTTGCCGGCAAGTAACCATTAGTTGTAGCCCACTTGGTACCTACTCTGAATATTTTTATTAAAATTTTCATTTTCTTCTTGTTCATAAAATTATTAGATGGAGTTCTTCGTCTGGCTGGGAGAGCTTGAAACTAGACAATTATTTCTTTTTATTATTATTAGTGTGACGTGATGGTGCAGTGGTTAAGGGTCGTAGCACACGTATCAACTCGGAAAGGGATCGTAACCGTATCGCCTTTCGCATTGCCGTCAAACAGTCGTCAACCTTACGTAAGCACGTAACCAAAGCGGATCAGAAGCTCCGATACGTCGACTCGGCTACGGCTAGGCGACGCCGTGCTTACGGCTCGCCGACCGCTGGTTGACGGCTAGGCGGCACTAGTTAGCCAATGAGCCAATGAAAGCACGTTCGGCAACGCAGAGTCGCAGACCGCGGGAGGGGCGTGGACGAAGAGACGTAAGCTAGGGTACGGAGAGCCGTAAGGTAGGGTACGGAGAGCCGTAAGCGCGAAACTGCGGTTCGTGAGCTTGTCCCGAGGCGAGGCGATTACGTTACGATTCCGATTAGTGTGCGTTGCAGTAGGGAGTTTCATACAAATAATACTGAACGGCTCGAGTTGATACGGTGACGATCCCTTTCCGAGTCGATACGTGTGCTACGACCTTAAACCCTCTCACTCCATTGCATGAGAACGTGGGTTCGAAACCGGGCAAAGACCAATGTAACTTTATCAATTCATATGTACTTTCTAAGGTTATTTTGGACATCACTGACATCAGTGAACGAAAACATTGTGAACAAATCTGGCCTAAAAGAAAATTGTCAATCCGCCTTGAGCAAGCGTAGCAATGCTCGTGCCTTCTCTATATGTCAGAGAAAGCCTTTGCCCTGCAGTGGAACAATAATTACCAGACTAGTGTTTTTATTATTATTATTTATATACCTAAAAACATACATACACACCAATACGCCTGCATTCCCCGAAGAGCTAGGCAGAGGTGTACCAATGCACACACAGTTCGCCGGTATTTTAAGTCCGTAACAGGGGGCGAGCCTATTGCCATACGCATAAGAAAAGAAAGCGATTCAACAAAGCAATATTCAAGCCAACACATGTTAAACATAGGTAAAGGTTTGTACTAAAGCGGTTCTTGAGTACAACTAGCTGTTCTCAAGTCCGGCGTTCCCCGGCATCGTCCGCCGATGTCCGGTGGCCGCAAACTGAACTAATTCAACTTGCTCTGTATTACGCGTCCGTGGGAGGTTTGCGAGCTCTGCTGATCAAGTTTTGCGCTGTTCGCGATTCTAAGTCAATTAATAAACTACGGTGATATTTTGATATATTCGAGTTAGAGTTTGGAGTTTTCTGTGAGTATAACAGTTGGTTTAGTATATACGGAATTTAAAAAGACTACGTATTATCTTCATCATCATATCAGCTGAATGACATCCAGTACTGGACATAGGCGTCCCTCAGAGACGTCACTTAAGAGTCTGATACTCCCTTCCACTTCGCCAAGAGCGAAAGAAGTCATTTCATGATTTCCCATCCTTAAAAAAAGGTCCTTTAAATAACTACGTAGGTATACTGGCAATGAAACTAAGTAATATTGAGCAGAAATCATTGCTGGGAAAAGACGTTTATATTTGATGTAAAAAATCATTGTTCATAGCAGTTCGCAAATACATTGCGCTTACTAGTGCATGTAACAGTTCAAGAGTCGTGGGGATTTTTTAGTTATAACATTTCAAACTTGTTTCCGTCAAAGGAACATTGACGCGGGTTCAATTCCCCCACGAAATAAATATTTGTATAGCCTACAGGTAGTTGTTCTATGTCTGGTTATTCGTGTGTGAGTTTGTGTATAAGTAAACGCACCTGCGACACAAAAACAAATTCCTAATGCAAAAATAAGCAGTTCAATTTCTATTTATAATGTATTTTTTTCCAAAACGAATATACATCCTTCATTATTTATTTTTCAATACAATCTAAGCCATTATTTATACTACATTACATGTTTCATTTGTTATTTAGACAGCCTTTCCATTTCTATAATATTCACGTACTTAAATATTTTAAAACGAAGGCAAAAGTTTAAGCCCAAATCCACGCTTGCAAAGTCGCGGGTAAATAATAAAACAGTTGACTTCAAAATAACGGATCATGAAACTTCCATTAAATAATTATTTACTAGGTTATGCCTGCGTCTTCGTTCGCATTAATGTAGATTATCAATGGGGTTTATTTTGTGGGGATCCTAAAATAAAAGTAGTAAGTTACTCCAGATAACTTTGGCTATCTGCTCATCGAAATGGTTCTAGCTGTTTCGGAGACCAGCCGGAACAAACAGACAGACAAACATAAAAAAAAAAGATTTTTTTGTAAGTACCTATAATGTTAATATTCATATTAATTTTAATATAAACGGTTATTTTGACATCACAAACCGACACTTAAATAAAATAAAAATAAAAATAAAAAAGCCTATTTATTCCTTGCATGTGTTACAATGTAAACTTAATTTCTAGTAGGGTTGTGTTAGTGGGTTAGATTATTGTATTGAATGTAGTTGTTAGTTTTGTTAGTTAACTTCATTTGCAAGGACCCCTGTTTGGGTAAAGGCCTCCTCCAAAACTGCCCATGTGCCTCTGTCTTTAGCTATTTTGCTCCAATCTGAGCCGGCTGTTCGTCTAATCTCGTCCTCCCATCGTGTTAGTGGTCTGCCTCTGTTTCTTTTCCCTTGCGGGCCCTTCCATAAGGTTACTCTTAGGGTCCACCGTTGATCTGAAAGCCTCGCAAGGTGGCCTGCCCATTTCCATTTTAACTTTTGTGCGTAGGTCAAGGCATTTTTAGATTTTGTAATAGCTCTTATTTTTGTGTGGCGTATTTTATCTGTTTTCCTTACCTTGAGCATGCTTCGTTCCATTCCCCGTTGGCATGTTGTGATTTTGTGCTTAGCTTTGGCAGTGAATTTCCACGTCTGGCATCCGTACGTCAAACATGGTATGAGGCACGAGTTCATGATCTTAGTTTTAAGACTTATTGGCAAGTTACTTTTAAAAATTTCCTTAAGACTCCAGTATTTGTTCCACGTTAGTTGCACTCTCCTGCCTATTTCTATTTCGTTGGCTTTTCTGTCAAAACTGATTGCTTTTCCCAAGTATGTGTATGTTTCTGTGTATTTCAGTGGGTCTCCTTTGACTTTTATTGGTATTTTTGTGCTATTTGTCATTGTCATGGTCTTGGTGAGATTAATTTCGAGTCCTGCATTTGTACTAGCTATCTGTAAAGATTCAATCATAGTTTGTAGCTGCGAGCTTGTTTCGGATAGTATTACTATGTCATCTGCGAATCTTAGATGGCTTAGGAAGGCGCCATCTACATAGATTCCCATTTTACTCCAATTAAGCTTGTTGATTATGAGCTCCAGGATAGCTATAAATATTTTTGGGGACAGCGGGTCGCCCTGCCTTACGCCCCTTCTTATGGGGAAGCTGGGGCCTGGAGATTCTAGCTTTATTCTCCCCCTATTATTCGTATATATGCTCTTGATGACATCAATATACACTTCGTGGACTCCTTGTTCTTTCAGGCTTTCCCAAATGCTTGCGTGTGTTACCGTGTCGAAAGCCTTTTGGTAGTCAATAAACGCTAGGTAAAGGGGTCTCTGTTGTTCCTGGTATTTTTCTATAATCATGTCAAGGGTGTGGATGTGGTCTACTGTCGAGTACCCCTTTCTGAAGCCTGCTTGTTCCACTGGCTGTCTGTTTTCGATTTCTGGACTGATTCTTGCAACAAACCGACACTTAAATTTTATTTATTCTTATAGATTAAACATCGTTGCCGTTGCTTAGTACCAAAGCCTCCATAAGACGCTTCACTGGTACTTAAGACTAAGCAAAGAGATATAATTTTCTTGTGTTATAAGCAAACAAACAAGTAAGTACCTAAATACGTAGGTGTCGGTCCAGGCCAAATTCTGTAACTAAAAACAATCAAAATCTAGTTGCAATCTTATCTTAACGACAAGCAATTCTAAAATCTTTTTTAACATATAGGTAAATTAGAGATATTTTTAACAGATTGCTGCGCCATTTTTGAACTTGAAGTATTGTAGGTACCTACATGTCAAAGACAGAGATATTGATATGGTGGGCAGTACTTCCTTGAAAAAGAGCCATTCACAAAATAATAACAACGTGTCGAAAAATAGTTCAGTCGGTATTATAGCTAAAAGATTCTAACTTTATGGTAGATATGCTATTCACAAAATAATAACAACGTGTCGAAAAATAGTTCAGTCGGTATTATAGCTAAAAGATTCTAACTTTATGGTAGATATGCTAGCTTTGTTACCTTCGACTGGGGAAAGAAACACGAAAGCACACTATGAAACATCATATCCTACGACATTCAGCAACAGCAATAACAGTATGTCGGTGGCAGATTTTTGTAATCGGATCAGTACTTCCAAAGATTACCTTTTATAAACAAACAATTTTAACTCTTTAAAATATGAGTGTAGACGTAATATTAGTACCTATCGAAGAATACCATGTTTTATCCAAGCATAACACTAAACAAACTACTCCTTTCTTTTCATATTCCCCCCCACATCCCCCCACCCCCTTTGTTTTGATGATCTTCCTCGAACTAACTGCTCGCTACACCGCTGTTGTCTGACGTTTGAATTCCAGTGAATGGGCCATGATACTAAGAGTTTTGTTCGACCGTTTCTGGGAATTAAATGAGCTTAGGAAGGAAGCGAATCTATGAGCTTCCTTACTGTAGTGAGAGAACGTTTCGTCATGTATCAGATAATTGCGTTACTGGAACGATTTGAGAGGGGAATGTAATATAATTTCTATCTTTGAAAGGTTAAATTTACGCAAATTCTCGACATCCGCCTGTTATTTTAAATATCATATTGCACGCTCTTTTGAGAGGGAAATTTTGGTATCTTTTGATTCGTTTTTTATTTATAAATGTTTAGACTAATTCGTTTACAATAGCAAATAAGGAGAACTCTCTACCTGCGTCTGTATTTCCGAACACATTTAACATTCAGTGAACAGGATTATTCTGGGTAAGTTTACTTCATCATCGACTTTGTCTCTATCACCTTTCACCTAGACGAAAGTCAAAGCAACCACATCTCAAATAAAAATCAAAATTACCATTTGTATTGCCATTAGAATTGCTACAAGATATAAAGCTTTCACATGATAAGTCATTCAGAGATTTAATAAAAACAAGTAGATTTGTTTTAAAATAATGTTTTGTCGACTGTCTAAAAAAGGAATGAGAACTGCGCAAAAGGTGACCTAGTGAGTAAAATTAGACGCAGTTGAGTTGGGATCAAAGGCAGGCGGCCGGAGGCGGCGACGCTGCGCCCGCATCTCGACAGAGACCCATAATCAAAGAATAACAGGTCAAAACTTCTATGCACGTCCGCTGTTGAAAACAAAGTTTTGTGGATTCACACAATTGGTTAAACAGGCGATGCTGTATTATATTTTTATCTCTTTATTTTTTATGTAATGATCTACCTGCTTACCCTTTTCCCAGCTATGTTGGGATAGGCTTTCAGTCTAACCAGATGCAACTGAATACCAGTATTTTATATTATATGCCTATCCGACCTAAATAACCCAGTTGCTGGGTAACATCATACCTCTTGGTAATACTGGTTGTCAGATTTCCCAGCTTCTGATCTTTACCTTTACTTTAATTCTACTTTGTCATAGATATTTCTGTCTCACACACTGTTTCATTATTTATTGAAATGTTAAGGTCGACAGTCGACTACAGTTCCAATATTCAATTGTGTAATTACGTAAACATTAAAGACCTTAGAGCATAATTTAGTCGTCATTTCCTAATTTGCAATATGTTGTCAATATACCTTTTTAATATAATAGTTTTTATGCAAGGTACATCGTATTACGTGTAATCCAGTATACAAAATATTGTAAAACATTTATTTTAAAAGAGTAACTAGATATAGAGTTTCGTATTCATCATTATCCATACGAAACAACCTTATAAAGGGGGCACATACGTATAGATTCAATTATTTTTTCTCGTATATGACGTTCATAAGTGCCTTTTAATAATGGTCTAATTGAAATAAATGATTTGACTTTGATGTGTCTATATTACACGATCCTCTAACTTCAAGTTGCTAAGGAGTTTGTGTGCCCCAATTCTTAACTAGGAAGTCGCAAAGAGGGTGGTTTTTGGGAGCTGGCTGTGTTGTTTAACTTATTATCTACTTTATTTTGAACGGTGTTAAGCCTAAAGTTGTTTACTGCTCTCTCGAAATAGCAATAGAACATTTGATATTACTTACGGCTAAGTCAAATTCAAGGTCACACAATTCCCTTTTGTGTAATCATTGGGAAAATACATACATAAAATGAACTGAAAAACAAATCGACAAGACTAATTTAATTTCCACGAACATGTTACTAGAAGCGGCTGCAAGTTATTGCCGAGCTCGCTTATAGAACGAGATATAACAAAGGATACTTCTGGAACAGTCGTTTTAAATTCATGGTTGCTATTTTAGAACGCACGTGTCTTCCTACATGGTTTGCAATCTATGATTCTTTTTTGTAAATTGAACTCGTACTAGATACTATTATAAACGAGAAATTTTGTGAAGACAGATGGATATTTGTTACTCTTTTACACTTCTTCTTCTCAGCGTATCAATGGCAAATAATAAAATATAAATAATTATGTAAGATATTTCCTAAATACTATGTTTGACCCAAAATTTGGCCACGGCAACACCATCCGCCGACACTTAAATGGCTGAATTGAATTATATACAATTTGGCACGCATATAGATATTGATTCAGCTTAATACATAGAATAATTCTTACCACAGTCAGACAGAAGCTGGTTGCTTGATATAGCTTTTTTAAAACAACATCTTTATCGAATAATGTTATCTATAGTATTCATTTTCTTCACATCATCGTGCAACTATTAAGCTTCAACGAAGTAGGTATATGTAGTTCAAGCACTATTTTTAGTGGCAAAATTTTACCAGAATACTACTGAATTTTTACTCTTCCCACAAACATCGTAAATCACGCGAGCAAAACCGCAGGAAGAGCCAGTTATATCCATAACGAAAAACACAATACTGGGGCGTTTCACGGTTTTGTAGTTGAGATTTTTATTTCATTAGCGAATGCCGCTCAAGTGGTTTTTTGTAGGAAAGTGGGCGCTAACAATGAATGTACCTCAACGTTCAGCTGAGTGGAACAGTGAGTGGGCTAAAATCGAAAATAAAAGCTTCAAGAACGTGTTTTCTAATGATTTTTCTTGAGATCTTGTTAGGGATTTGAAATGTACCTACAAAAGGCAGGGGCCAGACAATTAACGCTAAGAGGACAGTTTCAGGTGATTTTCTTCGGCTTACAACGACCTTTGTTTAACCTTTATAAATTGCGTAACGTTTTTTTTAACATTCTTTATCATTACACTTTTATTAGAATTAAAATGTAGTCGTCTTATTACTTGTTTAGAATTGAACTAGTTTTTGTATTAAGAATTTTATAGTAGTCATAATACGATACAAAATAGAAATCCCATCGTACTTTCTATCTGCTAGTGTGTAGTATCAAAATAAGTATACGTGTGTACTATCTCCTTGAATTTTATTACTATCCTACTACTATAATTATTAAGGCGAAAGTTTAGATGTTTCTTACTCAATCAAGAATAAAGGCTGAACGGATCAGGATCAAATTTAGACTTAGCACAGAGATAGATTATACTCTGGAATAGCACTTAGGCTACTATTTTTTATTTTATTTTATATATATATATATTTTTTTTTTTTTTTAGTTTATCTCTTAATAATCATAATTATAACGTTCGGTGTGGTTATACTAGCCAGAGAATCTATAGAACCTAACAGAAGGCAACAATAAAAACAATAAAACTGTCTCCAGGCAATAATTAAATTGTCAAAGAAAATATTTTCGTAAGAGTTAAAAATGTCGAGTCAGCGTCCATTGCGTTCTACAGAGGGAACTTGTAGGCACATTTACATACTTAATCAAGTTCTTAATGAAACTCTCAACTTTTTGCTCGCGACGCCGCGCCGCGACCCTTCGTCGCGAACTGTTACGAATGACTTCGTATTAAGACGTAAACAACTCATTTTTGAATCTTGATAAAGAAAGATTGTAAGACAATCAATAGTTACAAATAAATCAAATAGAAGTGTCTATGTGTAATGTCAAAATAACAGCTTATTACTAAATGCATATATGAATTCACACAGTACATTTTTATATCAAAAATATAAATATTTGTCTGTGTGTTTGTTCTGGCTAATCTCCGTAACGACTTCACCGATTTTGACGGGATTTTCACTGACAGATACTCGTACTTTTGATGTCACAAGGAGTATTTTAGAAAAAATAATTAGAGGTCCACGCAATAAATTAAAACCAAGACTCACACGAAGTCGCAGACTTAAGCTAGTAACAAATAATTTGGGTAGAGTGACACACAATTTGATTACCAAACGAGTCCTATTCAAGTAACTATCACAAACATCATCGTTGAACACGTTATTCATAAAAGAATTCTAAATCTGCGGGTAACGTGACACGCGTGTGAGATACAAAATGATATCAGAATGTCTGACACCGATCTGGCTATACGCAGTCCGATTCGTTGTCGAACAAATGTATTTCCAATTTTTCCGACGTACGGCGGGATGTAATAGAGAGTATTTTGCGGGGTTCTTTTCTTATTTTTTACGAGCAAATGCCGGTTGGTATTAGGCCGACATGTGGCCAGGGTTTCGGTTATTATTTTAGGGTCTGGTTTGGCTACGTTCTGCTTTATTTGTCTCATCTCGTGTAAGAACGTGGGCGAGTAGTTATAAGAATTAGTTTTATCTGCCGCTTAATAGAACAATGATTTCTATTTTTGAAGAAATAAGAACCATTATCCTTTAATAGGTATGTCTCTGTCATTTTTACTAATTCAGAGTTTTATGGATAAATGTTTATTTATATAAACAAAAGCTGCAACACTGAGATGTGACTGAGTGTTGTGATTGTATGTAATTTGCTAAAACGATGATCAAAAATAACATTCTGATTTTATTTCTTTTTGTTAAAAGGAAGCTTCACCATGATCTTTCACCATGGGGCCGTAGAAAAATGGAAACGATATCCATTACGTCAGCATAGCGTTACCTATATACATACACTGTTTTAAATAACAATTTGACAAATAAAACTTCCATTGTTGCAGCAAGATTTTGAAACGTACTCACCATACCATACCATCATGCCATCACCATATTCCCTGAAAGGTTAGGCAAAGGTGTAACCAATGTACACCCACAGTGCACCGGTATCTTTAGGTCCCATGATAGGGAGCGAGCCTATTGGCACGTACACACCATTATTTCCAAATATATGAATCTGCTTTTATTCGAAGGGCCAAATAAATAATCGCCACTTACGATAATCTGAAATCATAATCAACGAATCATGACTTCCGTGAGTTTTCAATAAAAATTCAGCGTGTTACCCACCGAGATGGATATAAGGTTAACTGATAAATAACCCCAGCTCAGTCCCTGTTCATTGGTAATTCAAACACGGGCGGTACTACGATTTATGTACAAATGCGTCCAGTCAAGTCGGCCATATTTATTTTCCCATGTCCTAATGCCACTCCTGAAATATTCATGCGTTGACCGCACCATCTGTCTTGCTGATGTCTCTAACAATAATATTATAATGTTACTTATCTCTGTTTTTGAATAATTCGATGTGAATGGGTGCTTGCCAGTTGTTGTTGATCCTATTTCCATACCATCCAAAAATCCACGAGTTGGAATCTCGTCGAGTAGGAAATTGACCTACATTCGAGATTTCATAAGTCTATATAATACACGCGGAAGGTTACTTTACCTACGCAGTTAAAATTTGGCAGGTAGGTAGTTAATAAGCAAGGACGTTAGCTAAGATCGGATTTTACGTCAAGGTACATAGTAAGGTGATCTTTTACTTCCATGCGGACAAACTTACAGGCAATAGATTGTATTGTGTAGCCAGTTCTTTTATCAAATCTAAATAGTTGACTTGAGTGATTACTGATTAGTTACATTTTAAATCCTCAGACTTGTGACTTTATTTTTAACTAGGTACTTACCTATTTAAAATTCTAGTGGCAGTCTAATAATATTAAGATGACATTGGGTAATAAGTACTTTAGTAGGTGGTAATCCAGAAGTAAATTCATAGGCGCTTCATAAAGTAAGCTCCGATGAAAAGATTTCCACGCTACTAAAAGCATTTGAAGAAACGTATTCAAAGTTGAGAGCGCTAGCTTAATTAGTAAGCCGTGATGATGACTTGCACATCGGGTGGAATTAGTTCATTGTTGTTTTACGTTAGGAGTTAAAACATACCATATTTATGTAGAATTATGTGATATTATTGTGACGGAGAAAAGGGAAAACGAGATGAAAGAATTTCCTGATTTTTAAACAAATATTTCGTTCCTGAATATACTTTTCATTGTTTTGTCGTTGTATTGTAAACTGGGTTAATATTCAGCATCCGTGCAAAGCACAAATCGAATTAAAAATCAAGGGTCCGCAAAACTTACGGAGAAGCCCAATTCATTCCGAATACCAATTTCATTTCAACCACGGACCTCATTCCGCGAAATTTGGTTGCGAAACGACTGAGACAACAAAGAGAATTAGACCGCGAAGAAAAATAAATGCGGTGAAACAACAGAGCATACAAAATTAGAGAGCGGCGGAGGGAACGCGACGTGGTTCAGCGCGGTTGAAGTCAGGAGCTTACTGCGGGTGCTGGCAGAATAAACCTGAACCCATTGTCAAGAAAATATAATAAGGTGACACTCATCATTCCCATTTGCTTCGATATTTAAAATTTTTTAAACATTCTTATTCTACTTCGACTAAGTCACTTAGAACTATACTTCTTTTCTTACTTCACAAAGCTGGACCAAAAATAAGACCCTGAGGGACACTTTAAGTGATCACACATTAAGAACATTTATTTTTTATTTATTTATAAATACCATCCGTTTATACTACTAATAACATAGTCTGTTTAATGTTGTATGAAGTAAAATTAATACTTTTTTGTCATCGTAACCATATCAATTTTATTTTATGTCACTGCTATAGTCAACAGAATCGTAGGCCTACGAAAAATCATAGGATTGAGAAAACCATAATGAATCTTGTCTGCGTGTATTCCTTTTATTTATTATTCCTTTGTAGGTATACTAATTTCACGGTTATCAGTTGCTAATATATATTATAATTTTGAAATTAACTACTTATGTTTGATTAGACTGATGCATTTGTTGACTAACATTTGCTGAACATTGAATAAAATCATGAAAGTCGCTTGCCGTTTTTACATTACGTTCCACAAGATTTGCTGTGTTGATGGAGCGATGTTTAGGTTATAGTAGTTATACCATTTATAACGCAGATTACCAGAATACAGAGGCAACTGAACTCCAAGTAAATGTTCTTGAATTTTAACGTAGGCAGTGAAATCATATGTACTTTTAAGTACCTTTGAGAATTTGAGAATGTAGAATTAAAGTTCAATGGAAGTTCATTTTGTAAGGCTGTAATAAACAAATTTTTGGTAGTGGGTACATCTTCAACGAATTTATTCAAGGTAAGTACTATAAAAATAACCGTTAGAATTTTGTTTATTAATTTGTCAACCAAAGAGTAAAGTTATTTTTTCATGAAATACTTTACTTGGCTTGTTTGCCATCCTTGACTTATAAAAAGAAATAACTAATCACGATAAAACTGAACTAAGGGTTAAGTAAAAAAGAAAGCAATCATTAACTTAATCTCTTTACAAAATAAAATATTAATATCAAAGCATTTATTTTTGGACTCTGGCTACAAGGTTTAAATAATGGGCCTAGCAGAGAGTAACATAAACGATAAACGATTGCATGTATCTCTTTTCCTTGTTTTTCTTAATGCGTTTTTTATGAAGGCCTAATGAAAAAGGATCCCTTTTCAGAGGTCTAGCCGGTAATTCGATTCAGGACTTAACGAATATATTATGCACATTAATTCATTGCTACATTCAAATGGTGAAGAGAAAATAAAATGTTTTGATATGTTTTTATTTTGGGTCTTGCCGAAAGCAATATGAACAAAGGTTGATAAATAATTCAAGCACTGGAAGCTTTGCCGACCAAGTACTGTCTTAGCTATTTATGTTGGAAACAAGCCGGAGGCCTATCTGGGGGCCAATTCTAACTTTTAGCAACGATCGCAATCTAATCTCAGTTGCTGTCTGTCAAAAACACCTCTAATTTACCTATGTTTTTTATATTGTCGTTGAGATGAGATTGCAACTAGATTTTAAACGTTTTGAATTAGTAGAATTGGCCTTATTAAAAGTATTATCACAATTCCACTATACACAATTGCTAATATTAACACAATACAAAATGCCAAAGCCAAGAGCCTTGAAAAGCTTCATAATAATATGTTTATAACAAGTCTATAGGCACATATTGTAACAGACATATTATAATTTTCAATAATGTCTTAGGTCCAAGTCAAATAGTAGAAAAATACAATACATTATAAAAACAGCCCAACAATCCGCCTTCAGTGTCTCGGAAACTATTCTTAGTGGACAGCAAAGGCTTTCACGTACCTTAGTTCGCAATGTATGAGAATACTGCCCAAGTTCGTCTACTTCGCAGAATATTCTCGAAGAATGTTTATGGCAAACAATCTAGACATTGTTGATTCCAGGAATGGAAATATGTATTATGAGAATATTTGAGAGTAGTAAAATAAATGCCCATTTAGTGAAAAGATGCTTTCGGCTGCAAAATTACGAAATGAAATTTTCCATTTTCAAGGATTGTTGAATGATTTTTAAAAAGTTTTCCCGACTGTTGACCTACGGAGTTCGGACTGCAATTTTTATGATTTGAAATGAAATTGGAATGCTTAAAAGTGAATTCAATTTGAGTCTTTTGTACGGCTATTCAAAATCGAGGATATAATCTTAATTACGGTAATATTTTGTGTGTTCGGCAATACTACTTGATCTCAAAATAATGTGATGTGAATAAAGAGTTTTATTCATGTCACTGAACCGAATAACTCACATTTTGTTATAAAAACTACGTAAGAACCAATATTTCGTTGGTCCCAAGATACGGTAAACCAATAACAAAGTTCACTTCACTTCATAAGCATCGATATGATTCAAAAAGCCATTACGAAAACCAATACGCGGATACGTTTCTTCCAAAAAGAGAATGTTAAAAGGGCCAACTTTTTCCACTCCAAGCAAATTGATACAAATAACTTGTGAAATATTCTCGTCTGACAAAACGCTTGGACGTAAAAGAATACGGTTCGGAGTTCCCGAATGATAGACGACAATAATACTCCGGAAACCTGGGCGCTCATTATTTATGTTCGCACTTCAGCGCCTTGGGCAATGAGTATTTTTCATGCAAATATTAGAGCGAGACGTAATGCAGGCGATTGGCGAGCGATTGAGCGAACAATGAGATTATTAAAATCATTTGTTTTTCTGTTTTGTAGAGGGCGATGGAGGGTTTGGCATAATTGACCTAATTGGGGTTGTCGATTGGTAAAGGTTATTCAAAAACGTCAGTGTGTGATTTCAACAATGATGTTAAAAGCTTTTGACAAAAGCAAAAGTACTGTTGAAAATCTTTGGTTTGATTCTAGCTTGGCACAAATATTTGTATGGCCTTCAGGTAGTTGTTCTGGGTTGTTTGTGTATGTTAGTTTATATGTTTGTAATCGCTCTTATAACAAACACAAGCTCTTGCACAAGTAATGGAGACAGGTTAAAAAAAAACAATATCTGCGTTTATTCTCATTATCGTCGCAAGTTCGCGATCTCAGTACAAAGTTAAGTCAAAATTTATAAAAGATCAATTAAACCATAGTTCAAGTAGATCGTATGACGAAGAATCTATAAATAATGTGCTTAAAATATGCGTACATTGTCTCCACGGTTATGTGCCGTCCCATTAGACTGTGATACTGATGATAGAGAGAGCGCCCCTACATTTGCGCACACGCTTGTGCACTACAATATCTCCTGCGTACTTGCCTCGTCTGTATAAAGGGTCACTGTGACCGGAATGCGTCCAAGAGAATATTATTACTTACATTGTGTAAACCACAAAGTTAACTTCTTAAATATTAACAACGGTTGGAGCTCTAACAACGTACAACTTTGCCCTGTACAGTTTCTTGCCGATACCTGGAATCAAAGTAGATACTTCGTACACAAGTATCGATTCATGTAACTTGCCTATTATGGGTGTTAGGAACAACATGAATGAATACTAGGAAATAGAAATACAGTTTTAAATAAAAATGTAATTGAGATTATCGCGTTCAAACAAACAAACAAACTCTTCAGCTTTATAATATTAAAGTATAGATAAGTTCAGGTTTCGTTCATATTTTTCGTCACCGATTTCAGTGATGTCCAAGGTAAACTTATAAATTGAATGAAACGTATGAATTGTAAAAGTCACAGTGGCACTTGCCCTGTGGAATCCGTAACCTCATGCATTTGAGACACACACATTACAGTTATACATAAAAATAGGTAGTAGTATTTTATTGTTTTTAAATAATCATACATACATACATAAACTCACGCCTTTTTCCCATGGGGGTAGGCAGAAACCACGGACCGCCACCTGCTACGATTAAAATAATCAATTACATACTTTTTATACCGTCCTTATGACTTTACAGTTTTCTAAAGACAGCCTGGCTTTTTGGCTGTTAAGTTGTCTGCTAAGTCCCATGTAGTAGGATCACACCACTCGCTATAAAGGGTGTAAAACCCCTATCAGTAGGTCACAGCGAATATGTGTTCCGTGCGGAAATCGAACCCTCGATACGCAGCGCAACAGCCAACGCACCAAACGTTTCATAAAAAAGTGAGTAGGTAGGTACCTACGACCTTGCAAGCAGTGACGGTAGTTTTCTTATAGGTAAGTAACTTAACTTCCTAATAGCAGACGCTAAGCGCTTTGTTAACGATCTCAGGTCCGTTGTCAAAGCGGAACAAACAATTTATTCACAGGAAGACATTTTTCTTTAGGGACAAACTTCCATTACGCGGCTTTTAGTCTAAATAGCGTGATTGTACGTAATTGACTTTATAGTAGTAATATAGAAAGATTTAGAGTGATTTTCATGTTCATAGATGATAACTTTATAGGTCCAAAATGTAATCAAATTACAAGTAACGCCACGTAATATTATTCTCCCGACAGAAATTCTGTCACATGTACCAGTCTCAATAAAGACTAGCCAAGTATGCATGCATATGTATAGTGTATGGGCAAACACAAGTGCAGTACCCTTTTCTCTTACCTCACTGTCATAGTTGAATTACGATACAACTTGGGTGAGATCAGGCTTTTACATACAACACAACCAATTTCAAAACTATGGGCTGCTACTGAAAATATCCTTTTGGAAAAATCCAAAAAAATTTTTGTCCATCTACTATCTGCGATCAACAGGGCAGTCAAATCCCACATAACACCCCACAAAAGAAACTGTTAACTGTAACAAAACCCATCCCCACAACTTCATTAAGAGCTTATCTGAACGCCCCTATCACCGGCTCCAGTGCTACATCTCCATTAAATACACTTACTGAACTCAATAAGGTACGTTACCAATAGCCGGGCATTTCTTTGCAAGTCGCGTATCCACTTAAGGTAAGCGGGCCAATAGTCAGCCGTTTCCATTATATCCATTAGAGCCGGCCAACGTTGGGCGCGATTTGTCTCAGCTGTTGCACACTCTTAGAAACGTTTTAAAGTACATTTCACTTTATTTCATAATTTTGACTTATATCCGAGTAGAGTGCAATGCGAGGTGCAGAAATGGAACGTAAAAATGGTAAATGTAATTTTCGCTCTGGTCATAAAACTTTTAGACGCTGTAGGTACGGTTGAATGCTAGTTTTCTATTCTCGTGTTTTTTGTTTAATGGAGTGCTTTTTATGAGAAAATCGTTATTGTTTTACGATTTATGTGATTTTTGCACTTGTGCTTGGGCCGTTAATTAAAGCTGTTAATGTAAGGTGTAATTTAAAGGCAAATACGTAATTAAAATTTCAAATGTTTTCGCAGTTTTTGGGTATTTAAACAGGATCATGTTTAAATACCCAAAAACTAAAAAAAAAAAATAGGTGAAACTGAGGCATATTTGACAGATTTAAACTGATATTAAAATACGATCATTCCTAAAAGTTGCTAGAATTGCTTTCTTGGTCGATGTGAGTTCTAGGATGTCGATGTCTAGAAGCAGATTGCCCACGGTTCGCGTTAATGTCAGAAATCGACAAACCAGGCGCAGGACTGACAGCTTTACGTGCTAGACATGGCAAACTCATACCACCAAGCCCTAAACTCCGGGGTGCTAATGAGAAAATCGTCAAAAAAAATACAACAATGCTTTTTGTCCGACTTGGGGATCAAACCCAGGACCTCACGCTCGGCAGTCGCGCTAGCGTCCAAGAGACCAACGAGGCAGTAAAATATAAAATACCTGTGTAAAATACCATATTGGTATTCAGCTGCATCCGCTTAGACTGGAAGCCGACCCCAACATAGTAAAAATCTAGGCAACCGATATACTATTAACCAATATAACCTGCTCAATTAAATTGCTGTTCCGTCTAAGCTGACTCCAATAGTTCCCTCTCCAGGAAACAAGTGACGACCCCTACTAACAACTAATTATCCATGCCGGGTGTTTAGCAATCTATTCTATTATGGAAGCGTAAAGCGGCCCGTGGGCACGATTTGCATTATAAATTATTCGTATTGGGATAATGTAATCAACTACTGTGGGTTTGGTTTAAAGAAAATGTTGTAGTCTTTTTGGGTATTGTTGGTATTTATTTATTGATATAATGAAATGGTCTTTCATTGAATAATGTACAGGGGTCGTCCGGAAAAGTACTAGCACCAATAACTATTTCTGCCGTAATGCAGCATTGCTGGGTTCCGGTTTGAAAGGTATGGGTGGTGATGTAATTAGAAACACATGAGACATTTCAACTTTACCTCTGGGATGGTAACGCATTTGCAAGGCCTCTGGTTTTGCAAATGTCTACAATTAGACAGAGTGAACACATAACATCAGGTGGGCCGCCGGATGACTTGCCATCCAATGATATAAAAAAAATAAGTAATGTAAAAGCATACAACGTCATTACTTTCAGCTTCATTGTCTTTTTACATCTAGACGAAAATAGTCACGACGATCCACACTCCAGTGATAATAAAACCAATATAAACTAACCTCCAATGCCATTAATCCTTTGTACTACGTTAGGTCAGGTCAAGGTTAAAGTTTACCTTTGAACTGCTGTCACTTGTACATCGAATGTACACTGGGCAGTTAACCCAGCTGCCATCTGGCTAATATTTTTACGACAAAGTATGTTACCTTTGACTTTCGACCTTGATTATACAGACACTCACCCGAGTGCACTGTACTTGTTAGGCGTAATCGAGCATTAGGCATAACATTAAAAGGACAATAGACTTTAACTCCATTTTATTACCTATTAAATTAGACAAATATCGTTATAACGTCGTCGTTATTTCAAGCATGTAATAAGCTTCGTTATTTCACGATAAATACAAAGTAATGTAAACTATCTGCCATTTTCGTTTTAAAATATCAGTAAGAAAAGGTTCTTTCGGCAATCTCACCTAAGAACTATAGTTATTTGGCTGCTTATGTCTAATGTTAAAATAAATTGAGTATTGTTCTGGAAAAAAGAAAAATCATTTTTTTTCTAATTAATTGCAGTATTAATTTTGAATGAAAGCAAAGCATAATTTTTTGATGTAGAACATAACTTTTCTAATTGGATAGGAATATAACACATTTCACATACTAAAATAGTTTACCGTTATTATATTAATTGTTAAAAGATAGTAGGTACATAAATCTGCCCTTATTTTAAAAATCATATTTACTGGAAAATAAAAATGAATTCCAACAATGCCCTTGTTCTATAATGGCCTCATTTTGCACGACATAAAACTGCACTCTCTTTTGTGTAAGGTAAGCAAATAGGATAGAACGCCTACGGCCATGATCACTGGACGATTATCTTTGTTATTTTCTTTTTTATCCTTCTATGTGTATTTAATAAGAATGGAAAGAATGAAAGGATTTCTACATAATGGATTGAATAGAACTCAAAACGTAGTGCCTAGATAAAACAGTATCTTTTACGAATAATCACAGAAAAAAAAATACACTAAACTTTTCGTATCCCTTTGACGCAAAGGAAAATCCGTCTTTTTCATCATAATTCGGTATCCTTGTACTTGTAGACATCTGTAAAGAGATTTATTACAAACGGTTTCAGCGATAAGACACAAACAAAGCTCACGAAAATCGTTCAACGTCTTAAATAGCAATACAACAGGCTCTTTCAAATGGTAATTTGATTGTACCCAGTTTGCAGCTTCAAAAGAGTGAAATATTCTTTTCAGGGGTCCCGGATGCCGCGAGAGAATTATTAATGGCCTAAGAAACTTTCTCAAAGTTTACATCAGTGCGCAAGTCAGGGAAGACGGCGGTGAGCTGGGCTAGTAATAAAATTTTAATTTTGCATCACACTATAGGGACATACTACAACATCCAGCTCAGACTAATCTTGGCTTATCTAACCTAATTTTTAAAGAGAAAATATTTGTATTTTTGTTTTTAGTAGACAAACCTAAAAACTACATATTTTAAAAATTCTTTCACCTATGGAGTGGTTAGGAGCGACTAGGGTGAACTCATCTAATTTCGTGACAAAAGCATTTCTTAGAAATGCGATTGATGTCAAAAACTTGTCAAAATTTTTTGTAGTAATTTTAGTCAGTTTTGTGACGTTCACAATCAAAGGTATTTCTGCCAAATAAAGACAGAAACTAAACAACATTGTCGAGTTCAAAAAACATATGAGAGCTATTCTCTGAAAACAAGTTATAAAATTATTAAATAGAAACCTATGTTTGTAATATAAATGTCGCTGAAAGCCTCTACTGGTTTATTATCTAAGACGTAATATTACGTGAATGGTTTCAAAGCTTTTAGCTCAATGCGTTCTATTTATGTACCTATCGTTACCTTTACTTTGCAAATGAACTGCATACTCAAAGTAGTTACATCATTTTGTAACTTTAGAATTGTTATTTTATGTATGAGGTTGTAGGTACCAGGCAAGTAGGTACCAATGTGAATTTCACAATTTTGTTTTAGATACCGGTGAAGGAAAACATCGCGATGAAATCTGACCTGACAATAAATATGTTTGGAATCACCAATCCGCCTTTAGCAAGCATAGTGATCAATGCTCGGGCCTTTTTTGTATGGGGCGTTTGCCTAAAAACACATAAACACATTACACTCCTTTTTTTGTTCAGTCGTGTAATAAGGTCCAAACATCCAGTTACTAAGCATTGA
Source organism: Caradrina clavipalpis (assembly GCA_932526535.1). Taxonomy (NCBI): domain Eukaryota; kingdom Metazoa; phylum Arthropoda; class Insecta; order Lepidoptera; family Noctuidae; genus Caradrina; species Caradrina clavipalpis. The sequence goes on along the minus strand of OW052095.1, from coordinate 13,534,747 downwards.
CCTAGGTACACCCAAAGCATTTATTTCAATTAAACTACACACAGGCACTATTAAATTGTCAAGGAGTCGGTCAGTTAGTATCATATATAACATCACGAACATACATAAGCCAAGCTGTCACATAACACGGCCAAACACATAGTCTCAGAGTAAGACAGCCTGTTCAAAGAACGTGACAAGACTTGCAGAACCGCACTCGCAATTCATACCACAAATTGTAAGTACCTACGTACCTATATGCAAGGATATGGAGTTCCCGATGTTCTCCAGTCATTTACACCACCATCCACGGGGTCGAATGTATAAAGTTCGTCACGAGACGGAGTGACGACGTGAGAACAGAGGCTGGGAGTTTCCGAAATTCACGCGGTTTACTCACGCAATGTACTTTTTACGACCAACAATAAATTTCTTCTCATCGACTAAAGGAAGGCATTACGCGGAACATTTTTATGAGAAAAATTTACTGAACGACACCTCGGTGTCTGCTATAGATGTTATGTTGAAATTATGCTGTGTGTGTTTTCATTGGATGCTGAATAACATTGTGATACCAATATACTCGTGGTTGATGTCAAAGATGGCTGTAGTTCCAATAAAACTTGTTGCTTGGATTATTTACCCGATTTTTTTACGGTGCAATTGGCACAGTGCCTGAGCGATTGGCTTCTACGCTATTTTTGCGGATTCGATACCCGTACCAAACACATTGTATGCTCTACAGATAGATGTTAGAGCATCCCCACCGGCCCCACTAGGAACTAGGTGTTTTAGGTGCATTTACACCCATAACACCTACTTCCTAGTGGGGCCAAAGTTTAACAAAAATAATAAAACATGACAGATATCAAATGAGCTAGGTGTTATTCTCTAAAGCTCACATATAACCCCACTCAAGTGACTGCAGTAAAGTGTTCTATTTTATATAATTATAAACCACATCGATGTAATAAGGTATTTTATAATAATTAAAATATATTTGAAATTGTATTATTTAAAACAAATAATGTTTTTTATTTAAAATAATATAAGACAGATATCTAATTAACCTCACTGGAACTGTTCTAGTTGCCTACTAAGTTCGACTAAAGTCTTTAATCATTGAACTTACATTGCACCAAATTGCTACACAAATGCAGCACCAACTAACCTAAACAATAGATTTATATAAACTCACTATCTCAATCTAAACAACCGCCTCAAGTTAGCGTTCTTAATTAAATATTTAACTCTGTTCTAAAATTAAGACCAACCGTCTTATTCTGCAAAGCACTTCGAATCGTACGAAACGTTCAGTACGCTCGTCGACTAACAATATACTTACGGGTAGCTGTTGGTACCGAATAGCGAATAGTCATTGGTAGTCTTTACGTTGCTCAGCTTATTGCAAAGACGAAGATATGAATTCACATGCACGTACAACGGACACCCTTTGACAGTGTTGAGACAGTTAGGTGAAACAAATAAAATTGCAGTTTCATATTTTTGCTCTTCTTAAGTGTGAACTTGTTGACTTTGTTCTTGGTGTTTAGACTTGTCGTTGGTGTATTGACAAAATATACAGGTTGACAATCACTAGCCATGTAGGCGATGAAAATACTTTGCATAGTTGTATTAGTGGTAAAAAAGAAAGCGTTTGCAGGAATTGACTATGAAATCAAAAAACTGTCTAGGCGTCTACTTTGTTTAAAGCGTCTCTTTTCTTTAAAGCGTCAGCTTTTTGAATGCGGTTTTTTTTTTCGTTTGAAGCGTCTTTGATTAATACCTATGATTTAATTTTATAACACAAATATCCTGTAATTGCCAGTGTATATACCTTACTAACGGGTAACAGCAAATACCCACAGGCATTCATAAAAATAATGTATAAATACAATAATAACGTTGCTGTCAGTTTCTGATATTCCTTTTGAACATTTTCCTTGAAACCGCATTCCGAAGATGTCGCGCTCTGTGAACAGTCTGCATTTGATATTTTTAAATTAAATATCACAGTCCAACCATTACAAAATTGATGTTTCTGGTTGTTTTAATACTCAGAAATTTTAATTGAATCTCTGAAATATTCTACGAAAAAATTCTTAGTGACAAGTTGCCAGAAGCAGGCATTAAGTTTGTTATTTTTTGTTGACATCCGAATTTAATTACGGAAGAGTTGAAATAATTAAAACAATCTGTATTCATTCTGTTTTCCCTGAAAACAAAAATTGAAAATCAGTGTCAAAGGTAGCTTATTCGAAATAAACCTTTCTAGAATGTTTTTAAAAACATGGAAGATGTTTCCCTTACACGAACTCTTTACCAAAAGTCATATAATGAACTACATTCTACTTCGTGTTAATAAAATCCTACATTAATACAAAATATATTTGACGTTGAAACAGCCTTATTATTGCCTACCGTGTTCAAATTCGCAACTTCATGCTTCAGAGGCTTTAAACATCTGGGCCACCACAATATTTTTACGTAAAATAAATACTACGAAAATCTCGATTCCCGCTGGAAATAAATCTCTTTTGATGTCACCACGTAAAAATTCGTTAGAGATTAAAGGGCAGAAAAATAAACAAGCAGAATCTGTGGAATCTAAATTATTTGTATCTACGTCAAAAATTGTCGATGGTGTTGCAAAGCGATAACGGTGTTTTTAATCCTATACCATAAAATAAGAATGATAAAAGACCCACTCAGTAAGGTGAAATAAGGACACTTGTAAATGTACGTATTTTTTCACCGAACGCAGATTGTGGGTTTCATATTGTATGTATTATTATAGACTCACAGGACACAGTCAGGTAATTCAGTATATGAACATACTCTCACTATTATAATCTAACAAGTCTGAAACAAAATTCTGGTATCTAGTAAGTACCTAAAACGGACGTCCATAAACACCGTAAGAATACAGGGAAAAAAGAAAAATATACTATTTTCGTCTTGTTAAGGGAGGCATAACCACAAAAGTAAAAATAGTCCTTAACTCCTTTTTAGTTTGGTCACAAATTCTGGATCAAAAGCCTTTGAAAGACCACTAAAAGCCGATTATCTTTGAGAAAAATAACTTCAAATACTTACATCATATCTCTTTAGATAAATCGTAATATCTTCTCTAACGAAAATAAAATAAACCTCATGTCACACTAATAGAAGACCGTTTCCAAAATTAATTTCCAAAATTATCACTTTTAAGGATGTCTGCTGCGGCACTGGATTATTCGTCTTTTCTTTTTTCATACAGTTGACGTTAATTTGTCGTCCTGTTAAAGTGCGTGAGCGGTAAGAGTATCGTACGGTTCTCTCGATATGTCAACTGTATGAAGAAAATCAACGATCTGTGAGCAGTCTGACACCCGGACTACTCCAATGCTGCAGCAGTCCAGCACCAATCGCATAAATTGAAAGAGCCTTAACTATCGACACAGTGTTGATACAACAGTTCCACTCATTTGGTATACTGCTGACCACTGACTTCCTAGTAACTTTCCACCATTTTACAATGAAAAAACACAACAATCAACACTTTATCAAAAAAGCAATAAACAATAACTCAAACCCAGTAATTATTGTTTTGTCTATGTTACAACTAACTGTACCGGCCATTCTCGTACCTATTTTTAACGGGTGTTATTAATGATGATGAAACTGGTGGTCTTTATTAGGCTCATTTAGACGAGCATCACGTTGGCAACTACAGAGGCAACTGCAGCTGTTGATAGTCGACAGGTGAATGGCTGCCGGCACCAATATGCCATCTGTGGGCGCACCCAGTCGGCACCCCTGTCGCTGGTGTCCCCCGCTGGAGCTCCCCCTGGTAACTGGGGGTCTCATCCGGCGGAGACTGACCGCTGGGGTATCGTGAAACAGGCGGCGTTATGAGGACACGACGCACACTTTCCATCCATACAAGTAAGCATTTTATGCCAAATAGGCCACAGCCTATAAGGCAATCTAGTGCTACGTAGCTATGGGCCCCGGTATAACATCCGCGGGCAGGGGGCCTCGCTCCGATCCCGCTTGACGTGCCTCACAACCAAACAGGTACCTTCGACTACTACCCACGCCTGCAGCTACCGCTGTTGTTCGTGTATTCAAACCCTAAGTATTACCTTTCATTAAGTTTACCTACCTTTGACGACTGGACCTTCTTCAATATCGTAGGTATCGTCCTTATCTGATATAAACGGCCCGTCTATGTAAGCAATTCGTTATTAGAATATATTATTGAATCGTGACGGGATCCAATTTGAATACAGAATGACTGATACCTTCGAGGGGTGCGTCAACTGGTTTTTTGAAAATCGGTCTCTAGAGCACGTATTTATACCCGACTTTGTCTGCGTAAACTTCTGAATTTTCCCACGGGAACAAAAAACCGGATAAAAATGATAATTTATGTATTAAGCCATATCAATATAGTATGAGTGTCAAATTTCAGCTAATTCAGTTCAGCTGCTTAAGCGTGAAAGAGTAATAAACATCCATCCATCCTCACAAACTTTCTCGTTTGTAATAGTAACCAAATTCAACGCTTAAAACCTTCTGTAAATTCACAATAAAATGTTCTCTATTAAAGATAGCATGACCTCTGAGAGTATAAACAAACGGGTATCTTTGCAGACCTCGGTTAAGAGTAATTTGTCAAATGTAAGCTGTTTATTTGAATGGGTTAGGTACATACATATCTCCATCAAATATTTTAATGTGTATATCTAAGGTATAAGTGTTTCCCAAATGCTTTATTTACTTCCAACTCACTTCACTGACAAATCATACTATATTTAATATATTTTTAAATTTATTAGATTCAGTTGTCTTTTTAAGTTTTCATTTTATTATAATATACTTAGTTTCATTAGTTTCAGAAATAATGTAGAAGAGGTGTGGTTTACTGCTCCAGGTATCTTTATACTTAACTTAAGGTTTTTTGTAAGACTTACTGTTCTGCCCTGATAACAAAGAATGCAGTAATCGTCATTTTTGAGATTTTCACTTTTTTCCAGAAATGGCATCCCAGGAGGTTCATGCACATGAAAAAAATTAATTTTCATAAAAAAATTCACTCGAAGTATGTTTTTTATGATATGATTTTCGCCGTACTTGCATGAAAACTGCTTCAATGATAAGAAAAAACGCAGTATTAAGCATGCCCTAAGAAAAAATGCAGTACTTGCAAGAATAACCTAAAACAGAATGCAGTAATATCCACTACTTTATTATTTTGTTTTACATCCTGTAGACAAATTGCTAAATTAAAACGCAGTACTCCACATTACTGTATTTAAGTGTAGTAAAGACTTGCGAAGTCGTAGCCGTAGTCGTAGCAGTGCGATCCATTGCCGCGTTTTGTCTTAGTAAATCAGTTTGGCAACGTCATTCGGTGAAGTAATACGAATACGAATTTGCAAAAACATGTTTTTTTTATTTCACCCTAATGCTGCATATTATAAGAACATAAAGTAGGTTTTTAACATCCGTATAGTTTACTCAATACTTAATTTGCATTCCACGATGTAAAAACTTAGGTCGTAGCTAAGAAACTAAAAAAACCTTAACCTTAAAATGCACCTATATAAATCGTTGAGAAGACACAGTACACTTCAACTTAGTTCCGAGCATATAATAATGGCAATAATTACTAAAAAAGAATGCAGTAATCAACTTGTGCTAAGACTTAATGCAGTAATACGCGCAAGTGCTGCATTTAGTTTTAGTATCCTGTGACTCGGAAACGACCTGATACTAAACCGAAACGCAGTAATACGTATTATAATTGCATATATTAGTAAATTAAATAAAGGAAAATTATCTTGTAAAAGCTTGATTTTTTTCCGATTTTTTAGATATATAATATGGCCAATAAAATACGAACAACTTGCTCAAATGATATAAAATATGTTTTTTGCGTTTATCTCGTAACCGCTATTTTGCGATTACTGCATTCTTAGTTATGACGGCAGTGTTATGAATGAACTTTATTATTTTTACTTTAAATTAAACATCTTCACACTAAATCCTACTTGTATCACGAAACCTTCATCTTATTCCCAGCATAATTATCATACCGCATATTCTCTGAGTGAGTTTACTCGGGTCGTAAAACTATTGTAAAATATTTGTTGGTTGTCCACCGCACAGAGGTTTTGTCAATTATTTTGTGGAATCTGTAATAAATTATATTAATATTGATTATATTTAAGCAAGGCCAAGGCTTTAATAAACAAATATATACTGGTGTTAAAAAATTCATCTTCTAAAAACTGAATTATCTCGCTCGATTAGTTCAAACGTTATCCACGGAATAGGTCTCTGAGACCGGCCGGCGAGTGTTTGCCAACTACGGAACTCGGCACTAATTTGTCAACCCTCATTACGCTATCTTACTCGCGTTTCGTGCGATTTTAGTTCCTATTGTCTCACTCCGACCGTCCCGCCATATTTAGTTCCAGAAAGGTTTTTCATGTTCCTCCTTTATGATATAGTTTACTTTATTTGCGTGACTGTAATGGAGCGTGTATGTAGGTGATATGTTATGCAATTTAATGTCTGCATTGTTGTGTGTATTGTGACAGCTCCTATGAGTCTTGTGATTTTAGCTATATGGGAACCTATTGTTACTGTAGTGGACGGCTATTTAGGAGACTTACCCACAGCAGAGAACAATAATATACCCTATACTAATATAAAGCTGAAGATTTTTTTTTATTTGTTTAAGCGTCTTCGGAGCCGCTAGACGCATTGAAAAAAATATTTTTGATACGATAGCCAGATTCATGAGGATTAGTAAAGGTTATTCGTTAACGAAGCAGGAACCAACCACGTAAATTAAAAACCACGTAAGCTAGCATTGCATAATCACGGTGACAGGCGAGTTCTCTAAATTACTTTTTTCGAACTGTGTATCAACCATCCGAGATATGAATCGAGATGATTATGAACTTAAAATCGTCTTATCTCGTAGTACGACGTGGGTTTATTATATCAATAACTATGTGATGTATTCAATGCATCACATTGTAGTAGTACATAGTAGTAGCATATGTTTGCATGACAGTTATGATAATGATCATGCTTTCATTTGTTTTTGTTTCGTGTAACTAATACCTCAATTATAACTATTTATATTAATTACTAGGTGGTCCCGCGGTTTCGCTCACGTAAACCTAAGTGGTTCTAATCTAAGGATTAAAAAATTGAAAATGAAGTCATCAGTGTTCCAGTTAAACCTAGTTGTTCTACTATTATTAAAATAAGGATCCGTAAGAAAATTCACGCGAACGAAAGGAAGTGTCATTGTAATTCTCCAAGTGAGTTGATCTTATGGTCTCAAGCGACTGCTAAAGGTTAAAATAGTGAGTTTTTTCACAAGAAGAGGACTCTGAATTTTTGCCCGGTTGGTAATTGGCTAACCCCTTACCTGGGACTTAAATATATCTGGTGAAATAGAAAATAATATGCTGTGACATTATAGGTATTGTTCATTTTCCTTTTTTGATACATAAAGTATTTGGATTGGATTTTTTATTATAGTGAGAAGTTTAGTAACAACAACAAATTAAAATAAAGGGTATCAAACTTTAATTCAATATTCATCAGGTTGTGTATAATCCAATTTTAACCAATTACGGTTATTTTTCCAAAGGAACTGGGAGTATTCCTATTTTTATTATCTTAATGAAAAATCTAGGTAAACCCAGTCTCGCTTGGCTGTCTTGTTTCGCTCATTATGCCAAAAAGTACACAAATACAGTCTCCTGTTAAAATGCAATGTTGTGAAAAAATTAAGTTAATCAATTAAGTATTTACTGAGTTTTGCGGACACTAATATACGGAAGCTGATATTGAATACTGAGTACAGATTTCTTATTTATTTAAATAAATATTTTATATTTATTTTCTTATTAAGCCCTCCTTATTTCAGAACATTTGATAAAGTGATGCTACCAAAATAGGTATTTATTCGACAAACTAATAAACGCTCAACTTTAGTTGTTGCCTCGACAAAGCAATACTATCCAACTACGTTTGAATTTCGAACTATAACCTAGATGTAGGTTCCATCCATTAAAAGCTTACCAGTTAGCGGTAACGTTGCTGCTAAGCTCTGTTGTTTTAACCTGCTTTTTTATTCCCACACCAGCCATATGCCTTATGCTTATTTGTTAACCAGATTTGCTAAAGAGGTTATGAGAGCGCTTGCCGTATGTCGTTTCTAAGTGTTTTATTTAGTATGTGGTTTAATTTTAGTTGGTATGATTCTTAATAATATAAGAAGGTTTGTAGTATGTGTTTTGTAGTTTTTTTTTTTGCATTTATTTAAGAATATATGCTATTGAATCCCCCGTCCCAGCGGCCGCCGCGGTAGACGCGGCGGCCGCTCCGGGCGTCGGGAGCCAAGAGACGACTCCCGGCCACCGTAGACGCGGGTCTGTGGACGGTGAGCAATGGGTAGCTCACTGTCCGTACGTTCATTAAATAACGGCAGACCGTGTCGTCGCGGCGACGACGGCGCGTTCGTGTTCCACGCGCGCCTCAAAGAGATGTCAGCAAATTTGGATGGGGCCACTGAGGGCCGATGCCTGCCGGGGCTGCAGGTTGTTCGAAAGAGATACCGCGCCCCCGGAACGCAAAGGGCACATGAAGGAACATAGACGGGTTTTAGTCAGTAAAAGTCTGACACTCCCTCCCGCCCCGCCCAGGGCGGGGGAAGTTATTTGATGATTTCCCGTCTTTAAAAAAAAAAATGCTATTATGCATTTTGTTAAAATGTATCAGATTTAATTTTAACATTATTTTATGTAGGTATTATCGTTAAAAGAAGAATGATTATAAAAATCTCATACTTACTTTGACCACAGACAATTCAGAAATTAATTCATTTAGGTTTTTTATCAATTTCCTTGTTTTTCCTTTTCTTTGTATTTCAAAAATATCAGAAAAGGTAAAATAATTTGCTGTCGTAAACGTTTATTAGTTACATTTAGATCCAAATTCATATTTGAACCCGATATAATATTTAGTAATTTAGATTCATCCTTACCACCAATTCTCAATAACTTAACACCAGTTCAACCAACCTCGTTACTTAACAGAGTAAAGTAAGTAAAGTATTTTCTTGCAAGTCCCGCAGACATCAGCCGACATGTCTTAATGTCTGAAGCCAAGTGACACGAATGGAAGCCAAAAGGCTTACCGTGCTCTCGAGACCGAGATGGGGATTGCTTGTAAGCCGGCCACCTATCTCGGTAGCCGTAGTCCGGACCTTTGGCGTGTTGATTGAACGACTGACAGAGATGCCCGCGGAGTTGGACATGTAATGCGGATGTGTGGTTGGTGTTGGGTTTTATTTTTGAATTGTGTAATCTTTTTTTTTAAGTTCTTTCTTCTTTGTAGTGTAGTAAGGTCTTACTACCCCACACGCCCTAGTGTCAGTTTCTAAACCGTCCCAAGGGCCTCTTACATGGTTACCGATGTTAGTGATGTCCAAGATAAACTTAGAAAGAACATATGAATTAGAAAAAGTCGCATTGGTACTTGCCCGTGCCGGATTGCGAACCCACAACCTCGTGCATGAGAGGTACAGTCAGCAAAAGAGATAAGTAACCAGGGTCGCCTAATGAAATCAAAGTTTAACAAAAACCCATAGATGTTTTTGAATGAATTTTATTTTCATTAATAGAAAATAAACAGTTTATTAATTGAAATTAATTTTATTTAAAAACGACTACCGGTTTGAAAGAAATTTTTAACCATATTAGACGGTCTGGTTACTTATCTCTTTTGTTGACCGGACTTACTTTTTGAAGTTAAATCTTAGTTATTGGTGGTTTCGTGTCACCGACATCCTAATGCGACCACGTCACCGCCACGCCAACATGACCGCGTCACCGAAATGCTAATATGATGTTAGCTTTTCACTTTTTTTGGCAGACCCCGTGACTGCCTAATTTTTTTTATGAAGTGATTGCTTTTCTTTCCTTAAAAATCTATCTTTTTCGAAAGCGGCTAAGATTTATTTTGTTTTTTTCAATGACATTCAAAAGTTCTTTTTAATGGTCCAGATTTCAAATTTTTACAACGACTTTATACTTACCTACCGTGATTATTTAGTAAGCAAACATTAGGCGTGTTAGGTGTATATGAAAGCAGCGCATTTTGCGAGACCTTATTAATGATCTTTTCATTAATAATTAACATTCGCGTGCTTTTAATAATCATGTTTTAACACGTTGCATGCAAACGACCTCTCTAAAACGTTACTATAATACTAAATTTATATTTTTTATAGTTTTGGTTTCTCTGGTTATTATTTCTAATAATAGCTTCAAAGTTTAGATAATTCTGGTCAAGCAAATAACATCTTTTCGCATTTGAAAAGTACCGTCCAACAATTACCTAGATATAATCAGCAGTTAGTTATACTTACTCCATAATGCGAGTACCTGTATGATGATAATGTGATCTAACCGATTTCGGTGTGACTTATATATGTATAACCAATCATCTTTGTGAAGATTCTCGCACATTGCAGGCTACTCCGTATATACCTAGCCTCTCCCGCAACTTTATATGCGTGATATTTTGTAACCCGCTACTTACATCTTTGGTTATTGCTCTCCTTCCGTGCATCGTAGCGTGATGTGATATATCCTTTACTATTCAACTATAATAGATATTTCTCCAATCAGACGGATAGATAGTTTCAGAGATTAGCGCGTTTAATCAAATAAACTAACTATTCAGCTATATTATAATTATTAGTATAGATTAGAAAAACTATGTTTTTATGTTAAATGATTGAAATAACTGCATTTTGGTGACAGTATTTGTAAATGACTTCTAAATTGCTTTATGTTTATCTTGAAACAACTGAGATTTATTGAAATAATGATAGCATCGTAACGTTATTTTTCTAATATTATATTTAATGGAGAACAGGTAAATAGGAGAGCCAGGAATTAATCTCTTATGTCTGCTTTATAGCTACCGTGAACAGCTTCATTATAATTATAATATTTAAGGCAATAAGAAAAACGATCAAACGAAATGAATTAAATTAATTTCTCATCACTTAGCTCTCATTAATATTCTCCATGACTTCAAACGGAAATTATTTTGAGCGACAGCGACCTAAATTTTGACATTCATGACATTTTACGATATTTATGTGACTTGAGGTCATTTAACTGACAATATTAATTATTTCGCTACATTTATCCGATATTTATGAGTTGTGCACTTATTGGTGTTCTCGTGTCCATGATTGTTTTTACCTTTGTCCGTTTGTTGATTAATTACTTCAGCGAAATCCAAAATTCCAAAGACAGGATGTGGTTGGCGCAGTGGCTGATCCATTGGCTAAATGCGCTGTGTGTCGCGGTTCCGATTCCCGCACGGAACTTTGAATTATATACCTACAGACAGTATTCCGAATCTGGCTGTTCGTGTATGTAAGTAGTGCGGTGCAAAGGTAATTTTCTAAAAAAAAACACCTACAAAATATGGCACTGAATAATGCTGTATGAAATTCGAAAGTAAGTTTCAGGCCTAAACCACGGAACCGATCATCTTTGAAAGTTTGCATATTAGTTGTCAGGTGTACAGACGCGGACATAGGATACCTTTCATCCCGAAAAAAAGTAGGTGCTGTACCCGAGGAAAACAGCAATACCTTTTTTTTATGATAATTGTTGGCGCTACGTGTCTGTTAAATCATGTTTGAATTTTTTAATATAACGAAAGTCGCGGGCAAAAACTAGTCTTATATAAGTAAATAGTACCCGTCTATAAACTAATCCTCCCAAAGCACGTATCTAAATAAGAAACGACCTCTAATTGCATTCGCTTAAAACATCATAAAGTAGCTCGTCTCCGGCGAAATTCTCGCTCAAAACGTCTTATTTGCATTACGTCTCCAAACTATTTATCTAGCGACGCATCCCTAGTTAGAAAATGTCTTAATGAGCTCCGGGCGAACTAGTGGCTCTTGGCAAACAACACCTTCGCCTTAATCTCTCACTTAATGCACTCCACTTTGTAAAAACTTGCCAAGTCCCACTTTAATTACGTCCTCATTTAATAATTATGAGTTAATTCGTGGGGAAGGCGTTTTGATGGTACGTCAGGAGTTGTGAAAGGTAAACAAGACTAAATACTTTAAAGTGGGCAAAATGTTGAGCGGCCCTGGAAGTTTTACGGTGAGTGGATATTTTTGTACGATTGTTGTAATTTCTTGGTGAAGTCATAAAGAGTTTTGAGAGGTCAGGAAATTGGACGTTGTTTGAGGTTTAGAGGAATTTTATGTTTTTACTTTTATCCAATGGAGTTTTCTAGCATTAGAGTAGGTTTATAAAATGGATCTGTTGGTTTATATCAGTCATTTTTAAATGCTATATCATTTGAAAATAAATAAAAGATACTACTTTTATTTGTTTTTGTCCACATAATATTATTACTATAATGATCTCGTACTATACCACTGCTGGGCAAAGGCCTCCCTTCATACCTTGCAAATTTTGCTATTTTGCGCCACGTCTCGCCAATTCTGATAGAAGCGGACCAAGTCACCTCCCATCTCCTCCGTGGCCTACCGTGTCCTCATCTCACCATTTCGGGGCACCAATCGTGTACTCTACAGGCCCATAGGCAGCCTACACATACAGCAATATAATTTGATACACAATGTATGTAAACCCAAAGCTCCTAACTTTATTACAACCGAAACTTCCCCATATTTAGAGCAAGTTCAACCTGACTCAGTTTAAATCAACAGAACACATTTAAAGCGGAGGGAACAGAGATAGTTGTACCAAATATAGTACTGACTTCGTCGGTCTTATCGACCCTGGCCGATGTCGGTTGTGTTTATGATAATTCCCCGCGAACAGTGCGAACTGTCGGTCGGAATTACCGCGGAGGCGTTTACGGGTTTATCCCGGTTCTGGCGCTACATTACGCGAAGTTGTCGGCGATGTCACGGTTAAAATGAGTTGAGAAGACCCACAACTCTTCTAGGAAGAACTAAGTGTTGAAATATCATAGCTATTGATAGGTAGGTCGATTGCCTACGGTGGAAACTATTATTAGATTTTTTTCATTTAAATAAATTGAAAACGAGACTTTATTTTGATAGGAGTGCGAATGGTTTGTATCAAAGCCTTGTATTATATAAATTCAATTTTTTTAGCATTGCTTTTTAAATAAATTAGAGATTTAAGTAAAATCCTATTATTGTTGAAATGAACGAATAATTTATATTTATGTGAATGGCAATATTTTAACATTCATCGTGAAATATTAAGGTTTTCTAAATGCTTACATTAAAATAACGATAGCGATATAATGCTATTTATCTAATGTTCTAATAAATGGAATATTAACCTGTAAAAGTTCTAAAATTAATTGATTCCTGAAATTTTAAGCTAAACTAACTTTAACCTCAAGTAGTTATTTACTGAAGTCAGCTTTCATCCATTTCAGATGAATCAGTCACAGAAAAGTATTTCTCAGAACTATTCCAAAGCGCTCGATTTTCAGAATTACAAACCTCCGGGAATTTGATCTGCAGAACAACCAAATAAAATAGTTTAATATTGAGACTTTTCAATATTGAGTTTATGCGCTTTGTAAATATCAATTGTTGCAGCGAAAGTATTGATTACAGTTTCAGGTATTGTTATTAACTTGAAAAGAAAACAAAAGAATAACGGGATATTGATTAAATTTTTGCCGCAAATCCTTCTGCATAGATTTCAGAATACCCCAAAGTTGTAAATCATCCCACAAGAACACAGAAACGGGATAAAAATAAATCCTATGTGTTAAACTAGCTCAATATCTACATAAATATGCATGCCAAGTTTCAGTTACTTCTGTTATTATGTTTTAACTTTATGCACCAAAAGGTCCAAAGGCTTCTTTCTCTACCAGTCAACCAATTGTGGTGAAGAGATGAACATGGCAGGTCCAATCTGTTCAGCCGTTTAAGCGTGAAAGAGTAATAAGCAATCATCCAACCATCATTAGGTACAAACTTTCGTGTTTATATTACCACCAGTAGATAGCAGGATTCATTTTTAATACATAACTGATGAACCCTAAAATAGTTCAGGCCATTTTCTCTAGCCTTCTGAACGTAACTACGTGTTGGCATTGCACTATATACATAGAACGTATAGCCTACGTAATTAATAGGTAGAGTTTGGCTGCGGTGAATGCTCGTTATTAATTTTGTGTTAGTTTTCAGTCACCGTCTTTGGTGATTGATGTCGTATTGCCTTTCACTTTGAGAATGTACCTATGACTTTGTGACACATTTAGGTACTCGTGGTTGTTAGATAATGTACCTGAGGTTTTGGAATGCCTTGACATTGCTTTACCTTGTATATACTATGTTGGTCTACTTTGAACACTAGAGACGCAATTTTCCAAATACTAATTTCACAAATTCTTCAAAACATACACATACATACTTTGACATGTCGTGATGGGCTAGTGGGTAAGATACCTGCCACTCCTGCATGAGGTTGTAGGCTCAATGTCGGGAACGTAATACGTTTGGTTTTTTGAATTCATATGTGCTGCTGGCATTATTTACTAAATCGGTTTTACTTTAACGCCAGTGACATTATTTTAAAAATATTTTTTTAACTTCCAAACATTAAAACACACACATAGATACTTTAACAGAAAATTATTTTCTTTCTTTCCCGCTTGTTGCTTCGCCTTTGTGTCCATGCTCTAGATCTGACTGTGTACGAACAATCTGCACATCATATCTTATGGGAGTGTATTCTTTGGCAGAATGAGCGCAATATGTTAGACAGTGTACCTACAAGTTTCATGTGAAACTTGTAGAATCTAGGAATGGAGAAAGCAATTGAACGTTCTTTGTTTTTTTAACTTTAAGATCAGATCACATTATAGGACCCATTAATAACAATCCGATTTGGATTTTTGTTACCTTAAATCCGTGTTGGTAAGCATTTTGCAGTTGTAACCGTTCTTTTATACCTTTTAGCCTAGCTCTGTTCTGTCTCCAAGTTGGTATGAATTTTCTCAAGCATCCGCTGTTCTTTTCTAATTAATTCCGGTGCGGGTTCAAAAACAGGTGAATCGTTTGTCCGGGACTCGTCAAACTTTAAGGCCTCACCTTTTCTAGCGTTTGCCTTCAGTAGTCGCAGTGATTGGAAAACATGTGATGGGTTATACAAACCACAAAACATCCATCAAAAAACATCCATGTGGAAAAAACATCAAAACATTTTTTTAATTGATTTATACATAAAAGTAGATAGAATCACTAACACACGCAATTCAACTCGATAGACTTACAGGAACCGTAGTTAAGTCACTTGGATATCTACTTAAATCTAGAAAGCGAGGCGTTCCTCCCATACCTTAGGCAATTTATAGACTTGTGGAAACTCCGTGAGAAGCTGAAGATTACGTGAGATTCCTGGCTGTATTATGTAATTTGAATATTCTTTTGCAGATAATAAAGTTAGGTTGCGGATTTGTTTATGTTTGTTTACGTTTACCATACCTACTATATATGTTATGGTTTATATAATATGTAAATAAAAAATATTATTAGATTTGTTCGACTTTGCGCCTACAGACTTTATGTAATTTTTCCTACAGAACATTATCACAACTGACAGCAAATACTAGATTGAAGTATTATAGTGACAGTGTTCATTATTTATAATAAAATCATAGTAATAATATTATAGTTATCCACGTGTGCAAATCATATCTTAAGGGCAGTAAAATTAATCCACCATGTCCCGTGTCTTTTATACCTATAAAACGTTGTAAAAAGTACACGGACACAATGGTATTGTACTTATCAAAAAATCGCAGACACAACGCCTATGGCGTATTCGCAGAATCCATACACTCCGGGCCGAACCGTACGACCCAATCCTTTTTACGCTTTTAGATAATGTGATTAAAGTAAATCAACCAATTTCAATAAGTGCCTTACTGTACTCAGTACTAAATCTACATATTTTATTCCTTTCCTTTCGGACAATAAATTCTGAGGACGGGCGAAGAATGGCATAATATTGATGTAAATAACTTTATTGGAATCTTGTTCATGTTTTCGGCGTTTTATTGCGAATAGTAAATTTGGATCACTTAGAAAATGCAACTCGCTTTTGCAACGTAGTGCTTTCTACGAACACTTTGCAATGCAGTCGAATTTCGAGCTAAACTGTAGCTGATTTTATTGAAATCGCTGTTTATTCTAGGTTAAACGGGGGTAATGACTTTTTTAGAGTGAAGATATTACTTTAACTCGCTGTATAAACAAACTCTTTCTTTTTGGGATAAAGTGGAATAAATACGTATCAAGGTATCAAATAAATAAATAAATATGCTAAATAATTTCAGTGTTGAAGGCGCCCCTCGTGCATGAGGTTACTTTACCGTGCAAGTACCAATGTGACCTTTTAATTCATATGTATATAAAATATACCATCACGCCTGTATTCCCTGAAGGGTTAGGCAGAGGTGTACCAATGTACACCCACAGTTCGCCGGTATATTTAGGTCCTATGTAATAGGGGGCGAGCCTATTGCTATTAACCGGGCACAAATCCAAACTCCGAGCTGCTACTGAGAATTTCATAGAAAAACCCAATAACACTTTTTGCTCGACCTGGGAATCACACCCGGGACCCCTTGCACAGCAGTCGCACTTGCGACCACGAGACCAACGGGGCAGTTATAACGGGGTATTCATATGTACTTTCTATGAGCATCTATCTTGGGCATTATTGAAATTGGAGGACGCTCTTATCGCGTGATATCTTGACTTATATTTAGGTACACAAATATAAGCGTGAAATTTCTAATATGCCTTGAGCAAGCAGGGTGATTATACTCGCACTTTCTTTCTATGAGAAGAGGCCTTTGTCCTGCAGTGAGACAATAATGGACTGGTATTATTTTTATAACTAAACAAATTAAATACGGCTCTCAACCTTACAATTCTCTAAACAGCGGCTTATATTCAGCATTAAACCTTTTGCAGAATGAAAAGTTTATTTCAACAATTTTACAATAGCCACTCCTTTTTCCAGATAAGATAAAGCAATACAATGTAATAAATAACCTGGCTACAAATAAACCGGGGCTTCTAAATAAGGTGCTTACTAAGAATTCTTCTGAAATTTCCAGAGCTTTCCAATTCGTTGTTTTAGAAGAAATTTCTTGGCAATGTATCAGAAATTGCTGTTTCACTACTGACTATGTTTGAAAATGGAGAAGCTAGCATTTTAACTTTGATGTCGTTGCAAGCACGTTTCCAGGAGAACCGAACTGTACAAACAGGGGAAATGTGTGTTTTTGAAAAAAATGTACCGGAATTTTTCTTTGTAGCGAATTTTTGTTCATTTAGGGGCAGTGTTAGTTGGAGCTTTTTGTTGATTTCGTTACACCAAACATGTGGAAGAAGACCCGGGTTTATGCTTTCTGTTAACCGGACGTCCTGTGTTTATTCGAGTGTTGTGACAATGCTAAGATTTTTTTTCGATAATTTCATGTTGTAGTTTTTAATTTTTTTTTTTTTTTTTTTTTTTTTTTTTTTTTTTTTTTTTTTTTTTTTTTTTTTTTTTTTTAGTTACTAGAACTCCTGCTACAGTTTTCCTAAGATGTATTCAACACAAATAATACCAGCCTATTATTGTCTGCAAGGCGAAAGCCTCTTCTCATACAGAGTAGGCACGAGCATTGATTACCACGCTTGCTCAAGGCGGATTAGTGACCGTCAAAATTGTATAAACTTAAAAAGCACAATACAATACAACACATTATCATCACAAAAATATTACACCTGTCTAAAATAACATTAGTCTAGCACCCCGAAAGCGAACATCACTACAAAAGCGTAGTTTTATTTGCCCTAGTAACACTGTAATTAGTGCTGTGGCTACACTACTGCAATTTAAACCCCACTGATGAGTACTAGCCCGTCAAAAGTATAGCAATGATTAATTAGCTCATATGGGATTAAGCGTGACTGATTACATGCAACCCTTTTCATTTATTTTTATTTGTTCAAACTGTATTATGGCATGCTACCGCAGAAAGTATTTGTTCCTAATATTTTCATGTTTTTATGTTCTTTGTATTTCCTACTTTTTCTTTATGTTTAGAAAGTAATAGTTAGTGCCTAGGAACTCAGCAATGATAATTTCTTTCTAAACAGTAATAGGTATTAGGGCACTACCTTTGGGTATTCAAATTTGATTACCAAATATTCCTTGGAAGTAGAAAAACTAAAACTTCCTGTAATATTGCATGTATGGATGGATGAATGAACGGATGGATGGTTTTTTTTTTTATAGACGGGAAATCATCAAATAACTTCCCCCTCCCTGGGCGGGGCGGGAGGGAGTGTCAGACTTTTACTGACTAAAACCCGTCTATGTTCCTTCATGTGCCCTTTGCATTCCGGGGGCGCGGTATCTCTTTCGAACAACCCGCAGCCCCGGCAGGCATCGGCCCTCAGTGGCCCCAACGGATGGATGGTTATGTGATACAGTTGCACGCCTTAGCAAATAATTGATAGTTCCAGCTTGACTCATAGAGTACTTTTATCTTCTTTTTGTGTTCCCGTGCTTAAATAATTTCTAATATTTGGGCCCAGTACGTGGCTAAGCTGTTTGCTTCGTCGGACGCGTGGTACAGGTCGTTAAGAGGGCCGGGGAACGGGCAATTGGGACACTCTAGCATATGGGATATAATGTGAGAAGAGCTCCTCACTGGGTGTCGGTTATTCCCGTGGGATAATTTGGGGCATTGGCTTAATTTTAAAATCTCGAACAAAGTCGCGGACAGAAGCTAGTATTTAATGTAAATAACGTAATTGTGTGCCTAAAGCGTATTTATTTTGGTACGTTTATTAACATTGTGTTCATATTATTATTTGAAGGACTCAGGTGCAAAATTACACATAACCGGACCACCTCTTGACGTCAAAACGCGTACTCGTATGTATTTCAGTAATTGAAACTTTTAATGAATCCTCCAACAGAGAGGCCTTTCTCGTAATTCGATATTTGTTTCGGTTCACCTTCAAACTTTAAGTGGATATATACGTTAACATTAATGGATGGATTTTATATACCTATACATGTAGACTCATCTTTACTCATGTAATAAAGCTGTAGATGTTTTTTTGTGTGTTTGCTTAATCGCGCTAAAATCTGATTGGAAAAATCTAGTCTTTTGCATATGATGGCCAGATGTATGATGTATGATAACATCACGCTACGGGCATCGGCAGCAGTAAGACGTAACTTCTTAAAACTAAAAACCACGAGAACGAAGTCGCGGGCAAACCCAGTATTCACCTAAATACAGCAACTTACTTAAACTTAAAATTAGTTAACTTTAATTTATGTTTCTAAAATTTATTTTAAGTCTAGTCACGATCTAGTCCTTTCATTTTGCTATTCAAGTTAGGGCTTCTAATCGACTCACACATAAAGGTGTACTTGCAAAAGTCTTGCACAAGTATGCATTAAAACGGGTGTGGCTACCATTACAGCAATTAATCGATATTATTATTTTGCGAATGCATGTTTTTATTGATTGAGATTGTGTAACTTCATGTTACGAATACCTGAAGTAACACTTGCATTGCAAGTATTGCTACCGTAGGCACCTGCGATACTTAAACAAAAATTGTTAGCAATTATTGGTCTCGTGATCGTAAAAGTTACTGCCAAGCTTGAGGTCCCAGGTTCAATTCCCAGGTCGTTCTAAGCGTTATGGGTTTTTAAATTAGGAATTTATCAGTAGCAGCTCACATTTGTAAATTAGCGTGAAAAGGTCAGGTCATTTATATTGCTTGTATTTTTTCTAGTAATGAGAAATAAACAATGTTATCATTTTAAGCTAACTGAAAAGATGATGCAAGTATAATTAGGGGGACGTACACTCGAGATAAAGCCATGCTCATATCCTCATTATAACCCCATGAAGGATTTGTATTCATCGTCTGCTCGCACTTAACGAGCTTGCCTTCCATAAATTCAGCAAATCCCGCTGAATCCCACAAAGCGCTGCGAGAAAGCGCGTCCTCAGACGTTTCGTCACTCGACCGTGATTGTGACTACAATTTGATGAATTGCTTCACTTTTCACTCCTTTTCTTTATATAAATTTTCACAAACAAAAATCAACCTAATTAGCCAACATTCAAAGTTGATAGTTGGTTGTGTTATTTCGTCTTTTAGGTTGTCTCCTACAGTTTCTCGAGACATTCCTATAACCCGGCAGTTTTGAGGACGTCGCTTTTGCAACAGTGTCTACACTAATTAAATGTCGCACAGACCTTTACAAGATCATACGCCGGATTTCTTGGCGTTCAAGCGATTCGTACAGAAGGAGTTGAAGAAAAGTTTTCAGAGTTAACGTGACCCCACTTAGGGGGACCAGTTGGCCTGTTATAGTAGCTTTATTAGTGTTAGTAGTTTTGACTGCCTCGTTGATCTAGGAGTCGTACAATTACCAAGCATTGGGTCATTGGTTCGATTCCTAGATCGAGTAAAAGTAATTGGTTCTTCCATTACTATTTTCTTAGTAGGTATTAGCTACTCGAAACTGGCGTGCTTATGTGACTAGTGTATAAAGTTGTACGCGGCGAAAATAGTATGATTGTAAGGGGCAAGCGGCGTTGTGTGGTTTCTGCCTACCGTTATGAAAAAAGGCGTGAGTTTATGTATGTATATGTTATAGTATCTCGGAATCTAAAATATACACATGCATGATCTATAAGTACGTATATAAATACGTACTTTTACTATCAGGTTTAACTAAATTAGCGTGAAAAGTTTTATAAAGAGTTCGAATCATACTGACATTTAGAAATAGTTTTACAAATAATAATAATAGTTCTACAATTTGAATCTAAGTAGGTAATGAATATTGCTGTGCAAATATGCACCTAGCAAGTAAGAACTAAAGCACTAAATTGTATATCAATGATGAGTTAAATCCTGGAACGAAAACCTTTTAAACCTGTAAATCTACTTATGCGTAAGAACCTTTCAAGTCCATAAAATTAATAATGCTCATAATACTCTATTCAAGTATAATTTCTCGAAGCAATATCAGGATAATAACGATAGTCTTTCAAAGGATCGAGAAAATGATCCAATGATAGAAGGAACCCGTGTCTGAAATTATATTCAAAACTATTTATGTCTAAGCAGCTTATACATAATGCTCTTAACATAAAACGAAGTTTAATTATACGTCACAAAGTTTGAACATTCTGGAGTGAATTGATGAATATTTATGGGTATATAGAAGTAGGTGTGTGATAAAGTGTGATAGAAATTGATGTAAAAGGTGCCCGTTTTTAATATTATTCTACTTCGTTGGTCAACAACATGTCTACTGTGCGTGGGGTTCCATGCCCGGTTCGGCAACTCCCATAACCTTTTGACGCATCTCAATAGAAAATTGTAATAACTAACTTCTACCTGTTTAAATTTTCTGACAGGACCCTATTTTTTTACGATCAAAAATATCAGCATCCGACAAATAGTTCTAGAGACTAATTGGTTGAAACAAAACAAGAAACAAGCTCTTTACATTTATAAAATTAGTCAGATTTAGACTCACTTTCACCAAAATCAATAAATACATTTAGTGCCTAATCATATTTACAGTATCATTGCATCCCTGTCACATTGTTAGAAGATGACAGTGACAGAATTATAATTTAAGCACATTTCGCGCTAAACATGTTAAATGATTTTAGTGAAAGTGGGCCATGTAGTAGATACTTATGTCCACTTGAGCGAAGCCACGGAAGCAGCTAGAGTCAAAGTTCGATTTATGGATTACCAAGCTATTTCAGTGACTAAAGAAGTTAAACCTTTCTTGAGTTAAATTGTCTTAACCTTTAAAATACTTTCCTCAAAGGCACCAAACACGTGTTATCAATACACGTGCCTATCCTCGATAACAGATACTAAAAAGAAAAATAAAGAAAGGAGGGCGAAAGAGAGAGAGAGAGAGATAGATCTATGTGATAAAGTCACAAAGAAATTTATTTGTAATGGAAATGAATTATTATGTTAGGTAGATCCTTAAGGAAAATATTAAATTAAGTATTTTGGATATAAAAGTTCTTTTTTACTATTTGATTTCATCTTATAGTTTAGACCATAAGCTCCCATAAACTCAATAAAATGGCCATGCATACTTACTGACCGATAAATAATAACGTGTTTTAGGCTTCAAAGACAACGAATAAATAGACACCTATGTATCTAGGTCCTAGATAGTATAAAAAAGAAGTATCCCCCCAGTCCTAAGGCCTGTCACGAAAGCGCTGACGCAAAAGTATTTGCTTCAAGACGATTATCGAGTTGGAAATACGACAATCACAACGCATTTTGGTTTAATTTCATACTATAAAGACAATTAATATCATTCTTTGAGATTTTATAATAAATACAGTGTCCAAAGTACCTAAATAGTTTTGTTTTTGTTAAAAAACCTTGCTCCTCACTAGGAAGTTCTTCTGTCTCGTAAGTACGCTCACTAACATACTACTTACTATATGTGAAACAGGTATTTCGAATTAAAAACATCACATCACACCTGTATTTCCTGAAGGGTTAGCAAAGGCAAAAAGGTATCAAAATACACCCACAGTTCGCCGGTATGTTTAGGTCTCATGTAATAGGGGGCGAGATAGAAAATCAATCAAAATTATGTTTCATCTACTTGGAACGCTCGTAATAGACCTCCGTTCTAGATCAACGTTACAAAAAGATCCACATGAACCATCAATCGTTTCATTCCTCATTAATCAAATTCATTGCCAAACGTACAAGTTTCAGAAAAAAAATAACAATAGAGCTATTAACTAACTAACCACTGTACCCCTAGAGAATAAAGTCCAAAGTTGCCTAATTAGAACCTAGTTTTGGACCCCACACCAAGTTTTGAAGCCCTATACTTAAGTAAACATGTGAAACTAAGATGAAACACTTTTAGTTGGGTCTTAGTAACACTATCATAATTAATACAATTTTAATGGTTATTATCTTTAGAAGGGTGAGGGTAATGACAAGTCTGGAAAGTTAACGACTTAAGAGCATTATGACACCTTGTAATATGGTATGGTACACTGAACCTAATGATCGTTGGAAACTTTTATCTCGTGTCATTTTGGTTTTAGAGACGTTTGCAGGAATGTTTGAATAGTTTGTGGCAGTAATCTAGATAATTATTATGTTACACGGAGATTTTTAATTTGAAATTTATTGATATTGCTCTTCATGCCTGAGGTTGAGGGTGTGACGCAAAGTACAAATGCGACTTTTTTAATTTTTATTATCTTTCTAAGTTTATTTTGAACAGCCCTGACATCGGTGAAAAACGGCGAGAGGAAACTTGGACTTATAATTAATACATATAAATCTGTAATCACCAATCCGCTTTGAGCAAGCATGATGATTACCGGGCGTACCTTTTCTGTTTGAGAAGAGGCCTGAGAAGCCCTGCAGTGGGACTACAATGGTCCGGTATTATAATCATAATACCTGACCTATAAAGAGCATGTTTAATACCTATAATAATCTTATATGTAAGAAACATACTCCATAAAGGAGACAGAATACACATACATGAGTCTATGAAAAATGAAACCCAACGAAAACTACCCAGTCTACCATTTTAAAAACGTATATTAAGCACTCTTATACTTAGTTTCCGACGTCCTAATACCTCTGGAAATCGTATTTCAACTACGTCGCCGACGTAACTCGAAATCCGAGGATGTTACAGACATCTGCATTCACAGTCACGACCACGGAACGCTTGAGATCCGTATTTGCATCCGCATTGAAGTTTACAGATCTGAAACGGATGTTTTAAGTTGCAATTTGAATTAATATATTGTTATTTCTGTTAGTGCTTGTTAGATGGGTTTGTGTACCCGTGCAGATTGTATAATTGAGGAGTCTGTTGTACATACAGCTTCTTAAATTTTGACCATGAAACATGGCTAATATAACAAATAAGTAAATGATATTTATCTAACTATTCTTATAAAATACCAATAAATGGGTAAGTTTATTTGTATTTATAATAATAAGGGATAAACTCTATAAGTACTGGACAAATTGCACACATTTTTTCACTGATAGAAAGGTACTTTATTGCTGAGTAGGTATTATAGGCTATGTTGTATGATATACTTGACGTCCACACGAACGGAATCACGCAAACAAACATTAAACTGAGAACATCAAAATAACTTTCCATCAAAACCATCTTAATATAATTTTCCTCAAATCTGTTACTATCGTGTAATACCTATTACCTTCGGTTATTTTATCAGTAAGGTACAAGTCGAAGGGCCGGCCGCCGTGAAAGGGTTGTCTAATACACAAAATCTCACCGAACCGACCGCTAAGGTACTCTCAAAGACTAGACCGAAGGGTCTCGAGGTACCTATTAACGTCTTGTTGATTTACTAACATATTTATCTACTGTATTCAAGTAGATCTTGAACATTAACTTGCCTAAAATATATGTAGCAGTCTCTTGGTGATTCTAAACTATAACGGGTGTAAAAAGATGCTTGCCGAAGCTGAATATTACAAATTCTACCCGTAATTCCGCCCTTTTTTTATTTTGGAATTTCCCATTTCTCCCGTACTGTTGCTTGCACTTTAAAGCACCATGTTTAGCGTGCTTTATATTGTGCTCTACCATAAAGAGTGACTTTTTACCCAAAAAAATAATTAAAGTCGTTTCCTAGCAAGCAGTACGATCTAAAAGATGTAAACTCTCATACACAAACAACCAGACCCGAAATAACTATCTGTAGGCCATACATTCCGAGCGAAATTCGAACCGGCAACACGCAACGTAGCGGTCAATTGCTAAACCACTAACCACACACACAGTCATCATTTTTATAGGTTACTTAGTTTGATGTGTAGCATGCTTAGATATGTCATGTGTGTTTTTACACCCCGAATACGTAGTTAGCATTCACACTAAAAATAACCTTGTAAAATGTATAAAAATCTTCAGGCATTGCCCGTTAAATGTCTACACGGCCATATTATCCTACCTAAGCGAAGTTTTTAATGACCTCCCCTGGGGGGCATAGGGTTACCGCACGACGTGGTCACGAGACAAAACTCATTAATGTTCAACCCTTTTTTATGGACACAAAGGATATTAATACATATTTGAGAACAAGTATTATGTACAAAAGATTTTAACGGCAGTGGACGCGTCGCGAGGGAGTTGGTCTTTCTTTTTTTGTTTTGGCTGTCTTGTGAAGGTTTTACTCCTGATAACATAGAATTTTAGTATATTTGATAATTAAGCATTTAAGGGTGTAAATGTACTGCCGCTTTATTAAACATGCTAAGTATAGTATAAGGATTAAGACATTTTTTTTTCTCAAATACTCATCAATTAATTCAATTAATGAGAAATACTAGTAAGCCTTAGTTAGACTTTGTCGTTCCCGAAAGTAACACTGTCTGCCTATTAAGCTTTCACAACTTCAGCCCCAAGTAAGGACATGGGATACTTTTTTATTTCGCGACATCATCTTTGTCCGCCATAACTAACATTTACGAGGAGAAAGTAGCGGGCAAAAGCTAGTACTAAATAAAATAAATAGATATCAACTTATCAACAGCACTGATTGCTTAGATAAAAAAACAATAATGACATCTTTATTTCTGAAGCATAAAGTCATCCACAATACAAACTTCACCTCAAAACATACACAACAATAAGTTATTCAATTAAAACAAAACACTACACACAGAACTTAAATTTATTTGCCAGCGCGAACAATAAACAAAGATATTAAATTAAGCAGCAACACAGCTGCAAGTAGTAAGTACGTGAACTATACAAATGTATGCAATACATAATAACTGAACTTACAAAAGACGAGCGAAACAATAAGAAACTTGCCAAGAATTGCCAAGAATTGCCTTCGAACCGTACGGTGAAATTCAAACCCAGAAATGGAATGCTAATATTGAAATCGGTAGCAATGCGCTGCAAAAGCTTTTTATGCGGCAGCACGCTTCAACTAAAATAGATGCTTGTTTAATACTAAAAGTATAGCCTACTAAGCTCATTATTATAAAGTACTTTAAATGGGTTTTTCGACTGTTATTTATTGTAATGATATCTGTAGCTAACCCTTAATGAGATGATATGGAGAAGTTCAATAACTAAGCTATATTTTATAAACAATTTGGAGCTTCTTGAAAGATTCCGATGTTCAGAAATTGATGTCTGTCAGTTTAATAAGATGACTAATTGACAGCCCTATTAGTTTTGTGGCTCCAGGCATCATCGCAGAGCGTGAGGTTTTGGTTTCGATTCCCAGGTCGGGCAAAGTGGGGTAGGTTTTTTTATCAGCAATTTCTCAGGAGCAGCCCGAAGTTTGGGAATTGGTAGTATGACCCTTTGTGAAAGCAAGAAAAGCTGTGAGTCATGTGCTTAATATCTCCCTTGTCGCGTCGTACTGTCGTCCCATCAGACAATGAACGTGTCTGTTACTGATCAATCCATTTATGTATATCAAATCTGAGTAAACGATAGTTATTAAGTTTTTTTTTTTAAATAACTGCATATTATCAGTTATATTTTTTAAAGTAAATGGCGAAAAGGTTAACGTTACTTTGTATTTATCGTAAAACTAGCTGTGCCCCGCGGTTTCACCCGCGTTACGTTAGGTTTTTGATTACTGAACCGTTCCCGTGGCTCATAGCGCGATGTTATGTAGCCTATAATCTGTTATTCTGAGGTACAGGCTACGAAATGTCTCGCAGAGTCATTATTTTGCTGCGAAGTTATTTTAAAACTGTGATATCTCCTGAGATATTCATTGAAATTAAATGATGTAAAGGGCAATTTTGTTCAAAATTAAACACTTGTGATGAATAACGTATTTATGTTGATAAGGATTAATACTATGTTCATAAAAACACCTTCGCAAATAATGCATTATTTTAAAACAAATTTTCTGGCCATAAAAATGGCTATAGTGAGTCAACCTTAAAAGATAAGCATGTACTACCGCGGACTTTTTTTAGTATATTTTGAGAGGAACAATTCTTTCATAAATTATTTTTGCGTAACTTTAACCGTTTACGCAGCGCATGCAACGAAAGCCCTCAAAAGGAATATTTTTTCCCGTTTTTGCAACATCCTTCATTGATGCTCCGCTCCAATTGGTCGTAGCGTGATGTTATATAGCCTATAACCTTCTTCGATAAATGGGCTATCCAACACAAAAAGGATTTTTGAAATCAGACTGGTAGTTCCTGAGATTAGCGCGAACAAACAAACAAACAAACAAACTCTTCAGCTTTATAATATTAGTATAGATAACAAAGCTTATTAGGTACTTACCAACCTTAAAAATAACCATAACGTTATAACGTTATTTTAGATAAAGTTATAATGAATAGAGACTAGAAGAAACCCGTTGGAACCGCAGTAATGTGTTTCAATACAGCACAAACAGCTTGAACGTCAGCTACATAAGCCTTCTCGGAAAGCCATTTCCTTAAATGACTGACGACTTGAGCTGAAAAGTGAGCCTGTTGTACTTTATATTTTTCTTTTATTTCCTGTGGCGGTTGTAACGTCAAGTGCAGCTGGAAAATGTTAATGGAGAAATTTTTTTTTAAGTGGATTTAGGTTCTGTCCCCGACTTTGTCCAAGTCAATAAAATATATCTTATTGCAGTTGGCAGTAGTACAGCTTTCTACCAGTGAAAGCTTTTTGTCGTGTCTGTACTTTCATAGATAATCTCTTAAAAGCAAATAAATAAAATTTTTGTTGTACCTAATATCGGTTTAGATTGAATGCATGAGAGTTTATAAGGAGACATGATAATAAATATATTGAAAGAGACTATTTAATAGTCTTATTCTTTTTTATTTCTATGATCTTTAATGTACGTATGTTTCACCAATAAATGATTTCTAACTTTCTTTGCAATATTAATAAGTAGAATAATATTTTTTAAGCATTGGATAACATAGCGCATTTTGTTATTATGCTACGCTGCGTGTCTAGCATCGGGAGCTACGCCGGGCGCCGCGTGTCGTGCTACGGCGTAGCAACGGACTACGTCATGCTACGAAACTCTTCAGATATTTGGAATATTGTAGTAAGTTTTCTTTTTTGTTCTTTATTCGTTTTCAAATATTTTTTTTGTATTCATAAATATTTTAATTGTATTCTTATTGATGCACTGTGAGTTTGTAACTTAACATTGTGTGTGTAATGTGCTTATTACACTTAATTAATTTTATGGAGAAACAATATTTCCATACAAAAATTAATTTATTTATTTTTACACTATTGAGGTCACCAATTCTATAACTATTTACATTACGTGCACGTAAAGACTTCGTTAATATACCTATTTGATTATTCGGGAACACAATCACGTTGAAAGGAATATGACCCATTTCAAATATTTTGCTGAATACATGAATAGTTCAGGTGAATGAGGTTTTATCCCGCTAAAAACTCCATTCGATTGAACTATTCATACCTAGATTTTTTATCTATCGATAAAATTAAATATGTAGGTTATTGATTTAACTAAAAATGAAAAAGCTACCTTTACTTATATATGCTGACCTGTTATTGGTTTGTAAATGCCTCTACTCATTTTAGACAGTAGGTACTATAGGTTATGTAAATGATTATGTTTACAGTTAATGTTTTTTGGAATTTAATGTTATTTTAATATCATTTATTTATTTTACATGCATACAAATTCGATTTTTAGGCATTTTTACAAAAATAAAAACAAAATCATTTTCTACGGAAATCTAAAAATAGTAAGATCGAGTAATTATTATCGGTATAAATATTATTCATGTTGGATCGTTCTGAGTAATTTCGACCTCATAAGGATAACGATGAGAACTCATTAATAAAATATAATAAAAACACTTTTATTTTTTTAATAAGGTTAATATTAACTGTGAACAAACTTACAAAAGTTAGATCCATATCTCCACAGTATATAATTAAGGTAATTGATAATCAAACATCTAATCGCGCCATCAAAGATAATTAGATTAAAACTAGAAGTGTCTCCGATGCGGTACGAGTCCCGAGGGACGTATCGCAGTACACGACACGCGATACGGAGCCTCCGGCAATAAACACTTTATTAACTACCCGTCTTAATGTTTCCTTGAAAACTTTACGTTGTTTGCTTGAAAGACTAATTTTAAGTTGAATTTAATTCCTTTACAAATTTCCAAAAGTATATTGAATATCTCTTCTTGTATAAAATATCTGTGGCGTTATTCATATCACTTCGAAATTCAAATGATACCGTGAAGATTCGAATTAAGAACAAAAGAGTTGTGTCATTTCAGTGAGAAAATACTTTTTGGTATAGAGCTACAAAACTATTGTTCATAAACGTCATCTAATACTAATAGAGATGAGAGAGATAAAGAGTTTGTTTGATTGCGTAAACGTGCTTATGTGTGTGGAACTATAGGTACTAAAAATTCTTTCCCCTATAGGAAGCTACGTTATCCCTGAGTGCTACAGCAACATTTTATTATACAAAAATTGGAATTCATACGCACAACGTCGCGGGCAATATCCAGTCATATTAACATCAGCAGATGTTTCAAAATTATATACAGCCTTCGCACGTAAATTTATTTTGAATTTCGAATCCGCTCGTACTCAATCCCCAATCTATAATTACATAAATATACATCGAAATATGTCTATTCAAAAAGGTGAAACGATCCTGAATACAAAGTAATAAGTGGGCGATACCAACATCAGCGAAAACATATTCCAGCAATTAATTTCTCGGTCCATTTAAAATACGGTACCCTAAAACCGTGGAACGATATGAGCTACAAATTTAGACCCATGTCTGCCAAACCGGCACATGTCTACAGGATTTATACATAGCGTCTAAAAGAAAATGTCTTTTGCGACGAACGCTTTTATTGAAATTGGCCGTATTACCATAATAATATTAGAGGGATTGGCAGCTATCGGCGAAGTGTAAAATCTCAGTATACCGCCCAATGTTCTCGCATCCGAATACCGTAATCTACATATATTTCTCTACCCATGCCATTATGGGGATTCAATTACCCAGTCTTTTATTTTTCGAGCTTCTTTATTCTTATTGGGGTTACTACTGAATGGTAATGGATATCGTCAGCGTCTTCAGGGTTAAAACCCTCTCCCGGAATAGCATTAGGGCCATACTAAGATAAACTTTTTATTACACGTTTTTATTTAATTCGCTCTCTGTTTGTATTCGGGCGGTAACCTAATCAATGTGTAGTGCGCATTATTGGAACACGGAGCCTGGATTTTGGGCAATGTGTTCACAGTTCCACGAGAAATTTTGCCAATAGTATAGTTCAAATTATTTTTCTGGATTATTTTATTGGCAGCTTTCTCTATGGTCTGCGGGTTGTTCGAAAGAGATACCGCGCCCCCGGAACGCAAAGGGCACATGAAGGAACATAGACGGGTTTTAGTCAGTAAAAGTCTGACACTCCCTCCCGCCCCGCCCAGGGCGGGGGAAGTTATTTGATGATTTCCCGTCTATAAAAAAAAAAAAAAAAAAGCTTTCTCTATGGTGCTACATTTTTAATACAAAATTACTAAAAATAAATTGTTTGTAGTATTGCATTTTTATTAAGGCTTCTTTCTTTTTTTTAAAAAAAAAAACGTTGCCCTACCACTGGAATGTCTCCTGTATCGTGGGTGCGATGGCTGGTTACAAACATATAAACTCACATACACAACCTGGCAAACCCAGTCCCGGTACAACTATCTGCAGGCTATACAAACATTTTTCCGTGCAGGAATCGAACCCGCGACACGCAGCGCAGCAGCCAATTACTCAGCCACTGCGCCAACCGTGCCAACATTTTTATCATTGTTGTTGTTTATCATTTTAAACATACTGCAAAGTTAACATGAAATATATGCTTTTAAAGTCAAAATGGGAATCAATTCGGAAAATAGGAGTGCAGCATTTGATGGACCATTTATTTGTTGTATCCAAGCTTTTGCTAAAAGTGTCAGTTCTGAAAAAAGTAAATATTTTTTTAAAATTTTAAAAAGTATCACCTACATATTTAATCCGACATGTGAGCCATGGTCGAGCTGGGATTGTAACCCATAAAAAAGCTAAAATAAACAAACATACAATCCGAGGATAGTATAAACATTTTTAAATTTTTTTTGAATATGTTTAAAAAAACACTTGCTATGTATTTTAGTTCTAGATGCTTGTATTTTTTTTAGTTTTAATAACAGACTACGAAGCCATGTCTGTATAGCAACCCTTTAGAGTGTGTTTGATAATAAACTACATAATAAATACTCGCTGTTTATATACAAGTCAAGTCCTAAAGTGAGTCTTAGTCGTAATACCCTCAGTTTCCTTTCACCTCCCACACTACACACAAAAGCAGAAAATAACACAATTAAGAGATCACGTAATGTGTAATGGAACGTGTGTGACATTCCCAAAGAGAAATCTTACAATACAGTGCAACAATCCCTGTCGCACTGTGAGCGTATTTCACGTCAAGGGCCGACCGTTCACGTCACTCGCCCTCTAACCCTCCATTACTCATAACCAACCGAAAAGGAACCGGAAGAGAAAAAGAATAAACACAACTTACAAGTGAACAAATAGCAACACTTTACGTGTCTCACAACTTAAACGTCCTCCGAGAAATGGTATACTGCGTAATGTTACCATCTGTCTCTTGTTAATGCGATATTATATCTTCCCTTTCGGAAAAACTGAGACGACTCGTACGTTACTTAGCAAACGGGGACGTGTGCGCAACGGTAAGATTAATGTCCGAAGCACGGACTGGCCCCTGTCTAGGATTTTCTAGCGCTCCGAGCCGCTTTTATTTTAGGAATTTTTCAATTTGCCCCTTGAGAGAATACGAGTTACGAATGGGTTATTCGTTGTTGTTATACCAAGGTTTATTTTTAACTAGTCGGCGTACGTATATGGAATAGAACGACCTTATTTCGTTTAGCTGGGATTCAGCTAGTCGGATGGTCAAAGCCAGGGTAGCTTTGATAAATTATTTTATTTAGTCAAAAGTCCGGATTTAGGTGGTTTAGATTGGAAATTCGTATCTCCTTCACTTTATTTGTGAAAGGAGAGGATACAAGTACTCTCGACTCACAAGTTCAAGATAAATCTGAGGATTTATATCTCAAGTATTTTAAAATAAATAATTAAGTTTATTCAGCAGTAGTTGTGCCCGGGATTTCGTTCAAGAGGACCTAAGAGTACCTTAATTAAATATGTACTGAATGCAATGTCGTTATAAACAACATTATTTAATTATTTGCACAGTAAATAATGATAATGAATGAGTAAGTTCCATTAGTCAAATATTAATTTAGGGCTGAATTTCCATTCGTTAGATAACTTCTATCTGAAGAATAAATATGCTATCAATTCTTATTTAATTAATGTGCTCATAAGACACAAAATCTAAAAAAAAATGCTTTAAGTAGCTCTCTTTAAACATATGTACACAACTGAGCTGAAAATAGATAAAGTTCTTCAATAAACCGTAATGCGTCATGAGACCTTAATACCACGCAATACTATTGAATAAAATATGTGATTTTATAGATAAAATACTGTAAGGTGTATCATTCACCTGTACTTTATAAAGAGTAAATGTTATATTAAACTACATTACCTTTTACGACCCGTGCTTGTACTATATCCAACACGCAAACTTGGAAAAATAAAGGTCAAATTATATCTACACCGTCTTTGTTTAGTTTATAAACGTAATGACAGTACAGAACATATTATAATTTTAGACATGATGACCCAGTATATAAGGCACCCACCCCAGGCATCTGATATATGAAGTTGTAGGTTCTCAACCGGGAATTGGCGAGTCCCAAATTGACTTTTTTATCTATTTCGTGTCTACTTTCTAAGTATATCTTAGACATCAGCATTGTTAAAAAAAAACATGTTGTAATAAATGTTAATCTGAAGTCGCCAATTCACCCTGAGAAATCCTTAATCAATCGTGCCTTCTTTGTATGAGAAGAGGTTTTTGCCCTGCAGTCGAACAATTATAGTCCTTTTCATCGTCGTAAAGTCTAGAATCATCTGTATGTAGCAATTTAGGAGGACGTTTGGAATGGTCTTTTAAGAATATAAGTGTGACTGGTCCTTTCCCCGACAGATGGCAAGCGCTTGCACTTAGTCATCGTGTTACCCTATTTTGGAGAGCTCAACGTCCGGACATGAGACACTCCCAGTACACAATACACTTAGTTTCTAAGTTTGGAGATTAAATTAACCTCTGATTTCGGATAGATATCATTATAATAAGAAACAGTAATAACCTTAGTCTAAGACACTAGTGTCGTTAGAATTATGACATCATAGCATAGCTGTTTTATGAATAGATGGATAATGTTACATACGTATATGTAGCGTGCAGCAGCGGTGCAGCGGTGTGTGCAGTGCGTGTAGCGTACGTGCGTGTGCGTTAAATTGCTAGCTTCATTTCTAAGTTTTATATTTTTTGTATCTAGACATTCGTATGTCTAGTGCGTCAGCCAAGTTCGAAAGCCAAAGGCGAACATTGAAGTGTGTAAGACACGATACACTACAAAACTACTTTTGATCCTGTTATAAACTATAAAAACTGCTATTTTGTATTTATATTTTTCATTGTTTTATCCGTTATTCATTAATGCCAGACGTATTTTTGATCCAACCTTTAGGGCTGAAGTTATTGTCCATAAAAACTATGTACCTATAATAATAAATTAAAATGAATGTTTTAATTTTAGACATTTTAAAATGACGTAAGTCTGGCGTCTTTAGGGCTCAGTCTATAGGTGAATGCGGATTTGCAATACGGTAAAATGTTTAAGGTATTATGATATCATCATTATAATACTGGTGAATGCAACTGCATTCGAAAATATCTTAGTTATTGAGTCATCTTTACAAACACTCCCTAGTGATCTAATACAGAAATACTAAATTTGACTAAGCAAAACATTATGTAGAAGATGGCCTATCATAAGTTTCAAATTTCTAAACATGATAATATTAACCAACCCGCATAGACAGTATGAGAATCTAATTAACAAAAGCTTATTATAACTATTATTTTAAACTCATACGTGTTTTCATCATTCATATTTTATACATAACTAAACGTTTCAGACCCATACAAATACTCTTAAGGATTTGTTTGTCAACAAAAGCTTTACTTCAACCCCTCTACATAAAACCAATAATCAAAGTAAAAACTCAGCTAAACAATTATTTAAAACCACCGTTTCAACTCTTAACAAAGGGCAAGGCGCGAATCCATCAAGAAGATTACTCATTCCTGGTCAATACCTTACCAGGTCCAAGAGAGCAACAAACGAAAAACAGGAGAGAATTTTACCGAAGCGAACGTCAGATATCTTTTGTGATTCTTTACAATTGAGCGGTGCAGTCAGCACACTGGAGTTTGACTGTTTCAGCGGTGCACTACAGCCTGCACTGAATGCAAAGTTAACTTTGTCTGAAGACTGTCCGGTGCGGTGACAAAGGAACAATGGCTGACCCGGATATTTGAAGGAAAGAAGGAAAGTCGAATTTTTTGGAAGGCTCACTTATTTCGGCTGTGGGTTTTGTGTTTTGGGGGCTTATTTGAATATTTAAATATAGGGTTGAGTGTAAAATTGTAACTGACCTGTTAGGTCATGTTTTTGACTATTTATTTTTGATTTCAGTTTTTTGTAAAAAAAAGGCAATTCTCCTAAATAAAATATTTAATGCCTAATCGGAATCTCTCTCAGCGACAATCATTGTCATAAATATGTAGGTAAATTAGAGGGAACTTTAGGACACTGAGATTAGATTACCATCGTTCCTAAAAGTTAGTTAAATTGATCTTCCCTAGCAAAATTACTTTTTTACTCTACAAGAAAAGACTATTACATTAATATATTTCAGGCAAAAAGCGAGGAGGAAAAACTAAATCCGGCACGAAAAAAGATCTAAGCTCCACGACACACCGATAAATAGTAAACACTAATAACGCTTACAGCACTAAAGTAAGATGTAACAATTCTCAGTAACGAGCTCGTCCCTAAAGAGCGTGACGTAATCGCCACACGATATACTATCGTGTCCCACCGTCCCCAACACTATATTAGATGATTCTTTAGAAGAAGGGCGCAAGGCACAGATTCGAGCGATAAATTTTCACATAAAAAGCTGATGATAAAATATTAATTGCTAATTTAAACGTTAAAAAAACAGTTATAGAAAAATAATAATATGAATAAATTTTAATAACGTAATTTTGTTTTTAATTATTATGATGTCAGTAAGAAAAACCAGTGTGTTCGAATCGACGAAACCGATTTCCAGCAAACCTGGATTTGAGGATCATCGTATATAGAAAACTTCTTGATTGGGAACTCACAACTCCTGAATCTTTTAGCGTTAGTGCGACAAAGCCTCCCGAGACAAAACCCTTCGTGAGGAAAATAGCAAAGTTTTAAGACTTAAGAGTCACTCCTGTCATCATTTCGGATTTTCGGTTAGTTGATAAAAGTACGGAAAGGTGTATACTTAGGGGGGCAACAATATTTTTATTTCTGTCGGTTTTAGAGGGAAGCTAAAGTTCAATGAGCAGACTAATAGTCATCACAACACTGCTGCCTGGTCTGATACGCCTTGAAGAATGCAACCGTTAGCTGCCAGCGAGCCACACGCGAGCCGTCACCTTTTTTACCTTGCCATTATAAAAACTGTTTCATCACATACAATTTAAAGCCTTAACTTGAATGGCAAAATATTTTCAGTATCGGTGACGTGCCGTTTCAATAAGCCATGACCTTAAAGGTCACACAATACCGGCATTACAACGACCCAGCTGCAGTACGGCACCACCTCGCATTAAGGGTAAAGCTAGCGGCCACCACCACAACCACGGGTCGGCCGCGAGGTGAAAGTTCGCTGGCACCGGGCCTCCCGCGAGGTGCAGCCCGCTGTCACCGCGCCGGCCGCGAGTCACACATGTGGCATTTGTGGTTGAGCTCGCCTAGGACTCATACGTGTTTTTATAATTCACTGTTTAAAAATTAATTGTAGAATACTGGATGTAAGGGAATGACGCGAATATTTTGGTTGTGCCTGGTGGCGAGGTGGCGCCTTGCAGCCGGCGTGCTGGAAGCATGCATGTTGCAACGCTCTGATGCCGTTGGCTTTTTGGTTTTGGTATTATAAAATACATCTTACAGAACATTACTTAGTGCTCTAATTTGAATGACAAGGATTTTTAATTAGTTTATACGAGTGCCAGTAATAATAGTGATACGGCCTTTACACAAAATATGAAACCAAGAATTTCAACTGACTTTGAGGACTAAACGCAGAGTATATTTCATTAATGAGAACACGAAATTACGTTATAAACGCCTCGTTCGGCAAGTTTACGACACTTTAATTAGATGAATAATTCCCTTGAAGTTACGACTTTGAGGAAATAGCAAAAACAGTACTGCAGCTTAGAACACAGACGCGCAAAGCACTTCACTTGCTAAAGAGCGATAAACAATTCCTCAAAGATAAGTCGAAATGCAAAGTTTTTCCGTATTAATTCCCTGACGCCATTTAGTACTCAAGAATCTCCAAGGAAATTAACGATCAACGCTAAACTTGGCATATTTAAGGAGCCATCAGTGTTTCATTTACTTTCATATCCCTTGGGGGAGGCAGTTTGTTTTACAGACATTCAGAAAATTAAAAGCTGAGCAGATGCTTGGGATCGGGCTCTTAAATGACGGGCAAAGCGGAATGGGAACTACAAAGGACATTCTGCTAACAGCTGAAATGTCAAAATTCCTTGTTATCTCGTTGAATGGTGTTCAGAATGTTAAAAACTGGCGGGTCACGTGCCGTTCTGTTCAGTCTAGTACACTTTAAAACCATTGCGTATTTGATGTGAATGTTTTGAACTTTGTCTGTATTTTTTTAACAGTTAGGTGATTACGGTATAATACTCTTACTTTGTAAGCTCTTTCATAGTTCGTAATTTTAGTTACCCTTTATTTTAGATCCATTTATGGACATTTAAACTTATATACACAATCAACCAGACCGGAACAACTACCTGTAGGTCACACAAATATTTGTTCCGTGCGGGAATCGAAACCGCAACATGCAGCGCCGCAGCAAATCGCTCACCCGCTGCCCCAACCGTGTCGTCATTAATTATTATTTATTTTATCCCAGTTTCAGTATTCGGAAATACGTTTATTTTATTATAAAAAAAAAACTCGAGGCAAAAAAATAAATGCTAGACTTTTGTTAGTAAATTTTCAAGAAGTTAACATTTTTAGAACTATAAAATTAAAAATCCACAGCTCTTTGAATTTTTAACTTAAAATATGTTCTTGTTTGCTTGCTTTCTTTTTATTTCGTAATAATAATTTACATAAGTAGTCACCTCATGGTAAGTTTAACGTACGTATGTACTAGTCACGTATCGAATGATACTGCGATCAATTTTATACTTTATTCCCACTACGTTTCAATACATTCCGATTAATTCCAAACACGTGACAACAAATACCTTCTCACAAAGCGCTTTTCGCAGTAAAACTCTTTCGACATAAAATAATTTCGTAGCTCAGTACGTACGAAGTGTAACTTAACTGTGTCGTTTAAGTAGAGTCAAATACTCGTCGTTAGTACGGGCTGGAACTAAAATGTCACGTCCCGAACATTTTGAGCTCTCGCCTTTCCCAAGTGTGTGCTATAATTTTGTCATAATGTTTTAATACAAAATCCCTCTACGAGTTGCGAGTGTGTGAACATCTTTATAGGCTTGTACGCAGATTGTTCGGGCAATAACAGACTTTATGTGTATGTACATAGATTTGAATTAAATGAGCTGGGTGGTATGTGTTTATGCGGGTGTAGCGATGTGCGTAGCTATTAGACAGTCGCAATAAGCTTTTTGGTGTTCTTGTATCTAAATTTTATGTTTGAAATTGCCAACTATGAACATTAATTTGCACATAATACCTACACACTCAGCTATGTGTGAGAGAACTAATTAACATTCATACGTTCTCAGTCAACTATATTTCGAAACTCATCTCCCGTTTATTCAAAAAAGTTGAACCAAAATGGCCGCCGCAGCTCGTGAATAAATGCGTTTGAACAAAAACATAATAAGGACGAACAAAACAGACGCTCATTATTGACAAACGTTTTTTAAAGATAAAAGATGTCTCTAAATTAACCTTCGGGAACGGATAACTGGGTCGGGCGAAGCAATAGGATAAAAGGGATTCGGCCAAAGGAACTGGATTAGTAACAAAGTCTTGTTAATCCAATATTATTCACGGAGATTACAAAGAGATAATATCTCACTTTGATAGCGAAAAAGATTTTCAACAAAGATCTATTTTAAAACGTAAATAGGATGAAATGGTCCTAGGTAATGGGTTTGGTGAACCTAGTTATATCCATACTAATATTATAAATGCGAAAGCAACTCACTGTGTCTGCTTTCACGACTAAACCAATGCACCGATTTTGATGAATCGATTTGGTACGGTTTAATTTGAACCCCTATAAAGGACATAGGCTACTTTTTATGTCCCGACTTCGTTTGTGCCCGCGACAGCCGACATTGGACGAGGTCTCTGGCAAAAGCTACTAATTCATAACATAACATAACATCTTGCTTGTATTTGGCAAAATAATACATTCACGATTATCCCTTCAGGCATATGCTTGTACATACCCTAATACGTGGGACTTTTAACATAATTACCTGGTAAAATAGTATAGATATAATGTAAAATATGTTATTTTTTACTCGCGCTGATCTTTTCTGATTAATTTCTAGCATCTGTTCCATCCCTGCAGCTAAAACATGCTTTAATTGCAATAGCCTTTGAATGTATTCAATTGTAATACTTATAAAAGCGTAATTTTGAATTTATTATTCCTCATTTCATTCCTTAGGTACATTTTTTTGACGAAAAGTATTCAATAAAAATATTTTAATTACTATTTGGATTACATTTCTTTCTTCAATGAACAAAAAAGATTGATGTTTTATGTAAAACGAAAGATAAAGATAAAATACGAAATTATTTTTTTCTATTATTCTAGATAATGGAAAGAACTTATTACTTTTCTTGAGTTTTGAAGACATGTCTTTCAGTAATGTTTTATTGTCTTTGTAATATGATAGTTGCTTGTTCAATTCGATTAGGCAGTACCAATCTTGCTTGAAGCAATATTGACATGAGTAACTCTTACTAGCCGTAACTAAGGAATTGTTTATATTATTAAAAATAAAAAATAAAATAAATAAATAAATATCTTGGGACAACTCACACACGGCTGTCTGATCCCAAGCTAAGCAGAGCTTGTGTTATGGAAGCTTGTGTTATTGCTCTTCACCTAAATTTTTTTAAAAGTAGCAACAGTAATAATGTCTCTTGTATTATATAAAACCTAGACTGAAAGGAGTGTCCATGGAATATCTTGCTCGTTTATCTTTATAGAGAACCTACGTATGTTTTGGAATGAGCCACTAGCTTCAACATTTTAAAAGCTTGAAGCTATAATAATTGCAATAATAATTTCAGCCTATTATTGTCTAACTAGGGCACAGGCCTCTTCTAACTGAGAAGGCAGAAAGAAGCATTAATCACCATGCTAGCTCAAAGCGGATTTGTGATTTCAAACTTAAATTATGTATAAGTATAGATTTCCTCACGATGTTTTCCTTCAACAAAGTCAGCGATGTCCAAGATAAACTTAAAAAGTATATATGAATTGGAAAAGCGAAATTAATGCCCGAATCGGCCACCGCATCCATGCGATTAGCGCTATAGAGTCGGATTAAGCAGGAGATTTCTTTATATTAATAAAATTAAAGCAATTGAAATGACAAAATAAGGGTAGGTACACTGGGCATCTACCTCGTCCCTGTAATTTTGACTTTACGGCCGCCACCAGTAAATATTATAACGACCACATTTATTTAAAAAAATGTGACGACAACGGTTATTTATGGTTTACAATTAAAATACAAAATGGTGTCGTATTGTGGAACTGTTTTAAATCTGACGACAATTCTTAATCATTACGTTTCGTGTTTTAAAGAAATACTTGAATTTTATTTCATTTATTTATCTATTTAAATTTCAGTGATGTCTTTAACGATAAACAGTACAAAACCACGCACAGTGGTGTCCGATTTCGATGTTTTTTTTTTAATAGTTGAATTATGTTAAAGAAATTGTGTGAAAATAAACAATACTAAGAAAAAAACCCAACTACTCAAAAAGCTTAAGCAATTTCAGTCCAAGTATACAAAACCAATTAACTGAAAATTTAACCTACCTACTTATACATCATAAAAGCATTAAACCACTTAAATATCTTCCGGGTACCTGAAATAGCTTCGAAAATGTTTGGCGGCATCACAATTCGGCTTTTAGTTTAAGCACCGCTATATGACTACCCATTAACTGTAGTGGGTGTCTTTTTGTCCGAGACCCACATTGTTTACAGTATAACGCAACATTTTGGGTGCCAGTTTAAAGCCACGAGCACACCACGGCACAAGTTGAGAAACATGTTTTAGAAACATTTCATGACAATTTTTGTTCAAAATTTGACATTAGCACAGTGTGTATAATACAACCATATTTATTCCTAATACATTTTTATGACGTATTCCATGAGCGATGGTCATCAAGAACAGGAGTAACAATACAAGAAAAAAACCAATGACAACATACCATCACGCCTGTATTCGGCGAAGGGTTAGACAGTAGTGTACTAAGGTATGTTTAGGTTTCATGCAATACGAGCCTATTGCCATTAACCGGGCACAAATTCTAACTCAGAGTTGCTACTGAGAACTTCATATAATAACCCAATAACATTTTGCTCGACCTGGGAATCGAACCCAAGACCTCTAGCGTAACAGTC
This sequence comes from Caradrina clavipalpis, assembly GCA_932526535.1. Lineage (NCBI taxonomy): Eukaryota > Metazoa > Arthropoda > Insecta > Lepidoptera > Noctuidae > Caradrina > Caradrina clavipalpis. The sequence continues at coordinate 13,493,656 of OW052095.1, read as the reverse complement.
AAAATAACAATGACAATGTCGTGTCAAATGAAAACTAATCGCAAAACATTTTTTGAGTTCTTTTTTGTAATCTCTTTGGTTGTTTATTGTTATACGTATACTAGATACGTATAATAATACGAGTATGCGCCTGCCAAGCTATGTTTTCGCTTTTGGTTGTCTGGCAGAGAATGCCTTAGCCATAAACTCTGCTTTTGCACTTTTTGTTCCATAAAGTTTAAATAAATCAATAAACATGTACGATACATGTTTAAGCCTTTTAGAATCATGTTATTCAAATCATTTTAAGATACCGCCGTAGTGTAGTGTTGGCCCAGTGGTTAAGGCGCCCGCCTCTCATGCACGAGGTTGTGGGTTTACAACCGGGCACGTGCTAGTATCAATGTGACTTTTTCTAATTCATAAGTTCTTTCTAAGTTTATCTTGGACATCATTGACATCGGTAATCATGTCAGCGGCCATTGAGGCGGTTTAGAAACTCTGACACTAGGATATGTGGGGTCGTTAGACCTTACTGCCCACACGATAAAGAAAGAAGCGTAGCGCTTTTAACTCCTAAGTATTAAGAGCGAAAATGCAACATGCAAATGTACATATCACAGTTGTGTGGACAAGGTTTTAGGTGTAAATCGCGCGGTACATTTCAGTTCTGCTTACTATGTCATCTGATATAATTGCCTCATATTATTCATGCTGTAAGAGATCACTACCACGATTACACTAGGGCTTATTGTGGGTCTAACTGTTTCTATTATTTAGGTTTACGTACCGCGACTGATGTTGTGTTGTTACTTTTCAGCTTTGGATGTAAATGTGTTGGTTGGAGGGGCTATTTTTTAGCGGCATAGTGAGAATGATGTCATCGGAGGTAACCACGGCAATGTGTGGGAAATAATTAATAGGTTTTATGTTAGGTATGAACATCGTTTTGATAGTCGTTACGGATAGTCAGAAGCCAGGAAGTCTGACAACCAGTCTTACCAAGGGGTATCTTGTTGCTCAGTATCTGGGTGGTGGAGGTCAGATAGGCTGTCGCTCCAGGTAAAACACTGGTATTCACTGGTATATGGAAGCCAATTCCAACATAGTTGGGAAAAGACTAGGCAAAAATATGTTATGAAAATCATTTTGTGACAATGGAAAGGTATCTTCAAAAGGCTTTATCTAAAACTGATCAGCTTTAGGGTTCCGTACCTAAAGGGTGCCAAACGGGATCCTATTACTAAAACCAACTATTAGTTAATCTGTGCTAAAACGCTGCTGTCTGATTGTCTGTCCGTCAGACAACGGGCTGTATTATGTAAAAAAAACGTTATTTAGTAATTACAAAGGTGATAGTCACCATATAAGGTACGTGCTTTTTTTTTGTATGCAGTATCAAGGTAATACGGAACCCTTCGTAGTTAGGCTCGCACTTAGCAGGTATTTCTAATAATAAATTTCCCAAACAATTGAACAATGTACATTAAGCCGTCGCAGCCCTAAACTCCCAACTTTTAAACACATTTAACTGCAAACACACCTTAATTTATTTGTATTTACTCGAATGTATTTCGGGGCAAAATAATGCAAAAGTTTAAAAAGAGGACAAATTTAATTGGGCGGGTTACAAATGAGTCGGTCCATAGGTGGAATCCGCGTCGCCGGCCATGCGGGCAGCTAGACCCGCCGTTAATTACCACAGCGTTCTAACAAAGGCCTTGTGAGCAACCCAGCGGCTTTTGTCGTCAGTTTTATCTTAATTGCTTCAAGAAACTCGATATCGTTTGGCGACAAGATGCTTTTTATTCCTCCACTCCGCTCCCCGACGGCAAACAATGACAGAACTTTGAATTAGTTTTCGGTTTGATAACGCCGCCAATGGCTTTTTTCTTTCTCTGTTTTAACGACAGTACTGTTATTACGACCGATATTTCGGCCCGATCGTTGAGGTTTTATAGCTCTTTCGATTTATTTTCCACTGTCCATTTATGTTCGCGGGATGAGGCGAACTTTATGATATCACTATTGTGTAACTCTTTTTATCTAAGATTGTAAGCCATCGCTCATCGTCGTAAAACTATGTGTTCACTTTCGGATTTTGCTCTGAATAAAATATACGACAAGTGGGATGTTCGGAATTATGATTGGCTGTATTTTATGAAGATGTTCCGAATATGAAAGTTGATTCTGTTCCAATGTACTGAATTGTACTGAAATGCAACTTTAATCTAATTCTACTTCGTCTTAAACTCTCCTATAAAACATACCAATTTTTTTCTCTAATATAACATTTTACACCATCCAACCGTTCCTTCTAAGCCGTTCATGTCAAAACCCTTCATATACGAAAACATTTGGCTTAGAAACCCTGGTATATCTATCTTCGAGCTTACCCACATGTTAAGATACAAATTCTCGGATTAACCTTCGGTGCGCGTGTAAATTAATAACTTACCTCCGTCACGGAGATGTAACACGGTTCATATTTAACTTTTCAACCCTCACCCCTAATGTTGAACTCTGAAAACAAAATTTACGTGGACTGCCCTGGCCCGCTTCCAAATCGCTAACGGAGGTCGTAGGTCACCTTACTTAATGTGCGGACATACTTTTGGCACGATCCTAACACGGCGTCACATGCAAATTTTATTCAATATGAAACACTTCGCATACTGGATGAGTTTGTCTTGTCGACTATGCAAAAAATTCCGCGTATGGCACAGGGTTGTCGAATTATGCGCATATAGTTATTAAGTTGGTTTCTGTCGCGGTGTCTCTCCGACCTTTGAAAGCTTTTGCTAAGGAAGAGCAGTGTTATTACTGTGTTACTTAGAATGTTGTAGCTAAATATTTCGTTAGTTTATTTAAAGGAGAATGGGCAAAATGGTACCCGGCTCCAATAGATATGATTGTAGTGTCGTTTAAAAGGTCTTACCAAGAGGAACAATATTTACTATGGCCACCAGTCTCAAATCTTATTGCGTTTGGAGATAAACGACAGTCTTACTAACTAATAAAAACCTTGTTCCTTCGGTTGCCCTTTGCGTTCTAGGGCCACGGTAACCTGTTTAGACAGTCCCGTGGCCCCGGCAATAAACATACATAGTATATTAGGTCCCACTTATCTAAGTATATTATGTTCTTCATTTTAAATAAACACAGGTGAAGCCACTTAAGATGGTCATTACATTACCAATAACAATAGATAAAGGTTAGCAGTACCTACAAACAAAAGGGCCTATCCTTTCTAACTCGATATTAGCTACCTGGACACTGTGCGCACGTGTGAATTCATCGGACCTTCGAAAGTCACTTCTATTATTGTAATGCGTTATTATTTTGTATTAGCGTTCCATAAGCTCTGTAAGTGCAAGCGAGATAGACATAGAGAAATGATTTATGGGCCGACGACTTTGTTGAATCCACGCTTACTATAACAAAAACGTTGTTAGGTTAGGTTAGGTTAGGCCTAGTGCCTCCGCGCGCCACACGTGTAGGCGCGCGAGGACCAGCGCCTCCAGATCCCACGGCGGCAATATATCATCGTCTAAGTCTATCTTATTCCAGCTTTATTTTACTAATATAAGTAGTTTGTAGTAAATTCTCATTTATAAAACTTAGTGAGATTACTGCTTCCCAAACGTGAATAGGGACAGGCGCCATGGTAGACGTTTATCTGCATCAAAATATCTTTTCAATGATATATTAATGATGACTATTGGAGCGGGTACCACGTTCCATACATTTTTGCCCATTCTCCTTTAGTAAAGTTTATAGGAATAGGCAAAAAGGCTTTGATAAGGTAAATGTCCTAAGGTCCGGGGCACCTGGGAGTAATTATCAGACTAATCTAAAGACTGGCTTTTTTTTTTTTATAGACGGGAAATCATCAAATTACTTCCCCCGCCCTGGGCGGGGCGGGAGGGAGTGTCAGACTTTTACTGACTAAAACCCGTCTATGTTCCTTCATGTGCCCTTTGCGTTCCGGGGGCGCGGTATCTCTTTCGAACAACCCGCAGCCCCGGCAGGCATCGGCCCTCAGTGGCCCCATCCAAGTTTGCTGACATCTCTTTGCGGCGCGCGTGGAACACGAACGCGCCGTCGACACGGTCTGTCGCTAGTGAACGTACGGACGGTGAGCTACCCATTGCTCACCGTCCACAGACACGCGTCAACGGTGGCCGGGAGTCGTCTCGCGGCTCCCGACGCCCGGAGCGTCTACCGCGGCGGCCGCTGGGACGGGGGATTGTCCTCTCCCTCTCCCGTCCCGCCGCCTCCTTCTCTAGCATTACAGCTTCGCAGAAGGAGGCGACTGCTTCCCATTCCCTCTCGCTCCGGACCATGGCCTGAACCAGTGCCGAACGCGAGAGGGCGCCGCCGCCGATGGCCGCCTCGAGGACTCGGCGGTGCTCAGCCCAAGCAGGGTACACCGCCAAAGTATGCTCCACCGTGTCCTCGGGGCGATCCTCGCAATGGTAACACCCGGGCGTTTCCTCCCGCCCGATGAGGTGCAGGAACCTCCCGAACTTTCCATGTCCGGTGAGGACCTGCGTCAGGCGGTAGGTGAGGGCGCCGTAGCGCCGCTCAAGCCACTCCTCAAAGAGACTTACCGCCTCAATCAAGGCGTGCCCTATCTAAAGACTGGCTAATCTTAAAAATACGTAGGAACGTAATTAAAATAATTATTGAGCAATTACTTTAAATTCGAACATTACGTCGTATATCAATTATATGTACCAGATATCTACATAATTAGAAAAAACTTTTAAACAAAAAAAACAAACGCCTTAAAAACTAAAAAGTGAAAAATAACTTTAGCTTTGCTTTTTAGTATCAACTTTCTGTCATCCAAATCCATGAAGGAACTGTCATACTACGTAAATGAACTTAACACCACTAAAAAGTCATAAGAAAGCAGAATACTTATGCGATTTCGTTTACTTGGAGGACAAATTTTCGAATACTACTGAATCTATCTCTGTTACCCTTTCGAGTGTACACGCGTGATGTTATGTTGTGTGATGGTGTAAACAATGCTTAGATATGCTATAGCAACAATCGCGGTTAATCTGCTGTTATTTATTGAAGAGTTCCCTCGATTTCTACAAGATCCCATCATCAGATATTGAAATGGTGACAATGAAACCACACGGGAAGCACCAGCTTTCAAATAAAAAAAGAATCATGGCAGTCGGGAAATTCGAGGTAACAAAAATAAAAAAAAATAAAAAAATACAGTCGAATTGATAACCTCCTCCTTTTTTTGAAGTCGGTTAAAAATTGACAAAACCATGTCATTGATTCAAATATTATTTAAACCGAGTCTCTTTGAAATTCAACATTTGACCGAACAATGAGGTAATAATATTATGTTTGTGAATCAAACATAATATTATTACCTCATTATTCGGTTTCAATTACCTACCTATCAGCTGCATCAAACGTGAATAGTCAGCATATTTCAGATGCCTTTGCCGATGGGCGGCGTATGTACATTTATGAGTGGTAAGTGGAAATTGTGCTATATCCACCATACAATTCACATTGAGACTGACTTGTGAAGCCGTATTCCAAATTGCTTTATCAAAGCGGTAATTCCTGTAAGTTTAACAATGATCGCATTCTTATCCCAGTCGCAATTCGTCAGAAATACCTACAAATTGTTTTTTTGATAAGTTTTGGACATTGATTTTAACACTAAGATTGCGACTACATTTATATTTACGGTATTGTATAAGACAAGGTGGAATCGTAGGTGCTCTAGATACTGGATGGTTGAAATATCTACAACCTTATTTTGTAAAAAAAACATTTATGCAATAAACTATGTTTAAAATAAAAAAAGACTTCACAGCCCTCCACGAGGGCTGACAATACGCGTTTTAGTAGAATGAAAAAGAATATAATAATAGTATCTATTCAATACATGAAGTTATTATTAAATAAGCGTTTTAAACGTGAACATTGATATTATCTATTATCATTATCTTTTATGTTTACAGTACACACCGAAATTCCTGCTACCCACATTGAATCATAAAACATATAAAAAGTCGACGTGATAAAAACTGGCCTTGATAGTCAAAAGATAGACACAAATTATATTATTAAAATAAAAACGAGTACTTAAGTATCATAACACTCCAAGCAACGGCAAAGCAATTAATTTTAATGGATAGTTAACAACTTTCTGAATTCAATTGGTAGGTTTAGTCTTAAGGAATTTTTTGTCTACATTTTAGAAATTGTAGTTTAATTTTATTGTTACAATTTTCATTTTTTTCTCGTTTTTTATCTTTCTTGTATAAGGTAATTAATGTTCTTTTGGACATGTTTTAACGTCAACAAAAGCAATCATAATAGTAGCTTTTTTAAAACTACAAACAACAGCAAAACAAACATACTTTTCAATGTATTTCTTCTTTGTTTATCTATGTACATTCTTTTTAACACAATATTCATAAGTAGGTGAAAGTACTGTGAAACATAACTAAATAAAACTTGACACAACGATAAAAAAACGGATGCTTTTACAGCAGTCCTGAAATATGACGCAAATAAAATAAAAAACATAAGTAATTGTAACAATACTCGTTTACAGCTGTTGAGCGTAATGGGGATGAAAAAAATACAATACTACGTAAGCCCGTGGCATTGCTTATGTGAAAAGTTTAAATACTTTTTTGAGTAAACAAATAATGATCATCCCAGATAAACTAACAAAAGAAACTATTCTAGTCCTACGTAAAATGTTAATCTATTTAATTTGGGAAAAACAAAGAACTTTTATTTATTTCAATTAGACTGTAAAAGTCACTTTCGAGCATCACTTACAAGAAAAAAGGTTGAATCTAGTTGCTCCCTCCAAAACATAGTTTCGTACAGAGAAAGATTGGGTAAGGAACACCAAATTTTCTCTTTTAAAATAAATGTTTTATCAAAAGTAAAATCACCAGAAACATAATCAGCTTATTCAGTAGAAAATCAACCACAAAACCATATTCATTTTCAGGGAATTTACCAGCCAGTATGCCTATCCACAATAAAATAAATCGAAAACCGAATTCAACATTTTAAAAAAGGAACACACCCAATCATTCCGATTTCACTGAGCACCACACAGAAGTCTATTATTCGAAACAAACAAACTTACCTCTTCGTAGTAATAGAGTGCTATGACCGAGCAAAAACCGATCCCGCTCCCAAATTGCGGTACATAATACTTCATCAAAATTAAAGTTCATTCGTTCATTCATTCAATAGAGTTTGCAAAATGTTTTAAGGGTGTAGGTATATTCATTACAACGGAGACGCTTGGGGTGGAAAGTTTTGCGCCAGTTCACTTGTTCCACGAATTATTCATGATCCCTCCAGAAATTTTCGATTGATTATACTGTTTAGAGCAAATTAACTTGACAATAAGATGGCGGAGTTTACAATCAAGGGACGCTATTATGTAAGTGGTTTTACGATTATTGTAATAATGTAGGTATTTAGTTAAGCTGGGTGCGGAAGTATGCTTTGACCGGCTCCCGTGCCCCAGCCAAAGGTTGTTGGAGGAACACCGTAGGCAGGAATACGCCAAATGCTTCTGCCTTTCTCGAGGCGAAGATAATCCATGAGGAGAGCCCAATGAAAAATTTAGTGTTTTGCTGACCAACGAGGTAGATATAACATTAATTATCAAGACAAATCCTCATTTTTTTTTTTTTGCTTGATACTTAGGTACTGCTCATGGTCATGGTACAATCTAGTGGAAAAACACTTTTATTCGTTAGGCGCCGGACTGCTGTAGCCCGTAGCAGTGCTGGCGTCGTATTGCATACGGACGTAAAGACCACCGCGCCTATACATCAGTTTCACAATTATTTCGATCATTGAAAATAGCCATAGTCCACTTGCGCCAAGAGCTTAGCTCTAAGTTAAGTTAAGACTAACACGAGGTTAAATTACAAAATCTCATACATAATAGGCCCAGGTTTATAACTGACTCGTTTTAAAGATAACTTCAGTAATATAAAACAAAGATAAAATAGAAATAACATCCCTAACAAAAAATCAACAGTCGCAAACATGTTTCTTTCTCTTTTACGTTTTAATATCAAAAGATAATAATTATATATGTAATTAATTTTAAACCCAAACCCCACTGTAAATAAACACACATTTGTGTGTTTTGAAATAAATAAAACCGTACGTATATTTGCCGATTGATTTGTGTTTTCAATTCTAACACAAATATTACAAAAATATTTTGTTTACATTGAATGCTTTATACATCAATGAATGGGATGAAGTATTAATAATATTCGGTTTTGTTTTGATGGTTGATTTCGAATTTCAGCAAAATTTCAATTACAAAAGTCCAAAAGCTCTCTATTCATTTAGGCGGTACCTATTCACACGGCGCCCACGCATTTGGTGAAGTGGACCTCTCGTCGCCATTAGCTAGTGTGAAATAAAAATATTTTATATTATTCTAGCTTGATGTTAACTTTGCTTAGTTTGCTTTATTTAGTTTATAAACAGCTTTTTTCCTTTGTATGTTTTAGTAAATGTTAGGTCACCGCGTCCCGTATCGGCCGGAGTGGTTCCTTTGGACAATCGCCTTAAACAAACGTATAATGATAGCTAATGCCTACGACTCAGATCGAGTGTGATGTGATGTCGATGAGTGTCGGTTATCACAGGGATATATTTTTTAATAAAAGAAGCCTTTTTTTATACATGGGAAATCATCAAATAACTTCCCCCGCCCTGGGCGGGACGGGAGGCAGTGTCAGAGTTTTACTGACTAAAACCCATCTATGTTCCTTCATGTGCGCTTTGCGTTCCGGGGGCGCGCGGTATCTCTTTCGAACAACCCGCAGCAATAAAAGAAGCCTACGTTACTTCTTATAATATCAGCTATCTGCCGGTAAAAGTCCCGCCAAAATCAGTCCAGCCGATTCGGAGATTAGCCGGAACAAACCAATAGACGGACAGACGGACCAAAATTTAAAAAAAAAATATGTTTGTACCGTTGTAACATTCATATTCATTTTGTGACTTCATACACAGACACTCCAATTTGATTTATTTGTTTGTATGCCGATAGTGTTTCAACAAATTCATTTGACACATTTAGTATTTAGTATTTTGATAGTAGACAAAACTTGCAATGTATTTTGATCATTATTTTTTTATGCATACAGATCAATTACGAACGAAGTACTACAATATAGTATTTTAGTCGGCACGTTTCAATAAATTCGTAGTTATTCGTAGTTTTATTGTAAAAACAAGTGGGAATTTTACGCGTTTGTTGGGAAACTGTAACATCGGAAGAGCGCGATTAAAATAGGGTTGTCACTGTCTAAAGTAAAAGGGTGTAAATGCAAAATATTTAATTTATTTATTATGGAAGAGTTATAACCAAATATGAAAGCGAAAAAAAAAACAGTATGTTTGACTGACAACTAATTCCTTAACTAAGTCTTTATTTACATAATTTTTAAATACTTTATTTTATTTCTAAAGGTTTTAAAGGCAATAGAAATACACACTCTGTGAAAAAAATTCAATGCTCTACCTGTTACTATTCATGAGATACAGCTTACTGACTGACAGGAAACAGACGGACAGCGGAGTCTTAGTAATAGGGTTCCATTACCACCGGTCACTAACGGAACCTCAAAAAATAAAATAAAAAATTGCTATTAATAAATAACTATTACTATACAAAATCCTACATCACACATCCGCGTATTAGAACCGTCAGAACTCAGCAGCCCTACACAAAAGGCAGTTAATTTAAACATTGGCTGTAGGAACCAGCTGTTCGCCAATTAACGGGTCAACTCATTAAATTACTCCGCACTGGCTCTGCGAGCCTGGTACTTTCGTCGTAATGTTGCCATGTTGATTTTAAGTATTATAAATAGTACGTGTGAGTACCTACGCAGTTTATTTGCGTACAGTTAAAAGGAATAAACCCTTATCTCTTATAGAAGTCGAAAAGGTTACAGATTATGAATGTGTTTTAGTTAGATTCCCTTTGATCTCGGCAGGAATTTCGTACGAAAAATGTTGTCCACATACGTAGAAATCCCAAAGCTATCCAAAAATTACAAAATTCTCCCATTCTGTAACTCTGACAACTATGTAGCTATCAAAAAATGTCAGGCAAACCGGAATTTTTCAAACTCGCGAAGCGTGAGTTCATTAAACTTTTTTCCTCGACTCCCCAATTTACTTTCTATCGAATCCAATCTAAATTCGTTCAATTTTTTAACATAATCACCGATCGGATAACGCTGATATTCGCGAGACAAGAACGGTAGGGAGGGTAAAAAACGGGAATTGTAATAAACGATTTATCGAAGAAATCAGAGGGGGTCCCGGGAGACACGAGAATTAAGAACTCCGCTAATGAGATGTTGATTGCATCCAGTCCCGTTTGTCGCCTGCCTGTTTTGCATTAAATCTCCTTTTTAATATTTTCTCTCGTCCGTTAAAAATGCGGAATGCATCTTGTGATGTTTTGTTGCTCCGCTTTGCATTTCTTATTCGTTTTTGTGTTCTTTGATGGAGAAATTAAAGAGAAATAAGTCCGTGCTTTGAATTCTTGTGATTTGTTACGCTGGTATGCACTCTAGAGAAACGTCTAGAACATCAGATGGTATATAAGAGTAAAATGTACTTTATAAATATAAATTGTTGTTATTAATTTATTTCGTGCGACTGCTGTGCAAGGGGTCGAGGGTTCGATTCCCAGGTCGAGCAAAAAGTGTTATTTGGTTTTTCTATGAAATTCTCAGTAGCAGCTCGGAGTTGGATTTGTGCCCGGTTAATGACAATAGGCTCGCCCCCTATTACATGGGACCTAATATACCGGCGAACTGTGGGTGTACATTGGTACACCTCTGCCTAACCCTTCGGGGAATACAGGCGTGATGGTATATTTTTATAATTTATTTCGTTTAATCAGCTGGTAACTAAGCTTACTTTGTGGAATGAAACCGGTACCAGTCATACCCACTCACGTAACTACTAAGGATTAAGTACCGCTCCATTTATTTTATGAGGTACTTTTAGGAATACTTGAGTAAAAATAATGAACTAGCTTTAACAGTACCTACTATCATTCATTACAAATCACTTGAAGGTGAACTGAACTTGAGAATTGCGGTTTTTGTTGCTGCCGTAATTTATATTGTCAAACTGTAGACTGCCTCGTGGAGTGATAATAATAAACCAACATGTAATTAGTGAGGTTTCAGAACATTATATAATTTCACACGATATTTCCTTTTTTTTCTACGATTAATTAAATAAGAATATTAAAAATAGGTACACTTACGGAGGTTTTAATAAACTTACGTTTAAATATTTTTTTAATTAACCTATTTTATACCACTGCTAGGCTATGGTCTCTTCCATAGCCTTCCACTCTTCTTTATGTGTTGCCTTCTTTGGCCAATCTGCCATAAACGGCTCTAGGTCATCACACCAAGGTCGTTTTTAAAAATAATAAATACATAACAAAAATAAACCAACATTAATTTTATTCAAATTGGTTTGATTCCATGACGTAAATAAGTGAAAATCTCAAAGTATCAAGACTAAAGGGTGACTAAAGTATCAAGTATATTATTATTACGGGGCCTTCCTACAACCGTCCACTGAATTCAAAGCCAACATTCATAAGAACAATTTTCCTTTTACACTAACAAACACCCACTATCAAGATTGGTTTTATACACGACGATGTTGCCTGTTTCGCCCCCAGTTCCGTGTTTTGCATGACGACGCGCGATAAACTCAGCAATGTAGGTACGTGAAAATGTTTCGATAATGTGAAAATTTTCAGTGTGACATTATTACCATAACGCTGCAAGGTAAATTAATCGTTGGGTGTAGCTTTTCGCGTGAACTGAGTTTATTATTTTGTTTGCATAAATGTAAATGTGTCGGTTTTATTTTAAATATTTTTCTTGACACCTTGTCCGGAATACAGCATAAATCGTGATAAACTTTTTTGTGATTCGTGAGCCAGTACTGCGCTCTTAAACATTTATTTATTTATCTATTTATCAGATGGAAAACCAACAGCTGTACATAAAATGGATACGACAGATGAATATGCTACATTAAGCCAATTACAGGTTCTCACTAGCAGCAGAGCACAACAAAAAATATATATATTACAGTTAAGTTAAAGTCACCAATACACACTATTCACTTTTGAAAAAGTCAAGGTTTATATGACGTATTTAAATGACTAGACTATGGCAATGTAATATTTTTTGTAATCGGACCTATTTCCAGAATAAAAAAAAAATCTTTATCATAATACTAGTATAGATAAAAGTTAAACCAAACAAATTTAAAAAAAAAATGTTATTAGGTACCAAGAATGCGCACCTAAAAGTCTTTTTTATTTTCGTAATGGTAAGTATCTTTTGAGTTCCATTGTATTAAATTACATTTAAATGCAAAAACGTTAACGACAGTGAAAACCATAAAAACAGTAAAAAAACCTAATAATTTCAAAATACCAAAAAATATTGAACAACCCTCACATAAAACAAAAAACGAAACAACCCAACCAGCCGTTAAATTGAATGAAAGAAAAATCGCTTACGTCGAAATTCATAACGCTCCTACACAGTTATGTTTCTCGTCACACTCGAAGAATACGGGCTAATCTAAAACCGTTAAGGGTTAAACCCGGACAGCCGGACAGTCGGACAGAATGCCGGACACGTACGCCAACCATCTTCCTTGCGAAAACACGCTTGCCGGACGTACGAAGCGACCCTTTTGAGCTAAGCAAACTGATGTTGTGTCTTCGAACGTGTGTTTTATGGAAGTTTTTATAGCCAACTCGGCATTAGAAGCAATTGGGTAGATAACTTAGTGATTTGAATATAAAGAAATATGTGTAGTTTATTAACTGCCATAGGTGTTTAGGTAAGTTACGGGTACATTCTGTATGTTAGACAGATGTTTTCTTCAAAAGCATGGATGATGGACTGTTAAAGAATAAATGACAATACGGTGACTGAAGGATTGGCTGTTGCACTGACTGTTACTGCTTTAATTTCTGCACGGAGCAAATATTTGTATGCCCTATTTATGTAGTTGTTTCCGATGGTTTGGGTAAGTTTTGGTATATTGTTTTTAAAAGCACCCATGATACTGGAGAAATTGCTATTTATACTACATATCTGCCTCTATATCGTGCGTGCATAGACAAGGCTTAATAAAAAAAACGAATGGAAATTCCGTATAGTGTAAAATATTACTTTCAAGGAACCACCTACATACAATTTTGTTAAGAAGAATTCCAGTGCTTCAATTTTTTGGCTTAATAGTAGAGACATGTCACTTTGTAACCTTGTGTCTTAGTTCATCGCGCTCTCTTTAGTAGCAGGTGCCATACGAGCAAAGAGTACTGTAAGTATACGAGGCGGTAATGACTTTTCATCAGGTAAGTCGTTAGCTTATATATCAACCGTGAAAAGGCCAGTGACTTTTCCGCCCTTGTACTTTTTTGCATAAAGTTTAAATAAATAGCAATCTGTCTTCTGAGACATAATGTTTAATTTATTAAGACAAGCTGTACCTACCCCACAGATTTACGTAGATGGACCACTACAAAATAATAATACCAGTCTTTTATTCTCCCACTGCAAGGCAAAGGCCTCTTCTCATAAATGCAAAACATGAGGAATGATTATGGATTGACGATTTACGACCTATATTAACTGTAAAAGGACCACCACCTATAAGTAAATATACCCAGAAATAAAAAATAAATATAACACACATACGCGGTTGGACTGGTAAAGCGCGAGCCGCGCATGCGCGCTCCCGCATGCGGCGCGCGCATCCGTCAAGAGGGCAGATGGGTTTTTTCGTCGACGGTCCCATAGTTTTGTTAATATCGTATTTTATATAAATTTAAGTTACATTATACAGTTTTTCGTGTACAGTTGACTTTGTTTTCACTGGCTAGTAGCCTACACCATTACAGTGGCGCCCAACTCGCGGCCATGTTTTTTCTCAAAAAAAAACTGAAAAACGAATCCGTGAAAGTGTAGTTGATACAAATCAGTGAAAACATAACGTTATGATGCCACAAATCATTCGGGCAACACGACCAGCGATCGACCGCAAGGAAGCGACGGTTACTCCGACACGGATGACGACTCCGAGGTGGAGGCGCGCTCCTGTAACGGCGCCGCTCCACCTGTGCACGCGGTGCAGTTGACCCGGACGAGGAGATGCGCACCCGGGGGGGTGCCGCCCTCGACCGCGCGCTCGGCGGGGCCCGCACCGGCGCCGCCCGCCGCAGCGTTCGGCACCGAGCAGCTGTTGACGACGAACGCGCCCGCTACCTCTGGCGGTCACTTATAAAGTTCACTGCAAGGTTCGACGGGCGGTTACGCGACCACGAGGCACTGGAGGCGTTCATCGACGCAGTCGAAGTAAGTTTAGAAGGAGTGCGCTGACGTGTCCGACGAGCACACGTTACGCGGCCACTCCATGTTGCTGATCGGCGACGCAGCGGCGGTGGCGCGGCGCCCGAGCCTGCGTCGGCTCATGGCCGGACGCGCTCGCGCGCCTGCACGCCGCCTACGTCGTGAAAAAGCCTGCGTACAGGATACTACGCGAGGTTATTGCGCGAGAATAAGGTGAATGTGAACGAGCTAAGGTATTCGTATCTGAGCGCGGCCGCGATGCACGCAGCGGTTTGCGATGTATCGCTGCGCTACGATGAAGGTACGAGCTTATCACCGGAGCACAGAGCCGCACTCAACGAGTCCTTGAAGGGCAGAGTCGCTCTATTTGCTTCGGCTGGACCGCCTACAGATTTCGCTGTTCATAGCGTTCAAGTAAGGAAGACACAGAAACCTTAAATTCTCGTAGTCTGAAGGACATGCCCGAGAATCAAACGAAGGACCAGGAGGTCGGTAAGATTGTCGAGGATCTGGAAGCCGACGATCCCTCTAGGGGGAGGGCATAGGCAACCAAAGGATACGTGCTTTCCGAAGGCGTATTGTATAGATATTGTCCTGAGAACGAAGAGCACGGCGACGCCGGACTGGTGGTCCCAGAACAAGAACGCGCTAAATTATTGGCCGAAAACCATGATGCACCCACCGCTGGTCACATGGGCGCGCAACGTACGCTGCAACGCTCGGTCGGTAAGTATTACTGGCCAGGAATGCGTTCCTACGTTACGCAATATGTAAAGAATTGTGAGCCTTATCAGCGATATAAGGCAAACACCGGGAAACCAGCTGTATTGCTGCCTCGATACTGACTCCCTTCGTTTGTCGCATCCAAGCTCCAGTACAGGAGAAGCATAAGAGAGGGAAACCTCGTAGAAACTAACCCAAACACGAGGACGTTCGTTAGGGTTAGAGGGGGAGACTATAACACACATACGCGGTTGGACTGGTAAAGCGCGAGCCGCGCATGCGCGCTCCCGCATGCGGCGCGCGCATCCGTCAAGAGGACAGATGGGTTTTTTCGTCGACGGTCCCATAGTTTTGTTAATATCGTATTTTATATAAATTTAAGTTACATTATACAGTTTTTCGTGTACAGTTGACTTTGTTTTCACTGGCTAGTAGCCTACACCATTACATAAATAAATTAGGATTAAATAATAAGCTAAGTAACAGAAAGAACGACGTAACGCGTTATAAAAAGAAAAAGAAAATAGGTATGATGTAAATTGCGATAATTTGATAACCAAACACTAAGTCAAGAGAAAAGTAATATTCCTAAAACGCGCTCCACAAAATGAGCACTACTAAAAGTAAGCCTACGCACACAAAATAAAAAAAAACTCCTACGAAAAAATTCCATAGTAAACTCTTAACTTTCTCTGCGTCCATAATATCCCATTTCGTGAGTTTAATATTCAATAACCGCTTTTATACACAACTATTGGGGACGGGAATGTAAACGGTGTTCCCATTCGGATCACGTACGCCGCTGTCTTAACATCTGGATTGTTTTGTAACATGCTGTAGCGTCTTGAACTTAGTTTTTAAACTGACATCTGTCTAGTCGCACTTTTTGAAACTTATTCGGTGGTATTTACGTGGCCACGAGTTGGACAACTTTGTACTACGGTACTTTAAAATGTTGGAGCCGATATCGGTGCATTTTAAGCTCCATTTGCGATGTTTTAAAGTTGGTTGCATTTTTAGTGTTTCGGTGTTGGGAATGTGGTGGATATATTATTGAAATGATATAAATAAAATAGAATATATTGTTAGGTATACAAAATATAGATCTTTACAGCATTTTTGTCTGCTGTACAAGTTGCCTTAAAATTAGGCATGCAAATATTCAAAGTAATAAGTTAAGACACACATTTATTGTGACTAAAATGTATAAAAAAATGTTAATGTATAAATGTATATGTTCAAATAAATTATTTATTTCTCCCTAAATTAATAGAAAAGGAAAGAGAATAATTTTATACATCATTTTTGATGATGCTATTTACAGTTCGGTATCGTTAGTAGAGTCACGAATTGATATCGTTTCTAGCAGTAGAGCCGTTTTTAATGATTTAATTGATAATTTGTATGTTTGTTTTTGTTATTACGTCTTTGATAAAGTAAATACATACATGTAGTATGTATATCGTTTATACTAAAATTTTCTCAGAGAGTTTTGTCGAGTCGAGAAAATCAGAAAGATAAATAGTCAACTTATATTTCATTAGAGTAAATATAAACGAAATTTGTTCAGCTTCAATACCTTACATCTACCGAGAGATGTTGCCCCATGCACTTTACGACCTACACACAAAGCATTCCACGTACATCGCAGATATTCACTATTCTGAAGACGACCATAAAATTCCAATATCTCCTTGCTCTTTTAATCCATAGAAAGTTCCAGTAAACCAGGCATCACATACTGCGGACGGGGCAAAAACTAGTTGGCACACTTTTTGCATCGTGATCTCTCGCTGAAAAGGCTGAAAATTGCCGTGAGGGAAGTACGTAACAAAGTGAGGATGAAAGTTAGGCCGGTTACAGGCGCTCATCCAGTCACCGAAGCTATTCGAGCGTTGGCTCACTAGAGTTTTTAATTTCGTTCCGCAGCCACTCGCGGGAAACCTCGTTACAAGTTTAAATTGGCATTTCTCGGAGTAATGGTTAGACGCTAGCGGATAACTTCCTCGCGGTGTCTCCTTCACTTGGCCGGGTAATTCTTATTTAAAATGTATGAAAGGTTTCTTACAGCGAGTCAAGTGTTTAGTGTATGGTGATGTTGCTGCTTCCCAGTGTGGTAAGCGCTCCGTAATTGAGTAGTACGTGTTTATCTCTGAGTTGGTTTGTTAAATAAGTAAGTTTGTAGTTTCTGTTATCAGCTATTTAACAGGCAGTCCAGTCAGTAGTTGTGGGAAAATAGCATAAAAGAAATTTAATGGATGTTTATATATTTAATATTTCAGTGTATTTTTTACATACGGAGTATAAAAAATACCAGAAGAACCTAACAGGAAAAAAACAAATGCCAAAAAATAATAATACAAATTAATAATAACAAAAATAACAAGCGGGCAATATAGTCCAAGTGTGTCTTGTCAATGATTGAGTACCTATTTTGAGGATGGATGTAACAAAAAATGTTTTTGTATATCTAGAACACTACGTAGAAGGGTTAGATATTTTGTGTTGATTAAAAAACTGCACCCCATCTACCGTATTAAATCCCTTTACTCGTGTCGTGTGCCACTCGCGGTTGTCCAATTGATGGTGTAATTTTGCACGGGTCGCCGCCATTTGTCGCGTTTTAAGAGGAGCTCCAAGTTACAGGTTTTATAAGGTTATCAATTCCTGATTTTTAAAAATCCATAAAATGTTGTTTCAGTGGGATAAAAATATGGAAAATAAATTATTTGTCAAATACAAAAAGTTCAAAAGAGGCTTCGGTCAATAGTAAAAAGTTTTTTTTATAAATCAGCCACACATACTTCGGTAAAATAATACCTCTGGCACATGATACTTCGATGATCTAAAAATATGTCAAACAGTGCATATAGCAAAAAAGACATCGGTGAATCGCTTTCCGTAAAATTCAATTCGAACAAAAAAGTTCGGACAAGTGATCAGTTCCCATTCATATACCATAGAAAATGGAATACGTAACCAATTAATGACGCTTTTCGTACACAATATTCGAATAAATACATAATATTTACCAGTAATGTATAACAGAGAGGAGACTTCTACAAAGTCGATCCTTTTCTGAAACCCAAAAATATTTATCTACGGCGAAGTTCAGTATTTCGTGGAAATTATCATTATGAACATTAGTAAACAAAGTTCACGAATAATAGCCAGGAATTGCTTGAGAATGACGACACGGAACGCTTGCTCAGAAAACATCTCTAGAATTTGGTTAATAACAGAGACCCATCTCACTGGCCCCGGTACGTGGGTTGTGTTCCTACAAACGTTTGGACACAAACAGACGGATGCTGGAATATATTTTTATTTGCTCAGGTGATGAAATTTACACGGCATTATTAGGTACTTGTATTTTACATTATTATACAAAATGCTGGCATTATTATTATAATTTTATTGTATGTGCCATTAACGCTATTCTAAAAGGTTCTGTAGTGATATATTAATTTTAAATATCTAAAGCAAATCTACACTAATATTATAAAGAGGAAAGATTTGTATTTTCGTACGTAACGAATAAACTCAGGGTCGGTTCATATCTGACGGAAAATGCGTCGCGTTTTATCGGTCGCGTAACGCCAAAACAGTCAAATACATAATAAAACATTCAACCTTTCACACCTAACCGATGATGCGTTAGCGCGTCTACCTAAGAGCGACGAGACGCTCGACGCATTTTCCGTCAGATATGAACCGACCAAACTACTGGACCGATATCAAAAAATATTTTGCCCTAGTAAGCTACATTATCACTGAGTAACATTGGCTATATAACATCACGCTACGACCTACGGGAGCGGAGCAGTAACCAAAGACGTAATTTAACGCGAGTGAAATAAGCCACGCGGATGAAGTCACAGGTAGTTTGCTAGTACATAAATTATAATTATGATACTCTTAATACCGGCAATAGGCTCGCCCCCTATTACATGGGATCTAAACATACCGGCGAACTGTGGGTACACATTGGTACACCTCTGCCTAACCCTTCAGGGAATACAGATCGTGATAGTATGTTGTAGTTATATTGATACCTCGGAGTAAAAAGCGTTGAAGTTTCAAAGCGCTAAGTTATCTTAAAATATTTTAGATATTATAAAAAGCTGAAGAGTTTATTTGTGTTTTTGTTTGAACACGCTAAAGATCGTAACTATTGGTCCGATTCTAAAAAAATCTATAGTATAACGTTATCCCTGAGCACTACAGCACAGCAGCACACAGCAGCGCAGAGCAGCTCGCAGCGCAACACGACGCCGTCTCTTCGTGTACAATTATAGTTTTAGTTTTTAAGTGAATTTTTTGTTACTTTTATATGGGTCTTTGTAACCCGAAATAAATGATATATTATATTATTATATTATTATTCTCATTTATTCATTCATTATACATATTTATTGCATTTTTAAATATTAATATAAAAAAATATAAAAACATTTAAAAATATAAAAAATAGTAGCCCACCGGCGTCGGGAACAAGATCCAAGCCACCAGTGGTCAGGGCTCCTGAGAAAGGAATCTCCTAACTATACGCGCCGTGTCTAGGAGAACCGCTTTCTGAATCAAGCCCTTGATCCAGCCGCCCAACGAGAGCCTCCTAAGATGTTGGTCGAGGCTCTGGGCAATTAAGCCATTGGCTGAAACGACTATCGGCACAATGATCGCTGAGTCCACATCCCACATGTCGACAACCTCGCGAGCCAAGTCAAGATACTTGATCTTCTTATCATTCTCGGCCTTCACGAGGTTCACGTCATTATTATTATTATTATATATTTCAGATATCTACTACCAAAAAACTAAGGATGCTTGAGAATATGTACTCAGACAAAGTCTAGTAGTAGCAAATATCCTTGATATACCTAAAAAAAAAGTACTAACATCCAAATACACACGTGTCTCTACAGCATCGCTCCCAATAATTCAATACGCTAAGACATTGAACACGAGCAGTTTATGACGTAAAATAACTTTTACGAAGCAAATGTATTCCATAGACGTCCGTATGTTCGGCACACGGTATTAATGTTCCAGCAGAGAGCTCTAAGAAGCCACAGTGTCGATATTGCCTTCACTTTGGCAATAAAACATATTCGAACGGAATTCTGGTGTGTTACCCGCTAATGTCGGTTCTATGATCGAATAAATAGACATTTGCTTGCAATTCTTTTGAATATCTGCTTTATAGAAAGATATATTGAAACTTGGATTTAATAGAAGGGTATCGTCACTGTTGACTTTTAAATTATTATAAGGTAGATAAGCAGCCTATAGGTCATCGCTTATGAGAAGCATCACTCTAAAACGGCCTGGCCGGAATCGCTTCGAAATCTCCAACCAGCTGCCAACGCGAACGCAATACGCCCGCGATCCGTCACCTTTTTTACCTTGTCATTTTATAAATTACTTTAACGCACGCGATTTAAAGCCCTTACTTCAATGGCAAATTATTTGCTGTTCCGGAGCCGTGTTGTTAAAGTGAGCAATGACTTTTATTGAGTAACACTAAATATCCATATCACAAAATTGTTTGCAAATGTATTGTTTTGTTAAAGTAAAATCATAAGACTAGACTTTAGCACAAAAATAAATAAAAACACTACCTTCTACGGTATACTTAAGACTTCATTTTACCTGGCAGAACAGCCCAGTTTACGCAAACTATCAAAGTGCACTGAGCACTCAATATTAAATTTCCTAGAAACAACATCACATCGTACATTTTCATTGTACTTAGATAATTCTCCTTTCCTCGTATACGTGGCACCTCATTATACTCATAAATACTTGAGAACATGCCTTAAACACTCCCAGTATTGTTGGTACACGCAGTGCCTGGTACATTTTTGTAAAATGGGTCGCACTGTGGTAGCAACGTGTGCCCCTAATGTGCCTCGTTTATTCTTATGACGCACCCCACTTACCCTCTTTATAAATAGTTACCTACATTATATTTATAGGACGTGCATGTGATAGTGGGCTCAGGATATGGTTGGTACTTTTTTAGAGAGATTTTTACCCAAAATCTCTCTATTTTGACATTTTTTAAACATAAAATCGTAGCCAATAGTCTCATAAGGGTATCTCCTAAAACGTGTGTGCGATTACAAATGTATAAACTCACATACGCAAACAACTAGACTTGGAACTAGACTATACAACTACTTATTCAGCAGGTTACATTTTTATTCAACTCTCAGATAGCACGATTCTACACCAGAAGAGCAGTTACCGTATTTTTTCACATTCTACTGTCAATCTATAAAAAAATCAATCGGGTAATTTTTTGACATTGATTCTCGCTGAAATGTTTCAACTAGATTGTAAATATTTTTAGTAACAGGAATTGGTCTTCTATGCAACCATGAGTATCGGAAACCTGAAAAGGGGTTATTGTACTTATCATTACCAGCAATATCTTATATGGGACCAATAGGTAGGTACATTTATGCTCGCAAAAGTCGTCAAAATGCAGGGATAAACAGATTTTTTTACATGCAAGCGTAGCACTCTCTTCCCTATTGCTATTGTATACGTACTAGGCGACCGGAGCCTTAGCTATAAAAATATAGGTGCCTGCTACTCTTAAAGCTCCTAATTCCAAATTCAATTATAATTTAATATTAAACCGGCGTCATTAAGTTCATAATCCCGAAGTCCACAAGTTACTTCATCGTAAAACAAATTAATGCATTGACAAATTTCCTACTAAACTTTTCAAAGTTGCGGCCCCCGGCAGCTACAAATTGTTACTAATTTCTTTAAGTGCAAACTCGAAATCAACCGGCCGATTTAACGAGGTCGATACTGTTACTGAAAATGGAAATGCCAATTTATTTTCAGCTACTCAAATAGCATAGTTGAAGGGTTTCTGGATAAGCGGCTAGTGCACGATCGATCGTTTTGCGAAATTAAATACATAGTTGGTACATACGAGGGGAGATCAAAAAGTAATGAGAATCGGTTACTTCAGGTCCGCATAAAAACCCAAAAAGTTTTTTTTGCTTGCTTATGTACTCACTACTTCAGCCTAAAAAAATCATATACATATATCACGATTTCCGGGAGTTATATTGACTCTTCGCCCGACGCTCGCCGTGAACGGACGTGCTGCTCC
Source organism: Caradrina clavipalpis (assembly GCA_932526535.1). Lineage (NCBI taxonomy): Eukaryota > Metazoa > Arthropoda > Insecta > Lepidoptera > Noctuidae > Caradrina > Caradrina clavipalpis. Next base: position 13,471,348 of record OW052095.1, on the reverse strand, counting down.
CCGCTCTGCGCCCACACACGGTGTCATAAACGTTTCGTAACGCTTGCCGTTACGTTTTCTGTAGTCGACAGACAGACTACGTTTTGTGATTAGAAGCTGCCTTTATCAAGGCGGTGGATAATCGTGTAGATTCGTGGCCCCTTCTGGGTAAAAACCACAGTTTCGTGGTCCTCGGTGGAAACCTTGCGGTGCCAACGAAGCCGAGGGGGTGTTGCCCCAATCACACCCGCCGAACCCCTTCAGGGCGAGGCAGTCAATTGGAGTCGGGAGCTAGTGCCACGGCCTTGGGGGGTCTCCTAGTCGTGCCTAGTCTCTGGTTTCCTTCCACAGCTACACACCTAGTGTCGGTTGGGCGTGTCTACACCCTTCGCACTAGACTGGTCAGGGCCCCGTTCGCACAATAAGACTGGCGACGGGTTTACAAGCTTAGGGCACACCAGTAGGTACTCACCGCCCTGCCTACACCCGGCAGGGAGGCTACACACCCCCGGGCCCATCCACCCGGGGAGTTAGGTGCTAGGCAATTATGTTTTTATTCCTGGAGTAAAGTATAGGTCTCCACTAATAATGGCGATCGCCAAGTTAGAAGCATACATCAAGGATGTTATGCTAAAGGACCCGGAGATCGATGCCGCACATGGCAGAAACATCGTTGCGATCCTGCGCGAAGCCAAAGCCGAAACGTCGGCCGACGTCGAATTCAACATCGCAGATTTCTGCGACCTGCTCGAGAGCCCCGAGTCGCCGTCGCCTGCCGACAAAGGCATTCCTGCCTACTTACAGGTACTCCCGCCTAAGCCGACAAAGCCGTTCTCGGAAACGCCATGCGTTGTTTCCGAAACCTCTGTCGTTTCAGACACCATTGTTCCGGAACCCATTGTTTGCGAAACAATGGCCACCTCGCAGCTGCGCACCGCAGGTGCAACACCGTATCAAGCACGCGATGAGTGCATGGACACATCCGTGCCCATTGATAGCGTCCCTCCCTCTCCCTCTAACCCGCCCTCCGACAACGAGGGAAGCAACTCTGCTTCCACCTCCTCCGACGACGACTATGAGGTCGTCGCTGGAAAGAGGAAGAAGAAGGGAAAGTCTTCCTCTCAAGCGTCAAAGGCCAAAAAAGCCGTGGCGTCTACCCCCTCCCCGACCCCCGCTACGCCCGCCGTATCTATCCCGGCGCCTAGCCGTCCCTCTAGCCCTCTTAGCGCTCCCCCCGCCTCCGCTCCAAAGAGGAAACTCAAGCCCCCGCCTCCCTTGTTCATTCAAGACAAGGCGAAATGGACTGAAGTGTCCAAGTGGTGTAACGATCGCAAGATCATCTACACCAATGCTCGCGCAACTCAGCAGGGCATTAAAGTCCAAGTCCCCACGTCCAATGACTTTAGGGAACTAACCACCCTACTAAAGGTAAGGAACGTTTCGTTCCACACCTACTCCCTCCCCGAAGAGGCGCCCACCCGCGTGGTGATCAAGCGCATCCCGAAAGAGATCCCCGAGGAGGACATCTTAAATGACCTCCAAGCCCAGCGTGTCCCAGTCTCCGCTGTCCATCGCTTGCACAAAGCGAGAGGCGGCCCTGCTTTCGACACAGTCCTCGTAGTTTGTGACCCGACGGAGGGTCATCACCCGATTTTCAAAATCAAATCGGTCTGCTCCTTGTCTGGCATCTCGATCGAGAGGCCTTACAAGACGCACACGGTCGGGCAATGTCACCGTTGCCAACTGTACGGTCACGTACAGCGCAACTGCTTTGCGACCCCGAGATGCGTCAAGTGTCTGGGTGAGCACGGCACCGCCGACTGCCCCCGCCCGAAAGATCGCAACCTCTGCCCCGAACCACCCAGCTGCGTTCTCTGCGGCCAATCTGGCCACCCGGCCAACTACCGCGGGTGCCCTAAAGCACCCAAGTCCTCCTCTCCCAAGCTGACTAAGCGTGCAAACGCCCGTCAGCAAAGGGAAAGTCCCTCTGCTAGGATTCCCTCCGCCAAATTGCCGGAGCGCCTCAGCCCCCAGAGACCGTCCCCGTGGACCTCTCTGAACCACCAGAAGGCCTTCCCGGCCCTCGCTCCCGCTCAAGCTGCGCCCATTCCGGCGCTGATGGCTACGCCCATCCCTGCGCCGGCTCTAGCCGCCAAACCGTCTCCTGCCCCTAAGGCCGCCGTACCCGCGCCCCAGGCCCCTCGCGCCCCCCGCGCCCCCGCTCCCTTACCGTCCCCCCTCACCGACGACGCCGATGTCGTCGGTGCTTTCGGAGTTATCTCCGATGCGTGGGAAATCTACGCAAACCCCGACGCCATTCCCATGGCTAGGGAAATCATCGCCTGCGGGGCGGACATCACGGCCATCGGCCGCGTATTCCTAAAGTACCCCGCGATCACTAACGCCCTCCGTAAAATCCACCGTAAATAATTTATTATGGATAGTAGGAACCCTTGTAGCACCAAACCCCGATCCCTCAAGTTAGGTTATTTCAACGCTAACGGCGTTAGAGACCAGCGTGATGAGATCGCTACCTTTCTCCGCGACCACCAACTAGACGTCCTCCTCTTACAGGAAACTTTCCTGAAGCCCCATCATCGGAACCCCAACATTGCGAACTATCGCTTAGTTCGCAATGACAGGACCCGGTGTCACATGGGCGGCACCCTCATCTATTACAGGAAGGAGCTGTACTGCGCACCTATGGACCCGCCTCCGCTGTCCCTCGTCGAGGTCTCAATCTGTAGACTCGGCATGACCGGTCATCAACCGATAACTTTAATTTCAGGTTACGTTTCACCCACGAGCCCGCCGGACCCCGTGCTCCTTAGAAACGACCTCTCCGCTCTCCTTGGCCTGAGTGACTCCGTGATATTAGCGGGCGATCTCAACGCCAAGCATCCCGCTTGGAACAGTAACAGGACCAATCCTAGAGGTAGAATCGTTTTCAACCTCTGTGACGCCCTGAACTTTGACGTCATCGCTCCGATGTCGCCTACTCACTTTCCGCACGACGTCGCCTGCTCTCCCGATATACTCGATATAGCGCTTCTCAAGAATGTAAACCTTCGTTTGCAATCTATAGAGGCGCTTTACGAGCTTGACTCGGATCACCGCCCCGTAATCATGGAGCTAGTCCCCCGCTCGGGTCCTTCTGACCCCAGCCGGCCCCCCCCGACCCAGGTTATAACCGACTGGAGGAAAGTAAGCGAAAGCTTAAAGTCCACCACGTCGCCTCACCTCGACTCTATTCCAGACCATATAGTGTCAGTTGCGGACACGACGGGCGCGATCGACTCGTTCACTGGTCACGTACAATCCGTCTTGAACGAATGTTCACGGGAGGTTCCGGCAATGAGCGATCATCGCTGGAAACTTCCGGACGATGTGCGCGACCTGGTGACCGAGAAGAACGCGGCTGTCCGTGCCTACAGCGTTTTCCCTTGCGCCGCGAACAAAGCCCACATGCGCATGTTACAGCGTGCTGTAACGGCCCGCATCGCTGAGCTGCGTTCCGCCCGCTGGGACAAGACGCTGAGCGAACTGGAACCCACTCACCAAGCCTTCTGGCAGCTGCAGAGAAGGCTTCGCTCCACGGATGAAGCCAGTATGCCGCCTCTCATCCGCCCCGACAAAAGCGTCGCTTTCGATAACGACGAAAAAGCCGAGGTTCTAGCCGATAGCCTAGAGGCTCAATGCTCCCCTAGTTCCCAACCTGTAGACCAAGCTCACCTCCTCAAGGTCGACGCTGAAGTCGAACGTAGGACCTCCCTCCCGCCCGTTGAGGACCCCGATGCTCCTCTGCCCCCCGTCACTCCGGACGAGGTGCACGACATCATTAAGAACCTCAAACCCCGGAAAGCGCCCGGATCCGACGGTATCACTAATAGGGTTTTTCGACTCCTCCCCGCCCCCCTCATTGTTCTCATGACCGCCATCTTCAATGGCGCCATGAGTAATAATATCTTTCCCCAATCGTGGAAAGAGGCCACCGTCATCGGCATCCCTAGACCGGGCAAGCCCAAGGCCGAGCCTTCGAGCTACCGCCCCATCAGTTTGCTCAATGTCCTCGGTAAGATCTACGAGAGACTTATTTATAAGCGACTCAAAGATTACGCCGAAACAAAGAGCCTCATCCCCGACGAACAGTTCGGTTTCAGGACCCAGCACTACTGCGTCCAGCAAGTCCATCGCATCGTCGAACACACTAGTGTAGGTTTTCAGCGCGGCCTGTTCACGGGCGCGCTCTTCTTCGACATAGCGAAAGCTTTCGACAAAGTGTGGCACAACGGCTTAATATACAAGCTGTACCAACTCGGTGTGCCCGACCGTCTCGTGCTCATCTTACGGGACTTTCTGTCGAACCGCACCTTCCGCTATCGCATCGAGGGAGCTCTGTCCTCTCCCCACCCCATTCGCGCAGGAGTCCCCCAGGGCTCCGTCCTTTCCCCCCTCATCTTCACGCTGTTCACCAGCGATATTCCTAAGAGTAGGAAAGCCCAGCTGGCCCTGTTCGCCGACGACACGGCCATCTACTACACCGGCCTCAGTCCCGACGCTATCGCTCGCACTCTCCAGTCCTCCGCCAACGCCCTAGGCGCTTGGTTCCGGAAATGGAGAATCGAGGTCAACCCCGACAAGAGTCAAGCGGTCCTCTTTTCTAAACCGCGCTCTAGACCCCCTCCCCCGCCCAGTCAGATCACCATGTATGGCAAGCCGATCCCTTGGGAGAAGCGAGCTAAATACCTAGGCGTGATTCTCGACAGTCACCTCACTTTCGCAGAGCACATAAGGACGGTGCGCTCTCGCGCCGCCTTCGCTCTCGGTAGGCTCCACTCCATGATTAACCCGCGTAGCAAATTGTCACTCAAGTGCAAATTGCGCCTCTACACCGCGTGCATTCGTCCCATCATGACTTACGCGTGCGCAGTTTTCGCGCACGCGAAGCCCCACCATATCCATAGGATGCAGACCCTTCAGAACCGTTTCTTGCGAAAGGCCACTGGAGCCCCGTTTTATGTTCGCAATGAAAACCTTCACCTTGACCTCCGCATTCCCACGATCCAGCAGTTCATGAAACGCATCACCAAACGTTTCTTTGACGCTGCTGAAATCCATCCCAACCCGTTGATCGTATCGGCCGCCCGATACACCCCCTCCCTCATCAGTAGGATCCGTAGACCGAGACATACTTTAACCGCCCCTGACGACGCCATTACTCTCCGCCAGGAGAGTAATAAGCGCACCAGTACAGTACACAAACACAGACCGCCATCGTTCCGCCCTCGCCGCCGAGGGCCGTCGCGAAATCCCCGTCCGATTCCTCCCGTCCCTTGCTCGAGCCAGCCCGCGAGCTGAGCAGTAGCTTTAAATTCGTCCATAAATAATAATAAATAAATCGATCCAGCCTGTCCCTTTGCTGCCCTCTCCCAGCGACGCCCTAAGCCGAGGCCCGTACCCCGCAGGGGGTGCCCTTAGCGTGTAGTCGCTTAGTTTTTAAGTATTTTGTAAGCCCTGGCTGGAGGCCTTAACTTCTAAGGCAACCACAGGAAAGCCCGGTTAAGCAGTACACAACCTCCTAGGTTGAACTGCGAGATGCCAATCCGAAAAAAAAAAAAAAAAAAGGGAGTTATATTCATTTGAATACGAACTGTCGAAGAGATAACACCAATTTGGAGAAAAACGAAATTAGAGCAGTCATCAAGTAACTCTGTTTGAAAACAAATTCTACAATAGACATACACAGTGACTTAGTGGGAACATTGGGGGACTCTGCTCCTCCATATTCTACAGTTACACGCTGGACCAAGGAATTTAAACTGGGCAGAGCATCCACTGAAGATGAAGATCGCGAAGGACGCCCATCCACGTCCCTCACTGAAGACAACGTGAAAAAAGTCGAAGATGTTGTGTTGCCAGATCGAAGAGTGACCATCAGGCATGTAGCTGAGGTCACAGGGATCTCATATGGCAGCATTCAAAAAATCCTTGCGAACGAGTTGCATATGAAAAAGGTCTTCGCGCGTTGGGTACCCAGGATGTTAACCGACGAGCAAAAGCAGCGGTTCACAAAGCCGCAGTTACGATGGCTGCCATTCAAGAATCGGGATTGGAACTGCTCGAACACCCTCCCTATTCGCTAGATCTGGCTCCTAGTGACTTCTACCTCTTTCCTCGGCTCAAGGAACACCTCAGAGGTAAGAAATTTGAAGACGATAGCGAAGTGATGGTCACTTTTGAGGCGTTTTGGGAGGGTCAAGAAAAATATTTTTTTCAAAGGGAATCCTGGGTTTAGAAAAAAGATGGAATAAATGTATTGATTTGTAAGGATACTATCTAGAAGAATAAATTATTATTTTAACTTTAATTACCGCGTTTTATCTTCATTCTCATTACTTTTTGATTCGCCCTCGTATGTTTACATTCGGTATATATTTGGAACAGTTAGCGCATTGACTGAGCGATTGACCGCTATTCTGCGTATCGCGGGTCCGATTCCCGCACAGAACAAATATTTGTATGGCTTACAGACAGTTATTCCGGGCCTGGTTGTTTGTATGATGTGAGTTTATGCTTGTAAACGCACCCACGATACAGAACAAATTCCTGTAAGTGATCGGTAACGTTTGTGTTTAATTATCTTGTACATTTTATTTAAGTAGTTATTTGCTTTTTAACCGACTTCAAAAAAGGAGGAGGTTCTCAATTCGTCTGTATGTATAATATTTTTTTTTATGTCTGTACACCGATATTTTCGTCAATTATAGACGGATTTTGATTATATTTTTTTTGTTGGAAAGGGTAAACTTCCCAAATGGTCCCATTTAAATTTCATATAGATCTGATGATGGATTCCGGAGACGGACAACGGAACTCTTCAAAAAATTACAGCAAATCAACCGCGATTGCTGCTATCGCATAAATATGCATGTTTACGGAATTACACAACATAACATCGCGCCTGTACACTCGAAAGAGTTACACAGATGAATACTTACAGCAATATTTCAAAATTTCTCATCTAAGTAAACGAAATCGCGTATTCTGCTTTCTTATGACTTTTTTTAGCGGTGTCATGTTAATTTACATGACATGACAGTTCCTTCATGGATTTGGATAAAAAAATTGATACTAAAAAGCGAGAAATAAAAAACTTTTTTACAAAAAAAGACAACCGCCTTCAAAAACTAAAAAGAGAAAAATAACTTTAGCTTTGGAAGTCGGCGGCAATACAAAACAACAAACAGAACCAAAGCCGCCGACTTCCAAAGCTAAAGTTATTTTTCTCTTTTTAGTTTTTGAAGGCGGTTGTCTTTTTTTGTAAAAAAGTATTTTTCATTACTAATTTTGTTTTTATTCGCTCACACAATAAATTGCACCTGGCTTGTTATCTCTTCACTACCTTTAGTTTACTGGTAGATAATGCCTAAGGCATTAAGTCCGCCTTTGTGCCTTTTGTTGTGCAAAGTTTAAATAAAAAGTGGACAGCTTGTCTCGGATGAGCGTGCGTTCTTTAAACATTAAAAAAACGTGTTGCTTGAGAAAAGTGTACATTGAACAGGAAAATTGACTTGATTTTTCTGAATACATAAATTAATTAATTGGTTAATAAGTCGACTGACATGACTTTACAACAATCTCGACAATACCCTTCAGCGAAAAGTCGTGTCTTGGCAGAATAGCACAGCAATCGCGAAGATTTCTATGTTAAATTATCAGACTTTTACATCTCAAAAATCACACAAGTTAGTGATCAACTATTAAACGGAACATACCGTAGATACATAATTGGTTCAGGTGGTAACAACTCCGAAACGTACCGCTTAAGCCGAGGGAATTTAATGCGCCATTATTTATGGTCTCCAACGCATTATGTTTACAATCGGCCGGTTTACGCCTATAAAATAAAAGTGGGTAAGTGCGAGCTGGGTCGGGATTTATGTCCTGTAGTGCAAACAGAGAAATAGGTGCTCTAGATTTACTGTAAACATTTTTGTGTAAGCCAACTTTTTTTGCAAATTTGTGGTCATTTTCTAGGCTTATGAATAATGGATGTGTATAAATCTCCTGGTTTTAGAACTGTTATTAAAGGTACTCAACGGTATTTAATGGAAAGGACAAAAGAAGAAAATATTGTAGAGAGTATTTTGTGTATCCATATTGATCCATATGCACTTGTTTTTGTTAACCATGCTGCATTGAACTGATTGGAAAACATGGTAAGCTTTTACCATAATATTATACTTACTATGGATCAAAACTAGCATCTTATATCTCTACATACACTGACTACAGTTAAAGTTTGGTAATCAGTATGTTAATTAATTGTTAAGATACTTTGTATATCCTTAGCGTACTACTGTTTGTTTTCCCTTTCAAAATAAATAAAAATACATACCCGAGACTTCGTACGAGTAGAAGTCAAATACCCTGTAAATTCGGTCCAGTCGCGAATCCGTCTCTTAGCTGACGTCTTCTACCTATAAACTACATATCTGCCGAATTTCAGCTTCATAGATCAAGTAGGTTTCGAGATTTCGTACTTAGTTCGAGAGTGAACGACCTTTGCTTTTAAATATTAATGTACTCTACACCTGGTAATTTGTACCTGAACCAGCGACTGAACATGCACTCGTTGCATTAATATCAAAATCAAGTTTATTTCACGTTTCAAAGATCAAAAGATTATTCAAATTCTGGAATGTAATCTAGATTTCAATCTAGGTAGAAATGCAGATAATAATAACTAGAAATAACCTGGAATATTAAGACGACGAGGTGGTAAGACGGACTAATCCGGCTTGGATCCAATGCAAGGGAAATGAGATGACTGCACAGTGTTTGGTTTTTTTAATTTCAATCTTCGGGCAAATTATTTTTACTAAAAGTAAGTAAGCTCCTCAAGCCAGAGGCAATAGATATAAAACTAATTATTGCGGTTTGTTAGCTGTAACGTTCTTACATTTTATTTAAAAAAAACTATTCAAAAGCCAGGACAGTTTTATAGTTGCTGAAATATTTTTTGAACCTTGGGAGTATTTTGATTTATTTGGTTCCGCGCGACCTACATAGTAATCAACTATTACCAAGTAACTTAACTTAAATTTGAAACTTAACCTTCTCCTTCTCATATTTATTGTTTGTTTCTGGGGCTTATGATTGCCAACGCAACCACGATACACGAAGATGAACGAAGTGAGGGGCAGAGTTAAAAAAAAACAGTTGATAATCGTGCATATCGAGTGTGAGTTGGGCACTTATGGCACAATAATCTTCTTCACCCACATGCCACCCTAGTAGAAGTACCTACGTGAACTTGAAGCTGTAAGTACGCATACTTGCTAGAACGCGTCTATCGCCTACTTCAAACTGCAACCATTTAACCATTCTTAAAGAACCATCCCATAAAACTCTTCTTAAAAGCCATAAAGGAAAAATAAAAGCACATTGATGCACGAAACAATGAAATCATAAACCATAAAAAATATGCCATGAAAGAGATCCATAACACTCAAATTTTATCCATGACTTAGTAGGTTCTATTAAAGCTGCACTATCAGACATTTATAGACGTAAACTAAGAATCGACTTTATGTCAACGTAATAAAGATACCAAGTAATGGTTCTCATTCAGGTTACGACCGCCGCACGTCGTAAGATCTGTTGGCGATTGCAGCGCACCTGCGATCCGTCTGCGGTTGAATGGGCCGCCTTGCTAGTGCATTCACCGTGTACTTACTGGATCGTTTCGGATAATGCCTATATAAACATACATAGTTAGTTACTAACCCGTTGGCATTACTGTTTCCACGCGACTCCTAAACGTAGGGTCCTTGGTTCTAGGGCGGGCAAACATGGTATTTTGTTTTCTCATAAGGGATTTCTAAGCAGCCGCCTGGAGTTTAGAAGTTTGTGGTGTGACACTTTCGAGTGTCGGAAAGCACGTATAGTCGTTGCTCCAGCGCCTGATCCGCGCCTGGTCTTGTCGAATTACCGCCTCATCGAACTGTGAGGGAGAGGGAAGAGGGAGTGCACCTGTGTTTATGCACACACTTGTGCACGTCAAGTTTGGTCGTAGTTTCTTAAAGGACTTAGTTTTCTTGAAAAAAATTCTTTGCTGTTTTTCAGTAAAATATATAATCTTATTATTTTGAGTATTAAAATATAACGCTGCTCATTTATTTAGGGCTGTCAAACATAGCACGTTTAAATTTAATTAGTCTACGTTAACATAAATAAATATACCGGCGAACTGTTGGTGTACATGGGTACACCTCTGCCTAACCCTTCGGGGAATACAGGCGTGATGGTGATGGTTAACATAAATTATTTTAAGTTTGCTATCTAAATCAAAAACATTTTGTTCCTTTTTGAAGTTCTGTTTCCACGCACAGTTAATTCGTAGCAGACTTTCGACTACGAAATCATAGTTCAATGACATTGCTTATTGCTTCTGTAAATAAAGTAGATCTACTAAGACTTTCGTTTCATCAAAGACTTTATAAAATTTCAAAAATAATACACTTAGCAGCTTTATTTATTAATTTATAAGTTCTCGCTGAATATATACTTCACGTATTTGAATATTCATATTTATTTAATGAAGCACTGTAGCTGGCACTTTGCCCACACAATTTCAAATGTCGATTGCTACCGGTTTTGTTTATGATAATTATGATGAATATAAAGAATCAGAACCTTAAAACATATACTCTTTTAAACAACCCAAAATAATATTTAAAACTTATTATCATGATTATTTATCATATCAATGATTATTATCATGAGTACATACGTACTAATGATAATAAAACGGTTCATCTACGGCACTACTCATAAATGAAAACAAAAAATATTCAGTCAAAGAAAATATACCAGTACAAAACCTACATATACCGATACCTACATTTTCACTTCAGATATTCACGAACATCCACCTCTTAAAATATTCCACACAATGCACATTTTTCTTAGTTTTTAAACCGACTTCGCATAACAAAATTACATTTTCGCCACGAGAAAAAAATAAGAACATTATTGTACATTTGGTTGGTTTTTCGCGAAAAATATTACATTATGTAGATGAGGAATGTATTAAGCACACGCCGCTTACACGTGAATATTTAAAACTCCTACAAATTGTGGCGGACGAAGCACGCGCGAATGTCGAAATAAATTTTACCGACGCGTTGTGTTATAACGAAAGATCATAATTTTAAGGCCCTTCTGGTTGGCAGCCATGGTTACGAATGCAAGAGTCATAAAAGTCAGAATGTTCACAACTGGGCTTGGACCTACAAAGAGGGTCGTGATAAATAAATAAATTCTAATTCCCATTCGTGTCAACTCGTCCGTCCATACATTTATGTAAATCAGTTTTGTGACTGACGGATAACGCATAGCCAGGTACTGAACATACAAACATTATATTAGGAAGACAATTGTATAACGCTGGCTCCCATTTTATTCAAGCCTTCGGTTACTTCTCCGCTTCCATGGATCGTAAAGTAATATTTTCCCAATTCGACTGGTAGTTCCAGAGACTAACACATTCAAATCAACAATAAATCAAAAGAAAACTCTTCGGCTTTATTAAATAAGTACAAATTCTATTGTGTAGAAGATTTGTTGTCTGTCAGATAGGCGGTCGCTCCATGTAAAATACCGACATTCAGATGCATCCCATTGGATTGGAAGCTGACCCCAACTTGGATCAAAAGTCTATGTAAAAGAGCGCAGAAGATTTTTACAGTCGGTTTATGAAAGATTTAACCATAAAACCATGATATTTATTTATTATCGGATACAAATATATTAGTAGCTCTTAGCCACAGGTAGCCACGTAAACGCTCTGTCGAAGTCGAGTTCGTGTCGCCAAAGCATCGTAATGATGTGCAAAAGGTCTCTAATTTACAAGTAAACTAATAGCTTATTCATCTAGAACTTTGAAATATATCCATTTTCTTGAAGTAATATGATTTCTATTACCAGTTTTCATAAGCCATAGTGCTTCTTCTTATGGGTTTTCGTAAGTTCTCACATTATTATTAATCTAATAACAAATTACTTTTAAAGTAACTTTTATAAAATTGTAAAAACAATTTACTCCTGTTAATATAAAAGCTTGCTCAATAAGCAAAGAGAATAAAATATTAAAATCCAATTTATCACGTCATTCAATATTCGAAAAAAGAACTTTTCTTTTGTTAATGTTACGTTGGTACTCGTACTTATGCCAATAATTTGCGTTAGCGATGACTCAATTTACAAACATTACGATTAATGTTACCGAAAACGTGTAGTGTGTGTTGACATGACATGTCATCTATTTTTTTTACTTATGGGAAACTTTACTGATTTCATCATCATCATAATCATATAAGCCGTAGGACGTCCACTACTGGACATCGGCTACCCTCATAGCTTTCTATCAGGCCACCTTGTGGGTGGACGTCATATGCTGCGCTTGCCGGTGCATGCTCTCCATTCGAGAACTAAGCGGCCCCATCGACCATCGGCTCTGTAAGTCTACAAATCTCATCGTCATATCAAAATAATAAATTTTTTGCTTGAAGGAAATGCGATAGAACAACTCGCGAAATTCATTTTTTCTGGCAGATAGCTGATGTTACTTACATATCTACATACATAAACTCACACCGTATTCCCATGGGGGTAGGCAGAAACCACAGAACGCCACCTGCTACGATCCTTACATACTCCTTTCGCTTGATGTCACTTTTTTATGTATTATAAATAGAATTAGGGATCCACGCAAAAAAACATACACCGCCCATAAACGACATTCACGCAAAAGAACTCGCGGGCATAAGCTAGTCGTCAATACTCTCTAAGTTATTATTGGCCGCAAGCATCATCAGGTTAAACGGACTTTGAACGTTATGCTGATGGTATTAATGATTATAATTATGTAAATACATTTTAGTATCGCAACATTTTTTTGATTGCCATGTAACCATATGCTGAGCTACAAATTGCAAAAATATAAGACAATTATAATTTCACCGGCTACCCTAGCGCTTTCACCTGTTAACGCTAATCTTAGACTGAAAGATACTTTGTATACAGGTTTACTGATGGGATTTCACTACGTATGGCGTAAGTTAAGAACTTTTGCATTTTTCTGACAACTAATTGAATGGGGACATTTTCTTGCTGTGTTTCCCATCGCCTATGGGAAACACAGCAAGAAAATGTTTTGAAGGATAGCCAAGGAAATTCTAGGAAACGCTGGCGTGATGGCATAGAGGCGTACAACGACGCATAGGGAGTGGAAGGCTATGGCGGATAAAGCGTATCACATCAGTGGGAAAATACATGGTAAGCATGCGTGTCACTTGCGTGTCACACACACAGCAAAAAGTCACTTGCGGGGGCAAGTGACTTTTTCATACAAGTATTTATTATAATGCATGGAATACGCACGCGGGACACGGGGCGTGATCCTGGGCAGCAGAATAGCATGCGGGGCAATCCCGCATGCGTGATGAAATCCGCACGATATTAAAAACACCCTTATGAAAAAATATATAATAAGGAAATTAACTTGGACACGGTAAATCAAAACATGGCAGAAAATGAAAAACGTAATAACATTTTCTTCCACCGAAATCAATGGTGATTGTAATATTTTCTTAATTTATGACTCTATGCCCTCTAGACCAATCCGTCACTGACCAAGACCGTCGCATAGACTGGATTGTCGGTTGATACGCTATTGATACGTTCTAGTAGGGTCATGTTTATTTCCGTGCTTGATAGGTTCATAGTAACCTTACTATGAACTTATAGCATATGAACATAAGGCGATGCTGTGGGCAGACACCATAACAAGCGTACAAAAATAAAGACACACTAGGAATATTTTAGCAATTCTAATATTCAAGTTCAAAGCTATCTTGATACGACATCTTGAACGAATAAAATTATCTTGCCTAATACGTAAAATAATCAAACAATCGCCTTGTTTCCATAATCGCTGTAGCCCACAATATAATCCTGTATTACAAACAACGCGATCAATCAAAGGTTTGACACCTCATGAATAACACCTATCCAGCTGAAGAAAGTTTTACAAAAGATTTATTTTCTTCCGTCAAACCGGCCCATCGAGTATCCAGCAAAGATTGATTGATACCAAACAAATATGAATAAACAAAATATAATGGAGTAGAAGACGGACCGTCCTACTTAAAGGAAATAATCTGTTTTCTTTTCATCTTGAGGTATATAGAGGTCAAAAGATGGGTCAATTCAGTAAGTTTGATAGCGGGGATGATTCTACAGAGTGCGCCAAATGTATCTAGTACGCTAAGGCAAATGTAACTCCTACATTATATCGGCTTCAAAGTGAAAGTCAAATAATTTATTCCAATTAGACAATTAAAACTTAATTTTGAAAGTCTATAAAAAGAAAAAATATGTAATGATCCTGTTCAAAATATAGTTTTATCTCGAGGATTGAATTCCACAACCCTTTGTCGAGATGACTGACGAGCAGCTGCTAAATCCACATTGCAGTCCTTAGTCTCCATTACTTTGTAAAATAATCGATTCTAAAATAATACAAACAGATGAACATAGAACCTCCTCCTGTTTTGAAGTCGGTTAAAAATAAAGCAGGTACAGACTTACCGTAAAGCCTATAAGTCTAGATTCCAATCATCTAACTCAGTCAGTTGACATCACTCGTCTGCCCTTCGCATTATTTATTCAAGTCAACAGCAGATGGGATTTATTTTCCATTTCGTTTTGTTGCGTTGAAAATATTTGTAAAGCTTTTGCTCGCGACTTCGTATGATGATTTTTTTAAGCCGACATTCGATTTTGATTTGATTAAATGCGACAAAAGACGAGTTCTTCTTCATCACTCTTCGTACCTTTCCCTTATTTTATCAGACTTCAATTAAACCAGAGACATGCAAATGACCTGGAATACTTCCATGAACCGACTGCATATCGGACCTTCAGAACCCAGTTCTTTTTTATCTAGGGCAATAAAAATCGAACTCTGTTCTCTGGTCTTGAGCGTTAGAAGTATTACATGTCTGCGACCCCAACACAGTTCTCCCCATTATTTAAAAAAAAATACCATTGGAATAGAATCTGAAGTCTTTGATTACCAAATAATCATCGGAAAAGACATTTAAAACATCCTACTACTATTTCTTAAGTAAAAATTATAATGTAACATCAATATAGACAGTGTAATCTACATCGTAAGTGCAAGAGGCAATGTTAAATAGTTGCTAGTCGCAGCTTCTAAAGAATAATACTCGCGCCGGTTCGTCAAAGCGACGGAAAACCAATTTAAAGTTGTTGCTGTGTTTATTAAAACTCTTTTAGTGTTCCGTAGAGCTGTTGTTACTAAGAAACGGTTGGTGTTTTGGTGTCTGTATGTCAAGGTTTTATCGTACCCCTTTTATTGACGGTATCTAAATATAGGTACGCGTGGGAATGTTCCGATGGTAAAGGAGTCTGTAATGAATTACTGCAAAAATATTTTCATAATAATCGATTTTTGCAGAAGAAATAAATAAGGCAACATGCTTCTCTCATCTCATCTAACTATCTCAAAAAATTACGTAACTGCAAAAGAAAGAAGGAACATCACTAAAATAAATGAAATGCTGAACATATTCACCTCCTAAAAAACCCATACATCACGACAAAAGCTTTCTTTAAAATACACAAATATAAACCGACCCTAAATTAAATAATCGTAAACTCCCATCCAAATTCGATTAAACCTAACACGTCTACAAAAACCAAGTTTAAATAGTCGTCTAATTACCAAAGTTCCGAGCTAAACCATTATAAAGTATTGAAAAATGAGCGCTGATATTCGATCTTTGCTTAAGAACAAAGTAATTTTAACTCGGATAGCGTTTGCCCGGGGATTAAAAATAAAAGATGCGGGGCCGGTCTTAAACTATAGTTAAGATAAGCCAAGTTTCTGTTGCGGCCACTGAGGCCAGTTTATACGAAGTTCTATGAAGGTTTTTTCCTTTGAAAATAAGTTTATGTACGAGCTATGAATGTGAAATAAGTAATAGTTTAAGTTGAAAATAAAGTAGCTGCTTTGTGGTTTGTGTTCTGTTATTATAAGTTTATAGTTTATGTTCTGACCTGACAAGAACACGCAAGACTTATCGAGAACATAATTAAAAAGTTTTAGGTAATTATTGTCATGTTACAGCTTCTTAAGTTCTTGGAAAGCAGCACTCAATATTTTATTTAAATTATTCCAGTAAATATCTGAAACTATTTTGAGTTTCAAACGTCAGCTATTTGGCCTTTTGACAAAATGCATTTCAGCACAAAATCGATCACCATAAACGCAATTGACTCATAAAACCCATTTAAAGTCAACGTGATCGAAACGAGAACCATTATCTTCCAAATACGTACGTCACGTGTTCTTTCAATAACAAAACAAGCGTTGTACACGTGATAAAGTCGTTTTCACGAAAACAGACAAAGGTGGAACGGCAGAAAAGAATGAAGTCACGAGACACGAATCGCAATCCGCGCTAAGTCTCCCTTTTGCTATTCGGGGTTGTTAGCGAGTAAAGATGCACTCACACGGGCTACTTTTGCAGTAATTATCGCCTGCGACATTACTAAAAGCAGTGAAATACTTAGTGGAAATATATATCTAAAGTAAATATATCCATATTGATATATAGCTATGCATATGCCGCTTTTTGGAGGCTTGACAATAACAATTGACAGATAAGCAACCAGTAGTAAACGCACAACTTTGATCCCTCAGTCTAACAACTTAATGCTGGCTGGTCGATTCTTCAAGTGACCAGAGGGCTGGCCTTTTCTTGGCCCAAAGAGGCCATACAACATAGGGCAATTCTGCCAGCCAGCCTTTTGGGCACTTTTCCTAATAACAAGAGCATATAAGCTTCCCCCTTCTCTTTTATAAATTGTAAATATCATATTTAAAAGCTTTTTATATATTTAATTGAACTCAGTAAAAATATATTTAGTGAACTGCCGAAATACTACACAAACTACTACAGTTTCAAAGCTATAGCTAAAACTCTATAGCTCTCGCAACCCAACACAGTGGAACACGAAAATCCGAACCAGCAATGCCAAAGTTGCAAAATCGCCGATGTCAAAACTGGCACGTCTGCTAATGCCCTAACAGTTGGGGAGAGAAACAAAGGCACACACACGTTCAAAGGCGCGCATGTTACAGACGCCGCCTTATTGACTAGTTTTAGTGCAAAGCTTGTGCTTAATTAAGACTTATACGCTTGACACATTTACAAAATTAAGGTTTTGGTTACGGCTTTGTTTGGTGGTTGATTCTGGCGATAGAGTTAGTGGTGGCTATAGATAGTGCTGCCTACGAGATAGCCATATACATTGTATTTAAAAAATGTGAAGATGAATAAAAATTGTGACGTAGGTACGTTCTTATTTTAAAACAAAATACTTGTTCGAATAACCAGAACAGGCCTATTTCCTATAGAGGAACAACACCACGATTTGCCAAGTTGACTGCAGCTAAGACTTTGGCCGAAGCACAAAATAAGCTACAAAACCTAAGAATCGACCTTTGTATATAGGGAATAGGGCCGTTCTCATTATTCGAACTTTTGATTTCCTTAGAATTGATTGCGAACGAAGTAATAGCACACTAACATTAAAATAATGAAACCAATGTCTATCTAATGTTATAACGAATAGAGTGTAGTAAACATAATCTAAATGAGAGTACCTACAACGCGATGTGACGACGAGCACTAACAAGGCGTGACGCAGGACTACTGCGCTTGAAGTAACCTCTTGGTTTCGTCGTGTTCCTTGCTTGGTACTTCGTGATTGCAATTGTTATTCTTTGCTCCTGTTGCATTTTGGGCTTGTTTTATTTAAGTTTTGAATGACAACACACAATACACGTCTTGTTTTGTGTTTCGTGACAAAAAATGATAAAAGAAGTTTAGTACCTATACTGTGTACCGTAGAAAGCGACTAATTGGTTGATCAAATAAGGCTTTTTATTTTTTAAGGTAGCCAATTAACCGTATGATGAAATAAATTAAATTATATAATTAAATTTACTGTTATATCAATGATTACTAGAGAACCAATACTTGTTAGGTACCTACCTACTAAATAAACGGTATGAGAACCCATATCCATGCCAAAAAAAAATATAGTTTAAAGTCACGACACAGTTTAGAATTCACGAAATTATTACCTTCGATAATCAAATAAAAAATCATTTTTTACCGAACACAAATCGTTTAAAACATAAATCTCAATAATCAAAAGAAGCATAAAAATAATTAGGGTCCACCGAAAGTTTTACTTTGCTATCATAATTGCAGTTTCAAGTTAGTCCGCCTGATATTCAGAAAGCTGAAATAGGCAATTAGTGACCGCAAGCTCCATTTTTTTCAGTTTCTGCTGAAATATTATTCTGCTGCGTTGTAACGAAATATTCGAATACAATTCAAATATGCAATATTGGAAAAGTAAGTAGGTACTTACCCAGTCTCGAACCTCCCACCTCGTGCTCGAGAAGTAAATCCTCCTTCTTGTATCACTACACACTTTATTATATGTATATAAAGTACTACACACTACATAATATCTAGAGTTTGTTTGTTTGAACGGGCTAACTTATGGTTCTACTGGTTCGATTTGAACAAATCCTTTTTCGGCAGAAAGGTATACATATAATATCACACAACTACCAACGAGGGCGGAGCAGTAACCAAAGACGCGGGTTGAACTGCTAACTAGTGCTCTTAGCCTTCTAAGAGCACTACATCTAACACCGTTCACACTGCTTACCAAAAACTCATGAAACAATGGATGAACTGTGAAATTACGATATGGCTAGAAAAAGCTCACGCTTTTTCTAGCCATATCGTACGATCCCAATATCACTATTGGGATGACGAAATAAAAGCCTAAAGCTAGGGGAGCCTGAGCCTCTCCATGACATGTAGGTATGTAAAGTACCTCATTCTCCCATTTAGCGAGTAGCGGTTACACTTTTTAACTCAAAAACATTACCACAACACAACACTTGTAAGTTAGAAAACTAGTCCATTTCACGACACTACGCTATAAATGGTACGATACATTATTTCAACTTTGACCGAATTGCATCGACCATGATCACGCGCAGACTGACCGTAACGGAGCGATACATTAGTAAAACGACGTTTTTTTTTTTTCATTTTACATTTTTTTTTTTGACGGTACTTCTAAACTATGAAACGAAGTTTAAAAAACCCGCACTAAACTCAATCACTAAACAAATTCAAAAATGTGGGTAGATATTTTTTTATAAAACCGCTCGGAGGTAAGACGCCAACTACAGTACGGCCGACGTAACTTGGCGAGTCTGAAGTTAGCCGTTTGGCTGCGCAATGGATCTTTTAGGAATAAAATTGTCTACTGCGCAGCTAATCGGCTAACTTCAGACTCGCCAAGATACGTCAGCCGTACTGTAATTAATTTGTCTTTCACATAACTGGCACAGCTACCTAATAACCTAGCTTATAACAATATAAGTACTAACCACCGATTTAAAATTCGAACGGTATCTTTTATCTCTAATCATCAGTGCCTTCGAAATTCGAATGTTATCGGCGTATGACTATGTGAAATTTCGCTTTCAATTTGCATGCGGTTCCTTGACAAGGATTCATATATCTGGCATAAAACCGTCACAGTTAACTAATAACCTATCTTAGAACATACTATCGATTTGAAATTCGAACGATATCTTCTATCTCTAAACATCAGTGTCTTCGAAATTCGAATGTTCTCAGCGTTGGACTATGTGATATTTCGCTTTCAATTTGCATGTGGTTCCTTGGCAAGGATTCATATATCTGGCATAAAACTGTCAAATTGAACTAGTAACCTATCTTAGAATATACTATCGATTTGAAATACGAACGGTGGTGTCGTGTTTCTCAAAACATAACTGTCTTCGAAATTCGAATCTTGTCGGCGTAAAACTATGTGAGATTTCGCTTTCGAATTGCGTTCACTAGGATTCAAAGTGAATTTCACAGAACAGCTCTACACTACAGCTTCAAAATCGATCACAATCTCTGTAAACCGCCAGCCACTCCGGAGAATCATCAACATTTAATCCGTCCACATGCGTCTGGCGACTTAACCGATTCAATAGTCACTCAAGCATCGTTCGCCCGACGGACCGGTATGCAATTTCACACACCGATACTCTCTGATATTGCTAACTGTACGTTCTTAGTAACACGTATGACAAAAATTTCTGGCAGACGGACGTCATGATTCCAATGCGTAACAAATATCTCGCATCGATGAGCATGTGAGCGATACTTTTGTCTGTTTGGTAGACTTTTAATGGGATTTGGTTTAGCTCGATTGGGTATAGTTAATGGAAGTAAGTTTTTGTATTAATGTTTATGTTTTAGTTTGGTTTGTTTGATATAATACAAAATTGAGAAGATAGACCTGAATTTTGATGTAAATATGTTAATGCGCTGTGAGGGAATGCCCATATAAAATAAAATAAATAATAATAATACCAGCATATTATGTCCTACTGTTGGGCAAAAGCCTTTTCTCATTTTTATGTGTGCCTTCTCCGTAGAAGGCACGAGCATTGCTGAAGGTGGTGAAGATGAAGGCACTACGCTTGCTTAAGGCGATTTCAGACTCATAATGGCGCTGTGATGGCATAGTAATTGCGGCGCATGAGGCGGGTTCAATACCGGGCAAGTACCAATGTGACTTTTACAATTCATATGTACTTTCTATGTTTTTCTTAGACATCACTGACATCGGTGAAGGAAAACGTCGTGAAGAAACCTGGACTTATTTATATAAGCAACTATGTAAACTTAAAACAATTCTTAAAACGAACACCGACACAGACTAATCTGCGAGCACTTTGAAAAGCACTAATCGAATTACTCGACAGAACAGAACTAAATCAAAATACAGTCGACGTCAGAATAATTCAGTGCTTAGCTCTGAATCTAGTGTAACAGCGTTACCGTGAAAATACGGGCAGGTGCATCCACCAAATTACGTGGCTTTAAACTTAATAGCTGTACGTATATGTCACTTGACGTAAGACCTCAGTGCTATGTGTCGACGTTCGCACCAAGTGGAATTTGGAATTACGCCGCAATAGCAATGG
This sequence comes from Caradrina clavipalpis, assembly GCA_932526535.1. Classification (NCBI taxonomy): domain Eukaryota; kingdom Metazoa; phylum Arthropoda; class Insecta; order Lepidoptera; family Noctuidae; genus Caradrina; species Caradrina clavipalpis. Next base: position 13,450,170 of record OW052095.1, on the reverse strand, counting down.
GTACCCTTCGTTTTAATCTGGCTCCATGTATATACCTTCTTGTTTACCACGGTTCAGTACAATGGAACACGTAAAGCCGTGTAATTAATCAACTATGCGAGCCTGTCTCGAAAGTTGTGATTAGACATGCTTCGTATCAATATTATTTTGAGTTAAACCTAGTGTAGTTCGAAGTATCTTTAGAGTTGCGTAGCTTAGTTTGGAAATAATTAGTAGGTAGACGCGTCTTCAACATTTAAAGTTAGTCTTACTTAAATTATTTAACTTCATCTCCTTTGAAGTATTAGCTAGATACCTAAATATCGGGCGGTGGAAATTTCAAATGTGAATGAAATTTCCAACGTCGCGTCGGTGTGTATAATTATAGCCTTATTAGTGATAATTTACTACTTCGCATTGATTAATTTGATAATGTTGGTACCTTTAAAGATTTTCCGCGATTCACGAATCATTGAAATTCAGTAGGGACACATGAAAGTATTTCAATTAATATCACTTAGCAATAATGACGATGTTGTCATCTAGCTGATTTCAGCCACAGCGACTGCAATTCGGACTTCCATTCAAGGTGGATGGCAAGTTTTTTTTTAGATAGGCAGGTTATGTGGGTCCCTTCTACTAACAGTACTCTAAAAACAATACAAAGTTCTATTTATTTTCAGTCGCGTGAAAATGTAAGTAATACATTGTACGCGGAGGGTTCGGCAAGTGACGGGATAGTGAATATTTCCAGCAAGTTTCGTGTAGTCGACCCCTCGCGACGTATTGATATTACCTCACCGCCGTCGGAATTCGCAATTGCACAAACGTGTAGCGGAACGCGGAACGTACGCCAGAATGACAATTGTTCAAGACCGTCCGAAGCGACAGTTCAAACACAATAAACTACGTGAAATTTACCTATTTGAGAAACTATTCAAATGTTTCTGCTCGGGACAAAACGCTAGGAATTCTGTGTTTGGAATATCTCGACTAATTGTCGCTGTAGCGGGCGCTAGCGTTGTAGTGTTCATAAAAGCTTACCTGTGTTTCTGCTTCTGCGATTTAAAGTAAATGTGGAGTATGTTTTACATAGTATACTTTTGATAAATTTATGTTTATATCCGTGTATATATTGATACTTTCTTCCTCTCTATTAATGTAAGTACATATTAAAATTAAATAAACAAATAAATGAAGCAGGAACGAATGAAAAAAGAAATGTAAGATTTCTTTGATTTGTAACCAAATTACAAAACACCGACCAAGTGTATGTGGATATGGTTCCCATCATCGTACAATATTAAACACTACATATAAAACAAACACGTTTATTTTATGGAGTCCATTTTTCCTTTGTTTTACACACTCTGTAAAATAATCAAGTGTCTACCTATAGCGGTTTGAAAAAAGTTACCCCCACCGACAACCAACAAATATACAATAAAAATTACTAAATACCTATGTTTGTACGTCAAGGTTCTGTGAGGCAGATTTAATAATTTAAGTAAGTAGATGACCTTGGCTATAAAATAAAGTCATATCAGCAGCAATGCCTGAAAGGTAAACATGATACATTTATACAGATGACTGATACGCGCTTTGTTCCCTCGTCTTTAAGCCTCTGTACACAATTGACGTGGTAAAAGACCCCCAATATGAATATTCAATAATAACATCTAAATATAGGATTTCAGAATAATTATAACAAAATCTCATATTAACTCATAAAGAGCATTATTACCACGCTTCAGGGAATGAAATGAAGAAATCACAGATCAACGCTGTAGGTCGCCGAAGTTACTTTGTAAAGGACAGAATGAGTTCTTTGTGTACACAAAATAGCATGATTGCTATCAAACAACATCCTTGGTTCGTTTTTTGAGACTTCACCAAGTGGAAAAGAAACAGTATATCAACGACATTGCTTATTACAGTAGGTAAACGTACAACACAAATAAAAATGTGTAATTTTTCATTCTTTGTGCTCATGGCCTTTTACCGGCAACAATTCAGACCACAATTATGAGGACAACAAAAATTACTTTCACCGCGATGTAATGTTGCTATTTAAAGTAGATACCTTTTTGTCTTCTAACATAAATTACACGCTAATGTGAAACAAACAGATAAAAACCTTTTAAACCTTTTAATTGGACGGAAACGTCTTTGAATAATATTTATACTAAAACATGGTGACAGATACAATAATATAATTGTTTTTAATTTAACAATACTATAAAATATGGCAAACCTTTACTAGGTTTCATAATACAGCACAATACTCAACTGAATTACCACTGCGTACAATAAGACAAATAATTAGATACTAATTTGAAGTTGATTTTCTGTTATGTTTTGACATCTACATCCGATTCGTATTGGGGAGTGGAACAATACCGCGACTTTTCGCGTAAATTTTACGAATATTGTTTCCTTTGTACATTGACAGAGCGCGACAGACAAAAGGCAAATGATCCCGCCCCACACCATCTTTTTTCACTTTCATAAACTTTTTATATCTTATTCCGTTCCATCATTGCAAATAATTGTAATAATAACGGGATATTGTTTTCGCGCAATTGGAAACACGTTATTGCGAAGACGATATTTATTTAACCTTTAACGGAGCCGAGGAGAATCAAGCAAACGATATTCAAACACGCGAAACACAGGTATGAATAATTCCAAGTGTGTACCAGGGACACATAAATCTTTACAGATAGAAGCAGCACAGCCAATCTGATGAGTCGCGCGCCGCACCCCTGTCGGTCGACCGCACGGGTAATGAGCTTGTTTGTCTCAGTTAACGTTTCCTAGCACGTTCTGCGCTCCTGGTACAACGCTCTTTGTGTCACTAGCTTCCTGTCTCTTGTCTCCCTGCTTGGAATAAGGATAATATTGTTTTAGAATTATACCAAGAAGCTGTTCTTCTGGTAGAGGCAGCGCTAAATTAAATCTGCGGGATTTTTAAATACATTTTGGAAGTAAAACATTTACTCGATGGTTTAAATAGATTAGAGTACGTAACTGGTTCACTCCAAAAGTAAAAATTGAGAGTGATTAAACCCAAGAATGAAAAGGAAGATTAGTTTCATCCGCAGATAAAATATTTTTGACTGATGAGTCCGAAAACACGTCAAACCAACTTTTTTATATTACTTTTGTTAAGTGGTACTAAATACAAACATCTTAAGAGCGCTATAAAACTATACTCAGTAAAGATAGGTGTTTGAGGATAAATTGGGCAGCGAAAACCCCTTCTTTATTGTTATATATAGCCTTTTTCTACAGATAGATAAAAGCAAAAAAAGCTGGGCAGTAACAAAGGCAATGTGATATGAAATCTGAATTTATCTTGTTTTTCACTGGACTATCAATTCCTGAATTAAACATGTAATTATTAAGAATGAAAAAAAAAAACATAAAAGCAAGAGCCTACATGCAGTTCGACATCCTTCGTTAGCTCCATGAAAAATAATATTCTGATTAATCCGCTTTGAAAATTGAAAACGGATTACAGATATATGCGGCACGCCATTTTATCCTCACTTAACTCTTATCCCCATATGTCCGTAGAAAAGTGCTAATGCAGTATTTGACGTTTGGAATCAGTCGAAATCTTTCGGACATTCAAAATAAGCTCGTTGGCTGGGAATTGGAGATAAACGTAAAACATCAGTCGGTGAAAATAGCTTAGCTTGTTGCATTCTAGATTCCCATTCGATGCATTCGTTAGTGGGGATTAGAATCGAAATGTTTGCTGATGTTCGTTGCGGAAGCCGATGAACAGAAACAGACTTTTTTGCTCAAGTTTGCTCCGACGGCGACGCTATGTGGTCGAGATTTGTTAATTACCTAGTAGATTGTGTTGTTCATAATCTGCGGGTTCTGTTCACGTTATTTGCGGAAACAAACATTATTTTTAAAGTAATCTAAAGTAGATACCTATGGTATGAAAGAAAAAAGGTTATCGTAAAGAGAAATAGAAGAAGCCAGACTGACTGCATATAAATTAATAAGTTTTTGAATTATTATTATTATTCCATTTACATATTTATTTTTAACACATTTTTAAATATTTATAGAAAATATAAAAACATTTAAAAATATAATTATGTTTTATTGTTATTTGGCGGGAAATTGACTAAGCACAAGCCTAGACAATAATAAATTGATCCTATCAAAAAATTTAGAGAGTAATTAACAACCAAAACAAAGAAAAACATAAAAAAAATTGTAATATTATTTCGAGGACGCACACGAAGTCGCAGAGTAAATAATAGCATTTTTCCTTGGAGTTCAAACTTATCTCGTATCAGATTTCATCAAAATCGATTCAGTCGTCGTGAAAGCTTAACAGACAGACCGACAAACAAATTTCGATTCCGATTTTCGCATTTACTAATATTAGTATTATTATGAATAGGTAGGAGTAACCATCTCATTGTTTTAACATCATGCATAGTAACACCATGGCGTGACACCATTCATCAACTGAGGCAGATCGTTACACCTCCATTGACAGCAATCAATGTATCGCCTTGCTAATGCAATTGAATTAGTGCAGTCCGGCCGCGTGTAGATTGAGTACAAATCTATAAGCATGCCTTCAGGAAATCAAATTAATGATTATTATTGATAGTGGTGTGTTAGTTTGACGACATGGTTTTTTTTTTTTTTCATAGACGGGAAATCATCAAATAACTTCCCCCGCCCTGGGCGGGGCGGGAGGGAGTGTCAGACTTTTACTGACTAAAACCCGTCTATGTTCCTTTCATGTGCCCTTTGCGATCCGGGGGCGCGGTATCTCTTTCGAACAACCCGCAGCCCCGGCAGGTTGACGACATGGTTGGCGCAGTGGGTGAGCGATTGGCTGCTGCGTACCTATGTGAAAAATACGTGAAAAATTTCAAAGAAAATAATAACATAGGTACCAAATTCTTACTTAAAAAGCGCGCCCTAATGCTTGTTACTTGACATATTTAACGGACAAGGAAGTTTTCAAAATTCTTAAGCAATGCACACAAAATAAACAGTTTAATTTAAGAGACAATTAAAAAAATAAGGAGAGTAAAAGAAAGAAGCGTTCACTAAGGTGAGACATTAGGATTGTTTAAAAAACTTGTAACACACCATGTTTAATTTTAACTACAAATAAGACCAAACCTTCACCCGAGTTAGGAATTATGGAAATTTCTTAAATTACAATATTCCAAAGCGAAAAACTTATTACATAAAACCGAAATTGTCTCTTTCGAAGTCACCCAAAGTTCTTTGAGAGGCATGACTCCAGTAATATTTTATACGTTTCCAATTTTGTCAGGATCCTGCCATATTGATTGTGAGGAGTTTGTAACTCGAAGGGGAATTGCCCACGCATTTATATGTTGCCAAAGATTCGCACATATTCTTCATAAATTAAACGATATTACTCGTATATTTCAGTACTCGCTTTATGAAAAAGGAAAATTTTGTTCGTTATGCTTGGGGCTGTTCGGTCGGAGTTTGATTGTTGTGGAAAAAGAAAATTGAGTGTTTTGCTGAATGTATCCAATGCAGGTATTGTATAATACACGCAGAGGGCACATGAAGTCTTGCGTGGGCAGTATAACATTATGTTCAGGGTGTTATTGGGGCTGACGCGGTACTGTAGCGTGAGGAGCATGTTTGCAGGAGCACACGTAAATGACATCTACGGAATCATATGTGAGCGAGGTGGGTCGACGCTATTGCGGGTGCATAGCCCCACATGGCCACGTGCGCCGGCCGATGGTACTCGTATTAAAGCACACTGGATAGGTATATACAGTTGCGGATTTACCAGCAGGCTGAGTAGGCTTCAGCTCAGGGCGGCAAATTTGGTGACCGATTTTTTTCTCTTATGACTTGAAGAAAGAAGTCATTTTTTCCAATGACATTTCCCACTTCCTTTCCAGTGTACATTTCATTGAATCATTGTTCATTCAATGTTACCGCTAACTTCTATATGTATATATAGTTACTATGTAAAATACCAGGTTCACTACCTCTTACCATTAATAGGAATCTGCCCACACTTGTACGAAACATTTGTAAGAAACGTTCATAACTTGAACTGACAATTGTAGAGGTACGGGCGACAAAAACTGAAAAACCTGTGCTTTGGAAAATGTATGAATCTGCCACTACATACACGCGAGAGCAAGCGCCTAACTACTTATACTTTTACTAACACTAGGCTAAGAACATTGTTACTAACAAATATATGGAAAAAAGTCTTGTGTTTTGTGTTGTCTTATAGAAAAATGTTTTATTATTGTATACCGGAATATATCAGCAATATTTTATCAGACTACAAATGAGCAATAAAAAATGCACGACTTATTATGGAAACGTCTGTTCTCTCAATTTCTGTTGTCTTTGGCGTAAAAGCCTTGACGATAGCTGAGTGGGTATAAAATTATGTTCGTTTTTTTAACCTTTATAGTATATATTGTTAGGCTCCTTTACTAATCATACAAGGTAAAATAGAAGACAGAGGATAACGGTCGTGTGGGAATGACATGACAAAAAAATATAATTCATCGACTTATATCAAACATCATGTTTGTACAATAAAAATGTTATGAGATTTTAAGCAGAACAACTGTATTTTAATATTTTTCAATAATAAGACTAATAGATGCAAAATGTCGCTACAGAAAAGTTTTCAGAAGTAAAGTGACAAGGGCAGTGTACTTCCATTGCTCTTTACGTAAAATATTTAGATATATATTGTTGCCACTGCTGCGCTTATATAGCTAGTTTCTTATATTTTGAATTATTTTTAAACACAATAATGGTAGAGTATATATATATACCATCACGCCTGTATTCACCGAAGGGTTAGGCAGAGGTGTACCAATGTTCACCCACAGAGTATGAGCAAAATATTTTCGCTCTATGCTACCAACGATCGTTTATATACAGTTGCGGATTTACCAGCAGGCTGAGTAGGCTTCAGCTCAGGGCGGCAAATTTGGTGACCGATTTTTTTCTCTTATGACTTGAAGAAAGAAGTCATTTTTTCCAATGACATTTCCCACTTCCTTTCCAGTGTACATTTCATTGAATCATTGTTCATTCAATGTTACCGCTAACTTCTATATGTATATATAGTTACTATGTAAAATACCAGGTTCACTACCTCTTACCATTAATATGAATCTGCCCACACTTGTACGAAACATTTGTAAGAAACGTTCATAACTTGAACTGACAATTGTACAGGTACGGGCGACAAAAACTGAAAAACCTGTGCTTTGGAAATGTATGAATCCGCCACTACATGCACGCGAGAGCAAGCGCCTAACTACTCGTACTTTTACTAACACTAGGCTAAGAACATTGTTACTAACAAATATATGGAAAAAGTCTTGTGTTTTGTGTTGTCTGATGGAAAAATGTTTTATTATTGTATACCAGAATATATCAACAATATTTTATCAGACTACAAATGAGCAATAAAAAATGCACGACTTATTATGGAAACGTCTGTTCTCTCAATTTCTGTTGTCTTTGGCGTAAAAGCCTTGACGATAGCTGAGTGGGTATAAAATTATATTCGTTTTTTTAACCTATTTATTTTTATACTCCTCAACTAATCATACCAGGTAAAATAGAAGACAGGAGGATACCAGTCGTGTGAGAATGTCATGACAAAGAAACATAGTTCACTTACTTAAATCAAACAGCATGTTTATACAATAAAAATGTTATGATATTTTAAGTAGAACAACTGTATTTTTAACCGACTTCAAAAAAAGGAGGAGGTTATCAATTCGACTGTATTTTTTTATGTTTGTTACCTCGAATTTACCGACTGGGTGAACCGATTGTCGTGATTCTTTTTTTATTTGAAAGCTGGTGCTTCCCGTGTGGTCCCATTGTCACCATTTCAATATCTGATGATGGGATCTTGCAGAAATCGAGGGAACTCTTCAATATATAACAGCAGATTAACCGCGATTGTTGCTATAGCATATTTAAGCATTGTTTACACCATCACACAACATAACATCACGCCTGGGTTACACAGATTTATCCAGTAGTATTTGAAAATTTCTCATCCAAGTAAACGAAATCGCATATTCTGCTTTCTTATGACTTTTTAGTGGTGTCTCGTTAATTTACATAACAAGACAGTTTTTTCATGGATTTGGATGACAGGAAGTTGATACTAAAAAGCGAGAAATAAAAAACTTTTTTACAAAAATGACAACCGCCTTCAAAAACTAAAAAGAGAAAAATAACTTTAGCTTTGGAAGTCGGTGGCAATACAAAACAACAAACAGAACCAAAGCCACCGACTTCCAAAGCTAAAGTTATTTTTCTCTTTTTAGTTTTTGAAGGCGGTTGTCATTTTTGTAAAAAAGTTTTTTTAATATATTCTAATTACAAGATAGCTATAGATGCAAAATGTCGCTACAGAAAAGTTTTCAGAAGGAAAGTAACAAAGACAGTGTTCTTCCATTGTTCATTATGTAAAACATTTGAGTCCATGTTGTTGCCAGTGCTGTGCTAATATAGCTAGTTAATTATATTTTAAATTATTTTTAAACACAGTAATGGTATATATATGTTGCAGTTAAAACTCTTAACCAGTCAAAAGTACTATTGACTAGCAAATAGTATAGCGCCAATATTTTTCAGTCAAAACCACTTTTGACCAACCTGCTCAGTCAAAAGTAGTTTTGACTGATTTTGCTAGTCAATAGTACTTTTGACCGGTTAAGAGTTTTGACTGCAACATATATACCATCACGCCTGTATTCCCCGAAGGGTTAGACAGAGGTGTACCAATGTTCACCCACAGAGTATGAGCAAAATATTTTCGCTCTTTACTGTTCAACGATCATTTAGCCCCTGCATTCAAAATGACACAAGTAGAAAAAACTAACAAGGAAGACCATAAAAAGACAACTCCGTTTAATTAGAACCTGCAAGTTCACGTTCAATACGTTCAAGAACAACGAGAACTCGGGACCCGTCAAAGTTCCGCCGACGAATACCTACAGAAGTTAATCGGAGCAAGTTTGATGTGAAAACTATGTTAATCAGCCAACCAAGTTTGATTGCTGACAGAACTGACAACTTCTGTCGTCGATATTCCGGGTGAATTGTTCATTTTCACAACCTTAGCATTTGATTAAAACCCGCAAATTCCATATTGGTCGTTTAGTTATTGAATTTGTCGGTGTGTGCGTAGAGAGACGCATCCATAGGGTTGTCGCGAAGATTGAAGTTATTTTGATTAAGAATTTAATCTCGCTGTGACGTGTTAAGTGCTTACATTGATGAAGTAACAGGAAATGTATTGCTTGTAAATGTTAGGTGTTTAATTGAATTTGCGTTAAGTTTTTGAGAATTATTCTGATATGCATAAATATTTTTTGAAAAGAAAGACATAATAAACTTCTGGTTTGTTTTATGTTCAGCTGAGATATTGGTGTTTTGTACGGGTCTACGAGATACCTAGGAGGTTTCAACGATGGGTCTACGCGAAGTCTACAGGGGGTCAACCCTGAGTCTACATAAACAATCTAAAATCGATGGTTCACAGCCCGTGGAACTATCGTTGTCACATCGTAGGCCCCATGTAGATACTCTATTTCGAAACTAACACTCGCGACACTTCACTTTCAACCATCTGACACTGTGACATCTTAGAGTTCTGACACACGCGACCACGCACCGCACCGCACCCTGGATGATCAGCCACGTTGCCACGCAATGCTAACTAAAATTTTCACAAACGACGTAAGAATTAAAAAACTGTAAACCAAACTAAAAATAAAAAAGAGAAAATACAGAAAATAAAATAATGCACCTACGAACAAAAAAGAAGTAATTAATAATCAATTATTGCAATGCTCTTACGACGGGCGAGTAATTATGCAGATGAGTGTACTGAACTCAACCTTTTACGAATATACATTATACCTGCTATTCGAAACGTTTCATTAATCCAATTTAATTGATTCGTTCGTAAAAGGTCTTGTAAAAAAAAAAAAAGTAATTTATACCTATTATCCATGGAGAGCGATATTGATGTGATCGGCAGTACATCACAGCTCTTTGATGACGAATGGGTTATTTTTAACAGACGAACTCGCATCAAAAAGATACATAATTAAACTTTCGACACGACCTACCAGTAAGACTTACCTCCTGATTGCATTTCTGTCATGGCACCCCAATCCCAGTCGAGACTATCAAAACACGCAGATGAAATTATGGTGCACAAGTACGTGCGCAAACACAGGTGCACTCCTTCTTTAATAACTTCATAGGCCAATGGGATGGCAATATATCAGATGCAGGACCAAGGGATTTACGAGCTTTCCGAGACACGGGAGTGCCTCAATATCAATTTCCAAACTGCGTTACTAAGAAATCCCTAATGGAAAAATCCAATAAAACTTTTTGCCTTACTCAAGAATCTAACCAAGAATCCCACCCTTAGCAGACGCTTGCGACCACGAGACCAACAGGGCTGTCACTCGACTACAATATTAACCTGTTTGACATTGTACCGTGTAAACTGTGGACCAAGCAACCCCAAACATAATTAAGTAACTACCTGATCCTGGATTTGAACTTGTCTACCGTTCATTTAGACAGAATCGTTACGCAATTTCAATTTAATTGATTCCTCCGTTCAATTATTACATAGAAGAAGACAAATCCAATCATCTTTGGCTCCAGCCTGTCAAAGGTAAGCTCATGAATGGTAATTCTGATGAATATTAATGATGTAAGGTTTATTAGCAACCTTGTTAAGAGTTTAATACATTTTTTGTGTTCTTTTCTCAACTCTGTAATGAAAGGAATAAAGCTTTTTTTACTTGTTTATTAGAAAGCTGTCTATTTTACCTTTTTTTTTGAGGCTTGTTTACGTTTAGTTTTATTTTACAGGGTTTTGCTGCGGGTTAACTTACTTTTAGTAATTTTACATTTTGAAATAATTACGTTAATTTAAAAATTATTAAACTAGATGGTAATATAATACTGTTTACATAGTCATGTAAACAGTTATGCATACCTGTTTGATTTGAAAATTCTCTACTCTATTATGAAGAGGCAATTTCCACAATCATTACACGACCAATCAAGCAAAACAAAGAAAAAGCTCTCATTTACCTGCTACCTCAAAGTCAAAAGTTAAATTAATATTTAATTTAATAACGTCAATTACAAAAGGAAAGAAAAAATCCTACATCTAGTTGCCCCTTGTAAAAGGTTTCGTATGGGGAAAAATAAGCAAGAAACTCCATACTCTTCCAAAACAAATGTTTTAGGATAATTGAACTCCATAGCTGGAATTATACATCGCTTAAACATGTATAAATAATTAATGTATGTATACAACGTACGCGTGTAAGCAATATTACTAAGAGACAAGCCATCACATTAGCACACTTGATTGACTCGCTTCCTAACGTTGTCTTTACATGTCAACGGTTCGATTATATCAGTCAAACTTCTGCTCGGGTACACAATTCCTTACTAATTGAATAATTACCGCTTAAATAGGTGTTGCACGGGTTAGGTTACTCCAGCTGTGAATATATATGATGAAGGCTTGAGGTGACCTATCATTCAACCTTGATGGTCAGGATTGACAGCTCACCTCACCTCAAGCTGACTTGGCATAAAATCACCGTGGGTTTTTTATTGTAATGAGTGGCAGAGACATAGTATATGAAGATAACGCTACCGGCCTGGTGGGTACCAGGCCGTATAGAATCCAGCGATAGCCTTTGGCGGTCAACAGGCGTATGCACGAGTGCTCAGATGGAAAACCAGCAATCGATAAGCTCCTTAATAGTTAACAATCAGAGAAGTGGGCGAAGAGTCTTCAGGCAATAACGAAGCTAGATAGATCGTTGGCCCTACCAGTGAGAAGAAATCCGTCGATGATACCCAAGCAGTTAGAAAGCTCTTAATGACATTTAACTCCCTAACCAAAACATCATTACATTATAACACCACCACGGGAGATCTAAAATAGGTTCAGCCACGTAAATGCACTGAAAATCACGTAGTAAGCCGTCTAGTCGAGCTGCGGAATATCAAAATTAATACGACAATGAAGGAAGAGGCTGCACCCAACCAGAGCATTATGACCACAAAACTAATCAAGGCAACTAAATTGAATTTAATATTGCAAGCGTCCGCGCCGCCATCGTCGTATCGCCGTCGTCCCGCGCCCAGAGAGTACGACATGCCATGTAGATTATGATTTATAGCACCGCTGAAATAATGATCGTGTTTCTAATTTGGTCCGTATTTGAATTGACTATACCTGCGGCTTTTTCCATTAAAATGTCTGCAGGGTGACGTGATTGAATTCTGTATTTAATTTTGAAGCGGCAGCTGTGATGGCCTTTGTTATTTGTTGTGTTAATTTTAAACGAGGTTAAGCTTCTCTTGTGTTATTTATCAGAGTAATAATTACCATGGTTAAGACCACTTGCGTCTTTTTTCATTCATATGTACTTTCTAAATTTTACTTGGACGCACTGACTGTGACTGATTGTGAAGAATTCTGGCTTCTTATTAATATACGTCTAAGATCGACCAATCTGGCAAATCGCCTTGAGCAAGCTTAGTGACCAATTCTCGTACGTTCTCTGTAGGAGAAAAAGCCTTTATTTTATTTTATTTTATTACTCAAGAAAACTTACAGCTAGGTTTTACTTTGCCCTGCAGTAGGATACTAATACACTGCTATCATTATTATTTTATGACAAGTAATTTTTATCCAATCACATTTCACGTCACGAAGCTCAAACCAAATCATAGTGTCAATTCACTTATTTCCCTGTTGAAAATACGGCCGTATTTTTCCGTGTAACCAAAAATGGCAGCATTGCCAGTCATAACATGGCACTTGAGTACTATCGGTGCACCTCGAGGTTCATCACGACACCCAGTTGACGTTGGAGTGACGGCGATCGTACGCTGTGGTATATTTCATCAACTGAAATGAATTTTCATTCGTCGGAAATGGTATGCGAAATAAAACCATGTTTTTTTTAACTGCGGCTAGCATTGAGCGAATGTTGTTCATATGAAACTTTTGAAACAAAAAATAATCGAATTATATAATTATACTCCATTCAATCTAACATTAGAAATTGAACGTACCTAACAACGCTATCGTTATTTCAGTGTTAGCGTATAATAAGCTCTGTTATTTCGCGATAAATATAAAGCAATGTGTGTAATGCGGTCATTTCAACAATATGTATAACGCCAACTGACGTTATTTTACTAATGTATAATAAAATGAGAGTATGTGTATAGTTTTAATAAACATAAATATATAAAAAGGCACTGGGAAAATTTGGTACGAGTAGTGGTAATTTTTGCATTAGAACATCAGAAAATGCTTAAACTAAAACAATTATAATTAAATTAGGAGAAAATACAACTTCCTTTGTAAGAGACATAGCCACAGGCATGTCCAGAGATGAGTCCCATAACTGAATATTACTCATAATAAATCATGGGACCCCATGGCCATAAATGTCCATTACTGAACAAGGCGCGCGCAGGTCGATTATGGCTCGCGGTATTTTAGGCTTAGGGATGCAGGATACAAACATTGTTCTTTATGAACGTAATTAGTATACCTACCTACTTTAGAAAAACGTGTGATAATAATTAAATACAACGTAAAGAAGAAAAAAGTCTTCTAAAGTTAGAAATGCAACGAAATTGATATTCTCATACAGTTCAGAAATAACAAACGAACCTACTAGCAAAGCTACACATACAGATAAAATTTTAATAAAATGGCTAAGGCATGAAAAAACAAATTTTTGAACAAACTATAGTAACGCGCGAAGCGGTAAAAGCAAGCATGGAACGTTCGCAATTTTCTGGAACGACCCTGTACGTAAATACTGCTAATTAATTTACATTTGTGTTGCCAACTAATTTAATTTTTGCCCGACAAAATACATTTTTAGGTTTCTCCCGTCAAAAATTTTGGCAAAGTGTCGAGTTCGTATTTTTTGGTAGGTATTCGTTCAATCGCGGTTAGAAATTACTGACAATGAAAGCGGAAAAAGTCATCAAGAAATAAATCTGTTTTGGTAGTAGTGTAAAAAACCGCTTTGAACAGAATATTGTGTAAAATAAATAGTTCAATAAGTCGTCGTCTTTTATTTTGATAGCATTAGAAAAGGCGAGAATATTTATTTGTCAGAAACATGGTACATGTTTGTTTGTTGTTTGCGTACATGTTTGTTTTGGTATACAAGTGTTTATTATAATATTGCATTGCATATGTCTCACCGTTTTAAGGGTATGCCAAATCAATTCACAAATACATTCATTTTAAAATTTAAATATTCTTTTTACTACAGTTACTTACGTTTCTTAAATTATTGTGCACTACTGTAACTATCCTACACAAATAAAATTGTTTTATTAACCGTGAAATCATTACTTTCTTTCACATGGAATGAATAAAATTCCGACAAAACCATACCACACTACCTACGCCAATAACCACCCCAACAATAAAATTCTACTATTCAAAAGACAATACACAAACTCATAATTCGATTTGAAAATTATAAACAAAAGTTTTCGAGCTTAATCAAGTCTTCTCCATTCCGCCAATCGCAAGCAACTCGCATTTTACCGAAGTGAGACGTTGCTTGCATTCTAAATGCAAGACAGGATCGCAATTAAACTATCTGAATACGGAATGAATAAGCTCGCGAGCGGGACAGAGTCCTTAGAGCGTATTGTTTTGAGTACGCGGCTGTGGTTCGTTCGTACCTCGCGTATACCCCGGGAAATTGTTTTTTTTAGAAACATCGAGCTTGTTGGTGTTGGGTTTTTGTTTGTATTTGAAAGAATGAAGCATTTTTTAGATCATTATAACGTCTGTTATTGCAGGATATTGTTTTTCGAAAAAGGTTTTGTGAATGAATGAGTTTTATTATCGTAACTGTGCTTCTTTGACCAGACTTTCTTCTTGTCTAGAAAATTCTCATAACTAACTTTTACCTGCTACTTCGTCAGCGAGGAAGTCCAGTATACTATAAAATAACTTATGGCACGCGGAAATTGTGTGCTTTCTACCTGTAAACAAAAATTTTATTAGTTTAGCACTTCACAAGGGTATCCTACAACAGACCAAGCAAATTCTACCTATTTATTTATATGACTTTAGAGAAACACAATATTCTGCAATCAGTATTTAAGTATTCAATGGTGTATTCGAGGATAAGTGGTATTCTGACATTTGTTTTTATTCTCTTCATTGTGACGAGCCCAAAATCGCACGAGTCCGTGATCAATTTCAATATTATACAATTTCAGGTATTCGATTCGACATCGTCAGGCAATCCGACGGCAGTTTCGCATCAGCATTCAAAACATGCACTTAATTAAAGAATGAACCATTTTAAAAGACCGTACGCGTATTTTCAAAATCAATTTCGTCGGATGAAAATTTAAACAATGGATATAAATTCATTTTGTTGTAACATTGGATTATTTCACAATTTCGCGTGATGTCATCTGTGGCGTTTTATTAATCCTCTTAAAGTCAACACTGGTATATTAATGTGAGTCGTCACGATCGTATTTAATCAAGCAATATAATTCGTGAGTGAAATTTCATATCGTTTATTTATTTATTATTTTTGTTTTTCAGGAACTGGAACTCCTCATTGAAATAGCAAGCTGACGTTGCCTAACAGTGTCAGTTATACCAGTCCAACTAAGACACAGACATACAAAGGCATGTACATGTTATCTAAAACGAATAACACACAAGTTTCATATTTGAATAGAAAAACACATCATATTCTATACAAAGTAGGTATATTAGATCCACAGACATGATCTCTATAACACATATTTACTGCACAATATCGAATATCAAAGTCTTGTATACTTTCGCGATATCTAGGAAACTTCCTCAGGGGAAGTTAAGCTAACTTAGTGAACGTTGCAATATCTCCGTGTTAATATTAACTTATAGGTTTAGTGAGGTGACATCAACTGTCAAGCGGCATTAGGGATGGGCGTTTATATCGATAATTAAATGTTATTAAAGCAAGTGTAATGTAACGATACTGACGCTTTGATCTGTCATAATATTCTTGAGACTCAATTTCAGTCACGGCGGTACATACGACTGGATCTGGACTTAGTGTCGTGATGGCCCAGTGGTTAAGGCGCCCGCCTCTCATGCACGAGGTTGTGGGTTCGCAACCGGGCACGGGCAAGTACCAATGTGACTTTTTCTAATTCATATGTACTTTCTAAGTTTATCTTGGACATCACTGACATCGGTAAACATGTCAGAGGCCCTTGCGGCGGTTTAGAAACTCTGACACTAGGGTGTGTGGGGTCGTTAGACCTTACTGCCCACACGATAAAGAAGAAGAAGAAGATACGACTGGAGACTAGCCAAGTACGCAGGTGATGTTATAGTACACAAATGTGTGCCCTCACTCTCATAGCCCGATGGTACAGTAAATTGACACCACCGGAAAGAGACCAGGCATAGAAAGGCTTAGCTTAAGAACAGCTTATCATTTGAAATGACGGACTGCTAACGGAAAAATACTCAAATATACTTTACAAACATCCATACCTACACTGTTCCCTGTTTCCAGTATAAGCGCCACGTTTCCTACTTCATACCTTCCAACTAGGGATCTTGTACAGATATTTAGGATAATCCGAGAAGTATGTCGTGATCATTTTCTGGAGCTTTTCACATCGCATAGGTTTTAACTACATAATAAATGTAGTACCTATAAATACCTGCTGCCCATCAAACAAAGCAACACTGCGCAAAATATTTACCTAGGAAACGAATGAAAAAATCTCAGTAACTAAACAGTTTCCAGAAATGGTTCAGAAAAATAATGCGCAATGAATACAACAACATTGTAACTTTAAGCTTCGTTAGGTATATTTTCATACCTACCCGTTAACAATAACAGGGCAACACGATAAGCGATACGATACAAAATAAATTACACTGTCAAAGTCCCATTAACTAACAATTATATAACACTCTCTGAATAAACGTTAAAGCGCGGATAAACAGAAAATAATGCTTTTAATTATCGAAGTCTCGCGTCAACAACACGTTCCTCGCTCCGTTTCTCTCAAAGTCATTTATAAAAGACCAACACACAAGCGCTCCGATTACTCCAACAACAACGTCGAACTTCCTTAATTTGTACTCAAGTGTACTTATAATAAAGTCAAGTGTGAAAGTCGGAAAGAAATTTGATTCGCGACAAGCCATTATGAATCTTATGTGCTAAAGAATTTGGCCTGAATTGTAATTGGAATAACTGTCGTAGGCTCGTGAGGTGGGCCCCATATAATGGATATACAAAGGAGGTTTTGATGCCAGTTAATTAGTACCCAGTACACTGGGAGGCGCAAATGTTTGGCAGCAAAGCGTTCCATAATTATATCTTCTTTTACGAAAAAGATTGCTATCCTTTTAAAGTATGTGTGTTGTAATTAATTAAATTGGGAACGTAATTAAGTAAACAGCCAGAATAGAGTTGAAGCTAAATTTCAACAAAGACTGTTAGTTATTAAATGTCCCTTTAACCATTTTGACATAGGTATGAAAAACAGTCCGTCCGAGAATGTTTTAACATGACATTATTAACATCTAGCAGAATTTGGTGACATTGAGACTAAGCTTTAAAGCGCTGCGCAAACGTACCCACTGTGTTTCTGACACAGGACACCAACTGTTGTTACGGTTGCTTCTTCTGGTCACTTTCGGTGCTTGTTTTCCGAACATTTCATCAGTGACCGGTGTACGACACAGCCAACTAGTGCGTGTAACGGCTTTTTTACTCTTTCATTGAATTTGCATGGAAGCTCATTATTGTTACTTGTGTGTTCCATCTGAATTTTTTCAGCGTTTAGTTGCTAATTCCGTCACATACTAGACATAATACATACCGTCACGTCTGTTTTCCCCGAAAGGTTAGGCAAAGGTGTACAAATGTACTGTACACCCACAGTTCGCTGGTATGTTTAAGTCCGAGCACAAAACCTAACTCGGAGCTTCTACTGAGAATTTCATAGAAAAACCCAATAATACTTTTTTATTGTCCTGGGAATCAAACCCAAGACCTATAGCGTAGTAGTCGCGCTTAGGACCACTAGGCTAAGGAGGCAGTTAACCGCTAAGCTAGGCAGTTAAGCTAATACCGAATAGTTTTAAGATCAGCGATCACTGTGAGTCAAGTGGAAGCAACAGGAACCTCAATGGGTACGTATGAGTGAGTTGATTCTATACTAATTACATGAAAATAAAATATTTACCACTGGTTACCGGTTTGCTTGTCTCAGACACAAGACACAAAAGTGTCTACGTTTGCGCAGCGCCTTAGCGTTTGTAAGTTTTTTTAATAATCGTACAATAGTCCTTTGTTTACTTTGCCGGATTTTTAACCGTGTCTCTGTCTTAATCCCCTTAATATGACGTTATCAGTATACAGGTGACTACTCCCGTCAATTTACGTGATATATTGTGTTCCCCTTATTCTCTTTTCCTCTTTATATAGGTTCCTTCATATCCTAACAAACAAGTAACAGTTTAACTTTTGTAAAATTTCTGTCTGAGTCTAACAAAAATTGTGGTAAGTATTTCTGGGCTTGTATGGAATGTGCCGAAAAAAAAAGACTATTGTTTTGAAAGTTTCACGTTTTTAAGAGTAGTTTCTAGATTAAATAATCTCCTAATCCTTATTGAATAACGCTTATAACAATTTCAATCACCAAAACCTGTTTAGTCGTAAAGTTTGTGATGTATAAACTTTACACAGTTATGATGAAACCAGCTTTAGTCTGCGGCTTCGTTAACGTAAATGTCGATTGTCGCGGACACAGATGAAGTCGCGATTTAAAAAGTAGTCAATATAGTCAATTCTTGGGATTAAACCTTATGTTCTGTCTTAGGATTTAAACCTACTCTGTACCAAATTTGATCGAAATCTAATCATTCTGTGTTACAACCATGAAAGCGCAGCAAACAGATGCATAAAAAAACAAACTCATTTTCGCATAACATTAATTAAGATACGAACTGTCCACAGAAACAACTGTGAACTGGAGCAGCAACTTTTTCAATTTAATTTATTGTTTAATTTCACAACAAATTATACACTATTTTTGCCAAACCTACGTAGTTTTTATCGTTCTATATCATCATCCATATTACACACACAATAGTGTTCCGGTTTGAAGGGTGTCAGTGAAATTACGAGCACGTGTCGTATCAACTTGGTCTGTTAGGGTGGCAATACATCGGAGAGCTCCGCGGTACCCAGGTGTCAATAAGCGGCGGTAACTTCTTCCCATAGGGTGCGCTGTCAGCCCCTTTGTCAACGTATAGCTGACGAGGAAAAGAAACCGTTTTATCAACCTTTGTATCATACGTGTTCTATTACATCCTGTAATATAATTTTTGAAATGAGGGTTTCTATGGCTTTAGGTACCCACAATATGGAAAGGATCAGGTTCAGTCAAGCTCGTTAAATTAAACTATAATTATATTATATAGAGATTTCTGCTTGTTTTTTTTTCGTTTGTAAGAGGTATTTCCTCGAAAACTAAAAGAATGGCTCGAAAATGTGAAGGATGGAAGCAGTAGAAGGAGCCTAGGGGCCCAGGGGTGGGACAGATGTGACAAAAAAAAAGAGGTAATATCTGGAAATAGGTACTGAACCGAATACGAAAATTCTAGAAAAGGCTATGTTTTAGAGTAAACTTTCCTTCAACGTATACAAAATCGCAACCAGAAGTTAGTTATTTATAAAGATGTCTCCATTACTGGTGTATTACGTCATTCTGAATGTCATCATTTGCATATTTGCATCAATATTCATCGCATAATATGGCGGGGTCGACAATATTTGGATTTTAACAAGAATAACTTTACATAACTCTTAGACAGGGTCCTATAAACCTTGTAAACTAAACAAAAACATTGAGACAAGCCAATCATTAGAATTCCGCAGTAGCAAACGATAGCACAGCCCGATATTAGCACCTACGTATAATACATTTAACCCTTTCGCAGCGACGGGGGTCGGGCGAGCCAAATTAGATTCAGTGAGTTATATACAACCTTATTGGCTCCGACTACCTTGGACCGGGTTGATTAATGCCTCTATAGTTCCGTTATATCGTTATCTCTTATAGATATGCGAACTATGATTATTTGAGTCGGACGGTGTTATTAATGTTGGACGTTTTAGATCGATATTTTCGTTATGCAAAATAGATATAATAATTAAAAGTAATACCAGCCTTTTATTATTTCTCTGTAGAGCAAAGGCCGCTTCCCATACAGAGAAGGTAAGAGCATTGATCACCACGCATGGTAAAGGTAGATCAACGATTTCAAACTTATATTAATTAGAGGACCTGTCTTTATCGATGTCAGGGACGTACAAGATAAACTGAGAACGTATATATGAATAGGAAAAAGTCACACTGGTACTTGCCCGTGCCCGGTTACGAACCCAAAGCCTTGTCCATGAGAGGCGGGCGCCTTAACCACTGGACCATCACAATATTTTTAGTAATATAAGATTTATTTATCTACCAATTTTTTACCTGGGTAGGTATCGTTTTTAGTATAAACTGAATAAAAAACATAACCTATAAGTTAAACAAGCTTAAATCCTCTTTAAAGATAAAATCTTATCTAAGAATTCAGAATAGCAAGAGCGTAAAACTCTTTTCCCCAAAAAAACTAAGAAAAGAATACGGAATCTGGCATTCGGGTAGTCGAGTCGTAAATGGGTAGTAAAAATGCGGTTAACATGCACTTTTCGAGTAGTTAGCATGACTGCATCTAAAACGTTGCTCGTATAATGTATAAAGCTCCTATTAATTCTGTTCTTATTCTGGTGTCTCTGCCAAAAAAAAATCGTATCATGAAATTTAAAGAAAAATGAAAAATGATCAATACTTTTTCTAGGGAACTTTTTCACTCGCGTTAAGTTACGTCTTTAGTTACTGCTCCGCTCCCGTGGTTCATAGCGTGATGTCATGAAACCAATACTCTATATCTATTAGTCGCTTTAGACGCTTTAGTCTCAAGCAAAACATGTACTGATCTCACATTTAACTCATTTAACACCTTTTATACCATGTGTTATGCAAATAAATAAATCTAGCTATCATATAAAATAGGCTTTTTTTTTAAATCCAGGTAAAGAAACAAACAAAGAAGAATAAAATACAAAATCTGCAACATCAACATATTGAAACGTACAAACGTAAATCATTATTAATTGCTAATGACGTAACACGACAATGACACGCAGTCAACCAGCAAATAATTCACAACGCAAAGAGAATACAACAGCCTATCAATAAGGAAAACCAATTTACAAGCGAAGCCTAAAAAAACGGTTCTCCCATACTTAACACTTACCTAAAGAGCCCACTTTTAAATTTCCCCATTTTCTGCGTTTAAAAACGTACTTTCGAACCGTCAATTTATAACCCTCTCGATAAAGGAGGGATTCATTGCGGGCGCGGCAGCGGAAGCGTGCGAGGGTTACTCGTGCTATCGTTTATATGTTTTTTTATAAATTCTGTTGGTGATACAAGGTGTTTTAATTTTTGTATATTTAGTTTAAGTTCACAATGTTAATAATGTTTTATAATGTATTTTTAATTCTTAGGTAGATATAAGTTTATTTTGGACATCACTGACTTCGGTGAAGGGAAGCAAGGCTAGCGTGGTGATCAATGTTCGTGCTTCTATGTGAGTACGAGAAAAAGCCTTTGCCCTGTAATGGGACAATAATAGTCTGTTACTATTATTAGCTATACAATCATCTCTCGGAATTGGCATAATTACATCCTTCCTACATTATTACTCTAAGATAATACTGGTTTGGAAATATTACGTATTTTATCTTTAAAGAAATAAAATACCCATAATACAACGTAAGCCAATGTAAGTTAAGAAAATAATATTACAAATAAAAAAAAGGTTTTACAAAGGTAGGTACTTATTTTGTAAGCGGGTTCTTCAGAAATAAAAAATAAAACTTAAATAATACTACAAGAAAACCACGAGTTCAACGTCACCACTTATACTAAAACCAACAAACACTAATTAATTAATTAATTCATTCATTCATTTAATTCTTCCGTAAAAACACATCACTTAAATCAAATGTTTTTAATTAAACTCAATAATTACCCTAAAAGCGACTGAAGTATTAAATTCGCAGATCGTTTTCCACAAACAAGATCTTGACTGTAATCCGACAATGATTAATTAAATTATTTCACAAAAGAAAATGTAAATAGGTACTGTTATGTTTACAAAGAATTTCAGAAGAGAGACGTTTCCATGTCATTTGACAGACGATACGAATAGACAGTATTGAGTAACTCGACAGTACACACACTCTATTCATTATCAACAATAATGATTGATTTAAC
This sequence comes from Caradrina clavipalpis, assembly GCA_932526535.1. NCBI lineage: Eukaryota > Metazoa > Arthropoda > Insecta > Lepidoptera > Noctuidae > Caradrina > Caradrina clavipalpis. The sequence goes on along the minus strand of OW052095.1, from coordinate 13,427,679 downwards.
ACAAATACTCCTTAACACTTATTTTAAACGAGACTAGCTTCTGCCTGCGATTTCGTCTGCGTAGATATCAGAATTAAAGTTAGACATTCACTAAAACACAAAAATGCTATCCTATGTTAAGTTAGATCGATATCTATAAACGGCGTTCAGCCGTTAAAGCGTGGAAGAGTTACAAACATCCATCAAAATAATTATTTATTTGTTACTAAAAACATGTACAACAACAACAGATACAATACAAACGAACATATCAAAAACACTTACAAATAAAATGTTTAATAAAAGTTAACTAATAAAACTCATCTTCGACCATCATCTCACAAAATCTTAAACATTCACGACACACCTATACATTTAGCTGCATGCAAATCACTCTCCGACGTTAAAGCCAGAATAGCATTTAGCATAGCCAGCCCACGAATCAAGGTCGAGTAACAATGAAACTCTGTATGTGCTGACTGAACGGCTTATCATCATCATTTCAGTTTCAGCCGACCACTGTGGGTCATAGGCCTCCAGACACGCCATAATAACCGGTCCTGCGCTGCCCGCATCCAGTGGTTTCCCGCGACCTTCACCATGTCGTCGGTCCACCTCATGAGGACGGCTAATCAAGAAACAAAATAACAACAGTAAAACACATTTAAAACCTAACTATGAAGGGCCATAAACTTGTGACGCAGTAACTAACGCCATAGACAAGGGCTGGTAAATTAATGAAACAAATAAATAAATGTGCCCCACATTTACCCTCTGAAACTTTTGTTTTTCGCACATAAATACATCACGGGCGTCGTAACTTACCCTGGTCACACCCTAAAGGATTCTATTGTCGTTATTAAATGGAACAAATCGAGGGAACACTTTGGTATTTTTATGTAGTTTTTTTTTAAATAATACATTTCACCTTTTAGCGTTCAATTTATTTGTTTACATGTATATAACGTGCTTTGGTTTCCTTATGTTTAAATGTGAAGCGTAAAAGTGTTGCTACCTATATTTTGTTTTTCAGCTAAATTAATTGAATATCACCGTACCCTAGTTATTAAGATTTAATGTATGTAGATTCATGCGATCTTTTACAATTCATCCAGGCAGAAACTATGAGCTTCTTAGTTAGTATGTTCTTTAATTTGGTGCCAGTAAAATTGTAAGCATAATGAAACTCGTATAATTTAATTGTTAAGCTTGATTCACACCGCTAACTTGAAATGGAACGGATCGAGAGCGTTGTGGCACGCGAATTCACGTAGGATTCACTTCTCCAGATTCCGTGAGAATTCGTCAGAAGACCAGTAATCAGTTTGTTTATTGCTTTAGAAAAGCAAAGATATCCTTAATATCACATAGGAATGGTCATGTGATTTTAAGGATATTTTTGCTTATATTTATGTAACATTAAATTGCATGGGCTAATTTAATGTTACATATAAACAAAACTAATGAGTCACAGTTCCGCTAAACTAGAAAAAATAGGTAATGTCACAGTCAAACAATTTTGCACAAAATACAAAAATTACGTTGTTCATAATGAAATTGGTTAAAAACACAGATAACACACCATGTTTGAATTAATTCAGTAATTACCAAAGCGTGGTGGACATGCCACTTAAATGGCCTAAATTATGTACCACGTGCCAATGTCCATGTATGTACAGTCTGTTGTCAACATTATCTGACCCACCCTAAACACAACCAAAATTGGACCCTCTGCCTATGATAATAAGGTTTAATTTCAATTTATCGATGAATACAGACACGCATAAACCCACCCAACGTTGTCGGAGCCACCGGCATTATATCATTTTGTTAAGCTATTTTAATCATTATCTCGTTGACATTAAAGTTAAAAACCTTTTAAGTCACCTTACATAATTAGAACCCAATCTTGAATTTCGTGGAGTCTTAACAAGTTCTTGTGGCTTGGCGGTTTGATGTTGGATTGGCGAGGAACAACATGTGGGTTCGAAAACACAGTCCACCTGTTATCAGTTTCTTTTTTAATTTGATTTCATTTCTACAAAATTGTTTGCATTATTAAAGAACGGCCAATATGATTTACGCCTAATAACTTATCTTGTAAACAGGTGGGTAAATTAAAAAAGTTTAAGTTCACATATATTTGCTTCGTGAGGTAGATAATAAATTCGTCTACTTAAGTGACAAAAGTTACACTACGCCTATTAGCATTGACTGTGCACACACATTTGTAAATCGTTTCGCATAACTCGTTAAGTATTTTTAAGCAATTTGGTGTAAAAAAGCATCATGTCGCAGCTTAATGACTATACCAAACATAAAATCATATTTTTACATGAGCAGAATGTTGGAATTAGAGAGATTGGTCGTCGTCTTAATAGGTATGTATAGCAGTAAGTGTTTTTTTTTATACCTATTTTATTTAATTGATTGTGATTAATGAACGCGTAGTTGGCTATTTTACTATTACATTCACTCCTTACAAGTTACATAAACGGTTCCAAAAAAGTTTTTTTTTTGTTTTAGAGAAATACGACTGTAGCTAAGACGTTATGGAGACAAAGTAAATATTCAGCGGATTCGTCCAGGGGCAAAAAACATCAAGTATAGTCCCGAATGCGATTGCCCATTAGTGTAACCGCAATAAAACACCATATTTCAGTGGAAACAGTGAGAAGGCATTTACATGCTGCTGGAATAAGGAATTATAAACCGGCACAGAAAATAGCATTGACACCTGCTGAAGAGGGGTCCGTTTTGCCCAGGAATATTTAAATTTTAATTGAGAAGAAAATGTTGTGATCTTCACTGATGAAAAAAAAAACATTTAAATCGAACAAAGATGAACGTAACAAGGAACGGTGCGCCATCACTCCGCTACTAATTAATCTAGGATATTTTTAAACACACCATGTAAGTAAATGCTCAATGGATAGATTGTTAAACCATTAAAATGTTGCCAATTACGTGGTGATGTTATTGTCATAAATAGTTTTTTTTCTATTTAAATGACATGTTTATTCACTACGTATAATAGGCAGCTATAAATCTTTAAAGCATTTCACAGATAAAATAAATTTTCTCGATAACAAACTTTCAAGAAAACATGCCTTTTTTAATGTTTATAAATGGGTAGATTTGATTATGGCATCCTCATAATATATTGTATATTAATTTGGAAATATGTGAGCATTTACTTACTTTATTTACCTAAGTGTTTTAATGAAATAATAAACATTTTAAATTTGCAATTGTTTAGTTTTATTTCTATGCGTTGTCCATTAAAGAACTGTAAAAAAAGTATAATAAAATAATTAAAAAAGAAACACCTGAGCAGAAGCTATATTTAGGTTAAACTTGATTTCGAACGTAAACAACGATTAGTGACCACAAGACTAAAGAATTTAAACCATATATATACTTCAATAAAGTTTATTCTTGCACAGCACAAGCAGCCAACCTTATCCTAGTGCAAATAGATTATTTTGTATTTTATCCCTTCATTATTATTTAATCACTCCATTAAGACATGATAATAAAAAAACTACCTATAAAATAGACAAAAATAAATTGTAAAGAGAAGTTGTTTTTGCAATTTAGTAAGGCAAGGAAAAATATGTTTGCGCGTTGTCACTGCATACCCTTAGTTAGTAGCATTTGAATACCAGTTTTACAATGAATACAAATATTTATTTTTCAACTACCCACTTAATACAAGTTATGCCAAAATATTACCATTTTAGAAACTTTATATTTGAAGATTATCCGTCTATAGTTCTTTACAATAATACAAGAAATACTTTTAGAATAAATTCTAAATTGAAAGCAAAACAATATCTTCGTCGCGGGATTTGATCTCGCAACTTGTCACTCTCAGTCTTACACACAGACCACGAGACCAGAGTTACTTGACCGAACTCATTAAAATAAGCTATTACACTTATTATATTATAACAAGTTGTTATAAGATTTAACCCAATGCTAACGTGATAAAGATCAAATTTGCGTGTGTGTATTTTTATTGTATTTATTCCTTCTCAGTTCTCGAGCACTTGACTGATAACCTCATATAAATTGAAATTAAACCTTATTATCATAGGCAGAAGGTCCAATTTCGATTGTGTTTAGGGTGGGTCAGATAATGCTGACAACCGACTGTACATTGGAATCCCTAGAGTACTCAATAATCTGAGTGTGGTATGTCTGTGAATGTACTTGCTAAGTTACATTCAACACAGAACATAATATGCTCGAGCATTTGTAGGGTTCCGTGCCTGAAGGGTGCCAACGGGAACCAATTACTAAACATCCGTTGTTCGTCCGCCTGTCTGTCAGCGGGCTGTATCTCATGAACGTAATAGGTAGAGTTGATATTTGCAAAAATATATTGACACTCGCATCACATATTTTCTGACGCTATTGATGTGTCTTATCATGTCATGGTACATTGGCAGTATTTAAAGTTTTGCTTTAATATTTAGAACAATTTTTGGTTAAAAATACCGTAGAAATAAGTTGGAAATTTAACCATAAATATCTCCGTATCCAGAAGGGTGGGTACCCAGGTCTGGGCAAGAACAAAAAAAAAAGATGGTAAAGGTAGAAAGATATGTGACATACGGCTTCTTTAATTGTCTTTTTACACCCTTTATAGCGTTTATTTTGTAATTCAATATATTTACAAAGCTGATAATTAACTAAGCGATCCACAGTATTGCAGAACCTAACGTTTTAATTAAATCTCCCGTTACACTGGTGTTTGACAAGCCGTACATATAGTAACAATGTTGACATACACATGCTTGTCTATCTACTATATAAATATACAACATTATACATGACTAGGTTTTGCCTGCGACTTTGGCACGATAATTTTCTTACGGATCATATTTTTTTGTTTTTTTAACGTGCTATGGTATTCAGGGGTTTCGTAACTTCCCATCAGCGAAATAATTGTCTATTCTTTAGTTCTAGAGATTAGCGCGTCCAATTCTGAAAATTCTTTTACCAATAGGAACAAAATCAAAATTCACGCGAACGAAGCCGCGAACAAAGGCTAGTACGATATGAAATAAAAAGAAAAATCAATAAAATTGTTTCAGAAAGATGGCGTCTTTGATTAGATGCGGATGAATGCGTGGGCGACTCTCGCTTTCGTAGTTGAATGGTATTGTATGGTGTGGATGGAGTGATGGGATAAAGAAACACCTATTATGTCAAAGATACGAAATCCAAACACTTTGCGCCAATTCGCTCTAACACGTTTTGTCAACTTTTTATTTTATTTAAAACTAACATCTGCGCGCGACTTCATCCGCGTGCTTTTTTCACCCGCGTTAAATTACGTCTTTGGTTACTGCTCCACTCCTACGGCTGGTGGCGTGATGTTAAATAATCTAAAACCTTCCTCGATAAATGAACTATCCTACACAAAAGATTTTTTCAATTTGAATCAGTAGTTCCTGAGAATAGCACCCTCAACCAAATAAACAAAGAAACTCTTCAGCTTTACAATATTATTTAAAATTAGAACAAAAAGAGTGAAATAGCAATACTGCAGCAGGAAAATGTCGACAGACATAATATACTCGTTGCGCCGAAAAGAAATGTAACGTTGAAAATGTTTTTTTACCTTTTAAAATAATGTAGGGAACTTCTGTAGTCATTTTGAAGCTAAAATTTTACTAGCACAAGTTTGTCTATTTTCAACAATATTTTGTTTTGTTCTTTTTTGCATTTCTGCCAGTATGTCAGGCATTTTAGCAACTTTCCGCTTAGTTTTGTTTTTAGTGAACACTAGTTTTTGACCGCGACTTCGTCTGCGTGGGTTATTTACTTTGCTCCCGTATGTTGATTTTACAAAATCTATCCTATTCCTCAGGTCATCTGGCTACAAAATATTTTTTTTCAATTCGATTGGTAGTTCCAGGGACTAGCACGATTAAACAAACAAAATATCTTCAGCTTTATTATATTAGTAAGTATAGATAAAATCCAAAGAGGTTAGAAGGAAAACTGCGTACCTCTTTGAAGAATGTGGGTGTACTCTAAACATAGTACACCTACATTTCACCATTTATATAAGGCTCAGCTTGTTTTAGACGTGTAGATAATAATAATATAATCTGTAGACAATCCTTTAACAATGTAGAAACTTGCTTATTACGAAACAATTTATATTAAATCTAACAGGAATTTAAGTTATTACCCCGGCCGCTAGTTTATAGCTCACCCTTCAAAATACAAGTTTATTAATTTCAGAATATCGGCGCAAGTTATGTTTATTCAATAATGCATTGAAAGCAATATCTTACGTATATTACATATTGTACACATGTATGCATGTGGTTGTGGGTCCTATACTCCGGGCAAGTGCCAATGTGACTTTATCAACCCATATCTAAGTTTATCTTGGACTTCACTGACTTTGGTGAAGGTAGACATCGTAAAGAAGCCGGCTCATAATTCATGAATACAGGTCTGAAATCGAAAATTCGTCGTGTTGGATTGCCGTCAAACTAAAAGGAAGAGAAAGTGCAACTGTCTTTACGCACACACTTGAGCAGTCTCCTGGGAAAAAGATATATTGACTGCTGTGTCCCAAGTAGGTAGGGAGGATTAATAAATATTCTTAACCAAGGGTGAAACCAAAACGAAGCACAGTAACAAAAAGTCAGCATTCTAATTAAGGCTTGAAGTAAGCATTACAGTATTCTGGAACCACATTCGCACTAACTACTGGTCCTAAATGAACATATGCAAAACACAAAGGATACACATTCGACATTCGCGCACAGTCAGCACAAATGGGCCGCCTGTAATAAAAACCAAACGTTGCCGCTCACCTCCAGTTTTAATACCAAGAATGCCAGATAATAGCAGTATGAAAACAAAACCACGACAGTACACCGAAGTGGCGCGTTTTCCGTTCAACACAAAGTTTCCCTCGCACAGTTTCGCGGGCGCGTCTGAGCGGCTGTTTTGCAACGTTGCGTCATTTCAATGCTCTTTTTTCGGTCGTTTGTCTTCACGTTAAGCCCGCTCGCTCGTCCCCTTCTAAGCTCACACAGCTCAATTTAAAACCGTTCGTTGTAAAGCAATATTTAAAGTTGCTCTCATTTGTGTAACGCAAGTTTAAATGGTTGTACGAGGATTTTGTTGCGTGCCTCCTTTTTTTGCTGTTAGGAAATTAAATGTTTCGTCGCCAAGTTAAACTGTTAAGTTAAATAATTAAACGCTTGATTACGATGGAATTGGTAGTTAAAATTCATTGCGGTTTTGGCTGCTTGTGTTACTTAAGAACAATATTCAAAAGCGGTCGGGTCATCATTTAACTTAACGGTACCTTCTGACGTCTATATTAAAAATGACGAAAATGTTATATAAAAAAATAAAAGTTTTTATTGTGTAAGCATTACACTGCATAAAAATAGCATTCGTTCTCACACTAGGATTCCCTGTTCCGTGGAGACGTCCTCCTTTGTTTTAAAAATATACTTAATTAAAACGTGTATAACTGTATAGTGTAGGTAAGTATGTCTGTGTATGTAGTAATGAACAAGGTACGGTGAATTTACACCAAAATAATCACAGAAATTAAAGCAAAGCAAAGAGCATACTTCTTATAACATTCCTAACAAATAGAGAATCGAGGAAAACGAGCATTCTTTCATTTGGTTCAAAACAACCTTTAATACGACCTTATTGTGTATGTTTTAGTGTACCTAATTTAATAATAGACTTTTTTTAGTACGAGTATATCTAGTAAGCCCTAAGAAATAGTTCTTACACATCGCTTAAAGTTGCGTCCTACCCTTAAAATGGATAAAGAGATACAACTCGTTTCTTGGTCTCAAACGAGCGTTGACTAAATAACAACCAACCGCAATATTATATAGGATTACTTATTTGTACGAATATCTTTTTCTTTTCCCTAAACTTATGTTAAGCTTGGCTTAGGGTGATTTACTTTGTCATCCTTACTTGATAGTTGCTAGGCAACGGATTAAGTTCTTATAGTGGGCTTCTTAGCATTTAGAGGCAGCAGTATTTTGGGTCTACTGCCTTCTGTCTTCCTTCATAGGTCACTGGTTTAGATGCGGCTCAAAGGACCAAAAAACATATTGTTGGGACAAGCTACTAGCAACAAAAATGGGACAAGCTACTAGCTGCAAAAATGTAACTTTTTTTTAAGCATGGGAAATCATCAAATGACTTCTTCCGCCCTGGACTTAACGGAAGAAAGTGTCAGACTCTTACTGACTAAAACCCATCCATGTTCCTCCTAAAGCCCTTTGCGTTTCAAGGTCGCGGTAACTGTTCCGAACAAACTTCGCAACCCTGGCTGTGTAATAACATGTAACTAGAAACCTATACTAGTTCTTTGACTAACAATATATGTCATCGAAATTACACCTGCCATGCTTTCTCTTCACAACTATTGGTTGAATAGTAGTTCGAAATTCGTCCTTGTATCTTTGTTGCATAAAGTTTAAATAACTAAATACTTACACACATAAACAGGCATGGTTCCTGAAATTGCTGGAAGCTGCCAGGTTTCATAAATAAACAAACTGATGAACTTGTTAAACCGACAATGGGTTCACCGATAGTATAACAAGAATAAGGTAACCAGGATTTTGTTAAATATTATAAACTGTGTCAGTGAAGTTTTTGCTTGTTTTTCTCCATAGAGATTTAGATTAGATTATATACCGTTCAGCATCGTCGTGAAAGCGAAACAGAGTTAGCCTTTTCTTTTTTAGTATAAAGTATGGATTGTAAAGTGCCTTTAAATGGTTTAATTGTTATAAATGTTCTTGTCTTTACATTGTTTAGGTTGGACCTGTGTTCATTCAACCCCATGAGAAAAAGGCTTGACTTCCCGAATGTATGTCGCTTCTGACAAACTACTTACAAAACTTGTCCTGATTCTACACGTTGTGTAACACGCCCTAACTCTTCAAACCACTATTTTATTTTATCGTTGGCGCCACCTAAATCAGGGTCGCAATAAAATACTTGATGTCCAGTATTGCCGACCGTCCGTCTAACTATAACTCCAAAGAAAGAAAGATAAAATATCCAATCTCAATTGGATCATTCTGTAGCCGTGCCGTTCTCGAATGCATAGTATTTATGTAAGATAGTACCTATAACTTAATTCTTTATTGTTTTTGCTATTGATGAATATTTTTGATTCAGAGAATTTATGGTGATTGTGGAGTTATACATTTATCGATAGTATAGTATTAAAATAGTATTTTAATAATGACAGTTTACCTTTCAAGTACCTACCTAGTTTTTATGTTCGTTTAGATACTAATTATAGTGAAAAGAACCTTATTTTTACCCTCAGCAACGGCAGAAGGTTATGCCTAACTTACCAATATAACTAACCTCAGCCAAAACTCAAACTCAAAATCATATACAGTCACTTTTGAATTTTCAAGGACTCAATTAGAAAATCGAATCTAGTTACTCGAAACAGTAGGTTCCTATAGAGAAGAACGAGCAAGAAACTACATGAACAGTCTTTTAAAATCAATAACAGGGTTACATCAATATGCCATCAACGTGACATTCACAGAGGAACTCTGTGATTCCAATAAAACACACCAAAGCCGCTACTGAACTACGTCCAAAAATCGAAAAGCTCGTTATGTTCGCACTTCGCACACAACTCCAATAAAACATGCGTATCTCTCAATTAGTTACATATTTGTTTTTGTTTTGCTCCTACCTGTTAGTTTTTAGTTATACAATAAATCACCGAGGCACCAATTGGCTGTGAATTGTTACAACCAACACAAACTACGTTCAGAATTACAATAAAATTCCCCGTTTTATAACGTGTGGCTGTCAATTTGGACAGTTAAAACACTATCAAATACCTGTTTGTGCGAAGTAGATAAATATAGTAGGCTCAACTAAAAGCAATAGTGCAATAAGTATTTAGTTGATGTTAATAAACAAGAAATAATTTAAATAAGTACTTACGTAATCTACTAATTTACTTGCAAAATAAACTGCTCTGTTTTATAATTTGACTTTCTGTGTTTTAACGAGTATTGGGCATAAAATCATACAAGTTTTTAGAAGCACTGTTTTTTTATATTTTTAGCTAGTTACTCGTCCAAAAACCTAAGTATATTCATATGGATACGAACGAGCAAAAAAAACTAGTACATTATTCTTGTTGCTCTTTATAAGAATAATGTTCCTTTTAAATCAATGCTGCTGGGCAGTAGGCCCAGCTTTTACCAAATTTATTAACACTAGACCTTCGAATAGGTTTGTACTGTGGCCTCAGTGTTGCAACTCGAATATTCCCACAATCTTTTCAAACGCAACGCACACAAAGAGTTTATTGCTATGCGGTTCCATGTTTGATCCGTTCACTATGCAAAGACAAATGCGGGTTATTGCAGCTATATTGCAACAGTTGTACCTGCGGTATACTGGATTTGTACCGGTAGTCTCTTTACATTAAATTCAGGTAAAAAGTTTGTATATGTTGCAGTCAAAACTCTTAACCAGTCAAAAGTACTATTGACTAGCAAAATCAGTCAAAACTACTTTTGACTAAACAGGTTGGTCAAAAGTGGTTTTGACTGAAAAATATTGGTTATTAGTACTTTTGACTGCAAATTTGCGGTCAAAAGTACTTTTGACCAACGCTCTTCGTCAAAAGTAGTTTTAACTGCAATAAAGCATCAGTCAAAAGCACTATTAACTTGTCAGATGTGAATAATGCTTAAAAAGCATGGTCGAGGAGCCCCGCTTCGCGGGGCTCAAGGGTTTACAAAAAAAATAACCACGAAGTGGATGGCGGGGTCTGTTCGCTCGCTTCGCTCGCTCTCTAGACCCCGCCATCCCCTTCTAACCTAACCTGTCCAAGTCGGGGTGCCCCAAGTCCCGAGCTCGCTTCGCTCGCTCTTTCATCCTATAATTTACTTTTATAAAGACTAGATATTATTAATTATTATTGCAGATTAGTGACTGATTTTTAAGAGTTTTGACTGATTCGAGCAGTCAAAACCACTTTTGACGGAATCACTCAGTCAAAAGTACTTTTAACCAGCTCCATTGGGCAAAAGTACTTTTAACTGTTATTTTAGTCAAAAGTATTATTGACTAAAGCATACGGTCAAAAGTACTTTTGACTGATTTTGCTGGTCAATAGTACTTTTGACTGGTTAAGAGTTTTGACTGCAACATATATAATGAATGCGGTTTATGCGCACCGCAAACTTACTAATGAGATTTTAGTGTTGCAAATGTCTCCCTGCATTCTCAATGAAGACTGTGAATATGCTTGTGTTGTGAGAAAAGTCACTCACACGTAAATAAAATATCTAGCGAAACAGTTTACTTTAGAATTTCTTAGTCATTCCGCGGGAAACCAAACAAATTGGATAAAAACTATTATATGTGCTATTCTAGATCAATGTGTAAATTTCAGCTTAGTTATTTCGTTCAACCGTTTAAACGAGAAAGAGTTAATTATATCAACCTATTCCTAACAAACTTTAACTTTTATAGCAAAAGAAGGATTTTATCAGCATCATACGAGTGCGTTTAAAATTGGAACTACATGAGAATATTATTGCGATCAAGGCAACGTCCAAGTTAAAGGATTTTTATTACCAATACTTTGTGGTTATTTTTCTTTTCTATACGATCGAGTGAAACGAAGTCTATTTAACTAGCATCACTCTTGTATAACATTATATAAACTCATGTTTACGTGCTAAGGATATTGAAGAGAGTTTCCAGGACAAGTACTAACTTCGTCTCCTGGAGTTTTAGCACCCTATGTTAGAACGTACGGTGCTCTATGACGCAAATCAATCCGTATAACCAAACTTCGAGCCAAGACTTAATCAAGTTCTGAGCACCATTCATGTCGATCGGTTACCACTAACCATAAAATAGGCAAGAATGCTTCACTAGTTAAATGCACATACATCCCTCGTAGAGCAGATGGCCGTTGGTTTTGTAAGGCCCTCGAGTGGCAACCACGTTCCAGAACCGACGACTTGGTGAAGGTCGCGGGAAACCGCTGGACGCGGGCAGCGCTGGACCGGTCATTATGGCTATTTTTAGGCCGGTTACAGTGCTTGACCGATCGTCGGTGCGTACGTCAGTCGCGCTTGTCATTTTATGAAAATTCACAAACCGTACAGTGCTGGACTGACCGTACGCACGCGTATATTGGTACGCACTGCGTACGAGGACCGTCGGTCGAGCGCGTCCGCATGCGTGCCGTCGGTCGACCGACGCGCTATGGAGACATATGAACGCGTTCAGTGCTGCACCGACCGGTGGACGTAAACGGTTCCATTGCGTGCAACTGTACCAGTCCGGTCAGTTTGTTGGTCAGGAGAGCACTGAATGATACAAACTGACGGTCGGTTCAAGCGTATCGTCAGGACGGACCGTACGTACTGACGGTCAGTGGAGCACTATAACCGGCCTTAGGGGCGGCCAATGTCTAGCAGAGAATCAAAGGAAAGGTCATTCAACTGAAGTGATGAGTTAATTATAAGGCCGGTTACAGTGCTCCACTGACCGTCAGTACGTACGGTCCGTCCTGACGATATGCTTGAACCGACCGTCAGTTTGTATCATTCAGTGCTCTCCTGACCAACAAACTGACCGGACTGGTACAGTCGCACGCAATGGAACCGTTTACGTCCACCGGTCGGTGCAGCACTGAACGCGTTCATATGTTGCCATAGCGCGTCGGTCGACCGACGGCACGCATGCGGACGCGCTCGACCGACGGTCCTCGTACGCAGTGCGTACCAATATACGCGTGCGTACGGTCAGTCCAGCACTGTACGGTTTGTGAATTTTCATAAAATTACAAGCGCGACTGACGTACGCACCGACGATCGGTCAAGCACTGTAACCGGCCTAAACCATCTTCAAACAAACAATCTGTTCATTACAGCAGAATAATCGCAGAAAACACTGAACCAGTTATAATGAGTAAAATGTGCAAATTGCATGGATACGCCGTATTCATAGTGACGAAGTCTTGCACAAACACTCGACTGCGAAGTTGCGTAGTTCGGAATTACCACCTTCGTAAGTTATTCTCGTAAGTAGCTTCACTAACTTGTCATTATTTATTTAGGCCATTGTTATTACAATCAGTATAAGGGCTATTTTAATTTATGCGTTTGGCGCCGGACTGTTGCGGCGCAGGAGCCGTGCGGGTGTCGGACTGCACACGGACGCCGGATTCAATCCGCCTTGAGCAAGCGTGGTGCTCAATGCTCGTGCCTTCTCTGTATCAGAAGAGGCCTTTGCCCTGCAGTGGGACAGTAATAGGCTGGTATTATTATTATTTATTATGAATGCCAACAGAACAGAAAACGTGTGTTGAAAACATTAGGATGTCGGTAATGCAGTGACCGATCAGTATGTATCTGATCAGTATGTCCCATAAGTATCCCGTAATGGTGGGTCCACACGATACAGACTTAACACAGACTTCTATTGAATTTTGTCTGTACAACAAATCAGTACAGACAAAAGTCGGAAGTCTGCGTACATGTTTGTACGATTGTCGGAGCAAAACTCATGATTATTGAATTACTTAATTTATTAATTAAAATCAAAGTCTGATCTGATGAAAAGTCTGCACAGACATTTGGTAAAGACCTCTGAGTAAACATTTTTACTCAGACTTTATAGTCTGTGCAGATATCTGTACATACAAGTCTGTATCGTGTGGACCCACCATAAGTTTTACCCCTATCAAATATCGGTCCACGAGTCTAGGAAAGATTTCACTTCAAAACTTAAATAATACTTGTTATTGCTGCTTAAAAACGTAATACATTTCGTATGATGAATTGATTTAACGTTATTAATGTAGTTATCAAGAGATTATGGGTTATTTCAATTAAAACGTTTGAATTATCAGAAGTAGCATTAAATTAAATTCATGTGTGTCTACTAAACATGGCTTCCGAAAAAATATACTTTGACATAGAGCAGTATTCACGCTCGAAAACATTCTGTTCGGACTAAGGATGACCCTCCATTTCAGTCAACTATCATTAGCTTTAGAAACAGCTTTCCGAGTTTCTCTTTTACCGACAAGCGAATTAAATGCGACAGACACGCCAGAGTTTTAATACGAAACTTTAAATGAACAAACAAACATTATACAGCGTTAGATAAACATGGCATAAAGATAGTTGTCACCGTAAAGGACGATGTGTTACCCGGCACATAATACAATGAGGATTCCTTAAATGTAAAACGGTGCCACTCCGAGAGTCGTTGAAACCCCTATAAAAATGTTAGCCCGCCTTTCATTATATTCTGGTACGCGATTTTTTATCCAATACTACCAAAATTACACCTTACACCAAGCAAGACAGAGTTCATTTTTGGTTGGGGTGTGTGAAATTTATTTTGCCAAAACGTCCGATATATTCCTTGTGGATAACCCTCTCTCGGTATTTACTTTGTTTCTGTGACGGCCGTGTTGCGATTTCAATAGTTTTAAGTCTTACATGAGTAGTAGGCTTTAAACCGTCTTATCCTAGCGTCAACATGTAAGATTGATTACCACAGCTTAGACGAGTTGCGTGTTTGGATTCGGAGAACTCGATAATACACTGTATTATTATTATTTGCGAAGCATATACCTACATTGATGATGTGCCGTGACGAACCAGCGGTTAAGGTGCCCCCTTATCTAAATCGTGTTGCGGGTTCGACTAATGTGACTTTTTCAATTCATATGTACGTACTTTCCAAGTTCGTCTTGTATATTACTGACGTCGGCGAAGGTCAACAAAAATCTTGAGGAAACCTGGTCTTATAATTAATATATATCCAAAATCGCCAATCCGCCTTACCATAAAATAATTCACTCAATAAATAGTTGCGTTCCTGTACACCACAGAGTATGTAATTACAACGATTCAGAGACTGAACGTGCTCTTGAAAAATCATAAAACAATTAACTAAATTATAAAGTAGCATTAACATTGCAAAAAAATTAAATAAACTAGTAACAACCAACAGTTAACAAATAAAATACTTTTTTACACTTAATAAAACCCAATAGAGACCCTAATAAATAACACCAAAAACTCTAAGCCAGCAACAAAATCAAAATTAATGTCAAAAGTAGCAGTTTGTAGTTCACGAACTATCTTACGCGGCAATATCCCTTCGCTCACAAGCCGCCACTTATTTCCCCTGACAGTCATATTACTGCAACTTAGTACCAATCTACACAGACCTTTGAGAAACTTCAAAAATATATCCCCAGCTGTACTATACGCAAATTTGGAGGGCTCATCTGTAATTGGTTACATCATGTGAGGGTCCTGCTTCCCCCACGGGTTATAGTTTGCACCTGTAGCCACCGATATTATGTGAGAAAATTTGTGTTACTTGATACCTAGTGGGCGTGATGTGAAAACTGAATTGTTTTGTAGGTATGTAGGCAGGTGTGTATGGGCAACAAAACAGACAATAACCAATGTCGTCAAATCTTCTCATAAACTTATGAAAGTCTTCAAGTATGTGTAGTTTGCTTTATATTAATTAAAATTATACATTTTAATTACATCCGTCAGTTTCGTAAAATTGGAGTAGATTTATCTGACGATTGTAGTTACTAAACTTATGAAGAATTTTGAAAAATCATAATTTTCCTAGCTAAGTTGAAAGCCTATTTATTCCTAACCATATTGGGGTCGGCTTCCAGTTTAAACTGATGCAGCTGAATGCCAGTATTTTACATGGAATTGCCACCTGCAAGGTAACACGATATCCCTTGACTGGTTGTCAGACTTTCGAGCTTCTGACTTACAGTAACGACTATCAAAGATCTACAAATGATAGCCGCGACCAACGGCTTAGCATTCTTTCCAACCGCAAAAATATAAAGCTTACTAATAAAGCATATAATTTTCAACGGAGTTATAATAACGAACCATCAAAATGGTATTTAAATTAGTGACAATCAAAACAAATAATACATATTATGGAAAATTGCGGCCTATACAGGAGCTGACGGTAATTCCGCATAATTATGATTTCATTGTCGATTATAGTAATATATGTAGTTTGGAACTGTCATTTTGCATTGTACAGAACAGAACACGAATGAAAATACAGTTAAAAGAGTTATAAAAGGCTTTATTAGCATCTTCTAAAAGATCAAAATCGTTTAACAACATTCCAGACACTAACACGAAATCTATAAACCCTTATTTGGATTACGTATTTAAGATGTCGTAGCGTTGGCTGTAGTCAAGTATCTTGTGGGACAGAGAAGTCAAACAACCTACCCTTAAGGCTGTGTCTCCATTTAAGCGGAGAAGGCAGAACTATGGAAACAATAATCTATTCAATTGCAAAATTGTACTACGTAGATACTTTGCTCTTGCCCGCCCAAATGGACGGACAGCCTTAAACCCAACTATTCATAATGAAGTGGGTGCCCAGCCAACGTGGCGACTCGTTGACGTAGGTCGTTCCCTAATTTGATATTGAGCTCTACAAACTTCAAAGACAAAATTAGACGATTAAACTGGCGGGACACTTGAATTCTAAATACGTACCAAGAGACTTAATTATACGATGCTAATTATACGTAATACTTATCTGTGATACAGTTCCAAATTAGAATTTGTAAGTAACTTTGCAGGGGAGTTTGAACCATAAACGTTATTACATAAGATTGAAAATGACGTCGTGATAAGTATTTAAGTCCAGTTTTGGTACCTGAGATCGTTGTAGAACGAAGCGACTTATGATAATAGGTAGATTTCTAAATTGGAACACTAGGAGATATTCCATAATATCTCAGGTAAACAGCAAAATACATTTACAAGTCGCAGTTTCTAGGTTAAAATTCAACTCATCATTGAATTTAAACAATCAATTTAATTCATTCAATTTAAAACTAAGTCATTCAACAAAAGTAGTATTTTAAAAAATAACAATATTCGATGATTATCGTTCATAACAATTTTCTTTTATTTTTTAACAACATACCATTAGATACATATTTATTACATGGAATTTATAACACTTATAGCCTTGAATATCGACAAGTGCGCATCCAATGACACCCACAGTCTTTTTTTTTTTTTTTTTTAAGATGGTAAAATCATCAAATGACCCCCCTCCCGTCCTGGGCGGGGCGGGAGGGAATGTCAGACTTTTACTGACTAAAATCCATCTATGTTCCTTCATGTGCCCTTTGCGTTCCGGGGGCGCGGTATCTCTTTCGAACAACCCGCAGCCCCGGCAGGCATTTGGCCCTTAGTGGCCCCTTCCAATGGCTGACACTTCTAACACCCACAGTCTGCTGGTAAGTTTTGGTCCAATGAAATAAAGGGCCTATACCCATTAACCGGGTCCAAAACCAAATTCCGAGCTGCTACTGATAATTAATAGAAAAAGCTCCACAACACTTTGCTCGACCTGGTAATCAAACCCAAATCGTCTAGGGTAGCAGTCGCGCTTAGGACCACTAGCCTCACAAGGCAGTCGATTTTTTAATTAGTCATTACAATAACGTCTAAATGCTTTTCTATGGAGCAAAGCGCTTTCAGATTCAATCAGCATTGCCATTATTGAAAAGTGCAAAATCTAGTCACAAACCCATCTAAGTAACAATCAATGGTGCCGATTCCCTTGTTCACAAACTAAACTAAAATTAGAGAATTGACATCTCTTACTAACATACAGCGAAAGAAAAGCACGGTAATACCTTAGAACTAAGTTAGAGATGTCAAATTAGTTTTGCCTTGAACTTATCCGTGTTTTTAATCAACGCGTTCTGACATGTCAACTATAATAGTATTGAGGTTTTAGATCAACTAAAATTAACAAGTCTTATTCACGTCCGTCCCTTTCTTGTTTGATTGAAAAGAAAAAAATAGAAATAGTCTAAATTAAGTTTAGCTTGTGCATAACAGAATCGACACCATTGTCAATTGTTTTTATAAATTAGAGGCAATTGACAGATTGAAACTGGTATTAAAATGCATTCTTAATAATACAAGAAATGCCCATTAGATGTCGTGGCAGCCGAGGTACCTGATGCCGGCAGTTTGTTATATATTGTGCCTCCTTGCGCTTATATGGTGTTTTAAATAACAAGTTTTTTATGATTTGGTGTTGTTTTGCCTTGTGTTTTGACGTGACTTTTCCTTCTATTTATGTGCGTGTTTGTGCTGTACCTATGGAAAATAATGTCTATTACTAAACGTTATATTATATGATTATTCTCGTTTTCAATCGATCTTTAGTAATATACTAATCTTGTTAGGCAGATAACTAATTCCAGTCGAGTGATAAATAGTCTTTTATTCCAATAACCGTAATTACTGGAGCATAAATCCTGAATTACTTCTAGTTGAATAACATTGAATAAAAATGTCTACCTCATTGTCATTTTCAGAACTTATTATGAACATTATTTGATATGATATAAAATTAATAAAGGTATATAAAACTTCTTATTTGGAATATGCGAAGCATTATTGTGTTCAAACATGGTTTTTGTTGGATAACTGTAAAAGAACTAACACCGAAATCGCCAAAGTTTTTCTAATTTCGATGCATTAATCATTAAAATAAAAAAAATAAAAATTATAAATTCGTTCAAAAAATGATATTAAATTATAGTTATGCTTAAATGTAAATTACGTTCCTAAGTCTTGCGTGAATGAAGTAGGCAATCTTGTGTTTCAGATCACACTTAGGTACTCTTTGGAATTACAAAATAACATGTTTAAATACTGTATTGTAATAATAAAGTGTTTATTTAAAAGCATCATTTGTACGGCCGTGAAACTGTCGTGTAAACGATTCTATAAGGAAATGTGTCTGGGACAACTTTGCGTATAAAGGCGTAGTACCGTTTTTAGGAGCCATTATCACAAAAATAGCTGTTGTTTTGTTACTTTTAATTTATCTTTATGCGAATAAGTTTACAACGAAGCTAAGGTACCAACTGCCAACATTTTTGGAGGTGCAGTAAGCCTCATTACTTTTATACAAGGTTTTTTTTAGTTTCACTTATCCTGGTCTTTGTTTGTTACCAAATCTTACAAGTTCAATTTGACCCACTTTTCAGTTCAACTTAGTGTTCCACTGAGTTAGTTGTACTGAAGTTAGCATACATATATATAAGAAGATAAGTCGTATGACAATAATATGATGATGTCATACAGCTAGTTGGATGGTAAGCTAGTAAGTGACCACAGTAAGTAACGACGTAACCCCATCAAGCCTTGCCTCGTTTGATTTATCTTCATAAATATACTGGTCCTAGGTGACGTATGACGTTCTGATGATTAACAGCACGGACAACAAACTTCATTATTCAATATTTTTGATATAGATAATTAGTTCTTATTTCTAGACATGCTGATTGGCCTGTACTTGGCGACTGGCAAATAATAGAATATAAGTAATTAAATAAATAAGATATTTTTTAATACTATGTTTGACCCAAAATTCTGCCACGGCAACACCATCGCAGTCATTAGGTCCTCACACAGGTGACATGCGGCGGTGAGTGTCTGCGGAGAAACACCGCACCGGCACTGAAGATCGGTGCCATCCGCGAAACCCCACTGTTAAAGTTGTTGATTCGTTAGGTTTAAGATCTAATATAAAAAGAAACTATTGGCAAACCTTAATAAAAAAATTAAAATAGTACAGAATGATCTTCAGCATAAATCCTGCAGCAGGGATCTCGATCGTCAGAAATCAGTATTTAAAAAGTATATTCATAAGCTTGAAGAGTTTGTTTGTTTGAGCGCATTGATCTCCGGAGCTGCTGACCTGATTTTTTTAAAGTTCTTTCGCTAATCGGAAGCTACGTTATCTCTGAGCGCCAAATTTTCTATTTTATGGCATACTTGACTTTCACGCTGATGAAAACGAGGGCAGAGGCACAAACTAAAGAAAGAAGAAATCAAGTCTCTTCCTCTTGTCTCTGCAGTAACTGTTTGGAATAGCTCATATCGTGGCCAAAATGGTAGCCAGTCAGAAAGGTGACGGCCGGGCGGACTGCTCAAATATGTCGTATTTAAGTATCGCCTTGAACAAACTATGTAATGCTAAATGTGTCTCTATAACCACTACATAAAGACTTCTTTCCAAAATGATTTAAGGAAGTTCTCCATCAAACGACACTGTGTAACACAGACTGCAAAACGCAATTAAAACGCGACACACAAAGTAAATAAGATGACACAGAGTGGCTAAATGGAAAGCGGGCGATGTCCGTGTCATCTTTCCCGCCCCCACATCGAGTCATCGCACTTACCACTACGATAAACACGACGTGATCTCATCGAGCTTTATAAGGAAACTCGACTTTATGTGGTTTGTATTAATTTTGAACATAAAAAGAATTGAGTAATTAAAGTAAGCGTGTTGATTTAAGCACGGATTGAATTTAATCAAATAAATACCACATGAGTCAAAAATGGGAATGTAGCATTGGATATTAATAGAGCTACTTCATTTTAAATATTTATATTTGATAAACCTTAAAATTTATTTATTTGACATGTAAATGAGTATTTTATTTTTACTAGCTAATTGCTGTCACTCCTAGACAAGGTGACTGAATCTTCCATCTTTATAATTGAAATACTCTTTTAATTATTAAGTATTATTTTATAAACTGAATGAAAATTGCTAACTATATTTTTGTAGTCAGTCAGTCTTGTTAGCTCAACCGGATTTTCAGTAAAGAACACATGCACAAAAACATATCAAGCTATACAATATTAAGCTGACTTCTTATTTCACATGAGATTCGATCCAGCCTGTCTCTTTGCGTGACACCCTAAGCTGAGGTCCATAACCCACAGGGGGTGCCCTTAGCTTGTTTATAAGTTTTGAACCCTGCCTGATGCCGTAATTATTAACAAACCACTTAAAAGTCCGGTGAGCAGCCAACAACGTCCTTCGTAAACCAGCGACATGCCATGGCGAATAAAAAAATACCTTACACTGCAAGCGCTTGCATTAAGTAATTTGAGAAAAACTACAAAATGGTATGGTATGGACTGCCCCGTTGGTCTCGTGGTCGCAAGTGCGGCTGCTGTGCAAGGGGTCCCGGGTTCGATTCCGAGGTCGAGCAAAAAGTGTTAGTTAGTGGGTTTTTCTATGAAATTCTCAGTAGCAGCTCGGAGTTTGGATTTGTGCCCGGTTAATGGCAATAGGCTATATTACATAGGCTAACTAGGCTAACAAAGCAGTCAGACTCCAAAATCCAATTATGTTCAAATTAAAATGATTATATCTTCTCATTACTCTAAATTGATACAACGTTGTTAAAACAACATCGAGTGGAGTAAAAAGAGAGCTTTGATTAAAAAGAATAACGAGCTACTTGTCCTTTGTAGAGCGAGCTTCGTAATAACGTAGTGCCTACCTAGAACAAATTCCTTACAATAACTCTATTAAGTTCGAGGACGATGATGCAAACCATACTATGAGCCTTCTCACAAAATCTCATACCTGATACTGGATCAAAAGGCAGAGAAAAGTTTACAGTACATAAATGTCATCGGGCAACTGTACCGACAGCGGTTCATGCAAAAATATTCCTCTTGTTGAAATCATGTATTTTTGGGATTTGTGCACCAATAGGTACATAGGCTTATGTTCTGTTAAATAACTTAACTTCAAAATGAATCTTAACTCAAAGTGGCGTACGATAGATATATAAAAAATATTATCCTGTCCACAAAATGTTATCGAGTATAATTGCAATTACGTACTGGTTAAAGTTTTATAGAACAAGGTTCCTATCAGTCTTTTGTTTATTTATTTGTGGAATAGCAATAAGGGCGTTGCACCAAGCAGCCAGCTAAGCGAGTTAAGTAGCAGTATGGGGCCAAATTCTGCAGCGTCATTCCTTCCATTCCATTCCCTTTCCATATCTATAGAGTAATTGGGTAGATGACACCACTAATCAATTGACGTACTTTTTATGAGCTGTCAAAACGCCATTCCCCCATAGATTTTCTATGACCATACTCAACTATGACGTCACTTTTTTGTCATCTCAATTCAGTAACTATTTATTGATTTCAAAGCAACTAAAAATCGATTTTTATAGTTATTTAAAAAATCATCGGGTTTTTAGTGCTAAAATTAAATGTTATTTTGTGAAGTTGTTTCTTGAAATGATTGGTTAGTGGTGTCATCTACCCAATTGTTTAGATATTCGATGTGACATTTAAAGTCATAACTACATAATAAATGGAAGAGGTATCACAACTTTAAATGTGTAGCCGGTCTGTTGGTCTATAAAATGAAACACTGCATTACTGAAAGTTCTTTATTATTATGTAAATGAAAAAATACAGAAAAATTATGTTATATTTTTGAGAATGTTTTGTTGGAACGTTACAACCACCACACCTTTTGCTAACAATATACCCTTTAAATTCGTGTTGATGAATTCGATCATTCCTTTTTCGTACGGCCACACGGAGGGAATAGCATAGTTGAAACTTATGTTAGTTGAGGCGTAACTGCCCTGAAATGACAAATTTATTTAAAGGCCTCCATCTTAGTGGATACATTTGTAAAGGGAAATCAAGGAAATCTTAGCAGTGGTTCTCTCACTAGACTGCTTCTATCTGGCACCATTTTAGCTCAATTCTGCATAAGCCAACGCGGACTATTCAAAGGCTAACTTTTATCTTAGTCAGAGAATTGGCATTGCCATCCAACGTGTGCGGAGAATTTTCTTGATGCCATAGGTAGTTTAAGTTTCTTCTTTTTATTATTTTTGATTTATTATTTTATTTCTTCTTATTTTAAGTTTGTATATATTGTACATAAACTCTTTAATTTATAGATATGTACAACATTATAATAGTATTGTATTTTCCAAAAGATTCAAGACATTTCAGGTTTTAATTATTTATAAAAATATCTTCGTTTTAAAAAAATCTTACTTTTAAGAAGACAATCTTACCGGTTCCATAGGACAAGTATTCCAGCCGCCGTCCCTTATGCTTTTTCCAATAAAATCATCATCGTTAATGAGATCGCATAGTTTGAAGTGTAATTCAGGAAATGACCTCCTGTATTCGTTGTGAAGGTATTGATAGAAGATCATATGAACCTGAAAAAACATCAATTCAAAAGCACCATACATTGTCAGACTGTTGGTAATTTCTTGCAGGTCGTGGTGCAAGCTAAAAATACTTTTATTTCTCACCGATATAGTGTTGTCTAAAACCTTCTTACTAGTAAAAAACAAGTTCATAACATATTCTCCTTTTCGGCTATAGCGCCTTACATTGAATATTGGTGTATCTTCAAAGTACAATTTATTATAATAAACAACTTCTGCACGCTCTGGTATCACTTTGAGGCACTAAAAATATAAATTAAAAAATGTTATGTGTAAATATATTGTAAAGCAAATAGAGCACTCTTCTCCCCTTTACGGCACCTGAAAAGGATTAACTGTTTGATGCACTCATTTATGTAAACAACTTGTAGGAGCAAGCAATTAAGTAGTATGGAAATGCATCGAATGTATAAGGCACTTCTGCCGTACTTCCCAGATCACTCAAATAAAGGATATGTCTAGGTACGAATGGTTACAAGATACTGGTCAAGTGACAGTAGAACCCGCGCCCAATAGGTTCCGTGCCATCAAAACAAGAGCTGTATTGTTATTTAATAATATTGCAAACAACTTTCAAATCTATTTGTGATATGTTTGAGTTCATTAGCAATTAATAAATTAAAACCGTTGGAACATAATAATAGTCACAGTCAGTGACAGCCAAATTGCGGATGTACTCTTAAAGATATTTAATTTCGTTCTTCTAAAGCAAAAGTATAGATTATTAACAATCTTACTTGATGATAGTCAAACACAAAGTACAACAGAAACACACAGACACACACTTTGGTGTACCTCATTGCGAACAAAATAAGAAGAAATACTCGTCTATATTTCTGATAACAAACATAGACTGACTGTAAGTAAATGTTTATACATCATGCGCAGCTATTTTATAAGTGTTATTAGGTTGATTATTTCACATTAGATCATACACCGCCCATTAAAATAAATTAAAAATGTGGTCACTTATCATATTTCGGAAATGTCCATAAAAATATAAATTATTTACAATTATATTCTTTACATAGCAAATGCGAATAAATGTGAATCCAAACGTAAAAACTATTACTTTTGCATGGTTCTGGAGCCCAAAACACAGGAACTCCAGTCGAGTAATAGATACTATTAGCATTGTTATATTTTTTTAAGACGTCTCATAAAGAAGTTGGCCATTCATCACTTTTTTGATTCCACCACCAGGATCTCGCAAATTGGTCGTTTGCCTCGCACCCGCTTGTCATCGACTCAGTGACGGGAGTACTTTCACCTCGAGGTCCAAGGGTGGGGATCTGGCGTTTCATCCGAGTAACGCATCAGGTCCACCCCCGGTTGGAGCTCGCCCCTCAGCACCCAGTTGTACCCGAAGTTTTACAAAAGCTTTCCCAGGAGCGAACCCTGTGGAACACCGCACGACACGCGGTGCTAATATCTGCCATCACGTCCTATGTAAGTGACACATAGCCCCATCGACGTGGCTTATATAGAGAAGCATGGCCACAAGTATTCCAAGCAATACATTTCCAATACAAGCTGACTTCTTAGTTCACCTTATATTCTTCATGCACATGAACATACATTTACAAGCGCTTATTGTAAGCATTTTGAGGGAAAACTACAAAATGATGCTCAAATTAAAATTATTATATTTTTACCTTCATATTATTCTAAATTAATACAATATTGTCAAAACAACGTCGATTGAACTAAAAAGAAAGCTTCGAGTAATAAGAATAACGAGCTACTTGTCATTTGTGGAATTAGGTTCGTAATAATGTAGTGCCTACCTAGAGCAAATTCTTCACAATGCTTGCATTAAATTCGAGCAACCCATCTATATGCCTTCTTACAAAACGTTACACACGAAACGTTATGATAATTACAAACAAAAAACATACATAATATTCCCCAAAAGGTTAACAAAAGTGTACCAATGTACACCCACAGTTCGCCGGTATGTTTGGGCCCCATGTAATAGGGACGAGCCATTAACCAGGCATAAATCCTAACTTCGAGCTGCTACTGAGAATTTCATAGAGGAACCCAATAACACTTTGCTTGGCCTAAGAATCGAACCCAAGACCGCGTAGCAGTCGCGCTTAATACAACTAGGCTAGCGAGACTAACATGATTGATTTTTTATTTGTATTAGCAATAAGAGCAGTGCGCCAAGCGGCCAGTGAGGCGAGTTAAGTAGGAGTATGGAGCCAAATTCTGCGTCAATTTATTGTCAATCCTAATTGTTTGGATATTCGTCATGACGTTTAAAATATTGAGATTGTTGTATTACCTTTAAAGCTATTTCAGATAGACTACATCCATCTACGTAGGTGTCATTACAACTTTAAATAAGTAACCTATCTGTTAGATTATTAAAAAAAACAATGCTTTTCTGAAAATGGTTTAATTTATTATTCAAACGAAAACATAAACAGAAATTATAATTTATTTTTGAGAAGGTCTTGTACGAATGTTACAACTGGCAAACCTTTTGCTAACAGCAGATTATTTGAAGATATGATGCGAAACTCGATCATACCTTTTTCATATGGCCAAACTGAAGGTATTTCGGCGTTAAAGGTCATGTTAGTTGCGGAATATTTGCCCTGAAACGACAAAAATAATTAAAAGTTTAGCCATCTATTAAAGAGGAAACAGGATAGGACATCTGCCTATCAGCTTTTTGCTTAGTTTCAGTAGTCACTATTGCGAAAGCATCAAAGTGGAGATCTTCGCATTCTCTCTCAATAGACCGCCTACCACCTGAACTCACCGCCACATTAACACCTTACATATCCTTTATATCCCCTAAGTACAGGTACCACAATAACCGCTAGAGACAGGTACGGGACAACTGCATTACTTGATTATTTCGTACAATGCAAACATCAAATGCAAATTTATTTAATGTTTTGTAATCACACTAATATTATGAAGGCGAAAGTTTGCGTGTGTGTGGATGTTTGTTTCTTCTTCACGCTAAAACGGCTGAACAGATCTAGATAAAATTTGGCACTGAGATAGATTGTAGTGTAGAATAACACATAGAATACTTATTATCCCTAAAAAAAAAACGGTTCCCGTGGGATAATATAAATATTAACTTTCAAACGAACGAAGTCGCAGGCGATAACTAGTAGAACATAAGTATCAACTACGCAGGTAAGTTTGTCATTACGATAATTTATACACATGTGAGGAATATACACTGTTATAAATTCATTGATATCATGGATGATATTCTCACCGGTTCCGCAGGACAAGTATTCCAGCCACTAGCCCTCAGGAGTGTACCAATATAAATATCTTCTTTTATTAAATCACAAAGTTTAAAGTGCAATTCAGGAAATGACCTCCTGAATTCGTTGTGGAGATATTGGTAGAAAAACATATCCAGCTGTCCACAAAAAAAAACATTTATAAATACATCATTTATACATACGCAGGACACGATACATAGAAAATCTGTTGGCGAGTAAAAATGATTGCATTTCTTACCGATACTGAGTTGTCTAAAACCTTCTTATTGGTAAAAATTAAGTTGACACCATAATCTCCTTTTCGGCTATAACGTCTCACATTGAATATTGGTGCATCTTCAAAGTACAATTTATTATAATAAACGACTTCAGCACGCTCTGGTATCACTTTGAGGCACTAAAAATATAAAATTAAAAAATAAATGTAATTTATGTAATCAACCAGTAGTAGCAAGCATAGGTAAGTATTCGAAAATGTATCAAATGTATAAGGCGCCACAGGTGTATTACTTGTGCCATAATTCCCAGATCACTCAAATAAAGCATGTTACAAGCCACAAATCGGTACAAGATACTAAACAAGTGACAGTAGGAGTAACGCACAATATATGCCAGCAAACATTTGGAGGGGCCACTAAGGGCTGATGCCTGCCGAGGCTACGGGTTGTTCGAAATAGATACCACGCCCCCGGAACGCAAACGGCACAAGAAGGAACATGGATGGGTTTTAGTCAGTAAAAGTCTGACACTAAAGGGCGGGGGAAGTCACTTGATGATTTCCCAAAACACCAAAACAATTGTTGACCTTCACACTCTACAGTAAATACTGACAAGTCGCATTCTGTAGACAAAGCTGTATGATTATTTAATAATAAACTAAAATGCAACAGAAATAAGTTGAAAATTAAGTAATTTCGTGCAAGATAAGAAATGCCGCTTGAATGAGATCTTACAACCAACTTTCAAATTTATTTGTGAGGTGGTTTAGTCCATTAGCAATTAACGTAAATTAAAACTGTTGAACTGTTGTTGTTGTTGTTGTCAGGCGTGATGGTGGTAAAACTGTTGAAGCATAATTTTGATTATAGTCAGTAACAAACAAATTGCGGATGTACGCTTAAAATGTTTTAATTATTTTTCTAAAGCAAATGAATAGATTATTGGCAATCTTACCTGATGATAGTCAAACACAAAGTACAACAGAAACACACAGACACACACTTTGGTGTACCTCATCGCGAACAAAATAAGAAGAAAGACTCGTCTATATTTCTGATAACAAACATAGACTGACTGTAAGTAAATGTTTATACATCATGCGCAGCTATTTTATAAGTGTTATTAGGTTGATTATTTCACATTAGATCATACACCGCCCATTAAAATAAATTAAAAATGTGGTCACTTATCATAGTTCGGAAATGTCCATAAAAATATAAATTATTTACAATAATTTTCTTTACATAGCAAATGCGAATAAATATGAATCCAAACGTAAACACGGTTACTTTTACATGGTTCTGGAGCTCAAAATACAGGAACTCCAGTCGAGTAATAGATACTAATAGCATTGTTATATTTTTTTAAAACGTCTCATAAAGAAGTTGGCCATTCATCACTTTTTTGTCATTCTTTTATTAACTAAGCTATCTGTATGAACCCGAAATAACTTCTAGTTGAATAACATTGGATAAAATGTAAAGCCAAAATTGAAGGCACGAACTTGCTTAAAATTATCCACTATCTTATTATCATATATATTATTGACTCCCATTCAAATCTCATGAACTCCAAGTATGCACTTGCATTGCCCGAACCTTTAGGGAGCCGGGAGTTCTTCCCATCCAGCCCGTTAGTACCGTTCGGATCGTATATAGATAGCATTGAGAGCCTATGATCTCATGGGGCAGTCGGACGTGAAAGCCTGTCCTGCGATTCTACCACCAGGATCTCGCAAATTGGTTATACGCCTCGCACCCGCTTGTCATCGACACAGTGACGGGAGTACTTTCACCTCGAGGTCCAAGGGTGGGGATCTGGCGTTTCGTCCGAGTAACGCATCAGGTCCAACCCCGGTTGGAGCTCGCCCCTCAGCACCCAGTCGTACCCGAAGTTTTACAAAAGCTTTCCCAGGAGCGAACCCTGTGGAACACCGCACGATAAGTGACACATAGCCCCATCGACATGGCTTATATAGAGAAGCATGGCCACAAATATCCCAAGCAATACATTTCCAATATAAGCTGACTTCTTAGTTCACCTTATATTCTACATACACATGGACATACAGTGGCGACCAAAAGTGCATAAGCAATCTCAAAACGTATTACTTTGACGTTTAGTTTGACTTACGACCTTTTACTTTCAAGAATAGACACATGTATCATTGTTGTGAATGTAGTTCATAATTTCAACGTTTCTACATGAGACAAGATGGTCTAGCGGTTAAGCGCGCCCAGTTGACGGCGTTAATCAGTGTGCCGCGAGTTCGAATCTCGCATTTTGTCTTTTTGTATTTACTCAATTTGAAGAAATGGACAGAAATATAATATTCTTTATCTTGTTCGCTTTGTTCACAAATTTTGTAAAGTTAAAAGGGTAGTCATAGAAAATTAATAAAGAATTTAGATTTCTGTGAGGTAGACATGAGTTTTATGCATATTTAACTTGATCGGAATTCGTTGTCGTTTGGTTGTGGTTGTTGGTTAGTGACGAGTGTTTTAATAGATAGCCATATTGTAATTATTCTCAAAACGCAGACAAATAATATTACTGAGGCGAGGGCGAATATTATTGGGCTGCATAAAAGTGGTCTCAATTTATATCTTATGAAACCGGACTTAATGTGAGTATTATATTAACGAATTGTAAATTAAACTTTTATTTGAAATTTATACCTAAGATTATTTGGTGGCATTTCAATTAATTCTTATTATTAATTTTTAAATCTATAATGACGCCAAAAAAAAATGTGTTTATTATGGAATTTATAAATGAATAGTTTTAATAAATTTAAATGATATTGTTATATTAAATAAATATTATTAAATTATATAAAAAATTAAGTCACTTTAGTATTTTTGTTATAAAGCCTAATATTACTTTTTTTTTGTTTTAGAGAATACTATTCTTAGTCTCTGGATCAAGAAATACGAGGAAGAGGATAGATAGCCTTGCTACCTTCTACTCAACAGTGAAGAGGATGTGCTGTGTCGACAAAATTAATTGTGGTGGTTTCGCACCGATGAGACACTCATTACAAACTGTTTGCCGCAGCATGAGGGCTCATGCTGAAGGCTTGCATCATTAAAGACCAGCTACAAACCTTTCTTGACAGAAAGGAATAAACCAGAAATATTACATTTCGTTTTTAATATGTGGGGATGGAGTGCAACAGTGCTACTTATGAAGAAGTATTAGACGGAGTTATGCTACTACGTTTAATAACCTGGATTGGTTTTAGTTTTAATAGTTAGATGGTGTAACTAAATATGTAGTACTTAATAATTATATATTCGTAGATAGTGATCTTAAATTGAGGTTTAGTTTCAATCTTCTTTTCATCAAGAAAACGAATACTTAAGCTATTACCTCAATAAGTTTATTGTGACGTTACATAAAAAAAAAACCTGTTCATAAAGTCTAAATTATAGTTTAGTTTTCAATAAAGTCTGCTGAATACCGATTCAGAAACTTAATACGTAGTATCACCAAATTTATTTGTGTTATTAAAATATCCTTTTCTTATTACCTATGTTATTATGAATTTTATTGACTTAGTGGGTATACAACAAAAAATGTTATGAACGGTTACAAGAGAACTTCTTTTATGTCGGTAGGAATGTGACGTTACAATTCTCATAAGTTTTTTAATTTTATAGATAAATAAATTTTTGTTATTATTTAGCACGTTTTGTTTTATTTCCTTCTTCTTATTCCAAAAAGTTATACTAAAAACCACATAAATACTTAAATAAATATTACAATAACTAATATTTGCTTATTATAAAACATAAATAATGAGCATGAATACGTTATCAATCAACATAAACCTAAAAAGTTTTTACCTAACATTATTATGGTTTCAAAAAACAAAAAACAGCCACACATAGTGTAAGATTCGAACTCGGATTTCAATGATCGTAAACCCTTTCTTATCCTAAACAGCTGCCAGGACATGTTATTTTTACGCGAAATTTAGCAATGCAATGGTAAGAATACGTCACGCGTCGGGTAGGACGCATAAACAGAAATATAATGCCATCTCGCTTAGTGAGCGCGACGATAGTTCATTAGTGTGTGTTATCTGTGGAATGTTGAGACATCACTCGTAAACACACATGCGCACGCACTGACTGGATCGCGCCCGTGTTCACAGCAAAGTGAACCTTAGCGTGCTTATGCAATTAT
Organism: Caradrina clavipalpis; assembly: GCA_932526535.1. Taxonomy (NCBI): domain Eukaryota; kingdom Metazoa; phylum Arthropoda; class Insecta; order Lepidoptera; family Noctuidae; genus Caradrina; species Caradrina clavipalpis. The sequence continues at coordinate 13,396,860 of OW052095.1, read as the reverse complement.
GAGCGCCTACTGTACATTTACAAGCGCTTATTGTAAGCATTTTGAGGGAAAACTACAAAATGATGCTCAAATTAAAATTATTATATTATTATCTTCATATTATTCTAAATTAATACAATATTGTCAAAACAACGTCGAGTGAACTAAAAAGAAAGCTTCGAGTAATAAGAATAACGAGCTACTTGTCATTTGTGGAACTAGCTTCGTAATAATATAGTGCCTACCAAGAGCAAATTCTTCACAATGCTTGCATTAAATTCGAGCAACCCATCTTATTTATGATGATTACAAACAAAAAACATACATATTCCCCAAAAGGTTAACAAAAGTGTACCAATGTACACCCACAGTTCGCCGGTATGTTTGGGCCCCATGTAATAGGGACGAGCCATTAGCCAGGCACAAATCCTAACTTCGAGCTGCTACTGAGAATTTCATAGAGGATCCCAATAACACTAGCAGTAGCAGTCGCCCTTAATACAACTAGGCTAGCGAGACAGTCATGATAATTGAATATCATTATCATTAAACAAAGCTATTTAATACCCTTGATTTTTTATTTGTGGAGTAGCAATAAGAGCAGTGCTCCAAGCGGCCAGTAAAGCGAGTTAAGTAGGAGTATGGAGCGAAATTCTGCGTCAATTCAGTGTCAATCCTAATTGTTTAGATATTCTATGTGACGCTTTATACATATATTGACATCGTTATGTTACCTTTAAACCTATTTCAGACACTACGTCATCTATAAGTGTCATCACAACTTTAAACATGTAGCCAGTTTGTTAGTATATAAAATGAAACACCACATTTCTGAAAGGGTTTAATTTATTATTAAAAATACACTGAAATTATAATTTATTTTTGAGAAGGTCTTGTATGAATGTTACAACTAGCAAACCTTTTGCTAACAGCACGTTATTTGAAGTTTCGACGCGAAACTCGATCATACCTTTTTCATATGGCCAAACTGAAGGTATTTCGGCGTTAAATGTCATGTTAGTTGCAGAATATTTGCCCTGAAACGACAAAAATAATTAAAAGTTTAGCCATCTATTAAAGACGAAACAGGATAGGACATCTGTCTATCAGCTTTCTGCTTAGTTTCAGTAGTCACTATTGCGAAAGCATCAAAGTGGAGATCTTCGCGTTCTCTCTCACTAGACCGCCTACCACCTAAACTCAGCTCCGCATTAACACTTTACACCCTATCCCATATATCAGCTAAGGACAGGTACGGCAATAACCGCTAAGGACAGGTACGGCAATACCCGCTAGAGATAGGTACGGGACAACTGCATTACTTGACTATTACGTACAATGCCCAGACATGCAAACATCAAACGCACATTAATTTAATGTTTTGTAATCACACTAATACTCCTAGGTATTATAAAGGTGAAAGTTTGTGTGTGTATGTAGGTCTCTTCTTCACGCTCAAACAGCTGAACAGATAAAATTTGGAGAAAGATTGTAGTGTGAAATAACACAATAACACATAGGACACTTTTTATCCCGGAAAAAATACGGTTCCCGTGGGATTATATTAATATTAACTATCATACGAACGAAGTCGCGGGCGATAGCTAGTAGAACATAAGTATCAACTAAGCAGGTAAATTTGTCATTACGATAATGTATGCACATGTGAGGAATTTACACTGTTATAAATTCATTGATATAATGAATGATATTCTCACCGGTTCCGCAGGACAAGTCTTCAAGCCACCCTCCCTCAGGAGTGCACCAATATAAACTTCATCTTTTATTAAATCGCATAGTTTAAAGTGCAATTCAGGAAATGACCTCCTGAATTCGTTGTGAAGATATTGGTAGAAAATCATATCCAGCTGTCACAAAAAATATATTTTAAAATACATAATTTTATTATACCAATATACGCCACGATACATAGCCAGTAAAAATGATTGCATTTCTTACCGATACTGAGTTGTCTAAAACCTTCTTATTGGTAAAAATCAAGTTAACACCATAATCTCCTTTTCGGCTATAGCGCCTCACATTGAATATTGGTGCATCTTCAAAGTACAATTTATTATAATAAACAACTTCTGCACGCTCTGGTATCACTTTGAGGCACTAAAAAAATAAAATTAAAAAAGAAAATGTCACAAAACTGTGAAGTAGGGTGCTCCATTTAGGAGCACCCTACTGCTCTTTATGGCACCTGAAAAAGAGAACTGTTTGATGCACTCATTTCTGTAAACAACCGGTAGGAGCAAGCATAAGTAAGTATTCGATAATGCATCAAATGTAAAAGGCGCCACATGAGCCATACTTCTCTAATCACTTAAATAAAGTATTATTTTTTTCAAGGCATGAATCGTTACAAGATTCTGGTCAAGTGACAGTAGAAATTTATGACCTTTTGACTCTACAGTAAATACTGGCACGTTGCATTCTATTGACAGAGCTGTATGATTATTTGATAAATTAACTTAGATAGTTAATTTATCAAATAAAATATACCATCACGCCTGTTTTCCCCGAAAGGTTAGGCAGAGGTGTACCAATGTACACCCACAGTTCGCCGGTATATTTTTATCAAATAATCATACAGCAACAGAAATTAGTTGAAAATTAAGTAATTCCGTGCAAGATAAGAAATGCCGCTTGCAATGAGGTCTTACAACCAACTTTCAAATCTATTTATGATGTGTTTTAGTTCATTAGCAATTGCTCAAAACAACAAACAACAAAATCATGCTCCAACAGTTTTAACTTTTGTTAATTAACAAAAGTTAAAACTGTTGGAGCATGATTTTGTTTTCAGTCAGTTACAGGCAAATCGCGGACGTACGCTTAAAGATGTTTTAATTCCTTTTTCTAAAGCAAAAGTATAGATTGTTAACAATCTTACCTGATGATAGTCAAACACAAAGTACAACAGAAACACACAGACACACCCTTTGGTGTAACTCATTGCGAACAAAACAAGAAGAAAGACTCGTCTATATTTCTAATAACAAACATAGACTGACTGTATCGTATACACACCATGCGCGACTATTTTATAAGTGTATAAGGCTGATTATCTAACATAAGATAATTCATCGCCCATTAAATTAAATTAAAAATATGGTCACTTGCCATATTTCGGAAATGTCCATAAAAATATAAATTATTTACAATTATTTCCTTAAATAGCAATAATCTGTTTGCCTGTGAACATTTTTAAGGTTCGGCACGCCAAACGGCAAAAAAAACCCTTACAAGATCACTTTTTCGTCAGCTTGTTTTAAAGAGTAGGTATTTCTCAAGATTTATTAAACGAATGAATTCATTGAATAAATAATAAATAAATAACTAGTCACTTGCCCGGGAAACAGATCGACCCGTGAACCCATCTTCCTAGAGACAGTGGGACAAGCCGCTCTGCAGGTTGGTACAGAATAATTTAATTACATTACGACGTATTAATTAAATTATTCTGTGCACGGCGGGCACACTCAGAAGAATTTATGGTAATTCTGCTGAGTGTGCCTGCCTGCTGGCTGAGGGTGAGTGGGAGTCGGGTCTCTGGCTTCAGGCACTTCGGTCACCCAACATAGGTACTACTCTTCATTCCGGCTCGCTACATGCCTGCGCCTGGGCGCACTTTTTGGGGCTCCGCACCGCTGTCAGTGCGGTGAAGCTGTCGACTCCCTCGGACACCTTGGCCTGCCATGCTAAAAGAGCGCTGGCCGCATAGCACGGCACGCCAGCATTAATGACATCATCCTTCGTGCTCTTGTCTCTGCCGGAGTGCCAGCTGTTTTGGAGCCAATTGGCTTGGCACACGAAGACGATGCAAATATATTAACCTTCATGAAAGCTATATGCTTGAGCCGTTTGAAGTTGATACACTAAGGCCACGGGAACCGAGCGCTCATCTAGTATTTCGGGTCATCGCCAAGCGACAGGTCGATTCTTCACGTGACCAGAGGGCTGGCCTTTTCTTGGGCCAAAGAATCAACATTGCCATAGAACGTGGCAATGGTGCCAGCCTTCTGGGCCCTTGTCCCATTGACAGCGATGCGGATGAGTTTTTTGATGGCCTATGACCTTCCTTTTTTATATTAACTGTACATGGTTTGTAATTTAATTATTATTATTTAAATTAGTTTTACGTTCGAAAAATAAAAGTTTTAGTCAACAAATGAATTTGAATCACCAGACATTCAGGGGGCCCAATTGTAGACGTCTAATGAAAATTTTAGAAGCCTCTTCTCATGGACTGTCTAAAATGCCCTCATATTACGTTTTGCGATTATGTAGTCTAGTTGAAAGTTTTTAATACAAAATTGAGTTTTTTTTACCTGAGTTCGGATTTTGTTAATTTTCTAATAATTCCTGTTAATTTTTTTTATAATAATTCCTGTAAGTTAATTGAAACCTGACTGTCTAATCATGTTAAGTGACTCAGTTCAAAGGGTAAAAAAAATCTCGATAGAATTCGTTCCAGCCGCTCAAATCGGGCCCTATGCAGGACCCAAATCCGACTCTCGATTTGTACATACAAGCGGCGCTCGGACAATCCCGATTGTAAAGCAGCGTTGCAAGTGCGCCACCCGTATGCAACAGCCTCGGCGCCAGGCGACGGAAATAGAGTCCGAAGTACCTCCAGTGGTTGAGTAGGTACCATTCCTAGATACTTCATGGTAGACAGCGATTGGACACCAGCATTTCGTTCGCGTAACACGTCAGGTTCACTCCCGGTTGGAACTCGCCCCTCAGCACTCAGTCGTGCCCGAAATTTCACAGAAGCTTTCCCAGGAGCGAACCCTGTGGAACACCGCACGATATATTTATTTTGCAAAAGAGGGCTGTCAGAGCCATCTATAATCTTTGCAGACGCGGGTCTCTAAGGGAATTGTTAAAAAAAAATATTACCATGACGGTTCCTTGTCAATATACAGGAAAATTTTTTAACCAGTGCGTAAATTTTGCCATAATAAACTTCAACACGTTTTATTAAACACGTATATTTTATTTTGATATGTCTTAGTACTAAAAAAAAAAGTTATCGCTTACGAAACATCTATACTTAAAAACCATATTTTATTGTCACTCGGCGCTAGCGCATTCCCCACCCCCTCACCCCAGCCATGCGCCCGGGCGGCGACCAAGAGTTGTCATTGATAGTATGGCGAATAGATTATGACCATGTTTTGCTTATTTCAAACTCGGATAAGGATGAAATTTTTTTTATTTTTTTTTTTAACTAAACACGGAAATGTGTTCTATTACTGACACTGAACTACCAAAAAAAATTTACGCACTGGTTAAAAACTTATCCTGTATATGTTCGATATAAGAAAACATTATGCATGTTCGAAAAAATCTTCATTTTTTTAAAAAAGTTGGTGATAAACATACTTTATACATAAATAGGAACAAATTAGGTCAACCAAGTTTCAGATTGTCTAAAGTACACACTTCTTTTATGGGGTACTGTGTAAAATGTTATAATAAAATACCGCTCGATATCCTCGAACTAAATGAGAGAAAATTTAAAACTTGCATCAAACGCACACTATGTAGCCAAGCATATTATTATAAGTTAGAAGATTATTTTAATGATAAGAATGCTTGGCTTAATGCTGGTCCTGCTCCACAGAGACTCGAGTTCACGTATTAATAGGTATATATTATTTTATGGGGATATTTCTTACCACTATTTTCATTTTTATTGACCTTAATAACATGTACCGTTATTTTTATTGCAATCTTTTTTACATACCACAGATCATCTATCGAATAGGTTCACTAAAAACCTTAATAACATGTAATGTAACATCATTTATTTCAATTTTGTAAATGTTAGTACCATGGAGCCATTTATTTTTATTTTTCTTATTAAGTTCGTATTTATTGAACGCGGTAAGCACAGTGGTTGGGAGCTTTGTCAGTCTCGCTGATGGTGACGCGTGGGTGGGATCATTTGGTTCCCTTTATGATGGTTGAGCTAAGTGGTGCTGAACCACGCATCATGTTCGTGAACGGGCGCTGTCAGTTGGGATTGGTCATCTCTTAACTACCATGGTCGACTTCTTTATTATTAGGTACTATTTCTTTTGTTTTTAGTCACTTTCATTGTTTTCACAGAAGCAACAAGAATTTTTGTAACCATGATTTTGTAAAAACCATTTTTAAAAGAGTGTCCATGGAGTTCCTTCCTTGTTCTTCTCCATAGAGATCTACGTTTTGGAACAAGCAACTAGCTTTAACTTACTATAAATTCTTGTTAATTTAAAAGTGCTTGTAAAAAAGCAAGAAAAAGCAAAGTTGTTGTTGTTGTAAGTGCTTGTGCTTGTGTTGTGCTTGGTCTAATTGAAATACATGCTTTGACTTTGACTTGACATGCGGTGCTGATATCTGCCATCACGTCCTATGTAAGTGACATATAGACCCAACGATGTGCCAAGCAATACATGTCCAATATAAGCTGACCACTTAGGTCGCCTTATGTTATACGAGTACATGCACATGGAAGTACATTTACAAGCGCTTATAGTAAACAGTTTGAGAGAAAACTACAAAATGATGCTCAAATTGAAATCATTATAATATTTTTTTTTATTATTCTAAATTGATACAATATTGTCAAAACAACGTGTGAACTAAAAAGAAAGCTTCGATTAATAAGAATAACGAGCTACTTGTCATCTGCAGAACGAGCTTTGTAATAAAGTAGTGCCTACCTAGTAGAGCAAATCCTTTACAATACTTACATTACCTTGTATGAACAACATTTGATACGCCGACGATATGGTACTGCTAAGCCCATATGGTTAAGTCCTCAACATTCTGTTAGGCAAATATGACTGGCTGCGTACCTCTCATATAAGAATAAGAGAATGTTGTCACGTGACCTAAGTATACATTTAAAAAAAGTGAACTATTTGTGTATAAGGCAGGTAATAAAACTCCTCCTCCATTCCCCCGATCTGATTTGATGGAATCCCAGAAAGTAGGGTCACCAGATTTAAGTTCCTAGGGCATTGGGTACCTAACTGAGAAACTCTCGGATGATTTGGACATTGAGAGGGCCGTTTGGCATTGTACACAACTAACGGTGCACAAATAATGTTCATGGGAGTTGAGTAGGAGTATAGAGCCAAATTCTACGCAAGTGCAATGTCAATCCTAATTATTAAGATATTCGATGAGACGTTAAAAATATCGACATCGTTATGTTACCTTTAAAGCTATTTCAGACAGACTACATGAATCTACGTAAATGTCATCACAACTTTAAATATGTAGCCAGTCTGTTAGTCTATAAAATGAAACAATGCTTTTCTGAAAATAGTTTAATATATTATTCAAACGAAAAAATACACAAAAGTATTTATAATTTATTTTTAAGAAGGTTTTGTTTGTATGTTACAACTACCATACCTTTTGCTAACAGCAGGTTTTTTGAAGATGTAACGTGAAACTCGATCATACCTTTTTCATATGGCCAAACTGAAGGTATTTCGGCGTTAAAGGTCATGTTAGTTGCGGCATATTTGCCCTGAAACAATAAATTTATGAATCGAGGCTGAATTGCAGCTCTGGCCGAAGGCGAAGGCAAATGGAGCCGAGAGCGTAATGATCAATGCGCACGCGTGCCAAACGTTGTTTCTCAAAACACTAGCGAGGAATAAACATTTTTATAAATTTATTGATATCATGAGTGATATTCTCACCGGTTCCGCAGGACAAGTCTTCCAGCCACTCGCCCTCATGAGTTTACCAATATAAATATCATCTTTTATTAAATCGCATAGCTTAAAGTGCATTTCAGGAAATGACCTCCTGAATTCGTTGTGGAGATATTGGAAGAAGATGATGTCCATCTGATCAAAAAACAAACATTTTATAATACATAATTTATACCAACCTAGGCCACCACACATCGACAATGTTTGCGAGTAAAAATGATTGCACTTCTTACCGATACTGAGTTGTCTAAAACCTTTTTATTGGTAAAAATCAAGTTAATTACATAATCTCCTTTTCGGCTATAACGTCTCACATTGAATATTGGTGTATCTTCAAAGTACAATTTATTATAATAAACAACTTCTGCACGCTCTGGTATCACTTTGAGGCACTAAAAATATAAAATTAAAAAAGAAAATCTCACAAAACTGTGAAGTAAATGGAGCACCCTACTGCTCTTTATGGCACCTGAAAAAGATAACTGTTTGATGCACTCATTTCTGTAAACAACCGGTAGTAGCAGGCAATTAAGTATTTTGGAAATGCACCAAATGTATGAGGAGCTATACCAGTGCCGTACTTCCCCGATCCCTCAAATAAATTACAAAGCTCGAATCGGTACAAGATAGTGATTAAGTGACAGTAGGATTCGCGCACAATAGGTTCCGTACCATCAAAACAATTTATTACTGACTTTCTGACGCTACTGTAAATAGTGACACCTCGCATTTTGTGAACATTTTTGTAGCTTTCTATAGAAATAGCGCAGACAGAGTTGTATGATTATTTGATAATGAACTAAAATGCAACAAAACCTTGTTCTAAAGCTAAAGTTTGGATAATTAACAATCTTACTTGATGATAATCAAACACAAAGTGCAGCAGAAATACGCAGACATACACTTTGGTGTAACTCATTGCGAACAAAATAAGAAGAAAGTTTTACACGTCTTTATTTCTAATAACAAACATAGACTGACTGGTATCATCATGCTCGGCTATTTTATAAGTGTTATTATGCTGATTATCTAACATTGGATTATTCACAGTCCATTAAAATAAATTATATATGTGGTCACTTGCCATATTTCGGAAATGTCCATAAAAATGACAAATGATAAATTATCTACAATTATATTTTTTTATTTCGGTAATAATTATGTTTGTCTGTGAACATTTATAGGGTTCAGAACCCTACAGTTTTATTATTTGCTAATTGCTTGCTACTACAGGTTATTTATAGAAAGTAATCAAGTATTTTGGAAATGCACCAAATGTATGAGACGCTACTACTTGTGCCGTGCTTTCCTGATTATGCAACTAATGATAACAACTAATAAATGAAATGTTAATTACAACATAATATTGATTACAGCCACGTGAAAAACAGAAGGCGGATGTGCGCTTAGAGTTAGGGTTCCGCTGGCTTTTCATCAATACCCTCAATCTAACAGGGCCGTTTATTAAAGCGAATATTATAATAGAATGGCAGTTTTCAAAGTTAAAAGAAAATATTTATGAGAAAATTCGAATGGCTCCTGAACAGGAATACGCCTTTCGTTTATTCCCGTACGGGATAAGAAAAGCTAGCTATTGGTATTGGCACAGAGCGAAGTAGACACATCACATGTCTTACACTGAGATGCCAGGGATGCAGCATCAAGGATAAGAATAACAGATATTTTTTTGAGTATAAGTATTTATAAGGAGAATCTTTAGTTTGAGATGTATACGCCCTTAATAATATGGAACATAGAATATATTTTGCTAATTATAGGACTTTTTTGTAATCTAAACTAATAATATTATAAAGAAGTAAGATTTTTTTGGTTGTTTGTTTGTAACGAATAGGCTCCAATACTACTGGACCGATTTTAACCATTTCACCAATAGATAGCTACATTATTCCTGACTAACATAGGATATATAACATCACGCTACGACGTAGTGGAGCGGCGCATTAACCAAAGACGTAACTTATGGCGGGTTAAATAAGCCACGCGGTGGACGTCGCGGGCAGTTCGCTAGTTATATGCAATGGAACATTTTTTAACCAGTGCGTAAATTTTGCCATAATAAATTTCAACACGTTTTATTAAACACGTATATTTTATTTTGATATGTCTTAGTACTAAAAAAAAAGTTATCGCTTACGAAACATGTTTACTTAAAAACCATATTTGATTGTCACTCGGCGCTAGCGCATTCCCCACTCCCTCACCCCAGCCATGCGCCCGGGCGGCGGCCGCGAGTTTTCATTGATAGTATGGCGAATAGATTATGTCCATGTTTTGCTTATTTCATACTCGGATAAGGATGAATTTTTTTTTTTTTTTTTTAACTAAACACGGAAATGTGTTCTGTTACTGACACTGAACTACCAAAAAAAAATTACGCACTGGTTAAAAACTTTTCCTGTATAACATAGCAATCAGGGATAACCTAGCTTCCGAGAAGCGACAAAGTTTTCAGAATCGTTTTAGTAGTTCTGGAGATGAGCGCCTTCGACCAAAAAACACACAGATAAACTATTCAGCTTTAAAATATTAGCATAGATACAATAAAATTATTATTGGCCTTCGTCAAAATATGTAATTGTTATTTAATGGTACCAAACAATTACATATAGGCAGTACGTGCAGCAGAGGACAGGTATTTAAAGCTAATATGATGATGGTGATACAATCACAGGACCTCATTTTACTATACATTTTAACGTTTATTTTCAAGGTTGCCTAGCCAACCTATGTTGGTCTCGCATCATTCTAGACATTTGTATGTAATTGGCTTATAGCTTTAATTCAATAACATCAAACTCTATGATCTTTATTATAACAATTATACTGAATTATGTTTGCAGCGAATTATGGTTAATAACGTGGTTTGATATTACAGCTTGTAGAACTAATTGTGTAACCTACTTTCTATTTATTTTATAAACTGGAACATTTTTTTTATAGCTTAGCATTTATTATTATTGATAATAGCTTTGCTGAGGAATTCAAACTACTGGATTAATACAGTAGGCATACTTAAATTGAACCGTTAAAAACTCGAGTATATACCTGCTCCATTTATTAAAGAAAATTTAATTAGATAAATAACTGAGTTTTGGTGATATTCTTTACATTTCTTTGTGTAATACTCAACATAATTTTTTATGTATTATGAAATAACGCAGCTGACATTGATTGAAATAACGATACCGTTGTTACGGTATTTTTCTTAATATTATATCGAATAAATTAAAGATAGGGGGGTACACTGCATAATAAAGATTATATATTTTTATTTATTTATTTTGTGCACGTGAAACAATTTAAAGGTGGCACCAATACATTTGAAATGCACCTCCGAATTCGAGCATCTCGATTTTATTAAGCACATGTCTCACATTATTTACAGTGGAGTCGGTGATCCCGGCCAACGGTATACGCCTCCGACTCTAGAACGTATTTACCAAAAGCGTATTCATATTAGATTTCCGAGCTCCCAATGCCAGCCGGCCGTATCGAGAATGTCACCGATACATTCGATACTTTATTCGAGTGAGCTCGAGAACGCCCGCCGCGACACGGAAGAGTGTCAAATAAATACAGGTTGAAATATATCTCCTGTCGCGTACTGTGATCCTGGTATATACGTGCCATTTAAACGATGAATTTTTGTTTGGTTTTCGTGTTGTTCGGCTATTTTTTCACGTGGAGTGCTGGTATGCTGTACCGACGAGACGCCGACAATGTTTTGAAACCTGGTGGGTATTTTTTGTTTTTTTAATTTTTTTATTCGCGTCCTTGTAGTAAGATATTGTAAATTACTGCCTTTTCAATGTTTTGACAGACAAGCATTGTCTTTTTAGATTTATACTCTACGTACTTAGGACATTTTAATTATTTACTTTTTAACTTAAGTTCAGTGTTTCGTCAATCATACATACATAATAGCATATATCATTAACCTATGGTGCACATACAATAAATTATACTTATTATTTATAATTAGCTACTTTGTGTAAACTACAGGCAAAATAATTTTAAACAACACTAACATAATCTGATTTTATATCTTGTAATTTTGTGATTAAATGTATTATTTATTTATTTAAAGGTCACGTAATTATAATAAACTTATAGGTTGATACTGAACGAGATTCGATTTGTAAGATAATGATAATGATACGAAGAAATTAATTATTTATTATCTAGACTCTAATAAAACTTATAATTAAAAATAATAAAGGGTCAAAAAGCATGAAAATACTTATCCTCATTGTTGTCAAAATGTTGTCGTTGTTGTTATTTTAATACCTATCTGGTGTACCTTTGGCTCAAATATCAAAGAGTAGTGCAAGAACACAGGTGCAATGCTGACCAGTGTCGACACAAATTACGTCACCCTGTGTTGCTCATAATATAATCCTCTTTCGATGCATAATTTTTGCACATCACTATTGCGTAGTGGCACCTAAAAATCCGGGTACCAGCCTCTGAGTCACGGGCTTACATGTTTATAATGAATTTCACCATCTTCAGATTAGTTCCACAAATCTCATGTGGCAGATTATAAAACAAACTCTTTTCTATTTACCCGACTGCTCCAGAAGTGTTATGTTTGCAAATGTATGTACGTATGTATATTTCTTTAGCACGCTTTGTTGCTTAAACGACATGTTTTTTTATCTGATAATAATGCAATCAGGAAACGGTGATATGATGATATGTAACGTGTTTGACACATGTTAATAATAGAGCGAATTTTCGGCAACCTGTCTCCATCACCATGTGCATTCGTAGGTAAGAAAGAGACAGAGAGAAGGTCATTACAAAAATATGTTAATGTGTTGATAGTGCGACGCTGGCACAGGTTGCATTCGTTACCTTGATCGCTGCGCACGATACGAGAACGGTGCACTTTCGAATGGTGCTGCGAACTATGGGGCAGTCTCACTTTGGATATTGTCTATTTGGTTCTAGGCATTATTGAGACCGAGATTATTTTTTTAAACGGCATCTATTTTTAGCACACTTGCTCGTAAAGTGGCTCTTAATACACTTCATTATTACACACGTATGGTTTTTACATTACATTACCGCACTAGGACTGCCCCGTTGGTCTAGTGGTCGCAAGCGCGACTGCTGAGCGAGGGGTCCTGGGTTCGAAAAGTGATTTTTGGGTTTTTCGATTAGGTATTTCTCAGTAGCAGCCCGGAGTTTGAAAGTTGGTGGTGTGACACCCCCGCGCCTTGGAAAGCACGTAGAGCCGTTGGTCCTACGCCTGATCTCTCTCCTCTCATGTATTCATAAAAAGGTTGATAACAGTTGCTGAAATACTAAATTAATCTAGTAGTCATAATTCAAAACAATAATTATGGTATTGTAAATATTGGACCCAATGCGTTTCAACCGATTTGGTAGCAAGCCTTACTTAACACAAAGCTACTATGTTTGCACACCGCCTGAGTGTTTAATAAAACTGCGCAACCACATGCTTTTAAAGAGAGTGCCTGTATTTGCTTGAATTTTATTATGGTTCCCATTATAAAATAGGTATGTAATTTGCAATAAAGTTCCTATTACAATACCTAACAGCCCTATAACTAGAAAATTGTTGAAACTTTAAATTTTAACAACAAAAAAGGTGTAATATTAAGTACATATTGTGCGGTTATACGAAACCTTTCGTGTACAAATCTCGCTCGCACTTGGCCCATTGTTTACCTTTAAAACCGGCAGACATACAAACAAGTTGCATGCACTAAATACAGCGGTGTATTGTTTGCCTATTTGCACAATCTGAAAAATCAAAGTCTCATCTGTACCTATAAATCCTACTAATATTATATATGCGAAAGTTTGTTAGAATGGATAGATGGATGGATGGATGTTTGTTACTCTTTCACTCTTAAACGGATGAACGGATCTGGATGAAATTTGGCACCAAGATAGGTTGTAGTCTGGAATAACACACAGGATACTTTTTATCCCGGAAAAATGAACGGTTTCCGAGGGATAACCAAATAAATTTTACGCGGACGAAGTCGCGATCAGAAGCTAGTAGATAAATATTGGCAAATGGGTTATATAAGCACAATGCATATTCAAGTAAGTCCATATACCGGAGTAAGTGGTAGCAAAGTGAGCGGCCTTGCGCGTGCGCCGGGCCACGGTCAAGACTTTTAACTTGTATTAAACGCTATGTTAACGCTTAAGTTGACCCGGCGATAGTTGTTGTTTTAAATTGATCTTAACTCGGTTATATATTTTTTTTTAAATAAGGAAGGAATTAAATCATTTTGTTTAGAGGGGCTCGTTGCTAAGTAAAAGCCATCAAAGGTCAGTCCTTAGATGAGTGACCATCCATTTCATACCGAGAAAGCATATTAAGCCGGCGTTTTCTGCTCTCATTTGTAGATATTATTTGACAGTCATTATGGGTATTCAAAAACTGACAACCAGGCATACCAAGGGGTGTCGTGTTACACAGTTACTGGCTTGTAGAATTTCAATAGGTAAAACACTGGCCTTTGTAAAACACTGGTATTTAACAGGATCCGGTTAGACTGTAATCTGACACTTAGTCAGTCAGAGTCTAATGGGTGAATCGCTGTACCAGACGATGGGCATTCAAGAGGATTTTACACCCCAGAAAAAACAAAACATAATAATCGCGTTAAAAGTAAGAATTTATCAGAATAACATATAAAAAAACGGTTCTGTAACCTTTAAGAGTCTGCCAGCAGTAAAACGGGTTAGTAATGGCACACGTAGCAAACCACCTCTCACTAAGGTACTGCGAGACTTTAAATCTAATACTTACGTTCTATTGCTTCCAACAAAGCTGTTACTAGGACTCTGAACTCTATTTTATAGGAATACGACACATAGTATTTGAAAGCCCTAGAGAATAACATTGTTTTTTTATTCCTTTTCTTTCCGGCCTACTTGGGTGCTTCCCCCCAAATAGACGAGTGCCCTTCATGACTAGTAGGCAGTTCTTTTTACCCACAATATTCAATGTTTTATTTTATTTTAATAGGTGTAATTAATAAAACATTTGATATTATTTTGATGAATACACGTAAATTACTGAACCAGAAAATAAACTATAACGATAGAGTTTAACCACCAAGACAAGTAAAGTTGCCCTATGCTGTAGAAAAAAAAAATACTATGTATCATTTGCTTTTTAATTTTTTACATCTTTTATAGTCTTAGTCTTAATCTGTCAAGAATTCTCCATTTTCTCAATTTTTTTGAAATTGATCGTCACTAGGATGAGATTGCTATGGGAGTTTAAACCTAAAAACGTTTAAGATCTTATCTCAGCATTACGAGAATTTTCCTTTTATTCTGTTAGTCATCGGTCAATATGCAAATCACTCGTAACAGTCATCGGACTATTGTCGTTAGTGAGTCCTTATAAGTTATGCGATGACTAATGTCTAGTTCTATGGTGCTAGCTGTCATGGGTTATCTGACACCCACGGAATAATCTTGCTGTTTGATGTTATCCGAAAATAAATAGTTTTGCGTTTATCTACAGCATCCTACTATTATGAACGTATGTGAGGATGAATATAATATGTAGATGGGTGTATGTTTGTTACTCTTTAATTAAAGAGTCAGCCGAGCAGCAGAGTTCAGCCGTTTCAGATGAAACGACTGAAAAGAATTAGCTGACATTTTGCACTCATTGGTAAATAAAGACTTAAAAAAAGATTTGGCTACTACCTCAAAAAAATTATATAGGAAGTCGAAGGCAAATAGAAACTATGAAATTTTTGTTAACACATAGAGATATTCATATATACTTTATGAAGTTCAGATACGTACGTGTGTAAATATGCCTATATTCCCCGAAAGGTAAGGCAGAGGTGTACCAATGTACACCCATAGTAACATGATTTTTGCCCGGTCAATACCGGGCAAAAATCGAAGTCCGAGCTGCTACTAATAATTTCACAGAAAAACCCTATAACACTTTTTGTTCGACCTAGGAATGGACCCCAAGACCTCTAGCGTAGCAGTCGCGCTTAGGAACACTACGCTAACGAAGCAGTCAATCTACGTGTGTAATTTGCAAAATTCTCTCAGGAATGGCTGGCCCTGGTTGGCCCGATCCTTTCATCCGTAACAACATCATTCCGCATATGCCACACATCCGCGCACTAGCTCCAAAGCACTCTGCATATCAGAAATCTATTCCACTGATTTGAAGTTCCGCGGTGCACACCCACAATGCACGGAGTTATTTGCAGCTAAATTGCATCTGTTTGCAACGATAACCACTAAGTACCTACGTGCTATCAAAATAATTGTTTAATTTCTAAAATCTTTCTGTTGATGCATTATTATGTTTGAAATAAGGGGGCCAATTCCGCTAAACGGAACGTCAAAAATGCTTCTAATTTACCAATTTTTTTTGACAATGATTGTCGCTATGATGAGATTGCAACTAGATTTTGACAAATTGGGCGTCTTTTTTTTTTTTTTTTTTATAGAAATCATTTAGGGAAATCATCAAATAACTTCCCCCGCCCTGGGCGGGGCGGGAGGGAGTGTCAGACTTTTACTGACTAAAACCCGTCTATGTTCCTTCATGTGCCCTTTGCGTTCCGGGGGCGCGGTATCTCTTTCGAACAACCCGCAGCCCCGGCAAATTGGGCGTCTGAGCTTAGACTCTTGGCCCAATATCCTATTGTTGCGAAATCTACGTCATTTAGCATAGTAATTCTTGAAGCTAGCCAAATACACGAAGCTTCTTTGTAGTATCCCTAATTTTATTCTCAATATTTCAGCAATGCTAAAATGACTTAATTCTCGTTACTCTGTGATCAGTTTAATAGAGTACGTATATAATGTGTGTGAATTGTTAGCTCAAAATATAACGTTCTACGTTGTGTGACAGCAAGGCGACAGGCTGCGGAAGTTGGCAAGACAAGTTCACCGGTCACCACTTCACTTAGCATTATTATATTTATAACGCAGAACCTTATGTTAATAATTTATAAAACTTTGAACTTGTTTAACTTATTTACGTTTTAGTACCTAACAATGTTTATTTTAATTTTTACTTTCAACATTTTGCATGCATTTGCATTTAAGATAAAAAAACAAGGCATAAAAAAAGTTTTGAACATCTATTTATAGCACTACTTTCAAAGCAAATAACATTATAATTTTATATTTAATACTAGGTTGAAGGGATATCGTAACGTACACCATGCATTCAATAAATGATTCTATTCACAAACATTTTTCTTCGGTTAATCAGCGCTTCCATATATTTTGACCGTATAGGTTAGGTTAGGGCACTTATAAGCAGAATTTGTTCGAAAGAGTCACCGCGGCCTTGGAACGCAAAGGGCATTAAGAGAAACACGGATGGGTCTTCCCCCTACCTCCCTTCCACTCTAGGCTGGTAGAAGTCATTTTATAACGTCCCATCCTTAAAAAAAGAGAAAATTAGTGTTACACTTTTGTGTGGAACAGCTGATTTTTTAAATAACCGACTGCGCCTTATGTTTTCATCTCTTTGGGTCTATAGAATCATCAACTGAATTAATAGTAAAAGTCTTCGTGAATATTCTACACATTCACCTGTGTGCAACCAAGGTTAATACAATCTGTACCTACTAATATAATAAGCTGCAGAGATTACTTGTTTGCTTAAACACGCTAATCTCAAAATCTGCATTTTTTTTTTTTTTTTTGTTTATGATAGCCAGATTCTTGAGAAATGCGTTCCTATAGCATATATTATTATGAAAGAATATAGTATAAAACATCACGCGGATGAAGTCGCGAGCAAAAACTTGTGAAATTAATAACAGGAAAACCGTTTCATGTTTCAGATCTGTTGCCAGTATCGTCAACTGTGATGCCTCTGCCATACTACTCCGTCTACGGCTATGAAAAGAAATTACTTCGAGACAAACACAAGAAACGACCCACAGGGAAAATCTCCTTGGTGACAAAACCGCCCAAATAAATACACGTAATATCTGACCATTAGACATTTTTCCTTATCTTTCATAGAATAAGAATGGTTTTATTGGTGTTGTTCCGTTTTTTTATGAAGTTTATTAACTAATAAGGATTAGGGCTGGACCACACCAAATGTAATGTAAAGTGTTAATGAATATTATACTTTACTTATCTATAACATACTTTTTCGATCAAAGTTTAGTGTTAGGTACGTAGCTTACTGTTTTAGCTGTGGGTAGCATAGACAACTAGTGAGTTAATGATCAACTATCTATGACACATTAAATAAAAATTGTGTGTGTTATTCAATAGAAATAAATAGTTAATCGTCGCCAATATCAAACTTATTTGAATTTAAACTACGTAATAGCAATCTATTTAAATTAAGCAGTTATAAACTAAAACGAACTGTTTAAGTTTACCATAGTAAACCAGTTCAGAAATAATACACTCTATAAAAAATAAAACGAGTCACTTACCGCATAGGTACCTCGATGTTAGTGAGTTTTAAACTATTAAAAATATTAAGACAACTATGTAGTAAATGTTACCATTTATATTATTTTATAAATAATAATTAGAACTATAAGTGTAATGATTTCTTAAATCAATTATAAAACCTAATGCTTTGCATTTAGTACCAACATGCTTTATCCACTCCGTAATGGGACAAATTCTGCCAAAAAGCCAACCCACTTCATAATTTATCTAAAAATTCAAAGTCAAAGTCAAAGTCAAATCATTTATTTCAATTAGGCCATTAAAAGGCACTTTTGAACGTCATTACATTAAAAAAAACATTAATATTGAATCTAGTTGCCCAAAGTAATTTTCAAAGTAATTTTACCTAATGATTTTGAATATTTAACGCTGGTTAATGTTAACTTCTAAACATACGACAGTGTGGGACTTCAATTAAACTATTGTTGCTGGGTAGTATTGTAACACATTTGTCATATTAAATTTGCATGACATAATTATTATTGACAGGTTGTTGGATGGCTCATTTTGGCGGAATGAACTAGAAAATATGTGACTTAACATAAGTTTATTTATGCTTGTTTACATATAAAACGCACAAGAACATTCAACAAGAAGCAATAATTTGTATACCCTGTGAAAAAAGGAATGAAACAGAATGTTAAAAAATATATCATGAACAATTTTTGTACTGTATTTCGCGAGTAATAAAATGGAATATAATACAAATGGAAGCTTGTGACAAGTGAAATAAAACTCGTGATGTGAATTCATAGTCACAGCATTTTAGTGAATAAAGTTTTAAAAGATATTTTTATTTATTTATTTTCTTCTTTTAAAAACATAAATATAATTGAACCAAGTGGCTTATGGAGCTATAAGCTCCTTACCAGCTAACTTCCACATAATGTACCTATTTCCTTGACATTTTAATCAAGCCACATAATAGAATCTAGGCATTATGCGCATATTGAACGTTCAATAGGCATAAAACGTAACTCGTTTAACCAGATATAAACTAGGAATTATATTTACAGCGAATAATAATTATACGAGACCTAACCGCTGGTCAACCTGATGGCCAACGCGCACCGGCGCCTGACGCAATTGCGAAGCCTCTGGTATTGCAGACATCGAGAGGCTTCGCAATTGCGTTGCTATCTCAAACACAAACTTACTTTCCCCTACGACTCCTCCACAAAGAGCTACTACAAGTTAAATGTAATATCTAAATATTATTGTTTTTTTTTAGATTTATAAGCAAACAATAAGCCGAATGCTTAAAATACAACTGTGCTCAAAAGTGCTCTGTAAGTAAAAGCTTAGGCGCTGTCCTTTACAGTAAGGTGTAACTTAGTTTTAGTGAAAACGGGCTCGCTTTACAAAACATCTACTCTGCAAAAAGCACGCGTGGCAATAACCGAAAAGCCGCAATTGGATGGGTGACTTCAACTGGGTCACGGCAACAGCAACTAAGTACTACTGAAGCATCCTTTTTCACTAAAACCTTTCTCTAAGTTGTGTTTTACAATGTATGTGGCATGAAAAGCTGCTGTTAAATGAGTGCTATCTATCCCGCCGACGTAATCCCTTAGTCGTGTCTTATTACACCCCGGGGAAGTGAAGTGGTCTTTTCTTAGACAAGTAATATACCCTACCAAAACTCAACTTGAGTTATTCAGCACTGTAAAATTTTAAGATTAATTACTTACCTTAAATGAAGATCTATCCTAATTGTCTGAAGTAATGCCCGACAGGTAGGCGTAGAGAAAAGAACAAACACTGTGAAGTAATTCGTGGAGCACTTCCAGGCACTTCCAGGTGAGGTAGTTGTCAAACGCGAGCTTAATAATTTTGATAAATTGAATGTTAATAAGTTTTCTTTATATCTGGAGGACAACCCAAGAAAAAAACCCGCAGATGAGGAAAGAATAATCGTTATAATTTTCCAAAAAATACCAAAAGAAGAATTATTTCCGCATGAGCAAAACCGCAAGCAAAAGCCGTGGCATTCCATAATCCGACTACCTAACGTTATAATCGGTTTGAACGTTAATACGATCAACGAATAGTTGCCACAGGCTAAGTTAGCATTGTCAATCAAATAGAACATTCGAACAAACAATCATTATAGGTACATGCTATGCAGTGTTGATTGCCGGACAATAGATCAAATCAGAGCATACTCCACTATTGTCCCGCTACTAATTAATACATGATAACAAAGCTGATGCTACTTGTGATTAAACAGTGTATGCTAGAATATTGTATCCTAACCTCGAATTTGGCCTAATAATTAATTATAGTTGAAATCTACTGAGCATTTTCCCGGGGCGAACTCAGTGTGAATTCAATGTTGATACATTGAAACTATTCAGTCACTATTCAACTGAGTTTTACAAAGTATTGTGGAGTTATATTAGCATGATATTCAAAAGTTTATTGTAACATCTGCGAGACACTAATACTAATACACTTGTGAGCTTCTTAGAAATTTCATTACCTACCATAATATATTTATCATAGTGTCATTACCAGGTTATAAAATCTCAAATATGAGCATTGATGTTTTGCGGCCCCATAACAATAGGAATGCATTTTTATCAAATCCCTACATAGTTTTTCAACCCTAAAACCTTGAGAAAACACTGTGTAAGAGACATAAATATATTATTTTATCGTTAGCGTAAACATTGGTTAATAGCCGTCGCGAGGGTAGGTATAAAAATAATGTATTAGGGGATTTCGCTAAGCCGGGTATCGGAAGGAGACGCGTGTAGATGTGGTCGCCTGGATGTATTAAAAATATAAGAGTTCCCTCCACAGATGTAGCGTTTTTCTTTTACTTTTCACACGGATATTTGTATTC
This sequence comes from Caradrina clavipalpis, assembly GCA_932526535.1. Classification (NCBI taxonomy): domain Eukaryota; kingdom Metazoa; phylum Arthropoda; class Insecta; order Lepidoptera; family Noctuidae; genus Caradrina; species Caradrina clavipalpis. The sequence continues at coordinate 13,375,815 of OW052095.1, read as the reverse complement.
CTTAATACGAGTACATATTATGAGCATTTAGATAATAGGTATCCACACTAAGACAACCAGAGACGTCTTTTGATTTTTAGTTACGTTGAAATCAATAAATAGTTAATTCTTATTTATTGGAAGAGCAACAAAATTTAAATTTTACAGTTACTTGAACATAATTGGGTTTTCAGGTCTAAACTAAAGTGACTAGGACCTAAACTAAACAGTAATTAATTAATGTAATGTTAATGTTAATTAAGTAATGTAATTTTTGGCTAATAGTGTCAACAACTACCCAATTGTCACTGTTAAATTCTAATGAGCACCGTGATATTTAGACTATTATAACAATAAAGTGACGTACAATACGCAAGATAAGTTTTGTGTTATATAATTTTAGCCTGTGTTTGGTAAGTTTTTAGCTAAAGGTACCTATGATACCCGATATTTCCTTGATGGTAAGTTTCAGAAAACTTTCATATGATTGATTACAACGTACACAAATCAGCGTGACGACCTATTGGGCGCAAGTGAAATAACGCAGTCAACAAAATACCGTCGACAAGATACGATGAAGAAGAATATTGAAGAATTCTCAGCACAAGCAAGCTCTAATACTTCTACAGATTGTTTTCCTTGGAGAGTAAAACTTCGACCTTTTCTGATACTGGGTAGGTATATGGTCGGATATAAAAATTTTAGTCTCCAGAGTTCAATCGAGGTGACGCTGAGTATAGAAACTTGAAAGAAAGTATATCAATGACAGTATACATTACAAAAAGGTAAAAAATAATAATATCATGCGTGATTTCTCCAAAGTCTCGTGCCTTCTCTGTATGAGAAGAAGCCTTTGCCCTGCAGTCGGATAATAATAAGCTGGTATTGTTGTTTATAGACCTTTTTAGTTGCATGATAACTTCGTTAGTCCATTAGTCGAAGACGAACAAAATTTTAAGAATCTACGCGCAATAACCGACAAAATTCGTAATAATTTCCTTGTTAAAATAAGTTTCGAGACGTTGAGTGAGCGAAGATCTTTTTTGCTCAATCCTAAAGATTCATCTCGCAAACTTTCCCTTCTACGGTTCGCAATTTACTAAGGAAGAATCCTAAAAAGCAACAACTTATTTTCTTCGAAACTCTCTAACGTTTGAGTTTCTGTATCTACTTTATTATCTAACATGTACTCGTATATTTGAATTGTGTAGGTGGCTATTAAATTTTCAGGGGGATTTTTGCACATAAGGCTTGTTACTACGGTATTGCAAGTTTAGACGAAATTCCGATTAAAAGCTATATATAAGCAAGCACAATCAAAACAATGGTTAGTTATAAAATATCAGTTACCATGAAATTATTCTGAAAAATTTAATGGGTAAGCCATTTCAAAATCGAGGAATAAACAGAATCCACACTAATGGTACAGAAGTAAATGTAAATCTGTGTCTGTATGTTATCTCATCAAATTAAAGAGTACAATAACAAGTACTCAATGAATAAGCCGATCATGCTAGTAAAGTGATCAAGTATCAACATTATTGACAGTTCCCAAACATCTCTCGAAAATTCAAACACGTTCCAAAAAAAGTCTTATCAACAAACACAATGACATTAAGCCGTTATTGTATTACTTATATATCAGGCGTAATGGAATCCCGCCGGATTTTATGTACGTTGCAATCATCCTCCTCCGTTCCGAACGTTATTTTAACGAAATTGAATGGAGTTTATGTTTTCTTGGTCTATAAAAAGAAAAAAAAGAGCAGCATCACTTTGGGAAGTTTAAACAAGAGCCTTTTTCGCCAAATGAAGTGGTCGGCAAGTTTATCGAAGGCCCCGACTGCTTTAGACACGTTAATCAATCAAATATTTGGCTAAGTCATGAATAAATCTGCTGGGGGAACTTCCGTAGTGATTCCGCTGACACATACCGGGATCTTGATAGCTGTGCGCTTGTTGGTGACTTGATGGATCTATGTTTTAATGCCGCTATTGTTCTTGTTTGGCATGTTTTTTTTTGCGATGTAATTAAACTTTGAATATATAAATCGAAGCCTCTTAGAGGGAGACCTTTATAAAATTTACTCGTTTATGAAAAAATATTAAGTTCTTGGCTTCGCTCATTTCTTAATTAGCCAATCGCAACTTATTGTAGGTGGTTATTAATCTGGTGGCTCGGTTTCTCTAATACAGTTTAATACTCAGGCCAGGTATTTCCAATAACTAGGTCTCAATGCAATGCCCATATTTCTTTTAACAATGATTCATGTCTTGTGGTCAAGTATTTCAATAGGGTAATCGTGAGTTCAACTTATTGCATTACATAGGTGAGGTGGTAAATTAGGGATATAAATTGAATTGAGTACCTCATGTACAAAAAACAAATTTATTCATATAGATTCCACTCGTACCACAATAAAAACAACAACAAACCATCGACCTACCTATGGACCAATTAAAACAAATAACAAGCAAATTTAAAAGTGAAACGTACATAAATATAACAATAATCTTCGTTTTACCGTTCGGGGAAACTCGAAAAAACTCGGAATGAAGAGCACTTTCCACGTCAGCGGATTGAGGTCACTTCCACCAATACTATTACCCTCCACCGCTGAAAATAAAACAAAATACACGATACATTATTGGATAAAACATATATTATCTTTTCAGTTTTACTAGTGACACTAAAAGACTTTTAAATCACCAGGTGACTGCAGCGTTGAAATCTTTTATTTTATGTTGTTTATTGGGTTTATCAATGTATTTTTTTTTGCCCTAGAATTTCAAAATACTCGTACATTGACATTCTTACGCCAGTCAAGATTATATTGCAAATCCGAGTAGTTGCTAACATCGGGCCAATATGTGCGAGAATTTTTTATTTGATCTCATTTACACAAGTAACTCCGAGTTAACATTTTGGTGCAACCAAACCCTATTTTGTATTAGATTTATTAATTAGCTCTACATGTCTTTTTTAGCATACAGGCTGTCTTTTAATTCACAGCACATCTTTCAGGCAGTGACAGCACTCATGAATACGAACAACATTTATTTTTGTTTCAACTCTGACATTTGATAAAATCTGTTCTGATCTAAAAGTATGAAACAGATTTTTTTTTCCAGATCAGATCATTTTTTTTTTTCATTTTTCAGGTTTCATCTCGTAATTAAATTTATTATTATTCATGGGTATTTTTACCTCCCTAAAGATGTGCTGTGAATTAAAAGTCAGCCTGTATACATTACATTGTGAAGTTAAAATGTCGCTCCTACAGTGGTTTGTAGCGAAGCTGATACGAACGACGGAACAACACACCTTTTGTTGACTCGCCTTCAATCCCTGATTAGCTCCATAGGGGGAGCAACGTTAACTAAGCCTTCTATAGCATGTCACTCGTGACACTGTGTTACATACAACAACATTTATATGGAGAGTAACAGACAACACAACTTTACCCTGTATTTATGTATAATTATGAACGTTGTATAATTATTTAGCTGCCTTTATAAATTTTGTATTATTCATTAAGTTTTTTTTTTAATTTTAATTATGTATTTTAGATTAAAAAAGGAATTTGATAAAACTTAAAAATATATATAAAAAAATGATAAAGAATAAATTGATAAGTGATTGATTGACGATTAAGTGATGAAGTTTTCTTTCTTAAGTATTCTTTACCCAACAGTGGGAAATTACAGTCCAGTGTAGTGGGCGCCTATTTACACTGAATTACAGCCCTGAAAGTAAGGACAAAGATGATGATGATCATCATCTAGAAAGACAATAAGGTATTTAAAAGTTCTCAGCAAAAAAGTACATAAAATAAAAAATAAACGTAGGACAGGAACCTGAAATCCAGATATTTCAGGTACTCTTGTAGCACGTAAATTATAAATTATTCATCGTTTTTAAAGTCGTTTGCAAGCGGCTTCGCTTGTACTATACTGGCATACAAATGTGAACATAATATTCAGGATCTAATACACAATGTGACTTGAATTAAAGGAAGTGTGAAATTGTGGTTGACTTAGATATTAGCTAGGCAGATGATCTAAAACTACGCACGTATTAGGTACTACTAAAAGAAAACAAATAGAGATAAGCCCAAACTAACTTGAAATTGTTTACATTGCTCTTACCTTCCCGAATATCTAAACCACCCATAATGTTTATTTTTGAACGAATAGTTTTTAAATTTTCTGTTCTGTATTTTCTCTTAAGAAACATTTTATTCGTGCACCTCTCATGTGTCGCTTCCAATTTGTTTGCTTGGCTTTTGCTTAGCATATCACGGAACAGCCGCATTCCAACTGCGCGAATAAATGTGAGCATCCGACCTTCTTATTCCCTCCCTCAAAATTCAACTTTGTCACGTCATTTCCAAGGTAAGGTTTTGTCTGTGCTCCGCATTATTGTTGTGACGTTTCACAGTTAGTAAGGCGTCTCTTGCTCGCTTTACCTCCAGCTCATGTTTGCATTCCTGGTACTTGGCAAGCAAACGCTCTTACTTTGCGTTCCTCTACTTTGTGATACGTATTGTCTTTCACGCCTTTGAGAGAATTGTATGCATTTCCCAACTTTTTGTTAGAATAATGATGAAGTTCCTTTTGCTGACGGTGAAACTACTGAAGGCGTTGGTGGGAACTTTAGTATTGAGATGATAATTATCACTGATGTTAGACGAGGTGCGACTTGAGTTTTTTTATTTACTTATCTTCGTAATCTATTTAGTGTTACTTTTAGTTGTTTGAAATACAAATATGATTTCAAACTTAACTGTACTTTAAGAATTGGTTTTATTTGCATACAGTTGTTGTCATGTAGTGTTGTTTGAAACTTACTTTTTTTAGCATTTCACATTGTTAGCTACCGTTACAAAACGCTTTATTAAATCAATCAATGCAGTCTAAGTGAAAGTCAGTAATAGCGACTTCAAACCTAACTATATTTATCGAGTATAAACAAAAGTAATATTGAGACCAAAAACTTGGTTAATTAATCATTGTGTTGTCTGCCAAGAATCTGAAGTATCTTTGGATGAATTTGTGGAGACAGACAAGTTTGATCAGATACGTCGACGTTCCCAATACTTCTTTGTTTATTAAACTGAGTTTCATAGGCTCATTAATGTTTTATCAACAACTGCTGATGGTAAGAATTTTCATAAATTACCTATCTTGTTTTTTGTTCCAAATGGGAGCGTTGAAGTTCCTTCTTATCTTTCTAGTCACAGATTTCTATAGCCTAATAGGTACTTTCTATATATTTAGATATACATTTCTGTTTCTCCAGTTCACTTCATAATCCATGTTCTGGAAACTTCAAGATAAATCTACATTCATTGATGTTTTGTATTTTTGTTTGATAACATTTAATTGCTAGCTTTGTAAGTGTAACATAAACAAATCATATTTAATTATTTCAAAAGAAAACATGTAAGGACCAAGATATTTACAAAATGTACGTAATGCTAACACTGGGCCATGATCAAGTGCTGGTGGGTGCAGGGCTTTCAATTATACTTGATTAAAAGGCAGTATTTGCTCAATTTAAACCAGTATAACGTGCTTACTTCATGATCGTGAGAAAACGATTGCTACAATATGAAATAAAAAACCAATCGCGTATTATTTATGGAAATTACTGAAATTTGTTTCGGTTTCGTTTTAAAAAAAAAATGTTTGGATAAAACTTATACGTAACTTTCCTGACAGATTACATTGGCATTGGCACATATTAGGTACTACACTTTACTTTATTATCCCAAAATAATTAATTTACTGTAGAATCCTTTAAATGAAGCCCAAAACAAAACCAAAATAAGTTTCACGAACAAACTCTACGATGCAATGCAGCGAAACCCACGCTGAGAACCCCTCGCCACCACACACAGTTACGAAAATTATTCAAATGGGAAATAAACAAATGGACACTTAAAACTCCCACAGACAGTGCCTATTTGTGGTATTGTGCCCTCAAAAATGGCAGGAACCTTCTTCGTTTTCTTATATCCAATAAAGAGCACCAACATTTTTATGAACCATTTGGAGGGTCGAACCTTTTCTAAATTCTTCAAGTTCGGCTTTAATCTTTCAGCAAATATTTTAGCTGCGGCTAAGTTTTCCGAACCTTTATGTTTTCGGTGAGATATTTATGTCAGGCCCTTGAATCTGTTGCTATTGTGTCGATACAAGGTTATACCTACATTCCTTTTAGTTTCGTGATTTAATATTCGGGGTAGTGTGTTGTGTTGGCGGATTTTTCAATATTCTACATTTTTGGTACAAAATATTATTGTAAGGAAAGGGAAAGGAGTTTTTAAGGAATCCTTGTACTCCATGTAGTGAATGTCAAATAATGGCGCCTGCCCTCGTAACATGTTACTTGGGGTCGACGTAAAATGTTATTCTGTTTCTCTCCCTCTGTCAGCTGTGCCATTGTCGTTGTATGACTAACATTTCAAACTGTTATTTTAAACGTAATTTTAGGAAAATATCTCGTTCATAAATATCATGCGGCTGTATAGAAAATGACAATTCTCCGAGTTTATCAAAGCTCAGAGGTATTTTTCTTTATTAGCTGCGAGCCTTTATTATATTAAAAACAGTATTGGCGCAGAAATTACTCCGACAAATTATTTTGCTCTGTGCTTTAGTGTGCTCTGTGTGACGTTATTATAACCATAATGTAATTAAGTAAAGTAATATAATGATTAAATAACTACATTAATATGATATTTATCAACTACCCCGTGGATCTCGTGATTGCAAGTATGAAAGCTGTGCGTGAGGTCCAGGGTGTTCACCGGGCAAAGCGTTGTTAGGTTTTTTCATTAGGAATTTCTCAGTATGTCACGATCAGATATTAGACAGGTATAGAATTAAGAGGGTCTTTGACTTCCAAGTGGAGGAAGTCACGGGCAATTGCTAGTTACATAATTATCTGAGTATTTTTATTATCTTACGTGACAACAACCTGCTGAACTGTTAGGAGGTCATCAGGAGGCATCTGCAATACATCAAAGTCACGGTAATATTATAATACAGTACTCCAACTTCATACAAACGGACGAAACGCGAGCTATACCTACGCGCCTCGATCCTGGGGTGCGCGCGCGGTGCAGACACATTAAAATACTGGAGACGGGCAGCTCGTAACGCATGTTTACGTACCGCGCGGCTGTAGGCATTTATTTCTGTCATGCGGCCGAGTTACACTACTGTATTATTATATTACCGTGTCAAAGTAGCCAAACAACTATCGTCTACTTGCAATTTTGATAGCCTAAAACTGCAACACGAAATAGCTTTTACATAATAGTTAGGTAGAGTCGTAAAATACATAGTAGCCATAGTTGCATTAGCCACACATGTCAGTCCTACATTTACGGCAGGACAGGACTGTGCACTAAAAACACTCTGGCCGCAAAATGAGAATAGTTAGTACGAGTAATTTGGCTATTGTTATTCACTCACTTCATTCACATTGTTCGAAATCAAACAAATGATTCCTGGAATTCTCGCTTTAGTAAGCTACAGGGTGTTTAGATACCTAATTACTGTAATCAACCAAAATGTCAGTTTTAATCAAGCGATCGAGAAACTACACGAATAAGAACAACCCGGGTGGAAATTATGAAACATCCAAGTTCGAAGAAAACCAAACATTTTCTGAAACCCAATATGCCTTAATTATATTATGGTGCGTAACGACTATTGTATCTTACAGGTGATGAGTCTAAACATGAAGAGGGAAAGCAAAGAAAAGATTTACTAACTGTGTGGGAAAAGATGTGAATGAAAAAAGAGGAAATGCTAACGTGGAACGTAACAGGGGGGAAGTCATTCGCCAATCCCTGAGAACGTGGGACTTGTCCTTCGCCTATTCGTATTGATGATACATCATTCATAATTTAGACTATTTGGGTCTAGCAGGTCGCCACGTTTATTGCTGCGTCAGAGCCGTTACACAGGTCATGAAGGGTGCAGTTGAAAGGGCAATTGTACTTCAGCATACAGGACATAGTCTGATCAGAACCTCCGACACGGCCAAGAGATGCGATAAAGGACAGTCTGAGCATAATAAAACTCGTGTTTGTACAATATTAATAAACATTCTACAAAATAGCAAAGTAATAATCCAATACAAACACAAACAACAGCTTTAATTAAAATCCTCCAAATTTTTCAAAAAGGAAATCCAATAATTGAAGTAGGTAGCGTAGCAACAAAAATAAAAAATAAATAAACATTACTCCTTTGTAATATCATAATCTACCAACTTCCAATATCCTGTAATCCGATACAGTTATTATATTGAGTTAGTGTTATCCATTAATAATGAAGCCGTTGCCGTGGGCCGAGAGACGCTAGTGTCGCCATCTACCAGTAACTATAGGGGCTTTATCTTAATTGCCTATATCTTTACAGGAAAGTTTTTGTGAAAATTGCCTATTCGCTAGGTATGTGTACCTACGCTAGGCTGATAACATTTTCTTATAAAAATAACACGTAGTATATAACGTCTATACTTGCCAAGAGCAAGCTGAACTCGCACACGAAGCGTTCCGCACTACCTAACGGACAATATTTAACACAAAAAACTAGGTACTTCATTCAAAAAAACACATTTCCTTTATGATTTCACATAATAATAAATAAATTAATTTCATAATATGAATTGCTACTTGGTTTTTCGTCCTCTCTCCTAACTTTGCTGTGCCCGACAGGGTCCATTATGATCTTAACAATATTTTATAAGACCTATATGTACAAATGGAAAGCAATAAGGTATTGAGTATTGAGTATTGGGAACCCCCTTTCATTTCTAGATTCATAAGATATAACCATATAATATATGGACGGATGGATGGTCGGACAGACACACCGACAGCATAGTCTTAGAAATACGGTTTTATTTAGCACCCTTAGGGTACAGAACAATAAAATTATTATATTTTAGCAACTTTTACACTTGATATCTCTACATGCATCACACGCAAGTACTCAAGTAATTCGGTCATAAAACACAGAAGTAGCATCTGCATCGCTTCTGTAGGTACGTCCGTATTAAACTTACTAACTAATACAAATGTGTTCTGCTCAAATATCTGGAACGTAGGCCGCGCGACTTCGATACGAGAAAACACTGAAATATGACTACCGTTATTGTTTCACCAAGTTTCACCCACTTAGGGTTCGTTCAGACGTGCCACAACCACACCAAAACACATCACAGCGCAAATATGGCAAATATGCGAAAGGGGCGTCGCTGCGGCTGCATGAAGTTGGCACAGTGGCAGTCACAAAAACTGTGTGGCAACGTTTTGATTTTTCATATTATTGCTCATACATTATTTGGTGGGCTAGTATTTTGGCATGTGGCTCAACCTGTAGTATGTGGCAATGACGTCGGTTAAAGTCACGCGATCGCGAAACCACGCGATTAAAAACCCGGATGTAAATATATCGGACTCAAAAAACAAATCACAGACTTCTTTTCTCACAAAAAAAACAACAACCTTCTCCTACGGCTGGGATTTTAAGGTAGCCGTATAGCTCTACAGTAGGTAGAGCTATACGGCTACCTTACGTATTACGTATTGCCATACTTTTGCCGCTGTGAAGTAGCCGTTGTTGTGGCTCGTCTGAACAAGCCCTTAGTTCCTTGATATTGGGTTCGTGCAATTGTTTTCGGCTGAAATACAAACTTAAGTTTTGTATTTAGAATTGCAGTTTGTGTAAATCAATTTGTTGATTGTTTGCTTCGATTGGGGAAATGAAACGGGCTCCGAGTTTTAAGTTTTTGTTTATGGGTTGTTTATTGTTCAAATCTTACTAGAGAAAGGGCCGATAACTGTAAAATGGTTTAGAGATTATGAACTGAAGCCGTCATTATTTTAGCAAAAAATTCGGATCGCTTGTTTTTTTTTCCATAGATTGCTCTACATAGACGTAAAAAAAAATAGGCATAATAGGTATAAACTTTGATGGGGCCTTAGGTATTTCTAAAATGGTGTGCTCTTTTGTCATACATATAAGCCTAAGGCTCAGAAATTTAAGTTGCGTACAATTATAACTTTGTTGCCCTCGGGTAGCATTCACGAACCGAATTACGATATAATGGTCGCAATCTTCTTAAAATTTTGATATTGTCCTACTTAAAAATCATAATAGGTACTTGTGTATTATATTGTTATGAAGAAAAACCCTATTACACTTTTTATAAAAGAAAACTACTTTTTATGTAACGCACTTCAATTTTATTTACGTACAGGAATAACCATCCGAAATCCATTACCTGGACGTGTAAAAGTCATCCCTAAAACCCGCTGAGAATGCAACGTATGCCAAACTCTGCCGACCTCCGATATTGGGGTCCTGCGGGACCCCGTCATATTCCCGATATTCAATAAGGCGAACTAACACGTTTTGCTGTCAGCCCGGACCTTTCAGAAATCCCTAGCGCATTACTATATAGCATCAATACCTTCAGCCCATCCTGTCTCCAATATTACGAAGTCTGCCAAAGGTCGCGATATTTAAATCAGAATACGTTTGCCAGTTCACCACGTACTTTTGGGTAGCGGTTTACGTAATTTAGTTTCTCTTTTATTCGTTTGGTGGAAGGACGCAGCCATTGGAATTGTGGCGGAGGTGTTATCGAAAAATTCATATTTTCTGTAAACGTATTACCATATCGGTTGCCTTTCCAATTATATTAATATATAACAGTGAAAGATTTGTGGATTTCCCCTATACCTCAGCAGCTTTTCTGATACTTGGATCATAAATGCGAGGTCACAATATTCGACGTACGAAACTTTTCCGACTAACTTATTAAGAAACATTTTCAAAAAATAAAACAAATATTTATTTAGTATGAGCCCAAACAAAATTAACTTTCGTCACATTCCATTCTACGCTGGCATTTTAATATCTCGGTGTCTTTATTATTATCTAATGTTACGACGAGGCGATGCTTTGTAAAGCTTATTTTTTGAATAAACACAAATTTATTAATTTAGACAATTTGAATATCCTTATATTAAAAGTAGGAAAGCATTATTGTTTATTGATATATTCGTAGAAAATTTAAAAACACGGTTAGGATCCCCCAAATTATGGCATGCCTGACAAGCGTTTAAAATGCTTCTATATATGTGTTTAAGAGGATAAATTCGTTCAAAACTAAACATTAAACTTTTTCAATTTCTCATGAGATTTTTCCGAAACGTTTCTGGTTACGTTTCGGTGAACAATATCGGACTTGAAAGCATCTAAGCGTCAAGTACTTTTTTCAAGTGACTACAGAAGCGCTTCGATTGCATGTTAGCTACATAGATGCCTACACAAAGCTTCCGACATTTCCAATTGGCATTTGGAATTGTATGAAATTCGAGAGATGCTGTCTTGAATTCCATACTCTCCCTTTGCTTTATATGCACATCTGCACATTTATCTACACGACATTCAATTTTGCTGACGTCACTGAATTTCTTAAAAAAAATATATTTCTTTGTGACCATTAAATATTACAAAAGTATGTAGTTATTATGAAGAAAATAGTTTCACGAAAACCATAGCGCACAGACTATTTTCCGAGCCACTGATCTTATTTATTTGATGTAGATACGTACCTACCTATAACTCGTAATTATATGTTTCTTTATTTGTATACAAGTTGTTTGCCGAGATACGATATGTGTGGACGTCAAAACGGACATCAAAGACTCGAGATCAGAGGCATACTAGAGGTTACTATAAATCATTACTCCCTTTGAACAGTGACATGAATGGCACATATAATGTAGTTGGAAATATAATAGTTCTATTTGGTTCAATCGGACATAAATTATATACGATTCCATTGATCCAGAGTAAGAATGAAGAACATTAAAACATATTAACGTCTACTCGGAAAAAGTATTCAAACAAGACGTATTTAGATTGGAATGGGCAGCTAGCTTCAACTTTTAGACTAAATTACCAAGTCCTTGAGAATTCAAAAGTGCCCTGTAAATGGTTTAATTGAGATAAATGCCTTTGGTTTTGATACAAATCGCCAAAATATCGTCGAAACATAAGTACGTACGTTAAAGATGAACGTAATAGATATCAAAATATCCATACGTAGTACACTTTAAGAGGCTCTTTATTGAAATGACACCATAAAGAACAACCCCCTAATATCGGAACATCTGTCGCCAAAAAGAAAAGAAGTTGAAATGTGAGTTTTTACGGCAACACCGCACTTTCCAATGTTTAGTACTAAAATGTTTTTGATTGTTTACTTCGGGACATCGTTTTTATTATTATAAAGACATATTATGGTGCTCCTGTGTTCATATTCATAGTATCGTTTATGTGTTATACTGCTGTTTTTATGTATGTTCCATCATTACCTATTCGATATTCGAAAGCAGTTGTAAATTCTAAAGTTAAGTTTTGAAGTTACGAAGTTAAGTACCTACCTTTGCTCGGCGTTCACATTAGGGAGTCGACTAAAGAAACTTAGCATACTTAACGCAAGTCATAATGAGGGCAGCCTTTATTGTATGAAGTGTGTTTAAATGGTTATTTTTCTACTCTATAACTCTGCCGGACCTGGGGATCAAACACATCCCCATGCAGTTGCGCTTGCTAACTAAGCACTGTCTGTAAGTGTATGTAACTACTTACTGTAGAACTTTAAGGGCTCTTTCAATTTATGCGTTTTGTGCCGGACCGCTGCGGTGCCGAGGCGGCGCGTTTTTCGGACTGCATACGGACGGGGTGGTTTAGCCATATCTAACTATATTTAATTGGGGTTTATACCAATATAAACTATGTTCTTTAGAATAGAGACTTGACAGCCCACGAGGGCTGACACACAGTTTTACGTGAAAAAAAAAAAGTAGTTTAATATACGAAGTAATCAAGTCAGATTGGTCACAGTACATTCTAAAGAAAATTCCCTTTAGACATTGCGATATTACTTACCTAAACATCCACCTAATAACTATCCTTAAATACTTTCCAAACAGCTTACTTCATAACCAAATTACTTTTATTAAACTCTCAACACCATTTATCAATAATCAAGAAATTGTTTTACAAACAAAGTGCGCAACAAGATTACATCGGCAGTTTGAAGAACACAACAAACCGCTTGGCAACGCTAGTGATGCCGGGAACTAAACAATGAGTCCGCAAATTTTGAGCGGGAATTATTAATGTACGTCCGCCATATTGAATTCACTCGCACGCAGAACCAAGAAAGAAGTTATTTACCAATATGGCGTAAGAAGTAATTAAAATTCAAATTTCGAATGTATGATGTGAATAAAACCACAAGCGGGTAAGTCTTTTTCCAAACTTGCCATACACATAACTATTGGATATGATAAACATACAACCCAAGACACCTAAATGTATGAAATTACGATCGACCAACTTTTAATACGAACAGCCAATGTCACCGCTTTTAAGAGACCATAAAATCACATAATTTCGAAGGTTACACAGGACGGCCCAGATAAGGTCCAAAAGAAAATTTTAAAAGCCTCTCTTTATGGGCTTCCCAAAACACCTTCTGTAGTTTAAGTAGTGTTTCTTTCTGTAGTTTAAAAGCTAAACGTTGTATACCAGTGAGAGGTCTGACATTCTCTATAGATAATTCTACGCATTTCGATTTCAGAGAATACTAGACCAAATTAACATAATACAGGTCATGTTAATTAATATGACCTGACTGTATCTAATTTGAACTGCATTGACTACCTCCATTCAACCACATCTTGTTAGGTTTGATGGATGGGAGAGACTGGGAAATTATGATGTAATTGACTATGAAATGAACTTACTACTGCGTGTAATGAACGTACTGTAATAAAAGGGAATAGCTTAGCTAACACCTAGTTTACTGTTACTAGGCAGTTCGCAACCACAGTTAGGATGACCGTTCCTCGTGGACGTTCTACCTTCTTTTGTATTTCAAGCCATCGTCAAACTGTTGAGCGAAATACACTAAGAGATTTTTATACGAGAGCATAAAAGCTGTCATAACACTAACATCTATGATCATTAGACTGCATCCTGCCTAAGTCGTTCACAAAGGAGCTTATACAGACAACTTCTGACAGCAACAACCCAATTAACAAAGAAAACATCGCCGAAAAATAACGAACTAATCCAATGTCCTTTCCAAATCCCTCCGGAAACAGAGATATAAGATTAAATACGTAATATCCGCAATACATTTATGAATCTTTCTTACACAACAATAGAAAACATGATTGAACGGCCAGATTCGCTAGTTTGTGCGGTATTAATATCGAAAGTTCGCGACCAATATGGCAGTTTTCGTAGCGGGGCTAATAAAAGATATAAGTTTCGTCCAACTCGCGGCTAAGTCGGCTCGTATTAGTTGCAGTGTTATTAATTTTAATAACATTATTTTGGGGTTGAGGGAGTGTTTTTTGATGATTTATTAATTGATACCTATTGCTGATCAAGAACTTACTTTAGTAAACTTAGTTTAGCTCTTGAAATTATTCTTGCGTTCATTGAGAATGTCTCTCTGTTTGGAAGAACATCAGTTATATTTTATTAATTGGAAGAAAACATCCTCTAAAAATATCCGCCCTTATAACTAATGCTACACTATTCAGGGTGATTTGAAATTGCTCGTATTCCTCTCGGGAGAAGAAACTATGACTAATTTAGAATGATTTAACCCCTATCACCAAATTGCTATAAGTATACACCCTGTATACTTATAGCAATTTGGTTTTTCAAATTCATCCAATTCGTTCAAATTTCAAGACTGCCGGATAGGATTCACACCCAACTGTTTCAATACAAATCTTGTTTCAAATCGATGTTTACGCTTAAGCATCGTTCTAGAAGAGAGGTTTAGAGCTATAAAAAGACTGCGCATTTAATACAGAGGATCCATAAAGAAGAAATGCAAGCGTTGGAAAGGTCCTCATTAACAGTCCAATGGTTCGAATAAATTCTACAAAATAGACCGAAGCTATTGCATAAAGAGAACCGTTTATGAAGGAAACTTTGTTTCGAGGCTTACCGTCTTGTTAGACAACGTATTAAACAGACATTTTGAAGTCCTCCTGTTTGCAGATTAAGCAGACTTCATTCGTCGTGCTGTTTGTTTCAGTTTCCGTAAGTTGTTTTACTGTGAGTTGTGCATATGAAAGATTTAACGTTTTAAGAATATGTATAATTTCGTCCTATTGCTTTGAGTTTTCAAAATAAGCTTAAATTTTAGTCTGAAGATGCAAAACTCAATCCTATTGTTATTTTATATTGTGTGTGTTGTGTATAATAGCACTAGCTACTCGTCATCCGCACTTCAGGTGAGAAAATTTTATGAAATGATCTGTTTATCTATAAAAAGTTCTGCGTCCCAGATCCCTCGTACAACCTGTGCAGTAATAAAACCCACCGATACACGTACTTCTTCATATTCTAATCATAATAAAGCGTACGGCGCGCGGACGCCAGCCGTTATCAGCGCGGTACAATCGTGCCCACTCTAAGTGGTTATCGAATAGCTTCCAGCGACCTTTCTGGATTAGGGGGCGGAATAGATTCCCCGGAACAGCGGCCATTGTGTTTCGTTACCGATCTGTGTTATTCCGGGCCGTATACGGACGACCGAAACAGGAATTCGGTCGTAATGCGTAGTGGTTATAACGGTACGCCACGTCCACGGGTCTCCGTGTTTCAGTGGTTTTTCAATTTGTCCGCTTGGATTTGTGCTCTGTTGCCTCGGCTTAAGATGGCTTTGTATGCCTATGGTGTAGCTAGCCATCCGTCTCGCAGTCGAGATTGAGGAGCGAGATAAAACGAATGCGTCAAGAGAACTCGAAGAAAGTGGTGTTGAAGTAATGACTTCTTGCTTTTCTGTATTTTTAATGGTTACTCATCTGTGTTTTTTTAAATTCTTTGTCTTTGTCTGCTTTTAATTAGAAAGTTTATTGGCAAGTTCCAGAATAAGTTTATATAAGGAGTAGCTGCTGTAAGAAGTAAGATGGCATTATTGCCCGTAAAGTAAACAGCATCACAAAAATTATACCAAGTTCAACCTACCTACAAACTCCGCATCTGAGTAACTTCTACCAGGCATCTTACTGTCTTAATTTCGAATTATTTAGAGACAATTTGGAAGGCCGAAATTGTCTCAACAACAACCCAAGCCTGGAGGCTCTATTACACAAAGTTATTTTGGGTAATGTTACAGCGCACATCGCTTGCGCTGTCCAGCTCAAATTCTGTTTAGGTTTAACCTTGTAATCTTTTATTATAGGTAGTTAATGAGGTACTTAATGTCGAATGAGCCTATTCAATATCTTAGAAAATTATGTTACCAAATCCCCATTTAATATTTTTCAGTAATCAATCTACGATGTTTTTTTTTCACCAATGTCACTGATATCCAAGATCATAAAATGACAAAAATTATATTGGTATTGGTCTACGCTTATTTACGATCTAAATATTGGAAATCAACACAGACAAATAATAGTGAAACCAGATCTTGCAAAAATCCTTCCAAAATACGAAAACGTTAAACCTGAAACCGCCATTTAATAATCCTCGTCGAAAACCACGTGATTAATGCAGCATTATGGACGAAGGAGTAATAAATACAGCGCCATAGCATCGTGCCTAGCATCCAGCTTGAACTTTTTGCTTTCCTATATAAAACACGTTTTAAAATACTCTACACATGAATTATGAGCTGCAGATTAGCCGTTTTTAAAATATTGTTTAATACCACACCCTTTCGCCGTGGCAGTTTCCTTAGTAAAGCGAATTAAAAGAAAATAGATGGGTCGTGTATGTAAATAGTCTGTATTTTTCGTTGACAAAACGTGTTTCACGATTCTGTGCCTGATAAGATATTATAGCTAAAGCTTTTTTGGGGTTTTGTTTTTAAATAAAAACATTATTATAAATGGGCAAGTTTAGATGGATGGAGGTTTGTTACTCAATCACGCCAGAACAGCTAAATGGAACTGGATGAAATTTGGCACAGAAATAGATTATAGTCTGGAATATCATATACTTTTCATCCCAGAAAAATTGGGATAATATGTTTGACGCAAACAAAGTCGCGAGCGGAAGCTAGTACCTAATAAAAAGCGAATATACAAACATAACAAGACATGTGAGTGCATAGGACTTTCTAAAAATGTTATCTCAATACAGTACAAAAATATTAATGCGTCTATAATATTATCCCCGCAAAGTCCGAGTCAGCGACATTCGTGGCCCAGAATCCACTGCAGTAGACGACATAGGTACAAACGTAGTACTAAATAGTCGAATGAGAATTTTAACTGGTTCCACAAAAAGAAGATTCTTATTTTCGCAGTGTGTATTTCAGTGGGATTAAACGAACTTTTTAAAACACTAGCCTACCTAGCATTTAGAACACCAGTATGATCCTATGCTTTAGAACCCTAATTAAAGTTGATCTGTCTGGAGGTATATCGCTGTGGATTCTGTCACTTTGGCTTGAAAACGGCATCGTGGCTTATGTGTAGTGTTGTGTTTCAGTTGATAGGTATTGTTGGTACCTTCTTAGAATGTGTTATTTTTTAAAGGTAACTTCAATCACACCTCTGTACGAAGAAGCAACAAAAAGCTGTCTCGACCATTCCGAAAAGAGAAAAATAAATAATAAAAAAAATCCTAACTAAAAGCTTTTTGCCGTTGACTATCTACTAGACATTATTTTCTTCACTTCACGCGCGCCTCAAAGAGATGTCAGCAAACTTGGATGGGGCCACTGAGGGCCGATGCCTGCCGGGGCTGCGGGTTGTTCGAAAGAGATACCGCGCCCCCGGAACGCAAAGGGCACATGAAAGGAACATAGACAGGTTTTAGTCAGTAAAAGTCTGACACTCCCTCCCGCCCCGCCCAGGGCGGGGGAAGTTATTTGATGATTTCCCGTCTATAAAAAAAAAAAAAAAAAAAAAAGACAAGCAATCACACACAAAGTAGAAACATAATATATGTTTAGTCAAAACAACGTCGCATTAATATTGTTAGCAAACAAAGTCGCGGTCAACAACAAGTTAAATGTACGAAGAGCCTTAAGCCTCCGCATGTATCCTCGAAAATAATCCTATTCTAACCAAGAAACAACACACCCGAAAAATCACAGCACAAATAATAATAAACAGCCGTTGTCCAGCAAACGGACACAATTCGCCCCCGGGGACGAATAAAAATAATATACAGGGGGATTGGCTTAATCCTGTATGATAAATGGGGGTTAACAGCGGCGCGGGCGCGTGGACATAGCACTATCGATGCTGCGTTAATTAAAATGCTCTAGTTTTGGCTCGATAATGTGTTGTGTTAGTTTGTCCCCATGTGACCATGAGGGTATTAGCTGTGGACTAATTATGATATAGATGAGTATTGTATGATAATTTACTAACCCTCACTACACTAGGAATTTCGTGAGTGCGTTTTCAAATATATCAATACACATACATCCAGATCCGGAAAAACTACCTTTAAGCCATATAAATATTTGTTCCGTTCGGGAAGCGAACCCGCGAAAGGCAGCGTAGCCGCTGCGCCATGGTCAATTTTCCTTTGGTTGGAAAGATCCTGAGTAGGTCATCAAGTTATCTATCTGCCTATTCTACACCCCTCAAATTTTAAAAATAGTAGTATAAGATTGACCTGTATAAAATAATGTAAAGAGGCAAGCCTAATGTACACCAGTGTACTAAACCTGTCTGAGAACCCAGCCATAAACTCATAATAAACATAAAATAATTTTACAACGCTGTAAAATTACGCAAAACTTAGGCATTAACCAATCCCGCACATTTCCACTATCTCCGCTAACAGTTCGTAATTCAGGCTTCACATCCCCAGACTGTCATAAAACAAAATTTACCCTTAATTACAGTAGCTCATGAAACTATTTGTGTACAGGACTTATCTTAAGTTATGTAACAACACAGTTCCAAAACAATCCAGTTTGAACAATGACTTAGGACATCTATTCACGGTAAGAGACACACGCTAATCTTTACTCCGTTGTGTTAAGGACTACTTTAGTTTGTAATGTGTGTCGAGTAGTAATGTATCGGTAATAGTGCAGCAGTGTGGTATTTGTTGGAACAGGCAACAGTTGGAATGTTCCGTACACCACTGGTCCGAAGGCAATAATAGGGAATGCGATTGTAACATTTGTACTTAACTGAGGGAACTCCAGACCGTATTATTTGCTATGTTATGAAGTTAAATTTTTCGTTATTATGTTAGTCAATCATCAGCTTGCAGATATCCGATAGTTTAAGTGGACGTATCTCGCACAAATTGGTATCAAAACGAAATTTGGCCGTTTCAAAGTAGTAAATTGAACGGCGCGCAACGGTTTAAACATTTTAAAATAAATATTGGGCGAATTGGTATTTCCTCTTTTTACGCGGAAAAGCAAAACTTGGACGGCCATGTTCCGCGCAGTTGATCGTTAATGGCGCACTAAATTTAAACGATTGTTAAATGAAGTCTCTAATTTTGGTTAGAATTGTTTAACTCCTATTGTTCCGTAATATATTGCGTTTAGTTAGTTTTGTTATTTTGCCAGCTATTTAGCCGTGATTTAGGCGCGATAATGGTCGCTCGTTAGCACTAATATATTGACTTCGGTGTTGTAATTAATGATATTACGTGATTTTAACGCGTACATAAGAAAATTATGCTTTGTTGTATAAACCACGTAAGTACATTTCTCAAACAGACAAATGACTGGAAGAAAATAAATAATCGTCTACGTAGTTTGAAAATATACAAAATTCAGTTAGCATTATGCATTTCATTTCTCAGTAAGAGAATATGGCTGCAGTGTGCATATCCGATAGGAGTTACGTCACTACCGGTTTCCTCTTAAAGAATAAGCCAAGCGGGACCACTGCGGGTTATTTCAATGGGATTGCCTAGTCCTCGAGTCCATGAACAGACAGTAAAAACAAATACAAACACACTGTTTGTTTTCTTGTGGTTTGATCAGGATTCAATCGAGTATTGTGCAGTTTTATTAGTAAAGGTTTCTGAAAACTTAATATGGTATAATATTATACGACTTTACTAAAATTCGTAACTATCAATACAACGTCTACAATTATAAATATTAGTGTATAGTGTAAAATATTGAATTACTTCTACTGAGGATCAATTCCGGAAACGTAAAATATAATAAATGTCGGTTTCATTCTGATGCGAATGTATCTTTTGAAAACATAAATAGGTATTTGTTAGGTATTGTGCTGTACTGAATAAGTAAATTTTCACTTCCCAACAAATCCCAAGTTCTGTCAGCGTGCAAGCCTGACGCTGCAGTATTCCTCGCCACGTTGGTTCCCATTGTGTTTGCTCATCCACGGACGTGAGAGGGCCCCTTGTCAAAGCGGAACTCCGGAACTCGTGTGATCCGGATTTAAGACAATATGGCACACCACTTCGCTTCAAGTGACAACGCTCTTGGGTCAACATTTAAATAACTGCGAATCCTCAGTGATCTCAGAGAGGATTGTTGAATTTAGATGTAATTTGTGTGGAATGTTGACTTTGAAATGTTTTGAAATAGGATTTGGATTAGATATTTTATTGTTCGAGTTCATTTGTTTGTTTTTAAGACTATCTGTTGGACTTACACAGCGTGACTTATGAGAAGAGAAAGACACAACAGCCGAAATGATAGACAAAGGTAGATAGCAAAGAAAACATTTCAAAATATGCAGATAGCTCTTGAGAAAATATTCTTTAACTCTTAGCTACTTTTCACTGAACCCTTTTGAAAGAGTTTTTCGAGTAAAAAACAGACTTAACGAATGTAATAGAATATTATCATAACAATGACAAATGACCGCGCCGTATCCCTGTAGCTATTAGTTCGCAGGTGGACACTGCCCAAGCTATCGCTCATTAATCCGCCTGTACAACGCCCATGGGAGCAGGCAGCGTAACCACCAAAACAATTTAATCCTGTCCTGGTTAAACACCGTATATAATATACCAACAACTTAACAGTTAAAACGTCGACTGCCTCGTCGATACTAGCTTAATGCTGAACTGGACGTGAGCTGAGCTCAGGTCAAGTTCTGCATAACAGGCAGAATAGCAGCCATACTGCCAGTGTTAGAGATTGACAGCTGTCAATCTCTAACACTGGTAGTATGGCTGCTATTCTAATAAAATAAAGCTAAAGAATCTTTTTCTGTGTTTGTTTAACACGCTGATCTCTGAAACTACCAGTCGTATTGGAAAAAATCTATTTAATAGTACCCTGACGTGGGTGAAAAATACCAAGCGAATAAAGTAATAATAGCTAGAATTATAAGAAGAAGCAGAAGCATATAATTATAATGATAACGTTCTGTTAAAGCTTACTCATTCATCAACTAAGATGCTTATGCTATGTACAATACATTGAAACCCTGTATCTTAGACATCATTGTCTCTCCGCATTAATATCACAAGCTAATATTTCTAACATATTAAACTCGCCTCTACCTCCCTTTCCCTAGAATCACCGAGGGAGTTTTTTGCGGAATAGCCTAGCAGGAAGTGTAATAAGGCTCATCCATTAGAAATGAGTCAGGAGTGCCCGGTTAAAAGGAATACGTTATATTTGCAGCAATCAACCAAATGAATAACTTAATTAGATGAATAATTGGAAAAAACAATGTTATTAGAAAAAAATACTTTAATGATGGCCTAATGGCCAAACCGCCTGTCTCTATGTATGAGGTGGCTGGTTCGATATCGGACAAGAACCAATGTCACTTTTTCAATTCATATCTACTTTCTTTTTTACATCGTTTATTTTATTCATCTGATACCGGTATCGAGAGGAAACCTGGACTTTTAATTAGTAGTCTGAAATCGCCAATCCACTTTGTGCAACCGTGGTGATCAATGCTCGTGCCTTCTCTGTATGAAAAGAGGCCTTAGCACTTCAGTAGAACAACAATAAGCTGGTATTATATTAAGTATTTATAAGTCAACCAAAACAAAGCTAATCCCCATAAATCATATCACAATAATCGTCAAAAGACCACTGGCGGCACACCAGATTTATTACAATAATAGTGGGCCAGTAAACTTTTAAATCACTTGACACGGCCGGACATAAATACGGGCGGTAAATTGACAAGGGACCTGAGTTGTGTCCGCCATCTTATGGAAACTGAACCCCAATAACTCTTAGCACAGATTCACGGGTTTTCAAACAAGGCGTTTTAGTTATTGTAGACATTTAACTGAGAGCCGCAGCTTTTGTTTATTGATTTCGTTCGTAGTTTATGTAGGTAAATATAAATACGATGTTGGAAATTAGTTTGCTGTTTGTTGGATTAGTTTGGTGTTTGGCTTTATATTGTTTGAATTTATTGGTTATTTTTAACTGTGTTCCTCTTAATGGTTTATCTACATCAAAAACTCATTGGCTTTCTAAAGCACCCGGTTAATGACCTCTACTCAATCCAGTGAAACTTTTGTGAACGGACTTCTAAACAATCTGGGATCATAAAGTTCATTAATACAATATTATCCTCTGTGCTTGAATTTGGAGCGTGAACCTTATTTTATGCTTCTGATTTAAGTGTATTTTAAGTACACAAAGGGAAAGAATAATCCTGACATCATTAAAAATTTGGGCATCAGGAAAAAGCAGCACTTCCATTACGGGGCTATACATTAATACATCATACGAATAGCACGTAATGTAACCGTTATCATAGTGTTTACGAGCCGGCCCGCCATACTGCTTTGCCAAATTTACTGTTCTCGCCAAAGTTTTACAAGGCAATCTATACTAATCTCAAAACGTAAACCCTGATGGTAACGGTTTTGTGCTAACAATAATGTAGCTTATGGAACGTCTAATTTATGTTTACATATTGTGACAAAATTATATTGTGACTAGATTTGGACGTTTTTAGTTTGTATTTTTTTCCTCCAATTCAGTAGATATTCAGTACTGACTGAACCTGGTACTTCGACAGTAACATTTCTGTTTGCTCTTTGCCAAAAAATCCAGGAAAATTCCATAAAACAATAACTTGAAACTTTCGATAGCCATAGTGATCCAAGCTGGCGAAAGAACACAACATTTCAATTAAAATAAAGACAACAACAACAACAACAAACTTACAAGGAGACTAAGTGGGTGGGGCGGGGAGCGTAGAAATTAGATACAGCGTAGATATGGCATTATTTATGTCTTTTCTGGATTATTATGTTATACTTTTTCCCTTTGACTGTTCGAACCTATTCGATCGTGTTAACGTAAACGACGAATTAGGTCAATTGCTATGGAATCATTGTGGTCCCCATTGTATACGTAGTTGCTGGAGGACTCTACATAATACCGGTTGAACATTCTTGCAAAGAGTTACGGCTTTGGTCTATACTAGAGTGACCTCTGAGGTTAGCCCAATTTAATTTCGGGTTTGCCCGAGTTTTGACTTCGAATGGTGCTATTAATAATGACCTGATTGTTAAGTACACCCCACGCCCCACGCATGGGGAGGAGTATCTTGACTCAACCATTCTGTTAGAGTTCCTTCAATAGGAACATTAGAAAATAAAGCAGCCTTATAACACGAATTTTGTATTGTTTATTTATATAAAGTTTATATTACAAAAGGTTCAAAAACGAACTTAATACCTTACATAATTGATACTAGTCAACTAAAGGTGGTAAAGAGCTACCAATGAAATTAAAGTGGCGGCGTATTAATATCATAGCCAATACGAACGTACTTTATGCGAATTTTGTGCATATTACGAAAATTCGTGCCGTATACCAAATTCTTCGTTCTAGGGTTGGAGTTCCAGCATCGAACTCAAACAGAACTCGCGGTGACCATGTTTACGATACCCCGCATGCCGGCGACACGATCAAACATGCACGGAGTCCAGAGACCACACTTGCACGACTTACTTTTGGAAAAAACCATTGAAATTGTATGACGTCATGAAAATGATTATTGGAATCATGAGGTCGGATCGGCCGGGTTCAAGTGATTCACGGCATTGCGTATCTAATCCTGTAATGACTTACAAGGTGTCATGGTATTTTCTATAGGAACCTGGATCTCTAATAGGATCCTTAATTATTTATTCAAACTATATGCAACAAAAAGTACCTACATAGGCGGAGTTAACGTATTAGGCATTCTCTACCAGCCAAACAAAGGTGGTGAAGAGATATCATGACTATTCATGACAGGTGCAAATTACAAAAGAACCTTGTTTTCCCTCTTACTTAGAAGAATTAATTATGATAACTCACTACATCTCGCATTCACAAAAATATAACCTAATCAAATTCAATTTCAGTTTCCAAACCATTTACAAGCAATATTACGTCTTTAGGGTTGCTTTTCGCCTCTCAAGATCAATTTCAGTAGTATGTTGTGTGATTACTTAATTCCACGGCTAGTGGGCAGGGACCCTCATAAAGATAAGAAGGGAATGAGTGGGGCTCTTCTTAATTTATGAACAAGTGTCGCCCCGGGAGCCTCTTCATGTAGCCACGCTCTTACACGGATATCGTGACGTAATAAAGTCCTGCTGATGTTTATCTTTGTTTTTTATCTTAATGCCTTACTGTGGACCCTTAAAATAGATTTTGTTTTAAGTTGTGATGGTGGTAGTTTGTGATAAGGATTTGGAAGCTGTTTCCGGAAGCCCCTATTTATAAAAAAATGATTTTCGGATCATGGGTCATGGGATCTTTGATAGTTTTAGGTGAAACCATCCAGAAATCATGCGGTGATTGTATATCTAAAAGTCACCGTCAACCACACAACACACTCACTATAATAGGCACCGAGAGAGTAGATGAATCATCAAAAAATTAAGAAAACGACAGAAGTATATACAGATTGTATTTTGAAGCACAGAAAAAAACATGCTTTATTTCGGGCTCATTTTTTATCTGTTCAACGACAGAGACCAAAGCCGCTCATTTCTTCAATGTTCAGTGAAAACACGATATTTGGAACTAATGACCCATGAAAAGTCGTAGGTACGCGTGTATGACTGAAACTTCCACGAAAGTTTGGAACCTTTATCACACTGTTCAGTTTCCAAGTTAAATCGGCAGAGAGTTAAGAGGATTTCACGACAGCGAGCTTCATAGAAGAGTAAAATAAAAATAATAAGAATACTCGTATTACACTATCCCACTGCAAGGCAAATGCTCTTCTTACACAGAGAAGTCTCACCACGCTTGCTCAAAGCAAATTAGCGACTCATAATAATTATAAGTTAATTTTAATAAAGGAAACCACTCGTCAGAGGCAAGCATCCATCACAAGTTTAACCAAACAGCAGACTTACCTACCAAGTTATCTTACCCACTTGCAGAGATAGAACGAATCCTTTCAATGGTTTTAATCTAAGTAGTCTGCAAGCAAACAGTGAGTGAAGTTCTATATATTAAGTAGAAGAAGACGACGAACACGATTGGATTGCTAACTTAACTTTATTGTTTACTCTCTAGGTATTATTTTTTCAGACTTACGAATGAAGAAACAGTTTCTCGATCGAAAATCAACAAATTGTTAACCGCGCGTAATATGCTGTGATTGAATGTTCATATTCAGTCAATAAAGCAAGTGATAATTTCACAAAACGATCTAGAAACAGGGGTAACATCATCATCTTCATTGACATTATGTCAACCAAAAGACGTCTACTTACTGCTGGGCATATTCCACCCCCAGCATCACAAGGACCAAGCCCGAGCATAGTACACGAACGTCAGAAAACAAATTAATAACATTTTCTCAAGGTGCACACTTAATTCCGCTCTCCAATTAGCGAGTGGATGTCATCTTTCGCGTCTCATTTATCCGGATTAGGCTTGTCGACGGCGGCCGGGGCCGGTTACAGCCGGTTACAGCCGGTTATTGCCAGTAAAGCGCGTCTTGCCGGCTAATAGAGGTAGTGCTCTTAATTGAAGCCCTTCGCTTCTATGTATGTTATCATTGTGCCCAATATTCTCTAAGCTCGTTGTTTTCCCAGTGAATTCTATGCGAGCAGTGTAATTAATTAATTACGTTATTTAATTTAGGAACAAGAGGAAGTGTCTTTTATTTATTTAGACATTTTACTTACACATCATGATTAATTCACACCAGTCTTCAAACAGTCAACTGTAGTTTCCTTTTTCTCCTAATGAGCTGAGGCAGACTGGCTCCTTTTAGCTGCAGCAATAGTTTTTCAAACGCTTGATGAACGCAATCTCTGCAGCTGAAAGTAACTACCGTGCATACCCGCCGGGAGCCGCGTACTTTAAAAAAAGTTTAAATATTTACTAATATTAGGTATAAAATTGAAAAGTTTGTTTAAACGCGCAAATCTCAGGAAGGTTATAGCTTGTAAATAACGTAACGCTACGAACCACGGCAGCGGAGCAGTAATTAAATACATAACATAATGCGTGTGAAACTGCAGATTATTGCTGGTTAAATATAAAATTGAAAATAATGAAATACCTACACACAATGAAATCAGTGCAGCTCCAAATTAAAATTGTAATAATAAAATATCAAGTTTCATTCACTCACTCTTTGACAGTAAAGCTTAAACCGTCATATAATTAATCCGCCTATCGGTTACCAAAGTCCCGGTAAAGCAATTTTTACAGCGAGCGCTTTATAATGAATTAACTTGAACACGTTTAATATTAAATTAAAGTGACAGCAATTTCGGATACAAAGCGTCGTTTAATGCAAATGTTGCAACTATTGTGCCTGTGATTTATACCTGCAACCACTAGACATTATTTAAAATGCTCGTAAAAAGTGTCCCAGATTACAGCGACTAGCATTTGTGCCACATAAAAGGCTTGTAATAGCCACTGTAAATATTGTTACTATTCGTACGCGATGTCTGGGTCATTTCTACTGAATTGTGGCCGCACAGATGCCACGTATCTCGCGAACTATCATTTATTTGCGGGCATTACAGGCTTTTTGTTGTAATAAAAGTCAGCTTACATTATTTTGATGGAACACTGTGAGGACGAGATTGAACTTTTTGGAATTGTACCATTTTTTGGACGTGGACACGTTTGTGACAGGGTAACGTATCTTACGTGTAAGCACCACTTAGGACACCCACGAGTGTGTTATGAGTTATGACAGTATCAATTGTTGAAGACAGTGACAAATAATTGCAATCTAGAACATTGAAACTAGAGATTTCTAAGTGACACAGGTAGAAGAATGAGCTCCATTAAGTTGGTACCTATAATATTTATGAATTCTTCAACAAATCTGCTGATTCTGAAATAGTCAATGATTTTTTTTAAGTGTTAATTATTATACCTAAACGACATTAATGTTAAATTATAACATAGAAATAGCGAGGTGTATTTAACACCAACCTATTTCATAGATTTAAGAACAGAAACTTACATTCGCATTCATAAGTCGTCTTGAAGAAAAAGAGGCTACTAAAACCTTTCAGCAATTAATAAGTAGGTATACGTATATTAACTTAAAATCATTGACATCGGTGTAGGAAAACTTCGTGAGGAAGTCTTGACTGATATAATTAATATAAGTTAGAAATCGCCAATCCGCCTTGAGCTTATGAGCTACCGTGATGATCAAAGCTCGTAATATCTCTGTATTAAAAGCAGAAATTCCCCTGCAGTAGAACAATAATAATCTGATATTATTATTTTTTATTATACAGGATAAGTTTTTAACCAGTGCGTAAATTTTTTTTGGTAGTTCAGTGTCAGTAATAGAACACATTTCCGTGTTTAGTTAAAAAAAAAATAAAAAAAAATTTCATCCTTATCCGAGTTTGAAATAAGCAAAACATGGACATAATCTATTCGCCATACTATCAATGACAACTCTTGGCCGCCGCCCGGGCGCATGGCTGGGGTGAGGGGGTGGGGAATGCGCTAGCGCCGAGTGACAATAAAATATGGTTTTTAAGTATACATGTTTCGTAAGCGATAACTTTTTTTTTTAGTACTAAGACATATCAAAATAAAATATACGTGTTTAATAAAACGTGTTGAAGTTTATTATGGCAAAATTTACGCACTGGTTAAAAATTTTTCCTGTATAACTTAAAATGAGTAAGAATAAAGATAAGAGAGTCGTAAGTATTTTAACTGCACGATTATCAAACGCTATCCCAACTATTTCTAAGACTATAATCTGGGAGCTCACACCGCGATTGATACTTCAATGACGATAATATCTTCTATGACAGTTTGTGTGGACATAAACGAAGCGATAACCGCTCCACAAATACCATTCTGAGAGGAGATGATCATCGAATGAAAACCGACGGACGTATGATGGCGAAACTGACCGCTTAAAATGGATCAGTAAATATATTCCTCTAAGTCTAGTCTAATGGGCTAATTGATCGTATTCTGTTAAGATAGATTAGATGATTCTTTAAACAAAATGTTTTAATTGTTTAATTTATGCGTAGGTACCATAGCTATAGTAGAATAATAATTTCAATCAATCAATCAATCAATCAAAGCATTTATTTCAATTAGACCATTTACAGGCACTTTTGAATGTCAAGAAGTTACAGTTTAGAATTGAAGCTAGTTGCTCGTTCCAATACGTAGGTCTCTATGGAGAAGAACGAGCAAGAAACTCCATGGACACTCTTTTCTTTCAATTTGGTTTTTACAAAATCTTGGTTACAATATTCTTGTTGCTTCTATATGTGAAAACAATGAAGGTGAATGTATAAAAAGTTACAAAATTATAATAAAGATGAAAGCCATGGCAGTTAAGAGGTGACCAATCCCAACTGACAGCACCCGTTCACGAGCATGACGCGTGCATCAGCACCATTTAGCTCAACCATCTTGAAGGGAACCGAACGATCCAATGCACGCGCCACCATCAGCGAGACATTAAAGCGAGCATGTCAACGCTCTCCACCGCCATGCTCAGTGTCCAACACGTATTTAGTAACTTGACCAATATAATATGCCTCCATGGTACTCACATTTACAAAATTGAAATAAATTATGTTCAATTATACAAATCTAAGGTTTTCAGTGAACCTATGCAATAAATCAACTGTACTATGTAGGGAAAAATAAATAATAATTATAATAACGGTAGACGTTATTAAAGTAAAAAAAAAAGGTGCTAAAAACATCATTCCCTTTCGAAAAATAAGCATATTAATTTGTAAGCTCGAGTGGCTGTGGAGCAGGACCAGCATTAAGCCAAGCATTTTTATCATTTATATAGTCTTCTAATTTATAATATGCTTGGCTACATAGTGTGCGTTTTATGCATGTTTTAAACTTTCTCTCATTTAGTTCGAGAATATCGAGTGGTATTTTATTATAACATTTTACACAGTACCCCATAAAAGAAGTGTGTACTTTCGACAATCTGAAACTTGGTTGATCTAATTTGTTCCTATTTCTAGTATTATAATTATGTCTATCACCTACTTTTTTAAAAAGATGAAGATTTTTCCGAACATACATAATGTTTTCGTATATAATATTGACAAGGTACCGTCATGATATTGATTTTTTTAAACAATTCCCTTAGAGATTCGCGTCTACAAAGATTATAGATAGCTCTGACAGCCCTCTTTTGCAAAATAAAAATAGAATCTATGTCTGCAGCCCGCCCCCAAAGCAATATGCCGTAAGACATGATGCTATGAAAGTAGCTAAAATAGACTAGTCTCGCGGTATCCACGTCTGTTAATTGACGGATTTTTCTGACAGCGTAAGCGGCTGAACTTAACCGCCCTGCAAGAGATGTTAAGTGAGGACCCCACTGAAGCTTTGAGTCAAGCGTAACCCCCAGGAAAACTGTCTTGTCGACGAATTCCAGTACGTCCTTATTCAATATAACGTTACATGCACTACTTTTAACGTTCGGTAAAGCAAATCTTATGCATTTCGTTTTCTTCTCATTTAACACTAAGTTATTAATCGTAAACCAATTATGAATCTTAAGCATAGCGTTATTTACGTCGTCAAGATGCTGTGCCCGTCTATTTACATTAAAAATCAAAGAAGTATCATCAGCAAATAACACTATTTTAGGTTGGTTTTCCAGTAAATGAGGTAAATCATTTATGTATACTAAAAAGAGAAACGGACCTAATATTGAACCCTGCGGAACACCCATCTTTACTTTTAAGCCTGATGAATTTACACCGTTTATTTGAACTTGCTGCAGTCTATCATTCAAATACGATTTCAGCAAGCTAAGCGCCAGTTGACCGAGGCCATAATGTTCTAGCTTCAGGAGGAGCGTCTCGTGATTTACGCAATCAAATGCTTTTGAGAGGTCGCAAAAAATGCCAATGGCATCCTGTGAGTCCTCCCATGCATTAAAGATGTGCTTAACTAGAGTGACACCAGCGTCAGTAGTACAACGCCCTCTGGTGAAACCATACTGTTGATCGTGCAAGATGTTGTTGCAGTTGAAATGATTTAGCATTTGATTGAGCATCACTTTTTCGAACACCTTGCTGAAAACCGGCAAAATCGACACAGGTCTATAATTGTTGGTGTCTTTGCTATCCCCGGACTTAAATAATGGTATAACCTTGCTGTGCTTCATTAAAGTAGGAAAAACCCCTTGGTCTATACACAAGTTAAAAATTAAAGCTAAATAGGGTGCTACTGTCTCAATTATAGATTTACATACATTAGTAGACATGCCCCACAGATCTTCGGTGACCTTGCTCTTGAGTTGTTTGAAGGTCTATATTTTGTGCACCCACAAAATATTTAGACATTAAAACATTTACAACTCTTCTAAGATTTATAAAAACAATTCATGTGCACGTACGTGTGTGTAATTCTCCATACAGTTTTGTTTTCAATGCGAGTGGTTTTATAATGAAACAATTTTTTGCCCATCAGACCCCAAGGTCTCATGGGAAAAAAACGACGGGTTGCACTCCGGGAGTGCCGGCAGAAGTGAAAACGCTAAAAACTAATTGTCATATTTGTGTACGATAAATTCGTAAGATTTTCGATCAGGGTCACGTGTCCTGACGCGAGTTTAACATTTTTTACCCATTCCAAAAAAAGTGCACAACGCCGCTAAAGAAGTTTTCACCTCAAAAATCAACTAACCGACTCCGAACTATTCAATACCAGTATTGAATGCCTAGACAGTTGGGAGGGAACAGTTAATTGAAAAATTGTAAAGCTTATAAACTAAAAAGGCTAAACCCAAACTCCGTTGTTTCGCTTCCAGCTGCCGCTTGCAACATTGTTTCACATTCAAACATCGTGTAATTTAATTTATATTAACGCAGTAATAAGATTAACTCTAATTTAAGCGTCCTGTGTAAATACTTTGATCTCGTTAGTATTGTCGCGGCGTTGTTCTGCTTATTAAATCAGTTATAATTGAAGACGAAAATCTCCGGCTAGCTTGAGTAAGTCATAGTTGGAAACAAAAGGTAAATTGTTATTACATTTTGTTAATTATACTTCACGGCTCGGTCTTTGTTAAGCCTATCGAGCTTAGTTCTGACTAAAAGAGACAAACCGCAATGACTCAATAATTAGGTTAATAACGTCTATCTAAAAATCAATCACAGACCAATGTATGTAAGTACATCCAGAACTTAAACTTAAAATATTATTAGCTAAAACTGCGTATTTCAAAATGTTTACTTGGGTTAATTCGTTATGGTAGTAATAAACCCAATTACCATCATAAAGTAAATAATTTGTGCTACACAAATATAGAGCGACGTACCTTGAATATTTTGCAGACAGCTTTAAAAATTCCAGGAAGGGAATTCCAAAATAGCCACCGCACATTGTCTACACAGAGAGACAGACACTAATTCCATAAAAAACCTAGTATTTCAGTATTCCGCAGTGAGAACTCATTTTAAATTCTCAGTAGGGCTATATGTTGCTGGCAACTGTGCGTAAAATTGTAGCCAGTGTAGCAGAGTTACCTGTCTGGTCCACTTAGAGCACATCAACCGTGAAGCGCTGTGTCGCTGTAAAGCACTCATTAATTTAAATAAAAAAGGAGGTTTAACAGCTGGAAAATATTGTTTGTGGTAGTAGTTGCGATGCAAAGAAGTGTTTGGATAGAATCCTTGTAGAATTTGCGATGGGCATAGACATAGCTGAACTGTCTTATATAATAATAATACCCTGACCACATGTGGCTTGGAGCCTCCGATGGGCTACTATTTTTTATATTTATAAATGTTTTAATTTTTTTTCAATATTCAAAAATGTACCCAATATATAGTTATTATAAATAAATAAATAAATAAATGGAATAATAATACAAGCATGTTATTGTATCACTGTAGAACCTCTTCCCGTGTAGAGACGGCACAAGTATTGATCACCACATTTACTTAGGGCGGATTGGCGATTAAGTAACGTCTGTAGTTACTGCTCCGCTCCCGTGTGTCGTAGCTTGATGTTATATGGCCTATGTTACTCAGAAATAGTATAGCTATCTATTTGTAACTAAATGGTTGAAATCGATCGAGTAGTTTCGAAGCCTATTCGGTAAATCGGCACACACAAACAAACAAAGAAATCTTTCCTCTTTATAATATTAGTACAGAGTATACAGATAAATTCAGGTTTCCTCAAAATGTTTTCCTTTGCCCACGTCTCAGTTATGTTCAAGAGAATCGTAGAAGGTGAAATGTGAAATGAAATATGAAATTACAAAAAGTTACATTGATGTGTGCCCATGTCTTGTTACGATTCCACAGCCTCGGGCGTCTTAACCACTCGGCCATCAGGGCAAAACGGAAGAAATGTCATAAGCGTATTTAATCTTGGTGGAAAATTAATTTATGGTGGTTGGTACCTAAATTTCTTCGATGCGGGCTCCCTTACAAAAAGCTCTGCTGGTAGATCATTATAGAGCAGTCTTTCCCAAAGTGGGCGATAACGCCCCCTTGTGGGCGCTGCAGGCCTAAAGGGGGGCGGTAAAAGACCCAGAGAAAAAATGGGGGCGTTGTGTAGAGGCTTGGGGGGCGATTTTTCATTTCATCTAGGTAGGAGGACTCTTAGACACCCTTAGAAGGGAAGTACGCGGAAGGTGTTTGTTTGATTGATTTTAGTAGAGCCCCCCCCCCCCCCCCCCCGATGACTTAATTTCTAAACGGTTACGGAAAAAGGGGGGCGCTAAAAAATAATTTATTCTCAAAGTGGGCGGTAGACACAATAAGTTTGGGAACCTCTGTTATAGAGGTAGGTATATAGTAAATATACTTACGCAGTTTCTGCTATGTATTATAGGTAATACTTTTCACAACTAGGTACATACCTGAAAACAAAATAGAAAATAGAATAATACCGTTAAAGTGGGTATTAAAAGGTACAATATAAATTACGATTCTAATACCCTCCTGAAATCATGCGCCTGGATTTCATTACCGCTATCCGCTCACTTAATTCAAGTTCCATGTCGACGTCACACTTACACTAAGTGTTTTATTGTCTTAGTGTAAAGACATCTATTATCTCTACTTAAGTTCCTAAGCGTAATGTTATTAAGTTTCTGCGTGGCATAACATAATACCTATTTTAGCTATAGTGCTTTTTTAAATTCAAGAATAAGAGGATTTCAACATAGGTACGTTTACAGCCGGTTTAAATAAAGAAACATTAATATCTAGAGACGCGCAAAAATGAGAGCAGCTTCCCTTTTTTAAGCACGCAAGGATAACGTAACTTACTATAAAGCCTGTTTACACGATACAAGTAGCGTCCGAGTCAGAGTAGACATCGGAGTGCACTCGGTTTGAGCCAATTCTGTGAAACCCCGGCTTTAAGTGAAAGAATTCTTAGAATTGGTTCAGTAGCTTCGGAAATGAAAATAAATAAGCACCAATAAACTCTTCAGCTAGACAATATTAGTATCGATATGCTATACAATAATGCTTGCGTTAAAAAGTCCATATAAGCCTATAAAATGCATAACTTTATCATAATGAGTAGGATCATTCAACGGCCACACCGTTTACGCGGTTCCATTGCTCCATTTCACTGAAATGAATTCACAGTTCGGATACAAGCACTAATAACCGTAGATATTTTAATTAACCATTTGGTGTAATGTGACCCCTTATCCAGTCGCCAAATAGCGGTGCCCGCCATTATTTTGACAATGGTTGCGCAAACGAGCGCCAACTATTACTTAGCTGGTACACATTATAGCATATCCACGATGTACCTAACTTGTTTATAGCTTTGTAGGTATCTGTTTTGTGGAACTAGGTTCCAAATCTACGTATATTTTGCCCGCAAAATTTGGATCCAACGGGACGATAGTGAGCTAATGATAGGTCATATTGAAAGAGTAAATATGGAGTTGCTTGCTTCTATCTCGCATTAGGCTTCCTTTTGGAAGGGACAACTAGATTTTTCTATTTTATTAGGTACGTTCAAGAGCGTTAAAAACACCATAGAAGGTCTAATTGTAATAAATTATTATGCGTCTTTAATTTTGAATCTCAAATAGGTACCTATTATACTAACACAGTAACAAACACAAGTCATCATCTGGTAGGCATTTCTGAAATCTCGCCGCAATTGATATAAAAATTTAAAAATGAAATATAATTTCTGCATTTTAATCAAACTTACCATACTCGCCAACAAGCCGAATTTTGTTGTCTTATTGCACCAAACGGACCACACGCACACATAATAACGATAGACTAATAAACTTTCTACAAACAATATAAATTGAATCTAGAATATTCAAATCTGAATATTTACTTATTTTTAATTTAATTTGATTTTAGTTGTAATTTTTATCCTACCATTTATTGCAACAAACAAAGGAAAATCTTAGTTGGATGCTATTACATAATGAATTTTTAAAATTCGAAAACTAAAAAGCTAACCATTATTTTTTTTTAGGCCCCGCTTTTCATAGCAATTAACAGTTTTTTTTTAATTAGAACATTCAAATGTAGCTGGCTAGAGCATTTAAAAATATTTTAACTGGCAACATTATGGTTCAACAAATCACCTAAATAGGTTACGCTCCACCTCATTCAATACATATAGATAGAACAGCACACAGACACAGCTGAAAATATGTAAATTTTATGTAGGTACGTAATTAATTTCGTCATCCGAATAATAGCGTATAATGATATCATTTGAAACGCTCATACCCTCTTCGAGATTATTAATTTTGTTAACGGCCATTACACACTTCATGAACCTTTCAATATACAGGGTGAGTTGTGGGAATAACTGGCATCATTGACAGCTGCAACCTAATAGAAAAAATCGTTGTCAGAAATTAAATACTTTTTTTATTCTAAATAAATCTAGTGCACTAACCAACAAATATAAGCTGGATAGACAAGAGTCTACCTAGTCAATACTGAAAATATTTACGAATAATATATAACTATAACAGTTAAAAGAAAAAACTTGAATTGATTTATTGAACTAGAATTTCAATCATTTTCTTTTCGCGTTTCTGAAAATGGTGTTTTTTGATGTAAAGGCACACCACACCACATATCGAATAACTACACATCCAACTCGTCAAAATTAATAACATCGAGTAAAATTATTGTATGTAGGTACTCACCCTGTATTGTATGTAGATACCTATAGCTTAATTAATTAATTCGGTGAGGCACTCCAGTATAAGTTTAATGTCTTTTAATATAAAGCTAGCTAAGGCTATGCATTCTTGGTTGATAAAAGAATAGCTTCAAAAAAATATAATAATAATAATAAATGTTATTTTTACTATATAAAAACACAAGGCATAATCCGCCCCGAAAATAAGTAAATAAATAAATCCTGTGCCTCGGAAAGCACGTAAAGCTGTTTGTCCCGGCTGTCATTCGCAGATCTTTGGCAGTCGTTACGGATAGTCAGAAGCCAAGAAGTTTGACAACCAGTTTAACCAAGAGGTACCGTGTTTCCCAGTTACTGGGTTGTGGAGGTCCGATAGGCAGTCGCTCCATGTCAAACACTGGTATTCAGCTGCATCCGGTTAGACTGGAAGCCGACCCCAACATAGTTGGGAAAAAGGTTAAACAGATGATGATGACAAGGCATAATATATGAGACTTAAAAATGTAGGTATTTATTATCAAAACTGCCATAATCTATATAAGCTAATATCGTCAAACTGGTTTCCGGCACTACTGGTACGATTAAAAATAAAAGGGATCCGTAAGAAAACTTACATAGGCGAAGTCGCGGGCAAAAGCTAGTAATATAAGAAATAGAGAAACCTCAGACAAATAGACATTGATCGTGACCTTTGAGTGATTTGCTAACCCAACCTTAATACACTTTAATTCTAAATAAACAACAAAGAACATTCCCCCTACTATTCAACGTAATCCAATAAAAATACAAACAATACGACAATTGTCCTCTAATTTCTCCAGAAAATTAATTCTATTTCCGTACACAAAATAAAAACTCGAACGCCCCACGAATCTGCCGCAGCCAACAATGAAATCCGTGCTTAACAAACGAACTCGACAAACTCTACACAATTAGATTTAATAACAGCACAAGTCAGAGGTAGGTACGTTTACGTTAAATAAAAATACAAGGGCGTAACGGCTAGGGTTGCCACTTCTTAGTTACCGTGACTCCCTCATACAAGGGTGAAGAATTAAAACATATTATGCGGAAAATCGGAACGCAGTTTTATTTGATTCAGTTTCTTGCAAATTAGGCTTACATGGAAGTTTATTCAATGGAATGTCTATTAAGTATTAAACTAACACAGATACTAGCTTTACCCCGCGATACGTCTTTGATTATTGTTCCGCTCCAGTATATCGTAGCCTAGTGATAACATCACGCGGGACGATAACATCACGCTACGGGAGAGAACGCTAAGGAGGAATAGGGACTGACATGAATCTGGCTTTATTATACAAAAATATTATTTCCTATCCGACAGTTACTTTCAGAGATAAGCGCGTTTAAATAAACAAACAATAAAAAAATATTTAGCTTTTAGCACCTATATTTTATTTTTGTATAATCTCTTAGTTGAGTTACTTGCTTGCTTGCCTAGTTAAGCTACTTTGGTTCGTACCTAAGTATTAGTAAGGTTGTCCGTACGATACGAATTAATCCTCGTGCAAAAGTAAAACGTGTACAGTCCCGTACCCCGTAGGCCCTAACTACCTAACTGCCTACCTACGTACGAGATAAGTAAGAAAACCGGACCTGCTATAATCTATTTTAGCCCGTCAGCGTGTTAATACAAAACATTTAACTCTGAACTTTATTTTTATACAAGCTTTCTTTATAAGTAAACTAAACTAGCTTCTGCCCACGACATCGCCCGCGTGGTTCTTTTTTCACCCGGGTTTAGTTACCTACGTCTTTGGTTACTGCTCTGCTCCCATGTGTTGTAGCGTGACGTTAGCACATATACTATTCCTCACGAATCATCATCTGCTTAGCCTTTTCCCAACTGTGTTGGGGTCGGCTTCCAGTCTAACCGTATGCAGCTGAATACCAGTGTTTTACATGGAGCGACTGCCTATCTGACCTCCACAACCCAGTAACTGTGTAACACGATACTTCTTGGTTAGACTGGTTGTCAGACTTCTTGGCTTCTGACTATCCGTCACGTCACGACTGTCAAAGATCTTAGAATGACAGCCGGGACCAACGGCTTTACGTGCTCTCCGAGAGGCACGGGGGTATCACACCACGAACTTCCAAACTCCGGGCTGCTACTGAGAAATTCCTAATGGAAAAACCCAATACCACTTTTTGCCCGACCTGGGAATCGAACCCGGGACCCCTTGCTCAGCAGTCGCGCTTTGCGACCACGAGACCAACGGGGCAGTTACGGGGCACTATTCCTCACGAATCTGTTTATTATATACAAAAATACTATTTCTCATCCGACTAGCAGTTTTAAAACTTTTTTGACTTTATTAAATTAAAGTATGAGAATACTTTTTGATGATTTTTGTCATTTCTAGTACTAATACCTTAAATGGTCCCATAAGAGTCTTTTGATAGCATTTTTTTAGCTGACTGTAATTTTTTTCCAAAATCTGTGAATGCAGTTCAGAATATTTCAAAAAGTTATGGATGGTCTCCTAAGAACGTTTTCCTGTAACAATGACGGTTAAGGCACCTGCCCCATAGTGACCCATCCCAAAAATCCATCCTGTATATTGAGTTAATCGTACGTAGGTACCTACCTAACCCTGTAGGCACGGTCTACATACTCCACCAAGAGTAGCTATGTTTAGTTTGAGGATCCTTTGACTTGAAATCACATTCAGTTCACAGCAACCCCAGTCAGTTTGCCTGTGGCATTCGTGGCTCTACACTAATTTGCACGATGTGTGACACGCCTCCTATTGGGCATTGACAGCCACTGTCGAATATTGTCCGGCCTAAGTTTACAAATACAATGGATTTGCATTAAAGGCTTCCTATTTTGGAATATTGCTTTTAAAGCCCATAATACAGGAATGTTTATTTTAGCTTTTAGTGCACAGTGCTTTTTACTTTTATCAGGTATCGAATGTCATAACTTTTATCAGGTATCGATTGTGATTATTTGAATTGTGAATGCGATGTTTGCCTATGAGTAATTGTTGCACAATATGATTATTTTAAGCATGTAAATTTTGTTACAATTATGTGAGAACAATTGTTGGTGAACCTAATAAAATAAATAAATAAAAAATAAATAAACTAACTCATTAGTTGGAGGAGAAACAGGCGTAAGTATTGTTTTCTCTTGCTAAAATGACTAGACAAATAAACATTCAAAACCAGGTATTAGTTTTGATCCCAATTTGAAATCCAAATTAAACGCTGAACTATTCATTAGCAGTGTCAGAACATTACAAGTATAACATTTACAGCAGCCAATCGCGCTGTGGCTGCATTGAATAGTGCGGTGCTCAGTTGTTATTGTCGGTGATCGAAAATCGAGTCAATTTTGCAGCGAGCCAAATCGAAACAACCACTATTTAGGACTGTTCTATACGAACGTCGCGTGTTGTGGATATAATTGAGCGCTTAAAGCGCTTAATAGGTTTTGGTTGGTGCAGTTAACGTTATTGTTCCGAGAGGTATTTTGGGATCTTGCTTATATGGGTCAAATAAATCAAATATTTTACCTATTATAAAAATTCTCCATAGGTATTCTAAATAAACTGAAAATATAAACGAAACAACAAACATAATAAAGACAAGTAACCGAGAACACAGGAATAAGAAAGGATGATTATTTTTGGGTTTGCGGTTTTTAATGAAGGCAGAAATATTTAATGATCACCGGGAAGTCTAAAGTGAGAAATGTGCGCATTATCGGACTATTTAAGAATAGAATAAAACACTGGTGATATACCGATAACTCCATAAGTGGTAGTCTATTTTATGTAGGTGAGTAGGTAGCCACCTAATTATATCCAGGAAATTACTAAATACTTTTAGTGAATTTCGAACACAAAATATTATGAAAAGCTCCTTACGAAGTACAAACGACTAGCGCCATCTCGTAGATTTATAATGTACAATTTATAGGTTATTTTCTGAAAAAACAAAATCAAAAAGGTAAAATAAAGAATTGATGAGTAATGTATGTGTAATCATTGTTGTAGTGATCGTACAATAACAGCACCTTACGGATACCAACAAGTAGTTAAAACGTACCGACCAATATGAGTAGGTACCCACCAAAAAGTTTGGTAACCACATTATAATCACGATGGTGCATCATGGCATGCAACAAGTGTTGTGTTTCAGGCAGGAATGTAATTATTCCTTTTTATGTTTTTCTGATTATTTATTTCATAGATACATAGACTAAGTCGTATCATGCCCATCTGAATCGGTAACGGTGGCGCTGTCGGTGAACTAAAAATATAAGACCTTGTAATTTATTATAATGATTTCGTTCATTAAAAATGAAGCAACCGCTAAGGCTTGCTACATTAATATTCACATTTTTGTATTTTTACAGTTACTTTTTTATCTGTCGTCCGAACTCCGAAATTAGCTTTTTGAACTAGCAACATTGTTGTGTAGGAGTCGGAGTACGTTTGTTGATCTCTCAAACTCATTGTCTGAGAAATTGTATATCCTTAACCAAAATTCAGACAAAATTGTTTTAAATCTCGAGAAATAAAGAAAATGTAACCTAATGAATTATTACTGTGCCTTAATTATTTTACTTGCTAAAGAAATAAGTGTCGAAGTGGAATAAACACATGAAAGATTGGACGATTGATAGGCATTTGTTTTCATTATGACAAAACGCCGAAGAATACTTCACGCGGACAAAATAATTCAAAATATTATGAATGTGTTTTGTTTGTTAATGTTCCTGCAGTTAAAAGGTTACTACTAACTCGTTGTTATTGATTCTCGAACAAATACCCATTGCATTGCAGACTTATCTCTAGAGTTGTGAACTTTTTGACACCATATTCTTGAAAGATAATTAATTCGTGATTTATCGAATGACTTCCCTTGTTACTTTTAGAAGTTCTTGTATCAATTATAATTTACAAATAAGTGTTTTGTTTATTTCTTGATAAACGTTACCTTTTTATAATTGATAACATTCATGGAACTTCTGAGAATTTAAACACCGAATGGTATTTTTTAAAATACCATTGCTACATTCTTGAAATATTTCTTTAGAGGGTTGACTTTTACATAATGCATGCTCTGGAATCATGATTGTGAACTAGTGTTTCCAGTTGTTTTTCCACATACAAAATCTATATTATACAAATAATAACCCATGTTTACCAGAACTACATTTTATTCCAAATTGTCTATTGACTACTAAATCCTTCATCAATATTTTATAACATAAACAAATGTTTCAGGTTTCTATGCAGTAGTCAGTAACCCTATATTATTATACTCAACGGCATCAGACATACGTGTAGTGGACACGTCAAAGCTCAGTAAAGTGAACACAATAGTAAAAGACCTGGAACAAGGGTCGGCAGTGGACTTCCTTCACAGAAAGGATCTTATATGCTGGTCGGATCAGACTGCAGAATTGATACAATGTATGAGTTATAATGAAACTCATGTAGGAGATAAGGTAAGAGATAAAATACTGATAGTCAAAGTCAAATTATTAATTTTGATTAGACTATTCGAAGGCACTTTTACATGTTATTAACAAGAATAAAAAATCAAGTTACCCCTTCCAAAAGTTAGTTGAGTATGGATTAATATAAGCAAGCACTACCAATACTTTCTTAAAGTTTTGTATACATAAATTTTGTGACTTCAGTACTAAATAAAAACCAATAAAATCTATTCTATACCTAATATACAAACTATAATAAAAATACAGTAGACACGCATCATAACATTGTTTTTTATTTATTTATTTGCAGGTTAGAATAGTATCCGAAGGATTAATAACACCAACCGGTATAGCAATAGATTGGTACACAGACAAAATATACTGGACAGATGGAGAGACCAATAAAATTGAAGTCATTAGCATCGTGGAACAGTACAGAAAAGTACTGTTCTGGTCAGAAGTTGACCTCGCTCGGGCTATTGCTGTTGTTCCTAAAGAGGGGTAAGAACATTACATTGAGACCAATGTCTTTATTATTTATTTCAAAATGAATATGCCTAATGTTATTACATACTATCCAGCAATAACAATTCAATAATACACATCCCAAACCAATGCTTATAATAGATTTCAAATAAACTAATGTTTAAATATCTAAAATAATTTTATGTTGATTAGTTTTGTGCCTTGGAAAGCTTGTAAAGCTGTTGGTCCCAGCCGTCATTCATAAATCTTTGACAAGTCTTACAACCACTCTTATTAGGTATTTTGTTGCCCAGTAACTGGGTTGTGGAGGTTAGATAGGCAGTTCCTCCATGGAAAAAAATGGTATTCAGCTGCATCCAGATCACTGGAAGCCAACCCCAACAGGGTTGGAAAAATACTAAGCAGATAAGGATTTTAATTAGATAAAAAAATTGGAGAAATTTTGACCCATTTGTGGCTATATTAATAAGTAGCTTCTGCTGTGACTTCATCTATGTAGAAGCCAAGTGTACTAAAAAACATAGGGTAGTGCCATTGAGTAGCTTTCAATACCTACTTCCTCATGACAGTTTTTATTTCCAAAGCTACCTCTTTCTACAAAGAAACAATGTGACATCTTTATACTTAATATTAATTTTTAAATAACAAACATAATAATATTTTCTTTTCAGTCTCATGTTCTGGACAGACTGGGGTGAAGTACCCAAAATAGAGAGGGCTGGTATGAATGGAGATCCGGCCACACGTAAAATTATAGTTAAAGAAAATATATTCTGGCCAAATGGTATCACTATAGATTACGACAACAACCTCATATACTGGGTAGACGCAAAGCTACATTTTGTTGATGTTATTGATTTCAATGGAAAGAACAGGAAAAGTGTTGTGAAGGAGGATCTTGTGTATCCATATGCACTTGCCTTTTTTAACCATAAGCTTTATTGGACTGATTGGAAAACATGGTAAACTTTTACATAACATGAATAGGTTTTAGCGGTGACTTTGCATAAAAGTCAAAAACGCCCTAATTCGACCCTGTCACAATCAATGTAGATAGGTTGTGACAGAGTCGAATTACAGAAAACTTAGAAAGGTAAAATCAACAAAAATAATTAGAGCTCATCTACTTGTGAGTAAAGGCTTTTAATTTTTGTTGGATTTATCTTTTTTGATAAGTATAATACGCTGTTTAGGCGGGCATGTAAAAGTAGATTGCACTAAATTTCTGACATCTAAAGCTCACCCTTTATTATTTGGGTAAAAATACTCTTAAATTGTATTATTTTTTAAGGTCAATTCACACATGGGACATATCAACGACGGGTCCAATGAAAGAGTTAATTAAATCTGATCCAGTGCCTGTAGATTTAAAAGTGTATGACGGAAG
Source organism: Caradrina clavipalpis (assembly GCA_932526535.1). Classification (NCBI taxonomy): domain Eukaryota; kingdom Metazoa; phylum Arthropoda; class Insecta; order Lepidoptera; family Noctuidae; genus Caradrina; species Caradrina clavipalpis. The sequence continues at coordinate 13,332,840 of OW052095.1, read as the reverse complement.
CCGACAAGTAATGCCCTCTGGTGACTATCCATGCAAAACAAATAATGGAGGATGCTCGCATTTGTGCCTTTTAGCACCCAACCCACCAGGTAAAATTTTACTATACTTCTCTTCTAAGCATGGCAATCTAAATTGTGTTACCGCAACAGCCAGATGGCGAATTCTACTAATTAAAAACATTCATAATCTAGTTCCAATATTATCTCAGTACCAATCAATGAAATTAAGATAAATTAAAGGTGAAATTAGATTGCGGTGCTACCTAACCGTTCGTAAAATTGCCCCCTGGTCTTATTTATAAAATTTGTTAAGATAACTTTAAACCAGAAAAATTAGGGCTATTTTTTTGTGGATTCACAAGATCTTTGAGAGAGATGCTTGTTACCGCGACCTTAGAACACATAGGGCATTAGAAGGAACATGGATAGTTTTTAGTCAATAATAGTCTGACACTCCTTTCCGCCCCGCCCAGAGGGGAAGAAGTCATATGATGATTTCCCTTCCTAAAAAAAAATACCTAGTTGCCTACCTATGTGTATCTTACCTTTATAACTACACTTCTTTTCACCCAGGGTACCAATGTGCCTGTCCAACGGGCTCGAAACTCCGAGAGAACAGCAACACAACATGCTACAACGGCCCTCAGTCGCTCCTGATCGTTGCCCAACGCTCTGCCATATCTAAAATATCGCTAGACTCGCCAGACTTCACGCCTTACACGTTGCCGCTGAAAGATCTGAAGCGGGCATTCACAGTGGACTTCGATCCCAAGTTTGAATACATTTATTGGGCTGATAGTTTGGTAAGTACATAAGTTACTAAGGACTAAATGAGCTTTAACCATCTAGCATTGAATTATGAACCTTATGATTCGTGCGTTAAAGTGCAAAGTTGTACTCACGTCGAACGAAACTGAAACAAAACTTAATATTGCTGTTTTATTGAATAATTATAAGTGTTTAAAAAGGAAACCAAAAAGGCACGGTAACTCCAGAATAGGTATTTGATCTCTTTGTCGATGTTGGAACAACTTTGATCTTTATGTCACAGAATATTAAGTATATTATTCAATGTTATCACACGATCCACTACTACTTCTATAACTAATAATTTTATAAAAAAATTGAATAAAATTTTCTATTTAGACAAAGACGATATCCAAAGCGCGTCTAGACGGCAGTGAACAGACAGTGGTGATGCACAGCAGTGGCGTGCCCGACAGCATTGCTATCGACCCTCTGGCTAGGAACATCTACTGGACCGACCCCGTCACTGACACCATCAACGTGGCCCGACTCGATGGCACCTCTAAGAAGGTATGTTAGTACTACATACAGACAGTTCTCATCATAATACAACAAGATATATAATAATCCTTTGTTTATTTATTCTTAGGAAAGCTAACGAAGAAAATCTTTTCCTATAGCTTCTATACATAGTTTCGCACTCATAAGTCACAGTTAGTTAGTGGTGCTAAGCGAAACTAAAGGTCTTAGGTTCGATTCCCAGGTCGAGCAAAAAGTGTTATTGAGTTTTCCTGTGAAATTCTTAAGAGCCGCTCGGAGTTAGGATTCGTGCCCAGTTAATAGTCCCCTATTACATGGGACCTAAACCGGCGAACTGTGGGTGTACATTGATACACCTCTGCATAACCCTTCGGAGAATACAGACGTGATAGTATGATGAAGTCACAGTTAAAAAATAACAAACAAACTTCTAGGTAATAATCCACAACGAGCTATACGACCCTCGAGCGATCGCTCTCCACCCGACCGCTGGCTGGATGTTCTGGTCAGATTGGAACGACAAGAAACCGAAGATCGAACGCGCCAACCTGGACGGCAGCGGGCGAGTACTGCTGGTCTATGAGAAACTCACGTGGCCTAATGGCATCGCACTCGATACTGTGAAGAACAAGCTTTATTGGGGAGATGCAAGGACGCATAAAATTGAGGTAATATACGTATATTTTTTTCATTTACTGTAGTTGCTAACTGTGCATCTAGGTTCTTGTCATCAGTCATGTCAATGTTTGATAGAGTTATTGATTTATGTATACTTAAACCACTTTATAAATAAATGCCTATGTATGTATACTTATCATTTGTATATGCAGGTTTTCCAAATCTTCTTTTAATTGGTATGTCCTAAACCAGGTATGCAACATGGACGGAACAGACAGGAAAGAACTACACAGCAGTGAAATCTTACACATCTTCGGTCTCACTTTACTGGGCGAACACCTTTACTGGACAGACATGCAGAAAAGGACGTTAGACAGGATTAATAAAAATACAGGTTCATTTTGTTGGGCTGTTATTAAGAAATTCCTAACTGAAAAACTCAAAAACACTTTTTTAACAAACAATATTGCAAATGTTTAGGTCTAGAACGTCAACCGGTAGTAGAGCAGATGGCAAACATGATGGGTGTGAAAGCGTTCCGACTAGGAGAGTCGTTGGGCTGGAATCAATGTGCCGATAACAACGGAGGATGCTCACATCTCTGCCTCAACACGCCTGACCGCCATGTGTGCAGTTGTCCTCTTGGTAAGTACCTACTATGATATATTACTCAGATTCTTTGATTATAAACTTTGTACATTAATCTGAAATGTATGAATAAACTGACTTTACCCCAGGTATAACATAACCTTAATATTACATTTTGGCAAGCATGAAACATAAATAATGGAATAGCATAATAATGAGTCACTGAGGTATTTTTCGGACCAATTTACAACAACATTAAATGATATATTCTTCAAGAGTGTTGGTGGAATATACCCTAAAATTAATGCTTTCTGTAGTCTACTACAAAACATGGCTGATTAATAAATGCACCTATTCTTTGTTCACAGGTCTGGAACTAAGTAAAGACAAGAAGACCTGTGTGGAACCTCAAGCCTTCTTGGTGTACAGTAGAAAAAATGTTATCGGACACATTAGTATTGAAAACGAAGATAATGAGGCCGTACTGCCTCTCAAGGATTTAAAAGAAGTCAGGTAAGTGCACCACAAACGCATGGGCGATTCCCAGTAGGGCAGAGAAGGACTCTCTAGTAGGATTGTTTTAAAAACAACTCAGAGTTGATTTGTTCCCAGTTGATGTACCCTATTACATAAAAAAGGGACAAAATGGGGGACACGTTTAAAAGTTTAATCATTAGGTGCGAGGGCGCCGCTGCATCTCGTTCCCTTTTTATCGTCATTATAAATTATATTTTAATGCACAACATTTAAAGTCCTAACTAGAACGGCAAAATATTTACTGTGTAAGCCGTGGTGTTAAATAAAGCGATGGCCTAAAGGAAGTTGAAAAATACAGGGGTAACAGAAATACAGGTTATGTTCTTGTTTCAGTGCGTTAGCAGTACATGTATCTGGCAACAAGCTGTACTGGTCCGACAGCAAAACTAAGACTATTAACAGATGTTCTATCAATGGTTCCAACATGGAAAAAGTGCTGGAGTGGATGGGATTAGTTGAAGGTACGTACAATATGGTTCACTTCTTTGACACCAGTTTTTTATCTTCTCGCATGATATACAGGGTGTTATTGAGATTACATAAATAAATTTAAGGTAGAAATTTACAAAAAATGGTTAAAAATTAGCTTGAAAATTCTCAATTAAAAATCTGTAATAAATAAAATAGTTAATTAATCACCAGGTTCAGAAAAGTTAACATCAACATACTTGACACATTATTATAGATAGATTTAGTACCACACTAGCACGCAGTTCCATACAAAATGAATGAAAAAAAACTTTTACAAAAAAAAAAAACCACTTTCAAAAAGTCTTAGTCGTTAGTTAGTCTCGAATTCCACCCTGTATATCTGTTAAATAAAGAGTGCTTGTCTGAAGAACAGACTATAAGCTAAAGGTTTCTACACTAGGTATAGCAATTGACTGGTCGGGTCAGAATATTTACTGGACGGACACCGCGACACAGCGTATCGAAGTAGCGCGACTCGACGGCTCCAGTCGAAGGGCCCTCGTGTGGCAGGGACTCAAGAAACCAAAGAGCATCGCCTTGGATCCTAAAAAAGGGTAAGTTATGAACCATTTTTTTATTGATTGTCATTGCGGATATAGTACTACACACTCTGTAAATATTTCAAGTCTGCCTATTACGGTTCAAAAGGTACAGCCCTAAGTATGAAAAACAGACATTTAGCGATGTCTTAGTAATAGGCTACTATTTGGATACTGAACCGTTTATTTAAATTCTAACCTAAAAATCACAATAATTGAAAAGGAACGGTGAATCTTCACAAACATTTCCAGTCGCCTCTTTGATTGTTCCAGCTACATGTATTGGTCAGAACTGGGCTCTAAGAGCATCAAACGCGCCGGTATGGATGGCTCATCACCCACTGTGCTATTCGAACAAGTGGGCAAGGTTCACTCAATAGCCATCGACTATGAACGACGGGCCATTTACTGGGCAGCATTGGACCCGCCTGCGATAGAGTTCGCGTATTTGAATGGAACGGGGAGGAAGATCTTAGTGAACAATGTGTCCATGCCCTATACACTGGCGCTGCACAATGATAAGATATTCTGGGGTGATTGGAATACAGGTATGCGCTGATTTGTAGTTGTATTTTAATCTTAGTAATCTGATTTTGTATTGTAACTAAGAATTACACTACTGAATTGGGAGAATGTTATAGTAGCCGTAAATATGTAACATTTTTCAGTAGCACTCCTAAGACTTAATTTGTATTCGGGAAATGGACTCATCACCTTTTGTTTAAGATTTAAAGATCAATGTGTGTACTAGGTGACTATGATGTACCTCTACTTATCTTTTCGTTGAAGACATGCTTTGTGGTATTATTGTTATCATCATCAGCCTTTCGCAATCCACTGCTGAACATAGGCCTCTCTCAAGGTGCGCCACTGAGCCCGATCTTTGGCCCTCCGCATGCAGTTACTACCAGCCGCCTTTCGCACATCGTCGCTCCATCTAGCCAATTGGGTAGATGACACCATTAAATAATAATTCCAAAAACAACTTCACAAAAAAAAGCAGTTTAATTTAGCCCCGAAAACACGATGAATTTTTAAATAACTATAAAATTCGATTTTTATTTGCTTTTAAATCAATAAATAGTTAGTGAATTGAGATGTCAAAAAAGTGACGTCATATTTGAGTATTGTCATACAAAATCTATGGGGGAATTGCGTTTTGACAGCTCATAAAAAGTACGTCAATTGATTAGTGGTGTCATCTAACCAATTGTATTGGTGATGTTATAACAATCAGCAACTCTATCACCAGGCATCGTAGAATCAGCGCTAAAGACATCAGGCGAGGGTCGCAAGCTGGTGCACTCGGGCGTGGAGTACATCTCGTCGCTGCAGACGATGTGGCGCGGCGGGCGCGGGCCGGGCTCGCAGTGTGCGGCCGACAACGGCGGCTGTGCCCACCTGTGCCTCGCCGCGCCGCCCGACTACCGCTGTGCCTGCCCCGCGCACTACCGACTCAATAAGGACAACCTCACCTGCTCAGGTACTCACGATGACCTACACGATAACTGTGCATCTAGACTGATATTAAGTACCTCATAATATTATGTGTCACCTCTACATCAACGTCCCAATATATCAGAAGAGTAACTCCCGTATTTTTAAGAACGATAGCATTTTAGTCTCAGTCTTTCAAATAGGCACTTATAATTTACTTTTTTTTTTCAAATTTTTTGAACTTATTAACTTTGAGTATGTTTAAAAACTTTGATTTACTGTAATTACTTTTTTCCGTTGTAAATACGTACTTAAACAAATGAACACAGGTGAAATTGCGATAAGATTTTGAACATTTCAACTACGAGTATTGATCTTCAGATATTATCTACCGACCGGAGTTTAGTTGCACCCTCATGTCTATCCCAAATATAATCTCTTTTTACAGAACCCGAGGAATTTCTAATATTCGCTCAAAAGAATGCCATTGGACGGATAGTAGTAGCCAACGGCGAATGTAACGATGCGTACATACCTCTGACCGGATTGAAAAACGTCAAAGCCATCGAGTACGACCCTGTAAACAAGTAAGTATTGTAATTTTGAACATAGCACTATTAGCGTTAAATTTACTTGTTCATTTGATTCTAACAATAGAAAGACAAGGATGCGTTAGACCACGTTGTCAAATTGATTTACTGTAATTGGTTTATTCATTGTAATTTTTTTATCTGTTTTTTGCCTTTACCATTTACATTATTTAAATGTAAGTATAGAAATGCTAAACATTCTGGTTGGCATTTTTTTTTCCACAGACATTTTTACTGGATGGACGAAGACTCTCACTCAATCCGCCGAGTCCCCATCTCGTACTCCGTAACCTCGGCCATCACTGACTCAACCACAGTGATATCTGGTCTCAGTCGACCCTTCCACATGGTACTGGACATTCTAGGACGAGCCCTTTACTGGACCTGCGCGGACACAGACTCGATCAATGCGACCTCCATTGATAATAACTCTTCGTCCGGAGTGATACTCAGAGGAGATAATATGATGCCACGGTTTCTGGCGTTTCATCAAACTAAGCGGTAAGATTCTGTTATTAAAGTTACTTTTACTATGGCTATGCACGTCGGTCTATCAGTTCCCAGAATACATAAGATAATTAAACAATACTTTTATGACACAATGCTTCAAAATTTCAAATTACACTAAAGAGCAATTGCCATTGTCACTGTATAAAGGAAATGTATTTTTTTTATAATGACTTAATCTTTTTAATAATAGTAGTACAATCACGAGCATAAACATACACTTAGCAACATTCAAAAGAAATTTCCTCTCAAATGATTAATAAAAATATAACCGTGTTACTAATATAATATTCTGGATCCCATAGTACTATGAACGGTCTTATCACCACGTTGCATTCACGAGAAAATCGCTTATACATTTTGCCAAGAGTAGACATGTTAATGCTCGTACCTGTACAATGCGCTACGTTATTCAGATTCCTGTTCTGGAACGACGCGGCGCTGGGCGTGATAATGCGCGCGAACGTGGACGGCACGTCACGCGTGGAGCTAGCGCGCGCCAGCAACGTGACCTCGCTCACTGTGGACCACTCCACCGGTACTGTGTACTGGGCCGTCAACCGGCAGATACTCGCCGTCGACCTGGATGGATCCAACAAGTTAGTCTTTTTTCTATACTAATATAATAAAGCTGAAGATTTTTTTGTTCTTCTTAGCATTTCCGTGATAAACTATAATAAATATAGGTATTGTATTGTTGGGGCCCAGAATTTGGCCACTTTGACAGCGTTGTTGGTGGCACCCATTAAAACTTCCTGCATGGAACTGTTATGGCACACAGGGCACGATGTGAGATGGGCCATCGTATGTGGTGTTCAATATTAAGGCCCACTTTCGCCACAAATCACTAAACATATTTAGCGCTAAGGCTAAGGCTACATAAGCCCGCGACGCGACCTGCGACACGTGAGCGATTAAAACAAATAAATGAATGCTCACGTATATGGCTACACTGTATATCAAATATTAGTAGCGATCTTTGATTTCTTTATGCGATAAGAACAACATTACTGTAATCATGGCATCGGCTACATCAACATATCAGCGAATTTATTAGAAAACTTCTCACTTATACCAAAATACGCCGCATTTTCGCTTATAATGTAGCCATAGCATGTTTATCTCGTTTCGCTCTTTCTTTTTCAGTCGCATCGCAAATCGCTGCCTACTGTAGCCTCAGCCTAAATGTTTTTAAATGATCATTCTGTTTCTGTCGCCTTCTAACAATGTAAGTAATTGTGTTTCCACCTGCAGGCGCGTGGTGTGGCAGGGCGGCTGGGCGGGCGCGCTGAGCGCGTGGGGCGGCTGGGCGTACTTCTCGGGCGCGGGCGCGGCGTGGCGCGTGTCGCTGGCCCGGCGCGACGCGCCCGCCGCGCCCGTGCCGCACGTGCCGCGCCTCGTCGCCTCGCGCGCCGTGCACAAGGTACACCACCACCACTACCTGCCTCCTTACTAGCCTAGTAGTCCTAAGCGCGACTGCTACGCTAGAGGTTGCACGGGTCAACCACCGTACACTACGTTTACCTGGGCCATCATTATTGCGACATCCGTTCAGTATGTTTCCATCATTTATATTATTGCACTTACACCGCAACAATCAGTACATAATTCGGTGATATACCGTGCGCGTGACTCATAATCCCATATCGTTCACCATATCCTAGTGTAAATTAATTTTAATCTCATGTTTGTGGAAATTGACAATACAGTTAATTTATTAACCTTAAACTGACTTTCATCTCTTATTTCATTCTGTATCTCTATAGAACAGATGTCTTGGGTTCTATTCCGAGGTCGAGCAAGAATTATTGGGATTTTCTATGAAATTGTCAGTAGCAGCTCGGAGTTAGGATTTGCGCCCGGCTAATGGCAATAGGCTCGCCCCCACATCTATGGGACCCAAAACATACCGGCGAACTGTGACCACCTGTTATGGTAGCCATATTGGATTTTTATTTAGACTTTTTTTATTATTTACTACCGCGACCACACTCTTCCGCTTTTCTAATTAAGCTCTCCGCCCACGACCGATATTTTGCCGATTTTGACCGATTTCTTTGCCGGCCGATCTGTCAAAAATCGGTAAAAAATCGGCCGTATGTGGAGAGCTTAAAATTGGAAAAACTCAGACGATTTGATCCTTAACCCACGATTGATCCCGGCAGGTCCCGCGCACGCACCCGTGCTGGCGCGGCGGGTCGTGCGGCGGCGCGGCGGGCGCGTGCGGCGCGGGCGGGTCGTGCGGCTGCGCGCTGGCCTGCGGGCAGCCCGCGCCCTGCAGCCCGCAGCGCTTCCTGTGCGACCCGCGCGCGCGCAAGCCGCACTGCATCCCCAACCACTGGAAGTTAGTACACAAACACCGCACGCCTTTTATACTACACTACACTACTGGTTACTTTTTGACAGAAAGAAAAACCATTTATTCACGCGAAAGCGACGCACATAACATAAAGACCACAGACCTACAGACCACAGATCTACAGACCTTCATGAAGGAGGACTTTTGGCCGAAGGGTGTCGTGTACCGACGTTTCCGAGGTCGGTTACTCGACACCACGAAGCGAAACACGACGCCGACTTTACAACGTGTTTAGCTATAGATATAAGGTTTTATGTTTTGTTATGTATTAGTTTATTATTATTGTATAAGATTATTTTTGTGTATTTTATCTATGTGCCTCAGTTGCCTGATAATAAAACGATTATTATTATTAAAGAAAAAAATTTAACAACCCCAAACAAAATACAAAAAGCAAATAAAAATAATAATATGATGTGTTTTGAGGTCTTAAAAAATAAATCTATTAGTTGGCACAAGGACCGAAATTTTTGTTTAAAATGTTATAAAGGTCATAACAGCACGGCTCGGCCACAGCAAATAATTTGCCGTTCAGGTTAGGACTTTAAATCGTCGTGTCGCAGCGGTGCTGGTGTAATTACATTATAACAGCACCGCTCCGACACGGCGCCGGCCCAGCCGGAATCCCTTGAAAGATCCAACCATTAGTTGACCATTTTTATCTTGTCATGGTAAAAAATATTTTAATGCATACAATTTAAATTCTTAATTATACTTTTAGTCTTAACTTTTATACTAGATGGCAAAATAATTTATGCATACCCATACTCGAATAAATCATTTACCGTATTAACTCCCAGTCGATTAATCACTCGATTTATGAATTGCAATAACGCTCGTTTTAGTCGCGACAGATCTTTTAGACACTATAATGTCGATGGGTACAGGTGTGACGGGCAGAAGGACTGCGAGAACGGCGCGGACGAGGCGGAGTGCGGGCTGTGTGCGGCCGGCCTGCGCTGTGCGGACGGCGCCTGTGCCGCCGCGCTCGGGGGCTGCGCGGCCGGCGCCTACTGCGAGCGCGCGCCGCTACCCGACGCCTTCCGGTGCGTTGTGTTTCTGATATACGCTGTTTATTTAACTTTATATGTGTGTGATTTTAGGAAAATATTTTAGCTATAATTTTTCAATAATAATGTCAACTCCCCGTCTGTGGCAACACTTGAATTATGAAAACCTTCCCTATTGCTACGGCTAATGTCAAATTGTTACCATAGACGCACGTCTAGGTGATGCACAGCACTGACTACATGTTTGTATAAAATTGTCTTTGCTATAGGTGTGACGAACGCCTCTGTCTCGCACCGCGGTTGTTATGCGACGGTCACCAGCACTGCGAGGACGGATCCGACGAGTCTCCCGCCACCTGCAGCTTCGCGGCCAAGGAGCACACGGCGCCGAGCACGCGGCGCTCTAACGCCTTCGTAGTGTGCGGGTGCGTGGTGGGCGTGGCGGCGGGGCTGGGCGCGGCGTGGGCGGGGCTGCGCCGCGTGCGCCGCGCCGGGCGCGCCCCCGCTCCGCGCCTTCGCGCCCCCGCCCTGCAGCCCAGCCTGGCGCCCGCCGCGCGTGCGCTCGTGCCGCACAAGCGGGACATCACCGCCCTGTCCGCGCTCACCACCACCTACACCGAGTCAGTATATCTGCATACATTTCTGATACATACGCAAACGTAGCATTACAAGGCTGACGTGTAATATTGTTCGTTGCAGCACTCTGGAGAGCGCGTGCGCGCGCTACCCGCGGCCTACGGCCAACCCGCCGCCCAGCCCCGCCACGGGCAGCGACGGCGGGGACGCGGCCCCGCGGCGGCGCGCCTACCGGCACTACCGCGCCTGCAACCGGCCGCCGCCGCCCACGCCCGCCTCCACGGACGCGTGCGAGTCCGAGCCCGAGCCCGCCGCCCGCGCGCCGCCGCCTTCGCCCGCGCCGCGCCTCTACTGAGCCTTTACGAATGTTGGCTGCTTAACAATATTAAGCTAACTACAAGATTTCGTATTACGTATGTCGCAATAATGTTACTATATTGTACCATACTAAAACAGTTGTTTCACATTATTATTAATGAGTAGAAGCACCAGACGTACGTCATTTATTAACAAAGAAAAGTGCAGCATATAAACTGCTTCGTCTAGTCTCCATATCCTAAATAAAATCTATTAAGTAATAATGCAGAATAAAAAATAAAAAGCACAATAAAATGGTGCATATAGTTATTTGACGTATTTGACGCTGATCTGGATGTTTTGTTACTAGAGTGTGAAATAACTACTTGGTGCTATTTCACTGTTCGTGCCTCAATAATCGTTATAAGAATAAAATCTCTATTATTTGTATTATATAGTAATAAATATACTAAGTTAAGGAGAAACGCGTAAATGATGCTCGGGAAGAATTGACGAGAAGTGTAAAATAACATACACGACTAATAGCAAAAGTACAATGATGATGTAGTCAGCTGCATTTCGTAAGAAAGTGATTGTTCTTGTCAATCTGGACCATTTTCCCTATGAAACCTTGCCAAAGTTCGACATAGCGGGTAGAAAACCCCTTTTAAAGTATAAGAGATTACTTAAATCACCAGGCTTATGAATAATCTATCTCTTTTACACCAGCGCCCTTCCTCATGCCCGTTTACACAAACTATGCACAGCCAGGGGTTTTCATTAACAAATGACACTACTTAAATAACCTTTGTTATGCCAATTCATACGATTGACGAAAAATTATAGTTGAGATTTGAATTTGGAAAACAATCCGGTTCCCTGGTTGTGATCATTCACTAAACACGCACTTCTACACTTTACACAACAAAATAGTTAAATTATTCTCTTTCGGTGAAGAATATTCAATTTATGTGTTTCTCCTTATGTTGTAAATAAAATAATGTAAACAAGTTTTTATTAATGATACGTATAAAATAACTATATATATTATTATTTGTGGGTTACAGTGTACCCACTTACGTATGTTCTTTGTTAACGGACTAGTAAATTTTTGTCGTTATGGAACTTGTTACTTTAAACGTTGAAGTTTACCTGACAATATTTATTTGCGACAAATTATACAGTGACCAGTGAAGATGCTAAAATCACAAAGAAACTATGACCTGTATTGCAGCTATCTACAAAATGCCGCGTTTTTTTTAGTTCTACAATTTTTTTATTGTTTTGTAAAACACTACGATGAACCACTTCATAAAGTAAGTTAAAGTTTCACTAAAGTGTAACTCATTGTACAACAAATTTATTTACAGTGGAGGAATGAACAGGTAGTTTAATTATACGTTATCGAGTCTTATTATTTATCCTAACTACTGTCAAACATTTTTAATGAAAATCTTCAAGGTAACAAGCGCCTGCTACACTGGAATAGAGAATATGTTTAAAAATTGCTTAGCCTTTGCGTTATCTAGACGTACCAACTTATCGAAGAGTGTTTTATTTAATAAATGATCTTATTACAGTATTTCAGCCAAACGTCAGACGAAAATAAGAATAAAAATGTTTTGTTTCTTAATTCTTTGCAGTCTGTAAAGTAGCCTGTGTATCTATTACAACGAACTATTCGTTGAAATATGTGGTTAAAAATGTCTGTTCTTCACAATATTCTTTGACACGACAGCTACCTAGTTCTCTGCGCCTGCGATAAAACTGGAAATGTAAAATAATTAAAAAAATAATTGTTTTGTGATTATTTGCAGTTGCCATTATATATGCATTTATATTATTTTATATGAAAACTTTGATTAGTTAATTTTATTTCGATTTGTATAAAATCTAAAACTGACTGATTGTGAGATTTTTGTAATAAACTTTTGTACCTGTTACAACGATTTATTTTCCTCAACCGAAGTGATTATGCGTAATAACACTAGCCGGACAACTGTAGTTAGTACTGCACTGGTACTGTATTGGTACTAGTGTGAAGAGTTCTTGTAGAGAGTCCTTACGAGAATTACATTATATTATCATGTTTTTATCTATCTGACCTTTTGTTTTCATGAACAAATTTTACATTGTAGTTGAAAAGCATGTTCTCCCATAATATGTATGCACAATATTTGATGTTTACCATATTATTTTTAATCAACGAGCAGAACAACCAGGGTTGTTGTGCTCTGTGTTTTTAATCCATATACTTATAGATTCTTTCTTGTAATCTATTTTTATTCAAGGTAAAAAGGCTCACTAGTTATATAAAGACCCACATATTCAAAAGGTAAGGGTAAAACGGGACCCCATTACTTAGACTTCGCTGTCCGTCTATCTCTCTAGCTATCCGTCTGTCACCAGGCTGTATCTCATGAACCGTGATACCTTTCGACTTATAATCCGGGAGATTCAGAGCAAATGGGTTGAAAAAAGATATGTCATTATAATATGACATATTATTATCTTTTTTATCACATAAAAAAGGTGAGAAACAGTTTTACTTTTGATGACTTCTAAATTGAGTTTTGCGTAAGCTGTACAAAATGATGAACGAAGTCTACGATTTTTTGCAGATCTGAGTCGACGGTCGCATATTGGTGTGTAACTACAATGCATTTTGTCAGTTATATATTTTAAAAGCCGCGAAGATCATGCGTGAACGCGATTTGCAGCTGTGAGTATACGAAGTTAATGAAGGATGCAGGTGAGCAGATTAAATATTATAGCAATGTCAGGAACATACCAGACAGATTAACACTTTTACTTTTACAAAACAACTAAATCGACAGAAAATTATTCGATACCATACCAACGGTGCGTAAAAACACATCACATCATAAATTCATAATGGCTATCAAACTAGCGTTAAGCAAATTTTTTTGCGGCTTTACTAGATTTCATTGGACAACGACAGTCTTTTTCAAACAATTTTTTATTTACCTGACTACAGCGAAGCAAAACGGAGGGTTATGAGTTTGTTTGTATGGACGTTCATCTGTTCCCTCATAGTTTCTAAACCATTTATCGTAAATTGACAAATGTGGTGTGGAAGCTTCTAAATTGTCCGCTGGTTATAGGCTCCGTTACGTTGCAATAAATTGTATGTGGCGCCCTCTAGGGCTCATGAAGGTGTGAAACAATTTTTTTTTTCTTTTATATAAGGTCGTGTTATATATCAAATTAAAGTGCTTAACTAGCACATTTCAAATATATACATATTGTATTAGTAAATGGTACATGCCACCCTTTAACACGCATCATAAACCTTAACTAACCAATATTTTGTTTGGGAGACCTAATAGATTATTCCATATATTGTGTATATGTTGCAGTTCCAGTAATATTAAGTATATAAATGTCTAAATTTGTATCCCAAAGTAATTTTAATAATAAAGAAGTTAAAAAAACTAAAACCCGACTACAAAAAACCACCAGGTTGACTGGTAGAGAATGCCATTGGCATTAAGTCCGCCGCTGTACATTTTGTGCATAAAGTGTTAAATAAATAAATAAATAAAAAATTGTCTTTCTAAAAAGTATGAAACAAGAAAACATTCTCATCTGAAAGCCGTGAAAAGTTTCCTTTTGTAAAATTCTAAGCCAGTTCCAGCAAGTTGTAACCAAAATTCAATTGAACCGAGGCGTGATAAACTGGGTTGCCATAAATCAATTGCCACCAAAATATGCCTATCCCGATATTAATTTATATTCCTTTTCGCAACCACGCAACGTAATATAATCCTATAATATTCTAGAAAACCCATGATGTAATTTATCATAGCACACACCAGATGGCCCACATTGGTTAATTACAAACAAATAATCATCGCTAGGGGCGTACAGCTATACGCCCCCTATGATAGTATAAGTGATAATGGCGGTGGAGCCACTCGTGCAGCACTCAGTCCGAACACAGCCGTCTACCTAGACACATGGATCATGTCTGGCACACTCGGAAGGTGCCTCTTCTTGTTAGCCGTACTTTGTTTAGTTCCTCTTGATTGTGAAATCTATCAGGACCGTCCAAAAATCAAGACTTCAGGAGGTGATCTAATTCTAGAACCAGCATTAGATAAAAATATATATCTACGCCCCAATGGACCAAAATCGAGCATCTTTGTTGGTGACATCAACATACTCAAACCAAGCAGCCCGAGTGAGAGGACGCAGTACCAACCATCCAACAATGAAAACAACGATAAGAACCTTAACGGTATATTAGAAAGACTTGAGAAATTGGAGAACAAAGATTCTGCTCTTCCAAATGATTTGCTTTTCAATATATCAATGCTTTGGCGGAAAGTCAACAATATACACAGAAAAGTCTTAAATCTACAATCTCAATTAAATAATAGAGGCAAAGACGAATGTCAATCTCATCCGTGCGAGCATGGTGGAACTTGCCTGAATTTAGTGAATGGCTACCATTGTCTTTGCCCATCAAATTGGGAAGGCAGAGACTGTGACATTGATGTTAACGAATGCCGAAATTTCGCTGGAACGGACCTCGGGTGTCAAAATGGAGCCACGTGCATCAACAGGCCAGGGTCGTATGAGTGTTTGTGCAAATCGGGCTGGTTTGGCTTACATTGCACTAGGAAGGCCAAGGATTGCTCCGGCGGTGATTTCGAAATGTGCGGCTATGGAACCTGCGTACAGGTAACGTCAGGAGAAGGCGTTCAGTGCATATGCCACCAGGGATGGACAACGAATGGCACCGGTGTCGCTTGCTTAACCGATATTAACGAATGTGAATCCTTTCAAGGCCCTAGGTGCTCTGTGAACCCCAAGGTTGACTGTATCAATCTGCCTGGCTCATTCCGATGTGGACAGTGTCCTGCTGGTTATGAGGGCGACGGTTACAGTTGCCACGATATCGACGAATGCACAACTACTCCCAACGGAGGCTGCAGTCCTATAGTCACATGTCACAACACCGTCGGTTCCCGAATATGTGGTTCGTGTCCACCTGGGTATCAGGGTGACGGAGTGACTTGTTCCTGGAGAGGTACGTGCAACATCGGTCATGGAGGGTGCCACCCGTCCGCGCAGTGCATAGAGGCCGCATCGCCAACTGGTCAATCAGCACAATGTATATGCCCCGACGGGATGGAAGGAGATGGAGTAGGAATTAGTGGCTGCTACGTTGCACATGGAGGAAACTACAGCGTTGGTTGTGAAATTAATCCATGTGGCATCCACGGACAATGCCATTCCCTTCGCACCGGCTACACTTGTATCTGTTACAAGGGCTACGGCGGCGCTCACTGTGAAATGCCTACCAACATCTGCGCAGTGAATCCTTGCCACAACGGCGGCATCTGTAGACCAGACGACAATGCCATCGGAGGCTTTCGTTGTGAGTGCGTGGCGAAGTACTCTGGCACCTTGTGTGAGGTAAGGACAAAGACTTGTGGTGGTGTTCTAGACAACGAAGAGGGCAGTATTGTTTATCCTTTGACTAATTCAACGTATAATCATAACTCTCAATGCGCTTGGGTAATACACACAGCTCCTGACAAAGTAATTAATGTTACGTTTAGTAAATTTAATTTAGAAGCAAGTCCGGAATGTATGTACGATTTCTTACAAATTCACGATGGTCGAAAGTCTTCTAGTCAACTGATAGGAAGATTTTGTGGAAATAATTATCCTAAAGGCGGCAACATTGTATCAAGTCATAATAATTTATATTTCTGGTTCCATTCAGACAAAACCGTAGCTAAAGACGGGTTTGCATTACACTGGACAAGCGTTAACCCAGTATGCGGGGGTGAGATCGACGCCACCACGCACGGCCATATCAGCTCACCAGGCTCTCCCGGACCATATCCTCATAATCGTGATTGCTATTGGCACTTAACTACCACTCTCGGTAAAAGGATTAACTTACATTTCTTTGCTCTCGATATTGAAACACATTCAAACTGTAGTTTCGACTATTTAGCCATTTATGACGGAGAACATACGACAGATCCGCTGATCAATAGATACTGCAATACGACACAGCCCGCGCCCGTGCAGTCAGCAGGTTCCGATATGATGATCCACTTTCATTCAGACGCTTTCGGTTCGGGACATGGGTTTCAAATTGCTTACGCGCCGGTCGAAGGCACTCCTGGTTGTGGAGGATACTACACTACGGATAAAGGGGAACTAGTTTCTCCTACTTACAATGGGCTGTATTTAGGTAATTTATTATGCGAGTATAAAATAAAAACCAGCTTAGATACAAAGATAAAGATCGACTTCAAATTATTCAAGCTTGAACGGTCTCTCAAATGTCAATACGATTATTTAAAAATTTACGACGGTCCATCACCGGATTCGCGACTCGTTGGGAAATTTTGTGGAACTACTTTTCCAAAATCGTATACATCATCATCAAATGCACTGTATTTCAAATTTAAAACTGATAGGAGCATGCCCGCCGACGGTTTTAGAATCATGTACGAGGCCATATGCGAGAAAACTTTTGAAGGTGATAGTGGAGTTATAAAGTCACCCGGTTACCCGTTCAGTTATCCAGAGAACAAAGTGTGTGTATATGTCATTAAAACAAATCCCGGCAAAGCAATTCAATTAACATTTCAAGATTTTGATATTGAAGACAACCGGTACTACGATTGCCGGTTCGATAACGTTGAGGTCAGAGACGGCCACGACCAGAACTCTACTTTACTAGGCAGATACTGCGGCGGTGCCGCACACACGCCGCCAGTACAAACATCCACCCTTAATTACATGTACATAAGGTTTCAATCCGATTTAAGTGTCTCGGGCACAGGATTCTATGCTAACTATACTACCGTGGATACAGAGTGCGGAGGGATTCACAGAGATATCACTGGATTAATTAATCATCCATCGGGAGATGTTGCCACTTACAAAAACTATCAGACCTGCAAGTGGATGCTACTTGCTCCAGAAGGCATGCATATAAAGTTGACATGGAACAGGTTCGACATTGAGGACATGCCCGGCTGTGGAAGCGATTATCTAGAGCTGGTAGAGATAGACGATAACAATGAAAATAATGTATTGGGCAAGTATTGTGGCACTCACGCGCCTCCCGCTTTGACTACATCTACTAACAGGCTCGTGTTAAATTTTAAGTCGGATGGTAGTATTCGTTCTGCTGGTTTTTCTGTATCGTATACATTTTTAGATGAAAAATCTCACTGCGGCGGATCGTATATTAAAACTCATGGCTTCATATACTCTCCCGGCTGGCCCCAGCCTTACGAACCCAATCGCGATTGTACATGGACCATCACGGTGCCGGTTGGCCAACAGATCATGCTTAACATTTCACAGTTTAATCTCGAACGACCCATACGAGACAAATGTAATCTTGGTGACTTCCTAGAAATAAGAAATGGTGGTAACGAAAATTCACCATTGATTGGCCAGTACTGTGGGGTGTTCCAATCAAAACGAATTGTGTCACTATCCAATACTATACACCTTCATTTTCATTCTGATTTCTATTTATCCGGGGCTGGGTTTAAAATTGAGTGGGACGGCACTATAACTGGATGCGGAGGAACGCTGACGAGCCCTTCCGGTTCTGTATCATCCCCGAACTATCCGAATGATTACAACGAAAACGCCGAGTGTTTCTATAGAATAGTTACCAGCGAAGGTTCACGGATCCGTATTACATTTACAGAGCTTGATCTTGAAAGAACTCCCAACTGTAGAGACGACTATGTCGAAATTTTTGATGGTCGTGATACGAGTGCCGTCGTTTTAGGAAAACATTGTTACATGTCATCGGTGCCAGCTAGTATCGAAACATCCACTAATTATGCTTACATCAAATTTAGATCGGATATATACCAGGGTGGTAAAGGGTTTCTGTTTAACTATCAAACAGTATGCAGTAATAATATAACTGGAAGATACGGCGTAATTGAGAGTCCGGGTTATCCAAGTAATTACCCATTAAACTTAAATTGTATATGGAGCATTATAGTTCCCAAAGGAAATAAAATTAATGTGACATTTACACACTTTGATATATACAAAACACACCGATACTATCGAAATTGGATGATATCTCCTCTTAGTACGTTTAGTAACGATTGTAATCTAGATTATTTGCAAACAAAAGAGTTATCTGATCCAAATTATTCCAGTAAACTCTGCGGTGGTACCACTCCGCGATCATTTACTACAAAAAGTAATACATTACAAATAAAATTTTCCTCCGGTGTTTATATGCCCCGCTCTGGGTTCCGCTTAGAATGGATTACCTATGGGTGTGGAGGACACATTAAAAAACCCACCGGCGATATAAGCCTTGATAGAAGTATAACTAACGACCAAGAACTTGATTGTGAGTGGCTCATAGAAACTCAAGTAGGTAAGAGTATCTCAATCACATTTACAGAGGTTTATATGACAGATACTGCGAATTGTACTACTGATGCTATTGAAATATATAACGGTCAAAATACAATGGCTCCACTTCTTACGAAAATTTGCCATCATGATGTGGTGTCCGTGCAGTCTGATAGCAATTTCATGTTACTACGATTGTCGAAACGGTCTTCACTCAGAGATGTTCACTTCTCATCACGTTTCCGATCCGCCAACTCTAAATGTGGAGGTGAAATAGTTTCCAAGTCGGGGCTCATATACTCTAAGAATTATCCAAAGAATTACGACAACAATTTAGATTGTTTTTGGTATATTACCGTCCCCAAAAATCATCGCATTGAACTTAACTTCATAGATCTTGATCTTTATTCTGATTCTGATATCTGTGCAGACTCGATTCAAATGTATGATTACGATAAAGACTTTAAGTTTTCCTCAAATTACACATATCGTATATGCCCAAATTCAAATGTAACACAAATTGTTAGCAAATCCAATACCATAGCTGTGCAGTTCAAAACCGATGCCTATGGAACAGCGAAAGGTTTCAAAGCTAACTTTACCGTCACGTGTGGTGCTCTTATAAAGACTGGTGTTGAGGGGATCCTACAGAGCGATAACTTTGTTCAACATACCAACAAAAGTTGCATATGGACTATTGTTGCGGATTCGCCGGATCAAAAAATATATTTAACATTAACTCTAATGTCGTTACCAAAAGACACTAATATAATAACAAATAGAACATGCCCCTCTTCTTTCCTACGAGTTCTGGATGGAGATGATAATAATGCTCCTTTAATCGGGGAATATTGTGGACGCAAAGTCCCACCTATGATCGTCAGCCGTGGCAGTGCCTTGACTATAGAGTTCGGCAGTTACACTGGCATAATTACTGGATTATTCTCAGCCCACTATACTCCGCTTAGTAACGCATGCGGAGGTGTATTAACTTCTGAAGAAGGAACTATCGCGTCTCCAAACTACCCTGGCGCGTATCCTATAAACAGTGATTGTGAATGGATATTAAAATCGTCTCCTGGAAACACTGCTTACGTGCAGTTCGAGCGATTTGATTTAGAATTCTCAGAAGGTTGTAACGACGACTACGTAGAAGTTCGCGATAATAACGGTGTACCTCGGCTATTGGGTGTTTATTGTGGTAGTGAAATTCCTAGCAATCAAAGTACAGCATCACAAATATATATTAAGTTCCACAGTAATTCTAAAACCAGTGGTCAAGGTTTTCTCATGCATTACGGATTTCAACGAGAAAATGATATTACGGGAGATAGTGGTGAAATATCTTCACCATTGTATCCCACTCGATATTTAGGAACTGGCGAATATAGTTGGCGCATACTCGTCACTGGTTCAGATACTATAACTATTACACTTGATGTCTTGGAAATTTATTCACTTACCGAGGCAAACTATAACAAATTAACTATTTATGATGGATATGATTCTACTGCACCAATTTTAGAAGAACTAAATGGTGTACTGGTTGAAAGAAAACTCATTCAGAGCTCCTCCAGTGTAGTATACATGATACTTACAACGGATGAATCAAATAAGGGTTCGAAGTTTCATATGAGATGGAAAAAATCATCTAGAATTTCGGAATTTGAAACTGGAGATAGCAACTGTGGTTCGAATGAAACTGTAACAGTTTTACCAGAAAACGGTACGATTACTTTTACGTCACCGAACTATCCTAACGACTATTCAAATAATTTAAATTGTGAATGGGTATATAAAGCATTAATGGGAAGCCATGTAAGCGTGAATTTTGTAGATTTTAATATCGAGGACACCAACGCTTGCTTCGCGGATTCTGTTTTTATTTATTCTTCTGACACTCCTGGAAATTGGAAACCTGTCAAAGAAAATATGTGTACATTAGAATCAGCCAAAGTAGGATTCAATTCATCGACGTACATGAAGATAAAATTCAAAACAGACTCGTCCATAACTAGGAAAGGATTTCTTGCTCGAGTCAAGTCTAAATGCGGAGGTCTCGTGACTGGTTTGTCCGGTGAAATCGGCCCGACCTGGTGGGACGTACAACCTGCATATCGGTACTCATCTCCGCCCACAACTAAATGCAACTGGACTGTCAAAGTGCGCCCCGGCAGGACTATAAAGTTAGAGTTACGTCATTTTAATATTACTAACAAAAATGATGACTGTGCAACATACGTTATTTTAAGAAATGGCGATTCTGAGGAAGCACCCCTTTTGGCAAGTGGAAAATATTGCGGTTACGAACACGAAAATAGAGCAGATATAACTACTTCTAGTAATACTTTATTTATAAGTTACACAAAGGGATCATACCCGTATCAAAGTTTTGTTGTTTATTACGAAGAGACCAATTTTGAATGTGGCTCAACATCATCTCTAACTTCTGACCACACTTGGGAAGTAATCAATTCTCCAAATTATCCATCAGTACCAGTTCCGTACACGGAATGTGAGTGGGTATTTACTGGCCCACCTGGAGAAATTCTTAGAATAGATTTTATTGATAGATTTGACTTGGATCATGTCGATGACTGTGCTACTGAAGCCGTAGAAATACGATTTGGATCATCTAAATTGTCTCCTCTACACGGTCGATATTGTGGCAATGATAGACCTGGAACCATAAAGAGTACTGGCAATACAATGTATGTTAAATACATGACTCAGTTGGTAGAACCACGAAATGGATTCAAAGCCAACGTGTCCATTGATACGTGTGGTGGAACGATTGTCACCGATGCCGGTCAACTAATATCGCCTGGATACCCCCACATGCAAGTACTTCCTCTAGGGACAGTCTGTGAGTGGCACATTATAGGACCCCCCAATCATGTTTTTCGAATCAAACCCGATGATATTCAGTTACCTCAATCAGAGTTATCTTGTGGCACCAAAATAACAATTGAAGAAGCTGAGCTTGTCAATAACACTATCACCGTACTGAAAACCTTATGTAATGATGATGATCACTCCCTTGAACCGATTGAAACTTCAAGAAACGAGTTTAGTATTAAACTTTATATCGGTAAGCCTGATGCATGGGATCAAATATCGGAAAATAGAGGATTTCGAATCAGCTTTAATTCTTCTCGACCGATGTGTGGTGGCGTAATAACAGCTTCAGACGGTTACTTAACGTCTCCAAGTTATCCTCAAGAAACTACATTGAGGTACTGCCAATGGCTAATAAAATTACCAAACAAGTCTCGCAGAGTACGATTAGAGGTAATAGACATGGACGCAGAAAAGCATAACATTAATATTCTAAATGATTTTACTTTTGATACTGTTATACAATCAATCCCTGGTGACGATTATCTTCCTGGAACAAACGTTTTTGAGTCTTCTGGAAACCAAATGGCAATTTATGTATATATCAACCGTACATATTTGTCGCACCGCTTCAAAGCTAAGTTTACCTCAGATGAACCAGCACTATGCGGGGGTGATCTATCTGATATGAACCAGGTTCTTGTATCACCAGACCTAAATCGAACTTATACTTGTGAGTGGCATTATAATAGCCAAGCAAAGACAAACAATGATTATAATGCGCTTATAACAAATATTACTTACAATTCTATATTTTTAACGGCCGAGCTAAATTCATCGGTAGCTAGAACACGTTGTAAATTCTTTGATCCTCGAGTAATTATTAGATCAGCTATTAAAAGCAGATTTTATCGAGAAATTTGCGGGAATACCAAAGTATCTCACAGAATCCCATCACCAATAATTGATGTTTTTGCAACAAAAAGTAAATCTAATTCGTTTTACTTCAATTTAGAATGGAAACCTCAACCATGTGGTGGTGTTATTGAAATAGGAGAAAATCCTGTCAATATTTTAAACTTACCGGATTCTTATAACGAGACCTTGGACTGTGCTTGGATTCTTACTGGAATGTCTAATAGGGTTGAAATTAAAATGGAAGGATATTTTACGTTAAATTGTGACGACGAGTATTTCAAAATAAGTTCAAGCTTACGACAGTACTCTAGTGCAATTGGCAAGTATTGCAAAGAAAAACTTTTAGATAACCCGTTAGTCACGCATTTCAACGACATGTACATTGAATATCACTCGAATGTGAAAAACAGCACAAATATAAAACTGATGGTTAGGTCCGTCACTGATCAATGTGGTGGATATCTTAGTTCGTATGAAAGAACATTTGAATCGCCAAATTATCCTAAAAATTATTTGCCTAACCAGGAATGCTCATGGGAAATACGGGCTGAGCTAGGCTTTAAAGTTTCTCTTAAATTTGTGGAGCGATTTTTTGTTGAGGAAACGAATAATTGCACTAAAGATGCTGTCATAATTTATGACTGGAAAGATGAAGTATACTCGGAGATAGCAAAGTTATGTGGACGAAACACACCACCTGTATATAATTCAACTTTAAATCGCATGAAAGTTGTCTTGCGTACAGACGCTGATAAAAATTCCGATGGTTTTAAAGCTGAATGGGATTCTATTTGCGGTGGAAATTACACAGCTACTCAAAATGAACAAATTTTATATAGTCCAGGTTTTCCATACAGTTACCAGTCGCGTATGAGTTGTCAGTATGAAATATTTGCTCCAAACAACAAAGTTACGCTCAAGTTTCTTGACTTTGAACTGGAGGGCTCTACTCCTGATTGTTTGTCTGATAATTTAACATTATCAGGACAGTCAGATTATAACTATTTATATGCAGTTTACTGCGGTGACAAAATTCCTCCAATCACAACTCAACCTGAAAAAATATCGTTGACATTTAAAACTGATAGATTTATAAACAAGAGAGGATTTAGGATTGCTTTTTTTACATATTCATGTGGTGGCAGAGTAAACGAAAGTACCGTACTCACACCATCGCTTACTGAAGAGTACGACATAAATATGAACTGCACGTGGTTTATTGAAGCTCCACCTACTAAGGTCGTTGTACTTAAATTCCTCTATATTGACTTAGAGAGCCGAGCTGATTGTTATAACGATTACATTGGAGTGTATGAGGGACTCCAAATTGATTCTGATAAACGTATAGCGTTAATGTGTGGTAATGTCAACTCAACAACAACACTAAGAAGTAAAGGATCCACAGCGTTGTTACAGTTTGTGTCAGACGCTAGTGTAAGCTTTAAAGGTTTCAAAGTACAAGTTTACTTCAGCTATTCTGAAGCAGCACAATGTGGTGGACATATTAATTTAACAGCAGTTTCATCGCATGAGCTTAAGTCTCCTTTCATGGGTCATACTGTATACGAAGAATACTTAGACTGTCATTGGTCAATAATATCACCACCTGACACTGTAATTAAAATTGAATTCACCTCGTTCCACGTAGCCCCTTGCCAAAATGTGAACCAAACTGCTATAGGGTACAGTAAATGTGATTGTGACTTAGTTGAAATAAAAGATGGCTGGAATCCTAATAGCTTAGTAATAGGTACCTACTGTGGCCACAGCCTCCCTCCACAATTAATTTCTTCAGGTAATATGATGAGCGTCAGACTGGCCACGGATGGCGAAATAGGTAGTCAGGGCTTCGTGTCCACATTGACAGTTCAGCGATCACTATGTGGCAATTCCGTCATTACAGTGAGTAATACGCCTCAACGCTTGAAATCTCCCGGTTTTGAAGCAGGGTCCATTCCTCGGGGTCTGCATTGCGTATATCACTTGGATGTAAGTGCCGCTCCGTATACGTTACTACGTATCTCTATTATTGATTTGGACTTACAGCCCTCTGTCACCGATAGTACAAGCGTGAAGCGCTGCAATAGAGACAAGCTGCTAATATCTAGCAATCCCGACCATCAAAATACTACTCTCGGAAAAGATTATATCTTAAACCAGCGGACAGATGACTTTTTTAGCCGTAATTCTTTTTACGACGTTAGTTTGCGCTTTCCTAGTCGTTTTGAGTTATGCGGGCGTAAAGAGCCTACAGACTTTTATGTCTATGGCACCACGTCTTTAAACCTAATAACATCAGCGGAGACCGATTCTAAGGTATACAAAGGAATGGAAATAGAAGCAGTATTCGCAGGATTTTGTGGCAGAAATTATACAGAACCTTACGGACGAGTAGAGACTACTTATTCAAGTGATTCTAGCGGCAATCCTCAGCAAGACTGTTACACGCTGATCACTGCTCCAGTTAACTTTACGATATCTGCGTATTTCTTGAACGCCGTACCAAGTTATTGGAATGAAAACTGTTATCTTGAAATTTTTGACGGTAATAAAACTAGTGCGCCCCAACTTGTGAAAATTCAGTCAACTTATGAGAATAGTAACCCTGTCTTCTCGACTGGTAGATATTTGTTATTGCATAATCGCGAAAATAATAACGATCACGTGATATTTGATTTAGTTTATATGATATCCGATAAAGGTCGTGGTTGTGGGGGAAAACTGCAAAGCGTGGTGGGCACAGTCACCAGCCCGCTGTACCCTAACGTGTACAGACAGGTGTCAACCTGCGAGTGGGAGCTGGAGACTCCCGTTGCAACACGTTTAATGCTACGTTTCACTACGTTCGACTTGGGTATTACTTGCGATCAGAATTATGTGCAGCTTGTGGACAGTAAGGGCGTAGTCGTCCGCACGTTCTGTGAGGACACGCCTGCCGACTACACGAGTGAGGATAACTTCGTGAAGATAGTGTTTGTGACCACCATGAATAATGGCGGCACGGGATGGGTTGCTGAATTTATAGGAATTCTGTAAAACTTGAGTGTTTTTAAAGGTGGCTATTACTGATCGTCCAATGGTGGAAAACTCGGCAAATATTACCTAACAGACTAAGACTAACAGAATTCATATGACGTTGCATTGCTTTGCTTATTGTTTTCCGAGCTGTGTAATTTTCTCAGCTCCAGCGGCCGACAGTGTTGAGCCTATTCCAGACAAACACTTCGCTCTTTGCTGTGCAATAACTGCCGTTCAACTTGCTAATACTGCCCATCTTCTGTCTATAGACTAGCTATATGAAGGAGTACTTTGATGAGTAGTATTAATGTTACTTAGATACTAAGTATATCATATTCGTAATTAATATGTACAAAATTTACTTAAATAATAAAACTGTGTAAACCTTTTAAAACTTAAGCCCAGGCAACTGGTTTTAAATGCGGTGTGCTATTCTGTTGTTAAGGGGGGAAGTCACTAGACTGACTTACCCGCGGGTAACTCTGCAGAGATGCCCGCCGGACTACTAATAGGTCTGTGCAATATTTGCTAGTGTAGGACCGTCAGCATTGCACAGATCTAAAGTAGCGAGGTCCGTCTTGCGAACTTCCCGCTTTAGGATAAAAACGCATTAGCTAAAAAAAAATATTGAACTTGTTTTCGATGTTTGTTAATTAAGTTTTAAGTAAACAGCTTGATTAGTTAATTTATTTTTAATTCTTATTACATCTGAAACTGACTGATTGTGAGATTTTCGTAATAAACTTATGTACCTTATAACGTTTTCTTTTTGACATCTGAACGCTATTATATCCGGATTTTGTTACTTACTAGGAAACTAGGAAACGTGCGAGTTGTATTCGCGTCGAGAGGGTTCTGTTAGTGTTTTTTTTTTTTTTTTTTAAATCAATTCCTTGAAATCTACTTCGGTTGATGACTCATACAATTAGAAAACAAAGCATAAGTATGCTCAAAATGTAAATTATTTGTAAGTACAAATAATTTCAATTTTGACAATTATTACTTGGATACCGAATGTACAAACTAGATAAGTAAGTCATAATGCTTCTAAGTACACTTGTCTAAAAGAGCGAGCGATATGGATTATTATTTTCTTTCTGTGGATTATTATATCAGTGTGGATAGAATCGTCGTGAAATATATGTCAAAGTCTAACTCTCCACCAATCCTTCAAAGTTTTATACACTAGAAGAAGACAATATTCTGAAATGTACTGATACATACATGAAAGCAGCTAACGCTGTAACAATAACTTCACTATCAGGTCACAAACAGGCAAAAATTAGATCAATTTATATTTTTTACTTCTCCTTGTTTTTTTTTTTAATAATCAACTCCTTTAACATGACGTAGGTTTAGGTATATTGTATCAGATGATATTGTGTTTTAAATAAATAAATCAAATTCTTTTTTTTTCCTTTATTTTTTAGTTGTTCATAAACATAAACATGTTAATATCATTATTTTAATTACAGACTAAAATTTAATTAAGATTGCTTTTGTTTATTTTCTTAAGCAATTTAAAATTTATTTATTGTTTATTTAATAAATATTTGATGTCATAACTGCCTTTTCATTTGATATGTGGGCATTTTCATTTTAAATGGCGCAGGCTGTTTTTCGGTTGTCCCATGACTAAAATATGATGAAAAAAATATTTGCAAACAATTTTTTTAAGAAAAATCTATTGTACCCTGTAGGTATTTTTATAAATATGTGGATTTAATTTATTAGTTCCTTATAGAGCACGTATTTAATTTTATTTAAATTAATAATGTTGCGGAATCGTGTAAAATCATGATGTCCCCATGTCAGTTTGCATCATTGCATTCAATTTTTTCGTTATTTTTTGTACGACAGCTAACGTAGCGACACTTTCATTGTATTGTTAGATAGTTAATTTATCCTTTAAACTAAGCATTTCATCTCAGTTAGTGAAGAAAATATATAATAGTTTAATAAAAAGCTTGTCCCACGAATTCGCGACTACCGGACATGTCCGGATAGTCACGCGGTTTTTACTATGAAATACACACATTTATCATCAAAATTCGGTTTTAACGGTAACTCTGGGTACAAATTTCAAAGTATGAAATGTTATTTTGAAGTTAGTCGCACTAGGTGTCCAGCTAGTGCAGTAAGTTTTGCAGCACAATAAATGGTTAAAAAAGAACTGTTGTAGTTAGTAACGTTTTTTTCATGAATATAAAGTTTGTCATTTTTTCTTTTTTAGGTATACATAACTTATACACTGCTGAAAGCATAAAAGTACAATTTTACAGCTTTCTGATAATATTGTTTAAGTATTTAAATTTAGTTTAAAAAACGATCTATATCCGTCACGTCCTGTTAGTAACTAGTTGTAGTGAACTATACACTACAACTAGTTACTAACAGGACGTGAGTGTAGTAGTTTTTGAAGCCTATTTATTTTAACCTGCGCCATTTAAAATGAAAATGCCCATGTCACCTGAGCCTTTCTTTAATTATCTTATTTGCCTCCCAAGTTGTCTCCCAATATCCATGTTTGGGACACATAAATCCGTATATGTATGTGCCATATTTCAACCTGATCGGTCCGCTAGATTCAGAGCAAATTGGCTGTGGCCGACAGACGACAAGACACACAAGTGATTTTATGGGTTCAGTTTTGTCATTTGGACCTATGGAACCCGAAAAAAAAGATCATCATCATATCAGCCGTAGGACGTCCAATGCTGGACATAGAGCTACCCCAAAAATGGACAGCAATGATCAATACCGCAAGAAAACGCTGAATGCTGGCTGCTTCCAACCGGTCTTTTTGAAAAAAGATGTATCATATATGTCTTATACTAGGTGTTGATTTGCAACATCGTCAAATTCAAGGAGTTAACTATGCTTGTGATTCTTAACACGAATCAATAATAAAATAAAATGGTTTTGATTTTTTTATTTTTTGACGTGATTTTCGTATTCGAACTAGCCATCTTGCCAGAGGGTTTAGGCGCTATCCACACATTGATATAGCCGCGTGACAACTCTGCCTACCGCACACGCAACTGGGCGATTCTGATTTTTGCAAGAGGTGTATTTTGGACTACTGTTATTTGATAGTTACAACAAAAAAAATAACAAGTATTTATTAAATATTGACCAGGTATCGTAACTATATTTGATTACTTCTTTTTTTTATTACAAGCTCCTAAAATTTGACGAGGATGCAAATCAACACCTTGTATTTATTTAAAAGTCAAAGTCAAAGTCAGTCAATGGAAGATGCTTTGTCTAAACTTACAACTGGTAATAAATCAGTAATAATCTGTGGTGACTTTAATATCAATATTCTAGAAAATAATTCAAATAGCAGTAGATTAATAAGTCTTTTTAAATCTTTCAACCTATCATATGTTTTTCTAGAACCAACTCGAATAACTTCGACTACTGCTACATTGTGTTGATAATGTTATTTGTTGCTGCACCTACTTAGATAAAGCCATAGTAAATTATCTTCCGTCTGATCACAGCGGACAAACCGTTTCTTTTGAGTACAAAACATCATTACAAAAAGTGCAGATACAATCAAGACCAATAACATCTGGTAATTTAAATAAATTTAATAGCACTTTAATTAGTAAGTTATGTGTTCAGAGCCTTGATATGAATGGTGGTAGTACTTTGTATGAAGAATTCTTTTCAGTCGTGCAAATAGAGTTTAATAATATTTTTAAGAAAAAAACCAAAACAATTTGCCCAAAATTTTTATTTAGTTATTGGGCAACTAAAGGTATCAGGAAAAGTAGGGAACGTCTATTTGAATTGTATGGCCTTAAGCCTTATGTAAATACTGAAAGTTTTAATAAGTATGTTGCTACTTACTTTAAAAATTTTAAAAATACTTGTAAGTCAGCTAAAACCTTGTACATTAGTAACAAGGTTAAATCAGCAGATAATAAAATAAAAACGGTTTGGAAAATTATTATTAACGAAACAAATAGAAATAAAAGACATAATGGTGATTATAGTCTACAGACTTTCCGAGGTCCCATAAGCACAAATATCGATGTGGCTCAGGAATTTGTAACATTCTTTACCAATATTCCAATTAAAACTACTGAAGCTTTAAATTCCTCGCCCGCACTTGCTATGGATTTAGTAAGGGCTAATGTTTCAGCCATCCCAAGGAATTTAAATTTAAACATATTAACCCTCTGGTTGTTACAAAGACGTTCAAACAACTTAAGAGCAAGGTTACCGAAGATCTGTGGGGCATATCTACTAATGTATGTAAATCAATAATTGAGACAGTAGCACCCTATTTAGCTTGATATTTAATTTGTGTATAGACCAAGGAGTTTTCCCTACTTTAATGAAGCACAGCAAGGTTATACCCCTATTTAAGTCCGGGGATAGCAAAGACACCAACAATTATAGACCTGTGTCAATTTTGCCGGTTTTCAGCAAGGTGTTCGAAAAAGTGATGTTCAATCAAATGCTCAATCATTTCAACTGCAACAACATCTTGCACGAGCAACAGTATGGTTTCACCAGAGGGCGTTGCACTACTGACGCCGGTGTCACTTTAATTAAACACATCTTTAATGCATGGGAGGACTCACAGGATGCCATTGGCATTTTTTGCGACCTCTCAAAAGCATTTGATTGCGTAAATCATGAAACACCTCCACCTCCTTAAGCTCGAGCATTACGGACTTGGTCATCTAGCGCGTGACTTGATAAAATCGTACTTAAATGATAGACTGCAGCATGTGCAAATAAACGGTGTAAATTCATAAGACTTAAAAGTAAAGATGGGTGTTCCGCAGGGTTCAATATTGGGTCTGTTTCTCTTTTTAGTATATATTAATGATTTACCTCATTTACTGAAAATCCAACCTCAAATGGTGTTATTTGCTGATGACACTTCACTGATTTTTAAAGTAAATAGAAAGGCACAACATCTTGACGACGTAAATAACGCTATGAATGAGGTTCATAATTGGTTTACTATAAATAACTTAGTATTAAATGAGAAGAAAACTAAATGCATAAGATTCGCTTTGCCAAATGTTAAAAGTATGTCATGTAACGTTACATTAAATAAGGACATACTGGAATTCGTCGAAAAGACAGTTTTCCTAGGGATTACGCTTGACTCAAAGCTGCAGTGGAGTCCTCACTTAACATCTCTCTAGGTTGAGTTCAGCCGCTTACGCTGTCAGAAAAATCAGACAATTAACAGACGTGGATACCGCGAGGCTGGTCTATTTTAGTTACTTTCATAGCATTATGTCTTACGGTATTTTGCTGTGGGGGCGAGCTGCAGATATAGAGTCTATCTTTATTCTGCAAAAGAGGGCTGTCAGAGCCATCTATAATCTTTGCAGGAGCGAGTCTCTTAGGGAATTGTTAAAAAAAAAATAATATCACGACGGTTCCTTGTCAATATGTATATGAAAACATTATGCAAGTTCGTAAAAACCTTGATCTTTTCAAAAAATTGGTGATAGACATAATGTTTATACTAGAAATAGGAATAAATTAGATCAACCAAGTTTCAGATTGTCTAAAGTACAAACTTCTTTTATGGGGTACTGTGTAAAATGTTATAATAAAATACCGCTCGATATTCTCGAACTAAATGAGCGAAAATTTAAAACTTGCATCAAACACACTGCTCCACAGAGACTCGGGCTCACAAATTAATAGATATTATTTTTTTGGGGATGTTTCTTACCACTTTTTCATTTTGTGTGACCTTAATAACGTTAACCGTTATTTTATTGCTATTTATTACATACCACGGATCATCAGTCGAATAGTTTCACTAAAAACCATAGTTTTATATAATTTAACATAATTTATTTCAATTTTGTAATTTTGTTTTTGTTTTTTGTAATTTTGTGTTTTAATGTGAGTACCATGGAGCCATTTATTTGTTAAGTTACTATGTGTTAGACACTGAGCATGGCAGTTGAGAGCTTCGTCATGCTCACTTTAATGTCTCGCTAACGGTGGCACGTGGGTTGGATCGTTTGGTTCCCTTCAAGATGGTTGAGCTAAATGGTGCTGATGCACGCGTCATATTCGTGAACGGGTGCTGTCAGTTGGGATTGGTCATCTCTTAACTGCCATGGCTTACATCTTTATTATAATTTTGTTATTTTTTATATTCACCTTCATTGTTTTCACATATAGAAGCAACAAGAATATTGTAACCAAGTTTTTGTAAAAACCAAATTGAATGAAAAGAGTGTCCATGGAGTTTCTTGCTCGTTCTTCTCCATAGAAACCTACGTTTTGGAACGAGCAACTAGCTTCAATATTAAACTGTAACTTCTTGACAATTCAAAAGTGCCTGTACATGGTCTAATTGTAATATTAGTAATGTATAGATGACAAACCAAAATGTGCCCAGCACGCCACGTTCACGATTATATGCCAGACTTTCATACGTAAATAAAACTCATAAAACAATGTACCTACATATATTTCCGAACTCACTTCTATTTTGTAGGTATTAAAGGATGAATTCGTAGCTTGGCGCTGAGGGCACGTTTTTGTTTTTGCTGATGGTTTTTGCTGTCAAAAGGTTAAAGTACAAAGATGACAATAGGTCATTAAATTTTTAGAGTTTTTTGTTTCTTAATATAAACTTCTAAACCAAATTTCACATCGCAAAATGAGCATCAAAAAATTCTAACTATAGTGTGTTTTTTAATCTCGTACACTAAATTGACAGTTTCATACGTCAAATATAAAAATAATGTGCTTTCGGTACATAGACATAAAGCACACAATTTTCAAGTTTGACATATGAAGCCGTCAAATCAGTCTTTGAGATTAAAAAACACACTATAGGTGTGATAAACCTAGTTGCTGTAAACCGGTTGCCATCAAAAGATTTCTAGCCTAATACTGATTAATATTATCACAACAAACAAACAACATAATAAATATAAATATAAAAATATTTATATTTTTATATTTATATATCAAACAAACAACGTAATATCTATATATACTAATACTATAAAGAGGTAAGATTTGTTATTATATAACATCATGTTACGACCAACGGGAGCGGAGTATTAACCAAAAACGTAACTTATGGCGGGTGAAATAAGCCACGCGGACGAAATCGCGGGCACTTCGCTAATAATCTTATAATTTTCTAGAATACTCATGATGTAATTGTATCGGTAAGTCGGTAACACCAGATGGCCCAAATTAGTCAATCATAAACAAATAATCATGGGTAGGGGCGTACAGCTATACGCCCCCTATGATAGTATAAGTGATAATGGCGGTGGAGCCACTCGTACAGTACTCAGTCCGAACACAGCCGTCTACCTAGACACATGGATCATGTCTGGCACACTCGGAAGGTGCCTCTTCTTGCTAGGCGTACTTTGTTTTGTTCCTCTTGATTGTGAAATCTATCAGGACCGTCCAAAAATCAAGACTTCAGGAGGTGATCTAATTCTAGAACCAGCATTAGATAAAAATATATATCTACGCCCCAATGGACCAAAATCGAGCATCTTTGTTGGTGACATCAACATACTCAAACCAGGCAGCCCGAGTGCGGGGTCGCAGTACCAACCATCGAACAATGAAAACGACGACAAGAACCTTAACGGTATATTAGAAAGACTTGAGAAATTGGAGAACAAAGATTCTGCTCTTCCAAATGACTTGCTTTTCAATATTTCAATGCTTTGGCGGAAAGTCAACAATATACACAGAAAAGTGTTAAATCTACAATCTCAATTAAATAATCGAGGCAAAGACGAATGTCAATCTCATCCGTGCGAGCATGGTGGAACTTGCCTGAATTTAGTGAATGGCTACCATTGTCTTTGCCCATCAAATTGGGAAGGCAGAGACTGTGACATTGATGTTAACGAATGCCGAAATTTCGCTGGAACGGACCTCGGGTGTCAAAATGGAGCCACGTGCATCAACAGACCAGGGTCGTATGAGTGTTTGTGTAAATCGGGCTGGTTTGGCTTACATTGCACTAGGAAGGCTAAAGATTGCTCCGGTGGTGATTTCGAAATGTGCGGCTATGGAACCTGTGTACAGGTAACGTCAGGAGAAGGCGTTCAGTGTATATGCCACCAGGGATGGACAACGAATGGCACCGGTGTTGCTTGCTTAACCGATATTAACGAATGTGAATCTTTTCAAGGCCCTAGGTGCTCTGTGAACCCCAAGGTTGACTGTATCAATCTGCCTGGCTCATTCCGATGTGGACAGTGTCCTGCTGGTTATGAGGGCGACGGTTACAGTTGCCACGATATCGACGAATGCACAACTACTCCCAACGGAGGCTGCAGTCCTATAGTCACATGTCACAATACCGTCGGTTCCCGAATATGTGGTTCGTGTCCACCTGGGTATCAGGGTGACGGAGTGACTTGTTCCTGGAGAGGTACGTGCAACATCGGTCATGGAGGGTGCCACCCGTCCGCGCAGTGCATAGAGGCCGCATCGCCAACTGGTCAATCAGCACAATGTATATGCCCCGACGGGATGGAAGGAGATGGAGTAGGAATTAGTGGCTGCTACGTTGCACATGGAGGAAACTACAGCGTTGGTTGTGAAATTAATCCATGTGGCATCCACGGACAATGCCATTCCCTTCGCACCGGCTACACTTGTATCTGTTACAAGGGCTACGGCGGCGCTCACTGTGAAATGCCTACCAACATCTGCGCAGTGAATCCTTGCCACAACGGCGGCATCTGTAGACCAGACGATAATGCAATTGGAGGCTTTCGTTGTGAGTGCGTGGCGAAGTACTCTGGCACCTTGTGTGAGGTAAGGACAAAGACTTGTGGTGGTGTTCTAGACAACGAAGAGGGCAGTATTGTTTATCCTTTGACTAATTCAACGTATAATCATAACTCTCAATGCGCTTGGGTAATACACACAGCTCCTGACAAAGTAATTAATGTTACGTTTAGTAAATTTAATTTAGAAGCAAGTCCGGAATGTATGTACGATTTCTTACAAATTCACGATGGTCGAAAGTCTTCTAGTCAACTGATAGGAAGATTTTGTGGAAATAATTATCCTAAAGGCGGCAACATTGTATCAAGTCATAACAATTTATATTTCTGGTTCCATTCAGACAAATCAGTAGCTAAAGACGGGTTTGCATTACACTGGACAAGCGTTAACCCAGTATGCGGAGGTGAGGTCGACGCCACCACGCACGGCCATATCAGCTCACCAGGCTCTCCCGGACCGTATCCTCATAATCGTGATTGCTATTGGCACTTAACTACCACTCTCGGTAAAAGGATTAACTTACATTTCTTTGCTCTCGATATTGAAACACATTCAAACTGTAGTTTCGACTATTTAGCTATTTATGACGGAGAACATACGACAGATCCGCTGATCAATAGATACTGCAATACGACACAGCCCGCGCCCGTGCAGTCAGCAGGTTCCGATATGATGATCCATTTTCATTCAGACGCTTTCGGTTCGGGACATGGGTTTCAAATTGCTTACGCGCCGGTCGAAGGCACTCCTGGTTGTGGAGGCTATTACACTACGGATAAAGGGGAACTAGTTTCTCCTACTTACAATGGGCTGTATTTAGGTAATTTATTATGTGAGTATAAAATAAAAACCAGCTTAGATACAAAGATAAAGATCGACTTCAAATTATTCAAGCTTGAACGGTCTTTCAACTGTCAATACGATTATTTAAAAATTTACGACGGACCATCACCGGATTCGCGACTTGTTGGGAAATTTTGTGGAACTACTTTTCCAAAATCGTATACATCATCATCAAATGCACTTTATTTTAAATTTAAAACTGATAGGAGCATGCCTGCCGACGGTTTTAGAATTATGTACGAGGCCATATGTGAGAAAACTTTTGAAGGTGATAGTGGAGTTATAAAATCACCCGGTTACCCGTTCAGTTATCCAGAGAACAAAGTGTGTGTATATGTCATTAAAACAAATCCCGGCAAAGCAATTCAATTAACATTTCAAGATTTTGATATTGAAGACAACCGGTACTACGACTGCCGGTTCGATAACGTTGAGGTCAGAGACGGCCACGACCAGAACTCTACTTTACTAGGCAGATACTGCGGCGGTGCCGCACACACGCCGCCAGTACAAACATCCACCCTTAATTACATGTACATAAGGTTTCAATCCGATTTAAGTGTCTCGGGCACAGGATTCTATGCTAACTATACTACCGTCGATACAGAGTGCGGAGGGATTCATAGAGATATCACTGGATTAATTAATCATCCATCGGGAGATGTTGCCACTTACAAAAACTATCAGACCTGCAAGTGGATGCTACTCGCTCCCGAAGGCATGCATATAAAGTTGACATGGAACAGGTTCGACATTGAGGACATGCCCGGCTGTGGAAGCGATTATCTAGAGCTGGTAGAGATAGACGATAACAATGAAAATAATGTATTGGGCAAGTATTGTGGCACTCACGCGCCTCCCGCTTTGACTACATCTACTAACCGGCTCGTGTTAAATTTTGAGTCGGATGGTAGTATTCGTTCTGCTGGTTTTTCTGTATCGTATACATTTTTAGATGAAAAATCTCATTGTGGCGGATCGTATATTAAAACTCATGGCTTCATATACTCTCCCGGCTGGCCTCAGCCTTACGAACCCAATCGCGATTGCACATGGACCATCACGGTGCCGGTTGGCCAACAGATCATGCTTAACATTTCACAGTTTAATCTCGAACGACCCATACGAGACAAATGTAATCTTGGTGACTTCCTAGAAATAAGAAATGGTGTTAACGAAAATTCACCATTGATTGGCCAGTACTGTGGGGTGTTCCAATCAAAACGAATTGTGTCGCTATCCAATGCTGTACACCTTCATTTTCATTCTGATTTCTATTTATCCGGGGCTGGGTTCAAAATTGAGTGGGACGGCACTATAACTGGATGCGGAGGGACACTGACGAGCCCTTCTGGTTCTGTATCATCGCCGAACTATCCGAATGATTACAACGAAAACGCCGAGTGTTTCTATAGAATAGTTACCAGCGAAGGTTCACGGATCCGTATTACATTCACAGAGCTTGATCTTGAAAGAACTCCCAACTGTAGAGACGACTATGTCGAAATTTTTGATGGTCGTGATACGAGTGCCGTCGTTTTAGGAAAACATTGTTACATGTCATCGGTGCCAGCTAGTATCGAAACATCCACTAATTATGCTTACATCAAATTTAGATCGGATATATACCAGGGTGGTAAAGGGTTTCTGTTTAACTATCAAACAGTATGCAGTAATAATATAACTGGAAGATACGGAGTAATTGAGAGTCCGGGTTATCCAAGTAATTACCCATTAAACTTAAATTGTATATGGAGCATTATAGTTCCAAAAGGAAATAAAATTAATGTGACATTTACACACTTTGATATATACAAAACACACCGATACTATCGTAATTGGCTGAGATCTCGTCTTAGTACGTTTAATGACGATTGTAATCTAGATTATTTGCAAACAAAAGAGTTATCTGATCCAAATTATTCCAGTAAACTCTGCGGCGGTACAACTCCGCGATCATTTACTACAAAGAGTAATACATTACAAATAAAATTTTCCTCCGGTAATATGCCCCGCACTGGGTTCCGCTTAGAATGGATTACCTATGGGTGTGGAGGACACATTAAAAAATCCGCAGGCGATATAAGCCTTGATAGAAGTATAACTAACGACCAGGAACTTGATTGTGAGTGGCTCATAGAAACTCAAGTAGGTAAGAGTATCTCAATCTCATTTACAGAGGTTTATATGACAGATACTGCGAATTGTACTACTGATGCTATTGAAATATATAACG